>JALPQD010000276.1:31724-1280474 GCA_023101885.1 Typhlomys cinereus
ATGGGCAAGAACCTATCAATTTCTTCTCTGAGTCCACACTTCTAGCCAGATTGTTCTCTCCTGCTTGCTTTCTCCTGCTAAATCCTGTGTGCCCTCCACACCTAAATTCACTCTCCATCCTACAAACGAAGTCTTATCCTAACTTATTTGATGTTTTCCAGTTCACAAACTGCTAGAAAGATGTCAACATAGAAGAAAGTTTCTTGCTCAGAGCTTTGAGCTGTGAAAAGGTGCTGTGTAGCACGCAGACGAGTCCCCACACTACTCTCAGAAGAATGTAATCACATCCACAGTTCTCAGAAGGCAGCAGACAAACCTACCAAATCCACACAACAGGTGACTAACCCTGTTCTTCACCATTCTTTCACATGGAGAATCTGACTACAGCTGGTGAGTACTATAAAGACTTTGTTCAGCACTGTTTTAGAGAAGAGGAGCTGTTTGAACGAATACAGGATGTGGAATAGGAAGAGATGAGAGACATTAACGTGTCAAGATCTGACTACTCTTCATATGGTTACTATGGAATAATTTCCCAGAACAGACCAGAATCCCTCCTCTTGCTTCAATTACTGATGCAATTTGTACATTTTTGTAAGTATACATAATTTAACATGGCAATTTACAACAATTACCATTATTGGAAACTTTTGCCAGTGTTAACATATTATGATAGCATGCAATAACATACTTCTTAATCTACAATAATTACACTTCAGTAGCTACAGAAAGCATATACTGAACACAAATTGTTTTTGTGACATTTGGACAACAAAAAGGCATTTGCATAGTAAACTTTAAAAAAATTCAATAAGGTCTAATTAAATTTAAATTTTTTTATTATTTATTTTCAATTGTTCATGTGTGCATGTGTGTGTGTGTGTGTGTGTGTGTGTGTGTGTGTGGTGTGTGTGTGTGTGTGTGTGTAGAACCACGGGCGAATTCGGGAACCACCATGGACCACCTCCATCTCCTCCTTGTTTATTCTGCCCCGGGATTCACAGGCTCCGCCCTACCAGGACCAGAAGCGCAAGCCGCCCCCGCTTCCGCCTGGCGTCTATACGTGGGGTCTAGGATCCGAAATCAGGACCTTCCACTTGCAAAGCAGAGGCTTAACCCCTGAGCCACCTCTCCAGCCCCCTAATTAAATTTTAAACTGAATTAAATTTTAACATTAAATGTTTATCTAAGTTTTGACATTTATCAATTACATTTTTGCAGATCCTCTATAAAAATAGGTGTTTTGGGGTACTTTTATATATTTTAAGATAAAATTCAGATTTTAAAAAAGTGATGTGTATTAATGTACTTTTAAATTCAATTCCTTAAAATATTTATATTTATTATTATCATTAGTGTTTAACTCATTATTGTAACAAGCCAAAATATTTATGAAAATTATGAATAGCCATTAATATATATTTGGTGAATTTTTTATTATTATTTATTCAACTGTGTGCATGTGTGTATGCGTGTGTGTATCTGTGTGTGTGTAGAACCACGGACGAACTTGCGAACCACCATGGACACCTCCACCTCCTTCTGCCCCGAGATTTACAGGCTCCACCCTACCAGGACCAGAAGCGCAGGCCGCCCCTGCTTCCGCCCGGCGTCTATATGTGGGATCTGGGATCCGAACTCAGGACCTTCCGCCTGCAAGGCAGAGGCTTAACCCCTGAGCCACCTCTCCAGCCCATATTTGGTGAAATTAAAGAAATAAAAACAAATCTTATTGAATATGTATGATTATACACTTATTTTATGATCGTCTAAATACTAATCACATTATCAAAAGAATATCAGACACATCTGAGAGTAAGTAAAATCAATCATTGGAATTCTACAAATTTTCAATTACATGGAATTTAAACTCATCATAAATGTCTTTATTTCACTAGTACAAAATATTCTTCATTGAAAAAAATTACTTCACAATTTTAAGTTTTGCTTGCTTTTCCTATAATTAAAAAATACTGTAAGTAAACATTTATTTATTTTCCTGCCTTAGACTTTGCAATCAGGAACGCTGGTATAAAATATAGTACCACATTAAATCTAGAACAATTAGCTTTGCAAATTGTTACTCATACGTAGATAATATCTGTTCCCCATTGACTGGTGACTTACGGGGCAGAGACCATGTCTTTTGCTTCCTTCCATCTCTCATGGTACATATCTTTATTGTGAGCAATTTGTCAGTCCTTTAGTAGGTATTAATAGGTTGGAAAAGAGATGAGAAAAATAATTTTAAAGTTAATTATAGATTACAAGTGCTTCCTTGATGAGCCCTGGGTGCAAAGCACACTTCTCAGTTGTCTAGCTTGCATGTGTAACTAACTGCCACAACCTCACGCCTAGTACGACAAGGCATCACTTACGGTGATGCTCATGTTGGGAGCCTCTTCAAGTAGCCCTGTGTCTCTGAGTCATCTTCACCTTCTCTGGGTACCTCTTTCCTTGTTGCCCAGCACAGTGAAGAAGACATGTTTTGTGCTTAGTTTGAGAAGCCTCAGGATTGTCCTTCTTTCCCAGGAGATTTAGGCTTGCTTGACGTAGTGAAGAAGGGTACTCAGGTCCAAGCCTACACACCAGGAGTACTCCTTGCTGTTGAGTCCTACTCCCAGAAGTGTGATGCCCAAGGTTTATTGTCAACTTGCCTCTTCTACATTACCATTTTCCTGCTGCTGTTCTGTGTTGGACCACACTTTGCTCTGTGTTCAGGCCTGGATCATCATACTTACATTGCTCCACAGCTATGGAGACCTTCCTTAGGTGGTTTAGTGTCTGATAGTGTGTACTCGATTCCCTCAGTATGGATAATCTTTACCATGACTGGTCCTAACATGCCATACTAGGATATTCCACCTTCAGATATGTCCTTCACTTTCCTTGATGCCTGACATGGTCTCTGATCACCCTGATTATGTTTATGTTTGAATCGCTTCATGCACTCTGGAACAAATGCCTATCAGATGACTCTTGCATTATAAAGAAAGCAAGAAGGAGCAGGAGAAGAAGAGCATTTCAATATAAGAGGGAGTTTTCCAGTGATTCGTACTTTCTGATAATCATTGTTTCAAATGTGATCTTATGTTACTGCAAGTTGATTTATTTATCTTCACATCTGTCTGTGTATATATGCATGCATGCATATATAATCTTTATATTTCTATCAATCTTGCATGTACATCTATCAGTTTATCATCTAAGTATCCTGCATATCTATCTTGCATGTATATATAGCTATCCTCTATCATCTAGCTATCATCTTTTATCTCTATCATCTATGTAGCTTATGTTAAAGCCAAAATAGTTTTATTTATATGTATTAATTCAAATTATAGAAAGTAAGAAATCAATATGAAATAGAGCTTAAGATTAGCTATGTATGGCATCTTTTTTAAAGCTTTGTTACTTGAAAAGATTTAAATGGGAGGACACTTTACAAAAATTTTTACAGGAAATAAAATTCCTAAACTATAAATAGAAATGTAACATTACAGAGTACTTTATTTTTCTAAAAATGTTTTATTATTTGCAAGAGAGAGAGAGGGAAAAGAAGAACATGCATGAGAGAGAGAGAGAGAGACAGAGAGAGAGAGAGAACATGAAGAGAGAGAGAGAAAGAACATGAATATTATGTGGGCTTCCAGGATTGAACTCAGGTCTCCAGATTTGCAACCAAGTACTTTACCCACTGAGCCATCCCACTGGCTCCCCACAGAGAATATTTTATAGCATGTAAAAACATCTTATTTTCTATAAAGGTCTTGGGTATAATATTCTTTTCTAATCACTATTTAAGTATATGTAAATATGCTGTATGTGTATTTTGGCATGGGTAATTAGAAAACATTAAGTCTAGAAAATCATGAATGATCAATGAGGAATGGTATGAATTTTATTTCCCTTATAAAGACTATCTTAAACACCATCTTACACATATTTAATAAAGCACCTAAAGTTGAAGCAATAAGGCAGCCTTTTCTTCTGTTGTTCAGAAATTTTACAACACGTATTTTACAGCATTAAGGTCTGGGTACACAAGAAATCTCTAACTATTTAGCAGCTGTTTGATAATGACTTTGAAATCCTATGAAACCTAAACATCTTTGCAAAATAATGGTTTCAGTATTTGGTTAAGTTTAAAACAAGAAAGCTGTTACTAATAGGAAAGTGGTAGCCATTAAATGTCATTGTGCCTTTTGATATCAAGCCTTTTCTCTTTATAGAGCATAGGTAGGGGCAGATTTTCATTTCTGCTCACCCCAGAATTGATTCTGAGCAGACTCATTGAAGGTCTGAAAATGAACCAGTTTGATGTGGTTGTAAAACAGAGCAACAAAGAAGATTAACTGCGAATTTGCTTGCTAAGAACCACTTCTCATTCCCCTCGTTTTCAAATTAAACACCATTGAGCAGCTCCCTGCAGCTGTAAAAACCGGCCCTTCTGTCAGGAAGGCTCTGGTTCACAGCTTTCTGTCAGGCAGGAACTATATAAGGCCCCACTAGAGAGGCTTTCATTTGCTCTCAGGGCTCCTGTTACGTTCCTCACGGGTCACCATCCTCTCCATGGCTAGACACAAACTCCTTGTTGCCATGACCAGTTTGCACCCAGGGCTCATCAAGGAAGCACTTGTAGCCCATAATTAACTTGAAAATTATTTTTTCTCATCTCTTTTCTAACCAATTAATAGCTACTAAAGGGCCAAAAAATTGCTCACAATAAAGATATGTACCAGGGAGTTGGCAAGAGAACTCAGCAGGTAAGACTTCCATTTGCAAGCCTAGTGACCTGCGTTCAGTCCCTCATGGTTAAAAACAGAGAGAGGACTTCTAAAAACTGACCTCTGACCTCCACATGTGCACATGCATGTATCTCTCTCTCATCTTCTCTTTCTCTCAATATGTACATAAAAAGAAAATACTCATTGTTGCAGTCAGCCTGCATGGTTGCTGATAAATTAACATCATTAAGGGAACAAGGGGTTTATTCTCTTACGATTCCTGGTTACAGTTCTTAGTCCAGCTTGATGGGAGAGCACGCACCAACACCAGGACAGAGTGAACTGGCCACACCATCACTGCATAACAGCTAACAGATGGACAATCCTTACTTGCCAGACCAGCAAGGATGCCGACTCTCTCAACCAGCTCTCTGTGATTTATCCAGGGCCTAATCCCACCCACCATGGGCTGGGCTTTCCTCATCAGCTGGACAATCTCTTGCAGGTTCGCTCTGAGCTTAACTCAACCACTAATTCCCTACAACTGTGCCCAGAGCTCAAACCCTCAACAGTCAAGTTGACACCTGTGCTTAACTATGACACTCATAAAAAGAGTTATTTAATTAAGACAATCCTCTGACTGAACTTACAGAAGAGCACTTAGCTGATGGAGGAAGACGTAGCCCATAGTAAAGACTATTCCCCTGGACAAGTCGATAAGATGGAGAAGGAACCGATTTGCTTTGAACGACTGGCAAGCTAGAGAGTGTGGTCCTGTCACAGCTCTTCCTGCGGACATGGTTTGACCAGTCACCTCGGTTCCTGCCGGTACTTTGAAGTTTCCTGTGAGGCTAATGAAGTGTGTATGAGAATCAGAAGCAAGGATGTACCTGCCATCACACCCACCATCCTATACTGCAAGGAGTGTAACTGGCGCTTCCCTCTCGGTTCCTCATCACCCTTCCCTCGGATACCGTGAATAAGAATTCGTAAGTATGAGGGAGAGCCCCTCTCTCCCCTCGAGAGCTTTGGCCATGTGTTCATATTAGCAACAGGAAAGATGAAACCAAGACAGTCGTTCAGACTGAAATGCAAAGCATGCTGATATGAAACTTTTAAGGAGTATAAGGAATGGAATATTTGCCATCCCAAGATGTTTTCATGTAAAATTCTTGTTCCTTCCAAAGCAAAGAGTCACTTTCATGTTATAGACCCATGGCAGATATCATCTTGATCAGGTAATCCAACATACCAGCAGAAATGGGGTGAATCAAAGCTCAGTGCCATGTAGGAGAAGGATACAGTGCTAAATATCATCACAATGGTTCACCAGCCCTATTGAGCCAAGAGGAAACATCCAGAGGCTTAAATTCAGATAAATTGTACAGTTCCACTTTGATTTTCAAGCATCGGCTTATGGAAATCCAGGAAAAGCTAAGAAATGATTCCAGGCAGCCAACCAGAGAACTCCAGAAAATAATGGACTGTTGTTCATAGAGGACAACTTGGGGACAGCCAGCAAGATTGGAGAGTGGCCTGAGAAGAAGGTAGCAGTGTCTCCCTGTTAATTTCATCACATAGCCATGCGCATTATCATTATGCTGGAGAACACTTGCTTTGTAGGAAGAATGAGCTGAAGTTTTCAGGCATGACAGGTGATCAATCCTGCAACCTATTCTCAGATGGTTTACAAACAGAACCAGCAAATGAAATAAGAATTTCTTCCAAAGTCTGTGTTAACCTATGATTGCCTACAAAATAAAGTTTGAGCCTGAACCTAGATAGATATTCTCTTCAGCGATAACATACAGTAATGTGAGAGGGAAGCTCTAAACTAATTTAGTAGAGTTGTATTCCCTTGGCTGGTTTTTATATTCCCATTTTTTATTCAGATAATACGATCAGAGCATTCTCCTTGTGAGTCTAGGTAGTCAGTTATTACTAATACAATATGGGAAGTACAGGCATATTCTTTGACACTTCTAGCATGTCTAGGGTCCCATAGGTGGGGAGTCTTTCCCATGGGCTTGGAACACTTTCAAAGGCTCTGTGTTGGAACATAATCTCCCAAATCCTAGGTGAGAATTACTGACAGAAGGAGGTACTTTAAATATCATGTGTACATTTAAGCTCAACTAATCATTTTGCATTTAGCCTGCTAAAAGGTAAGTATGATGTTCTACACATACAACCTGCTAAAGGGTCAGTACGATGTTCTATGATAGCAGAGGTCTGTTCTACTCCATGTATGCTTTTCAGTTCTCAGATTTTTATTCTGATAGTGGAGTGAAATCAAGGTGTAAATCTGGGCTTAGGTCAGGCCTTCTTGGCTCACTGACGCTTCTTTTCTCCTGTATGACAAAAGACATCCTTAGCAGCACAGGTCATTAGGAAAGACCCACTCAGAATTGCCTTCAAGGAAGGACTTCGTGCATAACTGCTGTCGGTGTGGCCCATGAGCAGTGCTCCGTTCTACTGAAGCCTACCTCGTAGGACAACTTATACACGGAAACTGGACAAGACAGATTTTAGAGCAGTCATAGTTATCACAAACCCTTGCCCATGAATTCTTGAGGATTAGTCAGCCTAGCTTCTCACACTACCTAACTATGCTGCTTTCCTTCCTTGTCACCACTGAGAATCCCTAATAAAATCTTTACCCCAAATTCCATCTCAACAGTCTCCTAAAAATCTCAACCTGGGGCTGGAGAGATGGCTCAGGGCTTAAAGCTTTTGCCTTGCAAGCAAAAAGGCCTGGGTTTGAATCCCTAGACGACACCTAAAATTGCATGGCAGATCTGGAGGTGGCCTATAATTCCTATCCTGGAAGGAGGAACCTGGGAAACCCCAGAAGTAGAACAATCCAGGACCAAATTTACCCTTGGGCCTTTGTAGCACAGTGCCCTCTTTTACACACATACACAGAGAGAGGGAGAGAGAAAGAGAGAGAGAGAGAGAGAGTCCGAGAGGGAGAAATATACAAAGAAAAATCCCACCTGATATGGAAAACTGTCCTAGAATGCGGTTAGGCTTTGGGGAGAGAAATCCTCACAGCTGAGCGACGTACATGGAGCTGAGGCAACCTTCCCACCCCTGACACAAAGAATGGGTCCAGTCATTAACACGTCCCTGAGCTGGTGCCAGGGTATGTAAAGCCTACTGACCCTCATCGGTGAACGCTAGAGAGTCATGCTGGCTGCATATACAGGATCCAAGTCTAAGGAAAGACTGAGTGAAATAGTCACAGACAGCTGAAGGGGATACCAACACCTCCATGATCAAGAATGACTTTCCCAGACAGCAGCACTTCCTCAGAGCTGATTTATTGTGGAGTTTGCTTGCAAGAAGAAAGTAAAACAGATACCTTCTAACTTACTATGGACACTTTTCACTACCTTACATATTTCAACGTCACATAACTTCTTGACAGTAGTCTGTGTATGTGGGTATTTTTGGCTCCCAAAGTTGGTCCTTAACATTGAACGTTTGACAATGTCAGAGGTGGGAAAGGGAATATTAAGGGTATCAAGTGAACAGAGCCCAGAGATGCTTCTAAACATCCTATAGCTCACAGAGAGGCTACACACACACACACACACACACACACACACACACACACACACACTCATGTATGTGCACACATACACACACACATTCATGCACACACATACACACAAATCACACCACACCAAACTAGTATATGCTTCAAAAGGCTGAGAAATCTTGGCCTTCATCTTAAGACAGTTAGAGCTTTACAAACACTGATTTGAAACAGGTCTAAGCAGGAATTCAGGTGCCAATGTTGACTCCACACACACAACTTCAGGTATCATTGTGTAAGTGCATTATGCTTAAGAAAAGTAGATTGATTCCAAATAATGAACAGACATTTCTGTATTGCTTAACATGACAAAGTAAAAATCTGGTAGTCCTAGCAACAGATTCATAGCACAGACCAAAGCTTTGGTTCTACAGAAAGTACATACTTCTACTGTGTGGCTATTTTGAACCCAGGAGTAAAAGTCTGGGAGGAGAGGCAGGCGAGCACTGCAGGGATCCTTCATCATGAAATACCCTGCAGTCAGTGCTGGCCACAGCTCCGCAATACCACTACCAGCCTTGTTACGTTGGGATCATCATAATTATTAAGTTATAGCAGTAGGTTTCAGTTTCATATCACATTCCTACTGCACCAAAGCATATTAAGCCAAACAAACTAGGAGGGGAATGAAGTCGTTGGCTCGTAATTCTGGGTTACAGCCCTTCATGGCAGGGATTGGCAACAGCAGGGGTCTGAAGCAGCTGGTCACATGACATACACAGCAAGAACACAGGGGAAGGACCAAAGAATGTATTGCATGTTTGTTTACATGCCTACTGGCCAGTTTGCCAGAATTCTGTCCGTCTTTTATAAAGGTAAGAGTTCTGTTCTCCATGGACATGTTTTCCCACCGCAGTCAAAGGAATCAAGACTGTCTCCCAAAGCCCTGCCTTAATCATAAGAACTCTTCTCATTTGTGCCCTGAGTCCTACACTTCCTATGGGTTAGGCTGACAGTCAATATCATCGCAAGTCACCACCTTGGGAAACTCCAGATCCAAGACAGAGCTTTCGCCAGTGGTGAACCAGGGTGGAATGAAATAAATTAGCTGATATATTTCACATCTGCACTGAGAAAGGATAGTAACTCCAAAGACAATGGAACTGATAAACAATGGCAAGCATTAGTGACACTTTTGAAAAGGAATCCCTCATTGCTCAGAGCTGAGGCTGAGAAAGAAAGGTCTTCAGAAAGCAAGATGAGATCCTCAGAGTCGATGTCTCTAAACCATCAAGACCACAAAACAGTTCACTCTTCCCCTAATCCCCCTTTCAGCGATAAACAAGTACTGTTTCTTTTTCAAAGAAGATACAGAAGTTGCTTCTGCCAAGGTAACATGGGTTCTTACCCCCGCTATGTCTCCACCTTTTTTTGTGAACAAACGGCCAGTAAGTAGATTTAAAGGGTGATTTAAACTGGCCATAGAGCATCACCTTATTGAAGAACAGTCACTAGAGAAGAGAGTTCTTCAGAATAACGATGTGAGATTCCAGTTCTTGTTCCAGCTCTGCTTCTGTGGCCTCATTGTGGCAATCCCTTCACTAATTACAGAAAATAAGATATCTGAGCCTGGTGCACAGATGTATTATCTAGACAAGTGGCACACACCATCTCAGGACTGTACTTGAAAGACCATGTGGTGGAAATCTCCAAATTGGAAATGTTGTGTACCAATAATTCATGTTGTGTGAAAAGACAAGTGGCCAATAATATTTGGGTATTAATACACAAATGTAATTTTGTATTATATATATATATATATATATGCATATGTAGTAAATGAAACATGGAAGGAAAATTATTGAAAAATACTGAGTTATAGGAATGTAAATGGACAGATATGGGAGCAACGAGATGCATGAAGACCAGTACGTAATGTATTATTTATACAGGACATCAGGCACAGAAAAGTGCTATAATTGAGGCTAATAAGTAAACTGATCAAACCAACTGAATCAAGCAGCTTTTGTCATAGTACCTGAGTGTTGGCCTAAAGGGCAAATGAAGGATAGAAGTTATATGTGGACTGACAGCCTGGATCTGTCCATATCAAATCTGTTGTAGCTACTCACACTTACCCAATATCATAAGATATTCCACTCTATGGCATATCCCTCAAAGCTACCCATTTTTTAATAAATCAAGCTGGAAGTAATAAACACACTGGAAGTCTTACATCCTGGAAAACATGGAGTTATTATGACAGGAGTTGTCACGGGTTTAGTTATGGCTCTGCATTTCCTTCTGACCAACTGACTGGAACAGCATTGGTGCTCAGAGTTCACATTCTAAACCACATGGGGTCTAAGATATTCAGAACAGAAAATTATAAAGAAGGATCTGTCTTTATCACCCAGAAGCTTCCCATATGACAGAATAATGAACCATCCCACCACAAGAATTGATGAAGTGTCTTGAAAGCCCATCTTTGTAAAAAGGAGATCCATTCTCAAGTTGCAATGTAAATTTTAATTCAACAGCTTTTATATGTTGCTACAACTCTATAAGAATAATGAATAGGTCCATTTCTAATGGGTATGTAGTACCAGAGTTCTAAGTTAGCGTGCATAATTCCCTAAACACTCTTTCCCAAAGTAAACAGTCTGTAAAATCTCTAATACTAGGAATATGATAGATTCCAGTCCTAAAATTAGGTTGTGCACAGTTGAAATTATAATCTGGAGGATATTCTAGGTGGGTTAAAATCTGCGGTCAGAGGAAGGAAGTCCAAAGTAAAAACTACAAGTCCAAAAAGGATTTGATGTAAGGCGTATAGGCAGCATCCAGAAACTGAATCCTGCCCCCACCTGGATATGAAGGTAACTAGCATCTCAGTCTTTTTTTTTTTTTCTTTTTTCCACTCATACAAAGTTAATAAGTAGCCCATTCCCCTTCCTCCCTCCTCCCTTCCCTTGACCCCCTACTCCCTCCCCCCTTTCCCCTTCCTTTCCTCCCTCCCTCCCCTTCTCCCAGTCCCCCCCCATTCCTGGAGGAGCCTTTAGTGTGTCTGTCAAACTTCCTCCTGGGTCCTCCTCTCTGATGAGGTGTAAGGACTCAGTAGCATTGCCTAGAGCTCTTTTTTGTGTTCCCCTTTAGTACAGGAACACTATTGTGGCTGTTAATCCCTTGTCTCTAAGGATCCTAGTGCCTGTGATCCATGCTAGACTTTGGAGATTCAATGATATGTTGGTCATTGCACAGGTCATGTAAAGTCCTATTTTGATTACTTCAGCCCTAACTTGTATGAGTATCTTGCATATCATTGCTCCTCCCCATCTTTAGGCTCTTACATTCTTACTGCCCCCTCTTCCGCAAATTTCCCCGAGCTTTAGGATGGGGAGAGATTAGGCTGGCCTGGTTCCAGATGGTTGATGTAGAGTTTCTGGCCACCATCAAAGACTGCAAGTAAATAATGAGACATCTGGTTAAGCTCACAGACTTTCCTTCCTGGTCACTTGCATCAGATGGGGTATGATCTCACCAGACAGGGAGGGCATAAAGTCTGGCAGATAAAGGGTAACCATCCTGCAAATGGGAGACTGACCCCCCTCACCACAGTCTCCTACTCTTATTAAATCTACCTTTGAATCTACCCTTGTAATAAGACTCTATTTTAACAGCCTTTTATCTCTGCCAGGGAGTGACATCCAATACCCATCAGGATGGAGCCAAGGGCGGTGCAGGTGCAGCAAAACTAAAAAAAATCAACAAACCATAATTCAGAAAATCAGAAACTCTATAGCATCTCAGTCTTGTAACTTTGAAAGTCTGTCATCAAAAAGAGAAGGCAGAATAGGTTTGCTCAGGCTTTCCAGGCGAGAGCTCATGTACAATGTTAGCCTTGCTCTGTGCCTCCAGAGACTCTATCATGCAGAACAAGGAACTAAGGATGCACTTTTAAGCCACTGAATTTACTTGATTTAGTATTTAGCAAGAGGAAGTTAACAAGAGGTAAAATAAGGAATGATCCTTCTTACTATCTTGATCATAAAACACTTAGAACCTGTGCCTCTCATTCCTGAAGATGTGGATGTTATGGTTTTGGAGATGCTAACCTCAGAGGATGCTCTGCCGCAGGAGGAGTTTCACAAACTGTGTTATGGAAACCACAGTGTTCTGTGCTTCTGTGTCAAGAGACTGGCAGAAAAGAAGTGTAATTCTGTCTGGACAGGAGAAGTTGGCCTTGATCATGAGAAAAAAGGTAGAATTGCTGTCTCTTAGTATTCCCTTCTACAGTGTGAAAGGAAATGACAAATAGTATTCTCCCAGACAGAAACTCCTAGTGTTATGCTATATTACCTGACATTCATGAATCGAATAAGGTCCCCAAGGATGAGTGGTGATATTGAAAGCCAGGCAGACATGTGGTTTACCTAGCATGTTTCTTCTCTCATAGATTACTGTACCTGAACCTCAACTCTAGAAAAAAAGTTGCTCATATACCTTGTCAAGGGGTATATAGATGTTTGAAGCAGGAGAGTCAATTTGATACCAGAAATGTAAAGCAAGATACATTAATGGCTTGTTTTATTCAAATTAAATTCATTTTAAAATCTGATACATAAAAATAGTAAGTTGGACATATTAATATGTTTTAATGCCATGTATATATTACATAATGTTTAATTTCATCAGCTCCATCTTCTCAAATATGGATCACTATAAAGTTAGAAAAAAGTCAAAATCCTTCCTTTTAGCTTTAGGATATATACAGTGTCATCTATAGTGATCCTACTGGGCAACAGCATACCAGAATGTTTTACTTCTGTCTAAATATAGCTATCCTTTCTCCAATGCACTGTCATAGAGCCTCGGTTAAAAATGACTTCTGGTGTAAATGCATAGTAAAATCCTAGGGACACAAAGTTTGGTTGCACTGACCTGTGGGCCTATTTTCATGGCCATACTATGCTGTTTTGATTGTGTACACATTTTTAGTTTCTTTGAAGTCAGGTCGTAGTATGCCTATGCTCTATGAAACTGGCCCAGGAATGCCTTCAATATTCAAAAACTTGTGTGGCTCCATTCAAATTTGGGGATAATCCTCTCTTCTGCCTTCGTTAGACTGGTTTTGCCATTTTGTGCATGGGTAAAATGGTATTTTAACAAGGACAACTCTTCAAATCTATTAGAACAGATGGATTATTTTTCTGCTTTAACCAAGCATCATTGGTAGCATCGCTATCAGATGGTAGCTAACATCTACCTGGATATGGTATTTCTGGATGCATAATTGAGGAGGTAGGTCCTTGGATAAGACAAGTGAGCTCAGTCTTTAAGTCATTGTAAGTTCTCTGTGTAATTAGTATCAGGTCCTCAACATCACATCAACCACAAGGAACTACACTCAGACATTTAGTGTTTCTCTTCTCTCTCAATTGATTCTTCTAAAGGAACTTCTCACTTGCATGATTTGCCAGTGGCTTGGCTCCATCTGTCAAGTGCCTGTCACTGTCACAGGGTCATCAGCTCTCTCAGGATCCCTCTGTTGACAGCTGAGTGCAGTCACCAGGACCTACATCCTCTCCTCTCCAGCCCCAAAGCCTGATATTCATCTTCCTTTCTTATTTCTCCCCTTTGAGCTCCATGTATTTTTGTCATTCCATCAATGTCAAAATACCTCTCTGCATGACATATATATTTCCTGTGCAAAAAAATTGGAAAATGACATTCCCAAATCCTGTACACATTTATTATTTACCTAAGGAAAAAAATGTAAAGCAAATAACATTTGATAAATGTGTTCTGCATTAAGATAAATCTTATTAATTGTCTTTTCATACAGCTTTCTTTAAAAACTCAAATATATTCATAGTAATTTCATTGTTGTCCCGCATCCCCCTTCCACTCATGCTTACATTTGCAAACAGAAGTGCTAATCTTCTACTTAATGGTGCTTCCCAGAACTACTGCATAAGCCAGTGCAGACCACATCATGGGGGATGGACATCCTCATCTGGCAGAAATCTGTCTCTGACAAGATTTTTCAGCTCCGGAGGCTGTCAGAGAAAAAACCTTGAGGTTATTAGTTGCTTGCTTTCTGACAGTAAAGAATGTTCTCTTGAGACTCAGAAAATTCAATGTGAGCCTGACTTCACAGGACTGGTTTCTTCCTCTATGGACCCAGCCTCTATGAGAAGTCGATCTTTAACATGTGGGGAAGGACTTGCGAAGCGATGTAATTACAGGTAACTACTGTCTTTTACCTGTAATAATAGCTCTCATTTTCTTTCTCTTTTATTTTTCTCACATTTTGAAATTCATAAATGATCACATAATTGCAGATTTATGATATAAGCTTAGAAGAGCATTGTGGATGCTAATTTTTTGCCTCATACACAGATGTCATTTTGGAATCTTTCATTGCAATCTAATTATACAAAGTTAAGGTGAGTTTAAAACAAAGGTAAAGTTCCCAACCTGTAGAAAATACAGAGGTTAATTTTAGCTGATCTAATGCATTCTATAAAATTCAACATTCAGTGTGCCTTTCCTGCATTCTTTAAACTTTATTTATCTATTTATTAATTCATTGTGTATGTGAAAGACAGACAGAGAGAGAGAGAACTGTGTGTCCCTGTGGAGGACCAAGGGTGACTTCAGAAATCATCCTGGATTTCTTCTACTTCCTTTCTGCTTTGCCCTGTGCTTTTTCAGGCTCTGCTCATAAAGGTAGGAAGTACAGGCTGCTGATATTTCCACCTGGCGTTTTATTATAGATAAATATAGATAAATAATAGATCTGAACTCAGGACGTTCTGCTTTCGGGGCAGAGTCTTAACCCCTGAGCCATTTCTGCAGTCCCCCTTTTCCTGAATTCTTAGCCACCCCACTGTCAAGGTAATCTATTCAACTACACATATGAGGAGGAGTAGAGTTTGTGTTTGACAGAGTTTAATAAGAAGGGTCAGTGACAGCTGTCATAGAAAGACTAGCAACTGTCATGGGACCCACGCCGACATATGCCAGCCATATTGGAGGGAAGGAAGGTAGGAATTCTAGGTCCAGAGGGAGGAGATATTGGAAGATGAGAAACTAGCTTTGGAGGAACAGTGTTTGTCCTGGGAAGCAAAGTAAATAACAATGTTTCTCGTGTTTAAGAAAGAATTGTTTTGTCCCAATTTCCTGTGGCAACTCTACAGGAATGTACTTTAAAGAAGTATACTCTGACTTCCCTGTGCACCCTGGTACACAGCCCCAGTTCCCCAGTTATGTATGTAAAATGATAGTAAAGAAGAAAAGCACAAGTCTAAGAGGGCGGGCTGGACTCCCTGCCTTGCTGCAAAGGACAGGATCTGCAGACAGGGCACCCCGCTAATCTCAATTCTGTTCTGCCCTGTACGAAATTCAGCCCCCCCCTCTGTCCTTTGCAGGGAGGAAGGACCCTCTGGCCTGTGCTGCTCATTCAACTGCACTCAACACTGAGTGGTCTTTTTATAAAGTCCATAGCTTTGAATTTATACTGAGACACTTTGAGGAACCACAGAAGCTTCTGCGTTCTCTCCCCCTCTGTCTTCCTTTCTGTTTCTCCTTCTTCCACTGCTCTCTTCTTCAGCACCCTTGCCTTCTCCCTCCTCCCACTGAACGCCAAAAGGAACATAATGCGGACATGCCAAGAAGATGGATTTAACTTCATTAATGAATCAAAGTGAAAGAATAATGAAAAATGGAACTTGTGAGGAAGGGATGACGTCAGATGAATTGATGAATTATATTAAAATCCAGATCTCGAGATTTGGAATGGGTTGAGCTATTTTGAGAAAATGAACATCATAATACAAACAATACTGGATAATTTTCTTTTTCTGGAAAATGTGAAGTGTGAACAAGGGAATGCAGAAAAGCTTGCTTCAGTTTTCCATAGCAAGTGTGAGAACCCACAGAAATTGGCAGCAATTCCAGTGTTCTTCAGGTGAGAAAGGAGGCCAAGATAAGCAATTCCTAGAAGCTCCAGGGCCAGGTAGTCTGACCTATGCAGAGAAAGGAACAAAGAGATCCTGTCTCACACAAGATGGAAGAAGACCAACATCAAGGTTGCCCTGCCTTGCACATGTACACTGTGAAATGGACTCTGTTATGGTTGTAATTTGGTGTCACCTTGACAGTTGCAGACTGTTTGGGGCACAGCTGTGGAAGGTTTATGGTTGGAATGGTCCCTGAACAAGTCTGCAGGACTTGACTGATTGCTGCAGAAAACCCAGCCCACAATGGGTGGTACTTTCCAGTGGTGGACCAGATAGTAGGAGGTGCAAGGAGGAGGGACTTGCTCTTCCCTTATCTGGTGTCGACTTGCTGTGCAGTCCACTCTGCCTGCGTCTTTGGCTTTTAGAGCGTCGTGGTCTTCTTTGTTGCTGCTGCCGCCTCGGTTCTTAGCTGACTTGGAGCTTCACCTTTTCCATCACGTTGTTGCTGTTCCCTCTGCCTTTGGAGCCTGGTCTCTAGGCCTTGCTGCTGTTTACTGTTCATCACTGACGTCCAAGCCCAGCTGTTCTTTACCGACATCGGAACCCAGCATCTTCGACCCTCTGACCCTGCAGAGAAGCAAGGGCTTGAGACCTTCTCGGGATCTTTTGGCTTTGTGGAACATTTCAGCTAGGAAAGAGGCTGCTGCAGGAGGTTACCTTGAAGGGCACTTTTTATTGTGAGTTATTTTTTAATAAACTTATTTATATTATTACATTCTATATAGATTCTGTTTCCTCAGAGAACCCTGACTAATACAGACACATACAAACTCATAAACAAATGTGTGCACACATAAATGCATACATGTAGGCATTTCTCTCACACACAAACCCAAGACTGTTCTCTGATGTATATATGTGTACTGAGATATGGCACACATACAAACGTGTGCACACTCAGATGTACTCACACACATCTCACATACACAAGGTCAAATTCTGACCTGCACATGTGCACTGTGAGATAAGCACACACACTCACAATGTGTGCACTTACATGCATGCACATCCATCTCTCTCTCATCTCTGCCTCTGCCTCTCTCTCTCTCTCTCTCTCTCTCTCTCTCACACACACACACACACACACACACCACACACACACACACACAGGACTGTCCTCTGACCTGCACATGTGCACTGTAGTATGGGTACACAAACTGTAAAGCATGTGTACTCATGTACTCATATCAACACACACACACACACACACACACACACACATACAAGGCTGTCCTCTATTGTACATATTACATATGTGCATTGTGCATAAATATGCATGCACAAATATGTGCATAACCACATATACTCACATATCACACACAATTTTTTTTGAAATTTAAAAAAGAAAAGCAATTGAATGACGTCCAACAAACTGGTCTTGAACAGTCAAAACTACATGCAGAGTCTCAAAGCTCATCAGACTATACTAGGAAATGGAGGACCACAAGGAAGTATAACAAAATTCTAAACAAATAAGTCAATGCTAACAACTGAATTTTTGAGGAAATAATCTGTTACTGGAATTCAGTTGATTCAGAACAACAACTCTATGGGTAACTTGAACATATATAGGAACTAAGAAACATACATTCAGCAGAGAATCGCAGAATAGTTGATGGATGTACTTCTTGTGTACAGAAATAGTATATTCCAATTGAGCATACTGCATGATCCTGAAGGAACACATTTCTTCCTAATTACCAAAACCTGCATGAGATTGACAAGGCAAAGATGTACAGAGAAGTCCTGACACAAAGATCCTCTTCTTTCAATTACCACTTCTTCCTAAAATAAAAAAAAATCATTACTAAAGCAAAATAAAATTTTAGCTCTTGTAGGTAGATAGATATATCCAAATATATAAAATTTAAGAATTATAATAGAATTTTAATACTCAGCTTGGAGTGTTCTATTTTCAGAATTTTGTACATATCTTAAGTTTTGTTCTTTTCCCTCATAATTGAGTGCACAATTAGCTAGGTACTCAACAGAAGCTAAAAATTCACCATTTTTACATAGCCAATTATTTCAATCTTTGTCTCAATTTTTGAAGTTTATGAAACCTACGCTTACTTCTTTTTTTCACTTATCATTCCATTTTTTTCTAAACGAATAAAGGCAATACAATAAAAAATCTTCAAATGATGAAGCGCAAAATTGGGAACATTGACAAACAGAAGTGTTGGCTGTCAGGCAGCGCAGCTTGGGTTCCTGCGTTTCAGCTAATGCAGGAAGTTTGAGTTCAGAGTTTGGCTTGCAAGAGCTTATGTAAAACACTCCATAATACTGTAAAATAAAATAAAAGTTCATGAAAAAGTGAACCTATAAAATTAAATGTCCAACTTATTGTTTAAAAAAACTACTAATAAAAGCTATATACTATTTCCATGAAAGGTGAAGGGAAGTCAATGTAATAGCTTAACACATGGAAAGATTAGAAAGATATTGTCCTAAACATAGAAACTGTGTTTATTTTGACTTGCTATTTCTTAAAAACTACACATTATCTTTCAGAAATAAACAAAAAAGTAGAGGAGATGATCACCCTGAGTTAATATCGGCCATGAATAAGAATTGGTTCCTGATGTTTAAAGTAGTGGGATCATTCAGAATAGTGAATTTTTTCATCTTTAAGAATTGTGAATGCACTATTAAATAGATGTAATAAAAGGCAAAAATGCAAACTTGCAATGGTTTTGTGAAAAAAGTGTCTGGATCTTTTCCTGCTTTGTGATAAAATACCCTGCGAAAAAATCTTCAGAGAGAAAGTATATGTTCTGCCTCACAATTCAAGTTTTCAACTTGTATTCCTGAGTTGGGGGAGACAAAATTGAAGTAGAAAGGACTACAATTGTAGGTCAGAATAATTTAATAAATAATTCTAAAGTAAACGGAATCCTCAGAAACAAAGAACATATATAAAGTTGCAGAAGTCAGCAATAGCCACATAATATAGTGATTTATGAAGGAATTTGTACTTTGCATTGCAGATAATGACATATTTTGATCAAGTATGGCGTGACAATTTTTAAATTGATACCAATGAAGTATGTCCAAGGTCATTTCCTTCAATAGCAGGAAGATCATTTATGCCTAGGTTTATCCTTATTCACTGAAATTTTCATTCACTGATGAGACAGATGAAATTATGTTCTACATGTAAGAAGAAGAGAACAAGTTTCCTAGAGGAATTTCTGCCCCCATATTGAGGAAGAATTGTGACTTCAAAAAATCTTACAGAGTATCATATTCCACTATCCACTACAGTTACCTAAGAAGAGTTGTATCCCTTCCTATTTCTTAAACTATTTTATCCAGTCACCACATTCTGCAGAGTTTTGAATGACCCTATGTAGCAGTAATCTTTTTGGCTAGATGTACAGTGGTGAGAGAAAACTAACTGGGGACATTCAGAGAAAAGAATCAGGAAATAGATGAACTACTGGGATAAGAGAGAGCAGAGCAGGAGCCAAAGCTGAAGAAATAATAACATTTCAGGCCACACAGAGCATTTTCTGTGCCTTACCGCCACTCACAGAGATGGATCCGGTGACTCTTACCTGCAATCCCAGTCACAAAAAATTAAGCACCATATGTACTCCCAATACTTGGAAGGAAGAAGCCTTGGCTACAGAGTCTGAGGCCAACCAGGGCGATAGGAAACCCTCTTTTGGATTAGTCAATCAATAATGAAAACAATCCAATATCTAGTAACAATCTAAAACGATTCTTCCTCACTTGATACAGGAGGAAGTTCTTGAAAAAGTTCTGTCCTCTTCAGTGTTTTCATATGAATTTGAGATTTCTTCAATTATTTCACAGCAGACATCTCTAACATAACTTATTTTTTAAAAATCAGTCAATTCACAAACAAAGCTGTCCCTGACCCTTTCTTCTCTTTCCACATCACCATAATCTCACACGTGTCTTCCTTTATGATTTTGTAGTTGGTATTCCTGACCATGTAAAGATGTAGGAAACTTTGTAAAGCTATTTCTAGTAAAGGCTGTTCTGTTACCTTTATGTTGATCTTACAGATGTTGCTCTGGAAACCCAGAATTCAGTGAACGATATGACATCATATTGCTGACAAATTAAAAAAGAGTGATTACAACAAGGGAAATCCCCCTGACAACAACACATTTTCCATCACATCCAACCTACACATCAATCCGTCTTCAGATTTATCTTCTTTGAAGACTGATCTCAACTCCTCCTGTGCTGCCAGTGATTTGTCCTTGTCTGAAAATAAGATTCATTGTTTTCCATGGCTCCTTTATCTGTCCTTACCTTGCCTACCCTGATTTCTCAACAGGAATCTACTGTCCACACCTCCTAGCTGCTTAGTCTCCATCACCTGCATGCCTGCATACATTGCAGGTCATCAGTCATCACCAGTACAATCAAGTTAAATGTTCATTTCCCATCATCATCCCCAATCCAGAATATCCTTAAACAAATTGATGCCATTTTATTTACTCTAATGCAATATGCTTCTATTTTCTCAAAAGATCTTTGTTTATGCCGTACTTTTAGGCAAAATTAAGTTGCAAGGTGATACACGAACATTTGGACTAAGATGTCATTACCAGATATTTTTCAAATGTTTATGAAGGAAACCAGCCATATCTTGAATCTTTTTCCTGTGTTCAAGCAAACAATGCAGTGCTAATCAGTCAATACTGATCAATCAGTAAGTAACAAATTAAAGTATTTCCAGATATCTAATTGAAGATACATCTATTCTAACAGTAAATTACAATTTCTTAAATTTATTTAGAATATCAGATTTTCCTTCTCCACTATAAAGTATGGCTGCACATTTGCTTTACTCATCGAAGGAATTTTTTTCAAGGCTATCATGAGACTAACCTGAGATGCAAATGAGAATTGAAATTTGATTCCATTGAGAAACTGTTTTATGTCACCGAGAAACTCCCCTGCTAGAACATTTATATTACAGTTAATTTGTGAGTTATTTACAGTTTTGTCCATTTCTTTTTAGTCTTTGTAGACATGTGTCCATTTATTTTTCCAATAGTACTAGGTAAGCATTCTACCACTCAGCTGTATGCTCAGTCCCCTAGACATTAAAAATGTGTAGTTTCAGCACTCAAATTTGACTCAAGTGTCTGTAGTTTTCTACTAAAAAGTAGGTACCTAAAAAATAGAAACTAATGCTGTCACACCCACAATTTAATTTGGAAAGGATAATCACTTTATATAGTTTCACCTTACTTGCCTTTTGTAAAATTGTAATTTGTCACAATTCTTTGTACATTTGTTAATTCTTTAGCTCATTAGCTTTAAAAGGAAATATTTAAAACACATGTGGAACATGATTTGGTCATTCTACATCCCTGAAACAGATATACTACTCTTCTGCATAACTTATGACCTTTATTCTTACCAACTCCTGTAAGAGCCTAAAGTTATTCATTCATTTGTGAAGTATCTTCTCTCTTTTTAATCACAAGAGGATTTATCTCATGGTGTCGCAAAAGCCTAGAGTGCCACCAGGAATCCTGCAATATTGTCTGAGCATGTAAGATCAAACAATATTCACAGAAAATACATAAAAGAAAACAGCTCAAAGGCAGAGGAAATCAGTGAGCAGAAATTCCCTGGAAATTTGCACAGACGGCCACACCCAATGATCAAAGACACAAGCATATATTCATGGTTTTCTGCCTTTCTCTCCTTACATATCTAAGACCCTTACTTGATTAGTTAGCTAGATTCTCTTGCTCTCAGTTACATTTTACTCATTTCTCTTTCTTTTCTTCTCCTTGTATCCTTTTCCTTGTTGCTTTGGATAATAGAAATCTTAACTAGTTTATAATGTATCTCCTGGATTGTCACGAAGATCAAAGGCTTAAAAACCATCTAAATCCAAAAAGTTTGAAAAAGCTAAAAAGTTTCTAAAACTAAACTACTTTTCTTCTTCTTTAATAGGAATAACCTGTTTTTGCATGTGTGTGTGTGTGTTTGTATGTACAGTGTGTGTGTATAGTGTGTGTGTGTGCATGTATACATACGTGCATGTGTATGTGTGTTTGGGTGTATGTGTGTGTGGCAACTATTAGATTATTTTAGGGATTAGAGGACATTATGAAAGAACAGATGCCTTTATTATAACTGCCCACCTGCTGCAAAGATAGCTGAGTAGCAAACTCTGTAGAGGGACTCACAGGTCAGAAAACGTGTCAGTATTCCAGCCTTGTTAAATTTGGGAGAGGAAGGCACACAGGCTGCCTGCCTTGGCTTGCTACCCAGACAGGTGCCAAATCTTGTTTTCGTTTTTCTGTTTTCATTCCCACTGGAATGGGCCCACTTCCCCTGATTATTCCAGAGCATTCTCTCTTGTCTCTTCAGAACCCTTCTCCGGGTGACCTCTTCCCTCCAGCCTGCATTTCTGGGCTTATCCTGGATAACTTGATGCTCCAACTAGAGCTGTGTGATTTCCCCCAGGAAGAGGGAAGCTCTTGTTTATCCACCGCAACGAGCCAGGAACATTTTCTCCACAGTCTCAGTGTGGTTCTGTGAAGGAGGTCACTTTTTCATACAGCCAGGGTCAGACTCATTACATAACTACAGCTGTGGGCACGTGGAACCCTATGGCCCACAAATCACAAGTTGGATGAAATGAACAGGACCCAGCCATCGTCAGCTTCAAAGTATTTGCCAGATTTAAATCAGAGGTGAATACTTACGGCAGAAAAGGCACCACTGACTAAGGACTCCTATGCCAGCTGAACTTGAGCCCCTCAGTGAGACATGCATTGCTAACTGGAAGTAGCCATGCTGTAGAGGACATTTTGAGGACACCACACACAGAAGGCTTCCTGTGCTTATGCTCATCCCTGTCTTCTAAGAAGCAGGATGTCTAAATGAGCAGTCTGATGTGCAGATGCAACAAGCAAATTTATAAGTGTTGCAGAGGAGAATTGACAAAATGACAAGGCAGGTGAAAGACAGGAAGCTGGAAAAAGGCTAACGTGATCTTAGGTGGAATTACTAGACTCTGAGCAAAGAAGCCAAAATGATGCCTTTTTTCAAAAGGCAAACATATGCAGAAATCTCTAAAATTGCATAATTTGAAGACTGAATTTAATTTGGGTACAAAAGTGAAAACTCAATTTAGAATCAAATATTTGTGATATCTCACTTCTGCCACGGTTTTTAATAACCAAGTATTCTGTAACGGTACCAGAGAGTTTCTTCAAACATGAGTAGCTTTAGTCTTACAAGCTAATTCTGTAAAAGAAAAATAATTTATTGGAGCCCAATGTTCTCTTTGTACTGAACATAACGTTACTGTATTCAAGGGTGTCTCAATTTGGCATTCTGTGTCATTCACTGAGATTTCGCAAACTTGCTCCCCTAGATGAAGTCGAGACATTTTACTTATACATTTCTGGTTCTGTATGTACAATTCCAAAGCTATCAAGAGGCATTTGTGATTGCAATAGAACAGCAAGTCAGGGAAGTGGTTTTGCATGCAGAGAAGCAATATCCCAGTTTTAACATATGGTCAAGAATGCAAATACCTACTGCTCAAAACAAAACAAAATTGAAAATAATTGCCTGACCATTATATTTCCCCAGCATGAATAAAAATTTCATGAAATAAGATAGAAGATAGATACTTTCACCTTTAAATTTTTGCTAAATACAACTTCTACCTTGGAAGTACATCAAACTGGGTTTCTTTCCTTTTTATTCTAAAGATGAATATTTACTTTATCTCATTTATGATTTGAGGAACAAAACTATACTTTTATGTACCTGGACTAAGTGCTATTCTGTACATTTGAAACCTTCCATATGTTTTGTGATCACTTTCTTGTCCATTTCATTTGTAAAAATGGAAAGCATAGCTTCTATGTATGCTTTTCAGAACTTACACAAACTATCGAAACTTTCTTTCCATTTAAATGTACTAAGTTCACGATAAAATGGTGATTCTCTTGCGACATATAACCCATCATTTAACACAGAATGATGGCCAACACTAACAGCCTCCACCACTACGGTGCCTCAAATGTATCTGACGGCATGGAGGATGATTCAAAGCTCAGTTCAAAAGATGCGGCTCTGCAGTTTCACCTCTGACTTGAGACAATTCCTTGAAGACCAAGTGATCTCAGACTCAAACAAGCCTGAGACACGGAAGCCTGCTCTAACTTCATCCTCATCTCGACTCTCCAGGGCATGTGTCCAACTTATCAATGTCAATCAAGTAAAGCCACTTGCTTAGACAGTGCATTTGCAGAGATTGTAGGGAATAAGAGTGTTTGTTTTTGTTTCTTGAGCTGGAATGTGATTATGTATCTCAGGCTGGGCAGGAACCTGTGAGCTTCCTGCCTCTCAGCTCAGTGCTGGGATTAGAAGTATATACCACCATGCCTGGTGATGTGGAGCTTCATGACTTCAAATTGGGATCTCTGATCCAGATTAAGTCCTGCACAAGTTTTGCAATAAAGTTGGAGCTTCGTGCATTCTGAAAAAGTAGAATCTTCACAAATGGGACCTCTTTACTTTTCCAGAGTTTTCCTAGAAGAATTCCATTTAGACCCAACACAACCAATTCCACATTTCCTCCATGACGAGGTGTTATAGAGGGTATGAGTTCAGTATTCCTGAAGAGACCATTCTCATCTTTCTTAATTGCAAGGGCAGTTGGCAATCCCTAGGAAATGGCAGATAAGACAGACTTATGAAGTCTTGGACCACAGCTGTAGCTTGAACTTAATCACCGTGATACCATCATGAAAGATGCAGCAAAGGCTGTTGTAGATGGAGGGCTGTGAGCTTTTAGCACAGCACCCTGCATATGTGATATGCATATACGTGCCATGCAACACAATGGACTGAGGCTTCTGAATAATCATTATTGTCAAATTTTTTATTTGTCATTACTGAATTTCAGCTACTATCTAACTTCTTATGAAAAGCAGCACATTCAAAAAGTTTGGATTTTCTGAAAATTCTGCTGTCGGGATTATTTGGCACCATCTGTGCTTACTTTCTAGGAAACTGTGGCCTTCTTGCCTCAGCCCATTGAGTATTGGTTAAGGTGGTGTCCCCCTACACTTAGTTTTCACCTTCATTCATTTAAAAAAAAAGTTTCTTATGCATGGCACCAAAAGGAAATAATTATAGAACTGAATGACACAAAAAAAAACCAGAAAAATATGTGATGTTCTGTCACTGGGAGCCTCTGGCTGCTCTGGGTAAATGGCCTCTGGCTTGTGCCCCTCAGCTCCTGCTCCTATTGAGTCCAGATATTAATATATGCAATGATTAAAACTTTTCTATGCCCCATATATCTTTAATCAACTGGTTGCACATGTGAAACGAGTTTATAAATGTTTAATTCTGTGTCAACTGCAATAGTTGTGTTTTTTCTAGCACTTGAGGCAGTTTCAGCTGATTCCTCTCCTTACGACAAACTGCACTTCTTGCTCTGCATGGCTGGAAATCTTATTGCAAATGTTTCCTTTTAGATTAGACCTTTTGGTATTCATCATTCAGAAATCTTCCTGCAAATGTTTCCTTTTAGATGAATACCTTTTGGTATTCCCATATTCCAATAAATATGCATAAGCCTTGTCTGGAACACAATTACATTACTTTTAAGTGTAATTGATTGATTACCTGTAAAAGAGCCTTTCATGTCTTGCTTTAAGATTTGATGAGCAATAGTATTGATTCTAAGGTTAAAATAAACAATTACTGAGGCAAAACACCTGGAAGTACACATGGCTCCTTGGGAACCACAAAAGGAATATGTACTAGTCTCTCAGTTTTTTCTCAGAGCAATACTCTGTCTCTAATACTTTCAGTGAACTCTTTCCTGGGCCCTGAACAATTTCCCCATAAATATGCTCCTCATACCTCTCTCTCTCTCCCTCCTCTCTCTCTCTCTCTCTCTCTCTCTCTCTCTCTCTCTCTCTCTCTCTCCACCCCTCTCTTCTCCTCTCCTCCCCTCCTCCTCTCCTCTCCTCCCACATGCTCAAATAAAGAACCCCATCATGGGTCCCCTTCTGCAGCAGGACCTGAAATTTCCTTCACTCAGCAAACTAGGACTACCCCAGGGCTCTTCTCTTTCTATTCTGTGTGTTGGTTGATTTTTGAGGAAAATAATTTAGTCTCTGTTATTCCAAGGTCTGAAAAACATCTATCATCTTTCAGATAGATAGATAGATAGACAGACAGACAGACATATATACATATACATGTACATATATATGTATATATATATATATATATATATCCCAACAACAACATGCAGTAACACAGGAGTAACAATTAGTATTTCATGAGATCCTTTAGTGTATTTCGGGAAACAGGCTCTTCCTGATCCTATAGCTATCTTCTTGGCTATGTTTGCTCAACCATGCATCCAAATAAAATTTTAGGAAACTCTCCTTAAGCAGAAAGTAGGAAAATTTATACTGGTGACACTAGAAACAGAAAAAAATAATTATATTATTCACCTACTTTATCTTCCCTCCAAACAGCTGAAATTATTTTCAAGTTACAGGGTACAGGTATAATAAATGAGTTTCATGCTCAAAAGATTTTCATTAAGCTATATTTCTCTTTTTAATATAATAACAATTTTATTTATAATTTACCTAGCCTTTTGCAAATACTCATTTTTGAAATACAATGTCTCAGGATAATGTTCCCATCGTTAATCTGTTATGTTCTTTTGATCTTTGTGTTTATGAGGAGTGCACATATTCATATGTGTGTAGATGCATGTAAAGGATATACATATGTGTGGGTGAGCCCAAGTTGAGGTCGGATGTCTTCTTAAATCATCTTCAACATTTTCTTTATTAAGACAGGGTGTTTCAACTGAGACAAGACCTTGCCAATCTGTTAAGAGTCGTTAGCAAGACTGTAATTCCCTCCCAATTTCTGGCATTCCAAGTGGCCACCACATCTGCCCAGTCTTTAACATGGGTTTGGGGAATCAAAACACCGATCTTCAGCCTTGTAGACCCTGGGCCATCTCCAAGGCTGTGCTGTGCCTTTTCTACGAAAGAAGAATGTCGAGACATTTCGGAGCACTTGTTCCCTTTGTATGCCACTGTGTGCTAATCATTTATGGAATTCTGTATGTGTAATGCCATGATTTGAAATGTGTCCCCCACAGTCTTATGTATTTGGCAAGGTCATGGCACCTTGAGAGGTGGAGCCTTGCTGGAGGAAGGCAGTCACAAGAAGTAGGCTGTTTCAGTCTGTCTGCATGATTGCTGATAAATGACCATCACACAGCTTAAGGGAGCAAGAAATTTACTTTCTTACAACAGTCTGGTTACAGTTCTCAGTCCAGCTTGACAGGAGAGCATGCACCAACACCAGGGTCGAGGGAACTGGCCACAGCATCACCACATACCAGCTGAGAGATGGACAATCCTTACTTGCCAGACCTGCATGTCCAGCCAAGTGAACAGAAGGATGCCAACTCTCTCAACCAGCTCTCTGTGATTTATCCAGGGCCTAATCCCAGCCACCAAGGTCTGGGTCTTCCCCGTCAGCTAGACAATCTCCTTCAGGTTTGCTCTGGGCTTAACTCAACCATCAAGTCTCTACAACTGTGCCCATAGCTCAAACCCTCAACAATCAAGTTGACACCTGTGCTTAACTATGACACTCCACCTCTTGTCAACTTGACACCAAAACAATAGCACTTTTAAACTGTAACCTTCTTGTCCCCACAGATGTTAAAAGTTATCTTTAAAAATATAAATACGTTTCATGGACAAATTTTAAATGTTCTCTCATTAAAAGTTCAGTTCCAACATTTTAAAAGTTCAAAGTTCTTAACCTTCTTAAATTAGAAATAAGTTAAAGACTTTAAAACAGATAAAACATTAATTTAAACAATAAGAAAACATTAAAAAGATCAAAGTCCAGAAAATCAAATACCACATCCTTTACTTCAATGTCCATCTTCTGCCGCTCATCATGTAGTCAAGGTGGCTCAAAGATTCTAGGCAATCCCAGTCCCTGTTTGCAGCTTAAAGTTGTAAAAGCAGAGTTCCTCTGAACCAGGCTGAATCTTACAGTCGTCCTCAGCATACATCCCGTGGTTCTGGCATCTCCAACAGAACTTTTGGTTCACCTCTGCAGCTATAAGCTTTGCCTTTCTTTGCAGGAACTCTACACCTGGCACTTGGTGCCAAGCTTTTGGTGCTTTTCCATGAACTCCTCAAACTGTTCACCAAAACCAGTATCACCTGGGGGACACTGTCAGACTCTGAAATGAGTTTGAAATGTAACTTAGTCCAATCAAACCACAGCTGTACCAAGTTTTATGGGCTGATATTGGAAAAACCTCTTTTAGGCAGCCAAACATCCAAAGGGCAAGAAACAGCTTTAACTTGGGATTTGGCCCCTAAAGGAATTTGAGTTTCCAAACCACGAACTTGCCATATGGTGGTTTTCACGTCTTCCACCGTCCCAGTGCAAGTCTCTAGGTTTCCTTCACTGATGCTCATTTCTTCAACAGCAGCAGATATTCTGTTGCCTGCCCTTTGCATATCCAAGCCTTTAAGACTGCTAACGCAGCTCTCCTCTATCAAGTAAACCAGTCCATCGTCTTTAAATTCAGCTTTACCAAAGTCCTTGTTCCCCTCATCACAAATTGGGCCCAAACAATCTCTCTCAGCAATTAGCCCACTAAACTCTGAAGAACGGTATTTATAAATCCACAAAGTGAAATTTCTCAAGCATTTCCAACTTTGTCCAGCAAAACCGTTCAAAAGCCACAAAATCCACATAGTCATATTTATCAGCAACATCCAACTTCCTGGGTACCAAATTCTGTTGCAGTTCATCTGCATGGTTGCTGATAAATGACCACCAAATGGGTTAAGAGAACAAGAGATTTATTCTCTTATGATTCCTGGTTACAGTTCTCAGTCCAGCTTAATGGGAAAGCATCCACCAACACCAAGGCCGAGGGAACTGGCCACACCATCACCACATAACGGCTAAGTGATGGACGATCCTTACTTGCCAGAACAGCATGTCTGGCCAAGTGACCAGAATGATGCCAACTCCCTCAACCAGCTCTCTATGATTTATCCAGGGCCTAATCCCAGCCACCAAGGTCTGGGTCTTCCCCGTCAGCTAGACAATCTCCTTCAGGTTTGCTCTGGACTCAACTCAATCATCAACTCTCTACAACTGTGCCAAGAGCTCAAACCCTCAACAGTCAAGTTGACACCTATGCCTAACTATGACATAGGCCTTGAGTTAGATTAGTCTTACCCTACCTCCAAGAGAAGTCTGCTGCTACAGCAAGCAATCTTGCAGCTCTAGCTTCCAAGATGTCTGCAGTGACATAGCCTCCTCCAGCTTTGGCCAGCCAGCCACGCCGCCTCAGCTCTGAAAGACTGTATCTCCCCTCTGGAACTGTAAGCTGAATCAATCTTCCTTTCTCCCTTCTGGAACTGTAAGCTGAATAAATCTTCCTTTCTCCCTTAAGTTGCTTGACTTTAGGTGTTCTCTCACAACAATAGTTAAGAGTAACTGTTATATCTAGTATCTTAACAATTACTTTCTCCTAATTTCACCAAGTCTTGGACAAATGAGCCAAGCAGCCCAGTATATGCAAGGTGACTGGGGGCCAACAGCTGCCTGATCAACTTGATTATGATGATAACTGCATAAATATTATACCCTCCATATATATACACATATAAGCCAATCTGCTTAAAGAAACGATTCACAATTCAGAAGATACGCTATAGTATACAGAAAGGGGAGTATTATAAACAGTAAAAATGCCTTCACGGTGTTGCTCCCCCTTAAGGACTTAAAGGGTGGGCTGCACAGCAGCACTGAAAACAAGAATAGGGGTCCATGTCCTCTACTGGCTGATCCTTTCAATACGCAAGAAGCTCTTCTTTCCAATGCACCAGCTCCCAGTTTCAACGACATGTTGCGGGAACCTCCAGAGGCATGGACTCTCACTCTTTTTTAATATCTTGAACTCATAGCAGCATTTTTCCACGTTTTAACCTTCTAGCTACTAAGCTAAGGGAAAGGAGCTCTTAAAATACTGTAGTGTCTGACAGAAGTAGGCACACTTATGTACTTTTGTGGAATTGACATTCTCTCTGAAGTACACGAAGAATATTTTAGTCAGAATATAATCATAACAAAATTTCCAATGTATTCCTTTCAAGAAATACATGGATTCTGAGTCCTACTTGGGGAAAGCAAGTCTTAAAACTTTTGGAGCCTGAAATCAATGTGGGTCTCCACAAAAGCACACGACTTTCAAAGAGTATTTCCCAGGAGCTCTGGGTTCCACATAACAAGGAGAAGGCAAAAGACTTGAAAAGAAGTTTCAGACTCTGTAGTATAGACAGAGAGGCTCCAGGGTTCTGCTACAGAAACTCTTGGGGCTACTGAGAGCTTGGCTTCTCTTGGGGAAAATGCAATCTAAAGGCAAGGAGCGGGGTGTGAAATCAGCAAGCTACACCCTTGGAATAAAACTGATGTTTGTTTGATGTGCTGTGGGTCTGAAGAAGGGTAGAAGATATTTCTAAATTTACACCCGAGGAAATGTTTTGGTTCTACTGATAGTTTTGAGCTTTCCTTAGCCTGCCTTTAGTGCTTTCTTGAAGAATAGCTGCCATCCTGATTCAGGCAAAGTCAGCATTTTAGCATAGATTTCAGATGACCCTGAAGTAAATGCAGTTTTACAAAGCAAAAGACTTGGGAATACAGTTCAGTGATAGCATGTCAAGCTCCTGAGGCTGTGGGGGCAAACACACACATACATGTGTGCCCACACTTCCCCCACATGCACACAAAATAGTGTGAAGGACAAAATGAAGCAGATGTGTGAATGGATGAGTTGTGTATCTTGACATGGGTTTGAATGACAGAAGCTTTTCAAGCTTATTCTACATAGCTGTGGGAATCTTAGTAAAGCATTAGTACATGCTCAAAACTAAGGCCTGGGTTTTGAAGTTAGTCTCAGCAGTTAAGTTGATTCTTGGGGTGTGGGTGTCTGAGTATACCTATGAAAAACTATCTAGGTAAGGCAGACCTCTGGACAAGCTGTAGGATCTTGTCTTATTTGCATAACTGACATAAGAAGAACAAGCCCACAGTGTGTGGGACCATTCTGTGGGCAGGTGGATAATGATGGAAAGAACTGACTATTTAGCAAACTGCTCTACATTGGTTGTTCACTCTGCTACTGTAGTGTGGCCAATTTTCGCACGTTTTACTGGTAACTCTTCTGTCCTGATGATCACAACCTGGATAATAAACTGGGATGAAAATCACTTGATTCCCAAGTTGTTTGGATCAGGTTTGTGTCACAGAGATGGAATCTGAAATAGAGAATGGTTCTGGAGAAGTGGGGTGTTGGAAGGAAACCAAGGCATACAAGAAGGATTAACGCACAGTACATTCATTTAATTGCTCTGTGTGCTTAACTATAAGTGCAAACAATTTACAAATGATTCCCATCCCCCATTATTGTAGATTGGTTCTTTCCATATCTGAAATGTAGTTCATAAACTTACACCACAAATACCAAGATTTCTATGTACGATGTTACATTTCAGCCTGGGAGAAACACAAAGTGATGCCCTTTGTTCCTCATTGTGAACATCGCAGAGAACAGGCAAATATTACAGACACATCACCATCATCCCAAGGGCAAAGGGTAATCAGCTTCAAGCTAATTGGGAAAATTTATTTCAAATAGAATTAGTTATTCAACCAAGGTAGGGTTCTTTTATCTTCTTTACAAGTTGAGATTTTAGCTTCCCTACAAGCACACAGAAAGAATTTATGAGACAGAAACTGAATAGACAAGCATTTTGTGTTTTCCTCTAAGGAGATTACTTAGCTTCCCTTTAATTAAAGCTCATTCTTAAAAGAAGAATCATATTTCTGATTTTATATTTTCCTCAATCAAAGAAGGGACTTCTAATGTTTGTCTTCCACTGGGGAAGTATAAACAGTAAAGTATACACAGGGAAACTTTTACATTTCAGCTCTAGGGGGGAATTTAGTAATCCCTGAGAATGAGGAGGTCAAGCATTTAAAAGTAGAACCTTACCAGGAATTATATAGCATTTAGGCAAGTGTAACAAACACCCTGGCCAGTGCTCAGGAAGGATATGGATGTCACTTCATCATGGTTAATCTTCCCGTGCAACTATGAAGACATGTCAAGTATTCAAACATTTCTCAGTGGGAAGTATGCTTTTCAACTGTTCTTTTGAATCCTTCATTCTAATAGCTTGAAGGACGAATCTGCACACAGAATTCCTAACTGTTCAGTGATGCTTCATGGGAAAGAGAGATTTCCCTTCAAGAAGAAATGCATCAAAATGTAGGAAAGAAAATGAAGATACTATTTTGGAAAGTACCACATCACATTGAGTGTTGCCGTGTCTCCCGCCAGGCCAGCCGGGGAGAAGAAGGGGAAACAGCAGGGCCTCGGACCTCGAGGCAAATGGGCGAGCTGGTGACCGGGTCACCACCAGACCCCAGGAATCAGGTAAGAAGCAGCAGTGGACGAGATGCTGCAGATTCAGTCATTACGGGCGTTTGGGCTTATATAAGGTCAGGGTCCAATCAGGTGTTGCCATCCTTCCTGGGGGGTGGGGGGGACAGCCACCAGTCATTTAACTGTTTACTAGGTGTCCATTGCAGGTGCAGGTTAGACGGCCACTTCCCATTGGTTGTTCATCCCTCCGCCTGCATGGTCCTCTACTGGGACCCTCCGGGGCATGTCTGTACGTCCAGGCTTGTCCTGAATTGGGGAGCCGGGCTAGGGCCTCCCTAAATCGGTAGTGCCCCAATTGAGTACCCACAAGTGAGATATCACTGGCTATTGCTAGTCCTTTGATATTAGGCCAGAAACTTTAGGTAACAATGTAACACATGAGGTGGCAATGCTATATTGGAATACATCCAAAGGAAATAGATTACTATTTTTATATGATAACTGTATCCCAGATTTATTACAGAATTATTCATCATAGCCAACATATAAAAATATTCTAAATCCATCCATAGCTGAATGAATAAAGAACATGCACATGTATATATACACATATGCATTCACAAAATTACTTGAGAGGGGAAGGAATTTTGACATTTTCAATGACAGAGATGAACCCAAGGCAAAACAAGTCAGATACAGGAAGACAATGACTGAGTTATGTCACCGATAATATGTGATCTAGAAAAGTCAAGGTCAAAAATTCAGAGAGTTGAATGCGGTTATCTGGAGTCACGGGAAGAGGAAGAGATAGTAAGTAATATGAACAGAAAATGGTACCCCACAGTTTCATGTGTTGAAATCTCTCTCTCTCTCTCTCTCTCTCTCTCTCTCTCTCTCATCCCTCTACCGCTCTACTTTTTCAAATAAATACTTTAAGAAATAAAGGCAGGCATCAGCCAGTGACATGATCTGGGGAGGCGCTGAACTGTAGGGTCAGCCCTCCACACCGTGGGGGTCACTGGCAGTGAGCTCTTGAAGGCTGTGTCTCACCACCGCCTTTTCCTGTCATCCTCCCTCTCTGCTTCCTGTCTGCCATGAAGCAGTCTCTGCCACACTTCTGCTACCATGACACCCTGCACCTCTCCGACCTAAAATATGGACGGACGCAAGTAACCTTGAACCTATGAACCAAAATTAACCTTTACTCCTGCACGCCCTCTCCCGGTCTCCCCACTGCTGTATTCGCATGTAGTTGCCACAGAGATGAATATATTGTCAAAGGACACACTTCAGTTGTCAGATGAATAATAGCCACAAGTCTAAGGATCCTCAACATAAATAATGTTGGTATGTTACTTATTCACTTGACTTTGCCAAGAAAACAGATCTCAAGTATTCTCACCGCACACAGAAACACACACATATGCACATATATTTATTATGTCTATGTGAGATGATGGGTATGTTAATTAACTTGGCTGTTGCTAAGGCTGGAATGCATCCCCCCAAACCTCATGTGAGGCTGATGAGATGACTCAGTAAGTTCCCTGCACGTAACCTGGCTCAGTATCCAGAGTCCATAGGGTAGCAGGATAGGACCAATGTCTGAAAATCATGGCTTGTAAGTTTCTTCCTCTTCTTTCTTCTTCTTCTTCTTCTTCTTCTTCTTCTTCTTCTTCTTCTTCTTCTTCTTCTTCTCTTCTCTTCTCTTCCTCTTCCTCCTCCTCCTCCTCCTCTTCCTCTTCTTTCTCCTCCTTCTTCTCCTCTCCTCTCCTCTTCTTCTTCTTCTTCTTCTTCTCTTTCTTCTTCCTCTTCCTTCTTCTTCTTCTTTCTTCTTCTTCTTCTTCCTCTTCTTCTTCTTCTTTTTTTTAATTTTTTTATTCAATTGTGTGTGTGCGCATCTGTGTGTGTGTGTGTGTGTGTGTGTAGAACCACAGGTGAATTCGGGAACCACCATGGACCGTTTCCATCTCCTCCTTGTTTACTCTGCCCCCAGGACTGACAGGCTCCACTCTACCAGGACCAGAAGCGCAGTCCGCCCCCGCTTCCGCCCAGCGTCTATACATGGGGTCTAGGATCCGAACTCAGGACCTTCCGCCTGCAAGGCAGAGGCTTAACCCCTGAGCCACCTCCTCTCCAGCCTTCTTCTTCTCCTTCTCCTTCTCCTTCTCCTTCTCCTTCTCCTTCTCCTTCTCCTCCTTCTCCTCCTTCTCCTCTTCCTTCTTCTCCTTCTTCTCCTTCTTCTCTTTCTTCTCCTTCTCCTCCTCCTCCTCCTCCTTCTCCTTCTCCTCCTCCTCCTCCTCCTTCTCCTTCTCCTCCTCCTCCTTCTTCTCTCTCTCTCTCTGTCTCTCTTTCTGTCTCTCTCTCTCTTTGTATCTGTCCATCTGTCTGTCTCTCTCTCTCTCCGTCTGTGTGTCTGTCTCTCTGCTTCCTGACTGCCATGAAGTAAACAGCCTCTGCCAAATGTCTCTGCCACCATCATTCTCTGCTTCATGCAGCATAAACATGGAACCAAGCAATCTTGAACCTATGAACCATAATTAACCTTTACTCCTGCATGCCCTCCCCTCCCCCTCAAGATACAAACAAGCTCATGAGTTAAAAGGTTAAAAACTTGACCCTCAATGTATAGTCTTGTATTAGGAGGTAGGCCTTTAAAACGTGTTTTTCTCATGAGGGTTTTGCCCACACAATAACTGAAATAATACTATTGTGCCAGGATGAATGAGCTGATCTTTTTACCCCAGGACTGGTTTTTGTAAATCATTACCTCCCCTCTGTTGTTCATGCTCCTACTCTCCTTCACCCTCTCCCATCTGTTTTGTGACATGGGATGAATGAAACAGGAGCAGCAGGAAGTCTCTCACCAAATGCTGCACACCAAGGCCTCCAGAACAGTAAGCCAAATACATTTCTGTCCATTACAAATCTCCCACTGTTATTGCATTATGGCACTACAGGATAGATCACATCACAATGAATGTGATATATATATATATATCACATACACACACATTATATCCCATATACTTCAGTAGAGCTGGGAAATTAATTGGGTGGCACTGTCCAGTAGTGGAGGTGTAGATCCCCTTTGAGAGAAGCATCTGAGATGATAAATACTATAGTATGTATTCCCTTGAAATCATACATGATAGGCAGAAATGAAAAAGTCATGATAAAATCAGGTGCCTGACAGAGATAAAAGTCATAGAGAGCCTGCTCGTTTCCACATGGGGGGCACAAGTGCATGAAGCCAGGAGCTGATGGTGGGGTCAGTGCTGTGGCTGAAGCGTGGAGTATGCGCTTACAGCCCAAACCTCCTCCACTTGAGGTGTGTGGTGAGTTCTCCACCTTTTAAAAAGTGTATTTCTTCTTTTCCTCACTGAACGCTAAACCTATGCTATACAGATGACTGAAGGAAAAGATCTTTTATGAAGCAGTGACTGCAATAATGATACATAATTATTGCAAATTGATTTAGTGTATTGCAGTTGCGTTTCTTCCTGCTGCTGTGAGACAACACTGTCGCACAACTTAAGGGAGAAGGGGAGATGTATCTGACTTATGGTTCCAGAGGAGAGATATAGTCCATTATGGCAGAAAAGGTGGCGTGGCTTGGAGGCAGGAGCTGGAGAAAGCCAGTTCACGTCAAAGCAGTCATCATGGAGGACAGAGAGCAAGAGCACAGGACAAGAGCAAGCAGGACTGGGACACTAAAACCTCAAGCCCCCCCACCTGGCTCTGACTTCCTCATCAAGGCTCCGACTGCTAAAGGTACCACCACCTTCCCAAACATCAGCATCAAACAAGGATTCAAACATGTGCATCTATGGGGACAACCCATCACAACACGACATGAAAATGGTGCGAGAAAGCCACGTAAGTGAGGAAGGATTTGCTCTGCTCTCAATGTCAGAGGTTTTAGACCACACATGTTGGAGGCGTTTGCTGGGCCTGGGTGGTAAGAGCCTGAGACAGAGCAAAGACCCGCGCTCTACAGTTACAGAGAGAATGCCTGTGCTATAGCTTTCTCTTCCCCCCTTTAATAACACATGGGTCCCCAGTCTACAAGGTGGCGTCAACCACAATCAGGGCGTGTTTTCCCATTAGCTAATAGTGTCTGGAAATGACCTCGCAGATACACCAAGAGGTGTGGTTTATTAATCTCTTGCACAGCAAATTAACAATAAAGATTAACTACAGCATGTCTATGCCTTGCCAATCTGACACCCAAACACATCTTCCTAAACCATAACATCCTACTCCTGGCCCTCAAAACTTCACGCCCACCCCATAATGCAAACTACATTCTATGCACTCACAGTAAGTAGTCTTCAAGCATCAAAACCTCCAAAAATGCTGAAGAAATCCCTATAGGGTTCAAAATCCCCCGAATATTAGGGCAAACCTGAGCAGGAGTCTGTGTCAAATCAAAAGACAAAATTACATATTTTTAGAATGCAAAGGTAAATATTCACTCTTCCAGAGGAAAAAAAATGGATCAAAGAGAGACTGAACCCAAGGGGGAAAACATTAAATCCTGTCGCACATATGGGAGTATAACATGACCACAGAAAGGTGCAGCTACCCTGTGCCTATGGACTTCCTGTTGGTAATTCACATGGCCTCTCACTTAGCTCAGTATCATTCACCGCGGCATTTCCCGTGTTGCCTTTCAGTCTGATCTAGTATTACTACATTCATTTACTCTCTGAGGCAAAATTAACCACCATATTAATATTAATTGATTTAACGGTGAGGATCATGGTGACGATGGCTGTTGTTAGGGGAAAATGAAATACTCACCAGAGATGCATGAACTAGCCATAGTCAAAGGGCTGGTCTCTTCTCAATATTGCTTGACTATTCCACTAAAAAAGAAAAAACAAAACTCAGCTTGAAGTCAGTTGCCTTTGCTCTAGATTAAAGCACAAATCTGGGGCTGGAGAGGTGGCTCAGGGGTTAAGCCTCCGCCTTGCAGGCGGAAGGTCCTGAGTTCGGATCCCAGATCCCACGTATAGACGCCAGGCAGAAGCCGGGGCGGCCTGTGCTTCTGGTCCTGGTAGGGCGGAGCCTGTGAATCCTGGGGCAGAAGGAGGTGGAGGCGTCCGTGGTGGTTCGTGAATTCATCCGTGGTTCTACACACACATACACACACACACACACACACACAGACACACATGCGCGCATGCACATACACACGCACATGCACACAGTTGAATAAATAATAATAATAATAATAAAATTTAAAAAAAAGCACAAATCTGGCCAATGTGACACTGCAATGTTCTGGTTCTCCATGTCCAAATGAAAGCCCATTGGGTTCTGTCATCTAGAAAAAGAATTCTAAGAGATCTCATCAGAGCACTCAAAGCTTTGTGCTCCTCAATTCACAAAGTGAATTTAATGCTTATTTAACAGTGTAACTTAACGACATTTCAAATTGGCCCAGGCATCAAAAACGGTAAATGTACCATGCAATTTTCTTACATATTTAAATGTTTCTTTCCTTTTCTTTTGCTTGAAAAGAAAATGAATGCCAAAAAAATTTACTGAAATGGGCAAATTTTAAAGCATGCAACATTCAAAAATTTACAGTAATGGGGCAGTAATCTTATGATGTACATTTTAGTCACATTAAATGTAATTTCAAAATAAAGGTAACTTTATATCAGTTGAAAAAGTGAAAATTTCAACTTTTCTGAGCATCATGAATTAAAAATGCTATCTTTGAAAGTGAACTTGAAACTCCAGGCTTATTGATGTTTGACCACATTGATCCCAAATGGAGAAATGAAGATTATCTTTGTTCTGACATTCAACTTACTTTATTTCCCTCATCTTTCTTGAATATGCACTTAACAGTATATTTCACATCTTAATTAGTGCAATTAAATCTGAAAAAGCAGCACAAAACCAGATTATTCACTGTCCTTTTTTATTTTATTTATTTATTTTGTGTGCATGTTTGGGGGGGGTGTATCAGAAGGCACTGTGTGTCCCTGGAGGACCAGGGGTGATTTTGCGAAACATCAGGGATTTCTTCTACCTCCTTCTTGCTTGGCTGTAGGATTTCCCAGGCTCTGCTCACCAGGGCCGGAAGTGCAGGCTGCAGCCATTTCTTCTTGATGGTTTTTACATAGGACCTGGATCTGAACCCAGAACCTTCTGCTTGTGAGACAGAGCCTCAACCCTTGAACCATCTCTCCAGCCCTCACCTGTCATTCACTTTCTAATACATACAACGGTTAAGAAAATTTTATGTGGAAGAGAGATCCAAAATGGCTGCAACAGTACTTAGGCTTGTGGAAGCCAGTGGCTCCACAAGTGAAAATCAAACTAAATCTCTGACTATTAATATGGGATTGCAGAATTATCTGTTCACAACTGTTAAAATAAAAATTTAGTATGAAACAGAAATGGAATAATTTTGAGTGCCCAGTTATATGCTGTGAATAGCAAAATGTGATAAACTTTTAAACAAATGGATGATTGATTAATTGACTGATTGACAGATAAACCTAAGAGAAATGTTTTATTAATTTAAAAAAGTGATTTGGTACACACTCATGAGAAGGTAGCTTTATATCAGTTGAAAATATAAAGTCTTTTTGGGCTATGAACAAATTAATTTCAGATTTTTAAGAAATATATTTCCTGAGAGTTAGGCATACACAATAAAGGACTCTCTGGGAATTGGGAGGAGGCACTGGGGGATGGGGAAGGAAGGGAGGGGGAGCAGGGGGTTTGGGGGGAGGAGGAGGGAGGGAGGGAACTGGCCTACCTATTAAGTTTGTATGAGCAGAAATAATAAAAAATATATTAAAAGAATAAAAACGAAATATATTTCCTGAATTATTCAGATACAATGAATAGCCCATTTCATTGTAAACAGAAAGACAGAGGAAATTTGTTCATTCAAAAGATACATAATGGAGTAAACAAACTGTTAGCATTTTTTTTTTTTTTTGCTCACCTAATGCCTACCTAGGACACTTACATGTATTAGGTAGAATTTCAATAAGTTTTGTAGTAACAAATCAAATGATGACATATTAAAATTACGCAGTTACTTTTTTGCCATGAGACAGTGCTTAGAAGCAAACAACTTTAGGGAGGATAGGAGTGTGTATTTGGTTTATGGCTTGAGAATGGATACAGTCCACTTATGGGGGAAACTACATCACTGAAGACATGGCTGGATGCAGAAGCAGGATACTGGCCTGGGTCATGGCAGCCATTGGCAGGCCTAGAGAGCAAGAGAGCAGGAGGAAGGCTATCGAATCTCAAGGAGGGAGGCCTGTTCCCTGCGACCTGTGACCTGCTCCTGTGACTTGCCTTGATGAGTAGATGAGCTTAGTGGGGAGGGGAAAAAGGGAGAGACAAGTCATTTTTAAGCCATGGCATGAATAACTGAGTCATTTCATTTCAGCGGCTTTGGTGGTGATGGTAGTCTTGATCTGCGCTCTTGAAATCTTTTCTATATCTCCATAGTTCTTACCATTTAGGTTTGCAAGTCATTTATGGTTTTTATTTCAACTTAGGTGAAAGAAGACATCTGTCATATACAATGCTGCTTAAGGAAGGAGGGAGATGAGGGAATAGGGTACAGGAAGAGATAGAAAAGTAACAAGGAATACAAGGATAGAAGATACAGACAGAAACTTCTATATATAATTGCATTAAAAACACAAAACAAAAAAAAGGAAGGTGATAATCAAACCGTACATTAGGGAACACAGAAAGACAAAAATGAGATAAAATTCAACTTCCCTCAAATGGTTCTATGAAAACACATAGGCAATTAAATAATATTCCTAGTGTCAGGTCTGCGATGTCTTCAAATGAGTTGTCAGTCACAGAGGCCTTGAAGGACCTCAGATCAGTGTATCCTTTTGATAGGGCTCTTGGTTGTCCCAGAAACTGAGAGTAAGACCTTTGGCTAAGGCACTACACACGTTGATCATGGGGCATGAAAACAGCAAGCTGGGACCTGATCTGGAAGCTTCTCCTTGCTGATCAGTTGTCATAGTACCAGAAGGTACTCTGAGAGATGCTTCAAAGAAAAAGTAGCCAACAGTCCTGCCCAGCTAGGAAAGCTACAAGCTATAATAACAACCACCCTGAGAAGAGGTAATGATTGGTATGACAGTGGCATGAATGTTATGAAGCAACCAACTGATTTCAGATCAGATTTAAGGGTCACGTTTCTGCAGGCAACACATTGCTGGTGCTGTAAATAAGACCCTGTAGAAGAGGAGGCCATTGGGCCCTTAGGATAACAAACTACTAATGTTTAGCTGTAAGGACAAGATTTCAAGCTACTATCTAAATATTTGCCATTTTTCTCATAGATTAGAGAAGCTTTGGGCATTTGACCAAGAGGTTTCCTTCTGCAGTGAAAGATATTTAATACAGGAATCATAACTAACCAAAGCAAAGACTTAACTAGCTGTAGACTGCTCTATACTAAGCACGACATCAACCCCTGCCCCTCTAACATACCCCAAGGATCAGAGAATCCTATGTAAGAGAAAAAAAGAGCTTGAGGGTGAGGAAGATACTTCCAGACAGTATCTCTGGCCATAATAGGGAAAAGCAAGACTGATGAACCCATCAGGCCCATCAAAGTACCTCAGTTAACATTATTTTATTGTAATAGGTAAAAATTCAGAAGTAGAAAACTCTAGACATGAAAACATTTCAGAGATTCAAATCAAAGTATTGCATTTTGGACCCTGTATATTTCTCATTTGCCTTTTTTTCCCCACCTTTTTTCCTCACTTTTCACTTTTGAGTTAAATAATTCTATAATCCATAGTTGCTATATGATTTTACTCAAACTTAGGAAGGTATCAGGCATTTGCACAGGAGTTATAGGCTGAGGAGAGTAGACATTTGTTATTTCAATGACTCTTGGAGACATTCTCTTCCCACCATGCTCAGGGAAGGAGGAAGCCTAGAGACCCACCTAAATAGGTAGCACTCTGGCAAGAAAAGGGCAGGTACAATCCGTACCTGATGAACTTGCTTCTTTGCCTAAGTACAGATGAAAAACAAGAGAGGAAGCAGGCAGACATGGTTTCTAAAAATCAAGTTGTTAAGCCATAGAGATCGATTTACTTTCAATGAACTATTCATAATATGCCCTGCGTGTTACATAAATTCACAGGAATGTTATTAATTGAATGAGGTTGATGGTTTTTAAAGGAGAAAAAAAATCAGCAGTAATAAATGTGACCCAGAGCTAAATTAAGACATCCTCTGAGGACTTTGGGCGTAGCATTTTTTTCTGAACAGCTGGTTTCTGTTAATAGGCGCATCCTTCCTGCGGAGCTGGCAAATTTGTAATCCCCATCATGCTCGCTGCATAACTGCCCCAGAGCACATAATCACAGAGCACATTCCCGTTGCTTTACAAAGATTTTTTTTTCCTTTCAGAGTTGTACTTTTGGGAGACACACCATCTATTTCGTACTCCATTTCCATGCTTGCCTTTAATTATAGCATCTGATATTTATGACTAGGAGAAGAAGATAAAGCTAAAGGTGTACAATTGCCTAGTTAAAATATATGCACTCACAAATCTCCAAAATGTGAAACGTTCTTTGAGCTGCAGAAGAAGCATATTTCATATTACAGTTAGGCGTACAATTAGGGAGTTTTTAAAATGTCGATGATGACCATGCTGCTCTCAGAATCTGGTAAGTGCTCAAAGGCCTTGAGGTGAGAGGACTGCCTCATCACTGCCTCCAGGTTTCGGTGGAGCTCCATCAGGGGCCTTGAGGGATTCGCTGGGATACTTTTAGCTTATTCTTCATTGTATAGAATGATGCTCTTCATGACTTGACTATAGAAAAACAATCATAAAATCCAATACTTAATTCACCAAGTAAGCCTGGTTCATGACCTCTTCATACCATGGGCAGATCTGAAGTCTATTTAGTTCCTCTGGGAAGGAGGATGTCTAATTTCAAATACATTCCTTCAAGATGTATAACTGCTTGGAAAGAAGATGGAGAGATTGTCTTTGAAATAGAGGAAAGAGGGCTGGAGAGGTGGCTCAGGGGTTAAACCTCCGCCTTGCAGGCAGAAGGTCCTGAGTTCGGATCCCAGATCCCACATATAGACGCCAGGCGGAAGCGGGGGCGGCCTGCGCTTCTGGTCCTGGTAGGGCGGAGCCTGTGAATCCCGGGGCAGAAGGAGGTGGAGGCGTCCATGGTGGTTCCCGAATTCGTCCGTGGTTCTACACATACACAGACACACACACAGACACACACACACAGACAAACATGTGCGCGCACATACACACACACGCATATGCACACAGTTGAATAAATGATAATAATAATAAAAAATTTTAAAAAAAGAAACAGAGGAAAGAAAGGTTCATGAAAATCAAAAGTGAATGTCGATGTTTAATTTGTTAAGAAGCAAAATGAGCCTGATGTGGTGGGAAGTTGTAATTCTACCACTTGGGAAGTGGAGGCAGGAGGAACAAGAGTTCAAGACCAGCTTCAGCTACACTTAAACTTTTGAGACTCAAAAAATGGCAATCATTAAAAGGTCTTCAATCATTTATACTTGTAGAAATCAGATAGAACACAGACTGTCTTATCAGCAACATAGCTGATACTGGGCAGAAATACAAAGGAAGGACATGCACTATGTGGAACCAAGGCAGGCAATGAATGAGACTTATTTGGCCAATTAAGTGTTGGATTCCATGACTGCTTTTAATTGAATCATGAAGAACATCATTATGAAGAATGAAGAATAAACCAGAAGTAGGGAAAAAAAATCCCACCAAATTTCTGATTCATTTGTCAATGTGTTTAATTATTATAGCCTTTTTTACATGTATTTATTTGCTGTGAGTGTAGGGCACACGTGTACGGCATTTGAGTGGCGGCATAGGAATGACACTTGGTCTTAGTCATCAACATGACACTTGAAAGCTAGGCCCCTGGAAACACCTGTGAGGAATTAGTTAGGTCAGACTCTGGTCAAGCTTGTAGGAGATTGTCTTGATTTCAGAGTAGGATCATGCCTTGGCAGCAGAGATGGAGAGAAGCCGGCAGCTTGCCAGCACGCACTCAGGCACAACCTCTCTGCTCTTGACTCTGGATGTGGTGGGCCAGTTTCCTTAGTTCCTGCCAGTAATTCTCCTTCCAAGAAGTACTGTGTTCCGAAATGGAGAGACAATAAAATCTCTTCTCCCCTAATTTGAGTCAGGATTTTATTACTTCAGTGAAATTACTAAGCGAGGACAAAAGGTCAGAGCACTGGTGGGATTGGTACTCTCCTTCCACTCTGTGGGTTCAGGAGATCGAAGGTCTCCAGGCTTGGCACTGAGCCTGTTGCCCACTGGGCACTCATTGGCTGATATGCTTATTTTAGCAGAAAAGAGGTCAGTTCTCTTGATAAGTCCTACGAGGTATGTTAACTCCTAGCTCTGTATGCTACACACACACACACAAAAAAAAAAACTTATTAAGCATCTCAAATTATGTCAAAATAATCCTACAAAAGCATTGGTGCTATATAAGACAGGACCTCTGAAACTCAGTGGAAGACTGAAGCAGGAGAGAGAACTTCACGTTCCTGACCAGCCTGGGCTCCATGGCACAGTTCCAGGACTTTCTGGCATGTAACAATGCTCAGTCTCAAGAACAGAACAAAACAAAAAAGCATTATCATGTTCATCTTGTCATTTGGCATTAGTTATCACCCAACTTGCTACACTGGACTTTGAGTAACAGAAACACTCTCACCCCAGATTTGAACCATCTTTATATGTAGTTGCCAGCCATGCATGCGTAGTTTATCTCCATGAAAGCTTCTTGATACCAATTAATTGAAAAACAGAAATATTTATGTGATAAAGCTTTGATGGCATTTAAATACCAGAACTTCGAACACATGAGGAGAGAAAAGAGAGCAACTAGCACTCAAGGTGACAGTCACTTGGGAACATGGCAACAGGGCAGCTGCCTTCCCTAATACAATCCTGTCAGTCCAGCAAAACACCTTTGGTCAACCATTTTTAAATAAAACTAGAGTATGTCATAGTCCTTGATCACCTTGACTTGATAGTCGAAGGGTATATTTATTCATTCAGAGCTGCCAAGATGGCTAAGCAGGTAATGGTGATTGATTGGAGGAAACCTGGAGACATGGGTTTCAAACACCAAAGCCCCCACTGGTGAAAAGCGGAAACTATCTTCTAAAAGCTAGGCACTGGCCTCTATGTGCAAGCTACAGCATGTGCGTACCTACTCTGTCTCTCTCTCTCTCCCTCTTTCTCTTTCTCTCTCCCTCTCTCCCTCTCTCTCTCTCATAGTCTCACTTTTGCTCCCATTCTTGCTTTTCTCCTTTTACTCTCACTGATAAATAAAATATTAACATACAACATATTTGTTCAATGTAGAGATAAAGCAATATTTTACAGTCAATCAACTTTGAGCAGTATAAAAGCAAGGATATAGATTAAAAAATAAGCATTATAGTGCTCGCTTCGGCAGCACATATACTAAAACTAGAATGATATAGAGAAGATTTGCTTGGCCTCTGCAGAAGAATGACTCACAAATTCATGAAGAGTTCCATGAAAAAATAAGCATTATAGCAAAAGGATTTAATAAAGCATTTTAATAAAAATTATTTTGTTTTAATTATAAAAGCAATACACTTGACACAATAAGCAAAAACTACAATGACGTTACCAACATTGAGAAGAATGCTGATAACGAATTGTATATTCACTATTTAAATTAATATGGTAAACATATTTAAAATAGAGTATACTTGATTTTAGGTAATAAACAAAATAAAACTGATAACTGACATAAGTAGCAGAAAAGCAAGTTGGTCCAACATTGACAGAAAATATATTCTCATTCTGCACAATTCATTGTGAGAAAAAACTTAGCATCAAGGGCATTCAAAAACATTAGACCCTTGAAGATAGACATCTTCACCGTTTACCCTTTGGTTTAAGTAATAGCTTCATAAATAAAATTTCACTCCCAAATGGATGACTTCTGTCAATTATTTAAGGAATAAAAGTGAGCATTCTGAAAAAAAAACTCAAAAAAGTTACAAACTTTTAGCAAGACTTAAAAGAAAAGTAATGGTAATAATTAGGCTTATTAGATTTGAGTTTCAATATCTGTTCACCATGCACCAGGCCTTGAGTTCAACTTTCAGCAATCCCAAAAAAGAGAGAATGTTGTTAATTGGATACATTAATAGTATTACAGCATCACAAACAATGAAAAGATAATATATAAAGGGTATATAGGATTCTAAGAAAATACAATTTACAAATACTAGCACAAATATTGATAGAAAAACCTGAACAAGTCATTATCTATTGAAAACATTGAATTCATGATTATAAAACTTGCACAAGAAAAACTCTAAACCAAATGATTTCTTTCGATATATTCTGCTAGATTTTAGGGCAATGTAAATGGGCTTAACTTTTCAATTTATTTAAGAAATCAACACACTCTGAACACTAAAAGTGGTGTGAACACAGATGGCAGTATTAAATAAAATATTCCAAAACAATTACAACACTACAAAAATCATGACTAGGACTATAACTGAACTTACTCAAGTTTAAATATAAAATTAATTAAAAATAGTTTGCATTTATCCAAATATAAAAAGAAAAAGAGCTTAAAAATACTAAGGTAGAACTTTTCAAAAAACTCTGTTTCTAAGACTTTAGAGACTACCGACCCTTTCACTTCGTTTTTGTTGTAAATGTACACTTCCACACTCATCTTTCATGCTTTCGCATGCAACTTCGCCAGAAAGTCCTCTAGGCAGCTCTTTGCCTTACGTTTGATCTCCTTGTAGAGCACTTTTGGAGGAAAACCAGAGCAAGCAAACTTAATGATGAATAATTCATGTGCTACAACTTCAACCTGACCCACATTGGCTCTTGGTGAGGCTTCTACGAGGCCTTCATTGATTTCATGGAGTAAGCTGAGGCCACATACAGACTCCACTGCACACCCAGGAATCAATGAGCCTGTGTTTGTATAACTTCCATACTCAAAAAGAATGGGACTGTTATCATACGGATAAGCTTTCAGAACTGAAGGGAGCTTGGAGGTCGGTGTCAAAAGGTTTCATCCCAGCTAGAGCATCTGAGACCGAGAAAGCCTGAAGAGACCAGAGTCTCTCCTGTCCTCCTTTTAATTCATTTTTTGCCTTAATGCAGAAAAATATCTGCTATTTAGCTTTTTCCTTCTTTGTCATTACAATATCAAACACCTTTTTCTCTTTAATGTATTGAATGCATTTCTTTAAACTGGTAATAATTGCTCACCCTATATGACACTGTATTAATCAAGAATATATTAAAATATTGGCATGGTAATGTCTGGCCAAAAGTTGCTTTAAAAAAATAAGGTTCTGGACTAGAGAGCTGGCTCAGGGGTTAAGACTTTGACACACAGCAGGGAATAGAAACTTGGCCCACTATAGATCTGGCCTTCTCACATTAATTAGATAATCTCGTATCCCACGTAAAAGTGTCAAGCAGAAATGGTGGTGGCCTATACTTCCAGCTCTGGAGAACGGAGCCTGAGAAATCCTAGAGCAAAACAAAAAGGAGGTAGAAGCAAACCAGGATGATTCCTGAAGTCATCCTTGGACCTCCATAGGGATATACAATGCCCTCTGATACACAAACACATACACACACACATATACACATGCAGGAGAGAGAGAGAACAAGAGAGGAGAAAGAAAGAAAAAGAAAGAGACAGACAGAGAACAAGAGAGGAGAAATAAAAGAAAAAGAGAAAGGAAGGAAGGAAAGAAGGAAGGGAGGAAAGAAGGAAGGAAGGAAGGAAGGAAGGAAGGAAGGAAGGAAGGAAGGAAGGAGGAAGGAAGGAAGGAAGGAAGGAAGGAAGGAGGAAAGGAGGGGACAAGGGAGGGAGTGAGGATGCAGGCAGGGAGGGAGGACGGGAGGGAGGCAGGCAGGGAGGGAGGTAGGCAGGGAGGGAGGGAGACAGAGAGAAAGAGGCGAAAGAAGAAAAAAGAAAGAAAAGAAAGAAAAAGAGAAGAAAGAAAGAAAGAAAGAAAGAAAGAAAGAAAGAAAGAAAGAAAGAAAGAAAGAAAGAAAGAAAGAAAGAAAGAAAGAAAGAAAAGAAAGATGTCTCATTACTTACTTGCAGTCCTTGATGGAGACCTTTCATTCCTGATCATTTACTACTGAGGGGGTATGATCTCACCAGAAGGGGAGGGCATATAGTCTGGCAGATAAAAAGTAACCATTTTGCAAATGGGTGATTGACCCCTCCCTCACTGTGGTTTCCTACTTTTGTTAAATCTACCTTTGAATGAACTCTTATAACAAGACTCTAGTTTAACAGCTTTTTGTCTCTGGCCAGGGGATGACATACAATATCCATCAGGATGGAATGAAGGGCATTGCAGGAGGAGCAAAACTGCAAAAGAAAATCAACGAACCATAATCCAGAACTTCAGAGACTCGATATCAACCACCTAGAACTAGGCCAACCTAATCTCTCCCCATCCTGAAGCTCAGGGAAATTTGTGGAAGAGGGGGCAGTAAGATTGTAACAGCACAAGGATGGGAAGAGTAATGATATGCAAGATACTCCACACAAGTTAGGGCCGAAGCAATCATAATTGGACTTTGCATGCCCTGCGCAATGTCCAACACACTATTGACCCCACAAAGTCTAGCATTTGCTAAAGGCACCAAGATCCTTGGAAGCAAGGGAATGACAGCCACAGTAATGTTCCTATGCTTAAGGGGAACGCAGGATAAGATTCAGGGGAATGCGACTGGGTCCTTGTACGTCATTGGAGAGGAGAGCCCAGAGGAGAGACTGGCAGGCACATTAAAGGATTCTCCGGGGATTGGGGGGGAGGCACTGGGGGATGGGGAAGGAGGGGTGAGGGGAGAGGGCGCAGGGGGTTCCGGGGGAGGAGGAGGGAGGGAGGGAAACGGTGTACCTATTAAGTTTGTATGAACGGAAATAATAATAAAAAATGTTTAAAAAAAAAGAAAGAAAGATAGAAAGATTAAAAAAAGATGGGGGGGTTCATCAGTAAGAATAAAAGCATTGCATGAGTGGACAGCCAGCGGTAGCATCTGACATCAGAGAACACGACTTCCTCCTCCATGACCTGCCCTCCATCTACATCATGTGGCTTCGTCCCACCTCACTGCACGCCAGCTAGCCGGCATCCCCGGGGGATCCAAGCACTGACCAAATCGTTCTACTTACAGGCGTCAGACTTTCGGTGTGCTGCTTCTATGGAGAACCCTCTATAGCTGGCATTCTCATCCCAATCCTGGGAGCCTCCCAAGCCTCAGATGAAACATCCCTGACTTGAACCAGCCATTCTTGACAATGCCGTGGGAAGAAATAGCTCCGTTCTCAGCCAGCAATTAGGATTTCTTTCCTATGTAACACTACCACAGGTTGAAAATACTGTGTTTTGTTAATGTTTATTTCAATGCATCTCCTGGACTCTATTGCCACCATTACTCACTTTACTACTCAGTAGGCAGTTACAGAGAAGAAGCTGTGTGCCCAGCTCTAGCCTAAGTGCCAGAGAGGAAAGAGAACAAGATCAAACGAGCCTGACTTTGGAGGGGCTGCATTCATTCTTTTCCATTGCATCTTTAGAATCTATCATGGAGCCCGAGGTTCAATACTTATTTGCTGAATGGATTTAACTACTGAACACCACATATGAACGGAGGCTACATTTTGAAGCAGCTAACACAGCTTTTAATGAAAAGGTAGAGTGGTGATATCCTACCACAATCACATTTCTGCTTGAAATTAGAAAGAGCATTCTCTGCATAAATTGCTCATTAAGGCCAAGTTGAATAACTTGATTAGAAACAATCTCCAAACAATTGGATCAATTTGTAAATTATTTGTTTAAAATATTTAGACAAGATTAAATGAACATAAATTAAGATTTTTTTCAGTCTACGCACTCTTCCACTGAACAGAAGAGAGAGTAAAAAGATGAAGACACTAAGGTAAAACAGGAAGGAGCCAATGACACAAATATCAAAGACAATATCAGAGCAGATTTTGCAATGTGACTGCTATTGTTTTAACTTGTAGAAAGAAAATATGGGTTGTATATATTTTCAGATACTTTCATTCTATAGGCCACTATTTGGTTTTCTTTTAGAACCATTAAAAATATCCAGTGACAGACTTGGGAAATGTCTTGGTGGTTAAAACTTTTGCCTTGCAAGCAAAAGGACCTGAGTTCAAATCCCCAGATCTCACATAAAAGTGCTGGGCAGATACAGCAGTGACCTGTAATTGCAGCCTGGAGTCTGGGAAACTCCAGAGCAAAGCAGTAAAGAGGGAGAGCAACTCAAGATGATTGCAGATATCACCCTGGGTCTCCACAGGCACACACGCTCAATGCACTGTTATGCACGTGCACACACACCGACATATGAAAACACACAGAAGTTCATGGGAAAATGATTAGAATAAATAAGCAATACTCTGGTGCGATGATACTTGTGAGGGACATATGTTGCCCCAGAATGATGAGGATCCGTAGATGATGGTAACAAGATGGTTCCTGAATAAATGAAGAGGAACCTGTGGGAAAGGCTTTGACTGTGGGTGACAAGTCACGAGCAAGGTCTGATGTAAGGTTTTCCAACTCTCCTTATCAGAATTCTGCACATGTCTGAGATGGAAAACAGATGGGATCTAATGTCTTCGCTGCAAATTTAATGAAATCACACTTGGTCCACAGGTTTCTTCTAATCAGAAATGAGAATGTTGGTTGCATACTTGTACTGAAGAAGCTATTGTTGGTGTATATATGTGTTGATGTGTGTTTATTATACCAACTGTAATTGCTCACAATTATATCCTACTCTCACTACAATTTGCAACTAATTATGTCTTTATCTTTTATTGTTATATATTTCCTCTGATTTTGTTAATTAAGCTACTGCTCTAAAATAGAATTTAAATTTTCTTCACTCTTAATGCATTACATAGCCCCAGATTCACGTGAACGATTAAATATATCAACCAGAAATAAAGAAAGTTTGAGACACAAAAATATTTATTTTAATAAAACTGAACGATGTTTTTAAGCATTTAATGATTTTGTTCACTGTAATCAATAATAAATAAATGTCCTTAGATCGACCCATGAGCTGATAAGAATTATAAATTTCTTAGCATTGGAGAAATGGCTCAGAGGTACAAATGCTTACCATATAAGGCCAGTAAGCTGAGTTAAGTCATTGAAATCCACATAAAAACCAGAAAATGGCAGTTTGTATCTACAGTCATAACGAACCTGCTGTGGGTTCAGAGTCAGAGACAGAACTGATGGAAGTTCACAGAACACTCAGCATCAGAAACAGGAGAGACTCTGCCTCAACATGGAGGAAGGCAGAAAAGAACACCCGAGTTTATCCTCTGAGACAACTCCACTCAGGTTATGCACAAGCATATGGACACACACACACACACACACACCACACACACACACACACCACACACACACATACACACACATTAAATAAAATAGTATTTTTTGAAGGAAATAAAGAGAAACAGAGAGAGAAAGGGAGAAAAAGAGCACAAGAGAAACAGAGAAACAGAGAGACAGAGAGAATGAATACATATGCTATCATACGCCATGACACTCATGTGGAGGCCCAAAAACGACTTGCAGAAGGTCAACTTGTCTTTCCTCTACCTTATATATCTGTCAATCAAACACAAGTAATCAGGCTTATGTGGCAAATGTTTTTACTGGCAGAACCTATTGTCCCCAGAAATGACTTGATAGAATTAGGTGTTTTTATTTTTATTCAATTATCCTTGATGAAAATAATTGCTTGCTTATGAGATATGTCAAATTTTTTTGTTGATTATGTCCTTTGCACTTCATTCTGCACTAAGATGGCAAAAGAAGGTCAGGTTCTAGTTACTTGACTATCAACACTTTTTAATGATCCCTTCTAAGCTTACTGTGAATAAAAAAAAAATCATCTTGATACAATAAAAACTTTAACAGTATTCATTTTCTTGGCCACAGAATTCTTTCATGCAGAAGTTTAGGTTTTACTACACAATGTTACCTTATAAGCATGTTCCTGAAGTGTCTGGCCAGCATGTTTTTACAGTGAGTGATTAGTTCGATGTGTCTCTACAAGTCCTTCTCTTGTTAGATAAAGGATTGCTGAGTGTGTGGGGGAGCTCACATGCAATCCAAGCACTCAGGAAATGGAAGCAGGAAGATCTGCAGATTAAGACCATCCTGGCGCCTTCCTGCAGCTGTGATAAATTGCCTGACAAAAGTAACTGAGGGGGGAAGGGTTTATCTTGCTGCACAGTTCAAGGGTCCATCATGGTGGAGAAGTCAAGGCGGTAGGAGCCTGAAGCACCTGGCCCTCACATCACATCCAGGATCAGAAGCACAGAACAATAAATTCATGCTTGTGCCCATTTTTTTCTTGGTTTGCACAGTCAGGAACTGTCGCTGACCATACTGTGCATGTCTTCCCACCTCACTAAGTATAATCAAGATAATTCCCCACAAGCATATTTGGAAACCTGTTGTCCAAGTAAGCATCCTGTTTACTTGACCGCAAACACAGAATAAACTACACAGTGAAACTCTGTCTTGAAAAAGCCAAAATATCAAGGGTGAGAGAAGTGAGGATGTTCCCAAAATGAGCAGAAATAGTATGCATCAATTTTACTGAGAGATTTACAATCTATAGAAGATTCTGGCAATGATAAAGTCTGTAATTCCTATCTCATGCTGACTTTTAAGTGGTGGTTTGATTCATTTTCTCTGGTAAGAATATATGAATGATATGGCAGTGCTTTTTAGAGGAAACATGATTTGTCCCTGAAATATATTCATATTTTTCATTCACATTGGAAATGAATACACACATCTGGGCCAATTTCCTAGTCCTCCAGAGAAAAGTAATAAGGCATTTCTCTTCTTTCCTATCTAAGGACTTTTGGGTGCTGAGGTAGACATTTAGATAAACATAGAAATATCCATTTATGGACTTCAGATATTCCTGGTGGATTTTGTCTGTGTACTGTTTAATTCTGTGGGTACCACAAGCTTTCTACACTTCGGAATTACTCACTAGCTAAGTAAGATGCTTTGCTGACTGCACATGTGTTTGATAATATCCTGTCTTGTGACTTCCAACGTGTTGATTTAAGCCAAGCAGAGGCTGGCAGGATGCCCAGATTACCGGGCACAGTGGCTACAAGGAACTAAGTGAGACTCTCACCAGAGCATTGTTGAGGGTGAACATTTTAAGAAGTCGGTATAAATCCTAGAAATCCTGTTCTTCCAGATATTTGGCTTCTTGTTGATCTTTTAAGAAAACCAGAGAGTAGAACGAACCAAGAGACATGGGACATGCTTATAATCACCAAGGCAGGAGGATTGCCCTGAGTTCAAGGGCAATTTGGGTTACACACTGTGCTACAAGTCAGCCTGAACTACAGAGCGGGACAGTCTCAAATAAAAGTAAAAAAAAAAAAATTAAAGCACTGCTGACATAACATTCCCAACTTCCCCACCACAAGGAGCCAAGACACTCAGAGCCACAGACCAAACTCATTATGAACATTAAAAAGGAAATGTAACAGTTACTCTTAACTATTGCTGTGACAGAGCATTTGAAGTCAATCAACTTAAGGGAAAAAGGGAGATTTGTTCAGCTTACGGTTCCAGAGGGGAGAAACAGTCTTCCACGGCGGAGACGACATAGCTGGTGGTTGAAGCTGCAGGCTAAGTACAGCAATTTCCTCAAAATCGAAACAATTGTCTTACAACAATATGGTGGAAGGTCTATCAAGGATGATTTTGGGAGCACCCTTGGATTTCCACTGGCACATACATTAGGTGTACTCGTGTACATATACCCACAGGCAAACACACCCACCCATATGCAAACATACACACAACCAAGACACACACACAAACACACCATATATATATATATATATATATATATATATATATATGAATTAAAACTTACAAGGTTAAGAAAGTTCATGAAACTTAGATTTCCAAGATGATTCATCAAGCTTATATAATATGTAACAACTGCTAGAGAGGAGAGATTTTAAACCTGGGCTTTCTACAAGCTGGGCAAATAGTTCCCAGGATGCAGCTTTTGTGAGTCATCTTAAATAGAGAAAAACTCTAGAGGAATCCCACTAAAATCAGGAGTAAGATAGGTGTAATAGTTACTCTTAACTGCTACTGTGAAAGAGCATTCAAAGTCAAGCAACTTAAGGGAGAAAGAGAGATTTATTCAGCTTATGGTTCCAGGGGGGAAAAGCAATCTTTCATGGTAGAGGCAACATGGTTGGTGGCTGAAGCTGGAGACAGGTTAAGTTACTGCAAACATACTTGAGGCTCAGAGATGCTCAGTCCAGTAGGCCAGTGGGTGACCGCTGAAGGCTGGAGGATTCTTGGAGAGTAGAAGAAGAGAAGGAGGAGGGAAAAGAGTTTGCTAGCACAACTTCTGAGAATCTCTCTTCAAAGTCTTCTGCTCATTAAAGGACTCTCTGGGAATTGGGGTGGGAGGCACTGGGGAATGGGGAGGGACGGGTGAGGAGAGGGGGAGCAGGGGGTTTGGTGGGGGGAGAGGATGGAGGGAGGGAACTGGTATACCTATTAAGTTTGTATGAAGCGGAAATTATAATAAAAAATTAAAAAAAAAACTCTTCTGCTCTATGGTTCCTTTTATCTGGCCAGCTACTGGGAGGTTCCAATCAGATCTAGGGCTGGTCTTTGTATTGTAAATGTATTGATCTCTTCAGATGGTCTTAGTTAATGCCAGGTGTGGTCAAGTTGACACCCAGGATTAACTATCACAATAGGTCTGCTCACTCTCTCCTCTACTATTCAATATAGGGTTCAAAATGTTTGCTAGAGAAATAAAACAAGAGAAGAAAATAAGAAAAGAATAAAATTAGAAACAGAAAATACAAACAGAAGAAGAGGTTAAAATGTCTCTGTTTTCCTATCATATGATGCTATACATAAGAGATGTTGAAGATTCCAGAAGAAAACTACTAGAAGTGATTGCTTTCAACACTGTATCATGCTGAAAAATTAACATATACAATCGGTTGACTCTGTATAACAATATCAAGCAAACTGAGAAATAAATGACCAGGAAAATTTCAACCAAAGTGCTGAAATTGTGATACATATTCAAGATGGAATTTTATTCAGCTGTAAAGAAAAAAAAAAAAAGAAAGTGTGACATTTGCAAGAAAGAGGATGAAACCAGGAAAAATTATATTGCATGAAGCACAAAAGAAACAAATAATGTGTGTTCCCCTCACAAGTGGTTGATAGCATTTAATCTTTATGGGTGTGTTCAATTGTCTCTTCTATATAACCCAAGAGGGAGATGTCTTAAGGGACTGGGGATAGAAGTCAGGTCGTATGAAAGCAAAAAAGAGAAAGCCCATATGTGGAAAGATTTAAGGGAGGGAGAAGGGAGATACTAAAGACTAGGGGAGAGTAGGACATGTTAGCCATAATGAAGGGGGTTTGAAAAATTCGTATATAAATCTACTGTCTTGTACCAAATTTAAAAATGGATACTATTATCTAGCTAAGCAATATCAAGCTGTTTTCTAAATATTTAATTTATATTAAGAAGAATTTAAGTGAGATAACCAGTTGACTGGAAGAAGTTCCTTCGAGAAACTTTAGTTTCTTAAACAAAACTCCAGGGTTGGGTTTGGAAGTCTCCTTATGAGCTGCTGACTACAGGGTCCTTGGAGATCCCCCAAACAATAGTGGCTCTCGCCATTTGTGCTGGGTGCCCAACACAGCTCCAGTGTAAGAAATGCTTACTCAAGATAACACATGCTTCAGCTGCATGAATCAGAAAAGTCAAGATGAAACTGGCCTCCTCACCTACTAGCTTCAAATTTGTAGAAAGTGTCATGCAAGCTTCTTAGCTGTGACTCTATGGACCACAGCGTGCACCCAGGTGTAAGATGTGTCTACCTGTGCAATGGTGGCACTACTACTGTAGAGGAACTATCCATTCTTTGCTTACATTTGAGGTCTACTCCATAGACCCATGATGGGAGGTAGGATTGGGCCTTCAGGTCTAGAGGAAGAATTTAATATTGTTGTCTATCTAAATAGCATTGAACTGTCTTGTCAATTTATGTTTATACTTATAAGTCAGGTCGTATGGAAACCTCTCTCCAGTATAAGGCAATGAACACAGAGGCTCATGGCCACATCAATGCTGAAGATAATTGACTGTTGCATGCTCATACCCAAAGAAGACATTCATATCATACACAGTAGGGCTCAGGGAACATTGCAGAAGAGGGGGAAGAAAAAGTGTAAAAAAAAATGTTGGAAGATGGGGAGATAGGTAAAATGCCATTTTCTGGGCAAGACGAGGCCATTGCAGTCATGAGTCTGCACAGAAATCAACCTGGTCATAGCCAGGCATGGATGAAAGAGGAGCTCAGGGGGCCTTAATCCACACTGCTAGACTAAAGTTGGGTGTGTGGCACACAAGCGTAACTCTACCACTGGGAGTAGGGTGGGAACAGAAACAGGCAGATCGAAGAACTCATTGACTAGTCAGCCCACCCAGTTACTAAGCTCCTGGTTCAGTGAGAAACTGTCTCATAAAACAAGCTGGAAACAATAAACAAAGATATCTGATATACCCTTGGCCTCTGCATACATGTGTACACAAACATGCATGTGCAGATAAGTGCTACACACATATGCATACAGGAAAGGAAAGAAAGAAGAAAAAAAGGAAGTGTACTAGCTACTCTGTATGGCTGTGAGAGAACACCCAAAGCTAAGTAACTTAAGGGAGAAAAGGAGATTTATTCAGCTTATGGTTCCAGAGGGAGAAACAGTCCTTTCAAGGCCGAAAGGCCATGTGCGCTGGCAGAAGCTGGAGACAGGCTAAGTCAGTGCAGACATCTTGGAGACCAAGAGCTGCTAGACTGGAGCTATAAGAGCAGGTCTCTCACAGAAGCAGTGTGGGGCTAATCCACCTCCAGGCCTACCCCGGTGACTGTTCTCCCACAAAGCCCCACTTCCCAAAGCTGCCATGACCTTCCCAAACACATGAGACTGTGGGGACACATTTCAAATCATTGTAAGAAAGGAGAGAAGGAAGAAGGGAGGGAGGGAGGAAGACAGGGAAATAAGAAGAAAAGAGAAAGGAAGGGAAAGGAAGACTAGTCTCTGTCTTGAGCATTGTACAAAATTCTTAATGATATTAGCAAAATGAATTTATTATACAAAAAAATGCAAAATGCCAGAATATTTTTTCTGAATATTATAAAATGAAAGACCATATGAATGTTTTATACAATTGAAATTATTAGCTGTGAAAATCATATTAAATAAATCCAATTATTTGTTAGATTTCTAAATATCAAAATAAGCACTGACAAAAGTTCCTTTAATCCCATAAAGAATATTCTCAAGATCCTATCATATGCAATAATTGAATGGGAAACACTACAAGAATTTGGCAGAAGCACTTTTTGTGCTTTTATATAAATTTAAAAAATTATCTTTCCTTTGGAGTATATTTATCTATTAATATTGAATAAAGAATATAATTTATTCAAAGATAACTACCATTAAAGTAATAAAGTCACTCTGTATAATAAGCATAATAAATTAGAAATTTTATTTATAATAGTTCAGAGTCATTTATATGGTTTCATCAAGTAAGTACACATCTTGTTTTCATAAAGATAAAAGTTCTTTCTGATACTTTCAGTACTTATTTTCTCTAGTATGTTATCTCAAACAAAATAAGCACTGGATTGATGACTGTTTGGTTAGACTTATTGGCTTTACGTAGATTTTAGTGACTTTCGACTTAGGAAATCATGTTCTCTACTTTGCACCAACTTGGTAATAGTGCCAAAATTAAAAATAGTCTCAAAATATGAAAATATTTGGAAAACAATCTATGAATTGCTACAACAGCTATATCATGGTTATCAGCACTGCTGTAATTTTCTTAACATGAATATTTATGATCTTTTTTAAAAATTTCCTGTTCTTACTCTTTTAGGCCAAGTTCAGCAACGTCACCTCCTCTGGGCTTGAACTCAAGGAGGTTTGAACTCCAGGTTCTTCTGGTTCAGAGACTCCAGTACTGAGGCCACAAGTGGGTGGCACTAGTCGAGACAGTGTTGCCTTTATCGACTGACTTTGGCGCTGCTGGGAATCACACCCAGAGCTCCACGCAAGCTGGGCAAACACTTTACCACTGAGTCATATCCCCAGCCCATCAAACATTCAAAATGTCTTCATTCTCTCCACATGCTCGAACACAGTATGATGAACACTGAAATTGGATAACTGTGACGCTTTGATTAAAAGATCCATTTGATTTTGTGGATAATAAATATTAGTCATCGCATCATCTGGCATTACACTTAAAATACTTTTGGATTTCCACAATGAATAGACCAATATCATTATAGTAGATACAGTAAGCAAATATTGAATGAGACGAATGTTGAAATGAAATGCCAAATTTGGCCAATACATAACAGCATCAAAGGCTTTTGTTTCTATAAAGTTCAAGGCCTTATTTAGAACTTAGCTCCTTATCAATCATGCATCATTTTAAACATTTTATCATAGTCTTTGTTATCTAATTTCTTTTTATGAGTTGGAACATTAGATGATAGTTGTGTTTGAACAAATTGCTTCATTTCATTGTTTAGAAATAATAAGGAAACTATGATTTCATTTGAAATTGTTGTTTTTGACAATTTCAACAACAAATATACAAATTGCCTATATTTGAAATCAATAAGAATATAAAATAAAACAATCAAAAATTCAAAATATCAAACATGCAAAATGTGGTATAATAAAAATATGAGCCCTCGACTCTATATATAACAAATATATAGCAAAATAATCAACAATTAAAATATTGAGTATGCAGTGAATGGCATAGTAAAAATACAAGCCCTCAACCCTGTGAATATATTTTAAAAGAGACTAATATATTCTGGCTCTCATGTGAGAATGCTCCTATGTAATGAGAATGGAGAGGCCGGCACTGTGGCTGACCTCACAAGTGTGAGGACCAAAGTGCATGACCTCAGAGCGCGCATAGAAGCCAGACAGGTGTGAAAGTCACCAGTAATTACAGCACTCTGGAAGCAGAGACAAGGAATGCCTTGGCTGGCATGATTTTGGTTCTTCCTTAAAAATAAAAATGATCTAAGAAGACACCCAACATCAACTTCAGGTCTCAACATGCACATATTGCATCTGTGCACACACATAAGAACAAGCATACATGCACCACACACACGAAAGAAATAAATGAATATAAATAACAGTGAACAACGAGATAAATACTCTTCAGAGTGAGAAAGGCCTTCTTAGTTACTGCATTTTGTTTGTCCTATTACATGCATGTCTATCGACATATTCAATGTGCAATTGAGATTATTGGATTATTTTACATATATCCATGCAAATATGTATTTCCTTGTCTATACAGTTAACTCAACCAGCCTAAAAATATTCATCCAATCCCTCCCCACCATGTATGCCGGGCACTATTTGAGGCGCAAGGATACATCGTGTGAAAACAGGCAGAATGTGACCCCGTGGAGCCTACAGTGCAATAAGAAAGCGCACCACACTCCTGGAATCTCACTGGGTCGGAATGCTAATGCCCAACTGGAGATAAAATCAGTGATGATCAAATTTAACAGCCTCCCATGCCAGCAGTCGTCAAGGGAGCACTGAAGGAGATATACAGGTAATTACTGAACCCCATTACTGAAGACTTTAGGAGTACAGAGTTTTGCTGGCACTATATGCCTAACTAAGAAATAAAAATTCCCTCCACAAGGCAGAGTAAGAGTGTTTATATTTACTGAGCACAATTACTTAAGGACAATGTTGAGTGCTGGATAAAGCACTCTTTGAAAGTGTCAAGTGACAATGTAGCGTGGGTGCATCACACCCTTGAAAAATCTTTCATTATCAAATATGACATATCACTAGGAGCCCTTTGTTCAGCTAGTCATTTATATTCATGAAGAGGATGTATCCGGCAATGATCACTTAATTAGCAAATATCCAGTATTCTAAAGAGAGATCATCCTTCCCTATGCCAAAGGTGCCGTTCAATATCACTGTCACTGCTGATGTATCAGGAATGTCAGATAAATCTTCAGACATCTTATACACTGCTCTGGAAGTAATTTCACTTGGGGATAAAACTGCCATTTGGCTCAATTACCTTCATAGAGTCTAATTCTCAAAGGCAGGCAGCCAGGTCTTTTCAGCTTTGAAGGGTTTCATCACCAGAATTATTTCCCTGATGTGGAATATGTTTCCCTTTAGCATTAAATGCAGTTTAAGAACCAAACAGTGTTTGGGAAAGGTATTTGCAGGCAGTTTGGATCTCTCAGTGAGTAGTGGGCTTGTTAAAGAGGTGCATGGCAAGGAGGAAGCAAGCCTTGTACTGCATCACCACATGGTTTGACAAACAAACTGTAGAGGGGCAGTGATATTTTGTCAATGATTGTAGAAAGAGTCATTTGTGAAAGGTCAATAACAGTTTACAGTGGGCACGAGACAGGCATTTCAAGTCCTGCAGGAGTTCACACATGCTGACTGCTTATTTCCCCATGAATTCTGCATGCTTCTTGTAGCTTCCAATCATCGAACATTCCATTTAGACGAGGTGATTTAGATACGGGTGTTAACTTGACAAGTGAAGATTAGGAGCCAGTGAAGAATTGCTAGTTAAAGTCCTGAGCAAGTATATGAGAGATTATCTAGCTGACATGAGAAGTCCAGTCCATATTGGATGGGACTTTTTCCTGGGCAGACAGATAGGACTGAGACAGATGGTCAGTATTTTGGTAGACTTTGGCATAAAGGCATTCTAGGGAGCAAAAAAAAGTGTATTTCTGTTTTATTAATCCCTGTAGATATGTGTGACAGATCCCATGGCCCCTGATGTTGGTATGAATTCTCTAGTCATGCTGATGACTATAGTCAAGAATTGTAAGTTGTAATAAATCGCTTCTTCCACTAAGTTGTTTGGGTCCTGTATTTCTTCAACAACAGGCAGATTAAATGAACACAACAATAAGTTTTTCAGCTTATAGATAAATAAATGATATCTTGTTTTATTTAAAATACTGCAATGCGATTGGAGCACACATATAAAGCAATATAAATACCATTTTATAAAGAACAGTAAGTGTTCATTTCTTGACAAAATAAGAGATTTGGATATGATATGAAGCAAAGCAAGTTTTTGTCCTAGGTAGAAGGCGATTAGTCAATAACTATTTGTCCAGTAAGACCAGATAAGATATTAACCATTGCTTCCCAAGTTGAGAGACGGTAGAGAGTTCAGATACATCAACCGGGGAGACTTCTTGGTAGTCACAACACTGGCTTAGCAAATACGGAGGCCAAAATTCAGATCTCATAAATGCTAGGTAGTTGTGATGGCTGCCTGTAAGCCCAATACTGCCCAATACTTGAAGACAGAGACAGGTAATCCCCAGAGTAAACTGACTAGTGGGACTTTCTACATCAGTGATACCTGAGTACAAGTGAAAGACTCAATGAGATGGAGAGCAAGGAAGATTGCCATCAACCTTACACCTCTACATGCATAATCACATGTACCCCTACACACACACACACACACACACACACACACACACATAAAAAAAGAAAAAAGTGTCAAGTGAACCTTGTGAGTGGGCAAAATGTTGGATGGTTGGGTATAAAGAATATAATGGTTATATGTAGTCCCATAGCATGCTGAATTTAATATAGAATATCTAGGTAAATACAGGTAAATAATGAGAGGTGAACTTGCTGTGATAGTGTGAGTGTGCATGTATATATATGTGTGTGTGATAAGGTTGTGTATTATGTAATATAATATTGTATTGATACTGTTATAGATAAACCTGTAATTGGGACATCACTGGAAAGACTCTTCAAAAGAAATGCCACTTTCTTTCCTCGTGATTAAAATAAGCTTTTCCAGTAAGCATCGAGAAGGACGCCTATCCTTCACTGGCAGTACATGGTTCCTCTGTTAGTTGTTTATTCCTAAGTCAGCAATTTAAATTTTTAAAAATGCACTTAAAGTTTTATTTAGCCTTTTAATGTATTATTAATTTTTGTCTTCTCCAGCACATTAATGGTTGAAAGAGTTTTGCTGTGTTCTTTTCTATTTTATCTTGCTTTGGTATCATGTCTGTCAAACAAGAAAGGGCAAAGAATGTGCCAGGCAGAGGAACCAGCCTGAGTGAAGTTGCATCGGGGCCACAAGGCAGAAAGAGAGAAGAAAGCCAGAAGACGTGATGGAAAGGTCACCCGCAGCCTGTCACTGGGCACTGAGCAGGTCCCATTGAGTTCTGAGAAACAAGAGGATGCCAGTACTGTGCTTAAAAAAAGTATCATTCAGCAATAATTTCAAACTGAAAGTTGTTCGAATGTCCATGCAATATGTCCGTTGTTCAGATTGGATTGATTACTTACACTGTGTCATATTTACCACTTTTTCCTGAATCATTTGAACCAAACAAAACTGCCAAAATCACTTCCCAAGTCCCCCCCCTTCCCCCCTACAAATTGTGTAAATAGTGTTAGGCAAGATGTCCCCGGGCTCTGGGACTCCACAGAGGACACTGTGGAGGAAGCGTGATCCTGCCTGCTGTGTGGAGTGATAACTTTACCCTTCGGTGGCTTGATGACTGTGCCTGTCTTTACACAGCAGTCAGCCTGGGTACCAGGCAGGCTGGGCCACGCTAATCGAAGCTCTGGGCAAAACACTCTGTGATGATTGCTGGAACGAAGACAATGTCCAGCCTTGGGCTAAGACCCAGAAGTCGCCATAGAACTATGTCTCAGCCATTCTCCCCGTTTCACTGAGCACAGGATAACCCACCTCACGTGCAGTCACAGCCTCTAAGCTGTCTCTCGGTGCCAGCTGCACCAGGCATCAGCTGCTCCCTGTGGTTGGTGCCACCTTATGCGATGGGACCTTGAGAAACTGGCACCATCCCGACCTTGTTTATTCTGAACAAACAAACACGAAGTAAAAAAAAAAAAAAAAAAAAAAACTGCACATGCCAAACTGAGCTTGTCTCCTCAGACAAATCAACAGAAACGCATTTAGTCTCACCAGCAGTTAAGCCATGGTCCTTCCTGTCTTGGGAGCCACCGAGCTGCTGCAACCAAGATCCTGTGTGGCCTGTTTTTCTGCCCAAATCCCTACCCATCTTCCTTCATTTCATTTACTGGTAATCTTATTTTAATCTTGTTTAATCTTTTAATGTAATAATTCATCAAGCTACCTTTTTTCATGACATTAACATTTTTAAATGCCTTTGGGGTTATTTTTACCATGTGATTAGAGTTAAGGAATTGTTGGGGCACAAATGATAAATAACTGTATTTTCAATGCATCTCACCAGGGCCAATGGTGTGACTACGATCATTGGTACAGATGCCATTTGACTGTTAAGGCAAAGTAGTACCCACTAGACTTTTCTATGCAATGTTATGTTTTCTTCTTGTGATATGTTTTTATGTATCAATGACTTGATTTTGTACAGATGATCCAGTAATTTGAGCACCTGTTGAACATTCCGGTCTGTTAGAACTCCAATAATCACAGAGCCATCTTTGTCCAGTTTTGTCATTTAGTTACATTTTTTTAGAAAGAAGAGCACTTCCTTTGAAGTTGCTTATGTAGTAACTTTTCAGTAATTAGTTATAGTGGAAAATATGAGATTTGTGTGGGGCTCTGTTGTACCACATTATATATTATATCCATGTTTTCTTCCAGTTGGTGAAGAATTTGCAATGCTGAGGGGCTTGATCTTCATTTTTACTTCTCATAGTCCCCAGGCATGGTATGTTCTGATTTCAGTCATTGAGTAACAGAATTGCTTTCAATAGTGTCCCCACAAAAAACACCCAAACAAACACACACACAACCACCACCACACCACACCACATACCATTTTTTTTTCCTTTGTGGAGAGAAGTCATAGTTGATTCTTAGAAAGCATGACTAGTTAGTGGGTGGAGCTAAGTAGGTTTGTCTTGGGTTGTCTGAGTTCTCTTTGGTTACCTCATAGCAGTTCTTCCTTCTCTTTCACTGTTCTCTCCCCTCCCTTCTATAACATCTCATCTTTCTTCAACAAGCTGCAATTTCATGAAGCATCCATTAGGACTGACATGCTTTCAAGACCTTTCCCTTCCCTAAGTGCTGAACTCACTGTGATTTCATGTGTGCATTCTCTGGGGTGATATTTGATGGTGTTCCCTGTTCTCCCAATGCTCTATTATTTCCCATCTCTTTTATACTTCCATTAAATAAACTATGTGGTTTGGTTACATAAGTACCTCAGAACTCCATCCATCATCCTCAGTTCTCTCTTTGCTCTGGGCCATAACGATATTATCTCAAGCTACTTCAGGCTTCTGCTCAGTCTCTACACCAACTCTCTGTTCCTCTATTTTCATCTCTATCTCAAAGGGTCAAGCTCAAATATATTGCTTTCTGACAAGAAAAAGAGTTATCTGGCATACAACACAAGATCTGACATAGCCTTGATCTAGTATACCTATATCTGGTACACTACACAAGATCTGACATAGTTTCTGATCTTCTTTCATTGCGTGTGTTAAATTACCTCCTTGCAATCTAACCAATATGACCTCACACCTGCTGCCTTGGTCCCCATATCACCAAGATGCTGCACTCTGTCATTTCTCTGCGCTTTTGCAACTCACTTCTCCTCCATCTACCCAGGCTCTCCTGTGAAACCACTCCTGCTACCTTGATGGATATATGACCCCCCCTTTCCCCACTTTCTCTCTGATCTGTCAGTGTTGAGCATATGTGTGCAACAGGCACCTCCTCCTGCTCTGAGAAGCTGTATTTGTATGGCTCATCCTTTGCCACATTATCAGCAGTACAATATTCTCATGCCATCTCTCTTTGTACTCTCATGAGCCTGGCGTAGTGCCTGGCCTATATTAGATTCAACATCAAAATGTGGCAAATGAATGAAGTCATGCTCGCTAAATTACAGCCTCAAAGATAATGACAGGGAGAAGCTCTAAAAATGCTTCCTAAAGAGCTTCTGATGCCAGCCCGTATGTATTTGTGCTTTATTTCAACAGGCATTGTGCAATGTGGGTTAAAAATATTTTGCAACAATCAGAGTTGGGAAAGCAGAGCTAAGTATTCTAGAATAATGTAGAACACATTCATGATGAATGCAACAGCTGGATGATAGCCAAGGGGCAGTCGGCATGTGATGATTCAAAGAAATCCTACCCTACGTTGTTCACCTTCTCTCTCTATCCCACAGTGCTGCCTGTTCTTAGGAAAGATAATTGGGCAATACCTTGTCTTGATGGTGCTTGCACACTCTCGCTCAGTCCCTGATCGCTGCCTTGCTCGGGGACCTAGGATGTACTCAGCATCTAGCACGCGAAAGTGATGGCAAACCCGCATTGGTCCATGTCTCATTCCATGGAGGAGGCTGTGGACAGTTGACTCTGTGTCATCTCCTGGACATTAAGCTTCACTTATTCACAGTCTCCTAGGAGCTCCCAGCATGCTCTAGCCCATCACCCTCAGTGGGAACATGAGTGAGAATGACCCAGTACCCCACTCCCTGTGGCATCCATTCCTTTTGCAAACTTCCAGCTCCTAAAGCTGCTACGGCCTCCCCAAACATTCACGCCAACTAAGGACGTAAACGCATGAGCCTATGGGGGAGCGACTCCTACTCAAACCTTGACAGTGCCCTTTACCCGCTCCCAGCTCAGCTTCACAGTCCCTCATCCTCACTCCCTTTGAGCACTTACCTCCAAATAAACCATCACAACAAGCCACGTCTGAGTTTATGTTTGCTGGTAAAACACTATGAAGATGGATAGAAAAATTGGCCCAAGAAAACAAGCCTTCAGGATGGAATTCTGAAAGTGTCAAAAAGAAGTAAGCTGGGTGGCCATCACCCCAACGTTCAGTAGCAAGTCCTAAGGACTTGGATCCTCACAGATGATCCGCTGGCATGAAGCACACACGGAAGGTAAATGCAGTGATTGGTCATCAAACTTGTTGGGAAAACAGTTTTGAGGAGGGTGGCGTTGGACTGGCTCAGGGGTTAAGACTGCCTTGCAAACAGAAGAACCTGAGTTTAGATTTGGATCCCAAGTAAAAATGGCAGGCGAAAGTGGCAGCAGCTATTTTCTGGCTCTGGAATTTCTGATGGAAGGCAGAGCCTGGGAAATCCCAGAGGGAAGCGAAAAGGAGATAGAAGTAATCCAGGGTGATTTACAAGGATGATTGGGCCTCCACGGGCACACACAGACACACAGACAGACAGACTAATGGACACACACACTCGATAGATAGATAGATAGATAGATAGATAGATAGATAGATAGATAGATAGATAGACAGACAGACAGACAGACAGACAGACACAGATGAAACTGGAAGTGCAAACTTCTTCTGAAGAAGTCATCAGATTCAGATTAATCTACTTTCAAGATATCCTGGCTGTCTGGTTCGCAAATTCGTCCGTGGTTCTACACACACACACACACACACACACACATATAGACACACACACATGCACACGCACATGCGCACAGTTGAATAATAATAATAAAAAAAAAGATATCCTGGCTCTCATCAGGGAAATGCAAATCAAAACTTCCCTGAGATATCATCTCACCCCAGTCACGATGGCAAAAATCCACAATACAAACACCACCAAGTGCTGGAGAGGATGTGGAGAGAGGGGAACTCTCCTACATTGCTGGTGGGAGTGCAGGTCTGGCGAACTATCTGTTGATTCTTTAAAAAGTTAAACATTGAAATGCAATATGACCCTGCTATACCACTTTTGGGAATAATCCCCCATACAGCAAAAATTCACCTCAATAGCACAAGCACGACCATGTTCATAGTAGCACTGTGTACAATAGCAAAGTCATGGAATCAACCCAATGTACAATAGTTAATAAGTGGATAAGGAAAATGTGGTATATTTATATAATGGAATACTACTTAGCCATCAAAAATGATGAATCGATGCAATTTGCAAATGGATAGAATTAAAAAATATTATATTGAGTGAAGTATCCCAGAAACAGAAAAATTAAGCACCGTATGTACTCCCTAGTAGGTGGATTCTAGTACCAAATCCACTTAGAGACACACTGAAAGATGGATCTCTGTAATACCTACGGTAATTGTAAAGATTATAGATGAGAGGGAAGGGGAAGGAAGGCCCCGCCAGCAATGGGGAGAGAAGGGATCATGCTACAGCAGAGAAAATAGACCACCATCAAAGACTGCAAGTAAGTAATGAGATATCTGGTTAAGCTCACAGACCTTTCTTTCCTGGTCACTTGCAACTGTTGGAGTGTGATCTCACCAGAAAGGGAGGGTATAGTCTAGCAGATAGAAGGTAACCATTTTGCAAATAGGAGACTGACCCCTCGACACACACTCACTGTGGTCTCATACTCTTATTCCATCTATCTTTGAATCTACTCTTATAATAAGACTCTATTTTAACAGCCTTTTATCTCTGCCCAGGGGGTGACATCCAATACCATCAGGATGGAGCTAAGGGTGGTTTAGGAGCAGCAATACTGAAAAAAAAAAATCAACAAACCACAATTCAGAACATCAGAGACTATATCAACCACCTGAAACCAGGTCAGTCTAATCTCTCCCCATCCTAAAGCTCAGGGAAATTTGTGGAAGAGAGAGCAGTAAGATTGTAAGAGCCTAAAGATGGGGAGGAGTTACGACATGCAAGAAACTCTACACAAGTTAGAGCCGAAGTAATCATAATAGGACTTTGCATGTCCTGCACAATGACCAACATATCATTGATCCCCCCATGGATCACAGGTACTAGGATCCTTCGAGGCAAGGGATTAACAGCCACAATAGTGTTCCCATATTAAAGGGGAACACAAAAAAGTACTCTAGGCAATGCCACTGAGTCCTTATATATCATCAGAGAGGAGGACCCAGAGGGAAGTTTGACATGCACAATAAAAGATGCTCTAGGGATGGGGGGAGGACAATGGGAGTAAGGGAGGGAGGAAAGGAAGGGGAAAAGGCAGGAGGGAGCAAGGGGATCCAGCGAGGGATTCAGGGAGGGAGGGGAATGGGGTACCTATCAAGCTTGTATGAGTGGAAAAAATAAATATTGAAAAAAAGATACCCTGACTGTGAGGGTCAGAAAATTTTTATGTCCACTTGAAAATAAATCTTTACCCTCTGAAATCCTGTGGAAGACTAGGCTACAAATCATGCCTGGGACGCAGCTGGACAGCTGACAGAGCTGCAGAGGAGACTGGATGCACAGGCTTAATGGCTGACATGAGATCGGGGCTCTTGGGAGATGACCAATGGATACAAGCTTTATGAACTCCCAAGGGGCCCGTGCCCTTCCTATTCATAAAAATAAACTCCTTTTCACAAATGGAAGAGTATATGTCACATTTCTGGACACCCTGAAACATATCACTGAAGCAGGTGCTTTACTTCAAGATGGGTAAACTCCAGAGCTACACAGGTGAAAATCTATTGCTTGCAAGTTAATAACTGGACTTGGGTCACAGCGCAGCCCTAGATAGGTAAATATAGTACTTGTTCCAAAAGAAAATAGCAGATGCCCTTTGAGATTAGAAGATGGGTCTAAACAGAAATGTGTACAAATAGGAGCAGGGTGGCTATGCATCTCGATGATGCAACTCCAGATAGGACCAAACCTTAGATAGGTAGCAATGTTCCAACACGGGAAGACTCCGCAATGAATCAGAAGTTGATACCTGACAGGACACTTGGGACCAGCCCTAATGTGTTTTGGAAATGGTTCTTGGAAGCTCGGTCATATCCTGGCCTATAACAATAGTGGCAGAAATGCCAAAATTGCATAGCAAACACTAAGAAACAAATTAGGGGTGCGAGAATGTTAGGTTGGATTTATTCCACAGTGCTGGAGAACCTGCCATTGAGTATGCGGGAAGGCCCGCAAAAAAAAAAAAAAAAAAAAAAAAAAAACCTTTACTAGCATGATGCGAGTAAAGAGGATTATTCTCCTCGAGGAGAATGGTAGTGATTGTCTTCTGTCTTCTTCAGGTTGTCAAAGAAGAGAATTTTAGTAGCAGTGTGACTTGTGTCTGGAGTGGAGGGGGTAGATGGAAACTTCTAACTGGCAGGTTAAGATGCAGGAAGTTGCTGTAGCTGACAGTAGAACTGAAGCAGTAATCAGAATAACCTAACCCCAAATGATCTATCCATCAAGGCTGATAGACTGTGATTCTCTTGGGGATTAAAGAAATGGAAAACAATTACTTGTCTTGATTTAGAAAAAATAATAAAAGAGAATCATTTAGTAGAATGCTAATGTCCGTCACCACATTGTAAAACTTTCATCTTTTTCCCAAATGCCAGCCAGTTTGGAGGCATGAACCCCATAATCAATTTTAAAAATGGCAATGTTTGTGTTACAATGACGAGGAAGATGACTTAGTGGGTAAGAGTGCTTTCTGCTAAAATGCGAGGACCTGAGTTTGAATCTCACTTATCGATGTACCCCAAAAATCCCAGCAAAGCTGCAGCTGATGTAACCCTAGATGATGTAACCCTAGCTAGGTGAACAGAGGCAGGTAGATGTCAGGAGATTATTGGACAGATAGCCTGACAGACATAGCAAGCTTCAAATCAGTGAGAAACTCGGTCTCAAAATAATACAGTGAAAATACAGAACAGGGGATTACTATGTGCTTCTTTGGGATTCTTGGCATTCATAGGTGCATGTGCTCAAGTGCGCGTGCGCGCGCGCACACACACACACACACACACACACACACACACACACACACACAGGCCCGGCAATATCACCACAATAGCATCATATCACACCTGCTTTTCCTTCAAAATGACAATCTCTCTCCTATACCTGCTATGCAGATGACAAAGTGAAAAAAGACCCAAACATGGTGAGAAGTTCTGGGAACAGGCCAGCTGGGATTCTGAAGGCCACCACACCGGCCAGTCAGAGGACCTCCTGGGGAGTCGATTGATAAATAAGCAACCAGGCCAAGAAGGTGTCACAGAGGACCAGGGGGTCAAAGGCCCTGTTCTGGAATCCTTTCCCCAGACCTCAATGCATAAACAGAATGGACAGACTTGGGATTCCTCCAGCCCCTAACCTGTGCTACAAAGAGCTATTAAGGGGGAGGAGATTCACCGGAGGCTCTTGACCTGTACTTATCTCCTCGGGTCAATACATTACAGCAAGTTATTTCCATCAAAGTGGTTTTTAAAAGCTCTGCCTTACAGAGATCTGAAGTTTGAAAAAGTAGAGATATTTCCAAGCCTTTCAGATAATTGAATTACTTTATTCGTGATATTTATTGCAAAATCTGATAAAGAATTAGATTTTCTTATTTTCATTTTGTCTTTCTTCTTCTTTTTCTGTGACACAGTCTTGCCATGTCACAGTACTGCCTTGAGCTCATTCTTTATCATAGAATGGCCTCAAACTTGCAGTCCTTCAGACTTAGCTTTTTTATATTCTTTTTGAGATTGTGTGTGTGCATACATGCGCACATGCGTGCATATTTGTGCTCATGTATATATGTGTGTATGTGTCTGTACACATGTATGTGCATGTTCGTGCCCATCACAGCACCTATGTGGAGGTCAGAATGTGTCAGTCAGTCCTTGCCTTCCACCTAGTTGGAGATGAGCGAGGTCTCCTGCTGTTTGCTGCTGTGCACCAGGCTAGCTGGTGCAAAAGACTCTAGAGATTTTCTTGTCTCCATCTCCCATGTTGCCAGAACAGCCCTGGGATTACAGATGTGTGCTGCCCTGTCCTGCTTAGGGTGGATACTGAGGCTCCAACTCAAATCCTCAGGCCTGCACAGGAAGCACGTTGCTCACAGAGTCATCTTCTCAGCCGTCATCACACCACTGCTAACTAAACCTTAATGTAGTGTGAGTGCATGGAAATGAAGACTATAGACTTCAAGTTCAGGTTGGCCCTGGGCCTTTGATTTGAACAAAAGCTCCTCTGCTGAGCTCCTCATGCTATTGCATCAATGGTACAATTATAAAAGGACTGAAGAGAACAGATCACGACTTAACCAACAGATGATGGTTTAGATGCTGTGACCTCGAAAGGGTCTCAAAACCTCCTGGTTCTGCAGATACCATACAGGGACCCATAAATCTGCTGAGACTGAGGCACTAGGCCAAAGTACAGACTCAATGAGACCCAAAGCATGCTGTGAGTAAAGTCTCATGTAGAATAACCACCAGACACTGTGGTGAAACTTTCTGACAATCCTGAGTGGAAAAACTATGCAGATTCAGTCCTTGTGTTTCTTTCCAGATATGCTAGTAACCTCTGTATCACTAAAATGACACACATGCAGCAGATAATTTATAAATAGAAAGTGTGTGTTTAATGCATGTCTTGTGAAGTTCAAGTCATGTTCCTGCCTCAACTCACCTCTGGTGAAGACTCCATGAAAAATGGCAGACAATAATGGCAGGAGCACATGCCCACCAATGTGATCACATCTCAAGGCAGAGCACACAGAAGGATGGTAGTGGTCAGGTTTGCTCTTCCTCTACTAACCCTCCTGAGAAATTCCAAGGGCCACATTGTTATCACCTCATACCCTTCATGACCAAAGAAACTCCCAGGAGTTCCATCACCTCTCAACAGCACCACCAGAGTACCAAGTCATTGGCATAACAACTACTGAGGAGACTGGGCGGTATTCAAACACAGACCAACCCAAGATGCAGACAGATTCAGGGCCTGCTTGACAAGTGGGGGAAAGTGACTTTGAGAACGCACCAGTCATGGCTGTTCCTCCAAGAAGCCATCTCCACGAGCCGTGAATTCTAGCTAATTCATTTGCACCTTTTCCCAATCCCTTTCCCCAAACACTTCATAGGATGCAATAATTGTGTGATTAGACACGGAAAAAGAGCCAAACTGTGGTTACCTATGGAGATCTGAATAAGATCAAACAATAACAACTCTGAACCATTGCTGCAGTAGTGGCATGTAAGTTGTGGGGGAGGGAGTAACCAATTACTTTCTGACTGCTTTTAAGACCTGCTTTTCAACAGGAACCACATTCCTGGCACTGTACCCCTACACAAAGGCCCATGGAAGAGAAGACCACAGGCCCTAGGTGATAAGAAACTTCCTGGTTTATATGTCCTAGATATAAGAAACTTCTTAGATATAAATACTTGAGAGTAAACTAGCATCTAAAGACTTGTCATTATACCTTTAGCTTAGATAAGCTCTCAGAACTCAACCAAGAAGTATTCTTTTATGATGGAAAACGTGTAATGCAAATTACCAGCAGCTGACCAAAGTGCCGAGTAAAAATGACTGTGTTCAGTTCAGCACTAAACAGAACATCAACCCTGCTCTTAACCTTGTTGAAGAGGAAGCAGTAAGAGTATGAGAACCTGATGGTGGAGAGTAGTAGTACTAGACAGTGTCCCCTGTCCACGACGGGACTGAGATACCCAATAGCTTGCTGCAGTGAGCTCCACTTCCACAGACCCCCACAATGCTGGCCTGTTAGCATTTCACCATGGATCTAAGGAGCTACTGCGTCACCTGGAAAGACTGTTTGGGATTGGTTCCAGACAGGAGAGGAGAGCTTCTTTAATTGACAGCTTGTTCACTGGTTGGCTGTCTATGAAGCACCCGGTGCCTAGCCACTTGCCAAAGCAGGTGTTCCGTGGGGCCCAGTCATGTCAGGAGGATGGCAGAACAAGGAAGTGGGTCATAAGGGTGAAGACACACAAATTCACTATATTTGTATATGAAAGTTTCAAAGAATGAAAATATTTTAAACGATGTACTATATATATATATATATATATATATATATATATGCATGAAATTATTAAAGGTAAATTTTAGATAAGTGTCAATTTAGAAAAGAGAATGCACGAGAGCTACCAAGAGGGCTCAGCAGGGCAAAAGCACATGCGACTCAACCCTGATGACCTCAGTCCGATACCTGGAACCCACATAAAAACACCAGATGTGGTGACTCGCCTAGGTAATCCCAGAGCTCCTATGATGAGAAGGAAGTAGAAACATTTTACTCTGCGAGAAACTTATGTACAGAAATAGCAAGAGACCCTTCCTCAAATATGAGGGGCAATGAGAGAGAGGGAGAAAGGAGAACAGCTTAAATGTCACCGAGTCCCCAAAGGTTCACGTGCAAAGTAAAATCCAACATGAGTCTAGTAATGGCTCTTCCCCAATAGGCCTGTGATTTCCTTGGCAAGAAATGCATCATTTGACTCTTCAAAACACCTTCACAGTCCCCAAGCGCAGCACAGGCCTGTGATAAGCCTCAGACAAATACTCGATTCACAGATTTACTGATATCGTAAACTGAGCAACTGTGTTCCTGAGGTGAGGGGAGAAGGAGCGAGCAAAAACCCCATGCAGCAGAGGTTATTGCACACAAATGCCATGTAACTAAGACGCTCGCATCACAACAAAATGCTTTCGGCTTCATTTTCTCCAACTTGTATTTGGTTGAACACAACTCACAATCTAGATGTTTACAAGGACTCTGTGGAGCCAGGCCTGCTTTGTAAACAGCGCACTCTGAGGCATGCCACTTACCAATGCCTTGGCAATGCTCAGGCTCAGCGGGCAAAGGGAGGGTGTTCTGATGCTGGTGAAGAGCCCGTGACTCAGAAATAACTCGAGGTCCTGGCGCGCCTGGGGTTTCACAGTATGGGCGGAAATCTCTCCCCTGAGCATGAGGCCCTACAGGGTGCTATGCTTTTTCAGATATTTTACAAGCTTCCAGATTGATCATTCAATTTAAGTGAAAGACATACATTTGGGATTGAACTTAGCCCTGACAGTGTTCATCTAAGGTTTGATTACAGCCTCCATGTTAGGATTTTAAGATACCAGGAGTCCAAATAACACTAAGGCTCTGTGCAAATCATCTAGACTACAAGACAAAGGATCAGTTTCCTTAAATATTACGGCAATAAGCTTCATGTGTGAACTTGATTACTACAAATGGATACATCTATGAAGAGTCATTTAACTAAGATGAGGTGTTGAGCAAGCCTATAGGAATTTACCTAATTGACATGGGAAGATGTATCCCATAATGAGTGGGACAATTCCCTGCACAGGTTAAGATGAAAAAGACTAGTCTGTAATTTGATAGACCTGCAAATTGGACAGTTTACCCTTCTCTCAGTTTTAACATTGGATATGTTTCAGCCAATCCCTCAGTTCCTGATGTTGATACCAGCTCTCCTGTCACCATAACAAACTAAAATCCAGAGAATTGCAGGTTGGAATAAACTCCTGTTCTTCCAAATTGTTTGGGTCACATATTCATCACAACCACTGCAGAGGAAAGCAAGATGCACATAAGTCACATCTGTTATCTTCATGTAACTTCTTCTTTGACTCATTATCAACAAAAGTCCATGACAGCCCATATCACAGACAAGGTCTACACCTTGGTGTAGTAAAAATACAATCAACTTTCATAAATTCTCTACTTAACTGTTTATAGGTTAGTAAAAGACTTTTAAGAGAACCAAACATTTATATTTATTTATCTTAGAAAAACAGAACTGGGTAGATGGCTTGGTAGTTAGAATGCTTGCTGGCACCTAAGGAAAACTTAATGAAGTAGTGGACATACATCTGTGATCCCAGCACTGGGGAGTAGCCAACAGGGGTATCCCTGAACCTTATCAGTCAGTTAGCCTACGTGAACCAATGAGCCCTGGGTTCACAGGGAGATGTGTGTCTCAAAAATAAGGGCAGAGCCATCAAGGAAGACAACTGAAGTCAACTTAGAGTCTCCCGAGGCACACACAAACACATATACATATACATATGCAAACACACACACACACATGCAAGCATACACACATATATATGCATACACACACATACCATAGACACATGAATAGGCATAGTTTATATAGTTGAGAATATGGTTGTTAAACTTCTTTGTACTGAAGAGTAGATAACGACTACAATGAGTTCCCCCCTATAGGAGGTGACTGGGCACCATGGTACAGTGTGTGGAAGAGGGAAAAGTACCAAGGCAACAAAGTTCTTTAGGGAGATAAAAGGCCCAGGAAGTTGATCACCAGCTGATGTTCTTTAAAACTCTGCCTATGCTGCTGATGTAGCTCAGTGGTAAAGGGATGTTACAGCATGCCCAAGCCCTGGGCCTTATTCCTCCAGTTGTTGGAGGAAAAACAAAACAAAACAAAAAAACAATTTTTTTCTAGCCAACTCAGGGAACATAAATTTCATGAACTGAGCAGCACTACAAAATTCATACTTATTTAAATAATTTTTGAGAAGCAAGTTTGTCTTCTACTTGCTTATTACACAGAAATGTCTTAATTCCATAGCTACATAGTGGCTAACACTTTATTTATATTATTTATACATAAACACATTATATTTATATTCTGGTTACATCTTTGCAATAAGTCTAAGCAAAAATCCCTACCTTCTTAGTACTATAACAGAAAATCCATCTTTTAAAAACTTATTTATTTGTACTGGGAAACCAGAACTACATCCCTCCCTTCTACCAAGTTTTCCCAACTACTCTTAGCTTTATAAATAATGGCTGCTAAGGAACAGGAGCTTCTAAGAACAAGACACAAAGTAAGTAAGACAGCAGGAAAGGCCATGAAACTGCAGTGCAGTCTTTGGCCTTCATGCTTCACTAGACATCTCAGCTTGAGGCATGCCATTATCCACAGGAACTTGATGCAGTCTCAGAAGTTCTCTCTCTCTCTCTCTCTCTCTCTCTCTCTCTCTCTCTCTCTCTCTCTCTCTCTCTCTCTTTCTCTCTCTTTCCCTTCCTTTCATTCTTCATCTCTCTCTTTGTTTCTTTCTCCACAACCAATCCATGTATCAGACTGTGTATGTCTCCCTTAGTCTGTTTTTCATCGTGTCACTCTTTAGCTCATTAGTTGAAAAGGAAAAACCCCAATGTCTGGAATTGATGTTCTTCTACGCTAATGAAACCTCTGGAGTTTAAACAACAGTTTGAAAGGTATGGAATGATAATAAAAAATGTATGAACCTTAGCATACTTTCTACATATGTTCTTGGAATGCAAAACCACATCAAGACCTACAAACAATTAAAAATCATAAAAGACATCCCTAAACTTAGACATCCCTAAATTTAGATATCCCACAGGGCCAGATACAGGGGGCTGATTAACAGTAAAGCCCTAAAAAAGTAAATAAACAAATAAACAGCAACAAAAAAACCCCTCCAGGGCCAGGCGTGTTATACCTCCCCAAGAGCTGCTTGACAGGACAGCAAAGACCCCCAAGACAATACAGGCTCTTGCTATTCCTTCTGGTTGCCCATCAAAACTAGTCTAGAAGTCCTGATTGCTGAAGAAAAGACACATCTTGGGTAAAAAATACAGAGAAATCAAGCTGGGAATGAACTAGAAACCTTCTTCTGCTGGGCGTTTTTCACAGTTGGGAAGGTGCCGTGCATGCCACATGCTCATAGCACACCAACAGTCTCAGCCACCTATGAATCTGGTCCAACCAGCCAGGAAAGATATGCCCACTTTGTAGTAGTGGCATGACTGCTGTGGAGGTTACCAACTCTCTGTGATTGGATTGGAGGTCCACTCTATAAGAAGGGAGCCATGCCTGCTCCTATTGACCCAGATAAAAACCCAAGACCTAGCAGGTCTTGGCCTCCAGACAGAATCTACCATGGTCCCTTAACAAAAATGGCAAACTGCAAAACAACTTCTAAATGTCTACTGTTTACACAAACAAAGGCTACCCTCTGGCTCGATCAGAGAAACATCCTCTGCAGTAAGCAGAGATGAACGCAGACCCCCAGCTGTACAAGATGTGAGAGTAAGTAACAAATAAGCTTCAATCCTCAGCTCTGCATTTGTGCTTCCTGCCTAAGGCTCAGGGACCATGTGGCAGAGGAGGTAGGAAGAATGCAATAGCTGAAAGACAGGCAAAAGGGTTGTAACATGGGCATGACAGCCATGAACTCACAGCAGCTGGGCTGACTAACAGTGGGTCTACACCAGACTGGCTTGGACCACAGTTAGCTATGGATGAAAGACAGCACCTGGGATTGCAACAGGTGCAGGGAGGAAAAGAGGCAAAGTATCAGTCGTGTATCCACTGTGAGCCCATTAAGCGACAAGGATAGTCCCAAACCCATGGTTAAGCAGATGGTTAAATTCAGCAGGACGCATGCACACAAACACACGAATATGCAAGGGAGATTTGTAGAGAATAAGGGAAGGAAAGGCAAAGATGGGAATGTATTCTATACACACAGGAAGTTTTTGAAGAGAAATATTTCAATAAAAAGAGAAATACAAATTGAGAAGAACTATATAATGAAAAGGAATGACATATACATTTGTACTACAGTCATAATTTGGTGGCCCATATGAATAAGAAATGAGAAGAAAAATGTGACGAATTCTGCCTTCCAGCCGGGCTCCCTGCTGCCTTTCTTTTCCCTGATCAGATTCATTTGGAGGCATCTGCACATCTGTGCACACTGGGTCTAAATACCACAATACCTCTCACCACCCGCTCACAATTCAGTAGGTTGATGGGCTAAATTTTGTCCTTACACTGTGAATTTATAAGATTAGCCATCTTATAAATCATAACAGAATTATTCCATTTTAACACTAATTGTGGTGGTGATATATCATGATGATTTATTTTTTGCCATATTTTTGTATATTCATAATAATCTTTCCTTTTAAGTTTTTGTTCTGTTTAATGTGAGATTTTAATTCTCCCTTATCCTTAATTCCCACTAGTATAGCAATTAAAGAATTCCATCTATTGTTTTCTACCATTTTTCTGGGAATTCTCATTCCTCTTAAGCTAATGTTTTTAAGAGTCTGATTTTAGTCTTTAGTATTCTATATTTAATCTCTTATATAGTTCTTTGAATTTTATCTTTAGTTTCTAACTACTTATTAGATCTCCACTTTTCTTTCTTTTAGTAAAATAAGATGACATACTCTCATTCATTTAGCTCATTTTACATTCTCACAAAGCTTTAGAGTTTTTTTTTTTATTTCCGCTCATACAAACTTGGTAGGTACACTGGTTCCCTCCCTCCCTCCTCCTCCCCCCGAACCCCCTGCTCTCCCTCCCCTCACCCCTCCCTCCCCATCCCCCAGTGCCTCCCCCCCCAATCCCCAGAGAATCCTTTAATGTGCATGCCAGGCTCTCCTCTGGGCCTTCCTCTCCGATGACGTACAAGGACCCAGTGGCATTTCCCTGAACCCTTTCCCGTGTTCCCCTTAAGCATAGGAACACTACTTTGGCTGTCAATCCCTTGTCTCCAAGGATCTTGGTGCCTTTAGCAAATGCTAGACTTTGTGGGGTCAATAGTGTGTTGGACATTGCGCAGGGCATGCAAAGTCCAATTATGATTGCTTCGGCCCTAACTTGTGTGGAGTATCTTGCATATCATTACTCTTCCCATCCTTGTGCTCTTACAATCTTACCGACCCCTCTTCCGCAAATTTCCCTGAGCTTCAGGATGGGGAGAGATTAGACTGGCCTAGTTCTAGGTGGTCGTTTTTTCTTCTTTTCCCATCCTTTTCTATATCCTTTTTATGTTTGCTTAGCATTTCATCCAATTGATCAGAAATTGTATCATACTCCTGCATCATAAACACACAGAGGCAGGTAAGATCTTTATATAAACAAGTGTGGAGGTGCCAAGCAGGTTTCATAAATCTCATAATGACAACCATGAAAAAAGTTAAAACTAACACCCGGTTTAACCCACATATTAACCTGTAAAACATGTATTTACTTCCACATAGCCTTTCTTTCTTTGCATCTTTCCATCATAAAAGCATTTTGCAGAAAAATGGTCATTCTGAATTCTGATGTACCTTGCATACACCATAATACATCGTAGCCTTACAGATTTGGTAGTTCAAAGCAAAGGCAAGTTCCACAAAGAAAAGGCTCCTAATCCATTGGCCCTTGTCTATCAACCTAAGTAAAGATGATGGTGACCGTATTTCTGACATGTGTGTATGATAATAGAACCATGGGTAATTCTAGCTTCCCTTATCACCCCAAAATTGCCTGAGTTGTGTTAATTCATTTTCTTAACAATCACCTAAGAATATTTTCAGATTTGGAATCCATTGATTTGTTCCTCTTGTTAAGTAGAGTGAAAATGAAGCCTGCAATAACAATTTTATGCAAACTCTTCTTAGGAGAGGATTTCTTCTATTTAGTAAAAACTTTATTAACAATCCCAAACTAGAATAATACATAAGAGCCTCAGACAGAGACAAAATATTTTGCTTCGGGCCATGTTTGAGTTATATGAGGTTTCATCTGAGAAACATAACTAATAGAATAGATGAATGCTTGTGAATCCTTGCAGGCAGAAACTCCTGAGTTCGGATCCTAGACCTCACATATAGACGCTGGGTGGAAGTGGGGGCAGGGGGTGGCCTGCGTTTCCGGTCCTGGTAGGGCGGGGTGGTTCCCGAATTCGTCCACGGTTCTACACACACACATACCTACACACATGCGCACACATGCATACATGCACAATTGAATAAATAATAAATAATAGAAAGGCAGAGAATTCTCATGATGGATTTGCTGTCAGGTAAGAGACAAAGTTGGTAGCATGCTCAGCCCAAATTCAAAAGTCACAGAACCAAGAATAACTGCTATTTAGCCCTCAGCTGAAGAATAAGAGCCTCAGAACCCCGGGAACGTCTATGGGAGCCCCAAGCCTACAGGATGAAGAACATGAGCACTACATCCTAGGGCAAGAAGGAGAGGGACAATTTCAGTTTATCACTTGCATGTCAGCTGCCTCTGGAAAAACCCAAGACGTACCCAAAGGACACACATTCTACAATCTTTGTGATGACCTTTAATCCAGACAGGCTGACTTCTGGAAATGTCTGTCCAATACTTCTGGAGAAAGAAGTTCTGCAACGCAAGTTAAATAATCTCTCAGGGTCTAGATGATAAAACACTTCAGTTCTTCTGCACTTTGAACTATTCCTGTCAAAACCCAGTGAATGAATTGATATCACCTTGTATGAGATCTTCAGCCCATTCATAATAGGGTGCTTTTTCTTGTCTTCTTAGTGAGGCGTAAAAATTTTAATATATTTAATATAGTATCCATTCCAAGGTTTTTGAGAAATATACTATGGCTTTTCACAGTGGCTGTAATAGTTTACATTCTCACCAATGGTAAATGAGGGTTCCCCTTTCTCTACAACTTCATACAACTTTTTGTCATTTGTTTCCTTACTCTTGGCTGTTCTGACTAAGATAAGATGAAATATCAAAGTTTTAGTTTATATTTTTGTAATGGCTAGGGATGTTGAGCATTTTCAATATATGTTTTGGAAATTTGTTATTTCTTCTTTGTGAACTTTTGGTTTTAGTTTCTTGATCCATTCTTTTTAACTTGAAGTCCTTGATCATCTATCTATCTGTCTGTCTATCTATCTATCTGTTTAGTTCTTTGTATATTTTAGACACTAGTGTGTATAGCATTTTTCCTCTAAGCAGCCATCTTAGGACTTTGCCTTAGCTGAAATCAAAGAGGACGTTGAAACATCCCATTCCAGAGGAAGTCTGAGTAAATAAATATCTCAGGTTCAGGAAGTTCCTGAAACTAAGTTTGGGATGTGGAATGATAGTAAATAACAATTGGGGGAGAAGACGCTCCTGACAGCCAGGCCAGCTAATTCATTCTGAAGGAGATCCCCAAACCAAACCAAACTGTGAAGAAGCCTAGAAAAGACGGCTGATACCCAAGATGTCTGGAAGAGGCCAGCCAAGCAGTGCAATTCAAAGAAGACCCTGAACCAGTCAAGCCAATATGATCCTAGAGAGGCCAGCTAAGAGGTTGGGAAGAAAGAGAGGTCAGCAAACATCCCACCAGTCGGAGAGAGAATCCAGAGCACCCAGGAGCCGGAAGAATACTCTTGTAACAAGTGCTACAGCAGAGAACTCCAGGGGAGCAACGTCCATGAATCTCTTCCATGCTGGCAGGAGGTTTCTGCCTCTGAATTGTCCCTGCTTCTGTCAGTAAACCTCAGCCCTACTCCTGCAAGTAACACCAATAGATTCATGGATTTGTCAAGTTGGAAAAAAAATAGTCTTCTTGAAAATTATTTGCCACATCTTGGGGGGTTTTGGCTGTTTTGTTTGTTTTCTTTTCTAAAAACTAAGAGAGACTATGTTTTGGTCAGAATCACTCAGCAAGCCTGCATGTCTCTTCCACAATTATTTCTAATAATTAACACTGAAGGCAGAAGTGTTCCTGAGCATCAGGCAATACAGAATGCAGTAGGAGATCTGCACGGAGGGTGGAGGGTAGAATCTGGCTAGGAACCAGAAAAAAAAAAAAAAAAAAAAAAAAAAAAACCTTGGTCAATGCCTTCATGGTAAGTACTACTAGACTCAAGTATTTCTTTTTATTTTTAGATTTCCTATTACTGCATGCTCCTTGCCACGCTCTCTCCTTCCTCTTTCCCTTCCCTCCCTCTCTCATTCCCTTCTCTCCCTGCTCCTTTCTCCTCTGGATCCAGCATGCTCCCTCTTATTTTCCTGTCTCAGCTTAAATGAGTTCCCACTGGGTCATCTGCGTTAGTGGGGCTTCAGGCCTTTGTGGAAGAACAAGAGGCCCTTCCTTGGGTTGACCACTGATGTGAGTGCTCCCCTACCTCTGCCTGATTCTTTGCCCCTAAGAATCCCTACTCCTTGAGCTCGTTTCTCCTGAGATCCACATTCGTCTACGGGGACATGGTGACCTGTCAGTCACTGTGCAGGTTTGATAAGGTCAAGACTCATTGTAGTAAGTTCCTAGCTGCAGCAATCCTGCCTTGAGTGGAGTGTCCTGTAGCAGTGGACCTCCCCATCTTTAGGCTCTTACAATCTTAGCACCGCCTCTTCTGCAAAGTTCCCTGAGCCTCCAAATGCGGAAAGATTTGTCTATCCTGATTCCAGGTGAACATTTTAGAGTCACCGGTGTTCTGCATGATGGTCGTTCGTTGTCTATTTTGCTGTTCTTGTACCACACAAGGCTGCATCCTATCTGGGTGTTGAGATCCTCTCCTATCTAACAATACAAAAACTGTTAAAAAAAAAAAAAGAGGCCTTTATATAAGAAAGTATTTGAAGGAGAAGGAGGATCAGGAGTAGGGCACGGTAGTAAGTGGAGTCAATCTCCAGACCACCATCCCGCTGTCTACTGGCCACCAACCCTCCCCCCACAACTGGGAACACATGCCTAGTGCTTCGAACCAGTGCAAACACCAGTGAACAGAAGAAAACTGACAGTGGATTGGATCAGATATCTCACACCTATGGGTCTGTCTTGACAGTGGCCTTATTTCTCTATTGAATTGTGTTCCTTTGCTCTATTCTCTTGGGGTTATCTTTCCTCTACTCTTCTAGTTCTAATCTGTTGTGGTACGATGGGTAATAAAGAGATTTCCCATCAAGTATGTCACTATGAGGACTTGGAACTAGGTTCCACTTAGGGAGAACATGCAATATCTGGCTTTATGTGCTAGGGATACGTCACTCAGTATGACTTCTTCCAACTCTATCTATTTACCAGAAAATTTCGTTATTCACTTTTTTTGATGGCTGAGTAGTATTGATGTATATGTACCACATTTTCATTACCCACTTATCAACTGTCATGCATCTAGGTTAATTCCATGACTTTGCTATTGTGAATAATGCTGCAGCGAATATGGATGTACATGTGCCACTATAGTAAAATGAAATATTTTGGGGGAATATTCCCAGCAATGGTATATCAGGGTCATATGACATTTCAATTTTTAACTTTTTTGGAGGCTACCAACTGATCTCCAGAGTGACTGTACAAGTCTGCATTCTTACTAGCAATATATGAGGATTCCCTTTTCCCCAGGATTTGTTATATGTGTTTTGGATTTTCACCATTCTGACTGGAGTGAGATGATATTTCAGGTAAGTTTTTATTTGCATTTCCCTGATAGACAGGGAGTTGGAACATTTTTAAGGTATTAATTGGACGTTTCAATTTTGTGCTGAGTAAAATTTCTTTTAAGCTTTGCAGCCCACTTTCTAATTGGGCTGTTTAATTTTTTGAGTTCTATGTGCAGTCTGGATATTAGTCCTCTATCAGATGTGTGGTTAGTGAAAAATGTTTCCCATTCTGTGGGTTATCTTTTTGCAGTTGACAATATCTTTAGCTGAATAAAAGTCCTTTAATTTCAAGAGATCCCTATTTGTTGAGTGTTGGTTCTATTTCCTGAGTTATTGGGGTCCTATTTAGAAAGTGTTGGTCTGGGGTAATCAGTTTAAAGAAATTCCTTACTCTTTCGGCTAGGATTTTCATACTCTCTAGTCTAATATTAAAATCTTTGATCCAGTTGGAGTTGATTTTAATGCATGGTGACAAGGTCAGTTTCAATCTTCTGCATGTAGATATTCAATTTTGCCAGCACCAATTAAAGATGCTGATCTTTTTCAGTTGGGTTTTCTGATGACTATGTGTATAGGACTGTTTCTGAGTCTTTGCCCCTTACCCATTGATCTATGTGTCTGTTTTGAAGATACTACATGATGTCTTTATTACTATGGATTTGTAGCATAGATTGAAGGCTGGATGGTGATTCCTCCAGTATAGTTTTTATTACTCAGGATTACTTTAGCTGTCCTGGGCCTTTTGTGACTCCACATGAATTTTGAAGTTGCTTTGTCAATTTCTCTGAAGTGCCTTGGAATTTTGATTGGTATAGCATTGATTTTTGTATATTGCTCATGGTAGGATGGTCATTTTTATGATGTTAATTCTACTAATTCAGGAGCATGGGAGGTCTTTCTAAACCTTCTGGTGCCTTTTGAAATTTCTTTCTTTGGGGTTTTAAAGTTTTTGTTCCATAGGTCTTTCACTTCCTTGGTTAGATTTATACTAAGGTATTTCATTTTTTAGAATCGATGATAAATGGAATTGTTTCTCTTAGAACTTTCTCACTTTTTCATCCTTGGTGTGTAGGAAAGCCACTGATTTTTGAACAATAACTTGTAACCTGGCACTCTGCTGAACTTAAGTATTAGTAACAGAAATTTCCTTGTAGAGTTTTTGGGGTGTCTCGGATACAGGATCATGTCATCCACAAATAGGGGTAACTTGATTCCTTTTTTTCCCTATAGCTCTAGTTAAGATTTCCAGAAGAGTACTGCATAGAAGTGGTAAGAATAGACAACCTTGCCTAGTTCCTGAACAAAGAGGGAATGCTTCAAGTTTTTCACCAGTTAGAATGATCCTTGCTATAGGTTTGTTGTATATAGACTTTATTATGTTGATGTAAGTTCTTTACATTCCAATTGTTAATAGGACTTTGATCATAAAGGGATGTTTGATCTTGTGAAAAGCTTTTTCTGCATCTATTGAAAGAATGATATGGTTTTTGTCCTTGGATTTGTTTAAATAATGGATTAAATTTATTAATATATGTATGTTGAACTAACCTTGTGTGCTTGAAATAAATCCTCCTTAATCTCAGCGAACGATTTTTAATGTGTTTTTAATCCAGTTTACTAAAATTTTGTTGGAGATCTTTGCATCTGTGTTCATCAAAGATATTGGCCTACAGTTTTATTTCTTATTGTATTTTTATTTGGTTTTGGTATCAGCATAGTATTAGTTTCATAGAGAGAATTTTGGAGTGTTCCTTCTTTTGCTTTTTTTAAGAATTGTTTAAAGAGTGGGGATATTACTTGTTTAGATGTCTGGCAGAATTCTGCACTGAATGTATCCAGTCCTGGACTTCTTCTGGTGGGTAAATTTGTAATTATTTCTTTAATTTCTTTTTTTCTTATAGGACTGCTTAAATAATTCCATACATCTTGATTTGATTTTGGGAAGTTGCATATACTAAAAAATTCATCCCTGATTGTCAAATTTTGTGATGTATATATTTTTGAAGTATAATCTGGTGATTCTCTGAATTTCCTTGGTATCAGTTGTAATGACTCCACTTTCATCTCTAATTTTATTAATTTGGGTTTTCTCTCCTTTGGCTTTGGTTAATTTGGCTAGGGGTTTATCAATCTTATCGATTTTTTTCAAAGAATCAGCTCTTTGGTTAATTCTTTGTATCATTTTCCTTGTCTCAATTTTGGGTATTTCTCCCCTGATTTTACTAATTTCTACTGCTTTGGAGATTGTATTGTTCTTGTTTCTCTAAAGCTTTAAGTTGTATTGTTAAGTTATTTACTTGTGTTGTTTTCATTTTTTTTTTGGATATAAGTATTGAATGCTACAAACTTTCCTCTTAGGGCTTTCAATATGTCCCAAAGATATGTTGTATTTTCATTATCATGCACTTCTAGGAATTTTTGAATTTCCCTTTTGACTTCTGCCTGAACCCAATCCTCCTACAGAATCATGATATTTAATTTCCAAGAATTTGATCACAGTAAAGATCAGGCATAGGTATTGAAGCAGGGATACATCATTGTGGGTTAAATGTTTTTTGTAGGAGAGTTGTTGCCATGGTTTTTGTTGTTTCTTGTAGATTTACATTGTGACTTGGGCATTTTGTGTTTGATTTCTAGAATCTTTCTTAGTGTGTGTTTTTGACTGTTATGAGTCAGACAAAATTCCTGGTTAGTGTTACTGTTTACCTAGGTGTTTAAGGTATCAGTCTAAGGTTCCTTGCTGTGATTTCATGGGAAGGATGATTATATTACCAAAGGAAAAAAATAAGAGAGAAGTGTGGAAGCCCTGGTCTGGTGACTGGAAGTTTAAGATTGGGTATCAAGGTTTTGTTAGGTGTGGTTTGGGTTAAGTATCAGATCTGCTTATATTGTGAAATAGAGTTGGTTAGAGGGGTTACAGGTAAATGTGATATGGCTGATAGTAGTTCCTTAGAGATGTGTGAGGGTGGAGAGTTCTGAGTGGTGGGTGTGTGGTGCTTTGATTGTGCTGTATAGAAGTCTGAAACAGTGGTGAGTGTCAATTGAGATTAAAAAGAGTTAAAAGGGTTACTTATTAAGGTTGGATGGGAAGATTCCCTTCTGTTTGATGGAGTGAGTTTGGGGGTCCTACAGATTCTGTTAAATTCTTGGAGGGTTTGTTAGTGGTTGACTGGGAGGGGGGAAGGATGGGGAGGATATTGGCTGAGGCTGTGAGTGAGGCTGCAGGGCCTCTCTGAGTTCCTTGTCCATCAGGCTTAAGTATTAAGGGTAATTCTTTTGTTCTTTTGCTTTTTAAAAAGTGCTTGTGATGAAGGGGATGGATCTTTTTTCTCTAATGAGAGCAACACTCAGTATGCTAAAATATTGACTTTATATTTAAGCAAATATATGCATTATAGAATGCAAAAAGATAGTTCATGAAGATTTCAATGGTCTTTGAAAAACTTATCACAGAAACAATCACTCGAGACCCTGCTAATGACCTCAGAGTGATTTTACTATTTACTGTGTGTGTGTGTGCGTGTGTGTGTGTGTTTCTGTGTCTGTGTGTGTACGTGCATGTGGGCATGTGTTTGTGATTACACAGGGTGTCTTCTATTACCCTTTTCCTCTAAAACAGGCTCTTACAGAGAACCTTACAGAGAACCATCTCAGTTAGGCTGGGGATCAGTTAGGTCAGAGATCCTCTAGCTCCACCTTGCAGGCCACCCACCACCACCCTCTCCACCCTCATTGGCGCTGTAGGTGCAAATAATGATGTCCAGCTTTTCACAAGGGTGCTGGGGATCCTAACTCAGGTCACATCAAGTGCTCTTGCCCACTAATCCACCTCCCCTTTTCTCTAGAGTGATTCTTAATCAGTAGTAATGTGAATTCTAACCAGATCTCCCAAACACATGAAGTATACTGATACGTTCTGATTTAATCTTGCTATTTCACCTAATCTTATGCTGAGTCTAAAGGATGCAAAGTGGCCCGAATATTCATGAACCTCACCTTTGACCCAATGCTCCTAACCAACCTCCTACCCCTCAAACAAAATGCTTCCCATTGATCTTAAAAAGTTGCTAACGTAGCAGCTAATTTAATTTAAGACAATGCCAAAATCAGTGGGAAGAATTGTATTTCCTAAACAATTATCTTTAAGAGAAATTAGAACTTTTTACTAAGAAATCATTACATTGCAAAGTGAAAAAAAAAGATTGAAAGATTTTACCACATGTGCATGGATCTCTTATGAACTGACACAAATAAATGTTCTTTCAGTTTTGTAAATGCAAATTGCTTTCTGACTGAATTACTGTAATTTCCTCTAATTTTACAATTTTTCTTTAAAAACCTAAAAATAAATAAAATGTAGAGGTCAGTCACCATTTGAATCTTCAAGATGAATATGGCTCTAGCCACACAGATACAAACACCTACTCTAAGCTTTTCATCTTCCTCTCTTCCTTATATTATCATTTTACAAATAAGAAACTGAAACAATGAATTGATATCATTGAAACAATCAAATGAAATCACTGAAAGTGTTACATTAGCATAGTATACTTTCAACAGGACTATCCAATAAATTACCATCACTTTTATTTGCTGTTTGGTTCCACTTTTTTTAGAGTTAAAAATACATAAGCAATTTTCTATGTAGTTTGTTTCAATTCAACACCAAACTTTCTGCCAATCTTTTAACCCCCTCCCCAACTTGGGAAGAAGAGACAAGTCAGATAGACTCTATAGTCTCTTCAACCTCTCTTCAGGAAGAGGGACATGCTGATGCTCTTGTGGGCTGAGGACTTTTCGCCTTTAGACTTCCCAAGAAACGTGCTTTTTCTCCTCTGAATTTACCTTCTTACCTTTTTTCTTAATTCCCTGTCTTCTTCACTCTTATCTGTTTCCAGTATCTTCCAAAGATGTTGGAGATAAAATCTTTGAAAACCTGTTCAACTCTTGGCTGATAATTAATTACTTGAGTATAGAATTGTAAGTTAGAAATCATCAATTTCCCCTAAAATTCTATGTTCCAACCTTCAGTGCCATGAAGAACCCATCTGATTCCAGAAGCTTTATGATTTTGATTTCTTTAGGACAGTAATATTCAACAGAGATATGAAATAACCTACAAATGTTAACTTCAGAAGCATATTTTCCTTATCCTTAATTTTTCCTCTATGTATGTGTGTATGGTATTCATGTGTATGTATCATGTGGGTTTGTATGCTTACGCACGTGTGCAAGTGAGAAGATGGATTCTTTTATCTCTAACTAGGTTCTTGCTTTTCCCATTTTAACAATGAAGTGGGTAGACAGAGAAGGATAAAAAACTTTTAACATTGGTGGGAAATTTTAACTCTTATTTGCTATGGGAGGCTCACCAAGAGCTTATCACAAGCAATTTAAAATATGAATAGACCTTTTCAAAATACTTAAAACAGATAAAACTAATTTTAATATTTTATTTAACAAAATATATTCATAATATTATCACTTAAATAAGTGATTAAGATAAACCATCTAGATAAAGCATCTATACAGTTCTTAAAATCTGTCATTGAGAGTATATTTAGAGACAGTACCCATTAATACAGGTAACTACACATCAAGTACTCAACTCAATGATGCGGAATGGCTATTTCTTTGGTTAGTGAAATTCATGAAAGATTTAAAATATTTTCTTTATGACCATTGTTTTAATATGTTTTGCTAGTTTTCCTTTAACTACAACAAATTTTTCTTAGTTTCTGTGTACTCTGTGGAGCCATTACCTGACAATCTTTTTCTACCAGTTTTAGGAAAATTCTTTTATCACCTTGGAAATAATCACCACCTTCCATCTGTTTCTGATGCTTCTTTCTGGAACTTCTGTTGTTTGGTCAGTAATGTATCCATGTTGCTTGCTGTCCCTGTGTGTGTGTCTCATATTTTGTATTTATTTTTCTTAACTCATCTTTCTGAGAAATTTATTAAATTTAATTTTTTCAATATTCCATTTGATTAATTTTGTGTGTGTTCATACTGCCATATGGTTCATTTCAAGAAGTTCTTTCTTTCCAACATGTTCATTTTTAATAACATCTGTGCTTGTTTCATGATTATAATGTCTTGTCATTAATCTCCCAGGATATTGGACTTGGTATTTTCAAATCTCTTCTCTGGTTAGTCTCTGTTTTTTCCAAGTTTCATTTTTCCCTCCTCATCTGCTTAGTATCTATTGTCGGGCTAAGAGCCTAATAGTCTGTCCTCTGAAGTCTGCCACTCACAATGTTCTGCTGCTGTTTAAGGTGGGAAGCTAGGAAGTAGACAGGCGCTTTGTGAGCTAAGCTTGTTAATGATTAATTTTGTTGTACGTGAAGCCAACTGGTACATTCAGTCCTTAAGTCAGCAATGAATTCTTTGGGACCTTCCCCTTCAGGTTGGCCAGATTCTTCAGAGAAAATTTTATCAAGATAAAACTCTGGCTCCTGCTCTGTGGAAGCCAAGAATGGGAAGGAGCACCAGCTGCACGGTGCAAGCTGTGCCTCCTTAGTCAGTGCTGTCTTCCATGCTGTTTCCTCACGCTCAACTGTGCCTGAGCTTCACCACTTCAGAAGCTCTTCCTTGACCCACTGGCCACAATAAATCACCAGCATTATGATGATAGAGGGACCAGGTGATGCTTTGAATCCATCTTATAGGCATGTTGAAAATGTTGTATATAGAGAATTCTGTAATAAGGTCAATGTTCAGTCTTCTTTAGTATGAGTTAGTTAATCATTTAATTATGTCATTTAGGCAATTATAGGCCTGCCACTGTGATGTAGATTAGAACTTGGAAAATGAAGCCAGAATTGTGTCAAGCTTTTTCTTTAATAAAGTACAGCATGTCTCCATCCTTTGTGCAGTCACTGATATAAGCAACCTACACAAGTACATCTGATTGGTGTACTCTTTTGACTTAAAAATCCAAATGTCCAAGTTAGCGGATTCAGTCCATATGAATCTGCCCTCCATCCCAGCCCTCTTTCAACACCTACTCGCTACAAGTATGTGACTGGGATATGCTGCCACCAGGTGGTGGATTGTGATATTAATTTTAATGTCTCATCTATAAATGTTTTGTCGAAGTTTATCTTAATGTTTCTCTTCATGATGTTCATTAAAATATAGTTTAATTTTAAAACTTTTTTAAATCCACCTCTGTTTGTTCAAGTATTTCTTTTCTGCTAACTGAAAGGAAAATATCCCGTGCCTCTTAGACCAAGAGGCCATGCCAGGAACCAATGTCTACATTAGTAAAATAAGATCTTTGGAACAAATACTTTCTACTCAGCAATCAAAATAAGCAAGCACTTGACATACCTCAAGGTCATTAGCAGAATATCAAGGACATTATGCCATGTGAAAAGACACCATCAAAAGGTCATGCATGGTCTTGTTCTGTTTATATACAATTCCTGAAATAAAATTATAGAGATTAAAAATGAAATCCAAAGGAGATGGAATGGAGAGAAAAGTGAATGCAACCACAGAAAGATGGTAAGAGGGAAAACTTTGCTGTCAAAATATAATGCTGAATATTCATTGCAGATGCATTACGCGTATGTACAATTTGTACTTATTTCAATACCCTGGCTTTGAGATTTTATGACCATCAACGAGATAAACCCATTAGGGGAAATAGGTGAATGGTCCCCAGGATCCTGCTAGCTTTGTAGTTTTCTATGAACTTACAATAATCTTAAAATAAAAGAAAGTTCTGAAAGTATTTTAAAATCTTTTTTAGTAATAAGTAACTCAAAAGTAGATATTAGGAAATTCTTTTAAAATTCCTTAAAGGGTGTCATTAATTGTGGGTGAATTAAATTCTATTATAGTCTATAAATAGCAAGAAGGAGTAAATACTTCAGATAAGAATTAACATCATTCATCATGTTACATCATGCTTCCTATTGCTCTGATACAATTAATTTGTATCTACTGAAAATTGATACGTATCAGTCCTGCATTTTGAGTTTTCCAAGTTCTAATTTCTAAATACATCTCCCAAAACACTTTCTGATTCTTCTCTTTCTTCTTAAATGATGTAGGAAGATTTTTCTTAATACCTTTAAACTTGAATATCCACACACAATATGGCATCTTGGAATTTTGCTTTTTTTTCTTTATTGCATGTCATATAGTCTTATTGCTTCTTGAAAGATTGTTTTCTTTCCCTTATTGGTTTGGACTAGAAACTGTTAAACTGGTGGCAGCAGTTGTTCAGAACAATAACGTTTTATAAAAAAAAAAAAAAGTTTGGAAGCTTTAGTCCATGAAGAAAAGCAATTTTGAAGGTTTAATGATGAACCCATCAATCATCACAATTACGTTGTTGTTCAGCCCTGCACTGCAAGAAAACAAGGCAGAATATTCACCCAAATCAAATTTTAATGAAAAACAAACTGGTATTTGTTGCAACTTTATTGTGTTCTACTAGCCTTTAATTTTAAAGTTGAATTGCATCAACCATCTATTTAATTAATAACTAAGAGCATTCCCCAATGTGAAAATTGACTGTCCTGTAGGCAATGACTGGTTTTAAAACTTAAAACTCATTTTTGCATAGAATAGAACTACCTAGAATTTATTCACAAATTATCTACAAAGTCAAATGTGAACTACAGATGACCAGACTACAGCAAAGCTCAGCAACCTTACACCCTTGGTCTTGTGCAGCATGTCTCTGAAAACTTGATTTGCCTTTTCAGCATCTCATCCTGTGTGTCTTGCTTCTGATCTCTCTATATTTTCTGTGTCTTAGTTACATTTTTCTGTTGCTGTAACTAAACTACATGGTGAAAGAAATGGAGAGACGAGGCTCACCCCGGCTATACATTCAAGGTACCATCCATCATTGTGTGGAAGTCAAAGTAGCAGGAACTTGAAGCAGCTGGTCTCAGCACAGCCACGGGAGCAGAGAAGGATGGATGCTGCCAGCACGTAGCTTGCTTGCTCCATTTTATAAGGTGAAGATAATGGTGCCATCCACAGTAAAAATGGGTTTTCCCACTTAAGGTAATGAAGATAATCCTTCACAGACATTCTCAGAGATGAAGTTTGGTGTAGATAATCTTTCCCAGATGTACCCTGAGGCTCAGTCAAGATGACAGTTAACACTATCTCAGCACTCCATCTTAGTCACCTTATCCCTTCCTGATCACTGGAAGTCACTCCAGGCAGCCCAGAAGTGCAGAGGAGCTCAGGCTTGAATACACCTGGGAAATTCTCTGCAGTTCCTCAGGGAAGAGGGAAGAGGCATCATGAAGAAGATTTGCAAACCTAAAAGCTTCTGAGGTATTAACGCCCAGGTCTTCCATTCTTTCTGCTCTAGGACAAAAAAAAATTGCTCTTCCTAGGAAAACTTACATGGACTAAGGAGAGAGTTGAGCTGCCTACGAGATATTCAAACATGATATGACACTGCAGATGGCAACGTGAGGCTGGTTCTGGGGGTGAAATAGAAGACAAAGCGCAGAGGGCTGCCCGGACACTTGAGGGGTGTTTGTGAATGAGCTACAACATACATGAATCTGTATGACACACCACAGTATCCAGGCTGCTTGTGTTACTTTGGAGAAGGTAGCCATGCTTGGCCAATCAAGTGGCTTCTTTTACTGTAGGCTAAACTCCACACTGCTAACTGCAGAGTCCTTGCTTCAGTGTAGTCCAAGATTTCATTTTATTTTAAACCCAGTGAGGAAAAAGTGACCTCTGAAATGTCTCAATGAAAAAAAAAATCACAATTGTACAACTGGCCCATGATGTAAAGTATTTAAGATGAAAATTCTAAATCCACACAAAAACTAAATTTCTAAAATTCAAGTTGTCTGATAAGAGTTGTCCTACTTCTTTAACTCCTGAGTTTCTTATCATCAAAGACATGTTGCCAGAAAAATGACAGCTACTGAATGGGAGAACTTGGGGAAATGCACAATGCACAGAAGCCTTACCAAAGCCTTGTTTCATTGATTTCTAGAAATTAGGACCCATAAACACTGAGACAGACAAAGTAGAGTCCTGTTCCCATGATCCCAAACTTCTTGCTGTGTGCAGAGCTTAAAGCTGATTCTTTTCTTTATAAGATACAGTGCACATAGGTTAGACACTGAGAAAATAAGTTATTATACAGGAAAAAAAACTTTTCAAGTACAAATGAAAAACTATTCCCAAATGATGCCATTGGCTTCCAAGTGTTTTATTAATATTTTCTAGCGTATTGATCACTTTGGTGTTTATAATGCATGGCACGTGCTGATGGCCACGCGTGAAGATCTGCTCACATTACAGACATGAACACTGAAACCTCTTCTCTTTCTAGCACCTTCTCCCTCTGCCTGTCAATCTCAAACTCCTTCTTCTGCGCATCCACCGGATGGCATTTTATCTCTTCATCTGTCCAAGTGTGGCAAGTCTACATCCAGTGCTGCATGGAGTCGAAAACGGGTCACCATTCTTGCAGAAGACCTCTTCCACTGCTTGTATAAATGTGTCCATCTGCTGTCATGAACAGGCGAGCGCAAGTTCATCCCTGAATAGATGGTATCGATTCGCTAAGCCCTGAAGATTGTTGACCTTTTTAAAAAGAGATTCCCAATGCACAAGATATTTTACGCAGTGACAAGGACTTCTATGCATTGAGACAAAATCAGTAGCATTTAAATTGAGTGTATTTCTTAGGGAGATTGCTGACTCTGTGGCATTCAGATGTATTGTGTGTTAAATAAGGGACATTTTGAGTAATTTCAGTTATGCTCTGGCTAGAAGGAAGGGAAAATTAATAGTGTAGAAACAGAATACCATGTCAGAGTTGAATCTGAAATCAGCAAAGGGATAAATAACTTAAACTAATATTGATAGAGCTTGACTATAGTGCTTTTAGGGATGGTAGAAGTATATGATTAAAGCAGAAAGTAATTAGACAATGAGTGATCTAAATTATGATGAAGAATTAAGGATCAAAAACACCTGTGGTTTAGATTCAAAAGATGAGTTTTCTTTCTGCTTTGCCATCTGGTAAAATTTAGTCGCCCTCCAAGGGCTAAATATTTTCACAAACAAAAGAAATAGATTGAGCTAGGTCTCTATACTCCTGCTCAAGTTTGAAAAATCTTTGGCCGCACAGATCAGCACATCATTAAATGAAAGATTATAATACTAACAGATTATTTTAAGCAGAAGTAATATATCCATTCAATAAGTATTTCTTATGTAGGTTTTTTGGCAAAAAATCTTTTTAATGGATATTTGAAATGCAAAGGTTATCAAACAGCCGGACACATCTGTACAACACAACAGAGGTATCCAAAGACCTGTGAAGTACTGGTACGGAATTTAAGAGAAAAGTGGGGTCTAGAGCTATGGATTTGAGTGTGATCAACATCCTTTCCCCTTTTTGTAAAATGATTTTGTTTGCACTCCAAACCCATGAAAATATGAGTAGTAAGTACTGAAAGTAACACCACCACGTTTAAGCAACCCACAGCCTCAAGGTTTCTTCTTAAAGTAATTGGATCAGACAGCATATAACACTACTCTAGGTTCTCAGTTCTCCAACGCAAATGACCTTTCTTCTAATGTATCCTTTGTTCACCACAATGATTATGTCTCTCATTCCAAAGGTCTTGTAGTTATTACAATGATTTATCAAGAGTATATGTATCTTAGCAAGGAACTATTATTTCAGTAACAAAAAAGCATTAGCTGACAGTGGTGGAAAGCAACCATAAGTAACGTTCTTACAGGGATGTTGCTGCCCATTGGGAACTTTCAGAGCCTTAAAATTGTACCATCAAAGTGAGCCTCAATTCTGGCAATGAACCACCACTCCTGAATTCATATTCACAAGCTGCACAATTTTTTTTTTATTCTGAGGTCAGTCCAGTGCTCTTCTACTTCCTTCTGCTTTTGATGCAGATGTGTACATGCAAGACATGTGGGTATTCATTAACGTGCTCAAAGACTTCATACCCTCACCCTAGTGTGAAGCTTTATGTACTTGCATAATCAAAATTATTTTCATACTTAATGATATGTTAACTAATTTTTGAAGCAATATATGAATAGAATTATTATGAATAACCTAGTTTCATTATATAATATAGCTTCATTCTTTCTAATATCCTTTACACAACAAATTTCTCTCTTTTGCTCCTCACTCCTTCTTCTATCTCCCTTGCTTCTCTTACTTTATTGTCTCTTTCTGAGGTGCTATAACTAACCAATCAGATAAACATTCTTTGTTATGCACTTTCAATAGTTGACCATGCCTGTGAGAGTATGGAAACAATTCATTTATTAATAAAGCATATGTAAGTCAAGGTCTTAACATATATGAGTGCAGTTTAAATTTTGAGGATATAAAGTAGGGATTGAAGATTATTCAGCCATTAAATCACTTGTGCAAGAAAAAAGACCGGAATTTTAATCCAAATACCTGAAGTTAAAAATTGCTAGGTCTTGCAAATGACCAACATGTCATTGACCCCCAAAGTCTAGCATGGATCACAGGCTCTAAGATCCTTAGAGGCAAGGAATTAATAGCCACAATAGTATTCCTATACTAAAGGGGAACACAAAAAAGAGCTCTAGGCAATGCTACTGAGTCCTTACGCCTCATCAGAGAGGAGGACCCAGAGGGAAGTTTGACATGCACACTAAAGGATGCTCCAGGAATGGGGGGCCCCCACTGGGAGAAAGGGAGGGAGGGGGAGAAAGGAAGGGGAAAAAGGGGGGGAGCAGGGGGATCCAGGGAGGAGTGGAGGGAGGGAGGGTAATAGGGAACCTATCAACTTTGTATGAGTAGAAAAAATAAATTAAAAAAAAATTTGCTAGGTCACTAGAGAGGCTCATCTGCTATTCCAGCCTTGGAAGACAAAGCCTGGAAATCCTTGAGCAAGCAGGTTAACACGGTTAGCTCCATCAATGAGCTCTAGATTTAGACACCCAGCCTCAAAATAATAAAGTGGAAGATCAATTGGATGATAGCAAGAGGTTGATTCCTGATATCACACTTTGGACCCACACATAGATGTGCACAGATACACAAACCACACACACACACACACACACACACACACACACACACACACACACACTTGCAGACACACATTGCCCACTTACATGCAGACTACACATACTCATCAAAATAGGAGAAAAGAAAAAGAATACTAAATGTATATATAAGTAGGAAACAGAAGCACATTGAAACAGTTCCATTACTTTTTATAATCCAAAATGGAAAATAAATGGAAATATAACCTAAGGAATGTCGATAGAAGATAAGTTAATTATCTACAAGCTGAAATTCCATTTATAAATAAGATTAAGGATATATATCTTGGAAACCTTTTATAATGCAATAATTTTTATCTTCTTTTTATAAATTTAATTATTTTGTGAGATGTTCAGCCTATGCTGCCTAAGTTGATGTAAAACTAGCTGCCCCAGTCAGGGACAGCAGCCTGGGGATGCCACTCTGAAAGACTAAAGTTCTATTTCTTTACTTCACAAGGATATAAATGGAACAGACAGCAAGCATTTAGATAATAGAGTACTGCTTGGAAGATGGCATGTGTTATTTTCTTCTCCATACTTGTACTTGCCCCTACCCATTATTAAAAGTAGGATAAGAACGACCTGAAGAAAGGGCTTTATAGATACCACACTAGCTAGTTTCAAATTGCAGAACAAAGTTGTACTTGGAATCTTTAATTTCAGAGACAGATAATAGTCTCAAACACCAGACTTTAGGGAAAGAGAAGAATTTTCACATACCTATGATTCTGTAAACTAAGAACCCAAGTGGAGGAATTATATGGCAAATAAAAGTGAAGAATTCACAATGTGATATAAGTTTTTATCCCACCAAAAGCAAGACCACCTTTGTAATCCCTGATTATGAGCTACTGGAAAAATGCCAAGAAAGGAGAAAAAGATTCAGAGGCCAAAGAAATAAGGACCTTATTTTTCCCATGGCAGTATAAAACATTAAAAAAGAGAAGACAACACAAGATAAATATTTCCATTTCTCTGTGTAGGAGAAGATTAAGTCATATCCTGTGGACATTATGTAGGGAACTTGAAGGAAGCATTAAACTTTATAAAGGTTGACTTTTAAATCTGAAGAGGAGCAGAAGCAAGCACAGATTTTTCATGGAAAGTCAACAAAGCCCGAACATTGGGATGAGAAACTGTATGCATGTGGAGAGATTTGGAAGTGGATACAGCTGTCAGGGCAGGAAGCAAGCACTCTCAGCATACTAGACACCGTGAGAGGGAAATTGTGAAGGTAGCTAGGAGACTCATTATGTCTAGTTCAAGGCAGTTAGTCTGTCAGTGAGGTCAAGAATTAAATTTAGTAAAATAAAAGAGTAGACAGCTGGAAGAATAATTAGTCATGGTCAGATAATAAAATAGCAAAGGTTATTATTCCTGAGATGCTGCATAATCAAAATCTCTAGGGCATATGCTCAGGAGTAAATAAATGAAGATGTCACAGTACTCTGTCCATTGTCTTCTCCCACAAGACAGCCTGAATATGGGCTGCAGCACAGGGCAGCAAACTTTTTCTGTAATGTAAGTGAAAGGAAGTTTTTGAGCTATTGTAACTTATAAAGTCTCTTGTTACAATTTTTAGAATAAAAATTGAAAAATAGTCACTAGCAATTCCTTAAAACATAATCAAACTTAAGTTGCACAAGAGTTCATTGTTTAAAAAAATGATAAGGGCTTGGGACTAGCTTCATGGCACAACACTAGCTTAGCATGTGCAAGTCCTATATTTAATTCCAAGTACCACATGTACATGTGGATGCACACTTGCGCACACACACACATACACACGTGCACACTTGCACACAGAGAGACAGAGTCAAAGAGAGAGAGAGAGAGAGAGAGAGAGGGCATGTAGTGGACCAACTGGGTCTGTGGGCTACAGGTTGTTGACCCATTCTCTGGTCATCAGGATGAAATAACAAGTTTGGCAAGAGACCACAAGAGTTCTGGATTCCAACAAAGTTAAATTTTCTTTGGTGAACCATCGAAAATATAGGGCCAATCAGAGATCACCAGAGACCTCGGAAATATCGATCTTACAGTTCATCCTTCCTCAAAGCAGTTCTCAACAACCTTCTCACATAATGGAGCCCTGAGTGTATATCAACATATAGTTTTTTTTAATCCCCCTTTATTCCTCCCACTTGTGTGCATTAAATGGAATACTTGTGTGTGTGTATTTGATTTTCACTCTGTGGAAGCTACATTTTCAATACATTGCCTTCTGTCTTCGTCTATGAAGTCTTAACGATTGCTTAATGCTCAATGTCTATTTTTCTGGGTATCAAATTTGAATATAGCATTGATGGGATATTTAATTTTATAAGCTTATGTATTTATGTTTAAAGCATGGAAACTGTAATATCAGAGACAAGGCTACTGTTTCCCTCAAAATTTTCTCTTCACAGGGGTCAAGTATTTTTTTCAGCTACTTAATATATCGTCAGATCTCCTGGAAGCTTGATGAGGTTATAAGATGACCTGTGCAGTTTGGACCTCTGAGGAAAACAGCTGACATATTAGGTCATTATGGATCTTGAGGGGTGACTATTGTCATGTGGTGGTGACACAGTCTGCTTTACCTTTAACAGGTGTTCAAACCTTAACCTATGATTGAAAGTTGATAAGGAATTTTGAGTCAAAATTGATCCAGACTCTTCTCTAACAACCCTGACAGACCCATAAATTCTATCAGAATTGAAGCATAAATTATAAGGTTCAAAATCACTTTAAAATTTTTATTACATACTTAAATATATCCAAAACCTTTAAATACTATTTCTTCAAATCTGTTCCTCGTTCCCAGGAAATCTATAATGTATAGTTGTAACTAGTGCTGGTTGAATTAAATATAACTGTGCAGTACAGGAACCTGAGAATATACCAGTTGAAGTCACACAAGTACTATCATGAAGAAGACCATCTAGGGACGAAAGTCTCAGAACTGGTATGCGACCGCAAGTGGAATAAAAGGTACAGTTCAGAAATCTTTCCCTTATACTATTCCATTAAAATGACTTCAGAGCATGTTAGTGGGGTCTCGGTAATCACATAAATATTCTGTTACGTGAGAAGAAGAAGAGTGGGAAGCAAAAGAAATGTTCTATTGAGAAGAGTCAATCCTCTTCCAATCATTTGAGGACGCTGTTCCCAATAGGTCTGTATAGTTACAGGGCCACCTTGCTGCAGCATTAGTTGTGCAATATGGTAATTTACCTGGACACATTACCACTGAGAATAAGATAATTATTTCACTGTGGGAAGGGGGAAAAGAGAATTAAGAAGAAAAAGCAGTCTCTGCCACAGATGATAACCCGTAAATGTGGCACTGTGCCCACCCCTGTGGGAGTCCTCACTCAGCTAAACCTCCTTGTTCAATAACTGAATTGAAATACAGAAAGCAAAGAAGCCATTAAGTGGAAGGAGACAGGTATAGTCCCTTTTCAGTCCAAGTCATCTTCAGGGACCGCTAGTAAACAATACCTTTGCTGCAAGATAGTGAAACACACAGGTAGAGAGAAAGCACAGAACCTGAGGTGTACAGTCATTTCCTCCAGTGCTTCCCCTTCTCCTCCTGGTCCTGCATCTCCTGCGGCCCATCCTTGTCCTTGGGACACTCTGTGGTGACGATGTCACATAAGGGACCCCGCTGCTGATTCTGATCAATTCAGATGCCTAAGAATGGAGTAACTGTGGGTTAGGATTGTGCTAAAGGTTGGAACAGTGTCTGACTAGTAGGCAGAAGATCTTGTGTTAGATCCCCAATGACACAAAACCAGATGTGGTGGCACACACCCATAATACCAGTGTTCAGGAGATGAAGGTGGGAGGATTAAGTGTTCAAAGTCATCCTTGGCTTCCACAGCAACGTCAATGCCAGCCTGGGCTACACGGAAAAAGGAAGGGTAGAGCATCTGCAAGACATAAAATCTTTCCCTGCAGATTCCCCTTCACAGTGCAATGCCAACTGCGTGATTCAACTAACGAGTATTTGAATATTTATTCTGAAGGCTTCCCTCACGTCAGGGCCCGGGACAAGAGAAATGCTGCCATTTCAAACTCTGAACACCAGAGCAAAACATACGGCACTAGAATTTTACTGTTCTCTGCTGGCTTATATATATATTTCATCTCTATCTGCTGTAAAGCAAAAAGATCATGTGGATGGTGGGGAAAAACTTTTATGTTCTTGCTTTCAGTAATTGAGCCAGGTATTGACCATGAAGACCTAGAAATAAAAGCCATTCTGGAACATCGGTTCTGCTCTGGAAGCTGCCAGCGCAGCTGCTGGGATATTCTAGGAGCTAGACCACTGCAGGTTGTTGCAGAGTGGCCACAATTCCTTCCCAACCGGAAATAATAAATTAGTGGATGATAAAAGAAGTCAAGCAAAGGTAAGAGAGAAAACAATATTCACGAAAATCATACTGTTCACTCTTCAAGGCCTATGACGTTAAGATGCGACAGTTGAGGCAACAGTGGTATAAACCCAAAGTTATTTTTTTTTAAATATCAATGTATTGAAAAAAACAATTATTTCAAAGGTGAAAGATTAATATATGTGGGACTTGAGAGGCAGCTCAGTCGTGCTTGCTTTCAAGCATGAGGACCTCAGTTCAGTGTCCTGGAATCCATGTTAAAAAAAAAAATAACACGCAGGATGTGAGGTCAGGATGTGAGGGGGAGCAGGATGTGAGGGGAGCAGGATGTGATGAGATGCACTTCCAACCCCATCTGGGAGGTGAAGACAGGTAGGATCCCTGGTGCTCACTGGTCAACCGCCCTCGCTTAGTTCTGGCCCAGTGAAACAGAATCTGTTTCAAAACAATTAAAAGTATAGAGCATATATTGATGACACTAAAGTTTGTCTTCTGGGCTTCATGCACGTACACACAGTGTCCAGGTGCTCGTACACACATATGCATTTGCACATAAAAATATGCACACACACAAATCCCATCCCATCCCACACATACACAGAGAAAAACAGAGAGAAAAGGAAGAATGAGAGAGACCATGCACAAAAATAATTTTAAAATGTAGGGATGGAAACACCTGTATGTGGCTCTACTCACTTATGTATGTGCAAAAATGCACTGCCCATTAGCTTACTAGGATCTTTCTTCTATTTCTGCATATTATGCTCAAAGATAATCTGCTGCTTAGCTTCACATGAGGGATGCCTGCAGCCCTTGTCCTTGTGAAACCACCCTTTTAATGATCTATTTCCATATTCAGGAATAGATTCATTCAGGCAAAGGATGTTTAGGATTGACAGGCAGAAGGGTACAGAGGTACCACTTTATATCATGTAGAACATGATAGTCTATCCAACTATTCTACCCAACTGTCCTTCAGACTTCTCTTCTAAATCTACCCAACTAATAAATGCTATTCATTGTTCAAAATTCAGCCAACACTCATAAAGTCTCCCGGCCTTCACCGATATAATAGTACCTTCTCCTATAATGATCGCACCACTTTGGCTAACAGCTATGGTCAGGATAGCCTCTTGTCATTGTGTGTACTCTTTAAGACTCTTGGTTGAAGAATACAAATGAGCTCACCACAACTTAAATTTTAATTGTAAATAACAGATTGCATAAATATAAATATAATCAGGAATGAACTGGAAGTTAAAAAAATCACATTTCCTCAATTTCTCCTCTTGTTTCTTAATGTGTTTGTGAAGGCCTACCCATTTTTTTCATCTCCAACCTATAGTCTGACTGTCACATGGTTCTAGTGTTTGTCTTACAGTTTAGTGACATGCTAATATTTGCTAGCATCTTTTCACTCAAAAAACACTAACAGAATGATTTTGAGCCAAATAAAATCAGGGAGATTTCAGAACAAACTGATAATAGCTAAGATAACGAATGCATAGTGCAAGTACCTAACAAGTTCTCAAGAAAACAGGCACCATCTTAAGCATCACAAAATTATTTATTATAATCTATAATATATGCTTCAACTTGCTCACTTTACCAAAACCAGCCCATTTGGATTGAACATTCCTGACAGCAAGTTACTTTATCAGTAACTTTGCCATAGGAAGACAATTTTCCATGAATACTAGTCCACCTTTATCATTTAAAAATAAAACCCATAAATTAAACTCATTTTGAATGTAATAATCTTAGATCATAAATGTAATCAAAACTTGGGAAATGTGCATTTGCAGAGCATTTTATAGAATGTTTGAAGGAAGTAGCACAAGACAATGTACATTTGTGCTCATAAGAAAGCACCTTTGTGGGCTGGAGAGGTGGCTCAGGGGTTAAGCCTCCGCCTTGCAGGCGGAAGGTCCCGAGTTCGGATCCCAGATCCCACGTATAGACGCCAGACGGAAGCGGGGGCGGCCTGCGCTTCTGGTCCTGGTAGGGCGGAGCCTGTGAATCCCAGGGCAGAAGGAGGTGGAGGCGTCCATGGTGGTTCGCGAATTCGTCCGTGGTTCTACACACACACACACACACACACACACACACACAGACACGCGCGCGTGCATACGCACAGTTGAATAAATAATAATAATAAAAAAAAATTTAAGAAAGCACCTTTGTGTATCTATTGAGCTAGTATAACAAAGGAATTTTTAAACCTACCATTACATTAAGGAAAACCAGGGTTTGAATAGGGGGTTTAATATATGCAATTTACAAATGTGAGTCATTCTACTTGTTTTCTAAATCTGTTTCTTCTTTAAAGAAAGATAATGAAAATAGACTCCAAAGGTTTGTTTTAATATGGAAATGACATTGTATATGCAGTGTACTTGATAAACAGTAATTAATAGAGGGTGGAATTTTTTCTGCCTCTTACCCTCTTTTTTATCTCTCAATTCTTAGTTCCAGCATGACTCTGCTAAGCAGACTATCTACTACAATGCTATGTGATTTTTAGGGAGAAAATATACTATAAAAGACCAAGAACATTTTTAATCTCATTACAGAAGTACCAAGAAATTAAAGACCAGAAAGATGACTGAGATTGAGGAAAGTTTCAGCATAAAGAATTTAAACAGTCAGAACACGAAGACACAGTGAATCATGTGGCTCAACTTCCTCACTTAAAAAGTGAAGAACTGGAAGCTTATAAGAGTGAAGCAATGTTCACAAAGAGCTGAGATTCCTAATGGCCAGGGCAGTGCTCTGAAAACAGAAAAGGACATGACCGGAACCTACGGCGGCACCTTTGACAGCTGGTTCAGCACTTTAATCTACTTTGCCAAGTTCATTCTTCACTCGGGTGACTCAAACTAATACTCTCCACTGCAATTTTCTCAGCTGAACTGGCTTCACTTGCTCTCCACCTCTGCAGCTCTACCCCTGGTCACACACATGACCGTGCTGTCACTCACTGTTCTGAGCTCTTCAAGCCTTCTCTCAAGGCCACTGGCATAGTCACGAGTCGGTTCAGAGTCCTACTTCCCTTTCTTCTACTCCCTGTGCTCCTTGAGGTCACGGGGTCACCAGGTCACTGATTCTCACCCATTTTTCCCAGTCAGCATTTCCCCCAGCATTTCCTCATCCTCATTCTTTTCCTCTTTGGCCTAAATTATTTGGTTAGGATGGAACTGTTTATGATTCTTGTAAAAATTTCAAATCCAAATTGATTCCAGATGAAAAATACGGAGCTATTAACTTGTGATTCTTCCAAAATAAAGGAGTTAAATGGAATTGCTCTTCCTGGCTTAAAAGGTGAACACTTGTCCGAATAAGTCCTTTCACAATACCAGAACTAAAAAACTGCAAAAATATGATCAATCCTATAATAGTACTTCTCTGCTTCCATACTTAGCATCTCAGATTCCCAGACAAAAACTTCAAAGGAATTCAATGAGTCCATTAATAATGCTGTCAATGCACCTCAGACAGCATTTCCAAGTTTCCTCATGACTTTTCGTAGGAGCATCACAGGGCATTTTCTGTTATACCGTATCTTTCTCTCTCAAGGTTTTTTGTCCACACTCTTTTAAAAAAATATTTTCCCTTTCTTCCTGACTTTTTGCCTTCTCTTTCTTAATGTTCCCTGAGCTTTGAGGTAAAGGTGTGATATAAATGTCATGTTTAGGGCTGAGCCCTCCTTAGTCACTCTATTCTATGTGTTTTGGCCACTTGTGATTTCCTGTGTTAAATGCCTTTGTAAAAGAGGGTTTCACCGGGAAGACTGAGAGCTACATTGAACTTTACAGAAAAGGGAATGGTAAGAATGAGCCTGAAGAAGGGGAGAAGTGCTACCAAACAATACCATCTAGACACGGAACGGTGGTGGCTCCACTAACTCACTGCATCCATATGCACCTCTTCAAGACCTGCACAAAAGTTGGCCTATCAACATTTCACTATGTAAGGGAAATGATCTCAAGAAATTCTATGCCTCATTGAGAGACCTTCTATTGCTTATTTATTTTGAATGAGGGGTGAGGGATCAGCTGCTTTCCTCAATAGTACGCTCTCTAAAAATGTGTTCCGTGTTCCAGCAAGTGTTCAGGCTCTTGCCGGTATTGCCATCCCAGAAGAAACTCAGGGAGCCATGAAAGAGTGAGGAGACTGAAAGCAAATATGAAACTTTGTAGTAAAAAAAGGAGTAGGGATAAGATTTAGTAATTAGAAGTAAAACTGCCAAATTTGTCATATTCATATATGAAACTCCAAAAAAATTTAAAATTTTTTAAAAGAAGAGTCTGTGGATACAGGGAGATGCTATTAAAAAAATGTCTTCTGGACTTAATTTCTTCACCCATGAACTCACAAGACCTGCACAAGATTTAACTTACCACCAGTCCATCATGGAAGGGGAGACTTATGAAGCACCACATCTCTCAGAGGGATTATTCAGGGTGAAAGCTGACTGTGTACAAGAGAAACTACTTTCTTTGGCACACACACTGATCCTGTTGCTCATGTTCTAGCAAGTGTCCAAGCTCATGCTACTGCAAACAACCCTTATGAAACTCAGTAGGCTACACACACACACATAAATACATGAAAGTAGGAGGGAAACTGTTTGGGGGATAAAAATTTTCAGTAAGATGAGGGGGGTGATATCAGGTATCATGGGGTAAAGATAATATAAATTCATTGTTACATGTGTGAAATTGCAAAACGTGTAATTAAATTAAACATTCAGGGCAACTGAGTTAAAATCCATTATTATTTCTATCTTTAATGGACAAACTTTTGAATAAATGACAGCTACTGAGAAATCATCACATAATGACAAATTTGCAATGGAAAATATGGCTATTTTGGGTCATTCAATGATTATGTAATAATAAATGAACTTGAGCAATAATCACTAAAATGTAAAAACTTCAAAAACACTTCTTTTTCTATATCAAAATCAGTTAATGAAACTCTCCAAAATAATTTCATTCTTAAATACTAAAATCATCTGAGAAGATAAACAATACATATGTTAATTGAGCTTTTGGAAGACTATAATTAGCCTCCTATATAATTTTTGTAGATAAAATTAAACAATTATCTTAAGTGTAGCATAATTTCAAATGATAAGACCTAAATAAAGAAAGATGTATAATTAAATCCTAAGGATATTATATTGGACCTTATGTAACCTAGCAAAAGTGTTTATAAACCTTAATAAGAAGGTAAAGTTCCTGGATATGAAAATGATAATTAACTCAAAGAAATAAGACTATCTTATTAGCATGCAGTTGAATACTTATTCATTTGAGAAACCTTTGAATGTGCACAGTATACTAAGCACTGTACTGGAATTAGATAACTACTAATTATGCTTCCACAGTACACCATTGATTCCAGATGAAAAATAATGAGCTATTAACTTGTGATTCTTCCAAAATAAAGAAGGTAGATGGAATTGCTCTTCCTGGCTTAGAAGATGAACACTTGTCCAATAAAATGGATATCAAAGCTTCATCAAATATGAAGCTGTGTTTGAGCATATCGACTTGTTGTTTAAAAATATGGTTTTCTATTTTGCTCAAGTTCAAATATCTTGAAAAAAGAATTTTTAAATTATAGAATTCTCAATCTCGTCTGTTGGTTGAAATGAAGAGTTACATTTTTGATCAGCAAAGCTCATAAAGTATTCATTCATATAACCTCCCTGTTCAACACCTTTTCCTTTTCCACACCTGTTCATTTGTTCGACACAAGGTTTAAAATAGAATTATTTTCAGTTTACAAGACATTTTCCTCCCTCAAGACCTTTCTCAAACCTCTCAGTTCTCTTCAGTGGGCAAAGATTACAGTTTCTTTTTTGTCTGTTATTGATGGAATAGTGGAGTCTCTGAGCCCATGCTGATCAAATGTTCTACTGCTCTGGGCTACGCATGTTTTCCTTGGAGGTTGCTATGATCATGCCAATGCCTCTAAAGTGATGATATTGTGATGTATAGAGGAGATTCATTTTGTCATCAAATGCTGAAACTTTACCTAAATTATATCTGTAGTTTTGTTCATATAAAATGTAATTTAATAGGTAAGAAGAAAGTAAATTTGCTAAATTCATTTACTCAATGCCAAAAAAGAAAAGAATGATTTGTAATATTCATAATGAGAAAGTTTAATCAAATCTTCTTACCCGGTAGAGAAAGAATGATATATATCATTCTTTGAATATATTTGGGTGAGGCAACCCAGGTTCAAAAAGATAAACACTGCATGTTCTCGCTCATATACACATCCTACCTTCAGATCTTTAGATCTGTGTGTTTAACATGTAGTACTTATAGAAGCAAAGAAATCAGAAAATGTTCACATAAGGGGAGTTTCCCTCAAAGAGAGTGGGTGTTACAGAGCAAAGTGATAAGAAAACAGCATTAGTGGGCATAAGAAGTTTAAGCAGGGAATTTGGGTGGAGGAGATTGAAGGGAAAGGGAAATGGGGTTTACAGAAATGAAGTGTGTGATTCAAGCCACATGAAAAACTAAAACTTTGTAAGCCAATTAAAAATATCCTTTAAAAGGAGAGGATTTGGGCAAGATATCCTGCAGGGCAAGATACCGCTGTTGCTGCCACAGGTTATTGAAGTAAAACTCAGTGTTACCTGTGAGATAGCTATTAGTGCTGTTGGTCAGGAAAGCCAAAGGCTCCCGGAGTCACACCTCTTGATTGCCCACCAGAACTGATCAAGAAAATCTACTGTTCAAGATACCACAACCTTGCCAGGCAAGATGCACCCACTGGCACAACAGTGGCAAAACTGCCATGGATACAACCAATCACACTCTGTGGCTGCCCTTAAGGCCTTCTTCACAAGTAGGCACTCATGCGTGGCACTGAAATCCCACTTGAAATCGCAAAAACATGGCTGAGGAGATTTTTAAGCCTAGAGATAAACTTACTGCTGTTATTTAGCTAAACAGACTCAGCACATTAAGCTGTCTTCTAGAAGTGTTTATGCACACACCCACAGATAAATGCTACTGATGGCCGTCAGAGATAATGTCCTCTGCCTCAACAGTGGTGGAGGAAGAGATGTGCGGCTCATCACGTTACGAGGAATAAGTGACCTTTGGGCTTTGAGTGCTCAGCCCTAAACACAACAGTTGTACTATCCCTCTAATGCTCAGGGATCTCCGTGGAAGAGAGGGAAGAAAGAACAGAAGAAATGGAAGATGGGGAGAAGGGCTATGAGACTCTGTGATAGAATACAGCAGTCAACGCAAACACAATCCAATAGCACAGTATATAAGATATAACCTCACACAATGCAACAGCACAGTATACAAGACATAACCACTCAACACCAAACACAGATCAGGGAGGGCACTCACAGCACACTACTCTCCTTGCCAAACTATTGATGCTGACGGACTCCGAGGGAGGAGCAGTCAGTGTCCTAGTGCACCCACGGAGGGCACAGTGGAAACTTCCAAACCTATGGCCACACAGAAAACCCAGGTTAAACACAATAGATCACGAACAAAACAAAAGGATCAATGTGATAAACAGACCTCTAGAGAAGAGGAAGGCAATAGTGTGAGTGTTGCAAGAATCAGATGTGTATATACTGCTTATCTGTGTGAAACTGTCTAAGAACAAAGGTTTAAAAACTATCATTTCCAATTTTCTAACCATTTCTCTCTAACTGTAACTACTTGTTCATGCCACATGTCCTTTATTTAGAGACAAAGTTGTCTTCTTTTTATAATTATTTTTAAATGTTACAAAAATATTTTTACATTTGAAGCTGACATTGAAGTAAGAACTTGCAATAAAATAAATTCCAGAAAACTTGTAGAGGATTAAACATGGAAATTAAAGCCTTAATTTCCAGAAGACAAACTTAACATTTATATCATTCTGAAAAGGATACATTTCTTGGCTTTGAAAAAAGTGAATGACAGAAATAATATAGATGTGCTTAACATTTAGATATAATAGTATTAAGGCAAGTAGCTTCTCCAGAAAATTTCCTTGTAGGCAAGATACCTACTTAGTCCATACTAAGTTAAAATATAGACAAAACAGTGATCAGAAAACAGACAAACAAAAATCTCATTGGTCAGAATGCAGAGAAAAGTATCTTCGGCTTGCCACAGTGGTCAAAGAAGTTTCTCTTTCAGAGGGCAATGGTTAATGAAGAAGCTCACAGTAAGTAAATGTGAGCAATCAACCGTAGTTTGCACATCTATTTCCACATTTATGCCTCCCCCAATCCCTAGCACACCAAGGCTCAGGTACCATCATGGAAGAGGAGCCAGAAGGAATGTAGAAGCCAGTGGTGGGGATGAGCACCATGGAATGCTGTCCTCTGGTCAAGGTGTGACCACTGCACAAACGAGCTCATGGCAGCTGGGGTGCCCTGCGCAAGATCAAATCAATCAAAAGTCCTGCATGGATGGGAAACAGGCTCAGGAGACACCAACTCCTAGCCAAGGGATAATGGGATAATTAGTAATTGATGACTGCAGAGAGACAGAGGCACTTTTCTTTTGGGAGCGGCTGCTGGTAGCTGCCCATGGTCCCACGAGATGCCCTACAGCCCTACACCCATGCACATGCAGGCAGGATTAGTTGGATTCAGTATGTTTTTTAAATGACATGAGGGTGTCCCTAGTCAGGCCATCAAAATTTCTCCCCAGAGAACCTAGTAGAAGAGGATGCTATAAGAGTGTAAGAGTCTAAAGGTGGGAAGTGGACTGCCTGCCAAGACACTCCAGACACGACAGGGCTGCTGCATCTAGCGCTACCTGGAGAAAATCTACTCTACCATAGTTACACATTGGCCGGCATGTCATTGTTCCCCCATGGATGAGCGAAGATCTCAGAAGAAACAACTACACTCGGAGAGAATCTTTGGGAGAACATCAGGGCAAGAGAAGGGCAGGTTCCCCACCTGCATGTATGCCCACTGGGGGGCTACTTATGCTACCACAGACTTCTGGATCCTTACTGGTACAGATGTCCCCAAAAAGAGACCTGTGGCCCACACATGCAGAGGGACTAGAATGGGAAGCAATGACTGGTTTGGTGGACTGAAGAGAGAGTGGGAGAGGAGGGTGTTGGGAAAGAAGCTGGTGGGGACCAAGGACATAAACTCATTTTGTTTGTACATAAAATTTTTATAGAAAATTTTTATAGTTAAGCACAGGTGTCAACTTGACTGCTGAGGGTTTGAGCTCTGGGCACAGGTTCCTTCAGGGGCCAAAAGCCAAAGTTAAAGCCATTACTTGCCCTTTGAAGTTTAGCTGCCTGGAATAGGCTTTTTCAGCATCAGAGCACAAGATTTGGTGCGGCTCTGGCTTCAATGGATCAAGCTACGTTTCAAACTTGCTTCAGAATCCTGTAGCGTCCCTCAGGTGATACTGGTTGGGTGAACTACTGAGGGGTGGGTGGAGAGCAGCAAAAGCTTGGCACCAAGTGGCAGGTGTAGAGTTCCTGCAAGAAATGGTGAAACTTAAAGCTGTAGAGGAGAACCCAGAGTGTTGGAGATGCCAGAACCATAGGATGTATGCTGAGGACTGCTGCGAGTGGAGATTCAGCCTGGTTCAAAGGAACTCTGCTTTTAAAACTTCGAGCTGCAAACAGGGACTGGAAATGCCTAGAATCTTTGAGCCACCATGACTACATGATGAGCAACAGAAGATGGACTTTGAAGTAAAGGATGCGGTATTTGATTTTCTGGACTTTGATCTTTTTAATGTTTTCTTATTGTTTAAAATCTTTCTGTTTTAATGTTTTATCTGTTTTAAAGTATTTAACTTATTCTAATTTAAGAAGATTAAGAACTTTTAACTTTTAAAATGTTGGAACTAAGTTTTAATGAGAAAACATTTTAAATTTGTTCATGGAATGTATTTATATTTTAATATCTGTGGGGACAAGGAAAGGTTACAGTTTAAAAGTGCTATTGTTGACCCCCGCTCCCCCGGTGGGGACATGCACCAGCGGTCCAGCCGGGCCTCACCCCGCGCCCTAGGTAAGTCTCCGCCCACGCACCGCCCACCAGGACCCCCAGGTCAGCCCAAAGGGACCCGGCTCCGACTCCCACCATCCAGCCGGAGCCACGCGTGGGGCCAAGGGACCAGGAGGACCTCCCCCTGCGCCCGGGCCCCGCCCCAGCTGCCCTCGGGTTAAATAGCTCCCCACCAACACCCCCATCATCTCTTTCACCCCACCCCGCTCCACTGGTCAGGACGCACGCACCTGGTCCAGCCGGGCCTCACCCCACGCTCCAAGTAAAAGTCCGCCCGCACCCGCACACCAGGACCCCAGGCCAAATAATTCAGTTTAGTGAAATTGAGAGATCTTAAGAGTTAAAACGACAATGTCAAAGTCAAAGTGCAAATCCATGAGAAGCAACACTCAAGTAAACCAATTTCTCACTGAAGAAATTAATCCCATAATGTTAGACTCCAACCAGAACAAACGCACGGAAAAAGGCCAAGAAAGCTTCACCCAGGATAAAGACTTTCAAAATATGATCACTATCATGTTCAATACTATGAAAGAGGAAATCAGGCAGGAATTACATAATCGAATCAATCGCTTTGAAGAAGAACACAACAGACATTTGGAGGAGTTGAGAAAAACAGTGCAAGAAACCAAAACTGGCATAGAGCAGTTAAAACAAACTCAAGCAGAGTTTAAAACTGAGCTAAAAGACAAGTTATCTTCAACCCAGAACGCCACAGAGAGTCTTATCAACAGAACTAATGAAGCAGAAAACAGAATTTCAGACCTTGAAGATAAAGTGGGAGTACTAACCAGCTCAATGGAAGAGGTTGATAAAGCCAAAAAGATACTTGAGAGAAATATCCAAGAGATATGGGACACCCTGAAGAAGCCTAACATGCGTATTCATGGAATATCAGAGCAAGAATCTCAAAATACCACCCCTGAGGAAATTTTTCAAACAATCATCAAGGAAAACTTTCCTCATCTAAAAAAAGAGAGGCCCATCCATATACAAGAGGCATTCCTCAATCCAAACAGATACGACCAAAATAGAAGCACGCCACGGCAAATAATAGTTAAAACACTCCACATTCAAGATAAAGAACTGGTGCTGAGAGCTTCAAGGGAGAAAAAACAAGTCACTTTTAAAGGTAAACCTATTAAAATAACAAATGACTTCTCAGTCGAAACAGTAAAAGCAAGAAGAGCTTGGAGAGACATACTTCAAGTATTGAATGAGCAAAAATGTCAACCCAGGCTGATTTACCCTGCAAAACTATCAGTCATCATCAAGGGAGAAAGAAAAATTTTCCAGCACAAAGACAACTTGAAGGGATACATGTCCACCAAACCAGGCCTTTAAAAAATGCTAGAAATGATACTCAAGCGTGAAGAAAAAACAGGCATATCCAGGAGAACAGAAGGCAAATATAACACCATTAAAAACGAAGCAATATACTTATAAAAGCTACTAAACATAATAAATATCTGGAATTAACAATAGTTTCTCCATTATAACACTAAATGTTAATGGAATTAATTCACCAATCAAGAGACAGATTACAAACTTGGATTAAAAATCACAATCCATCAATCTGTTGCCTGCAGGAAACCCATCTACCACAAAAGATAGGCACGCTCTGAAAATAAAAGGCTGGTCAACAATTCTACAAGCTAATGGAAGCAGAAAACAGGCAGGGGTAGCCATTATGCTATCAGACAAAGTGGACTTCAAACTAAAGAAAATTAGAAGAGACACGGATGGATACTACATTTTAGTCACAGGTACAATTCACCAGGAAGACTTCACAATACTGAACATATATGCACCCAATACGGGCCCCTCCACATTCATTAAGAAAACCCTACAGCGTCTAAAGCAAGAAATCAACCCCCAAACGATAATTCTTGGGGACTTCAACACTGCCCTCTCAACATGGGATAGATCAACAGGTCAAAAGCTTAACAGAGACACTTTGGAACTTAATCAAACCCTGAAAGAAATGGACCTCACAGATCTCTATCGAACTTTTCACCCACGCACCAAAGAATACACATTTTTCTCAGCAGCACACGGAAATTTCTCCAAAATAGATCACATATTGGGCCACAAAATGAATCTACACATATACAAGAAAGTTGAAATTCTAACCTGTGCCCTTTCAGACCACCACGGCCTAAAGCTGGACATCCACAATACATCAAACAAGAGAAAATACCTTAACTCCTGGAAACTGAACAATATGATGCTGAATGAGAACTGGATTCAGGAAGAAATTAAAAAGGAAATTCAAGATTTCCTGAAAGAGAATGATAACGAAAATACAACTTACGAAAATCTCTAGGACACAATGAAAGCTGTTCCAAGAGGTAAGTTCAAAGCTCTTAATGCCTACATCAAAAAAATGGACACATCAGAAATAAACAACTTAACAATGCAGCTTAAAGCTTTAGAGAAACTAGAGCAATCTGATCCCAAAAGTAGTAGAAGGGAGGAGATTAGCAAAATAAGGGGAGAAATATCTGAAATCGAGATTAAGAAAATGATAGAGAAAATCAACCAGTCAAAAAGCTGGTTCTTTGAAAAAATCAATAAGATTGATACACCCCTAGCTAAATTAACCAAAAGCAAGAGAGAGAAAACCCAAATTAACAAAATTAGAAATGAACATGGAGTTATCACTACTGATACCCAAGAAATCCAGAGAATTATAACATCATATTTCAAAAACTTATACTCTGTGAAGTTTGACAACACAAAAGAGATGGATGAATTTCTAAGTAAACACAACTTACCTAAATTGAATCAGGAAGTTGTGATTATTAAATAGTCCTATAACATATAAGGAAATTGAGGAAGTAATCTCGAATCTTCCCACCAAAAAATGTCCTGGACCAGATGGATTCAGCACAGAGTTCTACAGACATTTAAGGAGTTAATAACACCAATACTCCTTAAACTGTTCCATCAAATAGCAAAGGAAGGAACACTACCAAATTCCTTCTATGAAGCTAATATCGTTTTAATCCCAAAACCTAATAAAGATTCACTTAAAAAAGAAAACTATAGGCCGATCTCCCTGATGAACACAGACGCAAAGATTCTCCACAAAGTCTTAGCAAATCGGATTCAAAAACATATTAAAAAGATCATTCACGGGGACCAAGTAGGCTTCATCCCCGGCACACAAGGTTGGTTCAACATACGCAAATCAATAAATGTAATTCATCATGTAAACCAGTCCAAAGTCCAAGACCACATGATACTCTCGATAGATGCAGAAAAAGCTTTTGACAAGATCCAACAGCCTTTTATGATCAAAACGCTAGAGACAGTAGGAATGGAAGGAACCTTTATCAATATAATAAAAGCTGTATACAAGAAGCCCACAGCAAGGATTATGCTCAATGGGGAACAATTGGAAGCATTCCCACTTCGATCAGGAACTAGACAAGGCTGTCCACTCTCACCACTTCTATTCAATATTGTACTTGAAGTCTTAGCTGAAGCCATAAGACAAGAAAGGGACATAAGAGGGATTCAAATCAGCAAGGAAGAAGTCAAGCTATCCCTATTTGCAGATGACATGATCTTATACCTGAGTGATCCCAAAAACTCCACCAGGAAGCTCCTGGAACTAATTGAAAAGTTCAGCAGTGTGGCAGGATACAAAATAAATTTGCAAAAATCAGAGGCCTTACTATATGCCCAGAATGAAAGAAGTGAAAAAGCCTTGAGAGAAACAATCCAATTTACTATAACCCCTAGAAAAATGAAATACCTTGGTATAAACCTAAGGAGGTAAAAGACCTTTACAATGAAAACTTTAAAACCCTAAAGAAAGAAATAGCAGAAGACACCAGAAGGTGGAAAGACCTCCCTTGTTCCTGGATTGGCAGAATCAACATCGTAAAAATGACCATCCTACCAAAGGCAATATACAGATTCAATGCTATACCAATCAAAATCCCAAAGCAATTCTTCAAAGAAGTTGACCAAACAATCTCAAAGTTCATACGGAGGCACAAAAGACCCAGGATAGCAAAGACAATCCTGAGTAACAAAAACACAGCTGGAGGTATTGCCATACCAAACCTTAGTCTATACTACAAATCCATAGTTATAAAGACAGCCTGGTACTGGCTCCAAAATAGACACACAGATCAATGGATAAAGATTGAAGACCCAGATATAAGCCCACAAAGTTACAGCCATTTGGTCTTTGACAAAGGGGCCCAAAGAATCCAATGGAAAAAGAACAGCATCTTCAACAAATGGTGCTGGCAAAACGGATCTCCACATGCAGAAGATTAAAGCTGGACCTGTACTTGTCACCATGTACAAGACTTAATTCCAAATGGATCAAGGACCTTGATATCAGGCCAGAGACTATAAAAACCATAGTTGAAAGGATAGGGAACTCCCTTGAAATGATTGGGCTAGGCCAACATTTCCTAAACAGACATCCAATGGCACAGTCACTGCTACCAACTCTCAACAGTTGGGATCTTGTGAAATTAAAGAACTTCTGTTCAGATAAAGAGATTGTAACGCGAGCTCAAAGGCAACCCACAGAATGGGAAAAAATCTTCACTATCCACACATCTGATAGAACTCTGCTCTCCAGAGTGCACAAAGAACTTAGAAAACTAAACACCAAGGAAACCAATGGCCCAATTAAAAAATGGTCCCTGGAACTTAAAAGAAACTTTACCAGGGATGAAATTAAAATGTCTAACAAATATCTGAAAAAATGCTCCACTTCCTTAGCCATCAGGGAAATGCAAATCAAAACTTCCCTGAGATATCATCTCACCCCGGTCAGGATGGCAAAAATCCACAATACAAACAACAACAAATGTTGGAGAGGATGTGGAGAGAGAGGAACTCTCCTACATTGCTGGTGGGAATGCAGGCTCATACAGCCACTCTGGCGAGCCGTCTGGAGATTCTTAAAGAAATTAAAGATTGAAATGCCATATGACCCTGCTATTACACTTTTGGGAATAACCCCCCATACAGCAGAGGTTCACCTCGATAGCACAAGCACAACCATGTTCATAGCAGCACTGTTTACAATAGCAAAGTCATGGAATCAGCCCAAATGTCCAACAGTTGATGACTGGATAAGGAAACTGTGGTACATCTATACAATGGAGTACTACTCAGCCATCAAAATGATGAATTACTGGAATTTGCCGGGAAATGGATGTCATTAGAAACAATTATATTAAGTGAAGTATCCCAGACCCAGAAAATTAAGCGCCATATGTACTCCCTAATAGGTGGCTCCTAGTACCAAACCCACCCAGCCCACCTAGAGACAGTAATTGCAAGGATTATGAACAGGAGGTATGGGGTAGGAGGGCCACACCAGAAACAAGGAGAGAAGAGACCATGTTACAACAGGGAAAATAGGCCTCCACCAAGGACCCAAATAAGTAATGAGACATCTGATTAAGTTCACAGACTTTTGTTCCTGATCATTTACTACTGAGGGGGTGTGATCTCACCAGAAAAGGAGGGCATATAGTCTGGCAGATAAAAAGTAACCATTTTGCAAATGGGTGATAGACCCCTCCCTCACCGTGGTTTCCCACTTTTATTACATCTACCTTTGAATGTGCTTTTATCACAAGATTCTAGTTTAACAGCTTTTTGTCTCTGGCCAGGGGGTGACATACAATGCCCAGCAGGATGGAGTGAAGGGCATTGAAGGAGCAGCAAAACTGCAAAAGAAAATCAACAAACCACAATCCAGAACTTCAGAGACTCTATATCAACCACCTAGAACTAGGCCAGCTTAGTCTCTCCCCATCTTGAAGCTCATGGAAATTTGAGGAAGAGGGGGCGGTAAGATTGTAAGAGTACAAGGATGGGAAGAGTAATGTTATGCAAGATACTCCATACTAGTTAGGGCTGAAGCAATCATAATTGGACTTTGCATGCCCTGCGCATAGTCCAACACACTATTGACCCCACAAATTCTAGCATTTGCTAAAGGCACCAAGATTCTTGGAGGCAAAGGATTGGCAGCCACAGCAGTGTTCCTATACCTATGGGGAACATGGGAAAGGGTTCAGGGAAAGGCCACTGGGTCCTTGTACGTCATCGGAGAGCAGGGCCCAGAGGAAAATCAGACATGCACAAGAAAGGACTTTCTGGGAATTGGGGCGGGAGTCACTGGGGGATAGGGAGGGAGGGAGGTGGGGAGGGGGAGCAGGGGGTACAGGGGGAGGAGGAGGGAGGGAGGGAACTGGTGTACCTAGTAAGTTTGTATGAGCTGAAATAATAATAAAAATGTATTAATAGTAAAAAAAAATGCTATTGTTTTTGTGTCAAGTTGACAAGGGGTGGAGTGTCATAGTTAAGCACAGATATCAACTTGACTGTTGAGGGTTTGAGCTCTGGGCACAGTTGTAGAAAGTTGATGGTTGAGTTAAGTCCAGAGCAAACCTGAAGAAGATTGTCTTGCTGATGGGGAAGACCCAGCCCATGGTGGGTGGGATTAGACCCTGGATAAATTACAGAGAGCTAGTTGAGAGAGTTGGCATCCTTCTGTATACTTGGCCAGACATGCTGGTCTGGCAAGTAAGGATTGTCCATCTCTCAGCCATTATGGTGGCCAGTTCCCTCAGCCTTGGTGTTGGTGTGTGCTCTCCTGACAAGCTGGACTATGAACTGTAACTGGACTATCGTAAGAAAGTAAACTCCTTGTTCCCTTAAGCTGTGTAATGATCATTTATCAGCAACCATGCAGGCTAACTGCAACAGAGTGGGACTGCAAGAAGGTGGTGAATGCAAAATGCATTGTATGCATATATAAAATATACACACACACTCACACTCACACACACACACTCACAATAACCAACACTGTGGTGGGTAACAACTGTTATTTTCCAAAACTTTCAAGCCTAAATTGATAGCCTAAAGCTACTTTATAGAGTATGTCATGACTGACCATAGTAATAGTTCTTCATACTGTACAGTATATATTTTCAAAAGCCCAGGTAAACAGAAGAATGACAGGAGGCCCAGAATGATAAAATAATCACGATCACTCCTATCACCAGTGGATCTCAACCACTCCTGCTGGACTGCTTATCGTCCTTAGCAACATGTCTAGAGTCATCTGTGGCTGGAAGAAGACTATTTCCCAAGGATAATGCATAGCTGCCTTCTCATCAAAGGTTTATTAGCTAGTGGGTACCTGTAACAGTTTCTCTTAACTATTGCTATGAGAGAGAACATTCAAAGTCAAGCAACTTAAGGGAGAAAGGGAGATTTATTTGGCTTATAGTTCCAGAGAGGAGATACAGTTTCTCATGGTGGAAGTGACATGGCTGGCTGGCCAAAACTAGAGGAGGTTACTTCACTGCAGACATCTTGGAGGCTGAGAGCTGCAAGACTGTTTGCTGTAAAGACAGACTTCTCCTAGAGGTAGAGTCGGACTAATCCATCTCAAGGCCCACCCCTTATGACCACCTCCCTCCAGCAAGGCGTCACCTCTCAAGGTGCCATGACCTTGCCAAATACATGAGACTGTGGGGGACACATTTCAAACCATGACAGTACTTCACTGAAATTTTAGAGTCAACTCCTTCTGGACATCTTACAAATGTCTCATCTTACTTCTTGCTCAGAGACCAAAGTTGTACAGAGAAAAGGACTTTCAAACTATCACCTTTGCTGCACTAGATAGACAGAATACTAGCATGCTGGAACTAAGAAAAAGAGTGAAGAAAAGTGGGTGCAGAGCAGTAAATGGGGTAACCCTCTCCAAGACAGACAAGAGCTTGTTAGGAGTCAGAGGAGGAGGGAAGAATTAATTCGAAAAAGCAGTAGATAGTGAACTCAGTGGTGAAACTCGACTGGACTGGTAGTGGTTGTGACTTTAATGCACCTGCTAAAATACATAGCACATGATGAAATGCACTTACCATCTCTATACTTGTAATGGTTACTCTTAACTTTTGCTGTGATAGAACACCCAAAGTCAAGCAACTTAAGAGAGAAAGGGAAATTTATTCAGCTTATGGTTCCAGAGGGGAGATACAGCCTTTCAAAATGGAAGTGGCATGGCTGGATGAGCAAAGCTGGACTGCAGACATCTTGGAGGCTGAGAGCTGCAAGACTGCTTGCTGCAAAGGCAGACTTCTCCTGGAGATAGGATGGGACTAATCCATCTCAAGGCCCACCCCTTGTGAACACCTTTCTCCAGCAAGGCTCCACCTCTCAAGGTGCCATGACCTTGCCAAACACATGAGACTGTGGGAGACACATTTCAAACCATGGCAATACTTATAAAAATTAAGCCTTTCCAATAGCTTCTATAGCATCATTTGCATATGCCATCATGTTTTACGTAATATCTCTTCTGCCTTTGTCTTTGACCTCACTGCCTTGACCACCAGGCTAAAGCACTACAGTTTGAGCCTAACAACACCACATTTACTATCAAAGCCCCAGAACAGCTTTTCTACAGACATTTCCTTAGAGGATCCATGCCAGTTCTCCACATCTCAACTTCAATGCCAACTATAAGAAATGCTCTCCTAGCATCCGATGTAAGGAGATTTTGTCCATGTATCCCTTGCCTGGACATTGCCTTGCCTAATTACTTTACAACAGTGATCTTAACTTGAAATTATCTTTTCTTTGTTTATGCATGTTTTATTTATTTCATATATCCTCATCTCTATTATAAGAATGTTTTTGTCTTAGTTTTTTTCATACATAGTAAAGTCCCTGTCATATAACAGTTAAATAATATTGGTTAAATAATGGCCAGATTTTTTTAATACCAATTTTGAGTTTTATGTTAAATTTTCCATTATTTGCTATCATAGTTAAGCATAGGTGTCAACTTGACAATTGAGGGTTTGAGTTCTAGGCACATCTATACAGAAATAGTGGTTGAGTTAGGCCTAGAGCAGATCTGCAGGAAATTGTCTAGCTAAAGGGGAAGGCCCAACCCATGGTGGGTGAGTTTAGGCCCTAGAATAAAGTACAGACAGCTAGTTGAGAGAGTTGGCATCCTTTTGTACACTTGGCCAGACATGTTGATCTGGCAAGTAAGGATTGTCCCTCTCTCAGCCATTACATAGCGATGGTGTGGCCAGTTCCCTCGGGCCTGGTGTTGGTACATTCTCTCCATCAAGCTGGACTTGAGAACCATAACCAATCATCATAAGAGAAAATAAATCCCTCATTCCTTAAGCTATTCGATGGTCATTTATCAGCATTTATCAGGAGAACTGCAACAGAATTTGGTACCCAGGAAGTGGGGTGTTGCTGATAAGTCTCACTATGTGGACTTTGTGGCTTTTGAACAGTTTTGCTGGACAAAGTTAAAAATGTTTGAAGATTTTGACTTTGTGGATTACAAATACCGTTCTGCAGAGTTCGGTGGGCCATTTGGAAAATAGTGGTGCTGAGAGAGTTATGGATTGTTTGGGCCCAGTTTGTGAAGAAGGGTTGTAAAGACAATGGACTGGTTTGCTTGATAGAGGAGAGCGGTGTTGGCAGCCTTGAGGATTTGCATGAGGAAAGGGCAGGCAGCCGAATAGCTGCCGTTGTTGGAAAAATGAGCATCAATGGAGGAAGATCTAGTGACTTGCACTGGGACGGTGGAAAACAGGAAAACCACCATATGGTGAGTTCATGGTTTGAAAACCCAGATTCCTTCAGGGGCCAAAAGCCCAAGTGAAAGCCGATTCTTGCCCTTTGGAAGTTTGGCTGCCTAAAAGAGGCTTTTCCAGCATCAGTGCACAAAACTTGGTACAGCTGTGGCTTGAGTGGACCAAGCTACATTCCAAGCTCACTTTAGAATCTGGCAGCGTCCCCCAGGTGATACTGGTTTTGATATATAATTACAGGGTTCATGAAGAACAGCAAAAGCTTGGCACCAAGTGGCAAGTGTGGAGTTCCTGCAAGGAAAGGTGAAGCTTATAGCAGCAGAGGCAAACCCAGAGTGTTGTTTGAAATGCCAGAACCCCGGGATGTATGCTGAGGATGACTGCAAGTGGAGATTCAGTCTGGTTCCGCTTTTACAACTTCAAGCTGCAAACAGGAACTGGGAATGCCTAGAATCTTTAGCCACTTTGACTACGTGATGAGCAATAGGAGATGGACATTAAAGTAAAGGATGCGGTATTTGATTTGCTGGATTTTGATCTTTTTAACGTTTTCTTATCGTTCAAGATCCTTGTTTTAATGTTTTATTTGTCTTAAAGTATTTAACTTATTCTGATTTAATACCTCTTTAAGGTTAAGAAACTGAACTTTTAAAATATTGGAACCGAAGTTTTAATGAGAGAACATTTTAAATTTGTCTATGAAATGTATTTATATCTTTAAGATAACTTTTAACAACTATGGGGACAAGGATTGAAGGTTACAGTTTAAAAGTGCTATGTTTTTGTGTCAAGTTGACAAGGGGTGGAGTATCATATAGTTGGGCACAGGTGTTAAGATGACAGTTGAGGGTTTGAACTAATTAGTGGTTGACTTAGGCCCAGAGCAGACCTACAGGAGATTGTCTAGCTAATGGGGAAGGTCCAGCCCATGATGGGTGGGATTAAACCCTGGAATAAAATACAGACACCTGGTTGAGAGAGTTGGCGTCCTTCTGTACACTTGGCCAGACATGCTGGTCTGGCAAGTAAGGATTGTCCCTCTCTCAGCCATTATGTAGAGATGGTGTGGCCAGTTCCCTTGTCTCTGTTGTTGGTGCATGCTCTCTCGTCAAGCTGGACGGAGAACTGTAACCAGTAATCATTAAGAGAAAATAAACCCCTTGTTCCCTTAAGCTGTTTGATGGTCATTTATCAGCAGCCATGCAGGCAAACTGCAACACTTGCTTCCCAGGCAAATTGAGACCTTGAAGAAAAATAATAAGTTTTAGATTATTTGTTATTTCTAGAATAAAATGAATTCTTAAATAATTGACAAAATTAATGGTGAAAGGAGGCTATTGAGCAAAATCAAAGCCCCAGGCCCAGGTTTCTGCTACAATTTTGTTTGAACACAGAACCTGTCCCCCCACTAGACTCTGGGAGAACAGATGTGCTTGGACAAATATTACTATTTAATCTAAAAGAATCAGTACTTTAAATCCTTTTTTAAAATATTTCTTTCATTTGGTTATCTCGTGAGGACAGGCAGGTCACTGCACATGTGTGGAGGCCAGAGGACAACTTGCAGGAGTCCTTTCCCTTCCTACCATGTGGATTCTGGTCCTCAAGAGATTTGGCTGCACACTCCTTTTCCTGCCAGAAACATCTTCTTGTACTTTAAAGTACTTCCAGTATTTTAAATCTCATTGAAAAACATGTGAGCAACTTTGCTCCCATCTTGGTATCTAAGAGATTTAGAGTGTCCACATGCACAATATTAATACAATGACTATATGACCACATCTTTACGGACAACACTGCATCATGATGAGCAACATGATCTCAAGAAGTGACATTCTGCCTATTGGCTCTACTGTCAACTCTCAACCCACTTGCCATGTCTCCGTGGGCTTTCTGACCCTGATTCTGAGGACTGAAGGAGTCAAGCGAGAGAACTTCTCAGGCCCTTTCCTAATTCTTTAGGTTTGGTTTACTCTTTTGTCCTGAGCCTTTGCTGCGAGATGGTTTTATGATTCAAAGGGATTATCTCTCCAAAGCCAATATTTTTAAATGAAGCAAAACCTATCAACTATTCCAAGAAAATCTGGTTCACCTTAAATTTAATATATTAAATAAAATGAAAATGTATTGTGGTGTGTGTGTGTGTGTGTGTGTGTGTATACACACTGTGGAGGCCCAAGAGTGGCATTTAGACCTATCTTGGATTACTCCACCTTATGGTTTTCCTTTGGGAAAAGGAAGACTTCACTTTCCAAGGAATTGCTGACCTCAACCATTTCTACTTCATTGTTTGGTGGGATCTGGGGATCTGAACTCAGGGTCCTTTTGCTAGAAAAGCAAGCCCTTCCACATTTTCTTCTAACAGCCACTAGAATTCCATTTTGACAGTTTAAAACAGAATAAATACAATGGGATTTTTTTCAAAGTGTGGGTCACAAATCACCTAGGCCTATATCTGTCGAAACAGAGATTCCTGAAATCTACCCCAGGGATGAATCAGAATCATTAGAGACAAAGGCTGAATCGGGTTCCAGCAGGCATTGTATCTTATGTTTATTCAGCTTTCAGAATCTCTGGTTTAAAGTAAGAGCCTATTTTGTGAGGACAGGCACCTTGCCAACCCCTGACATCCAGTTTACCAGCACAAAGGATGTGGTCCTTCTGCTCTCCCAGCACCCCCATGGCACTCCCAGGCTTTTCTTGCCAATGACATAGATTAGAGGCTTCCAAGTACTCAGAAGCCCAAAGGTTAATGAGGCACCTCATTCATATTTCATGATTGCTGTTTGCCCTTCTCTGCCTTTGGGACACACAATAGGAAAGTGAAATCAATAGAATAATATCAGACGCACCAGACAATTAGAAGATACCAGAAATAATCCTTACACCCCCACTGTATTTAAAGTTAATGCCCTGAATTAATAAATTATCAAGGGACCATTATTCCACAAAAAATGTGTCAATATGCTAGAAAAATATATCAAATATTAGAAATAAGTATTACCTAACAATTTCTTTTCCCATTACCCAACCTCAATAAGTCAGTTTGTTTCTGTTTTTTTTTTTTGTCGGTTTGTTTGTTTTTGTTTTGTTTGTTTAATTGTTTACCCAATTCCTTGTCCCTGAAACTGTTGGTCAATTGCTTTTCCTTAAAGTCTACTTAGAATTCTTCCCCCCTCAGGCTAACTGCTCACACATGAGACAATGATATGGAATAGACAGGAGAAATTTAATATGCCTGTATTGGAGAAGGAGAAGAAGGACTCTAGCATTTGCCTTTTTTAACTGCAAGTCTGTGCTACACTGTAAAGCTCATTTATTTAATAAAATGTCTTCAAAGATCTTTTAAGATGGAGATCTTTACTATAACTATTTATACTTTATCTCTGAGGCTCTTTAGCCTTCTACACACCTTTTAACTTATATTTTAAAAGTTAATGCGATAGTGATATAAGCCATTATGAACTAGTGAAAACATTCCAGAAATTTTATAAAAATTACATTTAAGTCTTACAATGGTATTTTTCAAAATGTATTCTTTGTAACTCAAGTCCACTAAAATGCTCTTTATAAAAAAAAAGAAAAACAAGATAGAACACTTAAGAACTGCTTCAGTTTCAGATAAAAAAAAGGTACTCACATATTACATCATCTGAAGAGCTCTAAAATGGAGAAGAGAAAGTTCAAAACCCACAATTTTTCATGATAACTTGCTCATGAACTTTTTTTTCTTAAGTTAAAGCCATTTTGGAAAAATAGTTCCTTGGAACAAACTTGAAAATATTCAGGTTTTTTACTCATACCATAACCCCTACTTTGAGTAGAGGTCTGATACTATAGACAACATGCTACAGATATAGATACCCAAGGTATTGTAAATAATATACACCTAAGGTATTGTAGATCCTACAAACTAAAAGCATAGATTATACACGCATGGTATTAGAGATAGTACATGCCCCAATACTGATACTATAGATAATGTAAACCAACATAGACAATATACACTGAAAGTTATATAGAAATTGTATACCCAAGTATTATTGATACCACACCCAAGGTAATATATGTAAATGCCCAAAGGTTCTGCAGACATTATACGTAAGGAGTTAGGTCTCATTTGTTAATGCTTCACAATCCTCATAAGATAAATTAAGAGAGCAATCACCCTTCAATGTGTTTGTATAATAATGAAAGACAAGCTTTCAGCACACAATGCTATGCTATTAATAGTCAGTCTTAATGCTAAATGTTCAGACAAAAGTTTTCAAGTAACAGTCTCTACCAATTTTTAAAAAGTCAGAGAACTGTAGTAGAATTGAGTAAGATAGTACACATCATTCCTGAAAAACCTGACAGAGAAGAAAGGGAAGAAATTCAAATAATTAAATTTGATGTGAGTGAGATGGGGAGAAAGGGATTTGGAGTTCTCGATTGCAGGACTTCTCCTGGCTTCCAAGACCCTGTCCTGGAGGGGTTCAAAGTTATATATTAAAAGATCATAAGTTTTAAAATAGCAAAATGGTTAAGGGCATAGAATACTGAGATGCAATAAGCATTATAAAAACAGTAGCTTAAAATGATATTTTCATAATCATGAATAATTTCCATCCCTTAAAATGCATGCATGAAATAAAACAGATACAACTACCCCACCCAACAGACACAATAGAGACAGGAAATTGTACACTCTTTCCAGTGGTGATCATGATCCTACACTTAGAATTATTATTTAATCAATGTCTTTACAGTTTGACTAAAGAGAATATATCCTTCAACCATATGCTGATGTTTCAACAAATAGCTAAGCTACATAAAAACTGGTTTTGCTCCTAGTCTTATTTTCTACTTAGTAGATAGGAATATAGCTCTTGTTTATTTATTTCCAAAAGAATATTTCCTTAATATTCACTTATAAGAATATATAATCGGTGTAAGAGCACAAGGATGGGAGGAGCAATGATATGCAAGATACTCCACACAAGTTAGGGCCGAAGCAATCATAATTGGACTTTACATGCCCTGCAATGTCCAACACACTATTAACCTCACAAAGTCTAGCATTTGCTAAAGGCACTAGGATCCTGGGAGGCAAGGGATTGACAGCCACAGTAGTGTTCCTATGCTTAACGGGAACACAGGAAAGGGTTCTGGGAAATGCCACTGGGTCCTTGCACCTCATCGGAGAGGAGGACCCAGAGGAGAGTTGGCATGTTCATTAAAGGATGCTCCGGGGATGGGAGGAGGAGATACTGGGGGATGGGGAGGGAAGGGGAAGGGGATGGGGGTACAGGGTTGGAGGGAGGGGGGCCAGTGTACCTGTTAAGTTTGTATGAGTGGAAATAAAAAAATAAATAAATAAAAAGAATATATAATCGGGGCTGGAGAGGTGGCTCAGGGGTTAAACCTCTGCCTTGCAAGCAGAAGGTCCTTAGTTCGGATCCTAGACCCCACGTATAGACGCCGGGCGGAAGCGGGGGGCGGCCTGCGTTTCTGGTCCTGGTAGGGCGAAGCCTATGAATCCCCGGGCAGAGTAAACAAGGAGGAGGTGGAGGCATCCATGGTGGTTCCCAAATTCGTCCGTGGTTCTACACACACACACACACACACACACACACACACACACGCACGCACGCACATACATACACACATACGCACACACGCATAATTGAATAAAATAAAAATAAATTAAAAAAGGTAAAAAAGAATATATACCCATAATGGTGTTCATGTAAGTCAATCATTAGGTAAAGGGGATGGTTCAAAGCGCTGCCTGGATCATGGTGGTAGGTAGTAGCTACAGGAAACTATCTAATTGGTGGAGAGACCTAGCCCATGATGGGTGGAACCATCCTTTGGGCAGAAGGATAAAATGAAGGACGCTGATTAAGGAAATTGGTATTCTTCAATATACTAGACAGACAAGCAGTCTGTCAAAGGAAGCTGGGTTATCTCAGCTGTCCTGCGGCTATGTTGTGGCCAGTACCCTTGGTCCTGACTAGCAAGGCTCAATGTAAAAGCTCAAGAAGCAAATGATAGGACCTTAAAATCCACAGCAGCGGAAGCCGCAAAGAAGACCACAGACAGGTTCAGAGGGTGACAGTTGCAATGCCAGCAGTCAAAGGCTGAGACAGGGGGTTATACTAGGGACTTGAAGCAAGGTTCGCCTAGTTACATAATAAATTCCAGGACAGCCTATGCTACAGAGATCCCCAAATTAAAACAAAAGCAAAACAAGCAAAATTGGGAACCCAGAAAGCCCTTTCAAATATCAATGAGACATACAAAGAAAGCAAATAAAATCTGTTAAAAATAAATATAAAAGAATATGTTTTTAATCTATTGTCCTCTTGATGTGGCATTAGCCCTTTCCCAGTTTAATAGCAGATAATTAGCAATATCTATGTCAGTTGTCTATATGACTGTATACACACCACATGAGTTTATATCTATAGGTATATGTAAGTATGTATGTGTGTGTGTTCTTCAACTCCAAGGAATAGAGTGTATAGTTAGTTGCTGGTCTTAGATGATGTGCATCTTCAGACTTGTTAGATATTTTCAAATTGCTTTCAAATTCATTACACCAATTTATACTTTAACACCTTCATAGAAGAATATGTGATCACATAAGTGTAAAAAAGGTAGTTTTCCTTCTCTGTAAAATGTTGTACTGATAATAGAATTCAGTTTCCTTTTAACACAGTTTGCAGATGATAGCAGGTAAAGAAAAAATGAAAAAATAATGACATAATGGAATAAAACTTAAAATAGTAGTCAAACTTTAAAGACAAGATAAGAAAATATGAGAAATAGTTTAACATCTCTTTTAAGTCACTCATGTAAGTAGAATTACAAAATCTACTTGAAAATTGACCTAAGGAATCTGTACCTTGACGCCCCTTAAAACATGTGTACTTTTTGTCCATTGTACATACTCCCACAATAATTGTGTTCTTATGAAATTATAAAATTATAAAGTATTTTTATTATCCCACTTACTGTCTACAAAATAGAAATTAGAACTTAACAAAATAGATACTGAACTTTTAATGTAGCAAATTTTTGTTTACTAACTTTCAAAGGTTTCTGTTAGGGGGCCATTAAATTTCTCATCTTGATCCTTCCCTTTCGGTCCAATTTTTCAGAAGTCTTCTAATGGACTGTGATCTAAGGAAGGTCAAGAATTCGTATTTTCTTTCACTGGACAATTAGACGCCATAACTCTGAACTTTCTATTGAATGTCAGACTTCAAGACGTTTTCACTTTGGCTTTTCACAGGCTGATATTGATTTCCTTCTCTGGCGCATACATCTTTTCATGTAGCAATGCCTGAAGTAGAGCAGTGATTCAAGAAGAATCTGAATTTCTATCCAGAGGATACTTACTTGAAAAATTTTACATATATTGTCCCCTTCCTTCAGCAATTGAGTATGGCTAACTCATTTTCCCTTAGAATTACCTTTTATATTACAGGTTTAGAAATTCAAATAGCTCAACGATTGTGTTAACCATCACAGTGTGAGAGGGAAAACGAGTTGAGTAAGCTGAAGAAACCCCTCCCAACACCTTTCCAAGGATGTGACGACAAACCTTTCATTAACTTGTTAAAAGTTCAGCCCTTACAGATTAGTGGTGTCTGACAGCACAAATAGCTAAAGTCCTGTTAAGTAAGCTCTCAAAGTTAGTGCAGGAAGAATACAAATTGACTTTGTTAAAATATAAAACGTGAAAGGGTGTCTTTTCACTGAAATCCATGGGTTGGCATGTGTGCTAGTTAAACACAGGTTCAACTTGAGAATTGAGGGCTTTGTCTTTAAGCATATTTCTGAAGAATTAGTAGTTAAATAAAGCCCTGAGGACAACTGTAGGAGACTTGCTTATTGATGAGGAAAGACAAGGTCCGTAGTGGGGGAGGGGGACCATTCCCTGGGCAGGTAGTTAAGATGGAGAGACAGATTCAGTAGTTTGGCATGCACTGGCATACTTGGCAGACTCACAATTGGCAAGTGAGAAAGTAGTTTCCTCTCAAAAATTCTGTAGATATGGTGTGGCCAGTTCCCTAGGTTCCTGGTGTTACTATGAATGCTTCTGTTAAGCAAAACTGTAAGGGAGAATAAAGCCTTTTGTTCCCTTAAGTTGCTTGGCTGTGGGTGACTCACAAGAAGACCAATTGCTACAGGATGTTCTACATGCAAACATGCCCCGGGGACATTCTATGGCTGCTTGATGAGCCTGAAACTTCTCTTTAGAACAATTTTGGTAGAAACCGAAAGATGACAAGGACTGGCACATGCCTGACCACCATGAATATCCCAAGTTTGGAAAGATATTTTTAATGAAAGGCCAGTAGAGCCAATTTTCTCCCAATAGGTCCTACAAGATATTCCGTCTATTAGAGAAATTAGATTTGTCATTACACACACACTCTCTAGATACAGAGAGTCTCACTGGTAAATTTTACCAAATATTTTAGAAAGAATTTGTAATAATTTTTATTGGATAACTAATAGTTAGAAATTTCCAGGCCTATAGGAGCCACATCCATCACCCCTCCAGTCTTTACTACCTACTTCACTTCCCTAGAAACTCCTGGGGCACTCTTGAGCAAAGCCAGACTCTCAAAGATGCGGCTCCGCCATCGTCCCTGCTCCTCCGCTCTCCCGCCGTTCAGCTGCACGCTGGGTCTCTGTCTCCTCCTGCCATGTGCCTCTGGCAGTTCTCTCTTGGTCTCTCTAATTTGAAGTTATCTCCTCTGTTCTAAAGATGCTCTCTTACCATAAGGCTTGACTGACTTCCTCCTTGCCTCCCTTGGACTGGGCGTCTGACAGTTTATTCCCATTTTTCTCATTCTCAATAAAATCCCTGCTTTAATCTCCCCATTTGTTCTGATTTCAACCTTCAACTCCCAAGCACAAGAACCTCCCCCCCAAAAATCCAGTTTTAACAGTATCAATTTTTGTGCCTACTCTCCTAAAGCATGTTTTCTAATTCATTGTGCACAACTAGCATTATTCTAATACCAAAATCATAGAAAAACACTACAAAAATAGATACAGAACCATACAAAGAAGTCAAGTCCAGCAATATATGAAAGGATAATACATCCTGACCAACTGGAATGTGGGTGAGGGGATCATATGGCCTTATCACTTACTCCAGAGCTTTTGATGACAACAGATTCTGGGAAAGAGAAAAGCACAATACCCAGCTATTTATCCACCAGACTCAAATGCAAACCCTGACTAAACACAGTAGGACACAAAACAAAGCAAAAGCCATGAATATGGGAAAGACATTTGTAGGAAAGATGGAAGGCAACGAGGGAGGAATGGAGGGAGAGAAGAAAGTCTGGGAAGGAGAAAGAATGATTGGAATACATTATACACATGTATGGAATTATCAAGGAACAAAATTTATGAATAAAACAAAGTGAGCCATGAAAGAATCCCTTCTTAATGGTCCTAATGTAAAAAAAGTATGCACAGAAATAAATGTATTATCACACTGGGGAAAAGGTGATAATCTTGGCAAACAAAGAACCAGTGAGAAAGCAGAGACACAGGAATTCAGGCATTAGTATGGGAGCCTAAGTTGGTGCATTTCAAAAAACAATTACAAATCATCTTGTAAAAGACTATGTGAGCTGAAAGTGAAAAGAGAATATGGAGGCAGGAGAATACGAGTTGGAGTGGATGGGATCGGAGGATGGGGGCGGGACAACAATCAAAGCAAAATACATATAAAATGGTGTAAGAAAATCTGCTATTCCATGTGTTAGTTAGGAGATGGGTAGATGGCTCAATAGTCCCAATGTCTTCACACAAGCATGAGGACCTGATCTCAGATACCCACAAACAATCTGCGTGAAAGGAGGCAGGTCCATCTAGAACCCCAGCAATGGAGGCTGGAGACAGGGGTATCCTGTGGTTTGCTGGTCAAACTAGTCTAGCCAGATCTGCAAGATCTAGACTCAACCAAAGACAGTCTCAAAAAATAAGGTGGAAAGAAATAAAGGAAGACACACAGAGTTAACCTCTATCCTCCATTATTCACACAAGCAAGCACATTTGCACACACACACGCACGCGTGCGCGCACACGCTCACACATGCACCACAAAATAAATAAATAAAATTTACAATGAATTATGTAAAGTGGTTCATTGAGATCCCTAACAACATATTGTTAAAAAAGAAGTTAATAGACAAATGTAGACATATTTTAATCTAAATAAAATATGCTCAGTGGTAATGAACAAACTTACTACCCAAAATTCTGGTGTTTAAATTTGATTATGTCATAGTACATGTGATAAATAAGTACAGTTTCCTCTGTTTGAAAATGCAATTATAAAATTCAGCTAAACAAAAACTCATGTCCCTAGTCGTACTAGGCACATTGCAAGTGCTCAATAGATGATGTGTATTAGGCTGCAGCATCAACACAGAGCTCATCCTTCACTGCAGCAACTGGAGCAGCGGTGCCATGCAGGGAGACTCTGCTGTGTGTACGCCAGCAGATATGCAGAGAGCGCTCCTGAGAGCAGGGCTCCAAAAGTTACAAAAAAGACCTCAGTTCCCACCAATAGGGGAAAAAGTAACTTAGTATACATTCATAAAATAGCATCCTACAGAGATGCAACATTAGACATCAGTTATTTCCTTCCGTCATGCGAATTCCAGGGATTGAACTCAGATCAACAGGTTTGCCAGCAGATGCCTTATCTAATGACCTTAGCTGCCAACCCAACACTGATCAATCTTTAAATTCTTGAGTGACGAAGAACATTCTAAAATTTTTATATATATGTATGTATAGATATATATGTGTATTATATATGTTATCAAGATCATTTTCAAAATTCATAATCTATAAGAGGGAAAATATACTGCTTATGGATATCATTATGTATAATAAAATTATAAGGTAAAGCAAGAGAAAACACAAAATTCTTGATACCATTTCTGCCTTTATAAAAACCTTTTTCCTACTTAAGATTTCTCACTCTCATTTTCAAGTGAAAATGTGTGCAGTCCATTGAGACCTAGCAACTGAAGCTAACACTCCTCTAGTTTTCACAGATTTTGATGTTTCTTGACCCCTGAAATGTCAGTTGTTGTGTCTCCAAATTTGCATGACTGTATTGGAGTCTAGATTCATAGCCCAATTTGGCATTTCAAATCTCAAAATGAATATTAATATATGCTTCCCAACTCAGGGCATATTATCCTGCATGCCAAATGAGCAACACCAATTCAGGCAATCTATTGTTTAATCTCATGTCATCCAAATATTGACTCTTCTCATAATGCAGCATCATTACCTAGAAGAACCCACAGCATTTAAAATGCACAAAGTATCTCAGAAATCTCTTAGCACACTTTATTAATATTCTTCTACAAAAGACTGTTGATGGCATTTCATTCATATTTTAAAATCTTCTCTGATTTACTTAGCTAAATCTCTACCCACTCTTTCTAATTCTTTATTAAATAAAAATTTCCTTTAGATCCTACTAGCATTTCAAAAATAGTACTCAGATGGGAAAATCTACTTGAAATGATTTCTTCAGATATCCCCATGCTGATTTCTGAATTACTATATTTTTATGAAGCTATTTTAAAACAAATTATGTATTTAACCACACCAGATGGATATTCTGGTTAGTTTTTTTATAATTCATGGCTTTTTAAAATATTGAACTGCTTTTACTTTAAATTATACTTAAAAGTACTCTACTGTTCAGAAATCAAATATAAAACAAAACCAATTAAACTAATAGAAAATAAGTAGTCTTTTTCAGCCAGCTAAACATTGCTATGACATGTAAATTATAGAAGGGAATAAGGTCCATGGTCTAACGTTATAATCATAGTTTTCTACTATGATCATTGTTCAGTCATCTTTTTATACACATACTGAAATATGTGCTGTACTTTTAATACAAAAAAGGCAAATATATATTTTCAAATTAAATATTTTGATCAATAAAATATATCACAACCAATTCCGATCTTTGAATACCTTGGGGATAAAAATTCCAACACTGGCCTCATTTGCACTTTTGATACCAACTAAGAAATGAAAATGTGAAAGCCATCATACTGCAAACACAGAGTGCGTTAAGCCTGAACTAACCCGGGGTAGACGAGCACTAGTGGGACAGTCAACACAACTGGACAGGTGCTATTCCCTGAGATAACCTAGCACATGATTCGCCTTCCAATAATGACTTCCTTACTCCCTATGTCACATTAGAAACTTTTTATTTCGATAAATAGATAGACAGTAGGGGGAGTTCAGGGTGGGCAGGCTGGCATTGGAAGCTGTGATTTCCAGGAGGTGGTGGAGAGGAATGACAATGATGGGGGAGACTAAGCAATAGGTAGTCAGCTGTGTCTCCTGAGAACTAACCCTCCCAGATCCTTGTTTGTTTGCAGCTGGCTCTTATGGGAAGGAAAGCCCACCTTCTTTTTTTATTTCTTCCACTCAAACAAAGTTGATAAGTACCCCATTCCCCTCCCTCCTTCCATTCCTCCCTAGGTCCCCTTGCTCCCTTCCCCCTTTTCCCCTTCCTTTCCTCCCTCCCTCCCTTTCTCCCAGTGCCCCCCCCCGTTCCTGACAAAGAATGAACACTTAAGAGAACCCCCTGCCAGACGACTCCTCATTACTCCCCAGCTGTCCCCTCTGATGCTTTAGAGCCCGCATCTGTCTGAAAGCCACTTTCCTCCATTGATCTACAGGGTGGCAGTGAATTGATACCACGTTCCACATTTCACAGGACACAAGTGATTGGACCATGGGTGTAAAACAGCTGGACCAACAAGTGCACATCTTCCCTGGGTAGTTCTAGAATTAGAAATAAGATGGCAGATCAATCAGGTCGGCTACATTCTAAAAACACAGCCTTTGAAATGCCCAGGCGAAAATGGGAGCATTCTGCACTTCTGACCAGGAAGACAGAGCCTGGGAAATCCCAGAGCTAAGCAAAAAGGAGGTAGAGAAACCCAGGGTGATTTGCATAGTCACCCTTGGACCTCCATAAGCACACATATTGTCCTCTTCAGCACACAAACACAGAGGGCGGGAGGGAGACAGAGAGAGAGAGAGGAAGAGGAAAACGGAGAGGGAGAGGGAGGAGGGGAGTCTTTTGAAAGCTAAAGATAGCACTGTTTAGCAATGTTGTATAAGATGAAGTAGTGAGCAAACTGAAAAATGCTGGCCAGAAGACTGCAGAGGAACTGAGAAGGCAGCAAGAAGAAGGAGAGTGAAGACAGATAGAAATGAAAAGTGGAAAAAACTCATAAAGAACAGAGAGGCAGAGAAAACCCTAGCAGCCTGCTGCCCCTGACTCACCTGTTCCTGTCACTCAGCAGTTGCAAGATACACCTCTGCATTCCCTTATTAAACATTGTTTACCTTTCACTTAAGCATCCTAAGAGAATTTCTGCTACTTAGAGCTAATAGAGTTCAAGGAAATATGAGGAGCTCGTGTAGAAAGAGAATTTAAGTCTGAGCCACACTTTCTAAACTACTGAAAATATATGAAAAAACTTCAACCTCTTGGCATAAAAACAGGTATTAGAGCCAAGAATACATTGGTTGTCAACGGCTGCAAGAAGTAAACAGCTCACTTACGAGTTAAACATAATAGAGGATCTGCAAATTGAAGCAAAAGCAAAAAACCTATTTTTTCCAAGTCTCAGAGAAATAACATACTTCAAATTATAAAGTAAGAGTAAGTTGTTTGACATCCTTAGAAAGATAGAAGTTTCGGGATCTTTGATAGAAAATCATACAGAGTGAAATCTAAATTATAAGGAGAGACAATAAGATTCGAAGACTTAAATAAAGAAGATAAGACTTGCAAGGTGCTTAGAATTAAAATTGCAGTTCATAAAGAGGAATCAATGAACCTGAAGTCAGTACTGTAGAGATTTCCCACATATCCCTTATCCCCAACTATGATGTTGAGGGGTTCTTGGGCAATTTGGTATTGTAATCTGAAGCCAGGTTTCTTTAAGGGTGAGACCCTTGACTTTCACATGTATGTCTTCTTAGGGTTGTCACAGTTATCTATTCAAGATTACACCAAGACAATGAGGTAAGAAGGTGTGCTGGAAATTAGGTTCCCTACACTCCTCCTTGCCACAATGGTCTAAAAGCTTCCCAGCCACCATCTACTGATCAGAACCAATGATCAAGAAGATATCACAGCTAATTTCTTATTTATGGTATCTGAACACATGATGAAAATGTTCTAATTAAACGGAATTCTTGTGCCTCTGGCAGGAATACTCCCAAGTTAGAACAGGGATCATTAAAATTCAAAGTCAAGAGTTACAGGAAGGAGTTAGCATGTAGTTCCTCACAGCATCCTTAGAAGTCAAGAGAAACTTCTCTACTACTTCCCTTGGCTCCTGGGCCCATGTTCTTCATGTTGTTGGCAGAGAACTGCATGCAATCTCAGACCCATTGTATACTGTACACTCTAAGGACTGTGTTTCATCTTTTCAGAATATCGCCTTGAGCTTGTGCTTCAGCCTTTCAAAGGACATTCCAAATGGCTGGTCAGAGGAGCAGGCCAATTCCTTGTGGCATGCAGTATGACCGGTGACTTCCTTGCCCTTAGTGGACTCACCGTGCAGATGACTGGAGTCACTGACCTTCTATAAACTCCTGAATGACCTATCTACCTATATGTATCTATCTGAGCCACAATGGCAGTTCACACTCAATAGGTACACATGAGCATCCATCTGTGTGGATATGACTGGTCCTTCAAGGAGACAGTCTTTCTGCCTGCAGATCAGAAGCCTCAGAGATGTTAACAGTAATGTGGACATATATAGATATTGTCAATGAGTGGGGTCTCCAGGAATATGCTTATTGGGCCAGGCTTGGGATAGCCAGGGACAATGCTAGATTGACTTACACTGGCCACATCACTTTGCTTGGTTTGTGACCTGCTCACAGTGAATGCCTTCCATAAGTGTAGGTGTATGACAGACAAATCCTGACCTGTGAGCTCATGTCCCCATCCACATATTTTCTGCTCCAGTCTCAACTCTGCTCTTTTATTTCTTCTCTTCCCAGGCCTGTAATGAGATGGAAAGGCGGTTGCTCACAGTTCAGGAATGTGTGTGAATTCGTGCCCTAATCTACTTCTTATTTGTAACAAAGCAAATTAGAGCGGTCATAATTCTGCAGTTAGGGACTTTCTCTCTCAGCTCTCTTCAAGTTAACCAAGAATGTGGTTATAAGGTTGGTGCTATTCGTTTTCCATTCCCACGCAGACTTCTCAAGCGTTTTCTTATCAACCAAACTCGAATGTTTCAAGTCCTCCTTGAGGTGGTCGCATGACACTCATCACATAACTATAGGTGGGAAGATATAGTTGATTCTGAAATATCCAGATCCACATTTGCCCAAGTTGACCCTAGAACACTTTCACTTTCTCCCACATTCTAGTGCTTTCTTCCCACCTCCACCTGCTCCTCAGGTAAGACAGCCACCAGAGACAGCATGGAATATTGGGGACAGCAATATCGAAGGTTATTACTGGGGACAGCAAGAAATGAAGAAGGTCTCCACGAAAGGACACCACTTTCAGGTTTTCCTACATGGGTGAATTAGATTTTTACAGCTGGAAATGGAAACAAAGAAGATAAAACTGTGGGAAGAGAAACAACAAAGCCACAGGGGGAGAATGAGAGTTTCCCTATGTAAGAGAAATGGCCAATATGAGACGACAGGTGAATACTCCAACTACTGGGCAGTTTTTGTTTCTTTGTAGTTTCTTCGGTTCTTATATGATTTTGAGAATCACAAATGGATGACCACAGACTAGCTAAATATTTGTATTTTATACATGGACCTTATAATCTGGCAATAAAAAGTATATACATGTGAGTGTGTATATATATATATATATATATATATATATATATATATATATAGAGAGAGAGAGAGAGAGAGAGAGAGAGAGAGAGAAAGAGGTACACAAATACCAAAAAAGACAGATATATGATACATATATATTTAGTATTAACTGAATTAGTAACTGTTTTCTTACACGGCCTTCATACTTCTGTTTCAGTAGCATCTCCTTTTAAGCATAAAACATATTCATCTGACACACACACACACACACACACACACACACACACACACACACACTCATTGATGATTCCTGACCTACAATTTTCTGGCTTACATGTTTTTTTTTCTACAGATTTGATCTTTCCCTAGTGAATTGCTTTCTATTTGTCTTGATTAAACCCTGCTCTATTGATTTCTGCTCTTTCTCTAACTTCTCTGAAACCTGCTGTATATTAATCTGTTTTTCTGTAAAATTAGCTATCCCTCCTGGCACCAGGTAACATTTAGGAAAGTTTTAAAGTCTTACATCATTGAATAACCTCCTTTTAAAACTTTGGCTGATACATTTTATTCAAGTAAGATTAGAGAACTGGTGAATGCCCACTTCAATTTAGGGGGGAAAAATCTTTATGTTCCCATCATGCGCTCTTGTTTTAGTGAAGTGAATTATAGGACTCAACAGTCACCTACTGAAAGGTCAAGCTCTGATGCATGTTTTGTTTACAATTAGATCAGAGTTATAATAACAGAATAATGTGGTGTTCTTTTGTGTGTACTAAATACAGTACATCCATTCATTTAATTGTTAGTAAGTCCAAAGGATTAAGACTTAAGTTATGGAGTTAATGGGGTATAGCAAGGTGAATTTTAAGCAAGATACTTCTGACTCTCCTTCTGCTTGTTAAAGCATGTTCCACTTTTGATAAGTCATTCAATTCAATGACTTCTTGAGTAATTCTTATTTTCCCAGCCATATACTGAATGTGGAGGATGCAGTCGATACCTGAGCCTTCCTGTTTTCATGGATCTTAACATCTATGGCATATCATCGCATTAATCTTCCTTGTATTCTTTACGTACTCGAATTAGTACTGCAACTGAACGTGAAATTTACAAAAGTCTCTTGCAGACCTGCTCTCCCCCTCACTTCACAGGAAGAGCTTGCCCTCTTCCCTCACATCTGCTGCTCCTACTCAGCGATACCACATGCCACCAACAAGCTGTAAGTACGCAGTCTCAAACTTCACTCTCCACCATCCCAAGTTCTCTACATAAACCTTTAGACTTACATCTCTTTGAAGCTACTACCTTCTGTCTTTTTCTCCATCAACAGATTTAACAGAATTTAGAATCTTTTTTCTTCCTTTTAGGCTTTTAATTAATGTTTTTAAAAAAAATACAGGATTTTGACTCCATTGCTGTCCTGACTTTAACCACACAGAAGTTCCTGTATTTGAATACTTGTCTTCAGCTGGTGACACTGCTTTAAGTGGTTGCAAAGTCTTTATACATAGGGCTGCCTTCCTTGTATCTACTTGCTTGCAGTCCCCTGCAGTAGAAGCAGCAATCTCATTCTCTGAGCACTCCAGACAGCCAATCCAGTCATAATACCCCATCGTGAGGAATTTATCTCTTCAGTCTGCTGTTCGTTGCTTTTTGTCAGGTTAGTCTTAGTTGTCAACTTAACTGGATATGGAATCAACTAGAGACAGCTTCTGGATGAATGATTAATGTATTTCCAGGAAGTATTAGCAGAGAGAGTAAGACCTTCCTCCAGAGTGGGCCACTCACTGTATAAAGTTGGCAGAGATATGAGGAGATGAAAAGCAACCACTGTTGCTTTCTGTCTGGCTGCCTTCTCTCCCTGCTGGTGAGTTCTACTGTTTTGAACACTACTGATAGCCCACTTCACTTACACCAGATCCTGGCTTCGTTGACCTTCCCATGTAGACTAAAGACCAATTGCTCTCCAGGAATCCTCAAGGTCTTTAGTGCCAGGTGGAAACTCAGACATCCAGCCTTGGGACAAAGTTCCTCCAGGTTCTCAGCTTTTCCAATGTGTACACTGTCTGATTGGATTCCTTAGCCCAAATCATGTAAGCCAATCTAACAAATCCCCTTCATGACAAATACCCATTCACTGTGTTCTTTCCCTTTAGGGAACCCTGCCTAATATATCATGAGTTCTGGCATAACTATGAGAAAAGGAACAAATATATAACTTGAGATGGAAAGAAATAAAGTAGCATTCCCTGTTGCTTCACTCTCATAGGAACACTTGTTACATGGCTTCTAGGCGGCTCCAAAGGATCCCACAGCAGTCACTGTGATAACGCTGCATCCCCCTGATGTTTCTACTTCCTTATCTGAGCTCACACTTCTTCCAAGAACATTCTTGAATCAGGTGACATCTCTGAAAAAACCCAGACAAAGAGAAGAAATGTTTTCAGGTCAATTCCTTCTAGTCCTAATTCTTGACTTCCTTGTCTTATCATTACTCTCTGCATTTCTTCTGCCGTTGCTTCCAGGGACCAAGTCTGCGTCCCACACTAACTGATTCTTCTCTACAAGAGGATGCATTTGTCTGTATACATGATCATGTCACTCCAAGGCTAAAAAACCTTTTCTGCCTCCCTTATTGCCTACAGAATGACATTCCATATCATTAACATGGCATATCATTACAACATTCCTAAATTCACACCAAATTATATTTTTGGTCTTATAACCTGACATTCTACTCATGGTCCAGCCCTGTCAAGTTACTCATCCTTTACAGTTATTCACCATTCACTCATTATGTGCCTTTTCAGCTTGTTCCTGGTCCATCCTCTTCCATCCCTATTCCAGCTCTTAGGCATCCCTCAAGGGTCCAGTCACAGAGACTGTCTAGAAAAACAAGGCTTTGCTTTTGCTAAACACACCTATATGTCTTATGTGATGTTCCATTCAGATCTCTATCATACCTCTCAGGAATACTGAAACGTGTGACTTTCTTTTTCCCTAGACTGTGAACTCTCCCAAGCCAGGGTCATATCTCGATGTTCATTTTTCTAATTACTACCATTAATGACTAGCACTTGGACGTATGCATAAGGGAGAGGAATTACTATTATCTGTAACTCTGGCAACTCTCTCCCCACACACGCACACTTTCCTCTTCTACAACCACTACAATAACACGTAACTGAAATTCCTAATGTAGATCTAACTTGTAAACTTTTCATTTCTAAAACCATCTCTCACACTAGTTTTCAAACTTTTGAAAATCTTTTAATACAAACTTCTGGCTTTAATGTTAAAGATAAAATGCTAAAGTTCAGGTGATTTGAGAATTAATATATTGATGCAAATTGGTCTTGCTACTAAGTAAATTACATCAAAGTCTACCTGTTCTGATGAGATTAAACATGGAAAAGACAATGGGTCTCTGGAGAAGAAGGTTTACAGGTAACCCAAAAACCAATCTTTCATCCCGAGACAAACAAAATGTATGCATAGAAAAGATTAGAAAATATATTCCCTGGAGTAGGCCTAATGTCTTTATTAATTTCCTATTTTCTTAAGCCACTGTTCTGCTTTTCCTAGCGTGAACCACATAATCCTAAGTGATCAGATCAGGTAAGTCAGAGTTCTCCAATGTATCCAAATTATAGGACAAATTACTTTTGTTTCTGTTTTTCAATAAAAGTCTCTCTACTCCTCCTCAAATTCATTGGACTTAAAATGTCAGGAAGGGGACCTCCTGGAAGCCTAGAGTTTAAATCTAATTGGGATAATTTTGATCTTCACACAGGTTTGAAAACTTATAGACCAATGATAAAATAATACAATCTCTTTTGTTATGCTTAATTTAGTTCAATTTAGTGAGAATATAATAGTCATGCCTGACATAAAGTGATAAATATATATAAACATTTTGTAACATATGTTTTTCCCTAGTGAATTCTGAACCCTTTCTGGACATTCGCAATCTCTAGGGAGAGTTGTTTTGAGTAACCAGTTCAGAGAGATAAAATAAGTTTCCATAATACATAAAAGTGATGATGTGAAAGAATATGTTACTTAACACCCATTATCTACCTACCTTATCAAACTATACAATTTCTTGGTGAGTGTAAACATGGGAAGGTACCAGAACCACCACACAGGGTTTTTTTTTTAATTTTTTCATTATTTATTATTTATTCAATTGTGCGTGTATTCGTGTGTGCGTGTATGCATGTGTATGTGTGTGTAGAACCACGGGCGAATTCGGGAACCACCATGGACGCCTCCACCTCCTCCTTGTTTACTCTGCCCCGGGATTCACAGGCTCCGCCCTACCAGGACCAGAAGCGCAGGCCACCCCCGCTTCCACCTGGCATCTATACGTGGGGTCTAGGATCCGAACTCAGGACCTTCCGCCTGCAAGGCAGAGGCTTAACCCCACCACACAGGTTTCAATAGTCGTGATTCGGAACCTAGGAAACATGAGCTGGAGGTCATTCCCCAATCCTAACCAGTCCCATCCCAGCAAACATGCACGAGCTCAGAAGGGCTGCAGGGCTCAGAAGAGGAGGAGCAGAGACATCCTCCACGATCGTTTTGAAGAGGAGCAGGCGACCCGAGGAAGGACCAGACATCCAGTCACCCCTGAGAATGCGCTGAGCTGTGTAGGACAACAGGTGTGGCCCGAGCTGCCCAAGAGAAGACAAGAGCCTGGATGACGCCACAGTCACCACCCAGCTAAGACTTAGAGCAGCCTTAGGATTGGGGAAAACACCCCCAAACTGAAGAAATCGTACTTCTATCCCAGAAAGACAGGTAGAAATGAACCACAGAAGACGAAAACAGAGCACATCATCGCATGCGTAACCAACTGCTGCAGACATTCCTCCACCTTGTCCTTTACCAAAAGTTGTTGCCAACTCCAGAAAATCCCAGTCTCCCTTCCTGCTAGGAGCCAGCAGGAAGAAGTGGCAGGACAACTAGCATAGGGTCAATCACATTGGAAATCCTGACAGTTCCACCAGGGACTGAGCATTCGCAGTCATAGTGCCTCCCTTTCTTCTTTCACGAAAGCGAATGGTGTTTTAGAATGAAACGAGGGACAGACTATAATTCCAGTTACATGTGAGGATTTCAATGAATGTTCAAAGCTTCACTTCTTCCCCCCAAAAGTTTCCAATTTAGGAAGAGGAGAAAACCCATAAATTCACTGTGCTCATATATGAATGTGTCAAAGAATAAAAATGTCAATGCTTCATCTTAATTTGGAAGCTATATTTATACAAATTAAAAAAGAGCCATTCCAAGATACAGTGACTCAATACTATCGTTTCTTATAAAGCATGACTGTGGATTTATTCCATCGCTTAATTTATAGAGAGGAGATATTCCATTTGATGTGCAGGTGACGTGGCTTCCCTCACCCAAGTACACCAGTGGAACTGCTGGTGAGTGTGTCCTCTCACCAATTTCAGATGTTTGAATCACAGCGTAGCCTGAATTGTGTGGCTTACAATAGCTACACAGCGCTAATCTGTAAACTCAGGGTATTGTCCTGATTATTATATCAGGCTTTTCACTTCTGCTCAGAATGGTAAAATTCTCTGCTACTGAATTGGGAAAGTAAAATCCTCTCCAACACAGCTTCTCTAAGCATTGGTCTCTAGGCAGAAGGAGTGGAATGAGTCTCCTAATTTACAGTCAGTGTTATGATGCACCAGGTAACCATAGCTTTCAGGTGAGGAAAGTGGGAACTTGACACAGCAATTTAGAATTTTTACTGTGAGTATCATTTTCCTGTTAATGGGCCCGTTGATAATCATAATATTGGGCCGTAAAAGTTGGTGTTAACTCTACTTTGCCATTCCCAATTTTCACCTTCTTTTTTCTATTCAAACAATCAGTGAATGTTTCAGCGGAAGAGGATTTTAAGAAATCTCCGAATCCAGGAAGAACAGAGCCAAAGTTCTTTTTGAAGAGGGGACTCAAGTTCCCCCAATAAAAGTATCCTCCTTTTTTTCTTCTTTTTCCTCCTTCCTTTCGCTCTTGTTGTTACTTTTGCTCATTTCTATTTTTCTCTATTCTTAAAATAAAAACCTGGCTCATGTTTAATAAAGAACTTAACATTTTTAAGTGAATTCTACATATGTGCACACCTAAACCACATCCCAACAAAGAAGTAGAAAAGTTTCATAGAGTTGCCTAATCCTCTCTTCATGAAGATCATGGAGAGTAGTTGAAATTTTGAGAATTATCACCACAGGCTAAATTTTTAGAATGTCAAATTTGCATAGAGTCATACAGCATATGATGCTATGTTAAATCAAGCTGTTCTGCTATTGGACACATGTTTTGATAAACAAAAACACTCATTTCAAATGTATATCTGCAGGACGTAAACTCAAAATCATAACCCATAAAAATTCTTTATAAAAACACTAACCGTCAAAGAGTTTTCCTAAATTAGGCGTACACAATAAAGGACTCTCTGGGAATTGGGTGGGAGGCACTGGGGGAAGGGGAGGGGGAGGAGGGGGGAGGGAGGGAACTGGTAAAAAATTTTAAAATGTAAAATTAAATTTTTAATAAAAAAATATATAAAAAAAAGAGTTTTCCTAAATGATTAAATGAATTCAAATATTCACCATCTATGCAACTCCATTTCCTTCGAAGGCTTTTGAAATGGATGAGTATTCAGCTCACCCAAGTTTGCCTATAGTAGACTCAGAAAATTTTGTCCTAGGTAGCACAACTGACTAACATCATATGGCAAGTGACAAACAGAATGAAAGCTTAGGCTGGATGTCTGTGCCAATCTTCTTCCTGTGAAATCACACAACCTTCCTCTCACCCTCGGTTTTCATCCCAGCTTCATCTCGACTTCATGTGACTTTGAAAGGAAGTGCGGCTCTCATTTGCAACCATATTTTTGGTCTGCATCATAGCACTGTCCCTCACCCCTCTTCTTAAATACCAAATGAAGCGTATAAGTCCAAACATGCATAGTGAAGGAGGTTGCCTGATGGACGCCTGCGACAGAAATCAGCTGGCCCATCCTGTAGTCTCCAAGGATGGAGGGAGTGACTAGTAATGAGAATGGCTGCTCTGAAGCTGCCGGACCAGGGACATGAATGACAGTGACTTCATCGTCCTCATAAGCATCAAACATCTGCTTCAAGTCATGAAGGATCATGAGATCAAATATGAAACCATTCAGGTGTGCAGGAAAGCGGCTAGGACCCCAGGATAGCACTCCTGATTTTCCCTCTCTCTCCTCACATGTAAAACGTGGAATTGGATAATTCCTCTTTAAGACCATCCCAGTTTAGCCATTCTATAGATGAATCAAACATAAACATAATTTATATGATAGTAGGGAAGCATAAAACAAAGCTAGAGTTTATTTATGAATATCTGGCTTTGGAAATAGACTTAATTATATAAAATGAAGACACCTGTCATCTGATAAGTTGGCATTTCCATTAATTGATATGAACTTGATCTTTTTATTATTCCTTAATCAATCAATCCCCTTCTCCCTCCTTCCCTGTCTTCCAGAGACATTTGATTAAACAAATTTATGTTTAGTATTTCACACAAAAAAATAGGTTCTTTTCCTGAAGAGTTATGTTGAATCACTGTGATGTATTCCTTACTGGTTTATCTGAGAAATATGGGATCAATTATTATGCTATACAAGAGCAGAAATCTGAAAGTAATAAATCCATCTCCAGTGAATAATATAAAATTATATTTATAGAGTCTGAAATGAAATTAACATTAGTCATCTCTTCTCCAAATGATCTGAAGCATATTTCTTTTCCCAAAATGATCTCAAGGAGTAGAATAAAAATTCAAAACAAAAGAACTTTGGGGATTTCTCATACCTAAGAGAAAACAAGCCTGATGATTTTTTTTAAAGAGTAGAACAAAATTACTATTGGATGGTTTGAGTTTTGATTTGTTTTGAACAAGTGGGAATTACAGAGATGAGACATCTAGCACCTTACTTAGAAATCACCTTTTCCCCTTGTCATAGGAGGATTCATGCTTTCTTTAATTAGAAATTGATCAGAAGCCTAATAAAGCTTGAGGAGTGATAGCAGTAAAAAATCCTCTCCCAAAAGCTGAATTCGATTTCTCGTGAATTTTCTTCTCTTGGACTCATTCCTGTGCCCCCAGCCCATGCCTGAACAGAGGATCGGGGAAACTGAAGTTAATATGCTTCGTAAGGCTTCTCACTAAATTCTTAACTGTCAGGAGTGACTCTAACACATAGGTCAGAGTAACTGAAGAAGTAAATAATTGTTGTAAAGAGTAACCTGGATAATTTTACTGATACATTTAGAGAAGCTTTTCGAGGTTGAGAGAAGTATAAACTATGAGCCTTAATTGAAAGAAATATTTGAGTTTAGGCAAACAGGATATTCATTTGTGATTCACTAAAACCAAAATCCTTAACTTTTCTATTAGGAACAAGTACAACTTAAGAGTCAAAAGCACAGACAGGCAGAAGGAAAAGTCAGAGGTGTGGGGATAGTTGTTGAATAGAGCTTATGGTTTAATTGTTATGGATGGATGGATGGCATTCTGCATGAAGGTTCTGCTACACACCTTTTCTACGGCGAAGCCATGGATATGCTGTGTAAGTTTTGCAATGAAGATTTTGATGGAATTCCCAGCATTTGCAACTCTAGGTAAAATTCCTCAGTAATGGATAAGCAGAGATCTCACCACTTTCCACCAGGGAACTAAAACAAAAATCTCGCTTAAAAAAAAAATCCACTTAGGAGTGAAACCAATTGAGGACAGTTAACAAAATAAAAGCAAGATGTAGAGAGGCGACCTGGTAGGAATCTTTGCTGGAGTTTTAAGTAAAAAGGAATCAGAGTCTCAGTCAGAGTCCAGACATGAGTTTACTCCTAGGTGGAGGGCCAGGCAGGCAAGCATGGGAACAAGTAGAATTCTCTCCCGGGGACGATACAGAAATGTGCTGGAGTGGTGTACCAGTGGGTGAGAGCTCAGCTGAAATGTGAGGATTACAGTCAAAGAACAGCAGCAGCGTCCAGAAGAAAAAATAATACAAGAGAAAAAATATCTAATAGGAGAATTGAGTGTAGTCCAAGGAGTCTGTCATTTTCACATTCCTAAGGTCATTTCTCTTGAAAAAGGACAAGCATCTTTGTAAACCTGACCCAGACAGCTCTTCCTTGCTGTGGGAATCTAGACAAGGATGAACTACTATGAGCTGCCTGAACATTAACCATTAGCTTCTCTACAACAAGGGGTCCGGTGGCTGAAGCCCTGTTAACACAAACATAAACCAGAAATAAAAGTCTAAAGAGTCATGAAAACTTGACACGGCAAAATATACAGTTACAGGGCAAACAAAAAACAGCCAACAGACTATGTCCTTTAGGGCCAATGATGGTAAGGAGAAAGAACGAACATGTTCCCTAAGTGTAAGAGCCAAAATACAGCCAGGCACAGGCCTCATGGGGAAGGCAGACAAGGGAGAACTGGTATAAATGCTACAGTTGCACACCTGAAGAAGCATATACCTGCAAAGATCTTGCCTGAAGTGCTGCAGTTTATTTTTCAAAATATATAGCACAAAGCAACAGAGAAGACACAGGGGAAGAAAAGAAAAAGTAAATTTTTAAAGCAGCACTTTCATTGGATATTTTGAGACATAAAAGACAAGGACCTAAGAATGAAGAGCTTAGTTAGCAAACCTGCTTTTCTTTATAGAGATATGAATAACCAATTTGAAATGTATACTGGAAATATTCTAATGCTAAACAAATAAAAGTACTACATAGATAATAAAGGCAAGTTTTTCTCTACAAATAGTAATAGAGGAAGACAAGTAGACAGATATCCTGTGATGCTTGTGATAGAATTAGAGGCATTAGCACGACCTCATGGTCACTTAATATATAGATATGTGATAAATAACAGCTAGGTAAAGGATAGATAAATAATAGGTACTGACAAATGATATATGATGGAGAGATAGTAAATGATAAATAACTGATAATAGATTGATAGATGATAGATAAACATATAGAATAGATGATAGGTAATAGCTATAGATGGATAATAGGTAGATAAACATGACAGATGATGATGAAGATAGAGGATAGATAGATAGATAGATAGATAGATAGATAGATAGATAGATAGATAGATAGATAGATAGATAATAGATAGATAAAGAGAGAGCCAGATGCTAGACAGAGATATCTAAGCATGTATGGATTGCTATGTACTTCTGTTTGATAATTGTGTCTGAAAGTTTAAGACCAACAAATCCCAGCAAAAATGAGCACATTTTGGAGCCCAAATCTTGGTTTCTAAATATGTTCTCCAAAGAAAATCACCTGGAAAAGAAATGTATTCCACAACTGGAGAGGGACAAACACGAGAGGAGACTGGAGCTTCTGAGAGGTTGCAGGGAAAGGATTTGCCCTCAAGTGGGCAAGAGAATGACCTCAAGAACTCAGAATGACCAAAATTTGACCAATTTAAAAAATAAGCAAATAATAAGATCGTAGTCCATCCAGAAAAATAAATAACCATCAATATGAGATAATAAATGGCTATTTACAGAACTTCGATTCCTAATAAAGAAATGAGAAATAGAAAATACCTTCAGAACACTACGGTAATAACTTTGCAGGCAATATATCCAGTAGATAGTAAAATTAGTAAGCAAACGTTTAGGAAAAAGGGAACTTCTCAAACTCTGTCCTCCAAATAGATGTCAAAAAAGGGAACAAGGACAACCTTCCAGTGGAGAGATGCAGCAGATGCCGCTAGACCAGTACTGAAGGTGAATTCATCTGTAACAAGGCACATGGCTGTCATGCACACCTGACACGGTTTTCTGAGAGGGACATGTCACTGCTGTAACCCTCCTGCCAACAGCGCAAACTTAACCTATTAGTAAGACAAGATCAGAGAGTCACAAATTGAGGGATGGTTTAATAGGAGAACTGTAATCTACGAATGTCCATTGCATGAAAGACTTTGAAAGACTGAGTAATTCTCACGGATCTGAGCAGACAAGGAGACACGACAATTCAACACAAGTGGGATGCTGGGCAGAATCTTCCCACAGAAGTGGCGAAATCCAGATGGAATCTGCAGGCAGGTCACAGAATACTCCAGTATTAACCTCGTGGTGCTGAAAACTGCTTATGTCAACATAAGCAGAAGCTGGGCTCAGGTCCTTGTGCTATTTTGGAGAGTTCGTGCAAATCTAAAATATTTTCAAAAAGGAATAAAAAAGCATATTTTTACAAAATGAAAATCTATTGCCTTCTCTACCAATATCCAGTTCAAATTAATTTGGCTGCAATAACCAAACAGAAAAGAGAAAATTCTATTAAAAATTATAGACAGAAGTAAAACAATAAAAAAATAGTTCCAAGGGTCCCAGACATAATCAGAGTGGGAGGCACAGCATTAAATCTAAACCCCATCTTACTAAAGAGGTGTAGGCTTGCTCAGGCGTATTTGGGGAGCATATTAGGTATGGTAGGAGATGCCTACACCAAGGACAAGAAATACTAGAAAAGAATGTGTTTCTCAAACCACATTTAGCTTAGGGTCACTATAACTTTTTTTAAAGTTGCCATGTCACCCGATATTGTTTGCTCAGTGTTTTTTCATCACACAGACCTTAAAATTCCTTGCTTTTAAATTCTGTCCTCATCTCTTTGCAAAATAAAATCACTTGACATGTCACCAGTGGTCCACAGTCCACAACAGAGGAGCATCTGTGGATCACATGTTCTTCTTAGTGTTTTATATTTGATAATTCATTTGTTCCTTGTTTTAAAAATTAAACTATGAGGTAAGTGTTACTGTTGTTCCCAAACAGCTGTTTCTTGGAACCATAGCATGAAACAGAAGCAGAGATTAAAGGACACATTCAAGCTAAGGCACAGTAACTAGTAAATGGGTGTGATTTGAAACCCTAAACTGGAATAAAAATCTCCTAAATTGCCTGGGTTCTGTATCTATCACAGCACAAAGAAGATGAAACTAAGACATGTGGTCCCAGAGAAGTGGGGTGTTGTTGTGAAACTAAGGCAAATATTCCCATGTAGAAGAAGGAATCTACAATTCTGTCTTTACCAGTTGCAAAGACCAACTCACAACACAATACAGACTTAAATGTAAAACCTGAAATTACCAGAATGAAACATAGATTTAAAATTTGCAGGATATTAGAATGAGTGAGGATTTCAGGCCAATATCCAAAAAACTCAAAAAATAAAATCAAAATATACAAGAAATTAAATCAGATTAAAAGGTTTTTACAAAGCAAGGAAGCCACAGAATAAAGAGACTACAGAAGAGAAGAAATATTTTCAAACTATGTGAAAATTAGATTGCATAAAGGAACTCAAAAATGTAACAATGTAACAATTCAATTGAAAAAAAAAACTATGTAGATGTTTCCCAAAAGAAGCCATATGAATGGCCATCAGATACATAAAAATAGCATATAATTTAACATTGCTACTCACCAAGGAAACCAAAGTTTAGCTCATTCTAAATAGACTGGTAAACGTTAGAGTCCAAGGATGATGAGTGCTGGTGAGAATGCAGAGAAAAGAGAACCCGTGGCGCTGCCACATGTGGTCACATGTGGCACTGCCATATATGGACTGTCACGTGTGTTCATTGTGTATGGCACTGCCACATGTGGTCACCATGTGGCACTGCCACGTGGTCACTGCATGGCACTGACATGGAGTTAACTGAAAGCAGTGTGCTAAAGACACTTGCCCTCCTATTGTGATGGTCAATATTAATTTCCAGCCTCACACCTAGGGGACCTCCTGATGCAACCATGAGGGGTTATCTAGACAGAAGTTGACCCCTGTGAATGTCTGTGAAGGATTGATTATCTTCCTGATAGTAATCCATGGGGGGGTCTGGCTTAAAGTGAGGAGGTGGCACCCCTGGACTTGTGGCCCTACGTTGATTAAACAGAGGAAGCAAACTGGACAAATGCACTCCAGTTCTCTGCTTCTTGACTGTGAATGCAAATAGACCAGCTGCTTCAAGCTCCTGCTACCTTAACTTCCCCACCACGATTGACTATATCCTGAATTTTGAGCTTTTTTTAATAAACATTTTTCCCTCAAGTTGCTTCATCTGGATATTTTATCACAACCACAGGAAAAGGAACTAATGCACATATGCTCACTGAAACACTGTTAATGAGAGCCAAGAATTAGAAACACCTTTTGCCCACACGTTGAATAGATAAAGAAAATGTGGGTGGGTTGGAAAGATGACTCAAGGTGAAACCTTTGCTTTACAAGCAAAATGACTTGGGTTCGGAGCCCAGATCCTATATGAAGATGCCAGGTGGAAATGGCAGGTGTCTGCACTTCCAGCCCTGGAAGATGGAACCTGGGAAACCTAAACAAAGCAATAAGGATGTAAAGCAATCCAGGATGATTTTCAAAGTCATCCTTTGGCCTCCAGAGACATACTGAGTGCTCCCTTCTATACTCACATGTAACCTACACATACCCAGGCACACATGCACATCCACACCTGTACACACACACGCACACACACAGGAAAGGAAAGATGGGTTCCAAGCATGAGATAGCCTGAAAGGGACAGGGGTGTGATCAGACAATATCTTCTGGACATGACAGGAGTATTATATGAATAAGCTCACTATGTGTATTTCTACAGCTATGTGTACTTCTAGAAGACCTGCACAGGATTTGGATTTGGTCTATCAACAGTTCAGCAAATATCTCAGAGACTCCACACTTCCTTGAGAGACTGCTGAGGGTTAATACAGGAGAAGGGGTAGAGGGTAGATATTTTCCTCAGTGGTATATATATCCTACTGACATATGATTCATGCTCTAGCTAGTGCTCAGTCACGTTAAATCAAAGACAAACCAGATGAAACACAGTGAGCATTCATGCAGAAAGACATGAAAATAGGAAGGAGAAAATAGGAAGGAGACTGGTAGGGAGCAAGGGTTGTGATGGGAAGAGGAGATGGATGGGAGTTAGGGATTAAGGTATGAAAATATCATGAATTCATTGTAAGAAATCATAAGAGAATAAAGTATGGGACAAATACAACATGAAATACTACTCAGCCACTAAAAGAAGACAATTCTGTCAGTTACAACAATCTGAATAAAACAGAAGTCATTTTATTAAGTAAAATATGTCAAGCATGTATACCACATGATCTAATTCATATGTAAAAATCTAAAAATGTAGATCCCATAGAAGTTGAGAGTAGAATAGTGAGCTGCCACCAGCTGCAAAGGAGAGACAGGAGGAAGCACGGGATCAAAAAGCATTCTGTACTCATTCAGCAGGACCAGTAAGTTCCAGTATACTGCTGCACAGGAGGCTGACCATAAATATATTTTATAAATTTATTTATATATATTTGTATATATTTTTATATTATATATATATATATATATATATATATATATATATATATATATTCCTGGGGCTGGAGAAATGGCTCAGGAGTTAAGACTCTATCACACAAGCAATAGGTCCTGAGTTCAGATCTCAGGTCACATGTAAAAATACCAGGTGAAAACAGCTACAGCCTGAATTTCCCACTCTGGTAGAAGCAATCCAGGATGAATCCCGAAATCCCCCTTGGTCCTCCACAGGGACATAGAGTTCCCTCTAATACACACACATAAATATATAGATAGATATACACATTTCCTAAAAGCACAAAGAAAGGATTATTTTATCACAAATTTTATTACAAAATTTGTGGCATATATAATATATATGTATATATAAATATAATGTGTACTCTCTATATATTCTGGCAGCTCTTCCTGTTGCTGTGAAAGAACACTCAAAGTCAAGCAACTTAAGGGAGAAAGGGAGATTTATTCAGCTTACGGCTCCAGCTTTCGTCGTGGAAGCAGCATGGTTTGATGGAAACAGGCTACATCACACACCCATCCAGTAGGCTGAGAGCTGCAACACTGACACGTGCTAGAGCAACTTTTCTAGCAAGCAGGGTGGGAGTCATCCACCTCAAGACCCACCCCCTGTGACTGTTTTTCCTCCAGCAAAGGCTCCATCTCCTACAGGTGCAATGATGTTCCCAAACACATGAGATTGTGGGGGACACATTTCAAACCCTATATTACATATTTGAAATTTTCCTGTTTGTTTAATCAGGCAGCATTGGGAATTGAACCTGTGAGCCTCATGTGCTAGGCAAGTGTCTTACCACTGAACTACATCCTCAAACCTATATTATTTATAATGATATAATAAAAATTATAAATGCTTGATTCAATAGAATGTTACCTTGATTTGCACATGACTAGGTATATACATATAGCAACATATCACATGATACCCCAAGAACACATAAAACTTTGCCACAACTTAAAAAATATATTTTTAAAAAATATCAAGAGAAAAAAATAGCAATGAAAGACACTTGCAATCCATTAAATTTTCATTCCAATAAAATAGATTTGATGTGAAAAGAAAACTTTTTACATGCATTGGAGTTTTTACAAGGATGGAAGGAAATTGAGGAAATGCTATTTGAATTACTAGAAATGGATTTTTAAGATTCATCAAAAATGGTATGCTCCAAACCCTTACAATTCAGTCATAAAAAAATGCTTCATCTCATGCACTTGCAACAGAAAATGTGTTGAAATGCCAAGAATATGAAACATTGGTAGTACACAGCCAACTTTTTTTATTCTTTATTTTGTTATTATTATTATTTGTGTGTGTGTGTGTGTGTGTGTGTGTGTGTGTGTGTATCAGAGGGCACTGTGTGTATCTGTGGAGAGCCAAGGGTGGCTTCAGGAATCATCCTGAATTACTTCTACCTCCTCCTTGCTTCCCTCTGGGACTTCCCAGGCTCCGCCCATCAGGACTGGAAGTACAGGCTGCCACCATTTTTGCCTAGTGTTTTAGGTGGGACCAGGGATCCCAACTCAGGACCTTCTGCTTGTGAGGCAGAGTCTTAGCTCCTGAACCATCTCTCCAGCCCACATAGCCAACTTTTTTTAAAAAGTACTATATTTTAGAAATTCCTTGTATTTTTCTTGATCTCCTTTGATCACAAGCATTTTACTGGAAATCTTCAGAAATTATTGAGTGCTATTAATACAAATCAGAGATTCTCTTACTATACAATGATAACTTCTTAAATGTGAAAATGAGATAACTCTTTAAAGAAATTATTTAAAAGTGTTTTCATTTACTATATAATAGTATAGTACATGTTTATATTCATGCCATGAAAAGTTTCTTTGGACTTCATGTGAGCATATATTTAACTGAAATAAGCAACATATTTAGAAACTCTTGAAACTAAGTATATATAGCTTATAGATTAATAAATCAAAACATGACAGTAAAGAGTTTCTCTTCACAGTCATCACCATATATAAATACTCAGAAGAAATTTTACTGGAAACATATGTCACTTCCAGTAAAGAAACCAAAGAATTTACTAAAGGAACCTAAAATAAACTAAACAGGTGGAAAACAAAATATGTTTTTGGCATGACTCAATGTAATAGATCTGTTTATGCATTACTTGCTATGAAATATATTTGTAATTATAATACAGATCCTACAGTGTATAGTTGAGAAAATATAGAAACAAAAGCCAGATTTGGTTTTAATGCATAGGGATAAAAGAGATGATTTGTTGGCCTAAATACTTATCCTTGATATTTTATGGGTACTTACTGTATGTCATATTCTACGCTTAGATACTGACTACGACTTCATATTTTTATTTGCTTATACATAATACTTTTCCTTTAAACGTGGATGAGATATTTAGACATAATTATACATACAGTAACATGCATATAATTGGGTGATTTCAATGAATTTAATATGCTGTGAAACATGAAAATAAACTTGGAATTTTTAAAAAAAGAAAAAAAATAGAAAAGAATCATTAAAAATCAATATAAGGGAAAAGTATTGAAATTACATGCTAACAGCGTCTGAGATGTAACTTTGCTTATAATCCCTAAAGAGTATCACCTTAGAACAAAAGACAGTCCTTGTAAGGCACTTGTTCACACTCTCCCAACAAGCAGAACTAATTCACTGCTGAGAATCCTTCCGACCTTTCCGCTGTGAGGGGCCCACAGTTCCTTCGATGCAGATGTCCAAGGATTTAGGTCCTAATGATATCTGATCAGGGCCCTTGCTCTCTTCTGCCGACACAAGGCAGCCGCAGCCAGCATGTTGGGGGGAAGGCTCCGCAGAAGACGGGCTGGGGTCAGCCGTGCTCTCCGGAGCGCTGTAGCACAAGCAACTTCCTTAACCTCTGCGGGCTTCATTATCTCTCCCTGCAATGTGAGGAGTTTGACCTCAGATGACCTCTAGGTCTACCTCAAGCTTTGAAATGTTCTGGGTCTTTCTGTATATTGCTTTAATGAGCTACTCTACCACTCTCAGAAGTACTTCTCCAGTGCGATTGGACAAGCGGTGGGAGTGGGGTGAGGAAACATAAGCCCAGGAAGCAAACCTGCTCTAGCTCTATTCAGCTTTAATGGGAGAACTTGCTGATTCACCTTGTGTCATAAAGACTAGAGAGACCCTGAGAACAGACTATCCCACGGCAGAAAAAGTCAGGTTCACTGATTAGAATAGGACATACTTAATTCTCTTTTCAGTCAGTTTTTAAAACCAATCAAGACAGAAATCAAAGCAGTAATCAATAATATGTAAGTGGAATCCAGATGAAGCTGGTATGACTCATCAATATAACTTAGTAAATTACCTTGACTGGATTAATTAATTTCTTCAATTCCCAATTTTTACATGTATAAATGATATTTTACAAGGCTTTAACAAAGCAATGAAACTAGTAGATGTATAATAAATAGTAAATAGCACTGATATTAAACCTGTGAAAATAATGATCAGGAAAGTAGATGGCAATTAATATGGAAACTTCCCTTCAGAAATAACCTGGAAGAATGACCTGCTGAGATTTGGTCTCATCTGGTCATGTAACTCTCAGTACTGACCTCACAATAGCACCATCTGAGAGTTTTAAAAGCTTCCCATTCCCACTCAGAGCCAATAGATATGCATGTATAGAAAACGTAAATGAGAAGTGCATGAAAGCTGAGCTGTTTAGAACATTTGTACTTTGTCTCTATAGCCCAGAAGTAAGGTTAACTTTAGAGATTTCAGTACGAACAGGTACATGCTCCAGGGAAAGCCTAAAAATCATCGTCCTTGGCTGATTTACAAAGAACTCATGTTACATGACACAAAATAAAGGACATCCCCAGCAATCGAACTCCTTCCCCCACATCTGAGGCTCTGATGCATTCTTGGATTTCTGAGATCTATTTCATATACACTAACAAACATTCAAACACAGAGCCGGGAAGCTACTGTCTTCTAACTCAGATGCAAGACAGAAATCTATCCTAAATAATATGTGAAAAAAGATTAATAACTGCCAATCATATTAGATGGGTTGATTCTACATGTATTTCTATAGTATGAAAAGATATGGCAACAGGACATGGAGCAAAATATAAAACTAAGAGATTTATTTTATTATTCTTAGCATGAAATTAATACAAATTCCTGTTTAATAAAATGCATCTTGTATTTAGAAAACTTTGCTATACTTAAAATATATTTTAACAATCATGAAATACAGATAACTGAAGCATACTTTTTTAAAAAAGAAAAATTTTAGGAATTATCATGATTAGTTTTTGGCTTTGAAGAAATATTAACTATTGCAATTTTAGTGACAAGCAGTGGTTGTTGACATCTTTCACTAATCATAATCCATCTTTACTATAGAAAGATGAGCATGCCATTTTTGAATAAAATTGGCATTGCCCAAAACACTGAATTTTAGTATATCAATACTAATATGTAGAAAAATAAAAAATGGCACTAAACATCATCACATATCTTAAAAAGACATTTAATTCAGAGAGAGAGAGAGAGAGAGAGAGAGAGAGAGAGAGAGAGCAGGCATGTGTAAGCCATAGCATGTGTGCAGAGGTAGGAGCACAAGTTTTGGAGGCTGAGTCTCTCCTACCATGTGGGCTTCGGGAACTGAACTAATTGTGAGGCTTTTACCCACTGAGTCATATTGCCAGACTTTTCTCAGTTTTAAAAGTGATTTTTCACTAGGAATTCACTTTCAAATATGCCTCTGTGACATTCTGGGACAAAACACTCAAAAGAAAAAGTCAACTAGATGGAGGGATAGTTTGTTTCAGCTCATGGTTCCAGAGGTTATTGTCAAAGGGAAACTTGCTCACAGTTTCAGGGCCTATGGAAAGGCAGACTATCGTGACAGCAAGCATGTGCAAATGTGCATCTCATGGCCACAGAGAAGCACACAGAGAAGGAAAGAAGTCACATCCCAGTATTCTCTAAAGACCTGGCATCCCTCTCCTACTTCTGACTTCTTGAAGCATCTATCAGCATCCATTGTCAAACACAGGTGGCCACATCTTCAGCACATGGGCCTTTGGAAGACAAGACTCATACTGCAATGCATACCTTGAGATAAACTTTCATTGCTAAATACAACAACAAATCAAACAAGTTTAGCTTGGTAATCAAATGTGCATCCTGGGATTGCTTACAGGCGTGTGGGTGAAAAGTGACTTATAAACCAGAAATGACAAAAACCTATGTCAACAGGTGATGACTCACAAAAGCCGGGTCACTGGAAACCCCTGCAGGGCTGGGAGGCAGCGCCATCAATCAGTCTCCTCTCCATTAGGATCCCAGCTTGTGTCATCTCAGGGAGGTGAGTTTTGTGAGTTTTAATCTTATGAGTTCTTTTGCCTTTCCAGTGAATTTCATGAGTTTCCATCCATAAGAAAATATTTAAATATACACATATGTATACACACACACACACACACACACACACACACACACACACACACACAAGAAAACTTGCTTACTCTAGAAAATAAATGCTATAATGCTTCTCACTATTCTTAACACTAGAAAATACTTCCCATGGGGGCTGGAGAGGTGGCTCTGGGGTTAAGGGGGTCAGAGGGTCCTGAGTTTGGATCCTACACCCCACATATAGACACCAGGCAGAAGCGGGGGCAGCCTGCACTTTTGGTCCTGGTAGGGCGGAGCCTGTGAATCCTGGGGCGGCATAAACAAGGAGGAGGTGGAGGCAGTTCATGGTGGTTCCCGAATTCGCCTGTGGTTCTACACACACACACACACACACACACACACACACATACATACATACACACATGCACATACACACACAATTGAATAAATAATAAAAAAAGAAAAAAAGAAAATACTTGCTGTGCTCAAATACTAACTGCACTGCAATGCTAAGATGGTCCACAACAAAGAGCTCTTAAATAATCAGGCTTCTGAGCAGCATCATGATGCAGAGTTCTTCTTGGTTTTCACACTATCACATTAGCATATATTATCTCATTTGTAAGATACCATTAGTCAAGATCAGGATGTGCTGATAAAATCACCCTGTGATAGCTATTGTAAACTATCCTGTCCTAACTTATACTACATGGTCCTTCATTTAATGATCACAGCTTTGTGAAATAGGGAAATGAGATGAACACTTGTCCTTATTACACACAAACGAAGAAGCTGAATTTGAGGGAACTTATTAGTCTAATTTGCCTCACAATATGAAGTTAAACAGAATACATGGTTCTTAAGATCTATTTATCTGTTAAGTGAAAAAAAGCAAAGGGATAAGTCTGTGATCTAATCTCAGTTACAATCTCTTCTCCAGTCTCAGGGAAACTCACAATCAGGACAAGATTCCATTTTTACTCTACTAATGGTTCGGTACAATACTCAAATGCTGCTTCAGCCAGCATCTTGGTATCAGAACCACAGAAGGTAGGTGTGACTTATTGTTTTGATCTCTTCCCTTTGGTCTTTTCTAAAATACCAGCCATTCTGTGACAGTGGAGCCTCTGTGCTTATTCTACTTTCCTCTCCTCAACCGTTGCCTTGTAAGGATGTCTGTTCACAAGATCACCCCTACAAAGCAGAAGTGTAGGACCATCACATCAAGGTGGGGCAGTTTTCGTTGGTCCAGATATGTTTCTCTACCCTAGGATACACTAAGTGGCTTAGGTCATTGGCCTTGGAAATCCATCTTTTGTGCTGAATGGATATAAATATGTTTTGAAGAAAGAATTTAGGAAGAAAATGTCCAAGGGGCTTCTGGAGAAGGTTGTATGACTATGTCCCATCTAGTTATTTGTACAGTTATAACCCACAGTGCTTTCAAGGCAAAAGAAACATGACTACAGAAAAAGAAGCACATGCAAAAATATTCTTGGTCACCCATCATCATTTACTAGACACTGTCACATGTCTAATTTTCTTAGCCAATGATGTAAAAGATCTGAACAAGAATCTAGCTGCTTTTGTTGAACATGAGGTATAAAGTTGAATATTTAGATCACAGAATTCTTGTGATTTTTTTCTTACTACTTTTTTTTCAAAATAACAAAGAAACACAAATAGAGAAAATATAACTTTTAAATTTTCCCACGCAGTTGCCAATTGCCTTTGTAGACCAAGTTCTAATATGGGAATAGTTCCAAAATATTTTTTGCATGTACACATTCAATGTCTGGAAGATGATAGGTAACAATAGGATCAAACACTTGATACCCATGTGCTGTGAGAAAAGAAAAATAAACTCACCTCTGAAGGTCCTTACTACGCCATGGTAGGATCCCCCCGGGTTCCCCCCAGGCTCCCCCCCAGGCTTGTCAGGGACAGACCATGTAAGTCCCTGGGCTGGGGCCAACCAATTAGGGAAAAGGCCAATTGAGAACAGCTTCACACTTACATTCTGCACATATCAGAGGGTGGGACCAATAGGGTTTCTCCAAATAGACTGACTACTTGAGCCAGTCATCTCAGGGAGACAACATACTGCGAGAATGTGACCATGCTTACCTTGAGAATGCTACTATACTTGAGCCAGTCATCCCAAGGAAATGACACACCCGGAGAAAAGCTTTCCAGTAGGGCTATATAAACTGCCACCTTCCTCTGTTCGTGGTGCCATTTTTTTTTTGTCCTGTGGTGGACCCCAACATGCTGGATTGAGTAAGCGCTCTTGCTTTTGCGTACATATCTCAGGTGGTCTTTGGGGAGAAATTGGACCCTAACACCATCTGCATTTTTTATTCAGATTATAAGGACATATGTACATATTACTTGAACAAAAGTATTAAAGGACATATGGAAAAAAATAATCTTTAGAATCAAAGTTCCCTGAGTTGGAGATAATGGTTTAATAGTTAAAGTTTTGCTATGCAACCATGAGGATAAATTATGATCCTTAAAACATACATAAATGCCTTTTGTGTAACAAACCAGTAATTCTAGCCTTAAAAGATATGCTAGTTAGATATATAAATGTCATCTTGACAAGTGAATTGAGTTCTTAGCATGATTGTGAAGAATTAGTAGTCAAGGAAAGCTCTGAGAAATACTGTAGTGGATTGTCTGATCGACATGTGAAGATTCAGCCAACAATGATGGACGGAGCTATTCCCTGGCCAGGTGAATAAGATGAAGGAAGCCAGTTCAGCATAGCAACATTCTGCAGCAAACATTGGCAAACATTTTCCCCCCATTGGAAAGTATTTACTTTTATTTTAAAACAGCGCTTGATAGGACTAGAGACTTAGATAATGTGAGCCAGGAATGTAAGCAATTTTAGAGATTATTTCTTTTTATTATGGTCTTTTTTTCACCACAATCATACAAGCTCAATAGGTACCCTGTCCTCTCCCTTCCTCTACCCTTCCCCAGTCCCCCTTGTACCCTCCCCCTCCTTTTCCCCTTCTTTCATCCTCTCCCTCCCCTTCTCCCAGTGCCCCCCTTCCCCCTCCCATCACCTGGGGTATCCTTTTGTGTGAATGCCAAACTTCCCTCTGAGTCCTCAACCCTAGTGAGGTGTAAGGACTCAGTAGCATAGACCAGAGCCCTTTCTTGGGCTCCCCTTTAGCATGGGAACACTATTATGACTGTTAATCCCTTGCCTCCAAGGATTATGATTGGACCTGTTGGTGATAAAAAGAAGACATAGAAAGTCCAACAGTGAAATATTTCTTATGGAATTATCACGACAGTAGATTTTTAGTGCAAATGCAAAGTTAAAAGCCCCATTACTTACAGAAATATATTTATTGTAACCAAGAATCTAAAAAGAACTGACAAAATAAAAACTTATACTACTACTATTGACTCTTAAAATGTAATATAGATGAAAGGTTTTTCTATTTAAGAGAAGATCAGTAGTGAGAAAAATAAGTCTCATCACATCCAATAAAATTTCCTTGCACATATTCAATGGGATACAGTGTAAATTTTTCCCCTTAAAGAAGAAAAAAATCTCCATCTCTTCTTAAAAATGAAAGTTATATACATACTTAAAAACTAGATTATTGGCATACTTTGAAATACCCAGGTCTGAGAATAATGTTGACAGATATAGGCATAAAAAAGATATTGTTAGGTAGATTACTCAAATGAACTATATAATTCAAATACTACTGATGAGAAGTGGGAATTGTTGTGATATTAACTTTACTTTTCATCTTTTCTCTATTTCTTATTCTTTTATATATCTCTAATTTTTAATGAATCCCTACTATTTATCATAGATAAGGTGATTATAATATAATTCTAATACAAAATAAAGCTAAAATTGCAAGCACAATTCAGGTTTGCAATGCTAAATCCTTAGAAGGCTGAAGTAGGAGGATTGAGAGCACAAGGGTAGCCTGAGATGCAAAGTGAGATCCCTTCTCAAATAAACAGTCCTGCAAGCAGAAAGGCAGAATTCAGCTACCCAGATCCCTGTCAAAATCTCAGATGGTTGTTGCCAGCTACTTATAATTTTAGCATTAGAAGGCAGAGACTGGGAATCCCTTGAGAAAGCTGGCAAGCCAGCTAGCTCTATTGAAAACTGTAGATTTTTTTTACTCTGTCTCAAAAGAATAAAGTAGAAGAGTGATCTAATATTGTTCCTGATATCATCCTAAGATCTACACACACACACACACACACACACACACAGAGCATATATACTCAAATTCATGACCCATGTGCATCCATATATGTGTGAATACTCTCTCTCTCTCACACACAAACACACACACACACACACACACACACACACACACATCAGATATCCATGAAAATTGGAAAAGGAAAGTAAAATAAAAGTTACCAAACATTTAAAGGCCTTCTAAATTCAAACTTCTATGATCATTGTAGAGGAACAGGCAACTCTTTGTATTATCTAATGGAAGCTCACAATGACATAGAAAGAATACACTAATATTAAAAATACACTGGTATCTCATGCTAGTGGAGATTATTTAAAACCTAAAACTCAAAAGAAACCTGTAAAAATAGATGAGTTTGACTCTATAAAAACTAAGGATTCTATATGGATAAAGAAACCATCCATCATGTCAAAGATCAATTAAAATGTGCTAAATACTATGAAATTATCAACTAAAATTCACTATTTTAATGGCACAAGTAGGGAAATAGTTCAAAGAAGAAGACAGACTGGAAATCAGATCAGTGGAAAGTTGTTCAAACTCAGTAAGAATCAAGGAATTCCTTGGTTGAAGACCTGAGATTTCATGTTCCGTCCGTCAAGTCTAACAATCCAGTCTGATAGTATGAAATGTTGGTGAAGTTATGAGGAAGAGGAATTCTTCAGACAGCACATGCGGAACTAGAGACAGGTGCAGCCAGGTCGGCAGCATCCCGTAACTTTAGGGGCTCTCGTTACATGGAACCTCTGCTTCTCAGCACCCTCCTTAGGAAGCTGAAACATACGATGGAGGAAACTTCATCTTCAATGCCTGCTGCAAAGGCTTCAATAATGAAAAAAAAAAAAAAACCGTAAAGCTTAGTTTCTTTCCCTATTGCTGTGATACAATTCCCTGGCAAATGCAACTTAAGGGAGACAATACTTATTTTTGGCCTGCAGCTCCAGAGAGGTAGAGTCCATCGTGGCTGTCACTGCAGGTAGGGAAAGCCATGCAGCGGGAAGTTCATGCCCACATTCAAGAAGCGCGGGGGACTGCAAATGGGGCTGGGCTAGAAAACCTGAAGTCGTATCCTTCCTCCGACTTTTCTCCACCTCATAAAGGCTCCACAACCTTTCAAAATAACACTATCAACTGGGGGCTAAATGTTTGGAAACATGATCCTATGCAGGGCACTTTATATACAAACCAAAATACCAGGCGAGGACAGGGATCTAATTGCTTGGAAGATCAAAAATGAAAAGGCTCCAGTATTCTTACAACAAAATATTACACGGAAATTAAAAATAATAAATTGTATCTTATTTGAGCATGGATTGATTTAACCATAATAAAATTATGAAAATCAAATTCAGAATGCCACATAGTATGATATACATAATACACATTGCATAATCATCTAAAACTACTGTGAATAGCATGTACTGTGTATGTGTGTTTGCATTTTTTAAACAATTTAAAATTAAATGTTAAAGAATGTATTCCAAGATTGGGGTTGTTAGCAGTTTAGCTGAATCAATGATATTTAGGAAAACAGCAGAAAGCAATTTATGACAAAATACTAACATTTGTCAATAATAGATGGGTAGAGGTACGTGACTACATATTATTCTTTACCTCTATTTTTTCCTAAGACTTTAAAGATTTTTCTTTAAATTAATATTTATATGAAGATAGGAAAAGTTAGTAGTAGTGAAAAATAATTGAAAAATCCTGGGTCCCTCCAAATACAAAAGTATAGAAAACAAGTCATACTAAGCACTTTGGTTTGGGAATTTGACTTTGCTTGTCAGAAATAGTTTTGAGATATCTAGGTTTTCTCTTTTTTAACAGGAAATAGCAATTAGGATGACAAGCTTTTTAAAAAATGAGAGAGATTTTGTTGGCTTAACTTAAAGAAGTCCCATCTGAAATATTTGTTGATAACATTCATATTGGAAAGAATTCCGTTGTTTCCTATTACAAGGTGGTGAAGTTTTCCCCAAGAACATCTAGAAGCAAAACCCAGACGCGAGGCCATGGTCTAATGGTGCCATTAAATTGTTCAGTGCTTTGTCTGGTACTTACAGTAATACTTAAGCATTCCCCTAAGGCCCATCAAAAAAGAGCTGAGATATTATGTTCATTCAAACAAATGTCTTGCAATTTATATCTAATGAAATTTTCCTCTAACAGTGTTTCCTTCACGCCTCCCTCATTCATCAATTAAAAAGAGTAAAGACACCAAGTGTAGCATGATGTGAGAAGGTTTCCAGAATTAGGCAATAAGCAAAGGGCACAAGGCTTTCTAAATGTGAGCAATAAATCAAAAGCAGAGAGAGGAAATTCATGTGAACTTGCGGAAAATACAACACTGTTAATCCTCTTCAGGAGTAGATCTTTGATATGTTCTTTCTCTTTGATTTTGAAATTATTGGATATTTTTATGGACTTTGCCAGTGAAATAATTCCAGTTTTATTACTATCCATATCCTGTGGTTTTATTTCCTAATAAAAAGGTGTGTGGTGTTAGTGTTGTCCTGAAATGTAATTGATTTCTGAGAGGAATAATTTGCTACCTGAGAAGTGGTCTTTTGAATTTCTACAGAACAGAGCACAGAGTCAGAAGCTGAGAGAGGCTGGAGTGCCAGAAGGTAATAATGGGGACAGAAGTTATTTTTCATTATTTTTAGTATCAGATCATTTCAGTTTAATTTATGGGGCTTTTTAAAGCTTTTATTCAAGTTGCATATCTCAACAGAAACTTTCAAAAGTCACACTGGTGCTATGAAACTTTTTTGTTCCTCTAGCCAACACAATACTGGTAATTTCATACTTTGTTCCAGAAAATGGAAGGAAGTGCACACAGTATGCTATGTAACAAAACACAGCAGATTGGATTGCAGCAGTCCAAAGCATCGGGATTCCTCATCTGTGGAAATAACCTTCTTCGCCCGTCCTGAAGACCATAAAAATCTTCTGGGGACTTGAGTGAAGGACATGTCCTTCGGTGCTATGGCAAGTTCACAGACTGAGATGTACCTGGAAGGAAACACGTCATCAATGCATTTTCCCCTTTCTAGGAAGACCAAAGTCTTCCCATGGTCTTGTTCTACTTTCTCATGGTCCTCTCTTCTCCACTGCTGCACATTCCAGCTCCCTCAGTAGACCCACACTTCAGAAAGACTTACTGTCTTTGACTCACTTCCTTTAAGATTATTTTTAAAGTTATAATTTGTAAAGTATCCATAAAGAGAATAATGCAAACATTTTGTACATCTTTCTCTTCTCAAAAACTCAGTCCCATACATCCACTGAATCAAAAATATATGTGGTGTGGTCTCTTCTGCACAGTGTCATAGTTTTCTTTACAGCAACAACTGTATTCTATTTCATGATCATAACTAGAATCCTTTCTTCTCATAATCTACATCTATTACCTTAACCTCCTTTTCTTTATTTCATCTCCCACACTGGGGCTGAAACTACATATTTGCTTAACAACTTGAGACCTAGGGGAGAGTTTATTGAAGACATAGCAGATAGGAATTCAAGTGTGACTGATGACTCATAACCTTTCCAAAGCTGTATTTTTATTATTTTTTTCTGATTACCATAACCCAAGTTGAGAGTCTCTCTATGACATAAGAACACTTGTATCAGAGAGAACAATGTTGATACAGAGATTCATGATCTTTTATCAACAATTTTTGAAGCCACTAAAATCCTTTTTTTTAACTGTGGGCAAAAAGTCATTTAGCAGCAATGCCAGACCCAAACTGATAAGAAGAGCCAATTTTCCTCCAGCAGCCACACTAGCTCTACGTGCCCACGCTGATATTGATTGGCATTTTGTTCTATCAATTACAGATTAACTGTATTGCAAATATTTTGAAAGTGTTAAACATTAGGCAACAGGAGAATTAAAGTAAAACTCTTGCCATTATCAATAGTATAGAAAATGGAACTAATGGGTAACTAGAAAACATCTGACTACAATAGTGACATGGTAGCTGCCACTATGCGTAATTTAGAGCAAGACAAAGACAAGATGTCATCGAAGTTTCTAGTGACAGTGACACTGAAAACGGAGAAGTTAATTTAAAAGGTAAAAACATAAACAGCGTAGCTATGAGCTGACTGACAAGAACAACAAAATATAAAAGTATGATTTTGATCATTCTCTTGAGAAAAGAAGCAGTCAGAAGCACAGGTCACTTCCATACAGGATTACTCAACTGTTTGCTCAGCAAATTCACCACATTTAGCTTTCTACTCACTGGAGCCTGAGCTAGTAGCAAAATGGAATACTGCCAAAGTCCCTGTATGATGTTGAAGGTTGAGAGGATGAACATGGTGAGTAGAACATTCTAGTATTTTTCTGTATAGTATGAAATTTTAAGGAAGCTTTCTGATTTTCATTTAGCTTGTATAGACATGACTGCTAAAACACACAAATTGCCACTTGGAGACCTAGAAATGGTTGATTTTTTTTTGTACTGCTATGGTATAAATACAACTCTGAAAACTGCCTATTTTCTAGGTATGTAATGTCCATCTTCTTATAAAGTATATGCATAGAAATTTCCTATTACTCCAATGGATATTTAAAAGTCATGAATGTTATATATTCAAACATAAAATCATATCAGAAGTTCAGATAAAATTCAAAGTGATTAAAAAGAAAAGTCAATGTTCATCCATATACTGGAGGGAAAAATGTTGAGATATCACTTTGTATCATTGAACTTGAAAAGAAATTCTAATTTTAATTCCAACATTGTTGGGGATGTGGAAAAACTAGCATATCCTTTTACTGTTGCAGATTTTCTTAGAAACTAAGAGAGCAATAGTTACCAAGTCAAAAAGTGACAATTTATCAATTGTAAAATAAGAACAGTGAAAAATATAATCATATAATATTAAGTTTATTATGCAAAATAAAATTTAGTTGCAATTATAACTGCAAGTTGAAGTGCAAAAGATTTTGCTCTCACACAAAGATTTCAAAAGAAAACAGAGCTTTGACCGCTTTCTAGATAGAAACAAAGCATTGCCCATGTATTATGTGAATTTGTATAGTTTGCATATCTGCATTTACTTTTAAAGTAATAAAATAATAATGCTATAACTTTGGATTTTATTTTTCACTTTTTATAAATAAGTAAAATAATTTATTATTTTTTTTCTTTTGAGTTCATACATGAAAACAATGAATTTATGAGTTTTATCCCTTATCACTGAACTCCACTCCTTCCTTTTAAAAATGAGGAAAATGGAAGGTATCATACGTTTCTTACTTGTCTGAAGTCATTGCATGCTTAAGTAATTGAATTTGGCTGCTTAAATAATTTAGTAAGCTATGTTATTAAGTCAATATTGCCTATATCTACCTGAATTTTAAAAAATAGCAAGTAGGTTATTAAGACCAATGATCAAGACAGTCCACAAGCAAAGAGTTTGATCTTAAGGTAGGGGTTCACCGAGGCTTCAGAGAATGTGTTCCGTGGACCTAGAAGATTCCGGTTCAAGCACCATTGGGGTAGGGATCTTAAATGTCCTCTGAAGTCTCTTGTGCTAAAGACTTGATAGCTAGAACACAGAGTTACAGAGAGATGGAGGGGCATTTAGGAGATGGGAACCTGTATAGTTAAGTAAGACTGATGAAGATGTGACTGTAAAGACTTTGAGACCCCAGCAGTTACTGCTTCTCTTGGGTTCTTGTCTCCATGCCATGAGACACGTCTCTGCCATACACCACACATGCAGCTCTGCCTTGCCTCCAGCCCAAGTTGACAAGGTCAGGAGGCTATGAATGGAAACCTCTGAAACAATGAGCAAAATCAATTTTTCATTCTACGTTAATTTTTGCAGTGATAGAAAGCTGACTATCACAGACACCAACAACTTTTACTTAAAAAGTACTTAATTGGTCCTTCCAATATAAGTGGAAATACTGTGGATGATAAGCAGTATAAAACCCAATTCCAACTATGTTGCATGATGAACAGATTGCATTTGAATCATAAATCTGGAAATACATGTGTACTACTCGATGCCTCATTTTGACAATGTTTCAAATATGTACCTTCTGTACTGCTATCTTTTTAACTACAACATAGACTTCATCCTCAACCCAAAAGCCCCCTTCTCTGTCACCTAGCAGCAGCAAGTTGGCTGACAGTATTAATGAGGACTTCCTATTTCAAGACCAGCAAATAATTTTTAAGCCTATCATTGCCAACAAGAGTTAACTCAAGTTGATAAACAAGGTAATCAGAGATTGACACATGTATTAAAGAGTTTGGGGTTAGGACTCATACACAAACTGCATGATAGGGGAAAATAGAATGATAGCAATATAACCAACAAATATCCACTTTATAACCTCAGGCATAAACACACAGAGAAGCATTCTAATGGGAATTTTAATTAACATCTTAGCATGAGAAAAAATGCCCATAAGGGAACATGAATAAATTTTGTGAGATTTTTTTTTAATTTTTAACTTTGCACTATCCCAAATGTCTCCGTTCTCACTCTCCTTTTTTCTCTCATTTGTCTTCTATTCCTAGTAATACGATCCTTGCACTCACTCAGTAGACACACTCAGTATCAAGGAATGGATCTGACTGGATGTTGGGTTGAGGGAATACTGACACAAACCTAAACAAGGATCAAGACTGAGAAGGGGGGGAAAGCACCTCTTCTGTCCATATTTCTGTTTTACTGTCCATGTCTGGGAAAGTTTAAGACAAAGAATAGAATATTAAAGTGTCAATAGCTATAGTGTTAATGAGGACTTCCTATTTCAAGACCAGCAAATAATTTTAAGCCTATCATTGTCAACAAGAGTTAACTCAAGTTGATAAACAAGGTAACCACAGTTAATTTTCAAAGTGTGGCTTCTGTGTAATAAATGTCGGCTCTTCTATGTACAGCTTCATATTTACTTCATTCATTGCTTTTGTTGTTTTGTTATTTTGTTTTTGAGACAAGATCTCATGTATCTAAGACTTCTCTCAAACTAGTTATATAGCTAAAGATAACCTTGACCTTCTTATTTTCCTGCCTCAAACCTCTAGTGTGCTGTGATTTCAGTATTGTGCCATCATATGCAGTATGTGTAGTCCTAGAGACCAAACCCAGGGCTTCATGCATGCTAGGAAAGTACTGTATGCTGAGATGCATCCCCAGCCCCACTTCCTTTATGCATATTAAAATAATTTGGCAATGTATTTCTACCAGTAATTCCACTTCTGTTGGCTCTAATACGAACCATCAGCAGAGCAATTAGGCTTAAAGGTTGTACCAAAATTATAATCATCTCAGACACGAAGTTGAGTAAGTGGGAAGCCTTATTTAGGGTGAATTGTCCAATCCAACTGACATGACAAGACCTTCAGTCCAGTCATGATATCAAAATGTAGTAAGTGTTTGCTCAGATATTTATGAATGTATTTGTTCTCTTCTCTGCCAATGTTTATGAGTTCAACCACCTCACTGAAACAAAAGCCCAAAGGGAATGAATGGAAGAATTTCAACAACAACCCACAAAGAACAGAAAAACAAAATGCATGATTGGATAAGCCTTGAGATTGAAGCTAGAGTTGAAGGTGTGCAGGGATGCTGGCTGCGATCAAAGACAGTGCTGAGGGACAACAAAAGAGACATATGAAGAAAACTAAAGAAAAAAAACTGTGTGATATCAAGTTGGTGATTTTGCTATAGTTGTATTAAATTTAATGTTTTTGAAGAAGTAAAACATTTAAAAAAGAATTTACCTGACTAAAGTAGAATAAAAAGTCAAGCAAGAGTTTCATTCCAGGTGCTATTATTACGACTCTTTTCAAATCAACTATTGCACTAGGAATAACAAAGAACTTCAGGCCAACAATGAACTTCACCCCCCATAGTTACCCTCAATGATCTCCTCCTCCTGGATGCCTCCTTGACTTAAATACCAAACCAACATATGAAACTCATTATGAGCCACACATTTATTATATTCTAACCTTTGGTGACTTCTTTTTCTGCACCAAGTAGGTGACTGGGTAAACTGTACAGGGTTCTGGCTAATGGAAAGACTCTTTCTCACATCTATAAAGATTAGTCATAGTCCCACAGGGCCAATCTGGGGTGTTCCCAGTGTGAATGACTCATTACAGTAGAAGTTACTTAAGAGTCTCAAGTTGCACTGACTGAGCAAGCTAGTGTCCCAGTAAAAGCTATTCAAAGAGAACTTGAAGTTGATAAACCCCAAAAAGCATAGATGGAAAACTGTACACGTATCTTCCTTATTTTGACATCATATGCACAATTCCTTTGTTAAGGCGCCAATTCAACTTACTGGCATAAAACTACATCTAGAAGTGCAAGCTGAATTCTGTTTAGTTTGGACTTTCTTCAGTTGGCTGCTATATAGAACAAGGCCCAGGCTTCAGTGGTCTAACTTCAGCACAAAGGCCAGTGGCAACAAAGAGCACAGGATTTGCACACCTTCCTTCAAGGTCACAACCACACCCCTGGGTTTCCTGTCTGCTCAGTTTCCCCTTGCTGACTGCCTGAGTCTTGTGCTCCAGCACCGAAAAGGGAGAGAGACTGGTCAGACTGCCCTTCACTCTACAAACAGATCCCCTGGAAGAAATCATTGGGCACATGGGAAGAAGGATCTCGAGAAAAAGGAAGTCTGAGGCATATATCTGTGTTTGAACTTGCTTTTTCACTTGAGAGATTTGTTGCTTCGAGTCAGTGGTTGAAGGACTCAAAAGACAAGAGAAAATCAAAACGTGAGAAACTAAAAGGCTAAGAGGAACATTTGACTGTTTCATAGATGATATGGGGAAAGTTCTTACTCCAGGGCCAGTAATAAGAGAAGCTCTGATAAATTCTTCACCATTGGAGGAATAACAGTGCACTCTAAATAGATCAAGTTTTAGGTCTATCAACAAGCTTTTAGCCAGCTAAACTTCTGATTAGAGTTACTATGTTCTACCCACAAGCTTTGTTGTTTGCCAAAGGCAAAGAAAATCTTTACCACAGGCAATTAAAACACACACACATTTATGCACGGCATACATACTCAAACACACACGTAAGTGCACAAACATATACATTCAAACATACACACAAAATCACACACATACACACAAATTCACACAGGCAAACATATGTATAAACACACTCAGATGGACATATACGCATATAAAAATACATACACAAAAAAACCACAAACACACATATACTAAGCAGGAGTTTAAGTTAAAAGACTACAGCTGAAAGCTGGAGGGATGGCTCAAAGTTAAGACTGCCTCACAAGCAGAAAGTCCTGAGTTTGGATCCCAAGGCCCACATAAAAATGCCTGGAGGAAATGGCTGCAAACTGAATTTTTTGCCCTGGTGGGCGGAGCCTGAGAAATCCTAAATCAAAGCAAGAAGATGGTAGAAGCAATCTAGGATGATTCCTGAAGTCACCCTTGGTCCTCCACAGGAATACACAGTGCCCTCTGACACACACACACACACACACACACACACACACACACACAGACACACACACACACACACAACAACAACAACAACAACAACAACAAACAAATCAAACAGCAAGTACAGAATTTGAATTATCTTACAGAGGCTTCAAAGAGATAATAATATATACAAAATATTTAATATGTCAGAAAAGGATGGCAAGAAATAAACTAAAAATTACATTGATGCTCTAGAATTGAACATATAACAAGTAAATTGAAATTCAGTGGTCAGGTGACCTCAGTAAGAGAATAGCACAGGTTATGGAAAGTTTGTAAGCTAGAAAATATTCAGAATGAAATAGAGAGGAGGGAAGCTAAAAGAATAAAGAATAACAAAGTAAGATACATGAAAAGCTTTATGAAGAACATATCTAGACCTTTAAAAGGCACAAAGAACACACAGTGGCATTTTCAATAAGTCTAGATACTTTTCAAACATTTGAAGAAGTCTAATCAAAGAAATATCTGTACCTTTCTGTTCATGATGACATATTAGCAATGGCCAAGTTATGGAAATGACACACACGTGTGTGTTTGTGTGTGTGTGTGTGTGTGTGTGTGTGTGTGTGTGTGTGTGTGTGAAGCAATAGGTAAACAGATAAAGAAAAGGTGGGATAGTCATACGATGAAGGGACCTCTTGCATATGTAGAGCATTCATGAGTCTGGAGGACATTTTGACAAGTGAGATAAGTCAGTCCAAAGTAGAGATACTGCCTGATTTCACCTACTGAAAGTTAAAAAATATAATCAGATGTTCAGGAATACAGAGTTGGTGGTGATTACTAGAGGCTAGGTGGAGACTAAAATAGAGAATCACTACCTGTCATAGTTAGATACACGTGTCAATTTGATGGTTGAGGGTTCAAACTCTGGACACATTTGTAGAGAGTTGGCAGTTGAGTTAAGTCCAGAGCGAACCTGCAGGAGATTGTGCAGTGGATGGAAGCTGGCTGAACCCATGTTGGGTGGGATTAGGCCCTGCACAGATGAATAAAATGGAGGGAACTGTTTGGGAAAGGGGCATCCTTGTGTACACTTGGCCAGACATGCTGATCTGGCAAGTAAGGATTGTCCCTCTCTCAGCCATTATGTGGATATGAGGTGGTAAGTTCCCTTGGCCCTTTGGTGACAGTGCATACTCTCCTGCGAAGCTACACTGAGAACTGGAAGTAGACAATCATAAGAGAATAAATCCCTTATTCCCTTAAGCAGTTTGGTGGCACATTATCAGCAACATGCAGAGTAACTGCAATACTGCCTAAGCACAAATCCTTACTTACATAGAATGTTGAGTTCTAGAGATGTTGTGCTTTAAACACCGTTTTGTGCTTTAATAGTTAATTAAGCATATAGATTTCAAGTCATATGTTCATACCGTAACTCTATATCCATCTATAATCAACCTATTGGTCAATCAATCTACTGATCTATCTATAATCTGTCAACCTATCATCTATCTACCTCTATCTATCTATCACCTATCTAACACCTATCCTATGTCTAATATATAGATATAGATATAATATTTTATCCCATATAATCTATACATTCAAGAAATAAAATAAACCTCAAGCAGGAAAAATAATAAAAAATAGAAAATTATCTGCCTGAGAGAAGAATATTAAAACAAGAACAAAGAAAAATTTTAAAGCATGCAGAGAAAAGATGGCTTATCTTCAAGAGGTAGTAAGGAGACTTAAAACAATTTCATGATAATAAAAGGAAAACAATGAAATATTTTTGAGTACTTAAAGGAAACAACTTCCAGATTAAAACAGTATACATAATGGAAACATCCTTCGAAGTATATGTAAAATGAAGTCATTTCAAACAACAAAGCACGAAAACAATCCATTTATAGCAAAACACCATGCATGGTAATATTATCAGGAAAATTCACTTCAGGGAAAGGAAAAATGTGCACAGAAGCTCAGAAATGCAGGAATAGGAAATTAGCAACACCTGGGTAGATGCATGGTAGGTCTGGGTAAATATTACCTTATTAAACAAGACAAATGCTGTCTGTGAGCTTGAAAGAAGTTAGACACCACAGGTAAGTGCTAACTGAAAGAAAGCTGATGTGGTTACATTATCAGACAGGAGACTTTAAAACATGAAGCATTTCTAGAAATCAAAGAAGAAACATTCACACTTGCTAAGGATAATAAAGGGATCAGTTCACTATAAAGACATTAGAATTTTAGATTTGTTTCTTCCTAATGACATGGTTCTAAAATCCATAAAGCAAAAGCTGACAAATCAAGAACAAGAAATATGAAAGACTAAAAATACTGTAGGTGATTTTTTTATCTTCTGTTCAGTAAGTTATAGAACAACACATCAATAAAAATAAGGATCTGAACTACTTGGCCTAATTGACATATTTAGAATGCCTGAAATGCAGACTTTGCAACTCTTCAAAAACACAGCAGTATTTGCCAGAGTAAGACCAATGTATTCCATAAACAAAGGTGATACTTTCTTAAAGAAAAAAATGCATGTCAAGTCTGCCCCTGTATAAAAAGTATAACACATCACAATCATGTTGGCTTATTACACAACTATAATCATTCAAGGTCAGTTTAATATTGACAGACCCAGACAATCATTTGCCACATTTTCAATTAAAGGAAAGTCTGTGATCATCTCAATAGGTACAGAGAAACTGATACTTTGTCAAACCGATTGAAGACATTTTCTAACTTATTGTACACTACAAATAGAAAAGTTCTTCTATTATCAGATAATTACTTATTGAAATCCTATAATGTACAGCAAATTAATGGTCACATATTGAAAAGATACTCCCCTAAGACTTGTAACAATATAAGTATATCTGGATTTAAGACAAAACTGTTATTAGACTAAATGAGTATACATGCAGAAAAATCAAAGTTTCTCTAGATAAAAAAATTATCATTAATGTATCTATAATTCTGTAAATTTACCAAAATCATTGTCTTTAAAACCAATGCAATAGTTTTAGAAAACAGAAAATTAAAGATTTTAATTTTTACAATTATTGAAAAATGTGTTTGCTTATTTCATATTGTATTTATTTTCATGTATAAGAGAGCAGAAGAATATATTAATATGTTCTAGAAGTAGAAGACTCCAGAGAAATAGTAATTTTCCCGAAATCTGTCTACTTTGCAACATTCCTATTTAAGTTTCATAATTGATCTTATACAAATATAATAGTCATGCTTATAACAAAATAAAGTAAGAAAAACTGTGGCCTTCATGAGAAAATGACAAATGAAATAGGTCTAGGAGATGGTCCTGAATATAAAGCATGTGCCACATCAGCATGAGGACCTGAATGTGAATCTCTAGAACCCGCTTAAAGGCATGAAAGGTAGTGCACGGTTAGAGTTAGGGTTAGGGTTAGGGTTAGGGTTAGGGTTAGGGTTAGGGTTAGGGTTAGGGTTAGGGTTAGGGTTAGGGTTAGGGTTAGGGTTAGCGTTAGGGTTAGTTCCCTAGCGCTCTCACAATAAGGTGAGCGGCAGACACAGAAGAGCTCGTGGTTAGTTAGCCTGGCATATGCACTGATGAAAACAAGCAGTTTCTGTCTCAGACCAGCTGGAAAGCAAAGACGGACACCTGAGCAATCCCTCTAACCTCCACACATACGTTGCGGCATGTGTGTACCTGCTCTCTCCAACACAAGCACATATGCATGCATCATATGCACACAGAAAAATTCAAAACAAGCCTACAGATATATGGATGAGATGACAAAAACAACATCACAAAGCAAGATTAGCACACAGCTGCGAAGAAGTAACATCCTTTGAGTAGTGACTAATGTCAGTTAGGTAGCTTTTTAAACACTTGTGATGGCTACCTTGATTGTGGACAATTGGGTATGCAATTAACTAGCAGACATGACTAGCGTGGATGATTCAATAATAACATTTTCAGGAATGTAAACTGGGGAGGGGGGTTCCAAATACTCAGGGGCAGTTTCACGTCATGGTGCAGATATGAAGAGGTCAGAGAAAAAAAATCAGTGGAGCTTGCCTGCCTGTCTCAGCTTCTTACTGAGGAATGCATCCATTCCATGGCTGCTGTGTAGCCGCCATTCTGCACTGACATCACAGCCTAGCTTCTTCAACCTTCTAATCCACACCAAAGGCCAGCAGTTCTCCAGAAATCTGAATTATTGCTTCCAAGTCTTTCCAGAATGCAAGTGGTCATTGCTGGACTACCCAGCCCTAGTCTCACAAGTCATTCTCCCCACATCCTTTTTTATAATACATATACTTGCATGTGTGTGCACATACACACTATATAATGTGTGTGTGCATGCTATTAGTTCTGTTCCTATAGATAATACTGCCTAATACACTTCCAAAATGAATTTTGACCTCTAAAGAAATCAGTTTCCCACTATACCTGTCCTTGTATCTAAAGAAGAGAGATGAGATTTGGATTTGTTTTTAATCTTTTGGATCCTAACAATGGGATCCTCATTAGAGAAATAAATGCCTAAGGTATAATATTCATAGCATATGAAAATGGTTCTAAGTAACATGAAAGCAAACCTTCTCTCTACTATATTTGCTACTTTAGTTAGGAGTTTTGACAAGAACACGAAACCTTGAAGGATGTTCCATCTTCCCCAGATTATATATCCAATAGAAGTGTGTGTATACTCACAACAAAGGCATATCCAAGAATATTCACAGCAGCTTTGTGCTTAAGAACTGCAGCTGGAAATAAGTGTAATGCCTGTCAATGATAGAATGGACAATTATCTGATAGAGTGTGCTATCCAATAGATCCTAGTAGAGATATAAAAAATAAACATATCTCCACTCTACACCACAATGATGCTTCACATACACAAGGTTTAGGTCAAGTAAGAGAAATGTACAAAACATGTATGTTGTGATTCCATTAAAATAAAATTTAAAAATGAGTGAGGTATATGGGTTCACATACAGAACAAGTTTCTCTGGGGGCCAAGGTGGAAGGATCTCCAGGGATTTATTTCTCTAATGAAAGAGCTAATTGCCAGGATCCAAAACATTTCTATGGTAAAGCTCTCCTGGAGCTTCAGGGAGAGGTGCAGAGGTCAGATTCATTGCAGGGACAGCAGGTCACTCATGTGACCAGCTGACTTCCTTCGAGTCGCTTTGCTGGAATAAGGCAGATGAAGTCAGAAGAGAAACTAACATGTTCATTCCTGAATAATTTACTTCAGGGACTCTCTGAGGGTATCAAATGTCAAGGTATCAGGGAACCTTGGAGAAGGTCGTCTGAACTTTCCTATGAAATATTATCTTGTTAAGTTAGTGCATGTGGGAAAACTCGCTTAAATGGTGGGTGGGACCATTTCCCAGCCAAGTGTGGATGGGGAGTGTCAGGTGAAAGAGAGGGAGCAAGCACAGGATTTGTTCCTTGCCTTCCTCACTCCACTGGGGATGAGTTGTGGCAGCTCAAGCTCCCGCTGCTGAGGCAACTCCTACCATAGGCTGTGACTGGAATTGTGAATCACACAAATCCGTAATGCTGTTAAGGCAGACAGCATATAGCATTCAAGGGTTGGTAATGTTCCTCCTAAGACTTAGCACACGAAGATGAGATCTTCAGTCCTCAGTTACAGACAAGCAGATATCTATCATGACCAAAGCTGTTCATTCCACAACAACTCTTGCTAAATAATTTAAATATGACTCCTACCTTATATTTTTCAAATAAATAAAGTGAAAAATAAACATTCACCCCAAAGTAGAGATAGCAATTATAAATTTAAACTTTAACTTTTCTATAGAATGAAAACATGCTGACCACTGAAAGAAAAACAAAGCAACCCAGCAGTTTTCTGCCCCACAGGGACTCCAGATGACAGCAAGTAAATCGAGAGATATCTCTAATGTTCCAAGGCAATTTTCTAAAGCCGGAATCATTCCTTCATGCACCTGCAAAGGATTCAGAAGCCCATGGGGAAGTAAACATTTATTTCAAAAATAAACTTTAAAGTTTGGAAATAAAAACAGACAAGCTGCTTCCTTGTGGAAGAAAATGTAGCTTGGCACCACGAGAGGTGGTGTAATTAGACTTTCCAAGAGCAGCAATAACAGGTGACAACGTACTCCAAGACATTCAGACAACCACAGAGCTGAACAAGCGCAATTTGCATCCATTAAACACGAGACAAACACAGAGAACTAGAAATCAGGAGGCCAAGGTTCTTACTCTGGCCTTACCCAGGGTTATATTTGCTTTCTTCTCTGAATAATAGTAACGAAAAACTAACTTTTACTCAATTATGAGAGGCAAATGACCATTTCAAACAGTTTCTAAAAGGAAGTAACTTGGAAATTACCATCATCGTGGCGAGGACTGTAGCTCAACAGGGTAAGAACTTGCCTGGCACGCGCAAGGCACTGTGGGGTCCATCACTAGCTCCTCATAAATCAATTGTAGTGTGAGTGATGTACCCCTGTAATTCCAGCACTTTGGAGGTAAAGGCAGGATGGTTTGAGTTCAAGGCCATCCTCAGCTACAAAGTATGTGCAAACACAGCCTGGATTACACAAAATCCTTTCTCTAAAAAGAAAACAGCGGGCTGGAGAGGTGGCTCAGGGGTTAAGCCTCTGCCTTGCAGGCGGAAGGTCCCGAGTTCTGATCCTAGACCCACGTATAGAAGCCAGACGGAAGCCGGGCGGCCTGCGTTGCTGGTCCTGGTAGGGCGGAGCCTGTGAATACTGGGGCAGAGTAAACAAGGAGGTGGAGGCGTCCATGGTGGCTCCCAAAATCGCCTGTGGTTCTACACACACACACACACACACATACACACGCACACACACGCATACACGCATAATTGAATAAATAATAAAAATTAAAAAAAACCAAAAAACAGCATTTTATTACTGCTAAAATCTGATATCTCTCTTCCTTGTGATCCACCTTTTCCTCTGCTTATATTTTTCTTCCTCTTTTTCTCCTTATCTTTAACCTTTCTTTCCTAGCAACTTTTTCTGCCAACCTCTTAACTATCTACAGTACATGAATTTAACTGACCACATAGTATGTATATTTGCATTTCTCTTTAGAAACAACTAAATTCAGTTACTTTTTCTTGTTCATGACCTGAAATTGATTTAGTTTCAATGAGTCATTGGCTCACATAAGAAAAATTTTTAAAAAGTTTTCTTTTTGCAATCTAAAAGGATCATCTCTGGGTTTATTGGCGTAAGAGAGTCAATTTGTTAGTGAGCAATATTTCAGGGTCACATGCAACCAACCTACTAGTGATTTTCTTTTCAGGGACATTGAACCAAGCGCCACCTCATTTCTTTCAGCTGCCCTGTATTCTACCCTCGGGTGAATATTCATCCAGAATTCCCCCACCCTCCGTCCACTTTCTGAATGTTAAATGAGATCCCAGGATCTCTGATCAATGTTAATCAATCAATAACTACTTTCTTAGCATTCATATGCACAGCTTCTATTAGATCTTTGGTGCACTATAGTTAAGAAGGATGTTTTTGTTTCAAATATCTTGAAGTATTTCAAACTAGAAAAGAATTGTATGTTTGTGTGTGTGTATGTGTGTGTGCATGCGTGCATGTGTAAACTAGTAAAGAATATGTGTGATAGGGCAGAATAGAAATAAATATCGGCTGCTTATCTTGAAAAATTTATAGTCTCATATTTTTAGGAGGTACACAATGATGCTATAATGTATGACATGGTGTATAATCAATGGGGCTGATTCACATAACCATGCCCTCACGTCTCATACTTCACTTGTTAATTAGCATCTCATTCCTACCACCCTCTCCATTCATTCTTCCCACAAAAAAAAAAAAGAGAAGCCTTTTCTAGGTGCTAAGATGGGTGTGACACCACGAAAATGGAAGGGGGAGTCACATCTGAAGGGTTCCATCTGAGTGTGAAGAAGATGATGCAACTCCAAGTGCTAAGCACTATCAATACAAGAGCAGAGCAGAGAGAGAGAGAGAGAGAGAGAGAGAGAGAGAGAGAGAGAAGGGCAGCAATGATGAACCTGCCTTCGGAACTTCAGCTTCACAGAGAGGGAAGAACCAAGAAGGGAAGCTGGTTTCATCATTTTCTCTCTTTTTTGTTTATTTTTTTCCCCAATCATACAAACTTAATAGGTACCCCGGTCCCCTCCCTCCCTCCTCCTCTCCCCAGTCCCCCTTGCACCCTCGCTCCCTTTTCCCCTTCCTTTAATGCCCCCTCCTACCCTTTCTCCCATACCCTGCAGCATCCTTTAGTGTGAATGTCAAACTTCCCGTTGCTTCCTCCACTCTAGTGAGGTGTAAGGACTCAGTGGCATTGCTCAGAACCCTTTCTTGGGCTCCCCTTTAGCATGGGAACACTTTTATGACTGTTAATCCCTTGCCTCTAAGGATCCTAGTGCCTGTGATCCATGCTAGACCTTGGTGGGGGTGTCATTGATAATGTCAGTCATTGCGCAGATCATGCCAAGTCCAATTATAGCTACTGCGGCCCTAACTCATGTGGGGTATCTTGAGACTCATTGCTCCTCCCCATCTTTAGACTCTTATAATCTTCCCACCCCCTCTTCTGCAAATTTCCCTGAGCTTTCATCATTTTCTGGCTCCTCTGCCTCTGCCCCTCACCTCAAGGGCTGGTACTGCGCTGAAGTCTCTACAAGGTCTGCTCCTTTTTCCTTTGGCTGCCCTGTGGCCCCATGAGTCCGTGTGAAGGATTTCCAGTCTCATAACTACAGACTGACCTACTTGCCAGAAATTGGTATTCACTGGGTCAAAAGCCATATCAAATTACTCAAGACTAAGCTAAACTGTCTCTTCTGTTTCTAACTGGTGTAAACTGGGCTCGTCTCAATGCTAAAAGTTGGAATTGTTTTGCTACCTAAACCTTTCAGTTTTTCCACTGTTATTAAGACAAGTAGAACATATATTTTTAAAATGTTGGATTATCTTGTTCCTGTTTTCCATTCAAGGCACCAGGTTGTTCTCCAAGTCTCTCATTTTATATCCTAGCAGAGGGAGTTGGGGCTAATTGCTGAAATCAAACACATTCTCCCTGGTGTAGCTTCTAGTCCCATGTGTCTTTGCTATGATAATTTTGTTCTAGACAAGAACTCACTCTTTGACTTCTGCTCCCAAATGAAGACAAGATATCTCTGACTTGTTTTTCTACTCATGAGTTTTACACCAGGTTCATGAGTAAGCAAAAAGCTTTGTTTCATTGTAACAAATCCCTGATACCATTAACTTCTAAAGGGAAAATTTTTATTTTGGCACAGAGTTTGAATCAGAGACAAGACAGTGGTAAAATCTGTGATGAAAAAAATTATTCATTTCACAACCAGGAAGTGCACACATGCCAGATAAAAAGACAGAGAGAGAGTGAGAGAGAAAGAGAGAAAGAGAGAGACAGAGAGAGAGAGAAAGAGAGAGAGAGAACCATTTTGTCTTTTTGAGGAATACTTAACACTTAAAATATTGCAAGGGTAGAATGACTATGTTGGTCCTGAAAAGTATCATATCCCTGGGACTTGACATGCAAAGACAGATACACGCTGGAACTGCTGAACATAAGGCGAAGGTAAGAGGGAGGAAGCAGTTTCAGAAGAGGATGCTTGGTGTATGTGACACAAGAGAAGGGAAGTAGCTACAGAGGTGCGGAGTTCCTGGTTTCAGGATGCAGTGGAAGCCTGTCTCTAAACAAGACGTGACCACCACGATCCTGAAATGAGAGCAGATGTAATTACAGCAACAGCAAAACCACAGGCTTAAATTGGTTCCATGGCCATGATTCGTCGACTCAGCTGATGGTTAGCATTAATTATCAGCTTGATGCCAGAAAGGCAGAGGCCTGTGGGTTCATCTGAGAGGGATTCACTAGATTAGGGTTGGCCTCTGGGACACCAGGGATTGCCTCAATGGCAGTGTGTGATGGAAAGAACCATTGTCCAGGTATGGCTCCAGGACGAACTAAAGGAGAAAGTGAGCTGATTCCATGCATTCGAGTTCTGTGGTTTCCTATAGTGAGTACAATACAACCCTGCTTCGAGTTCCCACTGAATTAACCTCCAAATGATAAGACACTATAGTTTGAATTTTAAGTAGAATATGCAGTTTTTTTCTTTAAGTTGGTTTTGTCGGAGTATTTTTATCACCATAACTGAAGAGAAACTAAGACACTCTTGGTCTCATGAAAAGTCCAATGTTCTGAGGCTTCAGGTTAATACTTCCTCAGCCTTAGTAGTGCTCCTATGCTTAAGGGGAACAAGAGAAAGGGCTTATGGAAATGCCACTGGGTCCTTATATGTCATCGGAGAGGAGGACCCAGTGGAGAGTTAGGCGTACACAATAAAGGACTCTCTGGGAATTGGGGGGGAGGCACTGGGGGATGGGGAGGGAGAGGAGGAGGAGGAGGGGGTTCAGGGGGAGGAGGGGGGAGGGGGGAACTGGTAAAAAAAATTTTTAATGTATAATTACATTTTTAATAAAAAAAATTTAAAAAAAGGAAAAAAAATATACAAGCTAGCCAGTTGTTGCAGTTGCTGGAGCCAGTAGCAACCAGCAGAACTGCCGTGGGGCTATTCGGGGGACACACAGGGGTGAGGATGAAGGTGCCCACAAGCAACAGGCACCGGAGACACCATGTGGGGGGAAATGACGCCCACTTCATTGTGCAGGAACGAACACTCACATGGGGGGAGCGGGCCAATCTGGCCTCTGGCATGTGCGCTGGGAAGTCCGTATACCAATGGAAAGAGGGTCATGTATGTAGGGGCTCTTTCCGGGCCGACCAGACCACAAGTTCTTACTGCCATTCTAAGGCACCTAGAGGTGGGGGGTGTGTGTGCAGAGGCACTGGGTGGCTGGCAGAAGGCTTTGGCGAGTCACCAGGAAGTATGTTTTCTCGGCATGCACCAGGGCAGCTGTGGCACGTCCTGGAAAGCATCGGCCACAGCCGCCATCCAAGCCTGGACTCCATCCTCACCTACAGCCAGTGTTGGTGCCCACTGCAATCCTAGCAGGACGCAGCAGGATCAAGAGTTCAAAGCCAGTCTGGGCTTCATGAGACCCTATCTACAGTGCATAAACAAACCCATACACATAGAGACAGAAAGAGGAGAGAGACAGAGAGAGAGAGAGAGAGAGAGAGGATCCAAAAGTAGATGAAATGTATTTCTCTCAATCTTTTTATTCTGTCTTTTCAATAAGAGTTATTTTTCATTTAGCTCTTCTCTTGAATGACCTACACAATCCTGTGTTTAAAGGTCCTGAGAGTCTTTTGCTTATATGATACAAGCTTTGTGTCTCATGAGACCTGTGTACCCTTTGACATAGTGCCTGATGAAACCATTGTGATCAAAGGATGGGCTACACTGGGATGTTTAATCCAGTTAGATCTCAATTTAGGAGCCGTCAGTGGGAATTAAACTTGTCTAAACCACAGTGTCAGAAAACAGGATTCTGAGAGAGGGGAAGGGAGTAGCGGGCAGATTCTAGGGAAGCATCTAAAAGGAATTACGTGTTCTATTTCATATTGGTTCAGTTACAATAAACACTAGCTGTGTGCTAAATATGCCAGGCTCTGTGCTTGGCGTTGGGGTTGGGGAAGATTCAAGGTCAGAATAAGGAAATGTGCATGATATAAAGATGCACGTGACATGACCACTGCTCTCGGGGGATTTGACAACTGACTGAGATACAGATACATGTGATTTCCTTGGAAAAATTTTTATTTACATTTTTTATTATTTCCGCTCATACAAACTTAATAGGTAGACCAGTTCCCTCCCTCCCTCCTCCTCCCCCCAAACCCCCTGCTCCCCCTCCCCTCTCTCCCCATCCCCCAGTGCCTCCCCCCCAATTCCCAGAGAGTCCTTTATTGTGTATGCTTAACTCTCCTCTGGGTCCTCCTCTCCGATGACGTACAAGGACCCAATGGCATTTCCCTGAACCCTTTCTCGTGTTCCCCTTAAGCATAGGAACACTACTGTGGCTGTCAATCCCTTGCCTCCAAGGATCTTGGTGCCTTTAGCTGATGCTAGACTTTGTGGGGTCAATAGTGTGTTGGACATTGCGCAGGGCATGCAAAGTCCAATTATGATTGCTTCAGCCCTAACTAGTGTGGAGAATCTTACAAATCATTGCTCCTCCCATCCTTTTGCTCTTACAATCTTACCGCCCCCTCTTCTGCAAATGTCCCTGAGCTTCAGGATGGGGAGAGATTAGTCTGGCCTAGTTCTAGGTGGCTGATATAGAGTCTCTGAAGTTCTGGATTGTGGTTTGTTGATTTTCCTTTGCAGTTTTGCTGCTCCTGCAATGCCCTTCACTCCATCCTGATGGGAACTGTATGTCACCCCTTGGTCAGAGACAAAAAGCTGTTAAACTGGAGTCTTGTTATAATAGCACATTCAAGGGTAGATGTAATAAAAGTAGGAAACCTCAGTGAGGGAGGGGTCTTAAGGAGTACCGCATTCTTATCCAACCATCCTGGTGGACAAGGTCCCAGCATGGCAGAATATTGTTTTAAGGAAACTATTTCTGCAAAAAAAAGGACATGGCATTATTTTATATAAATAAGGAAAATATGGGAATTATCAGGCCTTGGTGTTTCTGCCCAGTTCAGGCCTAAAGCCAGCTCGCTAGGGAATGTCACAGTAAAGCCTATGGGCAGGTGTTAGGAATTCCTTCCTAGGTAATTTAAGTTTTACCTCTGGCAGGAGGAATGCTTCTGGGAATTGGGTGTACTGCCTCCCTGTTCTTAGGTTTTTTTGGGTCTAGCTTCCTGCTCTCTGATCTAGAGAAAAAGCCTGCTTTAAACTTTAAATCAAATTGCAACTAGAGATTTTATGTCTAGTCACACACAGTAAGTAGACTTGTTAGACAGAATGCATACACTGATTTTAAAGAAATTAGAGAGCAACTTCAAGAGTCTTAAAACATAGGTGGGTAAAATTCCCACCTATGAGCTAACTCAGAAATTCTAGAAGTATGAGACTATGCCATCTGTTCACTAGAACTTTAAAAGGATGTTTGATCCCTCTTGGACTGTAATTTACGCTATCATAGGAGGAATTGTTCTTTCAATAATTACATTGTTCAAGTGTTTTTTTCAGCACATCTCTCAGCAGCGCTCCATCAACAAAACCATGCTACAGGCACTTATGGCCCTAGAACATTCAAGCCATGCCCCCCCCTAGAGACGTGGTTCAAGCTTGGATTGCAGAAATTCGTGAGGCCTTGGTCTAATCTACTACCCACATATTCTGGCATACCTTCCAGAGGCGAGGTCCTTCGAGGGCCAGTAGTCAATGACAGGTAAGGCTCCACACAAGGGTGGTGTCCGACCTAAGGCAGACACAGTCTATTATGCTGGACCCCCTCTGAACAAAGACCTCTGGCTCCCGCTGGCTATCAAAAAGGATGGATATATAAGAGGAATGAACTAGGCAGGCCTGTATTGTTTGTATGGACTGCATGCAACTTCCCAAGCTAGAACCTGCTGCCATGCCTGGTGCTGATGTCAACCCGCCTGACTGAGAGGACCAACCCGGTCAGGACAACAGCAAAAGCTCACGCTGGGACTTATGGGATGTTGGGCACACGTATAGATAATTGTAATGAAAAACATATTCCTTATTGAAATCAAAAGGAGCTCAATCCTCCTCTGTGTATTTTAAAAACGCAGTCTCTGTTAAAACAATAACAACTATGTGGGTTCAGCCCCATGGCTATCTGGTGGAGTATTATAGATTAGCTAGATTTGGAAATACAGGGAGAATGTTTCTGTTAAGTGCCTTTACCCTCAAGCAATGGGTTAGGGTCTTGAAAAAATGTCCACCCTGAAGATGATTCTGTTGTCTAGGAGAATACGTGTCTGTTTGTAGGTGCAACATTCTTTACCCCCAAATTTTCTGTATAAAAGCTGTCACAAAGTTTCAATAAAGTGGGTCCAGATTGACTCGGCCTAAAGAGTTGTGTGTTTCTGTTCTCCATTCGCTGAACCTTGCCTTACCTGGTCTGGGGGAGCCCTGGTTTTGAGGCCACGGCTCTGGCCTGTAGCAAAGGAGAGTCTGATGTACATGAGTCATACAGAGTCTTCAGAGAGACCATGGGGCAGTTTGGCAGTAAATGTTCCTCTCTCCACTGTCTTCTGCTGGGGTTTCCTAGTCTCTATGAAAAGATGCTGCTCTACAGTAGATTTTTTAGCAGATCAGAAAGCTTCTAGAAGCTCTTTCTAGAAAGAGGCAAACATTCTCATTTTAAATTATTAAGGACTTTATAAAACCAGTGATTGCCAATGATGGTAGTACTCATTAATTTAAATCATCATCTGTTTTTTCTTACATAGTTCTCTTTAAATTTAATTCAAACAAATGTCATTCTTTCTCTTCATTATGACTTGCCTGTCTTCCCTCCTGTGGTTAGTGTTTTTGAGCAATGACACAATGACATTAAAAATTCAATCAAAATGTCTATTTTTATCACTCTTTGACTACAGTGATGAATTACTGCTGAAGAATTACCTTTTCCCTCAGCATTAGAGCAAGATGTTCAAACCTATCACCACAACCCTCAGGGTTTCTCTTAAAATACAAAGGATCATGTGCATTTCACATGGTCTCATTCTCGGTGGTTGGAGCAGAGTCTAAGCGTGTGGTTATCTACTGTATTGCTGAAGTGTATTTGTGTTCCTAAGAGTCTTAAGTCCATATCATGATGACGCCAATGCACAACCAATAAAAGGAAATTTACATCAACTGGGCACCATCAAATAGATGGTCTCCACACAGCGAAGGAAACACTTGACAGGCTGAAAAAGAAACCCATGGAAAAGAAAAGATGTTTGAAAATCATATCTCATTAGTGACTAGTAAGGGGCGGAGAAGAAGGCTCAGTAAGTAAAGACATCTGAATACATATCTGGAGCTGTCTTTGATTCCTGAAACCCACATGGTGAGAGAAGAGAACACACTTCTGAAAGTTGTCTCTACCCTTCTGACTTCTACATGTTCTCTCTGTCTTTCTGTCTGTCTCTGCCTCCTTCTCTGTCTCTATCTGTCTCTCTTTCTGTCTCACTCTGTCTCTGTGTCTCTGTCTCTGTCTCCCTGTCTCTCTCTCTCATTTTGAACTAATATCCAACATATATAGGGAACTCGTGTAACTCAATTACAATAACAATAGTCATAATTTAAGAAAAAACAAGAACTTGAATAGATGTTTCTTTTTTAAAAAAATATAAACATCTTCCTTTTACCATCTCATTACTGTGATGAGTATGTGACCCAAAAAGTTTGAAATGATAGGTTCATCATGTGCACAGTCTCAGGTCATAATTCAATCCTGGCAAGAGAGTGACATCCACGTCGGCAGCTGAGGGAACTGACGACACCAGAGCCACAGAAGAGCTAAGAGAGGCTGTACGCAATGCCCGCGTGACAAAGGTTAAGCCAGCTTTCTCCACCTCATCTACTTGCCCTGGCAATGGTCTCACACCGATTAGATAATCTTCTGAAGATCGCGCAGAGGCTGGCTCCAACTTGGAAACTCCTCATAAGCATGACTAACAGTCCAATGCTCAGCTGCCAAGTTAACCTCCCTAACTAGTTATCACACTAAGCAAGTGACAGCAGGGAAACAAAAAGATTATCAAGGAGCAGTACATCAAAACCACAACTAGACATCACCTCCTATTGTGTGGGCAGCTGTGATTTTAAAAAACATATTTGTGAGACCGATTACAAATTAGAACTTTTGTACACTGTTAGTGAGAATATAACAGGTGAAGCTCTTATGTGAAACAATATTATAAAAATGATGAGCCAATAAACCCACTTCTTGGTATGCATTCAGAAGAATTAATATTGGGATCTTGAGCAGATTATTAGCATTCTCATGGTTTCAACAGAATATTATTCACCATAGCATAGCCAAGATGTTAAAAAAAATCCACCTAAATAGCCCTCGATGAGTGAAAACTTCAGGAAGTATGGGAGATATATGAAATGGAACAATATCAAGTCTTTGTAAGTCTGCACAAAGGTCCTGCTTTGTGCAGCAACAGATGAATTTGGAGAACACTTTGCTAAAACAGAAAAGCCAGTACTATGGCAGAGACAGTGCTCAGCGTCTTCCTAAGTGAAGTCGAAGGAAGTCGGATCAGAGAAGCAGAGTCAAATGGTGATGGCCGGAGCCTGGGAAAAGAAGGAAATGAGCTGCTACTCACTGAGTGTGATGTGTTGTTTATACGTGACAGCTTATTTCTGGAGAGCCTATTCCATCTCCAGCACAGCATTGTCCCTGCAATCCAACACATCGTAGTATTCACTTAAAACTGAAGATGTTAGTGTCATGTGACTGTCTTTAGTTCAATGAAAATAATATAATAGAATAAAAATGTCAGTAGGCCAAAAAAGTTAACAGATCCGTTCTGTTGAGAGTCTTTAATAAAACAAGTGTACCTGGATTTTTCATTGAAAGTTTCAGGCATTGTATATTTTTAAAACATTACAGTCATTTTTATGAGAGAGAGGATTAGGGAGAGAGGCAGAAAAAGAGAGAGATGGAGAGGGAGCGGGAGAGAGAGGTAAAGAGGGAGAGAGAAAGAGAGAGAGAGAAACACAAATGCCCACTTACCGCATCATACATGTAGATGCCGCATCATACATGTAGATGCCACATCATACATGTAGAATCCAGGGATGTAACTCAGATGACATGTTTGCCCACATGCATCTTTGCATGCTGAGTCAACTAGAAGGTCTAAGCATTGTACAATTTTTTTCTTCCACATTTTACTTTTTTCCAAATCACACAAGGTCAGTAAGTACCACCATCCTCTCCCTCCTTCTCCCTTCTCCAGTCCCCTCTTGCACTCTCCCCCGACTTTTCCCTTACACTCCCTTCCCTTCTCCCAGTGCCTCCCTCTTCCTTCCTCCCATCCCCTGGAGCATCCTTTTGTGTGAATGCCAAACCTCCCTCTGAGTCTTCCACTCTAGTGAGGGGTAAGGACTCAGTGGCATAGCCCAGAGCCCTTTCTTGGGCTCCTCATATGGGAAGTATGTACGGGAAGTCTATTACAACTGTTAATTCCTTGTCTCTAAAGATCCTACTGCCTGCAGCCTTCTCCCCTGTGATCCATGCTAGATTAGGGGGGAGGGTTGTCGACTTGTCAGCCATTGTGCAAGTCAGGCAAAATCCAATTATGGCTACTGCAGCCCTAACTTGTGTGGAGTATCTTGCATATTGTTGATCCTTCCCATCTTTAGATTCTTACGATCTTGCCACCCTCTCTTCCGCAAGGTTCCCTGAGCTTTAGGATAGGGAGAGATTTGGCTAATCTGGTTCTGGGTGATTAATGTAGGGTCTTTGGTGTTCTGAATTATAGTTTGTTGCTGTTTTCAGTTTTGCTTTTCCTGCACCACCCTTGGCTCCATCCTGATTGGTATCGAAGGTTACCTCTTAACCAAAGATAAAAGACTGTTTAAATGAAGATCTTAATATACGAGGAGACTCAAAGGTAGATGGAGTAGGAGCAGGAAACCACAGTAAGGAGGGGTCAGTGTCCCATTTGCAGGACGGTTTCCATCTATCTGCCAGTCCCTACACCCTCTCTGATTGGTGAGATCAAACCTTTTCAGTTGCAGATGACCAGGAAGGGAAGTGAGAATGTTCTGTACCAGATGTCTTGCTACTTATATGCCATACTTGATGGTGACCCATTTTCTTTACTGAAGCCTGATCCCCTCTCTCCTTTTTCTGGGGGGCCCTCCTTCCCATTACTTCCTGCTTATATCTTTGAGATTACAGTAGGCAATGCAAAGATTTACTTTTGAATATGTCATTAAGTGGGGTTGGTACTAGGATCCCACCTATTAAGGAGTACATGCAATGTCTAATTTTCTGTGTCTGGGATACTTCACTCAATATATATTTTTCTAATTCCATCCACTTCCAAGAAACATTAATTCATCTTTTTTGATGGCTGAGTAGTATTCCATTGTATAAATGTACCACATTTTCCTTATCCATTCATCAACTGTTGAGCATTTGGTTGATTCCAAAGACTTTGCTATTATAAATAGTGCTGCAATGAACATGGTAGTCTAAGCATTGTACAGTTTTAATTATATTATTTATATGAGACCGAGAGAGAGAGAAAGAGAGAGAGACTCAGACGTGCAAGTGGCATGGCATGTGTGTGGAGGTTAGAAGACAACTTTTAGAAGCCAGCTGTTCTCTTCTTCCACTAGAATGGCTCTGGGCGATAAGTTCAGTATCCAAGTACACACAGGTGCCCATGGGACCATCTCGTGGCACACATTTTAACGTGTAGAAAATTAGTACTTTTTAAATTTTAAGAACAAGAGAGTATCTGCTCTCTAAGGGAACATGGTGAAAGGTTCTCCAACATGAGAAAAACCTGCTAGTATCATCGTTCTTTACTTGCCCCTTGGACACTGAATCAGCACTAAGTGAAACTTTATGTTTGGGTGAAGATATTTTAAAAAGGGGTAAAATATTAAATAAACCCTTGAGAATGGGTTGTTAAGTATAAGAATCCTAGAAAATCCCTGTGACACAGAAGATGAGTCGCCATAGCGACTCAGAAAGTGTTAAGTACTCAGGGGACTACTGGCCTCTGGGTTGCAAAGGAAGGCAGCCGAGGAGTGCAGGAAGATGCTCAGGAAGAGAAGGGCTTTGCTACAGTACCACCTGTGCACGGGGGCGCACCTTCCATAAAAGACACAAGCATTTCACCTTCAGCCTCTGCTTACACCTAAGCACACAGCATCGACTGGCTGAGGCTGGAAGACAATTCACCCTATCAGCAACTCTTCAAAGGCTTGGGAAATCTATCCATAGAAAGACTGTTGCTAAGAGAAGAATGAAAGTGAGCACATAAATTAAAATGCACGGTCCCCTTTTATTCACTTAATTAATTCTGAGATACAGAGTGACCGTCTATCATTTCCCAGTTGTGATTCTAAACTCAGAGTGAGTGATAACAAGGTTGCTGCATTTCCCGGTCTGTCCACAACAGAGAGGACTTTGAAATGTGTTATATTCTCTGCCATAACTTGGGTACTCACTTGGAATTTGATTTAAAACGTGTGCCTTTTTGGTATTTGCTCATTACTCTGCCTGTCCTTTTGTTTTTTTTTATTTCCACTCATACAAACTTAACAGGTACACCGGTCCCCCCTCCCTCCAATCCCCTATCCCCCTGTGCCCCCCTTCCCTCCCCCTTCCCTCCCCGTCCCCCAGTGCCTCCCCCTCCCATCCCCGGAGCATCCTTTAATGTGCATGCCAAACTCTCCTCTGGGTCCTCCTCTCCGATGTCTGCCTGTCCTTTTTTTAAAAGATTGTAAGAGCAAAAGGATGGGAGGAGCAACGATTTGCAAGATTCTCAACAATAGTTGGGGCCAAAGCAATCATAATGGGACTTTGCATGCCCTGCACAATGTGCAGCGCACTGTTGCTGTCATAAAGTCTAGCATCTGTTAAGGGCACCGAGATCCTTGGAGGCAAGGGATTGACAGCCATAGTAGTGATCTTATGCTTAAGGGGAACAAGAGAAAGGGCTTATGGAAATGCCACTGGGTCCTTATATGTCATCGGAGAGGAGGACCCAGTGGAGAGTCAGGCGTACACAATAAAGGACTCTCTGGGAATTGGGGGGGAGGCACTGGGGGATGGGGAGGCAGAGGAGGAGAAAGAGGGGGTTTGGGGGGAGGAGGGAGGAGGGAGGGAACTGGTAAAAAATTTTAAAATGTATAATTAAATTTTTAATAAAAAAATAAAAAATAATTAATTTAGAACCTGAGAAGATAGCTCAGGGGTTAAAGCAAAAGGGCCTGAGTTCAGATCACCATTATTGTTTGTTTGTGTTCATCTTCTGCCGCCTGCCCCTCTGGCTGGCCCCCTCCCTTCCTCAGAGAACCCCCTCAACTTACACCCATGCTTTCATTTCACATGCAATTCATTATCCTCTCTCTCTCTCTCTCTCTCTCTCTCTCTCTCTCTCTCTCTCTCCCTCTCTCTCTCTCTCTGTCTCTGTCTCCCTCTCTCTCTCTCTCTCTCTCTCTCTTAAGTTCATGATATCTTTGGGGGATGTTCTACTGATTATTTTCTCCTTTTTACAATTAACTTTTATGATAAGAAAACTTCTCTTAATAATGCCCCCAATATCAAGGGACGGGGCTGTAACCCTTAAGGAGACAGAATAACAACCAGGGCCCCCACTCTTTGAATGAGTCACTGGTCCTGCTGCTTTGTGGTTTCATCTTCTCCGTGTATAATGGGGATCACACAGCTTTATGAGACTTGTGAGCCCACGAGATCTTAAGACGGCAGCCTTATTCTCCTGCCATCAACGTCTACATCGTTGTATATCATGTTTCTCTCCCACCTTCTCTTCCCTTATTTTACAAATAAGGGAGTGAGAGCCTTGGAGGTTAAATGGCTCACTCATGGGGATGGAGCTAATTAACAGACTTGCAGACATCATTCACCAACCTTAAAAATGTCCTTTTGGTACCTTGTCAAGAACAACCTATTACCTCTAAGAAAGCTCCTTTCCTAATGAGGAGGAATTTCATCAGTGTTGCCCATCTTCCTATATAATTAACTTTTGTTTTATCTCTCTTAATAGAGTCCATAAAATAGAGGACAAACAGCAGTAGGTATTTTAAACTTAGTACAGTTTCTATGATATTAAAGAATGCAAATTATTTTAAATGGAAAGCAATCACAGTCCCATCGATATAAAAATCACTCCTACATTAATTTTCCATCACTTCCAAATTTCCTTTTTATCTTTCAAGATATACTCTCTAAGAGACTGCAATACAACATATAATATATTTATATTTTATGTGTAGAATTCTCTATACTTAACATTATTTTTCTTTTTTTATAATCATACATAAAATATATAAAATGAAATATATTTGTCATAGATGGGCACAGGTGTAAACTTGACTGTTGTGGGTTTGAGCTCTGGGCACATTTGTGGAGAATTGTAGATGAGTTGAACTCAGAGCTAACCTGAAGGAGATTGTCTAGCTGATGAGGAAGGCCCAGTCTATGGTGGATGGGATTAGGCCCTGGAATAAATCACAGAGAGCTGGTTGAGAGAGTTTGCATCCTTCTGTACACTTGGCCAGACATGCTCATCTGGCAAGTAAGGATTGTCCGTCTCTCAGCTGTTATGCAGTGATAGTGTGGCCAGTTCCCTCAGCTCTGGTGTTGATGCATGCTCTCCCGTCAAGCTGGACTAAAAACTGTAACCAGTAATCGTAAGAGAAAATAAGCCCCTTGTTCCCTTAAACCATTTGATTGTCATTTATCAGCAGCCATGCAGGCGGACTGCAACAGAATTATGAGATAGTTGTGAAGTTAACCTGTATCCTAGATTTGGATACATATGCATTTTCCAGATTTGATCCAATATGAATAACACAAAAGAGAACATAAAAGAGAACATTTCTATAGTTATCTTCATATAAGGAAATATATCCGTGTCAAACATTATTATAGTAAAAAAAAATCTGGTTCAAATTCATCTTCTGCATGGGAAAAACACATAAATATGAAACATCATTTTGGCACAGTATATACTGACTTTGCTATGATAGAGTTGTGTTGCTGTTTGCCTGCATGGTTGCTGATAAAAGACCAAAAGACCATCAAACAGCTTAAGGGAACAAGGGGTTTATTTTCTTAGATAGTCCAGTTACAGTCTGCCCAGCTTGACGGAAGAGCATGCATCAACCAACACAGGGCCGAAGGAACTAGCCACATCTCTAGACAATGGCTGAGAGAGAGAGACAATCCTTACTTGCCAGACCAGCATGTCTGGCCAAGTGTACAGAAGGATGCCAACTTTCCCAATCAGTGCTCAGTATTTTATTCAACTGTTTAGGGCCTATTTCTATCCACCATGGGTTGGGCCTTCCCCATCATCTAGACAATCTCCCACAGGTTTGCTCTGGGATTAACTCAACCATTAATTCTCTACAAATGTGCCCAGAGCTCAAACCCTCAACCATCAAATTGACACCTGGACATAACCATGACAAGTTGTGAATGGAATCAGCTTGTGCTGCTAATAGAGAATTGCCTCACACACTAGAATGCTCTGTAGACTATAAGCACTGCATAGGTGAACGCTTCCTTTCCTTCAGTTTAAAACGACCTGGCAGTTGGAATTATACTGTTGTTAATCAGTTTCCCAACTCTGGAATCAAAGAGCTGATCAAAACAGAGGAGCAAAGGTCTGTGGGGGCAAAAGTTTGTGGGGGCTCAGTTTCAGAGGTTGCTGGGTATGGTTAATGTCCAAGATGAATGAAAAATATGATGAAGGGAAGTTGCTCATCTTATGGTGAATGGGAAGCAAAATGAATGCCAGAAAGCAAGAACAAGATGCGCTCTGCAGGAATACCACTACGGCAATCTACTTTCTTAAACGAAGCTGATAGTCCATTCGGCTCAATTTATCATTGGATTAACATATTCAGTAGGTAAAAGCTCTCATGACCCCACACATCTCTGGGCTCTACTTTGAACACTCAAGTGCTAAGGGCTGACATACGCTATGCCAACAGTCCGTTTTGACAGTCAGCCATATATTGCTGAAAGATGGGGTCCTATTCCAATAAATGCATCATTACACGGTTTTGTCCTTATGAAATATCACAGATTATACTGAGAGTTAGGAACAAACCAAGATGTCACAGCCTATGAGACTACACATCCAAATTGTGTGAGATATTTATATAGTACAGCCTGTTGTTCCTAAGGCCGTAGCAAATAAAGAAACGACATTAAATCCGGAACATAGTAAATAATGCCATCAAGTGATACAGTAAACAAATGTGTAAGACTGCTGCCAGTCTGGCCCACCATACTGCTTTACGACAAACACTTGTATATAAGTAGATGGACCACATCCCAAATACGAATGAAAGCAAAGTACAAGAAACGCCTAAGCCACTGTTTGCTTTGTTCATCGCCAGTGCCAAACAGCAGCAGTAGCTTATCATTATTATGCGCCATGACTCGCTATGACTGACAGCTATTAGCTTTGCTCATGCAGCGTCACCACAAGCACGTGGGAAAAGCCTTATGCTATGACCTTAGCACAGCTGTACCTTGCTCGGCTCTCGGGCATCTTGCTCTCCAATTAGAGCCACATGTGTTGTCCAGGTCTGCTGCTAACTGAAACAGTGTAATGTGCAGTGAGTGACTATGTTTTCATCACCTCAGAAGGAAGACTTGAACCCTTTAACACCACTCCCCTCGATATCCTTCACTCACAACCCTAACCAGCAGCTATTCCACTTTCTGACTTTTTCTGTGTTGCTACCTGAACTTGCATATGAATTTAACACATATGCTGTAAACTTTTGTGCCTAGTTTCCTCCACTTAGTATGTTTTCAAGGTTCATCCGATTTGTAGTGTGTTTCACTGCTTTGTTCCATTTCACAATTAAATAATATGCTGCTGTACTGTATGATAATTTGTCCATTCTGTTCATCTTGAGTACTTTGGTTTGTTTGATTTACAGTAGTCAGAATCTTCTATATTCTAGTCAATTTCTCAAGTACGGAGCTACATCTCCAGCTCCGGTGTGATGTTTAGAGTCATCTTATTTAATTTTATTTATTTAATTAGTATTAAATAAATAAATATTTAATTTAATACTGGATAGCTGGTAAACATTATTTCTGGTCACATCAGTGATGGTGTTTTCAAAAGCGACTAACATTTAAATATATAGACTGAGTCAAGATCACTATTATGGTCATCAAATCTCTTGAAGTTCTCAATAGATAAGGAAAGTTCTTTCTAATTGAGCTGAGACATGCATTTTAATCTGCTTGACAGACTAATATTTTTGGTTCTGAGGTCTTTGGGCTGGATTTCATAATTTTTTAGCTTGTGTTGGAAGATTATGGATCCTCTTGATCTCATCTAATTGACCCTTCACAGGCTCTACCCAACCTTGCTTCCTCCTCTAACCCAATATCTCTTAAGTCACATGAGAATGGGGATAGGAGAGATGGCTCTGGGGTCAAATTCTCACCTTGCAAGCAAAGGAGCCTGAGTTTGGATTTCAGGTCTCACATAAAATTGCCTAATAGGTGTAGTGGCCTGTCTGTAATTCTAGCTCTAGAAGGTAGAATTTGGGAATCTCCACAGCAAACTGTTAGCCAGAATAGCCCAAATGGCATGTTATAGGTTTAATTACACAGCCACTGAGGATTAGCATTGAGAATGAGCAATTGAGGATGATTTCCTGCATTATCCATGAGCCTCCACAGGTGTGCATACACAAACACACACACACACACACACACACACACACACACACACACACACACACATTCCTGTACATTTGCTTATGTGCGTCCACCCACATGCAAACACATACTCAAACATGCACTTACCCTGTACACACACACGAAAGGACAAAAAGATGTACGAAAGTGAATTATCTAAAGTCTCATGTTAATTGCTTTCTAGGATTGCCAGGCTATTTATTCGATACGTTCATATTTAGTGAGCAAATCCTTCATGCCAGGCACTAATTAAGAAGGATGTGGAGGCAACATTGGTGAGAAAATTCAAATTAGATCTTGGTCCTCAAAGAATTTGACCTCAAGCAGAAAAGTCATGAATCAAACGATCACAAACACAAACACAAACCTTGTTCTACGTGTTAGGAAGGGTGGGTACTTAATTCACAAATATACAAAATTGGTGGATTGTGGGGGACAGGAGAAAAATATAAACCTTTCTTAGAATTTTGTGACAAGCAAAATGTGGATTATAGTGGCATGTGTTAAGATTTTCATTCTATGTCCACCTTTTCTATCAGATATAGAATCAAAGGTTTGTGGGGGCAAAGGTTTGTGGGGGCTCAGTGTCAGAGGTTGCTGTGTATGGTTACATTACTTTGATGCCCAAGATGAGCAAAGAAAAAAATGGTAAAGGAACGCTGCTCACTTCATGGTGGGTGGGAAGCAGAGCGAGTGTGCTAGAAAGCAGGTACAAGACACATTCTGCAAGGGCCACCACTGTAGTAATCTAATTTCTCTAAGTACGCTGCAACTCCTCATGGTCCAATCAGCTGTGAATACCCTAAAAGTCTACGGAAACTCTATTAGCAGCAGAAGCTGCACATATTCACCTCTGTCATAGCAAAGTTAGTATATACTGTGTCCAAATGATGTTTCATATTTATGTGGATTTTTTCCACGCAGAAAGTGAATTTGAACAAGATTTTTTACTATAAGAATGTTTGACATAGGCATTTTTCCTTATATGACGATGGCTGCAAAAAAATGTTCTCTTTCATGTGCTCTTTTGTGTTATTCATAGTAGATCAAATCTGAAAAAGGCATATGTATCCAAAACTAGGGTACAGGTTAACTTCACAACTTATCTCATGAATATATTTCATCTAACATCTTCAAGGTGGAGCTTCCACGTTGAATGTCATCTTTCTTACATAAACCAAGGCACTTTTGTTAAGTTAAAGCTTGGGAGTCTAATGCACATGCACGTTAGTGCTGCTACAGGCACTGACATTAATTTCCAAGGATTTAATCTGCTTTTCCCTCTCTCTGTCTATCTTTCCTTCATTCTTTTTACATTCTATCTATATTTTTTCAAATGTGTCTATTATACAACTTATTTTATTATTTTAGATAGTTATAAAATAGAATCATGACCTTTTTAAAGCATTTTAAGGTGTTTTATCAATTTGTAAATTGAAAGTCTAATTTTAGAGCAAAGCAAATTCATGATCTTAACATTAACTTAAGAATAAATGGATTTCCAACAAACCATAATCCAGAACTTCAGAGACTCTATATCAACCACCTAGAACAAGGCCAGCCTAATCTCTCCCCAACCTGAAGCTCAGGGAAATTTGCGGAAGAGGGGACGGTAAGATTGTAAGAGCACAAGGATGGGAGGAGCAATGATATGCATGATACTCCACACAAGTTAGGGCCGAAGCAACCATAATTGGACTTTGCATGCCCTGCGCAATACCCAACACACTATTGACTCACAAAGTCTAGCATTTGCTAAAGGCACCAAGATCCTTGGAGGCAAGGGATTGACAGCCACAGTAGTGTTCCTATGCTTAAGGGGAACACAGGAAAGGGTTCAGGGAAATGCCACTGGGTCCTTGTACGTCATCGGAGAGGAGGACCCAGAAGAGAGTTTGGCATGCACATTAAAGGACTCTCCGGGGATTGGGGGGGTGAGGGGGAGGGGTGAGGGGAGGGGGAGCAGGCGAGTCGGTGGGAGGAGGAGGGAGGGAGGGAATCGGTGTACCTATTAAGTTTGTATGAGCAGAAATAATAATAAAAAATGTTAAAAAAAGAATAAGTGGATTTCATCTTTGATAGTTTCTATCAAAACTTAAGTTGGTCTCCAATTTATGAACTTAAAATTACGCATTATTTTAATAAGAATTGCCCTTAAAATTACACATTACTTTAATAAGAGTGATTTTTACCTGTTTTAAGTGTATCATGCCACAGACTATTTTACAACTAATAAAAGTTTTGACATTAGATGACAACCTTAATCTAGATTTCATTACACTGTTGACATGATCAACACACATTTTAATTTCCCTCAATTCTAGTTCTTTCATTAAAGGAAAAAGAATCGGTAGGCATGCATCTTTGCAGCATTTAAGCACTAATTAACCAATATCTAAAACACTGTGTATGTTACCTACAAAAAGCATGGCAAAGGCACCTAGTAACAGTTTACTTCATACATCTACTGCTTTAGTCTCATCTGAAGAAAGGAAAGGCAACTGTCCTCTTCAGTTGTCAGCTACAAAGTTCAAGTTTAAATGTACAAAAAATCAAATAATCGCTTAAATAAGTTTATGATTACATTTCGGGTTATATCTGTTGTCACAGTCTGAACACCCCTGGAATCAGACCCCTGGGAGTCAGCTATGAAGTTCTTGGTGATGAAAATGTACATGTAAAAATCCAAGGGGTTCTTTTGTTTTGATTGAAAAGGGAAAAAAAGAATGGAAAAGGTCAGGTGTCCTTAGAAAGATTGGTGGAATCATTGAAAGGAGAGGTGTTTAGGAGCTTTGAGGGTTAGAGCAGAGCCGACAGAGACCCAGTGTCCAGGTCAGCAGGCTAGTGCTCTGGCTGGATGGGAGATGATCGCCCCAGTCTATGCTTCAGGGACAGCAGATGTCACCTGCAGCTTTGTATTGGCATGGAGATGTGACACAAGGATGTGATATGGGGGCCTACTCGCTGCATCTCACACTGGGACGTAAACAACCTCTACAGTGGTGACAGCCATGGTAGAAAGATCGGAGCTCCTTCTCGGGACCTTGCTAAAATGGTGGAAGTTTGCACGGGTCCAGGAATTCTCAAAAATTCCAAGGAAAGACAAGAACCAGATAGACAGGTTTGTAGCTAGTGCTTTGTCACTAAGGAACAAGCATTACGCATGTTGTTGTTGAAAAGCCTGAACTTTTTTGATGGCTGAGTAGTATTCCATTGTATAAATGTACCACATTTTCCTTATCCACTCATCAACTGTCGGACATTTGGGTTGATTCCATGACTTTGCTATTGTAAACATTGCTGCTATGAATATGGTCGTGCTTGTTCCATCGAGGTGAATTTTTGCTGTATGGGGGGTTATTCCCAAAAGTGGAATAGCAGGGTCATATGGCATTTCGATCTTTAACTTCTTTAAGAATCGCCAGACGGCTTGCCAGAGTGGTTGTATGAGCCTGCATTCCCACCAGCAATGTAAGAGAGTTCCCCTCTCTCCATATCCTCTCCAGCATTTGGTGTTCGTATTGTGGATTTTTGCCATCCTGACCGGGGTGAGATGATATCTCAGAGAGGTTTTGATTTGCATTTCCCTTATGGCTAAGGATGTGGAGCATTTTTAAAGATATTTGTTAGACATTTTAATTTCATCCCTGGTAAAGTTTCTTTTAAGTTCCAAGGCCCATTTTTTTAATTGGTCCATTTGTTTCCTTGGTGTTTAGTTTTCTAAGTTCTTTGTGCACTTCTGGATAATAGAGGTCTATCAGATGTATGGTTAGTGAAGATTTTCTCCCCTTCTATGGGTTGCCTTTGTGTTCAAAGTTACAATCTCTTTATCTGAACAGAAGCTCTTTAATTTCATAAGATCCCATCTGTTGAGTGTTGGTTCTAATGACTGTGCTATTGGATTTCCAGTTAGGAAATGTTGGCATAGTCCAATCAGCTCCAGGAAGTTCCCTAGCCTTTCAACTAAGGTTTTTATAGTCTCTGGCCTTATATTGAGATCTTTGATCCATTTGGAATTAAGTCTTGTACATGGTGATAAGTACAGGTCCAGTTTTAATCTTCTGCATGTGGAGATCCAGTTTTGCCAGCACCATTTGTTGAAGATGCTTTTCTTTTCCTATTGGATTTTTTGGGCTCCTTTGTCAAAGACCAAATGTCTGTAGTTTTGTGGGCTTATATCTGGGTCTTCAACCCTTATCCATTGATCTGTGTGTCTATTTTGAAGCCAGTACCAGGCTGTTTTTATAACTATGGATTTGTAGTATAGACTAAGGTTTGGTATGGAGATACCTCCAGTAGTGTTTTTGTTATTCAGGATTGTGTTTGCTGTCCTGGGTCTTTTGTGCCTCCATATGAACATTGAGATTGTATCCCAGACACGGAAAATTAAGCACCTTATGTACTGCCTAATAGGTGGATCCTAGTACCAAACCCACTTAGAGACACACTCAAAGATAAATCTCTGGAATACCTACAGTAATTGCAAAGATTATAAACAGGAGAGAAGGGGAAGGAGGGCCCCGCCAGGAACAAGGAGGGAGGGTATCATGCTATAGTAGAGATAATAGGCCACCATCAAGGACTGCAAGGGGTGACATCCAATACCCATCAGGATGGAGCGAAGGGCATTGCAGGAGCAGCAAAACTGAAAAAAAAATCAACAAACCATAATTCAGAATCAGAGACTTTATATCAACCACCTGGAATCAGGCCTGTCTAATCTCTCCCATCCTGAAGCTCAGGGAAATTTGCGGAAGAGGAGTGGTAAGATTGTAAGAGCACAAGAATGGGAGGAGTTAAGATATGCAAGATACTCCACACAAGTTAGGGCCAAAGCAATTGTAATAAGACTCTGCATGATCTGCGCGATGACCAACTTATCATTGATCCCCTCAAATTCTAGCATGGACTAAAGGCACTATGATCCTTAGAAGCAAGGGATTAACAGTCACAATAGTGTCCCTATAATTAAGGGAAAGGCAAGAAAAAGTTCTAGGAAATGCCACTGAGTCCTTACACCTCATCAGAGAGGAGGACCCAGAGGAAAGTTTGACATACACATTAAAGGATGCTTCAGAGATGGGGGGAGGGAGCACTGGGAGAAAGGGAGGGAGGGGGAAAAGGAAAGAGGGAGCAGAGGTCCAGGGAGAGGTGGAGGGAGGGAGGGAACAGGGGTACCTATTCCATTTGTATGAGCAGAAAAATAAATAAATTAAAAAAAGAAAAGCCTGAACTTCATTTTATCAAGAAGATTGGAAAATTATATGCCTATATGATATTAATCCTTGAGTCTTTTATCAAGTAAGATCCTTGGTGTAAAGAACCAGCCTAAACCAAATAGGTCTGATGCTCCTGGATGCTCTTCCCAGTCCTTCCTTTTCCTTTTGTCCTGTTTCTTTCTCTACTTCATTCCTCTATTCCGCCTTTCTAATCTCCGGTTCCCCCTCTCTTTTCTTTTCGCTTTCTCCATACCCATGTTTCTGCACTTCCCCTTTCTTACTTTAACATCCACATTCACCACCCTCTTTTCTCAATTTGCCCTTCATCCCTTACCTCTCTCTACCTCTGTGCTTCTCCTTCCCTGCCCTTGCCATTAACCCCACTCCATTTCCCTTTCTTACAGTGACTCGTTCAGAACAGAATTTTCTTTAAATAGAATCAACGATCTAGATCTCAACCTCATCCATTCATACACATGGGAAATCTCACCATTCAGACTGTAATAGGTAGGAATTATCACAGGTAAGCACTTGGGTATCCTATATCTGGTTAGGGACCCTGAAATCTGCATATTTATGTGCAGAAAATTCTATACTTAAATGAAAGTGCCTAAAACATCAGCTAACTTTTTTAAGGCAACTTAATTCCTCAGGTTAATAACAGAAGGAAAACAAGCCTGGCCAATAATAGAAGAAAGTGTTCTTTGAAGCCAAACTTAAGTTGAAAAGAGGGACATGTTCAGATAAATTGTCTTTGAGGCAAAACCATAGCACCTCTGTGTAATAAGACTCTGTATTAAAACAGCTGAAGTAGAAAAAGGTAGATGTGCTATTCTGCCTGCCTAAGTAATTATGACTTAATATTTCTTTAATGCAAGGCCTGACCTTGTTTATCCTTGAAACTTTTCTTCTTGAAGCCGAAAGAGCATCCTGTGGGCTAAGGCGAGATGGCAGCACTCTTGATTTGAACTGACGACACAAGGTTTTCTTTTGTCTTTTAGTGATTGTCCTCATTTTTCTGAGAAGCTAATCAAACAGAACAGTAGAGTCGTGATATTTATGGTGTGCTTTTTACTTCAGGATCTTTGTAATGAGTACCTAACAGGAACATAAGAAATATTTTCTAATAAGAAAAAGTCCATGTGAATGTATAGTTCTAAATGAGGAGTCACGAAGCAAGTAGAAGTAGGTTTACTCACCACTGTTTTTCATTCCTCCTTTGTTTTAGACAAGGAATATTAATTTTCACCACAATCTGTTAGGCTATTAGACATAGGAGTCTCCTATCCATTACTGTGACACATGAAGAAATGGACTTTCTGATATTCAAATTGTTGCTCACCTTGCCCTGTGATGTGGTGTTATGGAAAAAAGAGCAAGTAATTATTCATAATTCCTCAAATTACAAATCGGATAGGATGCTGATAAGTACTACCTTGGATACAAAATTTAGAAAACACTTTACACTTCTATTAGGATTTAGGAAGCTTTTGAAGATCGTTGGAGAGACGCTAGGGAGAATGGATGAAGATTTCTTGGAGAAATGTTATATGGTTAAATTTGGTGTGGTTGTGTGTGTTTCAATAAGAAAAAAGTATCTTTGATGTATTTCCGGAGGGAATATAAAAACTTGAGTTACAGAAAATGAACAAACAAAAAGAAACTAAACTCTAAGCTTTGACATGAGTGATCTGGGAGACATGAGTGCAGTGTAGGAAATAAAAGGCTAATTGAAAGTCATTCCATGATGAAACTTCCAAGAGGTTGTCATTCATGGGACCTTGGGGTGATAGAGCTGTTTCATAGTCATACACTAATGCTAGGTAACCCCTCACCTATGGTCTCAATAAAGGCAAACTTGATAAACTTATAGACTCAAATTTTTAAAAAATAACAATAAAAATAAATTGCTTGAAGACAATACTGCCTCCTGTTAACATGTTAGAATGTGTGTATCAGATCCTATCTGGTTATTAGAGAAAGCCTGAAGACAGATTTCCCTGATAATTACTTGAAATGTCATATAGTTAATATGAAACAATTTAATATAACTCAGGATAAGAAAAAAAGAGATGCTCAGTTTTCCCCCTTCACAAAGATGCCCTAAAGCAGTGGGGATAGGTGCTGCACTGGAGTTCTGGAACTCAGCAGAAGAGAGACAGGAACTCTGGGATTCAGAGTCTTGGGGTAACAGCACAGAGAGAGAACAGTAGCAACTGGCCTCCTGATTAGGGAAAACCCTCATTAGGAAAGAGGGCAAGGGGGAGATTTCCCATGTACCCCTGTTACCACAGAAACGAACTTGGGTGAACCCAACAAATGATTATTTATGCCATGACAGCCTAGAGAGAGAAGTCATGTGATATCCATATCATAGGTTTTAAGGGTACTCACAAGTCCCTCTCTACAGACATAGCTTGTTGGTATCTAGAGAACTTAGCCACTTGTAGGAAGTATGCACTAAGCATATCCCCGAACACTGGATACCTAACAAAGGAACTTGACTAGACCCAGCAATGAAACTCTGATCTCAGTACCCAAGCCTATGAAGCATCCTGAATCACAAAGGACAGGCCCCTCAGCTTGGTGGACAGTTAAGCTCTTCCTAGGAACTGAGCGACAAAGCATTTGTCCTCTACGATCTGAGGCCAGCCCCGCTTCTGTTACCACCTGCGACTGGCCACTGGTCATCCTATGCTATTAGCAACACTTAGGGCAAAAGTCACATGGTCTCTCCCACCACTTCTGTTGCTTCCTGCACTGGCTGGTCAAGGCCTGCCAGAAGATGCATGCCGCATACCTCTCCACGTTCTTCCTCAGTCAGTTTGTGTCGTTGATGGACTTGGAGACTTTCAGTCCCAGCATCCAGCAGCGAGGATTCAGGCTGCAGAGCATTGGGACCACAGCAGCCGTCATTGTTATGAGAGTCCCCCTCCGCACTGATGATGGAGCCACTGCAGTGGCTGCTGAGAAAATATCCTTCTGGTCCCTATTCTCCCTGTCAACACACTGCTGGTAGCCAGGTCACGCCATGGCTGCCCCTCCCCAACTTCTACATGCAGCATCCCCAAACCCATTGCTTAGAGCTGAAGGAACTCTCTGGAAAGTATGCCAGGGCACCCTACTGGAACCAACGCTAGCAGAGTCCAACAAGCCTTCACAGTAAGACAAATACATCTTGTGGAGAAAATACTTGATTATGTCAATCACCAAACAAAATTAATAGAAACAACTGATCTTTAAACTATACAAGTATCAGTACACAGCCATCAGCATTGTAAAGAGGAAAGGGAACGTGACGCTTTGTGACAACTGTCCAGCAACAGAGCACAGGAAAGGATATTGACATGTGCCTGTCAAAAAATGTCAAAATAATGACTTTAAGGAAAATCAGTGAGAATGAGAGAGTGCACACAGGCAGTGAGAGTAGAAAATACAATTAATACAACAATTCATGATATGAAGGAGAAATACATCATGAGATAGATATTATGAAAACAACCAACAGAAATTTTTAAAAACTTGGAAAAAAATCAATTGCAATATACCACAGAAAACTGCAAAGACAGACTATACCAAGGAGAAGAAAGATTTTTTTGAACTTGAAGACTGGTATTTTATTTTTTAATACTTAGAATTTTAGTATATTGTTTAGATGGTCCTAAGCTTTTGACTCAAGCTGTCTAAGCCTCCCTGACTTAAAAATATAGGCACATGCCACTGTAACTAGGGAAGATCTGTCTTTACATAGACCACTCAAAATAGATGGGAAAAAAATATGATGACTGCTTTCAAGACTTCTGGGACATGCTTTAAATGATAAATATTGGAACTGTCAAGAGTTACAGAAGGCAAAGACAATGAAAAAGACAGAAAATCTATTTAAGAAAACAGCAACAGAAAACTTCCCTATCTTAGAAAAAAATATGGCATCCAGGTATAAGAGATGAGAGAAAGTCATCATCACAATATATATGATTGAACCAGCAAAACTACAAGATGATAATAGAATTCAAACAAGAGCAAAAGCTGTTTTTATAACCAAATTCAAAAAAGAACAAAAGGTGTTTTTATACCCATAGAATGGGACCTTTTGGGTCTAAAGTTGGATGAGTGAAGGGAAATGCACATATCAGTGGGGTGGCCTGAAGAGAGGTGACTTGATATACCATGGAGGTCTGATCCCACACAGAAGTAGACAAGCCAGAGTGAACTCTGGGGTCCATAGAAGCAGACAGGCATAAGGGTGGGAGGGATGGGAGAGAATAATGAAAAGAAGGGAGGGGATGGAAGGGAACTGGGATGAAAACTCAATATGTTTGTAAAAAAGGGAAAAAAAGAGCAAAAGAAAAGTACCAAGCTGCAGCTCAGGAGAATCTTGCCAAACTTACACTTTGTTAATCATAAACCCATGGGTGGGAGGAAATGGGTTAACACACGCAACATGCTGAAAAGGTGAACAAAAGGCAAGGAATAACAGTAATAAAGCTGCACACACACACACACACTATATCCAGTGAAGACATTCTTCAGAACTTAAAATAATTATGATTTTATTCAAGGCATGTAAAAGCTGAGGGATATCACAGTCACCTGCCTTGCTTTTGAAGAGATGCTTAAGGTAGACATGAAAGGATGCTGCTAACAATATGAAACATAGGAAATGTAAAACTCAATAGTGGGCTAGTGAGATACCCTAGCTGACAAGGTGCCTGCTCTCAATCTTCAGAATGAGAAAAAAAGCTGATTTCTAAAAGTTGTTCTCTGATCTCTATTCCTATAGCATGGCACGAATATTCTTTCTCTCTTTCTCTCTCTCTCTCCTCTCTTTTCTCTCTCTCTCTCTCTCTCTCTCTCTCTCATTCTCTCTCTATCATTTTCTAATAAATAAATATTTTTTAAAAAAAATCTCAAGAGCAGAGGCATCTACACTCACATGCAGAGCACACACTTATACACTGATACATGCAAAACACACACACACACATGCACACACAAATGAACATTAGAGCAGATATTCAAAAGAGCAGAGAATCAAACGGCATTCATGCAGAAAAGCACAAGACCACAAAAGATAAACAGAGAAAACAGAGGCTGAACGCTAACAAGATGACAAGAGTCTTTACTTACCAATAATTAACTTGGAATGTAAATTAGCTAAATTCTCCAATAACATGTATAAATTGGCTTGACGTTATATTAAGACTCAGTGCTATGCTGCTCATAAGAAAATCATTTTGTCAGTGGATACACACACACACACACACACACACACACACACACACACACACACACACACACAGCAGAAAGGGTGAAATGAAGGGATAGTAAAAGATAATCCAGAAAAGGGAAACCCCAAACAGGCTGAAGTACTTATGTTTTATACTAGACAAAATGGACTTTTTAAAACTAAAGCTGTAAAAACAAAGATCACTATGAAATAAATAAGGTCTTGACTCAATTTAGTAGGAAAATAAAATGTATGTATGTATGTATGTCCCATCCTGGAGGACCCAGGATTAAACTTAGCACTATTGAATCTAAATGAACAGGTATGTTCCAATACAAGGAAGTGAGAGGATTTGAACACCTCAACAGATGATCTCGATGAAGACGGTCAACAAGGAAACATCAGAGGGCCAGGAGGAATGCACAAGGAACAAAGACACTTGTGTGCAAACCTGAGCCCACGTGGTGGGAGGGATCAGCACACGAGCATAATCCTCTGGTCTCCACATACACTCCTTCCCTTTCTCTCCTTCTATCACCTTCTCTCAAAAATAAATACAACTTTTTTTAAACAAAAAGAAACATCACAATAGAACTGTACTACATACCAAATAGATCCCCTTAAACTTCACAAAATATTTTATCTGGTTACCTTAGGGCACACAGCTCGCCTCCTCATCACATAGACCACTCTCCAGCATGGAGCATATGTGAGGTCACAAACTTAAAAAATATTTAAAAATTTGAAATTACATCATGTATCTGCCATGATCAAGATAGAATAATACCAAAAATCAACAAGATGAACTTTGGAAATTGCACAAAGAAACGAAGACTAAATAATATCCTGTGGAACAAATTATAGTCCACTGAGAAACTGAAAGCAAAATTCAGAATATCTTAAATGGCGATAACAGAGTGTACTGAAATGCATGGGCCATGGCAAAAGGATTACTGGAAAGGAATATTGTGTGAGTCACAACTGTGGTTTAAACTTGACTGGGAGCTACATTGGAGGGCTCAAAAAGAAATAGGTTAATTCAAATAATATATAAAATACTATTAAAATACTTTTAATAATGTATTTTACTAACCCCATATAGCCAAAAATATCATCATTTTAATGTATCATAATATTTAAAGGTTACTGATGAGCTTTCTTTGGTTCTTCACACTTTTACTGAGATCTGTTTTGAACTCTCACATTTTCAGCCTGTCTCAGTTCCGACTGTCCAAGTTTTAAGTTTTAAGTGCCCAGGGTCCATGTGTGACAGTTGTACTGGACACTGAAGTACAATATCATAACACATCCCCAGTCTTTTCATTTTTTCTCAAGCACAATATTTCACATCATTTGGTACATCCTACCCAGATGATCATTAATAAAATTGTTGAACTGACTCAACGTTTACTTTTACTAAAAGGTCTTCCAGTAGCTAAATAGATAAATACAGAATAAAATACATATACACACAGCAGAATGCTATTCAAGCTGAAGAAAGAAAGGGAAATCTTGTTACAATTCACAGTACAGCTTGAAGACATTTGGTTAAGTGAAATAAGCCAGGCAAAGGAATAAATTCTATGTGATTCTACTTAATGACATAACTGGGGTAATTTACGTTCATAGAGACAGTAAAATTGTGGATTCTGGTACCTTATAGAGGAGATTATGGAGAACTCTTTTTAATTAATTAAGAGTTTCAGTTTGAATGACATGAAACATTTAGAGATGTCTAGTGGTGATGACTGTTTAGTATTTCAATATACTTAACACCACTGGATATATGTTTACGTATGTTCGAAAGAACAAATTTTTATGGCATGGTTATTTTACTAAACAAAAAAAAAGGAAAAAAAAGCAAGCTCACAGCTGTGAACCCTGTTTTAATCTGTTTTTTTAGCTTTGAATCTATTTCCTTTCCTTTGGAAAAACTTTCTCTACACACAGTTTCACGATCATAGCTTAGAAGGTATCATTACATTATTAATTATAAAATTATAGCTCACTTTATGTGTGGTGGAGCACTGGGTGGCTGATTCATCAATTAGAGGGTAACTTTCACTGGCAATTATAAATGCTGTACCAACTGTGACACACAAAAACCAATGGCTGAATGGTACATTCCTGCCATGAAGGTGGGTGGACTTGAGAAAGAGAAAGCCACTTAACTCAGTGAGCAAACTGTGGTTTCCAAACCACAGCAGATGAAATCCTGGATTTTTATGAGGCACAAAAAATCCTTTATTAGCAGTAAATGAACAAAAGGAATCACCAGTCTTCCAGTCAATACTGCAATAAGCATGTCAAGAGGTATGGGCATTAAAAGAAAAAAAGGATTTTTTTTATTTAAAAGTAAGTTTATTAGTACATATTGTCAACGATTATCTAATATTGAATCTTTCAGCCCCGAACGAACTTTGTTTTCGTTTGTTCATTTTTTGAGACAGAATCTCACTGTGTAACCTAGTCTTTTCTTCAATCCACAATCCTTCTGGTGCAGCCTCTTGGGTGGTGGGATTAGTGGCATGCAAAAAGAAGGAAATGTTTATGAAGCTCTTATTTAAATAAACCCCTGACATTACTATGGTTCCAGCTGCCCTGCCCATCAAAATAATGTGGTAAGGCTCACCTCAGAGCCCTCCTTTGAACCCCCTGGCATGGTTAGCTGCAAAGTCTCAGAAGGAAGTTAGCTAGACTCTGACTCTATATACTGCAGAGCTTTCATGAGGACTCCACACAACATGCGTAGGGCACATGACATGAATATGTCCTCTCTGTGCTTACTCTCCTTTGGGAAGGTGAGTAGATTTGTCTTCTAAATGTCACATAACTTTGTGGGAAATGAAAACTTCTTTTCACCTACTTTCCATCATGTGGTTGTTTAGTTATTATCATAGTTAGGCACAGGTGTCTACTTGACAGTTGAAGGTTTGAGCTCTGGGCACATTTTTTTTTATTTGTAGAAAATTAATGGTTGAGTTAAGCCCAGAACAAACCTGCAGGAGATTGTGTAGCTGATGGGGAAAGCCCAGCCCATGGCGGGTGGGATTAAGCCCTGGAATAAAAGACAGAGAGCTGATTGAGAGAGTTGGCATCCTTGTGAACACTTGGCCAGACATGCTGGTCTGACAAGTATCGTCCCTCTGTCAGTTGTTATGTGGTGATGAAGTGGCCAGTTCCCTTGGCCCTGGTGTTGTTGCGTGCTCTCCCATCAAGAGAAAACAAACCCCTTGTTCCTTTAAACCATTTGATGGTCACTTATCAGCAACCGTGCAGGCTGACTGCAACAGTCACCTCTGTATTTCTCTTCTATTAGAATGTATTCTTTTACTCTTTTTCACATCAATGTATTTTAAGATCCTGAAGAAATCATATAAATAGATAGCAAAGCTATGGGGAAAGCTACCGACAAGATGCAACCACAATGCTGGCAGCAAGTATCATGCTCTGTGAGACGGGCTGAGCCAAGTCCAGCACTTACCTGGGCTCGCTTAGCCCAGTGGGACAATGCACACATTAAATGAAGGTCCAGTGCCATCTGAAATACCATCTTTACCTTTCTGCTTACTCCACATGTATGTAGTCTATATGCGTATCTTACCAAGGTATACAGCATACTGCCTGTCCCAGAGACCAGCCTACAAGGGAAATTGAACAAACATATTCAATAAATCAACTGCGAATTAGCTCTGTTTCTGTAGCATAACGAATAAAATCTGTATTAGTTTCATCATTGTTGCCTTCAAATTGCTGATGGGAAACAATGTATTTATTTTGGCTCACAATGTTAGAGATTTCAGTTCACAGTTAGTTAGCTTTGTTTCTGGGCCCACCCTGGGGCATAACGTCGTGTCCTCTAAAGTGTGACGTCGTGTCCTCTAAAGTGTGAAGTACAAAGAACATAGACCAAAACACCAGCAGATATAGCCCAAAGGACAAGCCCTCAGAGATTTACTGCTGTCAAGGGACATCATATTATGAATCCATTGAGGGATTGATCCGTTGATTAGGTCAGACCCTGGTGATCCAATAATCTTTGAAGATACCAACACAGACACAGGGAGATACACTATATTTGCTAATCTAATCAAGTCCACAATCAAGAGCAGCCACAATGCTCCTAGCCTTGTCTGATGCAGTGTTACTTCTATTAGATGGTCTATTACTCTATGGGCAATATTTTGTATGAGTAAATGTCAATTTTATTCTGGATATTCTGGATTAAACCAATGAGAAAATGTTAGTGATTCAAAGCAAAGTGTAAGTTTCTGGTCACCACAGTGCCTGGACAACTCATTTGCATCATTCAAGTCTTAATTAATTACTTAAACCAATACATGCATTAAATAATGCTCCTAATCACTTCTTAATATAAACTGAGAGCTCATGGGCAACTTATCTACAACGCTTCCCATGAATGGAAGCTGTTCAGACCTTAACAAAAATTACCTTTCCTACTATTACAAGTGCAGACACTAGGAAAATCTATTCTTGGGGAAACAAAACTATAACTCAGTGCTTAACCCATGTTCACCCGTAAGAACAGATTCTCCACATATTCTGATGTCTTTCTCTCCAGCATTACCTAATGTAACTTCAGAAAATACTTCCTTCTACTTCCTAAGGTGAAGAGTAACTTCTAGAAGTTACCTCTCTTACTTCTATCATCTCAGAAGTGCTTGGTGAGCTCTTCCAATCTTCCTTTTAGTTACCCCTTCCATGTCTGACCATCGCCTGAAGTAGATGTGACCTAACAGTGACAGCCTATTTAATAAAGGGGCAAGGTGTGGGCCACCAAACCATACAGAGATGGAAGTAAACAACTGCTAGGCTTCCTTTTTTTTTTTCTATCTCGTCAAGATCTCCAAGAAAAATCCTTTGGCCTCTGCCAGCCACAGGACAGAAAGATATTCAGAACTATGAGAAAATGCTACAGTGAGAGCATGAACTTGTATGAAAAGAGGGTGCAAGGATCCCCAGACTGCCCATGACAGTGACACTTGACCCAAAAAAACACACCTTTAATAATTCTTAAATGGGGCGATCTAGCCCCTCATGGCCCTCTAGCGCCATGAGTCGGTTTCCAGCTGCCTACTTCTCTTGGAGGCTCCCTAGCCCCTCATGGCACTCCAGTGCCATGAGTCTGTTTCTTGTTCCTTGCTCCTCATGAATTCCATGCCTAGGCACTGTGAGTTCTCATGGGCTCCCTTGCCCATAGAGTAATAGACCATTTTTTTTTACAAATGTTTTATTTCTGCTTCTCATGGAGGCGCCCTAGCTCCTCATGGCACTCCACATCTGGAGTCCGTGAGTTCCAACCTTTCTCTTTACTTATAAACTCTACCTTAATTCTCAAAAATAATAATAATAATAATAATTCTTAAATGAGAGGCAATTCCCAGAAACTGGGGATATGAGAACTGGAAAGCTGTTACTACATAACAGGATTAATAGCTTAAAAGTTTCAGTTATCCACTGGGTCCCATCTAGGGTGCAAAAATTTTTTTTAAAAGTATAAATAGGATATGAATATCTTATGTATAGCAGTGCAACTATATTCAACAGTACTATCTCATAAAAAGTTTGCTGAGAGAGTAAGTTTTAACTTTAGCAAGTGCGCACACACACACACACACACACACTCACACACACACACATAAGCCACAAAATGATTTCTATCTTCTATAATTTCTAATGCTTGTCAAATTATCCTTGAAGTAGGCATAGAAACTTAGAACTCTAATAAACCATTTTCTTGCTACATTGTATAATTTGATATTATGAGAACATGTACTTTCTCAATTAGTATGGGACTGTCAATTCCTTTGAGCCAAATGGTCTCCTTCATTCTGGCAGGGAACGGTTATCTTTTGTTTTAAATCTGTTCAACTGCTCTGACCCAGAGTCTCTTTGATTTTTTTTTATTTTACAAATGTTAGTGGTAATGATTGTTTTTAAGCTTCTGAAGAAAGGCTTTTAAAAGGAACTTTTGATGAGGGAGATAAAGGCAGGACCTCTGGTATTCATTTCCCATTTCACACTTTTATACACACCTCATAAACCCATGCAACTCCTTCTTGCTGACATGGCGTAGTGCTTTTCTTGGTGCCTTCACAAAAGATGCAATGGTGAGACAGATTCTTCCTTTATTTCAGAAATAATAAAGCCAAGAATTAGAATAGTTAACAAATTTGTCTAATAATACTCAAATAGAGAAGTATGGTGCAAAAATCCAAACTAAAGGTCTAGTAGCTTTTTTATTGCAGTATTTTTTCTCCATTTTATTAATTTTTTGATAATATTGTTTTCTTTCAAGGATGAAGTCAAAATAATTCCATGTAACCAGTTATATGCTGCATCTTTCGCATGTAGTCATCTGAATCAATTGAATTACAAATAATCTTTTGAGTATTTGCCATGTATAAGATATTGGATTAGGCAGTCTCTCCAGAAATTACACTATTTGTGTATAAGAAGAAAGATTTAATGTTTATGGTGGATCTATATGATGTTTTTGTTCTAGTATTTTTAAATTATTAATCCCATCAACCATATTGGTAACCAAAGATCTGACTTATTTTATCTTGTATGACTGCTCTTGGTCACAGGGGATCTGTTGCACTGTGTTCCTGAGACAGGATGGGTCAACGAGTATTATCCCTGAGGATTTGACATACGGAGCCAAGAAAGTCTCTACCTGAAGGTTGAAGTTGTAAAATTATCTCTTAGTAGCTGTCATGGGCAGCCTTCAGAAAGGGAGTTAATTCACCAGAAAGAAGATGTTACAATGGTGAAGGCAGCCTTCTGAAACTAGCCCTGCTTGGCTGAAATGCAATGGTGGCTACTCATCTCTGCATTTCATAAGACAATGTCTTAGAGAGCTATGGCATTTTTTTCCAAGATGGCAGTGACTTGTTCTGTCTGTCTTTTCTCTGTGTTCATTAGTTTGTTTGGTTTTTTGATTTATGTTTTGTTACTTACCTTTGTGGTTTTCAATCTATAACTCCAACTGACACAAGGGCCCCAAGTCATTGTAGCTGAACATGCATAATTTTTTATTAATTATTATTATACCTAATTTTTTCTCCCACATTTTATTTTTTCCTAATGATGCAAGCTCAGTAGGTACCCCGTCCTCTCCTCACCAATTGTCTCCCACTGCACCCTTTCTCCTTCTCCCCTTCCTCCCTCCCATCCCCTGGAGCATCCTTTTATGTGAATACCAAACCTCCCTCTAAGTCCTCCACCCTAGTTAGGGTTTAGGACTCAGGGCCATAGCCTGGAGCCCAAGAAAGGATCTTACAGGCTATGACTGTTTAATCCCTTGCCTCTAAGGATCCTATTGTCTGGAGCCTTCTCCCCTGTGATCCATGTTAGACTTTGGGCGGGTTGCTAACATGTCAGCCATTGTGAAGGTCAGGCAAAGTCCAATCCTGGCTGCTGCAGCCCTAACTAGTGTGCAGTATCTTGCATATCGTTGTTCTTCCCCATCTTTAGGGTCTTACAATCTTTCCGTCCCCTCTTCCACAAGGTTCCCTGAACTTTAGGATGGGGAAAGATTTGGCTGGTCTGGTTCCAGGTGATTAATGTAGAGTCTTTGGTGTTCTGAATTATGGCTTTGAACATGCATAATTTTAACAATAAAATCAGAGAGAAAAACAAGCCAGGTGGATAGTATATACAGCTAATCTTGGTAGAGTAGAAACTGAAGCAAGCAGGTTAAAAACAAAAGTTGTGCTAGCCTGGGAAAAATACTGAGGTTCTGTCTCAAGAGAAAAAAAAAAAAAGCCAAGCATTTCTTTAACAAAACTAAATAATTGTTCAAGGTTTAAACATTTACTCATATAGAACAAATGAGTTTGACTTCTTAAAGGATAATTGGAAATTTCATGGCAAAATGTGAGTCATATTAATTTGTTTTTGACATACAGGAGCTCGAGGCCCAGAACTTCAAAAGTGTCAAGTTCAACTGTACCAATAGTACACACCAGGTAAGATGTTTCTTTCAATGTAAATATATAGTGTTCAGGAATATATTATAAGATTATTTAAAGTAGCCACTGTACTGGTGAGAAAAGTGCTCATAATTTGATATTGTACAAAACAAGTTAAACAGTAATGACCCCTACGATTTAAAACTCTTGCTTTCATAGTTTTGTTGTAGTATAATGACAAATAAAAATTGGCTATATTTGATGGATATGGTGCGATTTTTTTCGGTTATTCTTGTTTTGATTATTTTAGGCGCCGGTTCTCTCTACATTGTCCAGGCCATCCACGAATTTGCCATCTTCCTGCTCCAGCTTCCAAGCACCAGAGTTGCCTGTATGTGCCACCAAACCCGGCTCAGTGTGTCCTATGACACATGTATGAATTGATTGCCACACTCAAGCCTAGCATGGTCTCAACCTCATACAATTTGTCCCTTTCCTAATGTCTACTGTGAATTTCAAGTGATACATATTATTATTAACTACAGTCACAACTATATATTGTATCTCCAGATTATGTTTATTTATAATTGAAATTCTGTCCTTTGACCAACATCTCTCCATGTACTCCACTTCAATTCCTAGACCCTGTCACTTGCAACTGAGGGGGTTTGATCTTTTCAGTCAGGGAGGGCATAGAGTCTAGCAGATAGATGGTAACCATCCTATAAATGGGAGACTGACCCCCCCCCACTGCGGTCTCCTACTCCTATTCCATCTACCTTCGAATCTACTCTTATAGTAAGACTCCATTTAAACAGACTTTTATCTCTGGATAGGTGACCTCCAATACCAATCAGGATGGAGTCAAGGGTGGTGCAGGAACAGCAAAACTGAAAACAACATCAAACCATAATTCAAAACATCAGAGACCCTACATTAATCACCTGGAAGCAGACCAGCCAAATCTCTCCCCATCTTAAAGCTCAGGGAAATTTGCGGAAGAGGGGAAGGTAAGATTGTAAGAGCCTAAAGATGGGGAGGAGCAACGATAAGCAAGATACTCCACTCAAGTTAGGGCCACAGTAGCCATAATCAGACTTTGCATGACTTGCGCAATGACTGACATGTCAATGACCCCCCCAAAGTCTAGCATGGATCACAAGCACAAGGATCCTTAGAGGCAAGGGATTAACAGTCACAAATAGTGTTCCTATACTAACGGGGAACACAAGAAAGAGCTCTTGGCAATGCCACTGAATCCTTACACCTCACTAGAGTGGAGGACGCAGAGGAAGTTTGACATTCACACTAAAGGATGCTGCAGGTATGGGAGGGGGAAAAGGGGACCCTGGGAGAAAGGGAGGGAAGAGGGTGAAAGAAAGGGGAAAAGGGGGTAGGGTACAAGGGGGACAGGTGAGGGGTGGAGGGAGTGAGGGGACTGGGGTACCTATTAAGATTATATGATTGGTAAACCTCAATTCAGAACATCAGAGACTCTATATCAACCACCTGGAACCTGGCCAGCCTAATCTCTCCCCATCCTAAAGCTCAGGGAAATTTGCAGAAGAGGGGATGGTAAGGTTGTAAGAGCCTAAAGATGGGGAGGAGTTATGACATGCAAGATACTTCACACAAGTTAGGGCCGAAGTAATCACAATAGGACTTCGCAAGACATCCACAATGACCAACATATCACTGACCCCCCCAAAGTCTAGCATGGATCATAGGCACTAGGATCCTTAGAGGCAAGGGATTAACAGCCACAATAGTATTCCTATACTAAAGAGGAACACAAAAAAGTACTCTAGGCAATGCTATTGAGTCCTTATACCTCATCAGAGAGGAGGACCCAGAGGGAAGTTTGACATGCACACTAAAAGATGCTCTAGGGATGGGAGGGGGACAATGGGAGAAAGGGAGGGGTGAAAGGAAGAGGAAAAAAGGAGAAGGAGTAAGGGGATACAGGAAGGGGTGGAGGGAGGGAGGGGAATGGGGTACCTATCAAGTTTGTATGAGTAGAAAAAATAAATAAATATTTAAAAAAATAAAATAAAAAAGATTGTATGATTGGGAAAAAAATAAATAAACATAATAAAAAAATTCCTAGACCCTGGCATTTGTCTTTCTACTCTGTTGCTATGAAGTCACTATTTTTAGTTTCCCATATAGATGAAATCATAAGGCTCTTGTCTTTCTGTGTCTGGCTTATTCCACCACATAATATCCTCCATGTTGATCCATGTTGGCCCTAATGACAGGGTTTCTTCTTCCTTAAAGCATAATAGTATTTTATTGTACTATACATAACTGTCCTGATTTGAATCACGTGAGTTAAATGAAAGTGTCCTTCACAGATTTAAGTATTTGAATCCTTGGGAAAGTAGTGGCCCCTTTAAGAAGTGGAGCCTGCTAGATGAAGGTACATCGGGGTGGGCCTTGAGGGGGGATAGCTCCACTCTCCTTCTTCTAGCAGTTTGCTCTTGCTCTCTCTACCTCCATGATGACTTCTGTGACCTATAAGCCAACTAAATCTCCCTTTTCTCCCTTAAGTTGTGTATTCGTGTTGTCCCGTAGTAGCAGAAAGGAAAATTAACTGCAACAATAACTTATGTGGAAACTTTGCCGTATGCATGAGATTACTTGCTCCTCACTATGGCCTTGAAAGTTCCACCCGACGTGATTAAATATTGTTTGAATCTTCCACGGTTCCTAACGTCATGTTTATATATTGAATATGGAATGTCACCAGAAACAGCATATGTGTTGAAGACCCGTGTCCCTGCTGACGGTGCTATCGAGATATGAAAGGGTAATGGGGTCAATAAATGGGTCAAATACCATTGATGAGCTTGGACTGAATGAAGTATTTGAAGGTGGAACCTGACGGGAAGAAGTACATACCCTGAAGCACAATTTTGAAGAATAGGCCTTTCCTGGCCTCCTTTCTGCTTCCTGCCCATCATACAGTGATCAGCTTTGCTCTTCCACATCCTTCTATGATATGCCACCTCAGCAAGAACCCACAGCAATCGAGCTAGCCACCCACGGACTGAAAGCTCTAAATCCTAAAGCCAAACAAGGTCACCTTTAAGCTGTTTTCATTAGGTACTTGTCATTACGGCAAAAGGTTGACTTATAATATAGATGCGACTGAAGATCAGTAGCACCAAGAAGTAAAATGTAGGGAATTAGCCACTCTTCAGAAACTGGAATAGAGTGAGAAGAACGATGTGAGAAAGAAGATACGTAAAGTTCAATCCTTCAAGCTTTCCACTGTTCCTCCAAATTTCTCTCTCGGTGTTTCTGTCTTTTTCCTGTTTCACCCCAAATCTTCAGTGTCATGATCTTAGGAAAGACCTGTCCAGTCTCTCAGCATTGGCTTCTGCTCTGTCAAAAACTTTCACTGAACTCCATGTTTCCACATTTGTGGCACTTGTTTGCTATTTGTTAATGTCTATATTCTTGGCATTCAGAGACAAATATAAACACAGCATCTATTAACTGAACATAAAAACATTGCCATAGAAACCACAATCAGAAAACATCGAAGTCATTCATAACTGTTTATCCCTAATTTATGCTTTTATAACCTGTTCATTATATTCCTAGAACAATTTGGAAATGTGAAGGAAAAAAGCTACTGACTCTTGGTAATGTCTAATGGAAAGAAGTTTTCACAATTTTTTTCTAAGAAAATGTGATTATTTACAAATAAATACATAGGTATATGAAATAGTGTTGTCAAATATTAGAGAGGTCAAGAATTATAGGCAATATATGCAATATGTGGAAAGAATAAATTTTGAAGATTCATAATCTTCAAATTATGTATTTCTCTAAGCTCTGCCCCTTACACTGAGATAGATCTATGCATGACTACACAGATTTTTTAAAACATTATTATGGATCTAAATACTGCAGTTTATTTAATTTATATTCGCATCATTTGAAATACTGCGTTTAATATTTAAACTGTAACAAACATTTATTGATATGCTGTTGGCTCAATATTGTGCTAAATACTGAAAAACAACTCTTAAGTTAAGGATTTAAAAAAAACCCTGATAACTGTGTAAAAATATTTTGCCAGAAAAGAGGATAATAAATATTGCATTACTTTCTGCTATTTATATGTGCTTTACACCCACTCTGGTGAATAATGAAGTGGCTGTTAAAAGTTCGGTAAAAGATAAAATACTAGTGATCCCGAACCCCAATTTAATTAGGCTCAAGCAGGATTTATTAGGAGTGTAGAGAAGCCATCAAGAAGTTTTAAGAAGTGAAGCTCAGTGGAGATTATCTATGCAGTGTGCATATATATTTATAACTCCACTGGGCTCTTTTAGCTCAACAAATAACCTTATTTTTTCAGTTGCCCAAATAACTTTCTCTTGTGGGATTAAAAAAAAAAAAAGAAAACCTCCTTGAACAATAGGGGCACTTATTTTTAAGTGTAGAAACTGACTTTATGGTTGGTCGAAAGTGGCTATAAATCAATTGATTCTTACTATGCGTTTTGAATCTATGACTGGCAATCAGGAAAGTTGAAATGCTTATCTTTCTCAAAGGGCTATGCTATGCCTGCCCTTGATCCTTGCAGGCATAAACTCTGGCCTGTAAGGGCTCCAACATATGAAATCGTGATTATTCCCTTCGAGAACAATGCCACTGGGTTTTTGCTCACAGAAAAATAAAGTGACTAAATTATAGAAGAGCAATTGTTCACCCAGTCAAGTAGCAGACATTTCTAGGGAGTGCGTAGCCAGGCCAGAGGCACAAAGTATCACTCGTTGGTCAAATGTCCTACCTTCCACTTACAAAAGACCATGTATAACAAAAGAACATGCTTACTAACATTATCTTAGAGATGCCAATTTAGTCCATGGAGGGAGACTTGGGGAGTATAAGTGCCATCTATTTTGGTAATACAAATTTTATTCCTTTTCTCTAGAGAAAATTGCCATGATTCGAGGTGCTCCAAAAGCTTGCTTCAAGCGTACAAGAATGCCAGAACTTTAGATGCAATTCACTGAGCAGCTCCCAGATGCTTTACAATTTAACAGAATCTGTTGTCGTGTCAAAAGTGTCCTTCAATATTTTGCTGAAAACCTGGAATAGCATGACCTTCCATGGTCATTCCATTCACTGACTAGAAATAGGGGAACTCTTTTCCATTCTGTGTTTTACTCTTTGTTTGAACTTTTAACCAACCTATTTTTCCCCACCCTACTTTCTTGCCATTGCTATGGTGGTGAATATTTATACAGCTGTTCATGTTTCAGAGCTGCTGAATAAGGTCCTGATTATTTCAAACAACTTTTGCAATTAGCTTCCAAGACACAAATTGCCATGTTCGGTACAGTATCTGTGATTATAATAAACTGCTCTATTTTATAACATTTCAATGTGGGATTTAATTGGCAATCCCCAGCAGCTTGGTGAGTAGTCCATGAATACACTTAAATATGTTGCAAAAAGCAGAGGAATGCTTGACAATCTATAGAGCAAGTAAAGTGCTTTTAGCTCAGTTTGGTTTTAAAAGGATCTGTGAAATCAAAAGACCTAGAAATCCACAGTTGTCCTTCTCCCTGTAGCAGCTCCCTCAGCTCAGAGGTGCAAGCTGAGCAGGCTCAGTGGTTCAGGCAGATAAATTTTGCACCAAACTCCATTGCTTCATGATTTAAATAGTCGCTCCACTCAACAAATGTTTAAGGGAGGGAGGTGGGTGAAAGGAAGGGGAAAAGGGGGGAGGGAAGAAGGGGGACTGGGGAGGGATGGAGGGAGGGAGGGGACCAGGGTACCTATTAAGTTTGTATGATTGTGAAAATAAATTTTAAAAAGAAAGGAAAAAATAAACATATCTTGTTTATTAAAAAAAAAACAAAAACAAATGTTTAAGCACACAATTAAATGGCACTTCCAGGAGTCTTCCAGAGAGATGCTCCCCAATAAGGCTGAGATATGGGGGTCTCAGGTGACAGAAGGGAGAGTGAGGCAGAAGAGCAGAACTTTGGTTCTACCAAAGCTGCATGGACTGGAAACAGTGACTGTACTTTCATTTCCCCTGTCTTCTTAAAAAAAAAAAAGGATTTTACTAGTTTACTCATTTATTTCTGCATTTCCTTCTTTCTTCTATTTGCATTGTTTCTTGGATGTGTTAGGGCAGCTAACTGTATTTGTCGGGGCTCAAAATAATTAAACCTCCCTCAAGACATGTGGCTTTGCCATGTGGAGTAATTGGAACTAAAATGACTCAGAAAGCAAGTGTCCATGACCTTCTAGACTCTTCCTTCTGTCTCTTTCTTTTCCTTTTTCACCAAAGTGAAGGGAAGGGCTTTCAATGAAGTTCTGCGATCTATCTAGTGAAAGAAAAAGCCAAAAGGAGCGTAATTGTCTTCTATCTGTCTCTGTTAGTTAATCAAGGAAGGAAGGAAGGTAAAACTGTCTCAGAAGAGGAGACCAAAAGTCAACCAAGGTCAGAGTCCACATCAACTTTGTCCCAGTTTACTAACTGTTCTTTGGATCCATTTTGAACCTATTCATCTTCTCTAAAATCCACTGTTTCCTAAAATTGCCCTATATCCTTCATGCCCTCTGTCCTATAGGAAGGGTGCATAAGCCTCTGGGAAATCAATTTTTCACATTTCCAAGATGTTTTTGTATTTATGAAAGACACACGCATGCTTTTTCTCCTGGTAACAATATCACTGTAGTTCTCCAACTCAAATATCAACCCTCCAAGTAAGGAAAGACACAGTTCTCTTACCCAAGCATATAATTTAAGCCTACCATGGTTACATCAGGAGGAGATGACTCAGCATATAGTCGACAATAATATATTGGCCTGAAACTGGATCTTTGCCCTTTCACAAAGGGAAATACACTACAGCATGACCTGCAGTTGGTGTGATATTTGTTGAACATGCTTGCAATTAAGAATATAGGCAAGTGGCTATGTTAGGCATTGAAGAGCTACAACTGAGTAGACATGCACTCTATGTTCTTCTTTTTTCCTTTGGCTGTTATAATATCCCTCTTTTGCTAACTGCCACATTCCTCTATATTGCTAGTAACAATCCCTGTCTCGCAGAAAGCCACAGGAGTAGCCACAACTGACCAGAACACTCTACCTTTTCAGAGACGGACACTTGACTCAGTCAGGACATCAGATCCCTTTACTGTCAAACAATGTTATAAACATATTTTTAGAAAAATCCAAGTTTTTAATATTTATTTATTTATTTAAAGAGAGAGAGAGAGAGAGAGAGAGAGAGAGAGAGTTAGAGGGAGAGAGATCCAGGAATGAAACTCGGGGAGCCAGGTTTATGGGCAGGCCCCTTTGCCTGCCAAGCCTGCTCACCCATCCAGCCTGCCTACTTTTAAGACAGAGTGGTCTCAATTGGGAGTATGAAGCAGCAGCTTTGGCCATGGCCACAGCAACGAGACAGCAGGACAGTGGCGGCAGCAGAATAAGGGGCCGTTGAGACGTCAACGAGTGGCCAAGACGAGGAAAGGGAGGAAGAAACAGAAGACACAAGAGAGCCGTGACTGAAGCTGAATAGGAACCTTAAGTCCTGACTCCTGGAAGAATTCAACACAGCTGTCGGACCTTAAGGATCCAGGGTCACAGACACTTTAGACCCAAGGGTTGTAACAGCACTCAAAGACTGGGGAAACCTACTTCTATACCTACACAAGAGCTGCTACACTTATCCATACAGATTATCCACACAGATTTATCCACACAGTTCCTACAACCGAAGGTCAGAACTATACTGACCACCCTAGAGGTGCTACCTGCTGCTCTTATAGCTGTGGCTACCTCTGTCTGCTATCAGAAGCCAAGGGTCATAAAAACTGTCAGATACTAGATCTTCAAAGTAGCTGAGCTTCTCACCTGTCAATGATTCCTATCCGGGTGAAGGGAAGGATTCTATCCATCCAGATGATAGGAAATATTGTAACACTGGCAAAGCAATTAACACTAGTGAGTTACACACATAATAATCTACTGGATACACAAACAGCATAGTAATTAAGACTACTCTAAAACTATGCTCTGAATCTTGCCTGAACCAGAAAAGAGCTAAAACCAAACACCGTATCAACAGTATTACCCATGTTAGCCTTTTTGCATGTACAAATAACAAGAAGCATCCATTTTACAAGCCGCAGGTACTTCAGAAACCTAGAGGGCGAGTTATATAGCTCAGTGACACGGCACGTGGCTATCTATCATGCACAAGGTCCTGGGTTGTTTCCCAACACCATAGGGTTAAGATTTCTGAAAACAAAATGGTTTCTTTCTGGCACAATAAGTGCTAAAAATCACAGTATTTAACTGGAGAGTGTGTACAAAGTGAGCATCTCTTATCCAGAATGCCCAAAGCTAAGTGATCCCAGACTTCAGTTTTAAGGTTTTCCAACAGTCCTAATATTACAGCATCTTGAGCACAGCATCAAGTCAAGTCTAAACACAAATCTTGTATGCCTCTGACAAATCTCCTGGACACAGCCTTGGGGTCACTGTCATGAGCTTTTAGCCCCTGCATTGGGCCATCACAATGAGGTCAGCTGTGAAGCTTTCTGCTTGTGGCATCATGAAGGCACCCTAAGCTTTGGGTTAGGGTTACTCATGTTTTAATTATTTAAAATGGATGTGGATATACGCACTTGGTCTGTGCAAGATAAAATGCTGTAATAAAGCTGTAAAGTGGAAAAATCAAATCCTGATAGGAGCTTTTTTATGAGACGTGTATTATACTCAGGACCCAAACCAGCCTTGAATTCTTCATCAGATACTGCTTCCAAAGAGCTTGTTAGTTTGAGAAGTGCAATTTGTTTTTACAAGTGATTTTTATCTTTCTCAAATCCATCTTAAGTCCACTGCTGCTGGCTACTTGCTACACAGGACATCTTTGAGATGAAAGTCTGGGCTATCAGCTCATGCAGGGACCATCCTGACCACATGGGGCGTGTGACTGGACTGGTTACTGGTAGACCAACTTCTGCAGCTGTCGCTCAACATTGAGGGTCTGCTATTTAAAGTGTGAGTCACCTACGATCTGCAACTCAGCTTCCACTTGGATTTTTCTGATAACTCATGACATTTTAAAATTGCATATTTTAGCGATCATAGGTTTATTTAAATCCATATACATTATATTTTTCCAATTTGTGGGTGGGGTTATGAGTTGAAATACACGAAACTCAAAGACTCATAAATATTACCAAAATAGGTTACTCTTTATTACAAATATTGAATATCAATTATATAGCATCAAGAAATATTTAAGTGATTCATTATTTTATGTAATTCATCACCAACGCATAGCGTATTATACCAGACAGAAAAGAAATGCAATCATGTGAGTGTGGTGGCACACATCTGTAATCTCAGAACCTGGAAGATGGAATCAAAAGGATCAAGAGCTCAAGGCCAGCCTGGGCTACACAAGATGCTGCCTCAAAAACAATCAACAAAAGAAAAGAAACAAGGAATCAGTCCATGACTTGATGAGTACTTTACTAGAAGTATGTTATGTTATCTTTTATTCCCTAGATGTGAGCAAATGTAAATTCACTGCTGGTGCAGTTCACTGCATGATTGCTGATAAATGACTATCAAATGGCTTAAGGAAACAAGGGATTTACTTTTTCTTACGATTACTGGTTAGAATTCTTAATCTAGCTTGACAGGAGAACACATACCAATACTAAGCTGAGAGAACTGGCCAAACCATCACCACATAATGGCTGAGAAGGATGATCCTTATTTGCCACACCAGCATGTTTGGCCAAGTGTACAGAAGGATGCCAATTCTCTCAACCAGCTCTCGGTATTTTATTCCAGGCCCTAGTCCCACCCACCATGGGCTGGGCCTTCTCCATCAACTAGACGATCTCCTGCAGGTTTGTTCTAGGCCTAACTCAACCACTAATTCTCTACAAATGTGCCCAGAGCTCAAACCCTCAACTGTCAAGTAGACACCTGTGCCTAACTATGAAAACTGCACGTAGGGCACTGCTGTAGTTACTTTTCTTTTTACTATGAGACAACACTCAGAGCCAGAGAGAAAAGGCGAAAGAGATATTTATCCAACTTAAGGTTACAGAATAGTTATGGTCCATTTATGACAGGAATCGCTTAGCAGAAGGTATGGCTGAAGAGAGATGTGGGCAGCTGGTTCAAATCAGCTGTGAGAAAAGCGGAGAGAAGCAAGGGTCACCAGGAGGAAACAGTCCCTATCCTTGGGATGTGCCTTTCTGCAACCAAGACTCGACCTCTTAGAAGCACAGCCTTCCCAAACATTAACTCCCAGCTAAAGATGAAAACGCTAATCTGTAACGGAGCAATTCATATTAAAGCCATGACCGTCACCAACAACAGATCCAGTACTGATTCTCCCAAAGTCTAGTTGACAAACTCATGAGTTTGTTTGGCTTACTTAAATGAACACAAGTGAGAGGTCTGTAACACTAAACAGCTAAACTATCAAAAAGTCACACCTCAGCATCTTTCAAAAACCTTCCAAAGCTGTGCAGACAGAGGAAACCCTCTCAGTTATGTTATGCACTCTGTACTCATTACTTCGTGAGACCATACGCCGCTGGATGGAAGAGACGCAAGATGATGTGGCTTGACATACAAATAAATATCTAAGGAACTCCTTATTCTATGAAGAAAGACCAACTCATCCAACCACATTAAGCTCCTTCCCTGGGTAACTACAATTGCTCTTATTGACATAGTAATGACTGTTAGGCTTGGAAAATGCCATTCCACTAAGAAGAATTTGTAAATATTTCAAAAGGGGCAGGTACCAGAAGCTCCAAGAATTAGCAAGGTTTATGGTGAGCCTCAAAAGACAAAATCATTGATGAGATTATGTTGTATCAGTTCATATGTGTAAAAGTAAGGGAGAACTTAGAGGCTGTCATGTCCGCGATGGAAGTTCTGGGACTGCACCAATACCATCAAGTGAAGTTTTTGAAAAGTTGAGATTCACTCACGAAAGGCACTACTTAGGTGAAAGATAGGGCATAGGAAAGTAAAACTTCTAAAGGTGATGCATAAAATGAGAATTGCCTGTAGGGAACACTGAAGCCCAAGACTCTATTATCTTGAGGTGGTAGACAGAGACACTCATGGCGGCTAGTGGTAGCAGGCATCCCCTGTTGCTTAGTAACTGTAGAAAGTAGATTCCCCAGAAGGGGCCACATATCTCTTCCTGTTCTTTTAAGTCCATTAAGACATATTAGCACGTTTAAAAGATGGGCATATAGCTTTATTGTAATTGTATCACCATGTTGCTGACCTTTGTATATAATAGTAGTCGGTTCTTTCTCCACAATGAAAGAGGTTATTAGGACATAATAACATGTTTAAACATTGGCATGGGTGGTGTTGATCTTGCATGAGGCTGTAATCTATCTGACACAATATATATATTTGTAATATATTTGCCTCAATGTATAGATGTCATCCCCCTGCCTCACGGGACATAAGGAATTAGATATAAAAATAAATTCTATTTTGGTTTTGTTTTTTCCAATATCCTCGCTAATCCAGCCTGAATAATTCCCACTGATCCCATCCAGAAGATCCACTCAGGAAGGCAGGGAAGTAAGCGCACTGGTCTCAAATGCCTGCAACGGTCTTTAGCTCAACTGACAATAGAAGTTATTTACATTATCTGCAGCATGCACTTTGAAAATAGTCTCTGTTGTGTTCTGGTGCTGCCACAGTCCTAGTTTCTATAACTATGCACCACCAAGTGCTCTGAGAGAGGAAAACAGTAAAATTAGCATGCAGCTCAGATAGTCATTTGACCCTTTCCACTTAAGATAAGTAAAAAAATAAATAAATAAAAAGATAAGTAACTAAATTATTTTATTTTATTTATTAATCACTGTAGCCCAGGTTCACCTGGAACTCACTATGTAGCTAAGGATGGTCTTGAACTCTAGATTCTTCTGCCCCTACTTTCCAAATGCTGAGACCATAGGTATGTATTCCTGCATGTGACCAAACAACTCAAACTTCTCAGCATCTATTCTTTCTTCTTTTTTTTGTTATTTATTTATTTTTCCTTTAACATTTTTTATTATTATTTCCGCTCATACAAACTTAATAGATACACCGATTCCCTCCCTCCCTCCTCCTTCCGCCGACCCCCTGTTCCTCCTCCCCTCACTCCTCTCTCTCCATCCCCCAGGGCCCCCCCCAATCCCCGGAGAATCCTTTAATGTGCATGCCAGACTCTCCTCTGGGCCTCCTCTCCGATGATGTACAAGGACCCAGTGGCATTTCCCTGAACCCTTTCCTGTGTTCCCCTTAAGCATAAGAACACTACTGTGGCTGTTAATTCCTTACCTCTAAGGATCTTGGTGCCTTTAGCAAATGCTAGACTTTGTGGGGTCAATAATGTGTTGGACATTGCGCAGGGCATGCAAAGTCCAATTATGATTGCTTCGGCCCTAACTTGTGTGGAGTATCTTGCATATCATTGCTCCTCCCATCCTTGTGCTCTTACAATCTTTCGGAGCTTCAGGATGGGGAGAGATTAGGCTGGCCTAGTTCTAGGTGGTTGATATAGAGTCTCTGAAGTTCTGGATTATGGTTCGTTGATTTTCCTTTGCAGTTTTGCTGCTCTTGCAATGCCCTTCACTCCATCCTGATGGGTATTGTATTTCACCCCTGGCCAGAGATAAAAAGCTGTTAAACTAGAGTCTTGTTATAAGAGTATATTCAAAGGTAGATGTAATAAAAGTAGGAAACCACAGTGAGGGAGGGGCCAATCACCCTTTTGCAAAATGGTTACTTTTTATCTGCCAGACTATATGCCCTCCCCTTCTGGTGAGATCATACTGTAAAAGCACAGAGAGTAATGTAAAGTCAGCAAAGGTAATCAAGTTTATCTTCAAGGGCCACCAATTTATTTAGAAGTAAGTCACTTGAATAATGCAAGCAAATGGATTTAATAATGTTGCTTCACTGAGCTGATTAAAGTTATCTGTTATAAACACACAGAATGCAATTTTAATAAGTTACTACTAATTCATAATCTATAAAAATTTGCCATTAAGTTACTGAAGAGAAGCCAAGAAAGGATGTCTACTAATATATATAATATATATTATATATATTCCACATATATATTTTATATATATGGAATAACATATTGAGAGCATCTCATGCAAATGGAAAATTTTAATTTGAAAATTAGCACTAATGTCTTTACTCAAAATGATACTACTAGCAGTTAGATGCCAATTTGCTTGAGTATATATATATATATATTTTTTTTTTCTTTAAAAAAAACTTTGATGCAGGATTTTGCCAATTCAAACTGACATTTTTTCTCTAATTGCCCCTCCCATTTCAGAGAGCTGATATTATATGGAATTCATCATTTCCAATTAAGGATGATATTAGATAAATCAAATTCAAAGCTGAATTCACAACACAAAATTGAGACACAGGATATGAATACAGATTACCATGTGATTCAGTGTTGTCTTTGTTTCCAAAGGACCCATTCTTTAAATAATAAATCAGAGTATAAGTATTACTGATGTGGACTGAAGTCTTACCAAATGTTTTTCAAATAACATAAAATATGAGATACTAACACAGAATGTAAAATGAGTTAAAGAGAGAGACGCTATTGAATGAGAGAGATGAAGTGTTAAAATAAATTATCTGTTCTATCTGTTATTTATCTTTACTTGGTGTTTTTAAATTAATTGTACTGAGCTAAATGGAAAACCAAAATTACCATTAAAAAGAAAACTTAAGACCTAGAATGAGTAAATATTTATTCAATGCCTTCCATTTAATGATATAAGACAAAGCCCCTGAGTGCAGGGAGTATCTCAAGTGCCTGCAAAATAATAATTTGAGATATTTGAAAAAGAAGCATTCCCCTACATTCCATTGGATTGCTTAATATTTAAAATGCATAGATGTATATAATATTCCTCTAAAAAATTTCTGAAAGTACTTTAAGGCATGTACAAAAAAAGTCAGTAGGCATCATATGAACTCCTTATGTATGGTACAAACAAAAAAAAATACTACTGGATTCTAAGAATATTTCCCTTCTGTCTCAGATCTGAGAAGTCTTTAAGGATTCAGTGCTATTTGAATCTGGCTTCAAAGAACAAACAGGATTTCAATGAAAGGAGCTATAGGTACAGATATTTCAGATTCCAGAAGGAGTTTGTTAAAGAAATCAAGGCTGGATAGCTCAAGGTATGGAAAGTAAATGACTGCATCTGCTATTATTGATAGTGGATGATTATTTTGTTGGTTAGTTGGGTTATTCACTATTTTCTTTTTTTCATAAGTACTGAATTCTGGTACAGGAAATGTTGAGTTTTTAAACTTGAAAGCAGGTTTGGGATAGGCTTGGGGAAGAAACCAGAACGAGTTATGTAACCCTTCACAACCTCCACTTTTCTTCTCAAATGAGATTAATCACCAGTTAACACACAACAAGTGAAGGACAAACGAGTTGGCTCAATAAATTAAGTCATCTCCTTGAAAAACCTGGCAAATTGATAACAAAATAATATAGATGAGAAGCAATATCAAATAGTTATTCTCTGACATCCACAAGCATGCCTGTTCAAGCTGTGTCATAGTTAGGTCCGGGCATCAACCTGATAGTTGAGAGTTCAAGCTCTGGCCACATTTGTAGATAATTACTAGTTGAGTTAAAGGTAGCATGAACCTACAAGAGATTGTTTAGTGGATGGGGAAGGCCCACTCAAGGCGAGCAGGACTAGGTCCTGGACAGGTGAGCAAAATATTGAGATGTTACTACATCTCGTATTCTGGGGGGTGGTTTCTGACCACCAGGAAGGAGAAAGGTGAGTGTGGTTGCTGGTCCTCCGCCCCCAAGCCCCAGGGGCTACTGAACAACGCCAGGGAGCCTAGTCAAAGCAGGACTTGTTTATTGGGGGCAGTCAGGCAGCTTATAAAGACAAAGGACTGCAGGGCACAAAAAGGGCAGCCAATTATATTCATGGCCAGCACAGCACGCAGGCTGCATAGGTCAGACTCAACATGTATCTGAATGGGAGACATGTCGGCTCCTATAAGCCAATTAGGGCTCTCTACAATGTAAACAGGGTTATGCCCAGCACACTAGCTCTCAGCGCCATCTTTGGTCTCATGTGCTTAGCCACGCCCTGCTCACTCACTCCCAGGCCACTTTTCTTGGGCTGGCTCAACAATTGAGATCTAGTTGTATCCAGACATGCTGGTCTGGCAAGTAAGAATCACCCCTCTCTTAGCTGCTATGTGACTATGGTGCGGTCAGTTCCCTTGACCCTTGGTGTTCCTGCCAATGTAGACACGCAACTGTAACCAGACATAAGAAAAAATAAAACTTGTTCCCTTCAAGCAGTTTTTTCATGATTTCATCAGCAACTATCCAGGTGAACTGCAACAAGCTGTCTTTCTTCTAAATAAAGTATTTTTAAATTTTTATTTATTTATTTATTTATTTATTTATTTATTTATTTATTTATGTATGTACATAGTGTGTGTGTATGTGTGTGTGTGTGTGTGTGTGTGTGTGTGTGTGTGTGTGTCCCTGTGGAAGACCAAGCGTTACTTCAGGAATCATCCTGGATTGCTTCTACCTCCTTTTTGCTTCACTCTGGGATTTCCCAGGTTCTGCCCACTGGGATTGGAAGTACAAACTGTCACCCTTTCTGCCTGACATTTTTTTATGGGACCTGGAATCAAAAAAAAACTCAGGACTTTCTGCTTGCGAGGCAGAGCCTTAACCCCTGAGCCATCTCTCCATTCCACAAACATATTACAAAACTTTTAGACATTACATATGGAATGCCTACCCATGCTACTGAGGTGGCTTTTATCACTGGCAAGTCAAAGAGAATGCTAAGTTTTGAATGCAAATGCAAATGTTTTCTTGAATACTTGCTATGTTCCAAGCTTTGTGTTAAACAACTGGTAAGTAACAGTTTGCCAAGAATCCCGGAGTAAATCTCCGAAGTTGCAGAACTATATGAGGAAGACTTGGGGACCACTGTCAGCACAAGGACCTTGCAGGCATGGCACATGTGAATCTTCTAGAATACAGCACGGTCTATATGATATTGTCAAGTAACAGCCATTTTTTGTCTCCGTTCTTCATGTGTGAAACAGAGGTAATCATGCATACAGGTAATTGCACTAATTGAACTGTATAGCTTGTGATAGTAGTAACCTCAGAATTAGGAGCATAACTAGGAAAATAATAGAATCTTCTATTACTTTACCTTCTACCTCTGTGGTCACCAGAAGTCACTCAGTAAGCAACTCCAAGGTTCTTCTTTTTTGTTTTTTCACCAAGGGATCTGACTCAAGATGCCTGGGGGGAAGAAAGTGCAGTTCTCATATCACCCCTGTCGTCAACGTCAGCTGGGGGTCAGACAAAACATACATACCAAGAACAACTCCAAAAAGTCCATTGCACAAGGCGGCCATGAGCCTTTCTTTCCCACCTGGAAAAACTACAGCACTGGGTTGGATGGGTAGATTTTGGATCTGGACCCCTGGCCCCCAACATGTGTTCATTCTAGTGGATGGTGACTGCGTTTTGTTCATTCCAGTGGATGATGGTTGTGTTTGCTCCCAACATCTTCAGCTTTCTGAACACAGCCAACTAAAGCACGGAAAGAACCAGCAGGAGGCTCCTTGTAAGAAGCAAATATCACCCAGACATGGAGGACAAAGTCTTCACAGAGAGTTTAAAAACCTACCTTGGAATATAGACAGTCCAGAGAACCACAAGGAAAGTCCTCACAAAGCCTTTCAGAGAAATGCAAAGACACAGAAATCTGGATACCAGCCTCTCCCCTTCGCCCCCTTCTCCCACAGAGAATTCCATGAACTGTATGTTTTGGCTCAAGCCAGATAAGCAACAATTGATAAGGTAAGTACTTTTTCCTCTTAATGTTGCCCTTTATTATGTACATTTTTCCCTTTTTTTGTAGTTTCTTTATCATTCTTTTTGTCTTTTTTTTTTTTTTTTACTATTTCATTTGCTCACTTAATTTTATACTCTTGAATATCTTATCAGGACCGACCCGGCTTTTAAATGGTATATTACTGGAGTAGGATTCAGTACAAAAGCTTAAAAATGTCTACTCAAGCTTCTACAAGCCATTTCTTACCATTTTCCTTTATCTACAGCTCTCTTAACTCCCTCTCCTGAGACCTACCACCATCAGTGTGCCTCACATTCCATACCCCTATCCTATCACAAACCCAAACATCTGTCAATGCCAAAAGCATCCTAATTGTTCTATCCTCTTCCTTTATTCTCATATCCAAACACTAATCTCGGTCATTACATATCCTATTTTTCTACTGATTCTACTTTTTTTTTATTATTATTTCAGCTCATACAAACTTATTAGGTAACCAGTTCCCTCCCTCCCTCCTCCTCCCCCCGAACCCCCTGCTCCCCCTTCCCACCCCTCTCCCTCCCCAACCCCCAGTGCCTCCCACCCCAATTCCCAGAGAGTCCTTTCTTGTGCATGCCTGATTTTCCTCTGGGCCCTCCTCTCCCACGACGTACAAGAACCCAGTGGCCTTTCCCTGAACCCTTTCCCGTGTTCCCCTTAGGTATAGGAACACTGCTGTGGCTGCCAATCCTTTGCCTCCAAGGATCTTGGTGCCTTTAGCAGATGCTAGACTTTGTGAGGTCAACAGTGTGTTGGACAATGCGCAGGGCATGCAAAGTCCAATTATGATTGCTTCAGCCCTAACTAGTATAGAGTATCTTACATATCATTGCTCCTCCCATCCTTGTGCTCTTACACTCTTACCGCCCCCTCTTCTGCAAATTTCCCTGCGCTTCAAGATGGGGAGAGACTAAGCTGGCCTAGTTCTAGGTGGTTGATACAGAGTCTCTGAAGTTCTGGATTGTGGTTTGTTGATTTTCTTTTGCAGTATTGCTGCTCCTGCAATGCCCTTCACTCCATTCTGCTGGGCATTGTATGTTACCCCCTGGCCAGAGATAAAAAGCTGTTAGAGTCTTGTGATAAAAGCACACTCAAAGGTAGATGTAATAAAAGTGGGAAACCACAGTGAGGGAGGGGTCTATCACCCATTTGCAAAATTGTTACTTTTTATCTGCCAGACTATATGCCCTCCTCTTCTGGTGAGATAACACCCCCTCAGTAGTAAATGATCAGGAACAAAAGTCTGTGAACTTAATCAGATGTCTCATTACTTATTTGGGTCCTTGGTGGAGGCCTATTTTCCCTGCTGTAACATGGTCCCTTCTCTCCTTGTTTCTGGTGTGGCCCTCCTACCCCATCCCTCCTGTTCATAATCCTTGGAATTCCTGTCTCTAGGTGGGCTGGGTGGGTTTGGTACTAGGAGCCACCTATTAGGGAGTACATACGGCACTTAATTTTCTGGGTCTGGGATACTTCACTTAATATAATTGTTTCTAATGACATACATTTCCCGGCAAATTCCAGTAATTCATCATTTTTGATGGCTGAGTAGTACTCCATTGTATAGATGTACCACAGTTTCCTTATCCACTCGTCAACTGTTGGACATTTGGGCTGATTCCATGACTTTGCTATTGTAAACAGTGCTGCTATGAACATGGTCGTGCTTGTGCTATCGAGGTGAACCTCTGCTGTATGGGGGGTTATTCCCAAAAGTGGAATAGCAGGGTCATATGGCATTTCAATCTTTAATTTCTTTAAGAATCTCCAGACGCCTCGCCAGAGTGGCTGTATGAGCCTGCATTGCCACCAGCAATGTAGGAGAGTTCCCCTCTCTCCACATCTTCTCCAGCATTTGTCGTTGTTAGTATTGTGGATTTTTGCCATCCTGACTGGGGTGAGATGATATCTCAGGGAAGTTTTGATTTGCATTTCCCTGATGGCTAAAGAAGTGGAGCATTTTTTAAGATATTTGTTAGACATTTTAATTTCATCCCTGGTAAAGTTTCTTTTAAGTTCCAGGGCCCATTTTTTAATTGGGCCATTGGTTTCCTTGGTGTTTAGTTTTCTAAGTTCTTTGTGCACTCTGGACAATAGAGCTCTATCAGATATGTGGTTAGTGAAGATTTTCTCCCATTCTGTGGGTTGCCTTTGAGCTTGCGTTACAATCTCTTTATCTGAACAGAAGCTCTTTAATTTCACAAGATCCCAACTGTTGAGAGTTGGTAGCAGTGACTGTGCCATTGGATGTCTGTTTAGGAACTGGTGGCCTAGCCCAATCAGCTCAAGGGAGTTCCCTATCCTTTCAACTATGGTTTTTATAGTCTCTGGCCTGATATCAAGGTCCTTGATCCATTTGGAATTAAGTCTTGTACATGGTGACAAGTACAGGTCCAGCTTTAATCTTCTGCATGTGGAGATCCACTTTTGCCAGCACCATTTGTTGAAGATGCTGTTCTTTTTCCATTGGATTCTTTGGGCCCCTTTGTCAAAGACCAAATGGCTGTAACTTTGTGGGCTTATATCTGGGTCTTCAATCCTTATCCACTGATCTGTGTGTCTATTTTGGAGCCAGTACCAGGCTGTCTTTATAACTATGGATTTGTAGTATAGACTAAGGTTTGGTATGGCAATACCTCCAGCTGTGTTTTTGTTACTCAGGATTGTTTTTGCTATCCTGGGTCTTTTGTGCCTCCATATGAACTTTGAGATTGTTTGGTCAACTTCTTTGAAGAATTGCTTTGGGATTTTGATTGGTATAGCATTGAATCTGTATATTGCCTTTGGTAGGATGGTCATTTTCACGATGTTGATTCTGCCAATCCAGGAACAAGGGAGGTCTTTCCACCTTCTGGTGTCTTCTGCTATTTCTTTCTTTAGGGTTTTAAAGTTTTCATTGTAAAGGTCTTTTACCTCCTTAGTTAGGTTTATACCAAGGTATTTCATTTTTTTAGGGGCTATAGTAAATGGGATTGTTTCTCTCAAGGCTTTTTCACTTCTTTCATTCTGGGCATATAGTAAGGCCTCTGATTTTTGCAAATTTATTTTGTATCCTGCCACCCTGCTGAACTTCTCAATTAGTTCCAGGAGCTTCCTGGTGGAGTTTTTGGGATCACTCAGGTATAAGATCATGTCATCTGCAAATAGGGATAGCTTGACTTCTTCCTTGCCGATTTGAATCCCTCTTATGTCCCTTTCTTGTCTTATGGCTTCAGCTAACACTTCAAGTACAATATTGAATAGAAGTGGTGAGAGTGGACAGCCTTGTCTAGTTCCTGATTGAAGTGGGAATACTTCCAATTGTTCCCCATTGAGCATAATCCTTGCTGTGGGCTTGTTGTATATAGTTTTTATTATATTGATAAAGGTTCCTTCCATTCCTACTGTCTCTAGCGTTTTGATCATAAAAGACTGTTGGATCTTGTCAAAAGCTTTTTCTGCATCTATCGAGAGTATCATGTGGTCTTGGACTTTGGACTGGTTTACATGATGAATTACATTTATTGATTTGCGTATGTTGAACCAACCTTGTGTGCCAGGGATGAAGCCTACTTGGTCCCCATGAATGATCTTTTTAATATGTTTTTGAATCCGATTTGCTAAGACTTTGTTGAGAATCTTTGCGTCTGTGTTCATCAGGGAGATCGGCCTATAGTTTTCTTTTTTAAGTGAATCATTATTAGGTTTTGGGATTAAAACGATATTAGCTTTATAGAAGGAATTTGGTAGTGTGCCTTCCTTTGCTATTTGGTGGAACAGTTTAAGGAGTATTGGTGTTATTAACTCCTTAAATGTCTGGTAGAACTCTGTGCTGAATCCATCTGGTCCAGGACATTTTTTGGTGGAAAGATTCGAGATTACTTCCTCAATTTCCTTATATGTTATAGGACTATTTAAATAATTCACAACTTCCTGATTCAATTTAGGTAAGTTGTGTTTACTTAGAAATTCATCCATCTCTTTTGTGTTGTCAAACTTCACAGAGTATAATTTTTTGAAATATGATGTTATAATTCTCTGGATTTCTTGGGTATCAGTAGTGATATCTCCATTTTCATTTCTAATTTTGTTAATTTGGGTTTTCTCTCTCTTGCTTTTGGTTAGTTTAGCTAGGGGTGTATCAATCTTATTGATTTTTTCAAAGAGCCAGCTTTTTGACTGGTTGATTTTTTCTATCGTTTTCTTAATCTCGATTTCAGATATTTCTCCCCTTATTTTGCTAATCTCCTCTCTTCTACTACTTTTGAGATCAGATTGCTCTAGTTTTCTCTAAAGCTTTAAGCTGCATTGTTAAGTTGTTTATTTCTGATGTTTCCATTTTTTTGACGTAGGCATTAAGAGCTATGAACTTACCTCTTAGAACAGCTTTCATTGTGTCCCAGAGATTTTGGTAAGTTGTATTTTTGTTATCATTCACTTTCAGGAAATCTTGAATTTCCTTTTTAATTTCTTCCTGAATCCAGTTCTCATTCAGCATCATAGTGTTAAGTTTCCAGGAGTTAGTGTATTTTCTCTTGTTTGATGTGTTGTGGATGTCCAGCTTTAGGCTGTGGTGGTCTGATAGGGCACAGGTTAGAATTTCAACTTTCTTGTATATGTGTAGATTCATTTTGTGGCCCAATATGTGATCTATTTTGGAGAAAGTTCCGTGTGCTGCTGAGAAAAATGTGTATTCTTTGGTGCGTGGGTGAAAAGTTCGATAGAGATCTGTAAGGTCCATTTCTTTCAGGGTTTGATTTAGTTCCAAAGTGTCTCTGTTAAGCTTTTGACCTGTTGATCTATCCCATGTTGAGAGGGCGGTGTTGAAGTCCCCAAGAATTATCGTTTGGGTATTGATTTCTTGCTTTAGACGCTGTAGGGTTTTCTTAATGAATGTGGAGGGGCCCGTATTGGGTGCATATATGTTCAGTATTGTGAAGTCTTCCTGGTGAATTGTACCTGTGACTAAAATGTAGTATCCATCCGTGTCTCTTATAATTTTCTTTGGTTTGAAGCCCACTTTGTCTGATAGCATAATGGCTATCCCTGCCTGTTTTCTGCTTCCATTTGCTTGTAGAATTGTTGAGCAGCCTTTTATTTTTAGAGCGTGCCTATCTTTTGTGGTGAGATGGGTTTCCTGCAGGCAGCAGATTGATGGATTGTGATTTTTAATCCAAGTTTGTAATCTGTGTCTCTTGATCGGTGAATTAATTCCATTAACATTTAGTGTTATAATGGAGAAACTATTGTTAATTCCAGACATTTATTATGTTTAGTAGCTTTTATAAGTATATTGCTTCGTTTTTAATGATGTTATACTTGCCTTCTGTTCTCCTGGATATGCCTGTTTTTTTCTTCAAGCTTGAGGATCATTTCTAGCATTTTTTGAAGGCCTGGTTTGTTAGCCATGTATCCCTTAAAGTTGTCTTTGTGCTGGAAAATTTTTCTTTCTCCCTCGATCATGACTGATAGTTTTGCAGGGTAAATCAGCCTGGGTTGACATTTTTGCTCATTCAATACTTGAAGTATGTCTCTCCAAGCTCTTCTTGCTTTTACTGTTTCGACTGAGAAGTCATTTGTTATTTTAATAGGTTTACCTTTAAAAGTGACTTGTTTTTTCTCCCTTGAAGCTCTCAGCACCAGTTCTTTATCTTGAATGTGGAGTGTTTTAACTATTATTTGCCGTGGGGTGCTTCTATTTTGGTCATATCTGTTTGGGGTGCAGAATGCCTCTTGTATATAGATGGGCCTCTCTTTTTTTAGATGAGGAAAGTTTTCCTTGATGATCGTTTGAAAAATTTCCTCAGGGGTGGTATTTTGAGATTCTTGCTCTGGTATTCCATGAATACGCATGTTAGGCTTCTTCAGGGTGTCCCATATCTCTTGGATATTTCTCTCAAGTATCTTTTTGGCTTTAACAACCTCTTCCATTGAGCTGGTTAGTACTCCCACTTTATCTTCAAGGTCTGAAATTCTGTTTTCTGCTTTGTTAGTTCTGTTGATAAGACTCTCTGTGGCGTTCTGGGTTGAAGATAACTTGTCTTTTAGCTCAGTTTTAAACTCTGCTTGAGTTTTTTTTTAACTGCTCTATGCCACTTTTTGTTTCTTGCACTGTTTTTCTCAACTCCTCCAGATGTCTGTTGTGTTCCTCTTCAAAGCGATTGATTCGATTATGTAATTCCTCCCTGATTTCCTCTTTCATAGTATTGAACATGGTAATGATCATATTTTGAAAGTCTTTATCCTGGGTAGGGCTTTCTTGGCCTTTTTCCGTGGGTTTGTTCTTGTTGGAGTCTAACATTATGGGATTAATTTCTTCAGTGGGAAATTTGTTTACTTGATTGTTGCTTCTCATGGATTTGCACTTTGACTTTGGCATTGTCGTTTTAACTCTTAAGATCTCTCAGTTTCACTAAACTGAATTATTTGGCCTGGGGTCCTGGTGGGCGGAGTGCGCGGAGACTTACCTAGGTCGTGGGGTGAGGCCCGGCTGGACTGCGTGCGCGTCCCAACAGGCGGAGCGTGGTGGGGTGCAAAGGGGGGATGGGGGCGACGTCGGCGTGGAGCTATTTAACCCGAGGGCAGCTGGGGCGGGCCCGGGCGCAGGGGGAGGTCCTCCTCGTCCCTCGGCCCCGCGCCCGCGGCTCCTCTGGCTGGATGGTGGGAGTCGGAGCCGGGTCCCTGTGGGCCGACCTGGGGTCCTGGTGGGCGGTGCGCGGGGCGGGGACTTACCACCTAGGGCGCGGGGTTGAGGCCCGGCTGGACCGCGCTTGCGCGCGTCCCGATCGGCGGAGCAGGGTGGGGTGCAAAAGGGCTGATTCTACTTTTTTTTTTAACAACAAAAATAGACCCTATCAACATCATCTAAGGACTGAAGTTCAACACAGTCGTCATCCATCAGAATTAACAGATTGGGGGGGTTCCAAATCAAACTTCAATCACCATCTACCCATCCAAAAAGCAACAAGAACAAATAGGTACTGTAATTTACCCACTAGACATAGATGAACTAAAAATATAAGTCAAAGAAAATAATCATTGCCCTAAATCTACATGTCCACATCTTATCTTAAAAACAGAAAAAACACAAGAAGCCAAGAAAATATGTGTCCTCTCAAAATTACAAAGTCCGTGACATCATCACCCAGAGAGGGTAACTCACTGGATAATAGTCAGGAGGGTAACAGGCAAGATAAGGAATTCTAATGATAAATTATAAATATGGTCAAGCAGCTCCAAGAGAATGTGGATAAAGGTTTAAAGAAATATGAGGAATACAGTAAATGCAGAAAAAAGATTAAAAAATCACAAATCGCTATACATAATTAGAAAAGCAATTGAAGATCTGAGGACAAACTTAGAAACACTGACAAAAAACAAAATTATCTGAAAGCAAACAGAACACAAACTAACATAAAAATGGAAATCAAACATTTGACAATCCAATTGAGAATTCAGTAGGGGGCTAGAGAGATGGCTCAGGAGCTATGACTCTGCCTCATAAGCAACTCCTGAGTTTGGATCCTAGATCCCACATAAAAACGAAAGGAGGAAATGGTGGCCACCTAAATTTCTGGCTCTGCTGGTCAGTGTCTGGAAAATCCCAGAGTAAAGCAAAGTGAAAGTAGAAGTAATCCAGGGATTATTTGGTCCTTGGCCCTCCGCAGGCACATACAGTACATACACACACACTCATGCACACGAGCACAAAGTTTAAAAAAAAAGCAGTAGTGTGCAGAGACCCTCCTGTCATGACCAGTGAGGAAGGATTTATTGAGTTCACAAAGACTCTATATTTTCCAGGGGAATCCCAGGCTGCTCACCTGCTTTTTTTTTAAACTTTGTGCTCGTGTGCACTTCTACAACCCCAATAATCCCATGAGAGATGGGGAGGGGAGGTGGAAGGACTGGCTGGATGGAGGCTCACAGGCCACCCTGTCTGGAGTATACAACCCAGTGGCAGAACAACAGCAGGGACTTTGTCTCCAAAGCAAGAATCTGCTGGTAAAGGAGCTGTCTGATCTGTGCACCCACACCACAGCAGGGGTGTGCCCACGAGACCTGCACTCCACCACAGTCCTGAGCAATTCTTCCAGTATCTTCTGTAAATCTGGCTTAGTAGTCATATACTCTTAACTTGCTTTTATCATGAAATATTGTTCTTTCAGCTTCTATTATGATTGACACTTTTCTGGATATAATATTGTGAGTTGGCAATTGTGTTATTCATAACTTGCTATGGTATATCTCACGAAGCCATCTGGCTTTTACAGTTTTCATTGAACAGTCAGCTGTTATTTTGATAGACTTTTCTTTGTATGTGACCTAGTCCTTATGTCTTGCTGGCCTTAAGATCTTTTCTTCATTCTGTTGTGGGGTGTTTCTTTTATGGTCCTGTCTATTTGGTGTCTTGGATGCCTCTTGAATCTGGATGGTCACCTCTTTCCTTAGACTACTCACCGCTCTGAAGTGACAGAAGAGTGTCCTTGGGTTCTTTTATTTCAAATAGAGTTCATGAGAGTTTATTCTTTAGACAAAGCAAAGTGTGTGAGAATCCGCCTATCAAAACATTCTGGATTAGCTAGATTTACTAAAGACAAAAGGCTCCCTGTAGACTTCATATTCTGAATCACATAGTGTGGAGGCGTTTATTCTCAGTGATCTGAGGACAGTAAGTGCATTCCTCCCACTGCCCTTGTGTCAAAGACCAACTATCAGCCCATTTTCTGTGTCTTTTTAGAATGGTCACAAAGATGCCTCCCTTCTAGACCTCTGCGTCAGCAAAGATTTAAAGAAGTCTGCAGAACTTTGTGAGCAAGGTCTAACTTTCTTAAAGGGACTGAGAGACTACAGTAGAAAATCTTAAAACTGGAATTGACCAAGTAGAAGACAGAATATCAGAACTGGAAGACAAGACAGGGGAATTTTAAAAGCCAGTCAAAGAAACTCATAAATTGAAAAGCATGCATTAATAGAACATACTAGGAGCTTTGGGACACCATCAAAAGAACTGAGTTATGGATCATAGTATTCCAGAGGCAGATACCCAAGAAAAAGGTGCATCGTGCATATTAATGACACAATAGAGGAAAATTTCCCTAGTCTAAGGAAAGAGGTGACCGTCCAGATTCAAGAGGCATCCAAGACACCAAATAGACAGGACCATAAAAGAAACACCCCACAACAGAATGAAGAAAAGATCTTAAGGCCAGCAAGACATAAGGACTAGGTCACATACAAAGAAAAGTCTATCAAAATAACAGCTGACTGTTCAATGAAAACTGTAAAAGCCAGATGGCTTCGCGAGATATACCATAGCAAGTTATGAATAACACAATTGCCAACTCACAATATTATATCCAGAAAAGTATCAATCATAATAGAAGCTGAAAGAACAATATTTCACGATAAAAGCAGGTTAAGAGTATATGACTACTAAGCCAGATTTACAGAAGATACTGGAAGAATTGCTCAGGACTGTGGTGGAGTGCAGGTCTCGTGGGCACACCCCTGCTGTGGTGTGGGTGCACAGATCAGACAGCTCCTTTACCAGCAGATTCTTGCTTTGGAGACAAAGTCCCTGCTGTTGTTCTGCCACTGGGTTGTATACTCCAGACAGGGTGGCCTGTGAGCCTCCATCCAGCCAGTCCTTCCACCTCCCCTCCCCATCTCTCATGGGAGTATTGGGGTTGTAGAGGTGCACAGTTGGATACAGCTGGGCTTTTAAAACAGGTTCCAGGGATCGTACACAAATCTTCAGTCTTGAGCGAGTACTGTTTACCCACAAGCCAATTCCCCAGCATAATAAAACTTGTATTTATAAAAGGAAAGCAACAGGACACACTTGCCTCCCCCACCCTTCCCGGTCGAGTTAAGAACAAGCTGAGCAAAACTTGGAACACACTTAACTAGCTTCTAACTCAGCTTTTCCTTTCTATCATACATATCTGGCCAACCATGAACCATTATTGTGAGGACAAAATTCAATGATGTATACTGAAATGTGTGATAAGTTCAACTTACAGTAAGCTTTAGATTTTATTGTATAAAGTATATGAAATATAAATTACTCACAAAAAGCAGAAATGTCCATTTCTATTGGAAGACCATTAGTCCTAGGATCTAATTACCTCAAACATCTCATAATCCAATGATAATTGAAGTATTTCCTTAATGAAATTTTTAGGAATCAAATATAGTTTCAAAAGCTTCCAAAAAGGTCTTAGTACAGCTTAGTAGCAGAGGGCTTTGCCATACCCTCATGCCCTGGATTCCTTTTCCCAGAATTAGATAGGCATTCAAAAGAGTGTTGCTTTTTTAATTATCTTATTTATAAGAGAGAAAGTAAAAAGAGGAGAGAAGGTGTGTGTGCACACAAGGCTGTGTAAGGGTATGAAAGTCTACTTTCATAAGTAGACTTGTAGTCTTGACACATGGTCTCTGAATTTCAGGCCTGTTTGTATTCTCTGAATTCTTTGCAGTATCATATTCTGACATTAATGAGATAAAGTCAGAAAGCATCAACATGAGTGATATATACTAAAAGAAATCAGAAATAGAGAATATCTCCTCGGGTTCACTTAGCGACAGTAATTTGGCTCACTCTTTTAGCAAGTGTTCAATGAGGATGCATCAGACACCAGCAATGCATTGGAGCACTAAGCGAAAAGGATGCATTTCCTGGTTCATGTAAACAGGGCAGCTTCCATGCACTAAACTGTCTGAGGACATGAAACTCTTTCCCTTGCACTGGTCAGTAAGTGAGCAACCTTTGAGCTGGACATTTGAGGATGCAGCCAAGTGGAAAATTAATGTATGTTCTGAGACAGAGTCCCATGACGACGAGCCACAGCAGGTTGTTTGCCAATGCACTGGTCTGCCTGTGGTCTGGGTCTTGAGACCTGTCCACACCCACATGAAGTGCTCATCTGTTTGCAGCACAACTGTCTTTCAGTCAACTCACAGTTTTGAGCTGAAAGAAATTTGTTAATTTATTTATTTTTAATTCAGTATTTTTTCTCCCACATTTGATTTTTTCCCAATGATACAAGCTCAATAGATACCCCTGTCCTCTCCCTCCCTCCACCCCTCACCAGTCTCCCTTCCAATCTCATCCTCTTTACCCCTTCCTTTCACCTCCCTCCTTCCCTTCTCCCAGTGCTTCCCCTTTTCCCCTTCCCACCCCCTGGAGCATCCTTTTGTGTGAATGGCAAACCTCTCTTTGAGTCCTCCACCCTAATGAGGTGTAAGGACTCAGTGGCATAGCCCGGAGCCCCTTTTGGGGCTCCCCATTAGTATGGGAACTCTATTATGTCTGTTAATCCCTTGCCTCTAAGGATCCTACCGCTTGGAGCCTTCTCCCCTGTGATCTATGCTGGACTTTGGGGGTCGTTGACATGTCAGTCATTGTGCAGGTCATGCAAAGTCCCATTATGGCTACTACAGCCCTAATTTGTGTGGAGTATCTTGCATATCGTTGGTCCTCCCCATCTTTAGGCTCTTACAATCTTGTCGCCCCCTCTTCCGCAAGGTTCCCTGAGCTTTAGGATGGGAAGAGATTTGACTGGTCTGGTTCCAAGTGATTAATGTAGGGTACAAAGAAAATTTCAATTTATGTTACTAACTACTATTTTCTCCAGTATAACAGTTACAGTAAATCCATACTATACAAATAAAAATAATGAGAGTGAATAAAATTATAAATTCTTCCACTGTAAAAAAATCATTTCTCTGATGCCAAGCAATGTTCATTTTTGTACTTTAGGTGATTTACATAGCGAACTGGCACACTCAAGGAAATTCTTATGTTTATTTAAGAGAATTTCAGAATGCTGCTGTATAAGACTCCTAGAATTCATGCAATCTAATTACCAGCATTTTACAGAGGTCCAAGGAGAAAGTGATGGTAAAAGAAAATTCTGGAATTGAAAAGTTGCCCCTTCTAATTTAATATTCTTTCCTTTTCCATATGGAGTGGATTTGTCTTTCAATATATAATGACTTTAATAAATAAATTTATAGATCTATGAGTATTAGCTTGAGTTATCTGGAAACTAGCTTAAAAAAAAACCTGATTCAATATGCCCTATTCTTTGGAAATGGTATTCATAATCTTAAAGAATACTAATGAAATTTCTAATTTCATTTGATACCACTGTTAGCCTACTGACTAAAGATTTTTTTTTTGAAAGTGAATTAAAGTACTTCTAAATAAGCTTTGTGGAGACAAAATGAACTCCTCTCAGCCATGTCACAACAATGCCACTAAAACAAGAATAACAGATTAAGCAAAGAAAGAAGCAGGAAATGGAGCCTTTTGCCTCTGTCTACCCTAGCAAGAAATGAAGGAAGACTACAGTCGATGTAAGGTAACAATGAAATATTAGGAAGGAAAGTTCAGAGATACAGAAACACAGAATTACTAGAGGCAGCAGAAAGCACTTAGATTGTGGACCCTGGAAAGAAGTGCAGAACATGAAGTAGGCAGATGTGGGACGAGGGAAGATGAAAGAAGGATCCCTCGCAGGTTTGGATCCTTCGCAGGCCTGAATAAGATGTTACGATAGATGAAGCTACATTTCCAAACAATGCAATATTCTTTGGTTTAATCAGCCATTAATAGATAAGTTACTAAAACACATACTATTTTTCCATATATTAAAATAAAATATTTTGATTCTTTTCTTTTTGTTCCTCAAATTTCACATTAACTCCTCATCTTCTGTTCTATTAGATGTCTTTATCACATTCAACAATATTTCAAATTTTTGGTTCAAGCACATGAAAGAAGCGGAGGACTTCACATGTTCTGCTAACAACCTCCAATTCCCCAGGTAGCTTCTGTTTTAATTCTGACACTGAAATTTTTCCATTACTTTCCACTTGGGATTGTTCTAGACAGTGGCCTTAATCACACTATTTTATGACTGGTCCTATTGAGTTCTACCCATTGGCTTTGTTGTTGTTTTTTTTTTTTTTTTTTTTTTTTTTTTTTTTTTTAGAGTACTCTACCATTAGACCCCTCTGTATTTTTTGTAGCCTAATTTCACTACTGGGTAACAGAAAATTAAGCAGAGTTGCAGTGAAACCTCAATCTGCCACTTAGCAAATATTTGATCCCATGTTTGCAAACACCCTGGTCAACGGTTAAGCTTAAGCATTGGTCATGAAAGAATGATAGAAAGGTTTCTTTAAATATGTATTTCTTACTGTCCCTTGCATTATTCTTACAGATATTACTTCATTTGACTCTCACACCAGTCTTATGAAGTGTAGAGAAGCTGAGGCAGAAGGACATTAAGTAATGTGCAAAGGTCACAAAGTGGCCAAGAGTCAGAATCTCAGACCACCCCCGACTCTCAGAACTGAGGAGAAAGGACTCCTGTGTACACTGTATTCCATGTCATGGTTGAATGTGGGTTGTTCCCACAGGCAGATGCATTTAAATCCTTAGCTGATGTGAATGTTTGGCAAGGTAGGGCACCATCAAAAGGCGGGGTCTTGCTGGAGGAAGGCAGGCCATGGCAGATGGGGGAAGCTTTGTGGCCCGGCCCTGCTTCCTCCTCAGTGTGATTTTGCTTCCTTCCTCTGCCTCTGTCCATGATGAAGCTATGACTTGAGCCACCTCCAGCTTCTGCTGCCGGCCATGCCCTTTCTATAAATAAGTGGACTACATCTCCCCTCTGGAACCATATGCTATATAAACGTCCCCCCGTCTCCCAGCTGCAGAAATGAACCACAGTATCCCACCTCACAGACAGTACAGTGCAGGCCTCGCCGTGTATTCCCATCCCGGGATGGCACTGTAAAGCCGCCCAGTCTAATAGGATGTTCTGTTAGGAAGCTGATGGGCTGTGACTGTCCCGGAAGCAGAGCCGGGAGGCAGCGCGGCCGCGGGCAGCGCTCTCCAGCCAGCAGATGCGGCCCCACGGGCTGAGCTTTAATGAGCCTTCTCCACTGTACTATTTCATTTACGACTCGGGCCTTTCTGCAAAATCTTACTTTCCAGCTAAAGAAGCCCGGAGCTGCAGCTTCCTACAGCAGTCCTAGCACATTAGGAATCTGCAAGGTTTTCCTCCTTAACCTTGATCCGTGGTCTTAAGGAAGGATTAAAAGGAGAACTGAGTCTCCAGATTACCCCTCATCTGAAACATCCCGAGTATCCGAAGCAGCTGAAATGACAAACTCTCTGATATGCATTTGCACACAGGAAGCTCCCCTGCCAGGCCTCACGCCCAGGGTGTGTACACATGCACAGTGTAGCTCCCCGGGGAAGCCTCACACTCAGGGTGTGCACAGATGCATGTGGCTCCCCTGGGAATTCTCACACACAGGAGTGTGCATATGCACACACATAGCTCCTCTGGCAAGCCTCACACCCAGGGGCGTGCACATCCAGGAAGAGCTGGCATTGCTTCTTGTCTGCACCTGGATCAGCCACTGCTCCAAGCACCTCCCTTGCTCACTTCCAGTAGAGGCAGCTCTCTCCGCTGCTTCTCTGGTTCCAAGCGGGACACTGAAGGTCAGCGGAGACTATTCTTCTATTTCTTTCCTCTTAAGGACCTCTATTCAAACGCCGGCTTATGTGTTCCCCATTTAAATCTTCCTTGAAAAATAACTACAAATTTATTTTTCCTGTGGACTATTTCATTAACCTATTGCTATTTGCCTTTTTGATGGATTTTTTTCAATAGAACTTTTTTATTTCTGCAGATTTCCCACACTAATGCCTGTGATGATTGCTTGAATTCTCATTTCTCCACTGCAGACCTGAACTTTCACCACTGTTCCCCCTGCAACTCCTGCTTGCCCTGGCGGCTTGTGGAGCCCAGCTGTCTGCTCTTGAGTGACCGCAGAAGCAATTCCAAGAGGAGCCATGGAGACTAACTTTGGGGATGAGGAGGAGAGAGTGGGAACTGGGTTAGGAGGTCTTCCCCTTCTTTAATTCCCTGCTGCCTTTCTACCCCTTCCCGCTTTCTCAGCGGGAAGCAAACAAATGAAAGATAATATTGGGAAGGTTTTATAAGATCAGAAATGGAGAAAGGACCACAGCACAGGTAGAAAGATCCTATTATCCAAAGATTGATACCTTGTACTTTATGACTAGAGAAAAATAGAGAAAAATAGATAGAAGGAGGGACAGATACTGGTCTGGGTTAAGAGGCACTAAGGGCTTGTGCTGGACTGTCAGGAAGCGTGAAATCGATGACCTGAAAAATAGGATTTTTGCTGCTCTAGAAGTGATAGGGATTAGGTGTTTGAAACGAAATCCTTCATTTATGAAATAAGCAGGATTCTGATGAATGTCACATGGATGGGAGATCAGGGAGGCTGTCAAGTAAAGGGGCTTGTTCTGCTGACTGGTGGGAATTTTCTCCTCTCTGCAACAAGCAGAGGTGGGAGAAAGCATTCTGACTTGAAGCTTAACAGTTGCTTCAGTCTCATTGAGAGGGTACTGTGGGATGCTCATCAGTTCCTGCGGTTCCTACCATAAGGTATTGTTCTCACTACATATCCTACCATAAGGTATTGTTTTCACTACATATCCTACTATAAGGTATTGTTCTCACTACATATCCTACGGTATTGTTCCTACTTCATAAGGTATTGTTCTCACACATATCCTGCAATAGGTATGTTCTCACACATATCCTAACAATAAGGGCTGTTGTCCTAATAAGGTTTCTCACTACATATCTATAATAAGGATTGTTCTACATATCTACAATAGTATTGTTCTCATACATATTCTATATATGTTCTACACATATCCTACCATAAGGTACTCTTCTCACTATATATCCTACAATAAGGTATTGTTCTCACTACATATCCTGCAATAAGGTATTGTTCTCACTACATATCCTACAATAAGGTGCTGTTCTCATTACATGTCCTACAATAAGGTACTATTCTCACTACATATCCTATAATAAGGTATTGTTCTCACTACATATCCTACAATAAGGTATCGTTCTCACTACATATCCTACAGTAAGGTATTGTTCTCACTACATATCCGTCCGGCTAATGTAATCCTGAGTTGGTGGGCTGCTGTGATACCAGGAGCTGGCATCTGAATTTCACTTAGAGGACAGTCAGTCATCAGCCCCAGGACAGGAACCAGAGGGTCCTGGCTGGGAACCAGGTGGAGAACAGTCTGGGCCAAGATGCAGGACTTTTTTTTAAATGTTACAGAATAGCTCCCACATCCCCAGGCTAAATGCAAATGCATTGTATAAAAGCATGCTGTGCCTCCAGGTGGATTGGCATCTGCCTGGCCTGGCGCCCTTCTGTTTACTTTCCATTTATGTCATGGGGCTTGTGCCATAAGAAACTGACCCCTGCAGACACCCTACCTGCTTTTCTCTGTGCTACAGCAGCATGGGAGAACACTATATAGGTGCCCCATTCTCCAGGTTTATTTCACACAATTGGCTTTATCTGTCCCCCAGTTACATTCTGTGCTTTTAGGAGGAACAGGGTTATTTAGTCTTCTTGGCTTTTCTGGGGCAGTGTAGTGTCAGATAGGCGGCAGTTTACCGATGAGGAATAGAAAACATAATGGAAACAAACAGCTCCAAATATTGAAGCGATATGCAGGTATGGGACCAATCTGGTACTCTCCACGCACAAACCTGGCTCAGTGGTTGATGAGGCTGAGACCGTAGTTGTGAGATAAAGATAGAGAAGATTTGCCAGGGCTCTCGGGTTCTTGTCAATGTGTTAAATTTCCACTGTGCAGAGGTTAAGAGCTCCGGCTTTAAAGTCAGACATTCTGGAATTTACAAGCTACAAGGCCTTTGGCAAGTCTCTGCCTCTCAAAGCTTATCTGGCATCTGTGAGTTGGGGAGAGTCATCATTTCCATGTCTCCAGGTAAGTGGGGAAATTAACAAAACAAATGCAGTCCTCCACACTCTGTAGGCTGCTCCTGCTACCCTTGCCGTCCTCATTGTCGTTACTGGTGTTGGCCTTGATTCCCACAGTGAGAACACAGTGCCCTGTCTGTCACAACTGATCACTGAAAATATCTATAAAGGTAATCAACCAGTAGCCATGCATTATGAACACTGGGAATTCTTATGCAGATTCAAAGCAGAGGCGAAGTGCTAAGACTAGGCTCTCTGTGCGCTGATAGGTGCAGGGGTGTCTTGCAAGTGCACAGTGTGTATGTGCATCATACATGGGAGAAAGAGAGTGAGGTAAGGAAGGTAAATAGATTTCATTGCATTGCACACCTGACGAAGCAGAATAAACGGGATGGTAAGAAGGCTGAATAGGCAGAATCATTGGCACGCAAGCCCCAGAGCTCATGCGGTAAGCCAAGATTATGAACTCCTAGAAGTTGTCCTCTGGCCTCCCATTGCTTCTTGTGGGTACCCAAGTTTCTCTCCATCCTGGAACTGGGGAGTGAGTGTGCACAACAATATTTGGCGTTACCAAATATTAATATCTGATGCCCTTTCTCTGCTCAAAAAACTTCTAAAGATACATGCAGATGTGCAGCTCTGATTCAGATCTTAAGTGTCTGCCTCTGACATCTACCCCCTTTCAGGGAGAACATGGGTCCCTCCTGGAGTCTCCCCAACATGCTACATAGTAGGAACTCACAATGCCTGGCTGAATGCTTGGTCAGTGCAGCAGTTAGTCTGCATTGTGGCTGATGAATTAACAGCAAAACAGTTGCCGGAAGAAGGATTTTACTCTTGGCTTAAGAAAGTTCAGTTGCAGTTCCTTATCCAGCTTGGCAGGAGACCCCACACAAACAACTGGGCTCAAGAGAATTGTCACATTATCCATATAATGGCTGAGAGAGGGACGATCCTTGCTGGCCAGAGCAGCATGTCTGGCCAAGTATACAGAAGGATGCTGATTTCTTTACACAGTTCCCTCCATCTTAGTCACCTCTGCAAGGACAAGCCACACCCAGCACGGGTTTAGCCATCCCATCAATCAGACAATATTCTGTAGACTTGCTTGGAGCTTAACTAAACCACCGATCCTGTATCTAACTATAACAGTCAATAATATTAGATAGTACCACACGTTTGCACAATAAACAGATAAAGCTAAAGGACCAGTGGCAGATAAACGTGCATAAAACAACCAAAACACACAGTTATTGGGAGACTGCCTGCAGATGTTTAAATTTGCTAATGAAATCTCCAGCATGACCCTTCTAAGGCTGGATTTAAATGATTCACAGATGTACTTTTTCTCTTTATCACTGTTTCAGCAGGATTGGCTTTTACTTTCTCCCTTACCTTTAGAAAACACATCTGTTTGGGATTTCTCAAGTTCCCCAGGCTGGAGCTGGAGCCTGGAATTAGCTGATGCATGGAAGGGACAGCTATGTGCTTGAACCGACCGCCTGCTACCTACTCCAGGCTATTAAGGTTACTGCTGAACAGGCTGAAAACAAGAAAAACAGTGTAAGATTCACTGAGCTACAGGACCAAGGAGGAAACTGACAAGAAATAGGATCTAACCCACCTGCCTATTTTCTCTGATTTTATTTAATACACACTAAAGTCCCGTTTCTCAAAGCTTTGCATTTCTCAGCACCCAGGGAAGCATGTGTCATTGATGCCCTCATGCTTTTAGACTTCCTGTGGCTGACAGTCTTATGGGTTGTTTTCTTACTGTGGACACATTGTAACTGAAGAGCATTTCCATCATTGCCCCTTCTAGCTCATGTTGTATTTGTTGTTTTGTTTGTTTGTTACACATGTTCAACAAACAAAAAGCAAAACTTGTCTCTAATGCCGTGCATCTACCATTGATTGTTTTATTTCTGAGTATTTTACAAAGGACAAGGAAAGACATGATCACACTTCTCTTTCAGGATTTCTACTTTTAACATTTGTTCTCCATAGTTTCTGATTATAGGACAGAAATTCAGAACTGTCTTCATCTCAGGTCTTCCCATTCCTTTTTTCTTTTTTTTTTTAAATAAAAAACAGAGATGTATATATATGTCAGTCACTATCTCATTGGTGTGATCAAATCCAGGACAGAAACAACTTTACAGTTCACAGTTTCAAAGGCGAAGTCCATTCAAGGTCACATGATCCCATGCGCCTGAACAACACAGCAGAAGTAGTATTTGCACATCTTGATGTACTTGAAAGAAAGATGGACTATAGGACAGAGCCAGGGTGTCACTTGCCCCAGGGGATAGGCTTCCTCCATCCCTCCATCTAGGCCCCCACTTCTACTTACCACACTTCTCAATGATGCCATCCCACTATGACTCCAGGAGGTGTCAAAACAGGTCAGTGCAACACTGTGTCTCTGTCATTTTCAAGTACTGACTTCACAATTGAGAATGGAGTTGAGAACCTACGAAGAGTCATTTAGTTAAAACAAGCTTCTGAGTAAGCTTTGTAGAAGATGATCTAGTGGATGTGGGAGGATGCAGTCCACAGTGAGCGGGACCATTTTTAGGTCAGCGAGTTGGCAACTGGGAAGATCGGCCAACTGTAAGGCATGCTTTGTGCCTTCTTTCTCTCGTAGCTCTGATGTTGTCTTCATTTCATATTTTCATTAGCAATGAAATATGACAGTACTTTCTCTGGAAACACTATCATAGATTCACCCACAGAGGAATTTCACTATCCGTTAGGTATTAGGTATTTAGATTTGATCAAATTGACACTGAAAATTAATGGTTACATGCATATCTATCAAACTTGAACACAATTAAAAATTTTTATGAAAAAATTTAAGAATCCAAAAGGAAAACAATTATATTCAAGGTTGTTTATGCAGGCAAAAATTATTCTATTGGCTAAAATGCAAATTTTTCAAAATACTGTTAATGGAGTGTCACAGTTAAGTACAGGTGTCAACTTGACTGTTGAGCTCTGGGCACATTTATAGAGAATTAATGATTGAGTTAAGCCCAGAGAAGACCTGAAGGTGATTGTCTAGCTGATGGGGAAGGTCCAACCCATGGTGGGTGGGATTAGGTCCTGGAATAAAATACAGAGGGCTGGTTGAGGTAGTTGCATCCTTCTGTACACTTGGCTAGACATGCTTGTCTGGCAAGTAAAGATCGTTCCTCTTTCAGCCATTATGTAGAGATGGTGTGGCCAGTATCCTCAGCCCTGGTGTTAGTGCATGTTCTCCTGTCAAGCTGGGCTAAGAACTGTAACCAGTTAATTGTAAGAAAATAAACCTCTTGTTCTTTTAAGCTGTTTGATGGTCATTTATCAGCAACCATGCAGGCTGCAACATGGAGTTATGTATCTGCTTATAAATATGATGAAGGACGTTTTAAAAGAATTAGATCTTAAAATATAATCAAGGAAGGAAGAAGACTGATAAATACTTTTTTGAAACAATTACAAAGTTACAAAATAAAATATTGAAGCTGTATTCACTTTTGGTAAGCAACAGCAATGCAATATGAAAAAATTCTTTAAGAAAAGCTAATGTAAAAAGTGGAAGTCAAAATTAGACATAAATACTTGGAACAGATCCATCACTACTAGAACATCCCAGTGGAAAATATTTGTATTATGAAATGACTAGAGGGATAGGAATATGTATGGAAGTCAATCCTTTAACAATCTTAGAAACCTACTATATTATAAGTTTACTTAAACACACAATTTTTTTTAAAAAAATGTTGAATGACAGTTCCTGCACAGATTTACACAGAGAAGGAAAGAAAATGGACAGCCCCAAGATCCTCCTCCCAAAATCCACAGGAGATTAAACAAAACTCCAAGCTCCAGGTATGTGATGCCTCAAAGGAGCTGTTGGTGAGGGAGATCCCAGAAACCTTCAAGACAATACAGGCTATTGCAATTGGTGTTGGCTGCTCACCAGACCCTGATGGCAAGACCTTATTGCTGAAGAGACCACACGTTTTAGTCACAGGGCATGGAGAAATCAAGCCGGACACCTGGAGGCCTCCTCCCTGCTGGCTGATCTTCATAGTAGTGGAAGATGCTATGCAGGCTGCTGGGGATAAAAGTCATCAGTCGTCTTAGGATGCTGTGACAACTGCAGTAACAGCAGCAGCCACCATGGTGCATGTGCCCATTGGTGCAATAGCAGCAGGAATGTTACTGGAGTAAAGTCCGCTTCTTAGAAGAACCTTCAGGCCTGGTGCTGTACACTTGATTCAAGAACCTAGGAATGGGAAGGGCCTAATAAGGAGAAAACAGTTCCTGTCATTTTGGTATGTGGATATGGTATCCTACTGACTTCTAAATACTTATCTCATGATTAGAGCTCTCAGTCTTTAATGAAGAAGCTTCTTCTTGCAATGGATGATGCTTAACAAAGAGAATCACACATAGCCAAAGTGCAGAGAATAAGTGCCCATTTAATGACTGGCTCTAAACAAAACATCTACATCACTTGTATGACGGCTACTCTTAACCGTTGCTGTGAGAGAGTACCCAAAGTCAAGAAACTTAAGGGAGAAAGGGAGATTTATTCAGCTTATGGTTCCAGAGGGGAGATACAGCCTTTCAAAGTGGAGGTGGCATGGCTGGATGGCCAAAGCTGGAGGAGTCTATGTCACTGCAGACATCTTGGAGGCTGAGAGCTGCTAGACTGCTTACTGAAAAGGCAGACTTCTCCTGGAGGTAGGGTGGGACTAATCCATCTTGTGATGGCCTTCCTCCAGCAAGGCTCCATCTCTCAAGGTGCCATGACCTTGCCAAACACATGAGATTGTGGGGACACATTTCAAATCATGACAACTTGCCTCCCCAGGATCAAAGAATCTCAAAGAGGGGATGGAAAGAATGTAAGAGTCAGAAGGCGGAAGTATTGTCAAACAGTGCCTTCTGGACATGATGGGACCGTGCATCAACTCACTGCAGCCACACGAAACTGCACATGACATGCATACAATCGGGCCTGCTGATATTCATCATGTAAGGGAGAAGAACTCGAGTTCTTCCCTTCCTCGGGGTCTACTGAGGATTAACAAAAGTGGGGGCAAAAGGAATCACTTCCCTCTGTCTTGTAGCCACTAACATGATGCTCATTCTCCAGCCAATGCCCAGGAACACGTTGAAGCAGGCAACCCAGGTGAAACTTAATGGGTCACACAGATGCAGGAAGATTTTCAGTGGGATAAAGATACTGTTGAGTGAAGATTCTGCCAGAGAATAAAAAAAGAAATGTTTGATTTAAATTTTCAGTATTTCAAGTAAAAATATAAGGACTAATCCAATATTACAAAGTGATAATCAGTAGTAAGCTAATTAAAATTATCTAGGACTTTCGTTCCGGAAATGAAATAGAGGAGAAAAGATGCAGGAATGTTTACAAGGTTTTTCTTTCTCATTTCTTTCTATGATTTAGAAGGCTGGGTGCTTTTTATCCAGATGCAGAAGGCACAGGGGAACCCCAAGATGCTCAGGCTCACTGGATATGGGCTCCTACTAAGCAGGGGATGGAAGGTTTTGATATTACTGGTGTCTGTTCCACCATCTAAGTGAACATAGCTGTTTCAAGGGTACAGCATCAATGATTATAACTAATAAGTGAGTTCAACAAGATTTCAGGATGTGAGAGTATCACATATAAATCAGTAGTATTTCTATGCTAGGAACATCTGGAAAGAGAGGCTGGTAAGAATGAACGAGCCTGGGGTGGGGAGAGGTCTATCTGACTGTATCTTAAAAACATTCTGGGGCCGTGGCCTCCATAAACTCACTGCAGCTGCCTTTACTTCCACAAGACCTGTACACAATTTGGCAAATCAATAATATTACATCATGGGAGAGGGAAATCTCGAAGGCATCACACCTCCCTGAGAAATTACTTATGGTTAACGCTGCTTTAAAATATGGGGGGAAAAGCAATAGAATACTGAGTGGTAAATTATTGTTAAGGTGATGGTGTGATTACATAACCCATTCCTTCCATCTGCAGAAGAGTGATTAATTCTACATTGTAAGATTTCAGTCATACGTCTTAACAACACAAGCTGATAGATCAATCCAAGCTTTCAAATTTATTTATATTTCAAAAGAGATGAAATGACCCTGTCATAGTTAGATACAAGTGTCAAGTTGATGGTTGAGGGCTTGAGCTATGGGCACATTGGTAGAGAATTAATAGTTGAGTTGAGCCCAGAGCAAACCTACAGGAGATTGTGTAGCTGATGGGGAAGTCCCAGCCCATGGTGGGTGGAGCTAGTGAGAATAAAATGGAGGGAACTCTTTGAGAAAGTTGGCATCCTTCTGTATACTTGGCCACACATGCTAGTCTGGGAGAGTAATGATCGTCCCTCTCTCAGCTGTTAAGTGGAGAGGATGTTAATCTCAGCCTCTTGGTGTTGATGTGAGCTCTCCTGCAAGTCTGGAAAGGAACTGCAACAAGACAGTGGTAGGAGAATAAATCCCTTGTTCCCTTAAGCAGTTTTGTCATGATTTTATCAGCAACCATGCAGTTGAACTGTAATAGCCTCATACCTTTAGTCCCAACCAATGAATTTAAAGTTTTTACATGCTTTTTAAATAAGCTTGGTAGCTTAACTCTGAATTTAAATATAACCACCATAATTATATCTGCCTACTTAATATGTTTAATAAAATATGTTTAACATGTTAAATTGAGATCTCCAAAATAATAGTTAACAAGGTACATACAGTATGGTGTCATCTATCTGAGTATCTTAAATTTTTAAAATCGTGCTCTCTGCAGAGAATGGAATCACCCACTGTAGACCTCAAGATGACCAGCTGACTATTGAATGGTTTATTGATGATCTCATTAACTTCTCACCAACTAGAGACAATGTAACTTTGTTCTGTTAACTGCTATAAGATTGCTTTGAAAGCTCTGCTCCAAAGATTTAAATGGGACTCTTGTCATATGTTGGCCTATAACTGGATCACAAAACTCTCCACCTGCTACCTATCAGTTCCAATATTCTCTTTCACTTAAAGAGAGATATGCTTATGGTGTTGTTAAAAGACAATTTAAGCAAAGAATATGTTTCCAAGTCTTCCTCCATCCCTTTAGGTTCTCAAAGTACATCTTTTGTTCCCTAATGGTACTCTGTATAATCCTCAGTCAAGAAGGTGAGTCTCAGCAGAATATTTTCTTAATTTTTAAAGTATTTTGAGAGAGAGAGAGAGAACACAAAACACACGCATGCCATCGTGTGTGAGTAGAGTTCAGAGGACAACTTTCAGAAGTGAGTTCCCTCTTTCCATTATGTCAGGCTTGCAAGCATGTGCCTTATCCATTGCGCTGCCTCACCAGCCCATAAAAAGAACACTTTGAAGTCCACTGACCATGCGCACTCAAATTGTAAAGAACTTTTATGTTTAAAACTGAACCAAGATAATATTGAACAAGTCCATTTGTATATGGCCAACCATTCAAAGATCACACCTTCATTCAGACAGAATAAAAATATTTCAGATGAAGTTGATTCAATAAAATAATATAGTGTTCAAGGGCTGGAGAGGTAGCTCAGGGGTTAAGCCTCTGCCTTGCAGGCGGAAGGTCCCGAGTTCTGATCCTAGGCCCACGTATAGACGCCAGGCGGAAGCGGGGGCAGCCTGCGTTTCTGGTCCTGGTAGGGCAGAGCCTGTGAATCCCGGGACAGAGTAAACAAGGAGGTGGAGGCGTCCATGGTGGTTCCCGAATTCGTCCGTGGTTCTACACACACACACATACACACACACACACACACACACACACACACACACACATACACACGCATACACACACAATTGAATAAATAAAAAAATTTTTTTAAAAATATAGTGTTCAAAAGAGTCCTCTTTTATTGCTGTTGCTTTATAAAACAAAGGGTAAGCACCAAGATTTCCATAGGTTAAGTCACTTTACTATCTACTTATATATAGGTACCCTTTACCCCGTTTCTCACAAGGTGTTTTGTCTTTTTGGCTCAAAAATGCTGACTCTAGAAACTAATGCTTTATATTCAAGAGTTCCCAGACAAAACATCTTCATGCATTTAACTGAAAATCATTTTCTAGGCACTTCTCATTTTACCCCTAGAACATGGTCTAAGTCTCAACCAAGATTCAATCAAAATTACCATTGATAAGAACATGCACTTTATAATAGGTTTATATTCATTAAATGGTCCAGCGTAGGTTGACAAGGTGGCTCAGTGAGTAAAATGCTTGCTGCCAAGCATTACCAACTGAATCTGACTGTCTGAAGGGGATGTGGAGAAGCACCGCAGGCTGCTGGGTCAGAAAAGTGACCAACAGTCTCTTCCGAGTATGAAAGCTGCAAACCATAATGACAATAACTCTGCCAAGAACAGCCCAATGGAGTAGCTGTGGTACCAGTGAGTTGGGGTAGCCAATTTCTCTTTGGATGGTTTTGAAGTGTTGTTACTGGCATGGAATACATGCCAATAGTGTAAACTCATGCAAATAACAATGGAATGAGGCAATAGACATTAGATAGGAACAGATGTCTTAATGTTAACTATAAATACTTGATAGTAAACTACCATCTAAACACTTCTCATTATACCCTTACATAATAGAAGCTCTGAGAACTCAGATAAAAAGTATCCAGTTGCAACGGAATATTTGTAATGCAGAGAGCCACAATTGGGTAGACTCTGGGATGCTCAGACCTAAACAAACCATCCAAATCACCTCCCATCCTAAGGTTCAGGGAACTTGCAGAAGAGGTGGCAGTAAAATTGTAAGCGCCTCTGGGTGCGGAATAGTGCAGCCTGCCAGGATACTCCAGTCATGCCAGGACAGCTGCACTAGGAGCTCACTACAAGGTCTGCTTCAATGAGACCTACCCAATAGCTGACATATCAACATTCCCTGATGGATTAATGAGAATCCCAAGAAATACAGCACCACCCAGAGAAAATCTTTGGGGCAGGTGCTAGACAAGAGAAAGGGAGCTTCTCCACTCGTGGGCTAGCCCACTGATGAGCCACTGTGGATGCCAGGGCACTTGCTAGTACAGACATCTCAAATAGAGTCATATGGACCACACACACATAGGGACATGGAGACAGGAAGGGAATGGCGGGAATGGAGAGGAGGGGAGGGGATGGCAGAAGAAGGGGTAAGAAGGGAGTGAGGTGAGAGAGAACAGAGGATGGGAACAAAAACACATAAAAACATTATGCTTATGAAAGTTTCAAAGAATAAAGACAAAAGTAAATGAGTGTGAAAAAATAATGTAAATGCTTAGTGCATGGATGAGAATTTCCCACCAAGTGGAAAGAGTATGAATATGAAGTGGAAGGTATTGTTGACAAATAATAGATAAGGGCCATATTCATAAGTGTCCGTACTTTTAAGGCTGGCTCTCTGTTTTCATCACTCCCTCCCCCTTGAAATGGTGAAAGAACTCCTCTTCCTCAGGAGTGATGCAGTCTGGCTCCCCTCCAAGTAAAACTAAATGGCATTGTTAGGCCAAAGAACTATTTGGAAGAAAGAACGATACTTAATGTGTGGAATTTAGATGATTTTCATGCTTTTTGCCTCCTCCAAAACATTTCCCTTTCTGTTTATGCCAACTAAACCTCCAGGGACGAAGAGAGTCATGGAACCATCTGCATTAGTCAACCACACACAGCCACACATTATCTGCAAGTAGCCAGACCCCTCACAGAAACAGCCTTCAACGAGAGCCCAAGGGGAGGCAGCCTCGGCCCCAAGCCACATAGTAAAATGCCTCCTCTTCCAAATGACATTATTCAAATCGAAATCTATCTCCGCTTGCTCTCTGCAGAATCAAACAAAATCTCATTTTACAGAGCGATGGAGGTCTCACAGCGCCGAGAGTATCGCCTTTGTGGGGATGTAATAAATGAAGGCCGTGGTTGGCACATCTTTTTTTTTTTTTTTTTTCACCTTGCCAGAAGTAAAAGCTAAGTGTGAATTTGAACTGGATCCAGAGCCTGACTCAACATTTGAGCTTTAAAGCTGTCAGGTGATCCAACAAAATATGCCCAGTGATGTTTTTCTCAACCAGCTGGTCTTCTAAGTATATTGATTGACTTTCAAGCTCTAGCCTTCACTGCACCTGCAGAGGCAAGAAACACCAAATTGTTGATATAAGCAGATGTAATGTTTGTAATAAAACAATCCATTTCTTTCTTTTATATCTGTGCACTTAAAATTTTGAATTACAGGACACTTGAGGATGGATGGTTAGACATCATGTTTTGGAGAAAGGTTTCATACTAAAACTTTTTTATGGGCTTTAAAGAGATTTATTCTACCAACTTTCTATAACCATACTACTTTAATTTAACCTTTTTAATTTCATGGTTAATCAAGCAAACCTGTTTAACTTTCAGGTTTTTAATAATTCTTTTTCTGTATCAATGAAGACAGAACATCATAGTATGTATTACCTTTTTCATTCATTTAAAAAGGCACCCCAGGTTTTTTGAAAAAATACATTTGTAAAGGCATAATTTTTCTTTTCTACTACTAAAATACACATGAGGTTAAAAACACACAAGCACTTTGTAATGAAAATGATGGCAAAAGAGTTAAGTAATAGCATCACTTTTGTCCTTTTGGTTTGGATGATGAAGCAACTTAACGACAGGTTGGAATTATATTTCATTGTGTTTTCTTGGAAAATCCTCAGATTTTCTGAGTTTACATAAAAGATCCAAAAACATATTTTATCCAACACAAATTACCATTAACTTCAACATGCATCATATTTTATGTGTCCCTGTGGAGAAAAATACAACCAAAATCATGACACAATGATTTTTTTAATACCCATAGATTGATATTTTATAGTTATTTAGATGTCTTTTTCTAGATTTCTTTGAGGTACATTCGTGCATTTGATTTCATGGTTTTTTTTCTGAGAATACAATAAACCTCCATATGAATTAAATGACAATAAACAAACTGCATCTTCATGCACAGCCGAAGCTGTGTTTTCCTTGCCTGGATATCACCATAACACACCGTCAGTTGGCGATGCTTCTAGAGTCAAAGGTGGTGATGTATGAAGAACAAAAATATGCTGTGGACTCCACAAAACATGGAGTTATATAACTGTAGTGCAAGCAGCTACTGTTACCACATGATTGTTTTTCATAGTCACATAAACATGCTCTTTCCCTGGCAAAAATGAACATCCTGATAGCAACCTGTTTCTACGCTGCTGAAACTGTGCTGCTAAAGTCAGTTTTTGAGTAGAGTAGAGAAATATAATGTCTTTTTTTTTCCAGAAGCTATTTCTGGGATTCTCAGGCTGAAAGCCATCAATAATCAGACATCCTTTGTGTCTGATCTTTTTGTGCCTGGAGCCGTCCACATCTTCCAGCACCGTGGACACCATCAGTCTTGAACAGGTTGGCTTCACGGCAACTCCCTCTCTGATGGGGCCATAAGTAGCACCGAGCGCAGTCCTACTTCTCTCCCACCTCCTTTGCCTCCTCTCGCGTCAAGGGACCTTAAAGAAAAAGATTGCTCTATCAGTCAAGCTTCGCAGGCTTTAGGGCTTTGCATAAATTCTACAGAGTTTACGTATTCCACCTTGATGGCCTCATCCTCATCCTTGCCTAATGCTGCTCCTCAGTCAGTAGAAGCGTCTTTGGAAATCTCAGGCACGTGCTGTGCACATACAGCCATGATTTGAGGGTGGTCATGCGCGGTGCAGAATAACACAGCATTCATTTCTCTACAGTCAGTAGCCTTTCTGGTTCATCCAAGACATTAAGAAAATGTTAGGTTGCCTGATGTAAAAATAAATGCTCGAGGTCTTTGAAATTGAAAATGTATGTCATAGATAAGGTTCACCTATCTATGTAATGAAATCTACTCTGCTAAAATTCATAATTATTGTGTATTCCACGAAAATAAGGGTGAAGCATTAAGCACAGGTAGTGAGAAAAGCCAGGTCCTGTTATTGTCAAATATATACTGTGAATTCTGATCCATGAGAATATGACGTTAGATTTATACTTTTGATATCAACATGGCTACATTTCTTATACTTCAATTTTGAGATATTTAATGATGCATTTCCATTATGGCTTCTGAGCTTTAACATCACAAATTATGTCTTCTTTTCAGAACTTAGCCACACACCATTCCAAGAGGAGCCCAGAGAAGGGAACTTGGGATCCTTGCTAGTATTTCCGCCTTGACATACGCTACTCTGCTGCCCTCTGCTGCAAGTATCAGTAATTTTTATAAGGCTGCGAGAGCAAACATGGCATGGCTTAACTGAATACCATGCAAAAACTCTGCTTGGAAAGCAGAAAGCACCAAAGTAATCTAAAAAGTACAGGCGCTATTTTATTATAATAACTATGGCAAAAGTTACCACTTTAAGTCATTATTATTGAAAGATATTCCAAAAGAATGACATGTATACTGAGCAGAGTTTTCTTGTGTTTGCAGTAGCTGGAAGAAATGACTGTAAGAACTCAAACTGAGATAATTTGGTTCATTAGTAAATAACTTGAGTCAGAAGATCTTGTAAAACTCTGATCTCCTCTTTGTAAATATATCCTTTTATCATCAAGAACAAAATGCTTATTTTCTTCTTTTATAAGCACTAAAGTGGAAGTAATAGTTGATAGCTCAAGCTCAAAGTTAGACCTAATTCTAGGCTTCTTTTCCCTCATTTTCTATATTGCAACTTGAACCCAGGGCCTCCTACTTGTCAAGTAAGGCTCCAGAATCGAACTGTGTTCCAAGTATACTAACATAATTTTAAACCAAAGCATAAAGATAATGATTTTCTTTTCCTTATCTTTCCATCCTCCTGCAGAAAAAATAATATATATTGATCATATTATAAGTCCACATTTTATTAACAACTAGGATAAGCCAAGGCAAGTTCCTGAGGTTTGACATCTATGAGGAGCATTTATTAGCAATACTTTCAGGAAGAAACTATTAGATATAATTTTCTGTAACAATATTATAAGCAGGATGTGTTACAGGTATACATGTATGTATATAAGAGACATACTTAAAAATGTATGTGTGTATATATATACACACATACGAGGAGAGTGTCCTGAGGGGTCTGTTTCTTTTCTGTCTGGCTCCCTGCGCTTCCTGATTATGAGAAGCTGAGTAAGTAGGTGCTGCAACAGGCCTCTGCTTCATTGACACATAGCCTCTCCCAGGTGCAGAGAAACAGAACACGCGGACCTTGCACTGACTCTTCTGAAACATTCATTCCAGTATTCATTAGAACAGTGAGAAAGTGACCAGCACAACATGTAATCGATACTTTAAAGTCACACGATAAAGGCAAGAGCACTCAAAGAGTCAACAGGGAGGAAAAGAACTGACATCATCTAAACTCTCTAGGAGATCGTGCGATCCAGAAAAAAAAAAAAAGATTGCAAAATAATCTTGATTAAAGAAACATAAAAGTCATGAAGCAATGTAAATAAAAGATCACACAGATGAGCAAATCAATTAAAGAACTGACCATGAAAAGTACAAAACGAAAGGGACCTATATGCACAGATTACTGGTAAGTAGCATTTAAAAATTGCTGGACCACTGTAACAGAAAGCAAAAGGCTTATCCCCTAGAGACAGTTAACCCAAAAGGACTGAACTCAGGAATAGCTGATGATCAAGAGATAAAGACTTTATTGAGGAAGGTAATGAAATCAATTATGCATTTTATTTTGTGGCCCAACACAAAAACTCCTGACTATGCACACAGAATTGCAAACGGACTTTTTAAGGGTTTATGTTTAATCTTAAGCTCACAGGAAAAACCTTTTACTTCCTCCCATAAAGCAGCACCTTCGATCAGATCAGTATCCTTAATAGACAACTAGAAGACTGGACAGAATGCAGAAACATAAAAGATGATGACTCATAAGAGGAGGAACTGGAGAAGTCCTAGGGCCAGCGCAGCCCTCTGTCTAAGGTGATTTCCAAACTTCACATGGAGGAGACAGCCAAGTAAAACCAACCACCTGACTGAGATGGAAAAAGAAAAAAAGACACCGACCCAAATCAGGGAATCCCAAGATGACCAGTTATGTGCAGGCAAAGTACCAGGAGCTAATACAGAAAATGAGTTTGAGAAGTACATGCAGCTCTTTATCAGTCCTAGATGAATTAAACTTGAGACATGCATTAGTCGGAACTCTATTCAGCCAAGCACAGTACAACAGCTAGAATCGTGAACTAACAAGTCCATACTTCACATTGGGCTGTGCTATATTGGATTTACTAACAGCCAGGGATGAGAGTCACTGATAAATCCAAAGGACACGCATCAAAAGAGTTACATCTTAGCACTAGGGCTAAGAAGTCCTGAAGTAAAGACTACTGTACACACTCCAAAGAAAAGTAGAAGAAAAAAATATGAAAGGAAAGAAGGGATCCTCTGACAACTGCCTGCCTGACAAACTTCAACATCTTCAAAGGAAATAATGATACAATTTAAGTACTAAACAATAAAATAATGTCATAATATCCACCATCCAAACAGAAACTGATTAACATTGCAAGAATCATACATACTTACCCTGTACCAAAAAAGGAATAAAGGCTAAAAAAAAGACTCGGAAAACCTGGGTAAAGGAGACTGACCAGATAAAGGCCGCAAAGCATCTATTCCAATTATGTTCAAGAATTAAAGAAACATGAAAGGCATTTTAAAAAAAATAATGAAGCTTCTAGCTTTAAAGAATATTAACACTAAAATCAACTGCACAGAGACGATGACTGGGATGATTAGAACTGCCAAGAGAAAAAGTCACTGAATTTCAACACAAAGAAACTATGCTAACAGAAGAACTTATAGAAAAAAAAGACTGAAAAAACAATGAATGGACTCATGAAGTAGGAGACAATACCATATAGTCTAACATATGTATATTTGGAGTATTAAATAATGGCTAGAAAAATCCCAATTTCAAGTCATCTCCAAAGTCACGACTTTGAGAAGCTCCACAAACTAGAACACTGAAGAGAGGGAGAAATTATTTCCAGACATATCACAGCGAAGTGTCTGAAGACCAAAAGTTGGGAAAACACCTGAACAAGCAACAAATTCTGCAAATGGACAAATGTGCACCATATGTGGGGAACAGAAAAACTCACTATAGACATAATTTCATTAAAAAATCAAACCAGAAGACAGTGCTAACAGATCTGACTTAGAATTCTATGTCCTAAAAAAAAAGACGTTTTCTAAAAAGAAAGTTAGAAAATCTCACCCCAGCAGAAATGCTGCCTAATGCTAGCAGTGGCTCTCTGTTACAGTCTCCGGGGCCCATGGAGACCCTTGGGGGTGGGGATAAGCTAGCACGGAGTCAACGACACAGACCCCAGAAGTCAGGCGAGTGGCAAAACAGGCTCTCAGGCTCCCATAAGTCCCAGCATGAGCTTTTGCTGAGTTGTTCTGTCTGGGTTGGTCCTCTCAGCCAGGCAGTTTGACATCAGCACCAGGCGCAGCAGCAGGTGTAGCTTGGGGAAGTTGCATTCCCCATGTGGCCCATACAGATCATCCCTGAGTGACATGTTCCCCAGGTGGAGGTATTGTAAGTAATGGTTGATCAGAGACCTGCCTGGTTCGTTCCTCCTACAGCTCTCAATACAAACCTGGTCCTCTACAAAATAATAAAAGGCAACAGAGGTGATAAGAAATATATGTGAGACTGTAGGAGTTTTGTTTTGTTTGTCTAGGTTTTTACATTTTTTTGTTTGAATTTTAAATATAAAAGGTATTTTTCACTGTAAAAGATTCTGGGCCAGTAAGATAACATGGGAAATAAGTAAAATGTTTGTCACACAAGTTTGAAAAACTGTTTGATTACTGGAATCCATAAGGTAGAAGAAGAGATGTAACTACAGAAAATTGCCCTTTGACCCCCTGTATATATATGGCATACCCTCTCCCACTAAAACCACAATAAATACATTTAATTTTTTAAATAACAAGTTTTTTGTTTTTCTACCCTGACCCCAGACCCTAGTGGACTTCCTGCTCCTCAGGCCCCTAAGCCACACCCAGACCCCAAGTCATCTGTACCCCACAGAAGCCCACTCTGCCTTTCTGCCCCAGACCCTGGACCCTGGTGGATTCTCTGCTCCTTGGAATACAACAGTGTCCAGAGAAAGCCTAAGCAATGGGGTAGAAGACCAACACCATCCATCTGAGATCTTACAAAATCATCCCATTATATGGGAGAGAATTTTCACATTCAGCTCTAAGATAAGTAAACCTTTTTACCATCTTGTTTCTCTCAATTAGTCACCATAGTTTAATATTTCCATATAGCCCACCCAAAAAAATCATGCAACTTCAGGGATTATATTATTCAACCTCACGTATCGCCAGGAAAATAAACCTAAAAAGTGCATTAACATATTAATCTTTAATCCCTGTGTATTAAACCCACCTTAATTGATGCACTAACATTCCAATAGCCTTATCTAGAAAATAATACCAACACCAGAGAGGCATATCCAACTCCAAGGCAAACACTAGCAATAACTGCTCAAGTGTAGTAATACTGTTTAATTCAGTTCAGCTAAAAACACACAAAAGCAAAAAGAAGGATATAAGAGATAAAACAAAAATGCCCAGGTCACAGCACAAATGCATGAGAAACAAAAACCAAGACAATAAATCTCCTACAAAAAGAATCAACCCTGTAATGATAGAATCCAACTAGACAAACTCATAGAAAATAGCCAAGAAAGCTATACCCAAGATAATAATTTTCAAAGCCTAATCTTTACTATATGATCAAAACAATGAAAGAGGAAATCCAGGAGGAGTTAAATAACTACATCAACCACTTTGAACAGGAATACAACAGGCACTTGGAGGAGATGAGAAAAGCAGTTGAAAAAAAAAATAGGCATAGAGTAGTTAAAACAATTTCAAGCAGAGTTTAAACTTGGACTAAAAAATAAGCTATCTTCAACCCAGAACTTAACAGAGAGTCTTATAAGCAGAACTAATGAAGCAGAAAATAGAATATCAAATCTTGAAGACAAAGTAGAACTAACCAGCTCAATCGAAAAGGTTGTTAAAGCCAGAAAGATATTTGAGAGAAATATTCAAGAGTTATGGCACTCCTTGAAGAAGCCTAACATGTGCATTCATGAAATACCAGAACAAGAATCCCAAAATACCACACCTGAGGAAAATTTTCAAATTATCATAAAGGAAAACTTTTCACATCTAAAGAAAGGGAGGCCCATCCAAATACAAGAGGCATTCTGCACCCCAAACAGATATGACCAAAATAGAAACACGCCCCAGTAAATAGTGGTCAAAACACTACACATACAAGACAAAGAGAATGTGCTGAGAGTTTCAAGAAAAAAAAAGTCGCTTTTAAAGGTAAACCTATTAACAAATGATTTTTCAATGGAAATAGTAAAAGCCAGAAGAGCTTGGAGAGATGTACTTCAAGTATTGAATGAGCACAAATGTCAACCCAGGCTGATATACCCATCAAAACAATCAGTCATGATCAAGAGTGAAAGAAAACTTACCACCACAAAGACAATTTGAAGGCCTACATGACTATCAAACCAGGTCTTCAAAAAAAATGCTAGAAAAGATACTCAAGCTTGAAGAAAAGAACAAGCATATAAAGGAGGACAGAAGGGAAGTTTAATACTACTACAACCTACAAGCTAAATAATACACTTATGAAAGCCAATAAACAGAAAAACTTTGAGGTATAAAAGTAATTTCTCCATTATAACCCTAAATATCAAAGGAATTAACTCACCAATCAAAAGACACAGATTACAAACATGGATAAAAAGTCAAAATCCATCCATCTGATGCCTTCAGGACACACATCTCACCACAAAAGAGAGACACATCCTAAAAGTAAAAGGCTGTCAAAAATTCTGCAAGCTAATGGAACCAGAAAACAAGCAGGGGTAGCAATGATGCTATCTGACAAAGCGGACTTTAAACAAAAGAAATCATAAGAGATACAGAAGGATACTATATTTTAGTCATAGGAAAAATTCACAATACTGAACCTACATGCACCTAATATCTGATCCTTCACATTCATTAAGCAAATACTACAACATCTGAAACAAGAAATCAATCCCAAAACAATAATAGTTGGGGATTTCAATACTCCACTGTCCATATGGGATAGGCCAAATACTCAACAGAGACACATTGGAAGTAAATCAAACCCTTACTGAAATGGACCTTACAGATCTCTGTGGAACCTTCCATCTAAACACCAAGGAATACACATTCTTCTCGGCAGCCCACAGAACTTTCTCCACATATTGGGCCACAAAACAAAACTCCACATATATAGGAAAGTTGAAATTATAGCCTGTACCCTATCAGACCACCATGGTCTAAAACTTGACATCAACAACACAACAATACCAGAAAATTCACTAACTCTTAGAAATTAAACACTATGATGCTGAATCAGAAATGGGTTCAGGAAGAAATCAAAAAGGAAATTCAAGATTTCCTAGAAGTGAATGATAATGAAGATACAACATATCAAAATTTCTAGAACACAATGAAAGCTATCCTAAGAGGTAAATTTATAGCTCTTAATACCTATATCAAAAAAAACTGGAAACATCACAAAAAAATAATTTAGCAATGCAGCTTAAAGCTTTAGAGACACAAGAGCAATCCAATCCCAAAGCAGTAGAAGAGAGGAGGTCAACAAAAACAGGGGTGAGTTATCCAAAACTGAGATAAGGAAAACTATACAAAAAATCAACCAAAAAACTGGTTCTTTGAAAAGAAATCAGTAAGATTGATACACCCCTACATTAACTAAATTAAGCTAAATTAACAAAAATCAAGAGAGAGAAACCCGATATTAACAAAATTAGAATTTCAAATGGAGTTATCACAACTGATACCCAAGAAATTCAGAGAATTATAAGGTCGTATTTCAAAAACTTAATACTCCATGAAATTTGATAACCCAAAAGAAATGGATGAACTTCTGAGTAAGCACAACTTGCCTAAACTGAATCAAGAATACTTCCCAACTTCTTTTTACAAAGCTAATATCATCCTAATTCCAAAACCTAATAAAGATACAAAAAAAGAAAACTGTAGGCCAATCTCTTTGATGAACACAGACACAAAGATTATCAACAAAATCTTAGCAAATCAGATACAAAAACATATCAAAAAGATCATTCACTGTGATCAAGTAAGTTTTATCCCAGGCACAAAACTTTGGTTCAACATATGTAAATCAATAAATATAATCCATCATATAAACCAATCCAAAGTCCAAGACCACATTATACTCTTGATAGATGCAGAAAAAGCTTTTGACAAGATCCAACATTCTTTTATTATCAAAACTAGAGACAGTTGGAATGGAAGGGTCATAGTTAGGCACACGTGTCAACTTGACAGTTGAGAGTTTGAGCTCTGGTCACATTTGTAGAGAATTAATGGTTGAGTTAAGCCCAGAGCAAACCTGCAAGAGATTGTCTAGCTGATGGGAAGGCCCAACCTGTAGTGAGTGGGACTAGGCCCTGAACAGATGAATAAAATACTGAGAGCTGGTTGAGGAAGTTGGCATCCTTCTTGGCCAGACATGCTGGTCTGGCAAGTAAGGAACATCCCTCTCTCAGCCATTATGTAGAGATGGTGTGACCAGTTCCCTCGGCCCTGGTGTTGGTGTGTGCTCCCCTGTCAAACTGGACTGAGAACTGTAACCAGACAGTAGTAAGGAAATAAACCCTTAATTCCCTTATATTTGATGGTCATTTATCAGCAACCATGCAGGTGGACTGCAACAGAAGGAACCTATATCAACATAATAAAAGCTATACACAACAAGCCAACAGCAAGGATTATACTCAATGGGGAAAAACTTAAAACATTCCCACTTCAATCAGGAACTAGACTTAGGATGCCTACTCTCACCACTTCTATTCAATATTGCACTTGAAGTCTTAGCTAGAGCCATAAGACAAGAGAGGCAGATAAAAGGGATTTAAATCAGAAAGGAAGAAGTCAAGATACCGCTATTTGCAGGTGACATGATCTTGTACCTGAGTGATCCTAAAAACTCCACCTGGAAATTCCTGAAACTAATACTTAAGTTCAGCAGGGTGGGCAGGTTACAAAATAAATGCGCAAAAATCAGTGGCCTTCCTATACACCAAGGATGAAAAAAGTGAAAAAGTCCTAAGAAAAACAATCCCATTTGCTATAGCCCCTAAAAAAATAAAATACCTTGGTATAAATCTAACCAAAGAAGTGAGAGACCTGCATAATAAAAACTTTACAATTCTAAACAAAGAAATTACAGAAAATACCAGAAGGTGGAAAGACCTTCCATGGTCTTGGATTGGCAGAATCAACATCATAAAAATGACCATCTACCAAAAGCAATATATAGATTCAACGCTATACCAAGCAATTCTTTAAAGAAATTGACCAAACAATCTCAAAATTCATATGGAAGCACAAAAGGCCCAGGATAACAAAAACAGTCCTGAGTTACAAAAATACTGCTTGGAGGTATCACCATACCAAATCTTAATCTAAACTACAAATTTATAGTAATAAAAACAGCCTGGTACTGGCTCCAAAATAGACATGTAGATCAATGGATAAAAGTTGAAGATCCAGATATAAGCCCACACAATTACAGCCATTTGATCTTTGACAAAAGGCCCCAAAAAAGAAAAAGTACAACATCTTCAACAAATGATGCTGGCAAAACTGGATATCCACATGCAGAAGATTAAAACTGGACCCATAAATGTCATCTGGCACAAAAATTAATTCCAAATGGATCAAGGACCTTAAAATTAGGCCAAAGACTATAAAAAAAACCCTAGCTGAAAGGGTAGGGAACTCCCTCAAACTGATTAAGCTAGGTCAACAGTTCCTAAACAGAAATCCATTAGCACAGGCACTAGAACCAACACTTAACAAATGGGATCTTATGAAATTAAAGAGCTTCTGTTCAGCTAAAGAGATTGTAAACCAAACAAAAAGGCAACCCACAGAATGGGAGAAAATCTTCACTAACCACATATCTGATAGAGCTCTAATATCCAGAGTGCACAAAGAACCTAAAAAGACTAAACATCAAAGAGATAAATAGTCCAATTAAAAATGGGCCTCAGAGCTCAAAAGAAACTTTTCCAGGGATGAAATCGAAATGTCTATCAAATATTTTTAAAAATGCTCCATATCCCTAGCCTATCAGGGAAATGCAAATCAAAAATACCTGAGATACCAATTCACCCCTGTCAGGATAGCAAAAATCTACAACACGAACAACACCCAACGCAGAGAGGATGTGGAGAGAAGGGAACTCTCATATAATAGCTGGAGATCAGTATGGCGATTTTTAAAAAAGTTAAGGATTGAAATGTCATATGACCCTACCATACCATTTTTGGGAATAATTCAGCAATTCACTACAGTGACAGGAGCACAACCATGTTCATTGTAGCATTATTTACACTAACAAAGTCATGGAATCAACCCAAATCCCCAACAGTTGATGAGTGGATAAGGAAAATGTGGTACATTTATACAATGGAATACTACTAGGCCATCAAAAATATGAATTAATGAAATTTTCCAGGAAAGGATGCAATTAGAAAAATAACGTTGAGTGAAGTATCCCAGACAAAGAAAGTTAGACACCATATGTACTCCCTAACAGGCGGATCCTAGTACTGAACCCACTTAATGACATAGTCAAAGGTAAATCTCTATAATACGCACTAGGCTGTGTCCTGACTAAATCCTCTACTTCTGCTGTGGAAGAAGGTTTCTAGGTTGAGTGCTGAGTGTTCTTCCAATCTATGGATGTAATCACAGGTATTTACAGAGAAGTTTGGTGTACTCTCTCCGTAGTTAAAGATTCATAGTCTGTTCTTCCCTTGTGACCTATTTTCCTTTCCTTTCCTTGTTCTAGTTTGCAGTAACAGGAATGTGTTCCATTCTGACAAGTGGGTCCTGTCATAGTCAGGCACAGGTGTCAACTTGACAGTTGAGGGTTTGAGCTCTGGGCACATTTGTAGAGAATTAGTAGTTGAGTTAAGTCCGGAGCAAACCTAAGGGAGATTGTCTAGCTGATGGGGAAGGCTCAGCCTATGGTGGGTAGGCTTAGGCCCTGGATAAATCACAGAGAGTTGGTTGAGAGACATGGCCAGACATGCTGGTCTGGCAAGTAAGGAGCATCCCTTTCTCAGCTGTTATGTGGTGATGGTGTGGCCAGTTCCCTCGTGTTGGTGTGTGTTCCCTCCCTGGTGGTGGTGTGAGCTCTCCTGTCAAGTTGGACTAAGAACTGTAACCAGTAATCATAAGAGAAAATAAATCCCTTGTTCCCTTATGCTAGTTTGATGTCATTTATCAGCAACTATGCAGGAGAACTGCAACACCCACTATAATTACAAAGGATTATAAATAGGTAGAAGGGGAAGGAGGATCTCAAAAGAAAGGAGATGGGGATCACGCTTCAGTAGAGAAAATAGGCCACAGTCATGTATTGCACATAAGTAGCATGACATCTAGTGCAGCTCGCTCTCATGTCCCTGCCTGGTCACTTGCAACTGAACGGGTTTGATCTCACCAATCAGGGAGGATATAGGACTGGCAGATTGACCCCCCCCCCCAACACTGCTGTGTCCTACTCTATTCTTCTATCTATCTTTGAGTCTCCTCTTATATTAAGATCTTCATTTAAACAGTCTTTTATCTTTGGTTAGAAGGTAACCTTCCATACCAATCAGGATGCAGCCAAGGGCAGTGCAGGAAAAGCAAAACTAAAAACAACAACAAACCATAATTCAGAACACCAAAGACCCTACATTAATCACCTGGAACCACACCAGCCAAATCTCTCCCCATTCTAAAGCTCAGGGAACCTTGAGGAAGAGGGGGCGGCAAGATTTTAAGAGCCTAAAGTTGGGGAGGACCAACCATATTCAAGATACTCCACATAAGTTAGGGCTGCAGCAGCCAGAACTGGATTTTACCTAACCTGAACAATGGCTGACATGTCAATGACCCCCTCAAAGTATGGATCACAGGGTATTAGGCTTCAGGCAGTAGGATCCTTAGAGTCAAAAGATTAAACAGTCATAATAGAGTTCCCATACTAACAAGGATCCTTGCCCAAGAAGGGGCTCAGGGCTATGCTACTGAGTCCTGAACCTTCACTATGGTGGAGGACTCAAAGGGATGTTCAGAGCCCACATAAACAGATGTTCCAGGGGATAGGAGGGAGGAAGGGGGAGGCACCAGGAAAGAGGGTTGAAAGGAAGGGGGGAAGGGCAGGGAGTGCAATGGGGGAAGACTGGGGAGGGGAGGAGGGAGGGAAAGGACAGGGTACCTATTGAGCTTGTATGATTAGGAAAAAAATAAAATGTGGGAGAAAAAATGTTTATTTAAATTGTAACCAACTAAAATACCTGGCAGCAGAAAGGATAGAAACAGAAATTGAACTATGCTTTTTAAGTATCATTATGTTTTATGTGAAATACTGTATTATTATTAGAAAGCAATGTGCTAAAAACAGATATTATGAATACCAGCACAAACACTGTTAAATATCTGTTGTTAAAAATTAAATCCATAAGCCAATTAACCAGGAAAAAGTTGGATGCTGAAAATTTATAGGAATCAAAAAGAAAATAGGAAAAAAAAATGAAGAAAACTCAGGTAAGGTAGTGGAAATGAATTACATACTAAATATAAATAAAATAAACAACTTAAAGAGATTGAAGTAAAAAGCATCAAGAGGGAGATACGTGCCTTAAAGAAGAAACCTCCCAGTAATCGATGATCAATTATATTCTGTGTAAAAAATAATTACAAAATAGTTGAACCAGCCATGCTAATATTTTACTACTGAAAGACTAAACTTCAGGAAAAAGAATATGAAAAAAAATTTATATGAAAAAAAATTCATGACAAACATATATTAATTACAAATCTGAATGTACCTCAAGGCAGCTTCAAAATATACAAGCAAAACTGTGAAGGCAGAGTGAAGAATCTCTACGTGATCAATATGATTAATTGGAGACTGTGATGATACAGGTCACAGCTCAAATCTGTGGGACCCATTATCAAATGTGGGGGTCATGAAAAATTTGGCAACACTAAAGGTTTTCTGAATACACATTGACCAAAACTCAACTCCAAATCAAACTCTAACGAATGGGAGGAGTTCACCCACGCTGCAGCCTGAGACTTCACTGAACCTTGGTTCCTATGCACACAAGTGCTCCCAGCTCTGCACATGCCTTCAAGGCCACCTAGCACCAAACTGCTGCATGAAACACCTTAGCTCGGACTATGGTAGATGATGAACTGCAGTGTGTTCACTGTGCGTGAAAGTTTTCTGCTCTTAGAAACAATATTTACTTAAGAAACAAAGATTTTTAATATTGCCCTAGCATCATATTGAGCAAAAAGTTAAAAATTAAACCAACATGTGTTTGGATTGCATTTTGTTAAATGTTTGATTTTTAAAAATTGCTGGTGGGTCAGACATTATCTCCTGGAGGTGACAGGGCTGTGGTATACATAACTTCATGGCAAAAAAATACATTCTTTCTTAAGAATTGCATGGAGATTGTCTTAGTGGCATCTCACCATGAAAGCAGAACTATCTCAACAAGCTGCATACCTCTCTCAGAGACTGATAAGTGAACTAATGCTGCTAGGGAAGAAAGGAGGATGCTTTCCTCAAGAATATGCCCTGCCTATCTATGACACTTGCCCTACCTATCTATGAGTCATGTAAAGCATAAGTCATCAAAGACAAACTACATGAAACAGTCACACAAGTGAAAAGATTTAAGAATAGGATTGAGTGTGACAGAGGAGATCAAGCGTTGGAAGGGGAATAAACAGGGGGATGGAACTGGGAGAGTAGAGGATAAAAATATCATAAATTCACTATATTCATGCAGTGAAAACCTTAAAGTTTTAAAAAAATAAAAAGTTTTTTAAAAATTGTTCCCTGAATTGATGGCTGAAAAAAATCATTAAACTACTGAGATTTCATTTAGGATCAGGACAACATTTCCAGTCATTTCTATAATGGCTCTAAACATTTCTGCCATTTTACATGAGGGCCCAACTAAGAGACTGCTTAAGTCTCAATAAATTTCACAGTTTTGGAACTACAATAGTTTGGGGGACTTTGAAAGTTGGACTGCACTTGAAGTTGACATCATGATGGGGACATGAGCCTATAGATGCCAAGGGATGAAATGTCAGTTTGAATCTGAGTTGCCCTCACAGACTCCTGTGTTTGAATCCTGACCTAGTGTAATGTTTGGGAAGATTGTGGCACTTTTAAGAGGCAGAATCCTGCTGGGGAAAATTAAGCCCCACAGGGAGGGCCCTGAGATTCGGTAGCCCAACTCTGTCTAAAGTCATAATAACCTGAATGAGCTGACTGCTCTCACCGGATAGCCCAGAGCTGCTCTCTCTTATTCTCTTGCTCTGACTTCTCCTACTTCTGCCTCTGGTCATGCTTTCTGCTCTGTAACTCCTACCAAAACGGACTACATTCCTTCTGGAACCTTAAGTCGAATCTCCCTCTCTTTTCTACACTGACAGCGTCAGAGTGTTAGTTCACAGCCCACGATTCACTACAAGAAAAGAGAAACTGACAAATTTAGGTCTTTAATTTAATTGTCCCTTACTTTGGTTTTTATTACATTTATTGTGTGTGTGTGTGTGTGTGTGTGTGTGTGTGCGCGCGCGCATGTGTAGTGTGGTAATATGTGTATGCTAGTGGAGATCAGAAGACAACTTGTGAGAATCTGTTTTCTCCTTCCTGAGATCAAACTCAAGTTGTCAGAGTTAGCAGGCACTAATCCATCTAATGTTTAAATCTCATGAGACATTCTAAAACTAGTATCCTTATCTTCCAACTTAGGCTGAAAGTGGAAATCAACTTAAATTCAAAATAGGAATGTGGACACAAAATTTGATGTAAATTTGTAAATTATAGAAGAGAAACAACAGAAGAACTAATGAAGTTAAAAACTTTCTTTCAGAGAATTAATAAGAACAGATAAACATCTAGCTAGCTAATAAGCCCAGATTCTTAGAAGTAGAATAGGTAGATCATACAGCATGTCCACTTAAAATAACGAAGTATTATCAAAATCTGTTGCCCCCCCAAATGATTTATCAATATTATATAATCAAAGGTATGAATGGCTTTTCTGTAGGTCTTATTAAGCATGCAGTGTCCATTTTTCAGTTTAAATAGTCTGCTTTTTCAATTTGCAGCCCCATAATTTTTAAATTGAACATCTCTGACTTTCTTCTTGGCATACTTTATTTCATCTTCCATGAACTCCATCCCTAACTTGTTTTGCTTGCTATCAGTTTGTATGTATTCATTTCTTATATGCTGTTTTACTCCTTATAATACTTTTCAGTGTATTGAAATATCAAACCATTTTAGTAAAATCTCAGTAGACTAGAGTTTTGTGATTCTTTCATCATATAAATATTACATATTAAAAGTCCTTATTCAAAAACTTGACTTTTTCTGAAATGAGACAGTGTCACTGCTTGGATCTCAGTTGGTAGCTCAGGCTGGCTCCAAACTCACAGCAATCCTCCTGCCTCAGACTCTGAATCTAGTATAAAAGCATGCGCCACCAGGCTCTGTAGATTTGACTTTTACAGTTCGCTTTATAATACATTATGAACCTACCTTTGTATGGTACAAAATAAGTATGACTTTTATTCATTTCCATGAATGCACAATTCTATCAATAAAATTGATGGAACACATCATCATATTCTTCCCACTAAGGTAAAATGTCACCTTTCTTATAAACAAAAATTTCATATATATTGTTGCTTTCTGAAAGCTATACAATTCTATCAAAACATCTTTTCAGATGGCAAGGCTACCTATTCTTAGTTATGATTACAATAGTTATTTTTCTAGACCTAACAGGAAAAGTCTCTTGTCTTTTTTGTTCCATTTTTGTGTGCATGTGTGTATGTGGGGGATGCAAGTGCATCTGTGTATTTTGCATGTGGGTGGGTGTATATGTGGGGTAGGAGCATGTGTATATGTGTGTAAAAGTCCCCCATGGTGATATAACCGTCAATCTCCATTGCTCTTCTCCTTTACTGGTTTGACGCTGGGTTTCTAAAACTGGAGATCACGGATAGGGCCACTCTTTCTAATCTATTTAATGTGGGAATTTCCGTGTTCTGATTTACAGCTGCCCAGCCGCTCAACATTTTACATGGAATCTGGTATCCAAACTCTGGTCCTTTCACTTGCCATCTTACTGATTTTTTTAAAGGTACTGGTTCCTCTTAGCTATCTTTTTTTCTTTTTTATGTACTTAAGACTCAATTTGTCAAATTTGATAAGATTGTTGTAGAAGTTTGTATTGTGTTGAATGTAGTAATCTGAGATATTTTTCCCTTTTGGTCATGATGAATTTTTTTATTATTATTTATTCAATTGTGCATGTATGCATGTGTGCGTGTTTATGTATGTGTGTGTGCATGTGTATGTGTGTATGTGTGTGTGTGTAGAACCACGGGCGAATTCAGGAACCACCATGGATCGCCTCCACCTCCTCCTTGTTTACTCTGTCCCCCCCATTCACAGGCTCCGCCCTACCAGGACCAGAAACACAGGCCGCCCCCGCTTCCGCCCGGTGTCTATATACATGGGGTCTAGGATCTGAACTCAGGACCTTCCGCCTGCAAGGCAGAAGCTTAACCCCTGAGCCACCTCTCCAGCCCCCTGGTCATGATGAATTTTAAAACATAGTAGGACCAAAGTACTTCAACCTAAGTTTCTTTTGCAGGCTTCACAAACTTTTGTAATTGACTTAGGAAAAAACATAATCATCAAGTTTACATATATTTTGAGACTTTCTTTTTCTCAGGAAACAAAACATATATATTTAACAAAAGTTTACAATTGTGGGTTACAGCTCTCACACTATAATGTAATATTTAATCAAAAAAAGACAGCTTTGATCTCAAAATAGGTTCCATATCTTCTTTCTCTTTCTCAGAATGTGTACCTCGCTTTTGAAAAGAAGCATTAAAAGTAATAGTTTCATTTTAACTTGCGACTTGCCTCTCACGAATTTTGCTCATCTTCGATTCCCATTACTTTCACTCATTCTCCCTTCCTGCCACTGTTCCTTCCTCTCCCTGAATAGGTCGCTTTTCTACTCTCATGGCATATGTATGTGATATATAGGTACATACATGTATACTTTGAGATTTTGGATATTACAGAAAATATTCAATATTTGCTGAGTCTGGCTTGTTTCATTGTACACGATGCTGTCCAGTTCCATCCATTTTCCTGAGAAAGACATGATTCACTTTTTCTTTCTAGCTGATTAAAACTCAACTGTGTATATAGCACATTCTCCTTATCCAGCCAAATGTCCATTCTGTGCAGTTCTTCTGCACAGGTCAATATACCATCTTTCATTAACTAATTCCTGGTAGATCAAAGCCCCTGTAAATTCTCTCAGAGAAAGCAGGCCTCACCCCTTGGAGACTTCTGGCAGACCTCCTTACCCCACTGTGCAGGTCTGTGTCTGTTAATCTTCCAGACCCCAGGCATATACCTGAGTCACATGATGTGAAACCTCCTACCACACTGAAACAGCTATAAAGGTTTGAGCTTTCTTTATCTGGTGGGCTTTTACACAGAGATTCCCCCCACGCCATGATGCTGCTGTCTATGCTGTGGTGGTCAAATCTTTGTACTTTGAGCTTTTGTTCCTATTGGACTATGGCCCCAGTGCTGTGTTCTAATCAAGATTCATGCCTTCTCTTTTTCCAACAATCCCTAATTAGGACTAGGAGCTATGGCAGATAACAAAACCCACTTAAATAATAATGTCTTGCACAAGACAGAAGCTTATAGCTGTTACCCATACAGATGAGCTGTCTAAACAAGACAGGCATTTGTTTCCCTCCAGTACTGAAAGTCAGGGTGACTGGCTTTGAAAGTTGGGTGTTTCCAGTTACACAAGGACCTGGGAACTGATTGTCAGTTGTGACCTTTGAACTGAAGCTCCTCCCAGACAATAAAAATAGAAATTTAATAGAAATTCTATGATGTTGGAACATTGCTGGTCCTAGGCCAAATGACCTTAGGTTAATTTTAGGCCACTTCATAGCTATTCATTGATCACTTCTGTGCTTGTCCTAACATCCTTGTGACCATTTAGGGAAATCCTTTTAGAATGTATTAACAGATCACTAATGTGCATCAAATACTAATGTCTTCAACCATGACTGGAAAACTATAATCAACAGTTTCCTGCCTACCTGATATTTCAACTAATATGAATCAGTTACTGATTCATGGTTTTTTTGTTTTGTTTTGTTACTATGGAAAATTCATGAAATTTTAGGACTGAAACATGGGATTTGAAGTGACCTAATAATGTATTTCTGGGCCATGGTAATTCATATTTGGTGCAAAATAAACTCTCTCTTACTCCCTTTGAGGTGAGAGCTAAATTTTTGCATCAATAACCCAAAATGTTACATGAAATAAATGTTTTTCATGGATGGCTGCCTTAAAATATCTGATGAAGGAAACTTAAGGAAAGAAAGGTTTATTCTGACTTACAGTTTGAGGGGAAATCCAACATGGAATCGAAGGGACGGAAGCTGGAGCTTGAGGGCAGCTGATCACGTTGCATCTGCAGTTAGGAGGCAGCGAGGCATGAATGTTAAGGGTCAGCTCACATCCTCCTTTTCCTTCAGTCTGTGAGTGCATTAAGAGCCTAAGTTTTACCTACTTAAATCAAATTGCCATGACATATTTTAATGGAACTATGTTAAAGGCATTTAGAAAAACTCTAGGGACCATCGATGGTGAGATCAGAATCATTGTAAGATTGAGAGCATGATTTGGTTTCTGAACTAAACAGCAGCAGCAGCAGCAGGCAGGGATGGAGGGAAGGCTCCATGCAAAATAAATCAACATCCGGGTTCATGGTATTTTCTAGACTTTTCCCAACATACTGCAGCAAGACTGTTCCACTCAACTTTAACAGCTGTGCCTAAAAAACAGTGTTACATGATCCAATGTTTTTGAGAGCTTCTAGCTTTAGAGATGAATAGTTTATTTACTGGTCTTCATAAGGATATTAAAATTGTACAATACTTTGTAAACCTAACATGGTATTGTAGATAGGGGTTTATGTTTTTAAGATTTATTTCACTGAAGATTTATTTCACCACAGAATCATTTAGAACAATATATCTGTAATCCACCAGTTCTAGAAAATGGGGGAGAGTAGAAAATCAATGGAGATGGCAGCAACCTAACTGTTTTTGTACCCTTTGGAAATTCACATAAGTCTACTATCAGGAGACTTTCTGTGACTTAGGATCAAAATGCAACCTTAGCAAGCAAGCAATAAATGAAATAAATCTGGATGGTTATAAAGGAGGGAATCTTACACATGCACAAGCGTAAGCATGAAAGACTGAGTCAGAACTACAACCTCATAAACAGGCTACTGTAGCCCTGCACAGGAAATACTCCCCGGATGGTATCTATCCAACAACTGTCTGTTCATCCTTGCTATAGGGCCATGCTTGTTATTGAACTTCACAGCCAAGGTTATTACTTCAAAATAGTCTGTCTAATCTTTCTCATTTTCATCTTGAAATTTCCCCAACGCCATGGCCAACTACATTCTACAGAGCAATGTTTCCTATTCCAAATAGCATTATGCTTTGGAGTAGCTATAGTTATGTCAAAGTAATTCAGACAAGTAAAAATAGTTACATCTTGTGGTTATAGCCATGTAAGGCAATCAGTTCTAGATAATTAAAGAATGGAAAAGGGTCAGTTTTGTTCTGAGGCTTGCTGAATGGGCTAGCTGTGGGAAGAAATAGGGGTAGGAATCACTCAAAGGCTTATAGCACAGGATTTCAATATGAGCACCCCATGAATACTCATCCGTGGACCTTTCCAAGCAGCTGTGTTAGACTCTCAGGAATCAATGGGAAATGATTCAGTGTGGGTTCTATTCTTTGAGCCACCGTTTTATAGTAACTAGATAAAATATAACCTCCCTGGACAGTAGCTGGTCCATAATGCCTCAGTAAATGCAGATTTTTTAAAAATATTGTTTGTAGTCTGGAAGATAAGAATTTACCTTATTGCAAGTCAGTAGTCATTTTTATTGATATATTTTTTATCATCTGAGTATGTTAATTTACCTGGACATCCTGGGCTATCTTTCATTGGTCTGTTCAGATGCCTTTGACTGATGGATTCTCCCTCAGGTGTCCTAGCAACCGACTTGTGCTACATGGGAGCATCTTTTCTTGCGCCTCCACTTAGGTCTTGCGGTTTTCTAATGGCTTTTGCACTTGGCGGCAGCTAACGACCTCGGGAGCTTGGCACATTTGTCTGGCAAGTCTCGGGAGGACTTAGGAGGCAAAAGCCAAAGTCCAGCTCTGTTTAGCAGCTCTGAGCTGCGAGTGTCACCTGCGGATGACCGGCAGGTGCGGGCAGCTGTGTGCTTGCGCTTTAAGGGCCGCAGACTCGCCCAGGACGGGATCTGTTCCCTGAAACCTTTGCAGAGCGAACGTTCTGGGTCTCTAGCTAGTGCTAGATGGCGGGGACCCCGGAGCACGTGGGCCAGGACATCTGCCTGGCTCCGTGCAAGCTGGGTGACCAGGAATTCTACACGTCGTGTAGAGGGAACGCCGGCTGCCCCGCGGAGGCTGAGCGCGGAGCCCGGAGCAGACGACCCCAGCGGCTGGGAGCTCGGAGCAGCCAACCTGGGAGCGCGGTGACTCTGTCTCCGCGTCCCTCCAGCCTCGGCGCCCGGGGGCGGGGCCACGAGGGGCGGGGCCACGAGGGGCGGGGTCAACGGAGAAGATGTGCGCCACCGATTGGGCGGAGCTCCTCGGGGCGGGGTCAGGGCTGGCTGGGGCGGGGCTCTCTCCCCGCGAGCGGGAGGCGCGGCCCAGCCCGCGCAGTCGAGGGCCGAGCGGCCGATCGGCGACTCCTGCAGCCGGCGCTCGCGTGGCTCGTGGCTCCGCCCGCCGTCGTGTAAGTGCGCGGGCCGCCGCCGCGCGGGAGGGAGGCCGCCCCCCGCCGCCGAGTGCCCGGATGGAGACGGGCGGGGAGCTCGGCGCCCCCTCTTCGGGTCTCTCGCTCCCCTCTGCGGGCCGCTCCGCGCCCCCTTTGCGGGCCTCTTCCCTCCTGGCCCCCGGCCCCGGCCTCGCCTCCGGGCCTCCCGCCGGCGCCCGGGCAGTGGCCGAGCGGGGCCGCGGCCCGCGGGGCTCCTGGAGCCGCCTACGGCGCCGGGAAAGTCTAACGTGCGCGTCTCGTTTGTTTGTTTTCTCTCCCCGCAGAGCCCCAGCCCGCCATGGAGCAGGTCTTCACCCCGCTGGAGCCCCTGCTGCCCTCTGGTACTGTACCCCTTCACCCGCGGCCCGGGGCGTCCCCGGCGTGGGCGACCTGGACCCCCACTCCCCAGACACACAGGGGTCCCGGGCTGACTTTACCCCAAGTCTTGCCTCTCTCCCCGCGAGCAAGTTGCACAACCACACTCGTGCCTCAGTTTCCCTGTTTGCAAAATGAACGCGTATTTGCGTCTGTGCCTTCGTGGATGTCCTTTGTGTCCCCTGCCTGGAGGAAGCGTAGTGTTTGGTCTCATGAATCCACCTCCAATGTTGCAGAGCAGGGGGTCCCTGGGACCCGGTGCACCTTCATACCCCCCGGTCGAGAAGTATTTCTAACCGCCTGCCTGCTCAGTGCCTGATTTTGGGCGGTAGGACATTAGGAAGTAATCACTTACTAGGAAGTGCCTTAAAGATTTAACACTAACTGCAAGGTTTTTACTTGCAACGAACGGTATTGCTAACATTTTTGGTGGTGCTGATCAAACCCAGGGCCTGGAGCGTACTACGCAGTTGCTGCATTAGTGAAATACATCCCAACCCCCAAGATTGTAATTGCTAAAACTTTCAACTTACGTACTTCATATGGAAATAGAATTAGTTTTGTTAGTAGCCCTTATTCCTAGTGTAAACTGACTTACAGATTTGTAAGAACAGATTTATTTTTCTTACTTTGTGTGTGTGTGCGGAAACCAGTCAACTTAAGGTTTACATAGGTGCCTTTTGCTGTGTTTTTTGAGCCAGGGTCTCTTACTTGCCTTATTTTTAGGCTCCAGAGGGCTGGCTGACCAGCAAACCCCATGTACTGGCCTCTGTCTCTTGAGCCTGCCACTATGCCATGCTTTATCATGTGGATCCAGTTCAGGTCCTCTTGTTTATACAGCAAATGCTATACCAACTGAACCCACCCAGCTCCTCTTGTCAGTTGGTTTTGTTTTTATTGTGTAGACCTTCTGGTTGATCAGTTTTGTAAGCAGCATCTCTCTCTCTCTCTCTCTCTCTCTCTCTCTCTCATTTTACCTTTGTTTTTTGTAAGCATTTGGATTTAGAGCTTTTGTTCAAGTGGATTCAGAGTTCTTGTTCAAGGTTTTGGATTTGATCCAAACTTGGCAGTGATCCATGACAAGAAAACAGGCTACAGTAATAGCTGGGCATGGGTTCTTCACACAAGCAGTCTTGCACTCCTCAAAAGCTGGGATGCTTTCTCAGAAACACAGGGTTGGGGATTCCATGGGTTGTATGAGCCTCACACTGTGGCTGCATAAGTTAAGAATTACTCTGGTGTGGTCAGACTACACTTATCTATCTATCCTCCCTTCAGGATACTTGTATATGTAATGAGAATCTGAATCCAGTTCTCTTACATTTGGTTAAGAGAGATGTGTGTGGTGTTCATTACTATACACACTTTTTCAGAAGTTAAGGGATGTTATTCAATTTCATAGTTGCGAATTACCCATTGGTAGCAGAACCAGCATCAGTTACTAAACATTGGATCTAGGTGGACGGTTGCCCTTCAGATTTGTTCTAAACGCTTTTAATATCTGGAGATTGCTCACATTTTCTGAGTTATAAAAATAGTGTGGTAAAGATTACATTGAAGAATTGGATTCTCTGGGTTCAGATCCTAGCCTTGCCACTTAGTAGGCATCTAACCTTGTAATTCATTTTCTTCATCTGCAAAATAGAAATACATTACAGGGTTATTGATAGTATACATGAGTTAATACATGTAAAGGATTTCCCTTCAATAACTGTGAGCTGTTACATTCTGCAGTAAATCTGAGGATTAGAAAACAAAAGCGATTGGATTCAGGGTCAGTGTTGAGGTGGAAAATGTTTTGGAGGCATGCACCATGTTGTGTTCTCTATTCTTTCATTTTATCTGAGGCTCCATGGAAAAGGCCTTGCTTCCTTATCTCATACATCTGTAAGTTCCACACTGGAGCAAGGCTGCTGCACTGTCATTCATTCCCAGGGTCACATGTGCAGTGACAGACAGACTCCATTGCTTCCAGAGACGTTCTCAGAGGTTCTTCCTCTTGTCCCCACAGGCGAAAGTATGTAGAGATTCCTGTCTCGCCTTTAGCTTTGGCCCTGAATCAGAGCCTCAGGCAGGCTTCTGTTGATTCTAGATAGATGTAAGATAGTTTACAGCACTTATCGTGAGAGATCCGTGTAATGCCTGGCCCTTTATGGTATTTCAGTAGATATTGGAGGTTAACTTTCTATGAAGAGGATTTCTTTATTAGGCAGACATATATGTGTATATATACACACACACACACATATACAAAGTTTATATAGTTTATATATATAGTTTATCAAGCAGAAAAGCCATTTTTGTTCATAAGCTACATGAATGGCATTTATTGGCATTTGTAGGAAGTATTTGGATTTGCTACAAAGGGTAAGCTGACAGTAAAGATGGTATCTCCACTTGCAGATGTTCCCAGGAGAGGTATGAGAGGCTCAAATTATTTTCTGTATTGATCTAGTTTAGAGAAAGTTGATATATTTTTAAATTATTTATTTTTGCACATGTATAGATGACAGTGGGAGTCGTCGTGGATTGTTCTACTTCCTTTTTTGCTTGACTCTGGGATTTCCCAGGCTCTGCCTTCCATGGCTAGAAGTGTAGGCCACTAACATTTCCACTTGATGTTTTCACATGGGATCTGGGATCTGAACTCAGATCCTTTTGCTTCCAAGGCAGAAGCTTGACCCCCGAGTCATCTCTCCAGTGCCAAAGCTCGACTTTTTAAAAAGTCATTTTTATAACTAAAGCAAGGACCTCTTGAAGAACGATTGCTGTCCTATCTAACCAAATGTGGATATTTACTGTATTCTTCTGGAAATATCCATATTACACATTTCAAACAAATGGAGCATATATTACATATTGTTTCATAAGTAACTGTTAGGAGAATAGTGACAGAAAGAAATTCTGAAGCCAGTTCTTTCTCACTGGGTTAAGTGGGGTGGTGTTTTTTACTGTATGTAGACAGTAACATTTTACAAATTAAACTTCATAGTTTTTAGTTATCCCATAATAACAGAACCATCGGCATTTCCAAAACTGAACTTTGGTCCAGACGGACTGGCCGACTGTAGTCAGTTGTGGACAGAGGAGAAGCTTATGGGGTGCTATGGCTTACCAGTGAATAGTGGATCCTTACAGATTTGGGGGAGGAATCCAGTCACAGACCACAGCGAAACCTCTTCGTCTCCAAGAGAGTCCCAGGCCCAGGCTCACACACATGACCCAGGTCAAGCCTTGTGGGACACAAAAGGAAACAAGGGCATGAATATGAAAGGAAGACTTGTGGGGGGTTGGGGGAAAGGATCGTCAGTTTCATAAGCAGCTTCTACATATAGCCACATGGTAACACATCCATTGCAGGAATACTTAAGGGAAAACGAGCAGGGCCTGTAGCTCAGTGCTTCCTTTATACAGACTCCAAAGTCCCAGTGCAGCGCTGCTGAAGACCAGCAGGCTCTGCAGCCCTCCGAGGTGGCCACAAGGTCGCTTTGTCCTCGGTGGAAATGTGCACTGAAATAAGCAAAAATGGGAGAGTAGGGGCTGGAGAGGTGGCTCAAGGGTTAAGCCTCTGCCTTGCAGGCGGAAGGTCCTGAGTTCGGATCCTAGACCCCAGGTATAGACGCCGGGGGAAGCAGGGGGTGGGGCGGCTTGCGTTTCTGGTCCTGGTAGGGCGGAGCCTGAGAGTCCCTGAGCAGAGTAAACACGGAGAAGGTGGAGGTAGTCCATGGTGGTTCCCGAATTCGTCCATGGTTCTACACACACACACATACATGCATACATGTGCACACACCATACATGCACAATTGAATAAATAATAAACAAAACAAAACAAAAAAATGGGAGGGTAATATAAGTTTCATTGTCCCTACTCCAAGTTATTATATTACATAGCATCTAATATTTGTGCATATTTAAGTTTCTCTGTTCTGTAAGCAGTTTTCTAGTTGCCTCTACCAAGGGCCACCTGCACATGTCACATGTCACTCAGTCTTTAGAAATCCAGCGTAGTTGCACATCAAGTTTTCATTTTTCCTGGACACCATTGACACTTTTAAGTAAAGCTGCATCAGTTTTAAATGGATCTGAAACAATGGAAATACAGCAACTCAGTATGTAATATAACTCACTTTAGAAATATGATCATTTCAGACTCCAAAATTCCATTTCATTTTGTCCACATAATTTGATCTTCATAAGTAAATTGTATGCTATTGATCACTTTGCATTTCTTTGCAAAAAGATTATAGATATTTAAGAAAGAGTCCTGTGAGCATGATACTCTTGGGAGTTCTTTTAAATTAAATCTCCACAATTGAGATTTATTCTCAATTCAATTACCATTTTAAGTATTAGTAATGCATATTTGATCCAGTCAGTGTAATTATATTACAGATTTTTGTAGTAACTAACATTTGCATAGCATTGAGTGCTAATACTGCAATAGGGTAATGTCTTTGGAAGAAAAATAAAGGACTGGCCCAGCCTTTGAGTTTCAAGTTTCCTCATTCCTCAGTTATATGACCTTCCCTTTCACTAGTTTCCTGAAGCTTGAGTTTCTTCATCTGGTATATTAAGGATTTATCTAAACATTAAGCCCTTGGGCAAATGTAAGTCTTCTAAAGCAAGGTTATGAAGGACAGGCCTCTTTACATATAAAATGCTCTAACAAGGACTTTACATTCAACTCACTTTAACACACTGATTATGGAATTCTGAAATCTGATTTTTTTCTAATTCTTAAATGAAATTTTTACTTGGGTAATTGTGTTTAGTTAGGTAAAAAAAAATAGGTTATTTAATATCCAGCTTAACTCTTGTGCACAAATTCTGTACTTTTCCTTCATGCATGTTGAATTTCATTAATTGTAAACTTGACGTACTTCTTTGGTTCCCTGTGGTTAAGTACTAATATTGAAATATTTTTATTAAATATAATGTTAATGATATTCCTTATATTTCCTGGTAGTTTCCATTGAAGATGCTTGATTAAATTCACACAGGACATAATAAAGTTTAAGGGTAAATACTGTCTTTTTCCAGTTGTTAGTGCTCATTTGGAATTCCTCGTCATCCTTACTGAAGTTCTCATTCCTTGAAATGATGAGCATCGTGGCCACCTGTGGCCACTGTCTGTACTTGCTGCAACAGACAGACATTCCCAGAATTCTTGGTGGTGTCATTCACATGTAGAACACATGTCTTTTTCAAAACATTGTATTTATTTGAGAAAAAGAGAGAGAGAAAGGGACAGAACGACAGAACAGGATTGGGGCCAACTTTTCATTTCTCTCCTTCCAGCCTGTGGGCTCTGGGGGTCAAAGTGCCTGCCAGGTTTGCAGACATGCATCTTCTCCCAAACCACCTCGCTGGCCCCCATGTGACACATGCGTCTTCTTAACCCATTCAGCAAGGATAGATTTCAGCTATGAACATTGTTTTGGTTAAAGTTGCTTCAGCATGTAAAATCTGTCTCTCAGTCATATTTGCCAACTAGTTCAGCGCAGCTGCTGGGAGTTTCGGGTTTTATTTCTCTAGGTCTGTCCCAGCCAGTACAGCAGCATCAGCCACAGGTCCCCTCTAGCTGCGTAGCTGCATGTCCCCTTCTGCAGTTCTGGCCACAGGTGTCTGCGCTGCATATGAACTGCGCTCTTGACTTGAGAACAACTTGACTGGAGGATGAGAGCTCTGCTCCTGTCCCTGTGACGTTTTAAGAATTTATACAACATATTGTTCCAGCTGTAGCAGGGCCATTGCCCTGGTTGCTCCAGAGCAGAACTTTATTTTCCCACAGCTATGGATGCCCAAGTCCAAGATTAACGGGTCTTGGTTTTGTTTGGTTGTGTCTAGAGGGTAACGACTTAGTTCCTGTGGCCGCCCATGGTTGCCACATGTTCCATTCTTTAGAAAATATCAGTTATACTTGATTAAGACCCGCCCATATGATCCCAATATAATCAAAACTTGAAGTGCTAGAAGTTGGGATTTCAGCACTTGTAGTTCTGAGAGCCACAGTTCATGATAATTTGAACTGGATTTTGATCCTGGATTAGTGATGTGGTTGGTGCCCAACGACTCCTGCATCAGCAGTCAGCTCCTTGTTAGCCACAGGATCACGGAGTTAAGCAGCTGACACTCCACGGTACGCTCTTGCCGAGCTGTGGTATTTATGATATATTAAATGCATTTTTGACTTGGGATATTTTTAGATTAGGACATTTTTTTCTAGGATACAACCTATCATAGGTTGAGGGGTACCTATATTCCACTGATCACCAAATCATGGAATTATTAATGTGTGTGCAATTGAATATTGCTGGTAGAATCAGTTTTCATGCAAGATGTCGTATGTGTATAATACAAAGTTTTGCTCGCTCATCCAACTCTTTCTGTAAAGCAGCGTTCTTGAGGAAGACAGGTCAGAATACAGACACCAGCTGGGAGATGGCAAAGGATAGGGAATGGAGAGATGTATACTCCCCTTTATATATAAAAATAATTGTGCAGTTGTAGTAACCTGGCTTCGCTAGGGTCTTTGGTGAAATTTTGTTGTTGTCATTCTTGAAAGCACACAAATGAGCCTATCAGAAGGTTCAGAACCTGACTGACATTTGGCCATCATAGTCTCTATCAGGATATAGAGAGCATGTTGGTTGATTTATAGGCAAAGGAAAGAGTTGACAGACTTCTTCAGTGAGTTAATCAGCTTTCCACCACTGTAGTAAAGTAGGGAAAGAACAGAGGCAGAGGATGCGCTCACCAGTGGTGGGAGGTTTGCCCATCATGGAAAACAACTAATTAGCTTTGGTTCATGGTGGCCCTGCCCTTTGCTGGAGGCAGCTCACTGAGGAGGCTGCTGGCTTCATGGCTGGGATGCAGCATCTTTGAGGGCACCCCAGAAAGACACGCCTCCATCCATAGGCTGTGCCTGCACTGCAGTAAGCATTAGAGTCTGGTGACCAACCTGTCATCTACTGTGTCTTTTGGGCTCCTTTGAGTTCTGACTGAAAAGTGTTAGATTCAACATAAGGCAAATGCAATTTTATGTTCATGGAAATTTTCCCAGTAGATTCATCAAGAGGGTTAAAATAGTTTTATAACTTTTTAAAAACTGGTATGTCTACAAATGTTGCTTTGATTTGGAATTAGTGTAAATAATCACGTAATGTTGTAGTTTCTATTTCTTGTTTTAAACTTCAAACCGAAGCATATAGTTCACATTTCTGTCACTTCTCCATTCAGATGCTAAGTTGTCATAGGACACAATGCATATTTAGTTTGTGATAGAATTTACTGTTTCAAAATTGTCTACGCTGGAGCCACTAATAGCCTCACAACTTTGGAATGAACTTCATAGACAATGAAAAGATTGTTTCTTCTCCAAGAAGGGCCCTAGAGAAAAATGATGGAGATAAGTGGGGATGGTAAGTGGGCTCTGGCTGAGGCCCTGCCTAAGCATTGCATTGTCTATCATTCTGTCAGATTGTCAAGATCTGCAGTGATCTGTGAGATAGTCTCCTGGATCTTACAGTTTCTAGGGCTGATCCCATGTCACTCCCCCATTCAGTTGCAGATCCATCCTGTGAAGCCTTCTGTGAAACCTTATTTGCAAAGTTTCTGCTTCACCGTGAACACTTCTTGCTGTATAGCCCATAACTGCTGGAATTTTTTTTAATCCTTTTTACCTACTTTGGTTTATTTGGTCATGTACTGAGATTTTCTGCTATAACTGTGCTCACTTTGTGTGTGTGCTGTAGTTTAATTCTTCTCTGAATCTCATTTGATTTGGGTTGTATTTGCTGTAGTATTTGTTCTTCTTTTAATTTATCTCATTTTCATCCTTGAATCTTGGTTACATTGTTTCTTCTGCTGTAAGTCAAGCCTCGTGAACCTCGTAAGCCACCCTTTCCACATCAGTGCTTGGGCTGGGGGGCATTTACCATAGCAATCCCCACCCAGCTCTTCATATTAGCATTTTGATAGCCTCCTACTTTTAGAAACTAAAAGAAACCTGCTACTTTAGTTGGAATGATTGAAAATATCAAGAGAACCCATGGGGACATTTTTATTTTGTTTTAATGGTTATTTGCTAAGAGGCTGGAATCAGATCCATCTTCTCTACCAGATAGAAAAGGTATAAGCTGTATTTTAGGGTGAAGGCAAAGCAGCAGAATGTCGTAGTCAAAGTTTTAAAGAAAAGTAAAGCAGCAGAGGGTAGAGCACCCCACAAAACAGGAGGGGATCTAAAGCCGGAAGCGTTTCCCCTTCCCTAAGGGAACTTATATTAGGTTGGGAGAGGGCCGGCTGAATGGATTTGTTATTGGACCTAAGCTCGCGCTGCACCACCAGTTCATCTACCAGCCCTCATTAAATTAATAAGAATTCGATCTGACAGTGTAAACAAAAAAGGAATAGATTCAGTGTGACTCTATTAGGAAGAACTATCCCGTGCCCCCGTCTCTCTGGGATTTTGAAGTCATGTCGAAGGTGTGATTCTGCCCGCTGTTGTCTAGTTATTTCCCAGCTCCTGTCTGTCCTGTTTGGTGGTCTGGTGAGCTGTTAAGAGCAGCAGAGATCTCTTTTAGAAAACAGATTTCTCTTGGCCTTCTGTCTGATCCCAGGGCCTCTTCACTTTACGATCCCGGCAGCCAGTGTGGTGGGCAAAGGTACCTCTTCAGGGGTCATTTCTCCTTTTCTCTTTCACTGTCAGGTTACAGACGGGTCTGTTCCTGGGTCACTTTTCATCAAGGCCCCGGCTGACCCCGCCAGGCAGGTCAGCCTGAAGGTTCTCCCGCAGGATTGCCGTTCCTGTATCTTCGAGGAGGAGAACCAGAAAGCGAATGCTGCCGCAGCCGTTATGGGTGGTCAGCGCGGGATTTCTGTCCTGGGCTCCTTCCTTCTACTCTCTGCCAGGGGTTCTGTCCTACACCTAGGATGCCCCATGGTCGCCATTCCTCCATCAACAAAAGAAAGAAAGAAAAACAGGGAAGGAAAATTTGTAGTTTTTTTTGATACATTGACACCAGATGTCCTTTGAAGGTCATCTAGGAAAATGAGTTGTGTTTGTACATTAACGTCCTACAGAGAATTTTATTGGCTTACTTTTCCTGGTTGAATCCATTGGAAAGTGTGATTCTTTGTAGGTGGCAAACAGATGCTGAAGTAAATGGATTTCGTTTTGAAAGCAATCCCGCTCTACCACACCAGTGTTTATAAAGATGCTCATTTTTCAAAGGGAATAGTTTCTTTTGTTGTGTGACTTCAGCAGATGTAAGCTTTTTATTTACTCTTGGTTCACATGAAAGCTTTTGGCTTCCTGGCCCAGGTGCTGCTGAAAAGATTTTTTTTTCCCCAAAGTAGGAAAACTGATCTTGAGGTTTCTTCCTGTTCTCAGTACCAGTGCTGTGAACGGGGAATCCCGTGGAAGGGCGAGACTTGAGAGTCCTGGTCCTCTGAGACATGTGGGGCCTTTCGCTTGTGCACATTTACACACCTCAGTCTTATGAGAAAACATGTACTGTTGTTGTCTATATGCACAACACAGCTCTCAACAGAACAAAAGAAGTTCATTCTGGAGCTAAATGTTTTGAGTAACCATCACCTTGGAGCACAGAGATATTAAGGTTATTCCAAGATAACTTGCTCCAACATCTTGACAGTTTTGTGAAGTTTTTACTGAAACAGGAAAAGAAAGCCATAAATCAAGGTGGTTTTCAGATACATAGGTGGAAACGGCCAGTTACATCAGAGTAAGGAAATCACAACTGCAGTCCTTGGGCTAATCTGACCTTGGCCGCTGTGTTAGTGGAGCAAAGGATTTACATTCCAAAGCATCCACCTGCTAGTTACAAGGATGTCAGGACACACACAGCTTGGGCAAAGAGTGGCAGTTTAGGGGCTACAGATGACCTGGATGGTTTTTTGGCGCTGGACCTGCAGCATTCCAGCTCTCCACAAGTTTCATCAGCCAGCCAGGGAGAGGAATGCTTAGCACACATTGTGGCTTTTTGGGAGGGGGGCATGGGGGACTTAAATTTACATTAGAAAAACAAGTGATTATTAGAAATGTATATTGGCTTGAGTGCTTAATATTCCTCCAAACTCTGGGTATAAGACAAATGTTTAAAAAATAGTTTGAAAGAGTGTCTTTATAGCTAAACCTTAATGCGCGCGTGCACACACACACACACACACACACACACACACACACACACACACAAACACACACACACACAGGGTCAGTATCCTCCCTTTCATAGGTTCTTGTCCTGTCCTACAGCGCCAGGAATGTGATCCCTGCTGAAGTGAGTCTTAAATTCCATCCGAAAGTGGTTGGTTGTTTCCTTGCTGCTGTCATTGTCACTGTTGGTCTCCTGGGAGAGGGCGATGATTAGACAGCGTGAAGCTTTCATGGATCGATGAGACAACTGTGCTTTTCTCCCCAAAAACATGCACAGTACTTTCTGGTATTACGAAAGCTGTCCAGCAAGGAGGAAGCTTCCAGCTTTTTTTTTTTCTTCAAATCCTTGGCCTGTGATCAACATGTGTTGCGTCTTCAGTCAGTTTCTGGAGGACAACCAAGAGCAAAGGGAAAAGCCTATGTTGCTGTGGGGGCCTTTGAGACCTCTCTGACCAGCTAATTAGGAGGTATCACACACCCGGTACTGGGTGCCTATGTGTTGTGGTTGGAGCATCATAGGGCATTTTTTGTTTGTTTATTTTGCCCTATACTCCTTTCTCTGTGTTCCCTGTATAGTTCATGTCTGTTCTGTTCTCAGGTTTTATTTTGATAAACTAATATTGATACAGGAAGGTTCTGTCTTGCAGTATCTTGCAGCCTCAGTGCTGTTTGTTACTCCCTCAGCCCTGGACATGACAGAGCTGCTGCGTCCATGAACTCACTGAAGCTGTGCGTATTTCCACGACACCTGTGGGATTTGCCTCGTCGTCATTTATCATGAAAGGGAAACGATATCAACATGCCCCTTGCCTCCCTGGGAGACTGATGAAGGTTAATGTTGATGGGGAGAGATGCTTTCCTTAGTAGTTTACCCACTGATATATGACTCACACCACGCAATGTCGACAAAAGTTGGCTCAGTGAAACTCAGCGTTCCACACAGGCAAAAAGATCAAAACAGGAGGGAGCCTGGCAGGAACAAGGAAGAGTTGCAATGGGACAAGGATGGGGTGGGGGTGGGGATTAAGATGTGAAAACTATCAAAAAGCCCTCTGTTCATGAATGAAACTAAAAAATAACATAGCACACACAGTTTTTTGTCTCAAGAGCCTTCCAACCTCATGAAGCAGGAAACATGGGTTCCTTAAATGATAGATAGGTGTCCTGTTGTAATTGACACTTGCCAAATGTAGCATTGTATTAGTAAGGATGCATTTTAGATTTTTATGCTTCGTATTTTAGTGTTTTTTAATAAGGGAAACAATTTGTGTATATTTTTATATATATAAATTAGTGTGTGTGTATCTGTGTGTATCACAAACACTGTTGTGTGTCTGTGAAGGTTCAAGGGAAACTTCAGGAATCATCCTGGATTGTTCTACCTCCTTTTTGCTTTGCTCTGGGGTTTCCCAGGCTCCGCCTCGCAGGGCTTGAAGTGCAGGAGCAGCCATTGCTGCCAGGTGTTTACATGGGATCCAGGGTTTGAACTCAGGTCTTTCTGCTTTTCGAGGCAAAGGCTGAACTCCTGAGCTGTCTCTACAGCCCCAATTTGTATTTTTCTCATCATAGGAAGAAAAATAAAATTTAAAATGTCAGCTTAAAAAAAACTAAAAAATGTTGCTTATTGCAGATTCAGTTCTTGTATGTTCAATAAAACAGTCTATGGAGAATAACATTAACAGAATAAAAGTGTTTTTTTAAAAAAGGAAATCTTCCTTTATTTTTCTTGGTTTCCAACTGAAACATGAAAATGATTTCCCCCTTCATTTTCTAGGCTAAATATTATAGTCATTTTTATATTTTATGTGTTATTATATAGTATTTGTATCAACAGTTCCAGGGACGGCATCCAAAATTCTCTTATGCCTCAGTCTTTGACGCTTCTGCGCACTGTGGGTGTCAGATCCAGTCCTGGAAGGTTAGAACTGGAGCCGTAGGACACTGAGATTTCTTCACAACTGTTGATGCGTTTTCAGAGGGAATAGTGCTCCAGGCTGAAAAATGAAGGAATGGCAGAAATGAAGAAAATAAGAAATGTCTTACCCTGTGTGTATTTTGAAGCTTTGCTGCTCAATTATTTTCTTAAGGTATTTTAAGAAATGCAAAGTCTAAAGCCCCATTTTAAATCAGCAAATAAAAAATCTGCATTTTAATGATACTCCAGACATACAAGTTCCTTAACATTTGAGAAGCTTTGACCTAGGAGACAACTCTGATGGAATCTGATGGGGACCCGGGGATGGGGTGGGGTGGTGGTGGCTTGGGGGCGACAGGGTGCAGGGAGGAGGCTCCAGGGAGGAGGCTCCAGGGAGGAGGCTCGGGCGACAGGGCCCGGGGAGGTGGTCCTGTGGTGAGGTCCATGCAACAGGCCTGTGGCCTGGGAAATAGTTTTCAGACTGAACTCGGTTTGGCCTAGGAAGCCTCGCAGGGACACGAAATAACTTCCTCCTTAATTCCGGTTGTCTCGGCGCACATTGCTGCCAGCAGTTAGTTTCTGAAAGCTGTTCCTTGCCTGAGCTCAGCTCAGCTAGTGTTGTGGGTTCAGTGGATGTGCGCGCGCCTGTAGTCACTCCCGTTGGCTGAAGAAGCCATGCGAGGGATCCTCGGTGACTGCTCAGCCCTGACGTCACTGATGCTGTACCGTGTGCTCTGGCTGTGCCGTGGGAATGCGCTGCATGGGCCAGCAGATGCCCGCAAGGACACTTGGAGCCCATCATAAATTTAACCTTGCTGTTCCAATTAGATGAGCTGGTGCTTCCACTTGCCAGGTGAGAACAGTACTTGAATGAACCCTGACGATCCCCCCTTGCCCTTCCACTGTGTCTGGAAGTGTGAATGATTTAGGTTTAGTCTTCTGGTTACAAACTGGATCATTTTTATGGCATTGAAGAGTTAGAGCTGCTGATGCAGCTATTAATAGACGCTCCTCAGCTGAGAAGAACTCTTCAGAGCTGACCGGGTTCTCTAAGGAATTTGCTTGTTTCTTGTACTACATGGTATGAGTCATGCTTGAGCTGAGCAAACTGTGATACTAATTTTAATGTATTTATGTTGCATAACAAAGGTGGTTACCAGTATTTACTATGCAGTTGGGGTTTCTCTGTGCGTATTCCCCAGTCATTCCCACATTAGAGATGAGAATACAGAGAATGACTGACTGGCCGAGGTCGCACGGTGAATGGCTGCGTAAAGGGTCAACAGCACATCAGTAGTGCACACGGGCCCCATTGCTGGACGCTCTGCCTGCGTCAGCCCAGCAGCTTCCTGCGCTAGAACACCACACAAGGGAAGGAAGGGAGCCTGCGTGGCTTCTTTGTGTCTGGCAACCACAGTGCACAGCGTCCTCAGCAACGGAATGAGACATGTTTTCCTCCTTAAACTTTGCACCTCTTCTCTCCAAGAGCACGTTAAGCTGCTTTTGCTGATCAACGCGACCAGCACTGTCTTTAGTTGGGAACCGGCACTGACGCACTGTTTCGGGAGTGCAGTTGGATACAAGCAATAAGAAAAGTCATTTTCCAGCAGGGTAAGCAGCTGGTTTATTTTTCCTAAACGATGAGGTGTGCCGAGTCCGTATTGAGGAGTGGAAATGAGTCGTGCTGAAAATGATCCCGTGGTGGTTGTGACCTTCATCCTTAGGTCTCACGGAGACGACAGTGGTATCCAGGATGTACTGCAGGATGAAGGAGAAGATGGAGGGAACTAAGAAAGGGCCGTGCCATCAGCCCTTTACATCAGAAAATAAAAAGCTTTTCCATAAAACCCATGGAATTGGCCCCCTGCCCCCACTTTTTAAATATATGTAATAGTGGCCAGAATGGAGTCACATGGTCACTGGTACAGACTAGCCACATGGAATCTTGTTATGGAGACGGGTGTAGGTCAGGGGCAGGATCTCCTTGCTGGGCTCGCACAAGTTACCCAAGCTGTACTGACAGGAAGCTGGACGGAGTTCAGAAGACGGCAGTACGAATGGACGCTGGACGGAGTTCATGGAGACGGCAGGTACTGCCTGGACTCTAGCTCGGTGCCCAAGGCGTGGAGCTGCTGCACTCAACGCCTGCTCCAAGGTCTCCGTGAAAGGCAACAAGCATAATTTACCATATTTGACCTCAAAAAAGTGGTTTAATCCGTGCTTTTATTTGAAGGCCTTTTTGCAGTATTCCTGGATTCCAGTTTCTCTGGATTTGGGAGTCTGTCTGCACATACTCCAGGCACCTTGAATGCTGGATTCTTGCTTCTGTATATTAGTGACTGAAGCCTTCATACTTACCGAGAGGACTCGGTGAACTGCCTTCAGCTCCCAGTCCCTCTGGTTGCTTATTTAGGCTCCTACCCGTGGTACTTAATCTGTATGTTTCTTGTCAGTGCAAAAGTTTTGCTCATGTGTCCCTATTGTCCAGGAACTATTTCGGGAGACGAGAGTGGTCAGACCATTTTCTGACAGGCGTAGAATTTGGATAAGGAGAGGCATATAGGTAAAATGCTCAGGTAAACTGATTATACCTTAAGTGACTGATAAGTACTTTCTCCCTAGGAGCAGAAATACTATAGTACCAAAAATGCTAATATTGCCACTTTCAACAAATAAAATTATTTGTTAAATATTTTTGGAACATATTCATATTAAAATTATTTATCTGAAATTTAAACTTAAAAAGACATCTGGGCATGAATATTAAAAATCATTTGAGAGACTTTCCTGTCTTGACTGTAAAATGTAAGTCATAAACACCAAGGATGTGTTCCTCATGACATAGCACATGGTCTGTTTGTGATCTCTCCATGTTGCCCATTTGGGCTTACACTGAAGCACTGGCTTGACCTGAAGCAGTACTTCTGCCTCATCTTGCTGTGTAACTGGAAGTACAGGCACCCAGTAACATTAGCTGTGATGCTAATAGCTTTTAGGTGTTTTTGATTCATTTTGATATTTCTAAGTGTGCTGCTTATGTCTTAAGAGAAAGGATTGTCAAATTCTTAAGTTCAAGAGAGTTTAAAAGAAAGTAGATTGATGTTAGTGTAACCAATCAGTGTACTTGTCTGTGTGGTTGGAGAGAAATGATGAGAATTCTTGTGCATGTTTGTTTCCTCTATGGTTAAGTGTTACAGACCATGTCACTAGTGATTGAAGATATTAAGTTGGCTTGTTATTTATGTTGTTACATTGTTGCCAAACCCTAATCATTAGGCTTCTCCACTTCCTAATTTGTCCAGGGAGCCCTCAGCATCAAGTGTTCACAAGTTTGTTCTTAAGGATTCCAGTTACCTCTTGTTAATTTCTGTATCTTTTTCTTTTAGTATATCACCCATGTTTTCATAGACCCATATCATTCATTATTTATTCTAAACCCAGTATTTCAAGGAGTTTATAAAAATAAGAGGATGTTGTATTAGTTTTATCTATTAAGATTTTAAAACTTTCTTGCCTTATGAAGCAGAGTATTTCATATATGCATGTATATATTTTTATGAATAAATACCACTTATGAATAAATTTATAAATATAATAAAAATATAATTATAAATATAATATAATGTATATATCACCTATCAACTTAGTGATGTAATAAAATAGCTTATTTCTTTGTGATTCTGCAAAACAGGATGGGTCAGGCATTCCAGGATTTTATTCTTTCTGCTGCTTGCAACCCTTTGGGGCTGGAGTGCCTGTGAAGTCATCTGTCCTGTGCAGGGTGCGGAATGCCTGACATAGACCTGACTGAGCATCCTTTCCCCAGGGTCTCTTCAGCAGGGGTCTAGACCTCTTTACTAAGCGGTTTAAGACATACAGGAGAAGTACTCAACAGGCTCCCAGTTGCTGTATACTTGCTGAGTGTTGCACTGGTCAAAAAAATCACATGATCAAGCTTTGGGATAAATGTGCAAGGGCAGAGACATTAGCAGTATGGTTAATTGAGAACTACTAGTGTAATAGTGTTGTTACTGCTTAGCCAACAACATCGTCTATAGTTTCAAGTAGTCTTGTGGTATTGGGACATTTTATTCTATGCTCTGACCTACAATGAATTTGACTAGCATTAAATTTCTTCTTCCTTTTAAGATTGCAACTGTACTTTTAAACTTTATATCTGTAAGACTATTCGATTTAAACTTTGTATTTTGAGAGGTAAATAGTAATTCCCTCATATTTAACATCTAGCTTCCACAAATTTTAGCATATTGTTTAGGTATGAACTTATCATTGTCACAATAATATTACTACTAAATTACTAGCAATTAGTTTTTCTATTGTAACATCTATTTTCTATTTTAGAATTTATTTTTCTTTAAGCTTTTTTTGGTGTGTATGTGTGTTTGTGTGTGTATCAGAGGACACTGTGTGTCCCTACGAAGGACCAAGGGTGACTTCAAGAATCATAATGGATTGCTTTTACCTCTTTTTTTGCTTGACTCTGGGATTTCCCAGGCTCCTTCTACTAAGACCAGAAATGCAGACCACCACTGTTTCTGCCTGTTTTTACATGGGACCTGGGATCAGAACTTAGGTGCTTCTGCTTGCAAGGCAGAGTCTTAACCCCCAAGCCATCTCTCCAGCCATGTTCTAGGATTTAATAGAGGTTCTTAGGTTGCATTTTCTTGTTTATACCTTCTTTATCTTTCCAAGATGACCTGGTTACCTTTGAAGAATATGTTCAGTTGTCTTTATGGAATGTCCCTCAATTTGCTGTGACCTGATGTTTCCTATAATGAAATAATATGCTTTCGGTGAGAGTGGTGCAGGAATGAGATCCCCTTCTCAGTTTGTCCCATGGAGTATATGTGACACTGGACATTCGTTTTTGGGTAAAGGTGGTCATATCTTTCAGGATTTCTCTTTTCTTCTAATTAATAAATATCCTCAGAAAGATGCTTTGAAATCACACACAAATGCTTTTCCCTCCAGCTTTTGGCTTCACTAGTTTTGAATCTATTGCAGAGTGTTTACTGTGTGCACCAGTTCTGCTTGCTGATTTCTAAACATTTTCTATTTTCTTCTTTCATTTTACATTTATTTAGTGGAATTTTTTTGGTAAGGAGAGGTCTTTCCTTCATTAATTTATATTAGTGTGAATGTGTGAATGTTTTTCAAATGTTGTCTTTTGCTGTTGAAATTTTTGAGTATTAAGTGCTGAGAACTCAGGTTTTCTCCTCTCCTTACAACTTACCCGCCTTCTTCTCACGTCCTTCATTCTTGATGTCAGGGATCCTCTAGGCCTCTCTGTCCTTTACTCGCCCTGGCCGTGCAGTCAGCCATTTAAAGAAGCCGAGGCCGTGTTGCTGGAGAATAATAGAGCAGTATATTTTGGTCACTGACAGAATGATTAACTCATTATGCTGCTTAGAATACTAGAACATTCTACTAAAAACTTTAAAGTAAGCAAAGGGAGGTTATTTTATTACTTTGGCAAAAGTATCAGGCTGAAACGATACAATGCATCATTTTTAAGCATAATACTATGCACGTTATCATGTACATTAAAAGAGAAATGATTATATCCTTGCATATTTTAGTATGTGTTAATATGTGAGTACTATGTATAATTAAAGAAAGGTAGATTTTGTATGACTATATATTTTACCTCTGTGATAACCTAGGGATTGCACCAAATGCCTAGAATATTCTATAAGACTAAGGCAGAAGTCAAAATATCTAGGAACCAGGAACACACACTTGTAATTTCCTCAAAGAAGGAGCCTGATGTTTTCAATTATGGCATATTTTTACTATTTTCCTCCATTTACTTCCATTTCTGTCACAATTCTAACAAGTATTTGGTTTGTCAAATGATACTACATTAAGAGTAATGCTTTAAAGCTGTTTTGGTCAGTTATTATAAGCAAAATATACAAAGAACCCTACTTAGAATTTGTATTTTTGTTAGTAAATATTTCTCACAGAGATGTGAGCTGAACAAATAAGCAAACACACTGTAGACAAAAAAAAAAAAAAAAAAAAAAAAACCAGCCTTTCTCACCATCAGTGAAAGTACCCAAGGCTCAGATCCATTCTATGATGTTGGAGCAGAATTCAAAAAAAAATTAGCAGGAAGTCACTGAGTTTTTTCATATATGTGTATGACATATATATGTGTATGTTTTATTATTAAGATATATGTATTAACTATTTTGTATACATATACACAGAGATAGATAAACATACAACATAGATGTGTTTCCTGACTCTAGTCGCAGACAATGAAAGGAAAGCAGCAGGCCCGAGCCTTGGTTTGAGCACGGTCCTCTCCACCACACGGCTGATCGCGTGGCCAGGAAAGGACGAGAGAGGCCTGGAGAGACTAGAGAATGTTTAATACCATGTTATAGAAGAGACAAGGAGCGGGAGGGGGAAACAAACAGTTCTTATGTTTGGGGGTGCGCTGTTCTGAGCGGCAAGGCGAGAGTTCCACTTTACCCCTCTGGGCCGGCATCACCCTTTCACCCTGTGGATCTGTACTGTGTATCGTCCTGCTGCCATTTGCCGGGTGCCATGGCTCAGAGCACTGAGATCCAGACCACGGGTTCGCGGAAGGAATCCCACACAGAAGAGGGGTCTGCTGGGTAGAAATGGGCTGAACACACACACACACACACACACACACACACACACACACACACACACACACACACACACCAGCCTCTCAGTCATAGTAGGAATGAGTTGTATTTTTTTCCTAAACCAGTATATACTCTTTTTTGGGTTCATCTAATCATAGTCTTTTGGATGACTAATGTTTTTTTCAAATAGAGAATTTTGTCAGTGACTTGCACGAAGAAGTTTACTTTTTATGAACAAAATTAAAGTGTTTGACAACAGAAATCCAACCCAAACCTAAGGTCTCCTTGCACTGGCCGCTTCGTCCTGCAGCTGTGTGCGAGGAAAGCAGTAAGCCACAGGCATCGGTGAGCTGTTAGAAGCAGCTAATCTGGGCTTGAAGTCAGTTGTCTTGTTCCTTGTGAACAGTTGGGGATGACACATTTTTTGTAGTTAGAAAAAAAGTTAGTGGTATTTGGTTGCACCTGGAGTATAGCCGATTTACCTTAGTGTAAAAATCTGTCAGCGCTTAAGTTTGCATAGAAAGCTGTACGCAAAACCTTTGCTTTGTGTATAACTTTAACTTTATGATACGTTTTCTTCTTTATGATGAATTTTGTTATGGAGATGAAGTTCCCATGTTGGTTAATATCTTAGAGAAGCCCTTAAAGGTGCTTCTAGGGCCTCCGCCTTGCAGGCAGAAGGCCCTGAGTTTGGATCCTAGACCCCACATATAGATGTCGGGCAGAAGCGGGGGGGGGGGGGGGCTGTGTTTCTGGTCCTGGTAGGGGGGAGCCTGTGAATCCCGGGGCAGAGTAAACAAGGAAGAGGTGGTCCATGGTGGTTCCCCAATTCGTCCATGGTTCTACACACACACACACACACACACACACACACGCACTCACACATACATACACACATGCACACACGCACAATTGAATAAAAAATTTTTTTAAAAAAGTTTCTTCTAGAATCAGCTGTTATTTCTCGCTTTGGAACTTTGGTGAGGAAGATACAGGAGTCCAGAGCTGGTGGGGGCAGTATGAGAAGAGGAAACTCCTGGTTCTCAGCTTTGGGGAGTCACCTCAGCTAGGAGAGCACAGCCTAGCATGAGACTTGGGTTTCCTCCCCAGCACCATGGAAAAGGAAGGGAGGGAGGTAGAGGGAGAGAGAGAGAAAAGACAAAAGCAACGGTGACCTTTACACACGTTCTAGTCCTGATGTACTCCAAGTGTACTGTAATGCCTGATGGGCTTCGACTCATGTTTCTTCTTTGGGCTTCATTTTCTGTATTAAAACTTTACTTGTTTAATATAACATAGACTGCATTCTGGTACTTGAAGTTTTTTCTTCACTTAGTACATGAGCAATTGAAACTTTCAGCTGTGGAAGCTGATTGTTCAAGCGTTGAATCCAAACATTCTTAAAGATGTCTGGAATATATTGACCGCCATTTCTTTGAAAATTACTGTAATTTGTGTTTATCTTTGTTCAGTATCTTAATGTAAGCTTTTAAAATATGAGCTAATTTTCAGAAAAGCTGTTCTTCCTTTCTGTAATGTCAGAATCTTACGTGGCGATAACAAACTAAATTTTTCGATGAAAGTTGAAAGAATTTTTTCTACTTTTTTTTTTTTTAATGGCAGCACTTTTTTTTTTTTTCTAATGGAAACACCGTCAAGCCCATGGCAGAATGCTGGAGTTATTTCTATGGGCTGAAAATATCCTACATGTGTATTTTCAGGAAGACCCGTTGTTATCTAAGTTTGAATTACAAGTAGCTCCTCTAACACTTGCACTTTCCAAGATTTCAAAGGTTATTATGTTTTTATTGCAAGCTCCACATTGTAGTTAGTTGAAGAGTTAGGGTCTTAAAATGTGAGTTTTTTCAGAGCTGAGTTCTGTGCTTCCGAAAACCTGTGAACTCTTTGTAAAAGAGGGAAAGTTTCTAAAGGCGATAAACAGGCTGAGTGACTCCTAAAGTTAAGATTTCGTGGTTTTCCATCCGTGACAGCTTTTCTGCTTTCCAGAGCGTGATGATGGACGTTCCAACTCTGCATTTGGCTGCCTTGAGCGCACAAGATTCCTGTAAATTCTGAACTGAAAGCAATGGCCTTCGGGCGTGTGTGAGCCCTTCTGGGAAGCTCCAGGTGATTCTTCCCCAGCTTGTTCTGGCCCCAGCCACTGCCTCTGCTCTGGATGCCTTAGAGTCCGTGTCGTAGCGAAAGGGTCATCTGAATTCCCAGTTAACATTCCTTCTGTCGGCATTGTGCTCGGCACACGTTCATCTTGAATGTTTGCATGTTTTGCTCCATTTTTATGGTTTTCCTGACTATATCATCTTCATTTTCACCTCTTGAAAACTTTGTGGATGGTTAGATTAGCCTTTCCTGATTTCCCCAGGAAGCCTGGGTTCTTCCAGCCCCTGCTGCGTGGTTCACCAGGAGGAACCCTGTGCTGCCTTTGGTTGAGAGAGCAGCCAGGGTTCTGCAGAGCTCGGATGTGGATGGTGAAGAAACGCAATTTGTTTCCTCCAGTGAGGGGGATGAAGACACAGCTTGATAAAGTATTAATGGGCCCTGGATAGAGAGCTCATCAAGCGAGGAGTTCAGGCTGCGGGTCTGACCTGGCCACAGATCATTCAAGGCCTCTGCTGTGATGAAATGAGAAAAAGTAGCCAACATGGTGGACAGTGTAATTTTGAATGGAACAGTGCTGAGCATGTCATTTAGTATAATTATAGATATGGCAGATTATCCTGGCATTCATCACTGAATAAGCTCTTGAAAAACAGTAGGAATGTGAATGTGACAGAATCGTTGGAATATATTTGCAAGACGCTATCACAGTCTCTAAAATTGTGTGCAGAGATGTATTATTAAAAGGAATAGACTTTAAAAAAAGGCTAGAGATTTTCAGTGATTTCAGAATTCAAAGCGAAGTCTTGTTTTATAGTATGAAACTTTATGGTGATATACAGCGAGGTTGTAATAAGTACTTTCAACTACTACTGCTGACTAAATATGAAAGAATGAATGTAATTTGTTACGAAAATACTTTTATTTGCAATCTCCGGTGAGTATTTATATATACTGCAGAATCTGGGTTGCATCTTGTTATATGCTAAGAGCAGAGCAGCGAAGCTTAAATTGCAGGATAGTTGTTTAACAGACTGTCGTAATGGTAAGGCAGTACCAGCTTATCATTTATCTTTTAGAGCCAGAATTTTCATTACTGTAAAATGCTGCTTAAAAGAAAGAGCCTTGCATAAGTCTAATTGGTTGTTTATTAACAGACAAATTAAGCATGAACTTGCTCACCTTGTTGAAGCAATACACTCTGGATAGTTACCTTCTTCTTGAATTTGATGATTTTAATTTAGGAGCATTATGCTGATATTCAATGTATACAAACTCATGTTTTTGGAATTACTTTAAAAACATTTCTATTTTATTAACTTCCCATGCAACAATCTTGTCCTCGAAAACTGAACTTTGAAATGTACTCTTTTTCTTTAAAATTGTATTAGAAATAATTGAGATTTTATGCTGTATTCATTTATGTCACAATTAGCATAATACTGATTGGTAGGGATTGGAGGGAAAATGTAAATTGGATTTTTCAATCAGAAAGGCTGGTGTACCTTGATGATTATTTTCTCAGACGTAGGAATACATTATGGTCTACGAAAATATGAGGAACGCAGTGTATTTTAGCTTAAGTAGCTTGCAAAAGAAAGAAGAGTAGTTTTGAATGCTCTGCACTGTACTATGATTTGTGCCCAATAACATTTTGCCTTAAATGTAACGTTAATATTGTAGCCAGTAGCATTTTGGAAGAGACGCACATGTTTGTGGAAATGAACAAAATTCACCCAGCAAATCAGTTAGTTCTCACTCTTGAGATATGAGGAAAGGTGATACAGGTGACTAATGTAACTGCAAAACTTTAATGTTGGCGGCAGGAAATTAGCTGCTTGTGAAAACAGCATGAAATGTAATTCAAAGCAGCTGACTAGTTTATCAACCTGAACAAACTGCTCATATTCTAAAGTATATCCATTACTCCAGGTACCCATTATTGACCTGTTCAATCTACAAATGTTTGCTTAAAACTGGAGAAAGTTTGTCAATTAAAAATATTAAACCAAACGAACCTCTGAACATTTCCCTCAGGTGTTCTTTGATTTATTTCTCAAGTTGTATCCATGTACAAAAACTTTATGTGAAAAGCTCCTTCAAGGTGTAATATCCAAACGGTGATCAGTTTTTGCATGTTAAATAGCTCTTGTGATCTGTGCCACATCATCTCACTGCTAAGAATGGGGCTGTCGGCGAGCCCCTCCCCCCACTCCAACACTCAGTGAAGAGAAATATCTAAGTAACTTCTCTAGGCGTGCAAATTTCTCCTGCATTTCTACACTAGCTAATTTTTTAAACAAGATATTAAAAGCTACTTAATTTTCTGAAGATACTTGCTAAAATGTTATTTCTAGATAATCTCAACATAGCCTTAAACATGAGTGGTTTACTTTCCAATGATAGATCTTTGTAGATAGGCTTATGTTTCACACTCCCTACAAATTCAGTTTGAATCAAGACTTTTTTTAAACTTCTGATTCATACTTTGCTAATTGTCATATACTATGCTGAATATTGGTTGCTATAGTTATTAACCAGTATCAAACTTTCCTAACCCAGGATTGGAGGAGTAGGGTGCTCAATCAGCGTAATTGCCATGATAGCTCCTGGAGCATTTGGCAGAAGTGTGGCAGGAAGGGATCTGTATGCCCAGGGAGACCAGCTGTTCTCAGTGTGGTTCCTAGTCCACTAGGTCATAGTTGCATCCACAACGAGCAGTGGACTGCATTGAAAATAGATGCAAACAAGGCTACATTCTTAAGTCTTCACTTGAATGTGTTTTGAAAGACGGAGTGATTTGAATACCCAGCTGATCTTTATAAACTCCCTGCCAAGCAAGTGCTGAGATTAAGGGACCAGGAAAAGAGAATCAGTGAAAGAATGAAAACATTCAGCAGAGAAAGAAAGACTGAAAATTAGATAAGATAAAGCAAATATTTCCAAGGAGGAGGGAGTGATCAGAGTCCAGGGCTGCAATGGGTTAACCGAGGTGAGGACCAAAAGACAGGGTGAGATTTGGTGTGCTCAAGAGCCTTCCTCCCAGGTGAAAGTCTTCTGGTGGATTTGAACCATGAGAACAAAGTTCTCTAGTTTGCCCTTGTACAACAGGGAGGTGAAGTAGTTTGATAAAGAATTGCAGATGTAGTATGCTTATGTACATGTGTTGCAAAGTTCATGTGCTTCCAAGTTCAGGGCATTAGCAGCAGTGTTTGTTCGGTCTGAACTCATCCAGCTGGCAAAGGGGAAACCAAAGGTGATAGGAGAAAGAGGGAAGGACTCTAGGAACCATGGAATCTAGTGATTGAGAATCGAGCAAGGACTGGGATCCAGCCCCCAAAGGACCTGGGACTTTAGTGAGGACAAGTGGTTTATCAGTGTACAAAAGAGAGCAGTGTGTGTACTACTTGTGGGTTGGGAGTGAGGTCGGCGAGTTGCGACTTTGTGAGTTCAGGCAAGCTCCGTTTGCTTCAGCTGGTCACTGAAGAAGACAATCAGCTTGTGTGTGTGAGAGGGGGAAGGTTTGAGGTACAAGGAGAAGACAAGGTGCTTTAGAGCTTTGAACTTCTGCCCCTTGCTACCTCTTTTTGATCAAGAAACTTTAGCATGACCTTGTATATGTATTGGCATGCCAAATAGGTATGTGAATTAAATATTTATTGATAATCATAAAATATTTTAAAATAATCCTTTATTAGACATATGCTTTTACTGTTTACTGAAAATGAAAGCAAATTTGTCTACTAATGGACGAATATATGTATTTTAATGTAGAGAATGAGCTCTTGGCTAAATTTGTAATTCTCCAGGACATGACATTTTTCAGAATTATTTAGTATTTTTACTTTATAGTTGTCATTTCCAAAAGTACCACTTCACATAAACAGTGCAGAATTGCAGAAGCATGTTTAGGACCATTTTAGCAATCATTGGAAATTCTGACTTATTCCTAAGCCAAAATTTATTCAACATTTTTTTAAATAAAACTCAAATCAGCAGCTCAAGCAGCAGTTTTTAAAAGCAATCTAATGCAACACAATCCAATAATACAGTAACTTGATATTTACATGCCAAGGAATGATGGTAGGAAAATATTTAAAACCTTTATTTTCTGTAATGAAGCCGTCAGTTGATACCATGTCTCAGATCTGAGCCCAGGTTTTCAGGCAGCCTTTGCTGATCCACGAGGAGAGTGCAAAGTGCACATGGTGTGTGTGTAGAGTCATGGCTTGCAGTAAAGGACGAACCAGCATCTCACAGTTACTATGGGTTTGATTTCCAGTTACTTTTGGTCAGCACATGATTAGAAAAAGAACCTGTGACTGTCAGCAAGTTTTTGTGACCTCCACACTCTGTTAGGTGACCCCACATTGGGCCCTGACCATCAGCTTAAGCAGATGAGATTCTGAGGAGACACTTGTCAGGCCCTGGGAGGACGGACCGCGACCCTAGGACAACACGCCTGTGGAATCTTCGCAAATCTGTAATGCATATACATAAAATTGAAAACTATTTTTGTTAAAATATTGGATGTTTTCATCAGTCTACATATAGTCCAATCTCTGTATTAAATTGACATATAATGTATCCCAGAACTTAATCACTGTATTGTTAGCGCAGTAGGAAAAAATAATTTTGAGTGTTCTCCAAAGTATTTGGTCCTAGTGTCAAATGACAGGACCAGCTTTAATCGTCGTGACAGTAATTGAACCTGTTCTTCTATGGAGAGGGACTAACAGCCTTTGGTGGGGGAGACGCCTGTGTGCCACACGCTTCCTGAACGCCGCTTCTTTTTTTTTATAGGAAATTTGTTTATTTATATGAAATTATTACTAAGTGGAAATTAAAAATTAGTAATGTAATAAACATATATTCAGAAAATTTCTGCAATTACTTATAAATTAATTACCCCAGTGTTTAGTGACAACAATGGAAAAATTTAACAGACTAATGATGAGATAAGATAGTTAAAAATGAAGTCAGAGGACATATGCACTGAGAAAGAGCAAGACTTAAAAGGAAATCCGATGATCAAGACAGAAGCAGTTGAACAATGTCTTAGAGGTTACTACATTTTCATGGTTACCCTGTTCTTCATTTCGGCTTGGTTTTTTTTTTATTATTATTATGTATTCAATTGTGCGTGTATGTGTGTGCGCGTGTGTATGTATGTATGTGTGTGTGTAGAACCACGGACAAATTCGGGAACCACCATGGACGCCTCCACCTCCTCCTTGTTTACTCTGCCCCGGGATTCACAGGCTCTGCCCTACCAGGACCAGAAACGCAGGCCGCCCCCGCTTCCGCCTGGCATCTATATGTGGGGCTAGGATCCGAACTCAGAACCTTCCGCCTGCAAGGCAGAGGCTTAACCCCTGAGCCAACTCTCCAGCCCCTCGGCTTGGTTTTAAGAAGCAGTTAACCTCTATTTCTTATCCCTTATAATAGCTACTTTTTATTTTATTTTTTATTATTTCAGCTCATACAAACTTAATAGGTACACCAGTTCCCTCCCTCCCTCCCCCCCCCCCGAACACCCTGTTCCCCCTCCCCTCACACGTCCCGCCCCATCCCCCCATGCCTCCCGTCCCGATTCCCAGAGTCCTTTCTTGTGCATGCCTGACTCTCCTCTGGGCCCTCCTCTCCGATGACAATACAAGGACCCAGTGGCATTTCCTTGAACCCCTTCCTGTGTTCCCCTTAAGCATAGGAACACTACTGTGGCTGTCAATCCCTTGCCTCCAAGGATCTTGGTGCCTTTAGCAGATGCTAGACTTTGTGAGGTCAATAGTGTGTTGGACATTGCGCCGGGCATACAATGTCCAATTATGATTGCTTCGGCCCTAACTTGTGTGGAGTATCTTGCAAATCATTGCTCCTCCCATCCTTTTGCTCTTACATTCTTACCGCCCCCTCTTCCGCTATAATAGCTACTTAATCATCATTTTTTATGGCTTTTCCTTAAAGGACAAAACATTTCCATACTTAAAGATCTTTAAAATTAAACATGCTAAGGATCAATAGTCAGGACAATACTAATTCCTTGGGTTATATTTTATATCAGAGGTTGGTAATATTGGACTATATTTTAGGTGACTATGATAATGATGGTGCTGTTGATTATAATGCAAACAATGTGTGTGTGAATGTGTATGCCCCTCAACACACCAAAGATACATTTATTTTGATAAAACTTATAGTATGTAAGTGACTTACAATATGTTATCTGTATCCTTTCACAATTTTTTAACATTATTTTATTTCTCTAGTTTTACACATATATTGAGTACACATCCCTACTTCCCTCCGTCCCCCTCTCTCCTGGCCCTCTCTCTTCCCTTCATCAACCTGTCTCACTCCCTCCTACCCTCCTGCCTATCTACTTCTATAGACCTCAAGGTTCCCTCTGGTTTGTCTATTCTTTTTTTTTTTTAACATTTTTTATTATTATTTCCGCTCATACAAACTTAATAGGTACACCAGTTCCCTCCCTCCCTCCTCCTCCCCCCCGAACCCCCTGCTCCCCCTCCCCTCACCCCTCCGTCCCCATCCCCCAGTGCCTCCCGCCCCGATTCCCAGAGTCCTTTCTTGTGCATGCCTGACTCTTCTCTGGGCCCTTCTCTCCGATGACGTACAAGGACCCAGTGGCATTTCCCTGAACCCTTTCCTGTGTTCCCCTTAAGCATAGGAATACTACTGTGGCTGTCAATCCCTTGCCTCCAAGGATCTTGGTGCCTTTAGCAGATGCTAGACTTTGTGAAGTCAATAGTATGTTGGACATTGCGCAGAGCATGCAATGTCCAATTATGATTGCTTCGGCCCTAACTTGTGTGAAGTATCTTGCAAATCATTGCTCCTCCCATCCTTTTGCTCTTATACTCTTACCGCCCCCTCTTCTGCAAATGTCCCTGAGCTTTAGGATGGGGAGAGATTAGTCTGGCCTAGTTCTAGGTGGTTCATATAGAGTCTCTGAAGTTCTGGATTGTGGTTTGTTGATTTTCTTTTGCAGTTTTGCTGCTTCTGCAATGCCCGTCACTCCATCCTGCTGGGCACTGTATGTCACCCCCTGGCCAGAGACAAAAAGCTGTTAAACTGGAGTCTTATTATAAGAGCACATTCAAGTGTAGATGTATTAAAAGTAGGAAACCTCAGTGAGGGAGGGGTCAATCACCCATTTGCAAAATGGTTACTTTTTATCTGCCAGACTATATGCCCTCCCCTTCTGGTGAGATCATACCCCCTTAGTTGTAAATGATCAGGAACGAACGTCTGTGAACTTATCTAGGTATCACATTGCTTACTTGCAGTCCTTGATGGAGGCCTATTTTCTCTACTGTAACATGGTCACTTCTCTCCTTGTTTCTGGCGTGGCCCTCCAACCCCATCCCTCCTGTTCATAATCCTTGCAATTGCTGTAGGTAATACATAGATTTACCTATGAGTGTCTCAAGGTGGGCTGGGTGGGTTTGGTACTAGGAGCCACCTATTAGGGAGTACATACTTAATTTTCTGGGTTTGGGATACTTCACTCAATATAATTGTTTCTAATGACATCAATTTCCCAGCAAATTCCAGTAATTCATCATTTTTAATGACTGAGTAGTACTCCATTGTATAGATGTACCACAGTTTCCTTATCCACTCGTCAACTGTTGGACATTTGGGTTGATTCCATGACTTTGCTATTGTAAACAGTGCTGCTATGAACATGGTCGTGCTTATGCTATCGAGGTGAACCTCTGCTATGGGGGGTTATTCCCAAAAGTGGAATAGTAGGGTCATATGGCATTTCAATCTTTAATTTCTTTAAGAATCTCCAGACAGCTTGCCAGAGTGGCTGTATGAGCCTGTATTCCCACCAGCAATGTAGCAGAGTTCCCCTCTCTCCACATCCTCTCCAGCATTTGTTGTTGTTTGTATTGTGGATTTTTGCCATCCTGACCGGGGTGAGATGATATCTCAGGGAGGTTTTGATTTGCATTTCCCTGATGGCTAAAGAAGTGGAGCATGTTTTAAGATATTTGTTAGACATTTTAATTTCATCCGTGGTAAAATTTCTTTTAAGTTCTAGGGCCCATTTTTCAATTGGGCTATTGGTTTCCTTGGTGTTTAGTTTTCTAAGTTCTTTGCGCACTCTGGACAGTAGAGCTCTATCAGATAAGTGGTTAGTGAAGATTTTCTCCCATTTCGTGGGTTGCCTTTCAGCTCGTGTTACAATCTCTTTATCTGAACAGAAGCTCTTTAATTTCACAATATCCCAACTGTTGAGAGTTGGTAGCAGTGACTGTGCCATTGGATGTCTGTTTAGGAAATGTTAGTCCAGCCCAATCAGCTTGAGGGAGTTCCCTATCCTTTCAACTATGGTCTGAACACTGCTTCTTGTCTCTGTTGTAGAGTACTGAAATAGGATTAGGGTTCTTGGTGTTATAATTAAAATAGTTCCTGTAGAATTTCTTGATTTCAGGATGAGGAAACAAAAAGGCTTAAATCTCTTTATTTTTATGTTAAACTGGAGCTTCTGAAGTGGTGATTTATTAGCTTTTACATACTCAAAGCATTTATCAGTGCTGAGGAAATAGGACATTGTCCAGATTTCATTTACTATAAAAATGTATTTTATATACTACCATGCTGGAAGAATTCAGAAGTGCTGAGATTAAAACTACAAGGTGCAAAGACTCCTGTGTTTTATTGAGAACTGGAGAGACTGGCTTGTTAAATTGAGACTTTTTTTGTAAAATCATAATTGGGTTTCAGTGAACCATGGGGCCTTGACACAGGCGCTAATAGAAATCTTTTATGAAAATGATGAAGTCACAGAATCCTGAAGGCTGTTCTGAGCTGCTTTAGACAATAGGCATTTATCCATCTGCTGAATGCAAAGCGGTATCCAGGAGCACTACCCAGGGATCTATGGAAGAGAGAGAAAGGCAAGAGGAGGCCAGTGTGTGCCCTTGAGTCTGGGTATTTACCATAACTGAGTCACTCTCTTCTCCCCACTTTTAAATTTATGGCATCTGTGTTCTGAACTGAGCTTCCTGCTATCTAGTGGTCAGTAAGTGAGTTGTCAGTGGGTAGGTGGAAAGAGTCTTCAATCTGTTGAACTGGTTATGAAACACCCACTTTATCTGTGTTTTATCAGTTGGCATATGATTATATCTGCAGGTTACAGAACATATAGTACATTTAGGATTTCTATTTGATGGGTGCTAGGGGTAAGTGATCAATTCAGAAAAGTCCCTGTACCACCAAGGAGGCTAGAATTTTTGGCGCCTTATTCTGCAACTGTTTTTTTTTTTTTTTTTTTTCCCTTCTACTTCTTCTTCTTCTTAAATAAATGCTTCGTGGATTACAGAGAACTTTACTCCCTGTTCTGAAAGTAATATTAATCATTTTTAGTGTCTCTTGCACTGATTACAATTCCATTCTTGACAAGAACATAAAATTTCAAGTGTCGAATTTTGTGTTCTGTACTTATTTGTAAGTGAATTTTATTTCTGCAAGAAAATGACGAGTACTTGAATCAAGATAATATGTCCTAGAGTGCGAATGTCACCTTTTGTAAAACTTGCCTGAAAATGGCCTGCGTGCAAGGTTGGGGCATTCTGGGCGCACTTCACATCAGTTGCACAATATTTGAATATTTAATGTTGGCCCCAACTCTCGTAGCACATTTTAAATGATTTGGAAATGGTTCCACTACCTGTTTGTTATTTGGCATGTATTTTTATTGAAGAGAAAGGTAACAAATCAACAGAGCATATGCTGAATAGCTTTAACAAGCTAGCAGTGTCAAAGGTTGTTAATAATAAAACTATATTAACTACCTGCTGGCTAATATTTTCCTATTTGTGCACGTTTTTGTTTCATTACATATTGTTGCAGTGAAGTACCTGATTCAAGCAGCTTGGAAAAGAATTTAGTTGCTTTACACAACAGGTTATGGCTCATCACTGCGGAGAAGTTCCATCAGCAAGAGCTTGAGGTGCAGGCCCACACCCGTCCACAGCAAGCTCGGAGAGCAAGGCGTCCATTCTCTCTGTGCCTTCTGCTGTCCTGAGCACCTGGCCAGGGAACAGTACCCGCCCACCATTGTGGGCTGTGTCCTCTCGTATCAGTCATTGAATCAACACAGTAGGCGTAGCAGAACCAGCCTTCATTCGGTGAATCTCCCTCAGAGGAGTCTGCCTCAGCTGTTGGGTGGCTGCGCTACTAGCTATCACGACGTATTTTTCTCTTTCCGCACTTCAGACCTGCCTGGTTCTTGCATTTCAGCGTTTGTCTATTAGTAGCATAGAGGCGGACTTCCACTTTGGATTCAGTGTGACAGTTTGCAGCACAAGCGCGCTAAGTATGCTGTGTGTCAGCGCTACCCATTCATTAGGTAGTACCGCTTCCTTACCCCAGTATGTTCCCTTCATGAGCTCCCCCTCCGTCCAACCCCTGAATCCACTCGTTTGCCCCGTAACTATTTAGCTTGGTGTGAATGGAACCGTGCACAGTATGTAATCTTGGGGATTGCCTTTAATCCTTGAACTTCATTATTGGGGAGATGAGGTTCTCTCCTTGGGTTCTTAGTCTCACTAATAAAAGAATTCAAAAACAGACTCAGAAGGAATCTTAGGCTTATCTTATTAGAATCTGAAAGACAGGAAAGGCAAACAGTAAATCTTAGAGTTGTCAGGAGGAGGAACTAGAGAAAGAAGGAAGTCATTGCTTGTGAGCTGGATTTGGATGTCAGACAAAGCTGTAGGAAGAGGTCAGAGAAGAGAGAGTGCTGATTAGAAGCTTCTGTGCTCCAGAGCAGCATCGCAGCATCGCAGCAGCGACATGTGGTTACAGATGGAGCTAGAGATACTTGATTGAGAAAGGGAAGTGCTCCCAGGAGTGGGAGCAGGCCAGCGAGCTGAGGGAAAGCAAAATAAAACAAAAATAACCCCCAAATCCTGCACCCTGAAACATTATCTAGTGTGTGTATGTTTTCCTTTTTTCCTTTTTACATCTTTCTTTGCACACATTTCTTATCCATTACATGAGGCCAGGCAGAATGGACTTCCAAGCTTTCTGTGTCCTCTGGCGTCTTTCATTTCCATGTGCCTCATGCACAGCAAGACTGTAGCCATTTACTCTTTAGTGGAAAAGCAGCTCGTTTACACCTTGAGGCTAGTCGTAATTTCTCTTTGGTTGCCATGATTAAATATTCTCACCAAAGCAACTTGAGATGGAAAAGGCGTATTCCCCTTTACAGTTCCTGCGGGATTAGAGTCCGTCTTGACCAGAGGGCATGGCAGCAGGATTGAGTCTTGCCTGTCACATTGACAGGCGGGATGCTTGTGGACGTGTCTGGGTTACATGGAAGTTACATGCTTTGTTTTAAAGGAACCGCCATATTCCTCAGTGACGGATTCGTGCCCCACTGTCTGGCATGCTCCCATCACTTGGTATTGCTGCTGATTTTAGTCATTCTGATAGGTGTGCAATGATTACATGTGTGGTTTTAATTAGCATTTTCTACTTGCTAGTGATGAATAGCTTTTCTTGTACTTATTTGCTATCTATGTTGCCTCTGGTGAAATGTCTGTTCTTTTTTTTTTTGTCATTTTCTAATTAGATTATTTTTTTCACTATTTAATTGTGAAGATTTTTTCTTCTTTTCACAAGTCCTTTGTTAGCTATGTAGTTTCCCAGTGTTTTCTGGAGGTGTCTATTCGTCTTTTCATATTCTTAAGCAAACAATATCTTTTACAAGGAAAATCTTTTAATTTTGTAATGTCCAGTTTACTAGACGGTCTTATTCTGTAATATGATTTTGGTGTTAGAATGAGTTTCGCTGGGTGGGGGAGATGATGCAGTGGGTGAAGCATGTGTTGTGCCATCCTGGTGACCACACGGAAGCTGGAGCCAGGGGTGGAAGTGTCCGTTGTAGCCTTCAGGACGGGAGGCAGACACGGGAGCAACTCCAAAGCTCGCAGGCCAGTGGGCCTGGCTGATCCAGCAGGGTGAAGGGCACAGGTCTCAAGCAAGGAGGGGGTGAGAACAGTTCCCAGGGGCCGCCCTTGGCCATCTGTGTGCCATGCTTATGAGAGCCCCGGCACATGCGTGCATCACACACACAGCAAAAATGTGCTCTCCATCCTCTCCTTTCTGGTCACCTCAGCACTGATGCCTTGCGTTTGCTGCCGGATTCCTTCTCTTTCTCTTTGCCATTTGGCAAATCATGGGCCCTATGTATTCTTTTCATTTTTATCAAATATTTTCTAGAGGTATTTTTTTCATTTAGTTTTTGATAAATTATTTATTTATTTACAAGAGACAGAGAGGGAGGGGAGAGAGAGAGAGAGAAAGAGAATATGAGTTATGGTACCTGGACATAGATAAGAAAACTTTTCAGGAGGGGGCGGTAAGAGTGTAAGAGCAAAAGGATGGGAGGAGCAATGATATATAAGATACTCTATACTAGTTAGGGCTGAAGCAACCATAATTGGACTTTGCATGCCCTGCGCATTGTCCAACACACTGTTGACCTCACAAAGTCTAGCATCTCCTAAAGGCACCAAGAGCCTTGGAGGTAAAGGATTGGCAGCCACAGCAGTGTTCCTATACCTAAGGGGAACACGGGAAAGGGTTCAGGGAAAGGCCACTGGGTCCTTGTACGTCATCGGAGAGGAGGGCCCAGAGGAAAGTCAGACATGCACAAGAAAGGACTCTCTGGGAATTGGGGTGGGAGGCACTGGGGGAGGGGGAGGGAGAGGGGTGGGGAGGGGGACCAGAGGGTACGGGGGGAGGAGGAGGAAGGAAGGGAACTGGTGTACCTAATAAGTTTGTATGAGCTGAAATAAAAAAAAGAAAACTTTTCAGAAGTCAGTTCTCCCCTTACACTGTGTGTAATTCTGGGGATTGAACTGAGGTCGCCAGGTTTGCAAGCCAGCACATTAGCGACTGACCTATCTTATTGGCCCCTTTCCATATACTTTCAAGTACTTTACATCTTGTGTGTATGACTTGAAGTATAAAGTTTATAATGTAACTTTCTGATACAGTAAGAAAATACCTAGGATAGTCGACTTATAAAAAGGAAAGACTGACTTATTTTACAGTTGGAGGTTTTTGTTCTCGATCAGTTGGTCCCATTACCTTTGGGCTTGTATGAAGAATGTTGAAGAGCATTTGTCATGATTTGCATAAAGATTGTGTTCTATAGGTTCATGGGTTTGAGCAATAACATTCTTGGCTGATGTTAATGTTTGGAAAGGTCATCGCACCTTTAGGAGGAGGTTACACATACCATGAACCTGTGAAGGATCTGAGAGTTTGACCCAGCAATTTAGGAGAGACAGTATTTATAGATATTGTAAGAAAGAGATATAAGAAAATACTTGCATTTTTTATAAGTAATTTTCAGTCTGTAATTGGCTGAAAATGGAGATGCTATAGTGGAGACTCAGCTATATGTATTAAGAACATACTCTGAAGTTTAGTTGCAGCTTATTTGCAAAGCAGATTAGGTTTCAGTTTGCTGTTCATGGTGGTAGCCTTAGGCCAAATTTGACTCAGTTTAGCCTTGGAGAACTGGACGATATGCTCTGCGTTCATCCGCCTCCCTGTTGGAAAGGGACGGCAGGTTTTGTTTGAATGGAGAGCCCAGTTGGTGCCATCAGTGGAAACCTGCTCATGGGTACTCTGGTGGCACCACTCCACTGAGAAGGCAGTCCAGTGCGTTCCCGGCTGTGGCAGCGTTCCCCGGCTGAAGTGCTTGGGAGAGCCGTGCTGCAGGCTGCCACCTGCCACAGGTGTGGGCAGAACAGCTGCACGTGAAGCTGCAGCTCACAGACAGCTGCAGCAGGGCACAGAAGGCAGGCCCTGCCTTCCGCGGGGAGCTTCTGCCACCTTCTGATGGGACAGCTCATCAGCCAGGGGAGAGGAGGAGTGTTTAAGAGCCTGTGAGCGCTTCAGTTTTCTTGGAGCAGAGAAGAGGTAGAGCCAGAAGCCAAGGCAATCACAAGAAGAAATGAAGGGGAAGCTTCAAATAAAAGAGAATGAAGATGGTTGTGTAAAGCTTGTTTGGATTCTTACTTGAATTAAACAAGAATGAAAAAAATTTTGTGACAATAGAATCATTTAAATATAGTAGACTATTAGATATCTACTAAATGATCATTGTTCAATTTTTGAATATGATAGTGATAAGATTTATATATATTTTTAAAGAACTCATCTTTTAGAGATACATACTGAAATATTTATGGATTAAATGATATAATTTCTAGGATTTATTTCAGTAATGTTTTGCTGCTTTTGTATTTAAAAAAAGGTCTTAAAGATTGTGATTTTTTTTTTAACAGAGCAAGAGAGTTTGCATTGCCTGTGCTTTAGCAGTATGCAGGAGTTATCAATCATGAGCAACAACCTGTCTTTCAAATAATTTAATTTTGAGCTGTGTTCTTGGGTTTTGTTTGTAAACAGCTGTTAGAAATTTATGATGCCGATCACTGGCATTCACTGAGAGCATTCCATGGCTACCTCATATGCACATATCGTGAGTTGGTAGTTTATGATGTGAACAGAAGTGTCTTGTGCTTTATGGAGTAGTTGATATTGTCTCATAGCAGGAGAGAAGCCCAGCGTCATTTTCAACAGCCTTTTGACACAGACATATGTTTTCTGCTCAGCAGCTGGAATATGTATTCTTGTGACATATTTACTGTTTCTATAAACCATGGAATTCTTAAGCATTTCAGAAATGTGACCATAATATTTATTTTATTTATTTACTACTTATTTTCTGATATATTATTTATAACACAAACTGGAGACATATTGTTTGAGAAAAAAATCATATTAAATATCAGAAAGTAACCTAAGAGAGAACAGAACAGAAACTGGTGCTTTTACTAATAACTAAACATTTTTGAAGCGAAAGCACTTCCTTTTTTGGCAATTTTCTGCTGTTCTTCATCTTTGCATAGATTCATTCATGTTCCTTTTGTACCTAAAAGCAACACATTAAAAATTTAGAAAGTTCAAATGAAGTGGCATAGGTGAAGTTGGAAGCTTAATAAGTCTGGACAGTTACTAGGTGGGTTGGCTGAGCAGATGAAGGGGAAGGCACATCTTTATTAAAATTATTAATGTTTTCAGAAACTGCGCAGAGGTTTCACTGCAGGTTTATGTGATGCTCCATCATTTGTGTAAAAATACGTCGTGTGTGGTTGTGTGTATGTCTATGTGTCTGTACACGTGTATGTTCATGTGTGTATGTACATGCGTATGTGTGTATGCACTCATGTATTTGTGTGAATGTGTGTTTGTGTATGTTTGATGCTATGAATACTCAGAAGTATGGTCATCCTCAAGTTACACAGTACTTGCAAAGTAACAGTTGGTCAGCCAAGGTTTCATGAAGATCCATGGGGCGAAGTGGCTGTGAGCTTGCTTACCATGGGGCGAAGTGGCTGTGAGCTTGCTTACCATGAAATACCATATCAGTCTTCCATTCTGTATTGTTGGATCTGAGACCAAATAGCTGTAGCAGCCCAGTGGATGTGAAGTTGCAGCGTGGCTGCGTTGACTGAGGCCCAGTCACCTGCAAAGCACTTCTATAAACTGAAAATTGCAAAAGCCAGTGATCTAGCTTTTGACATCAGAGAGACAGATAAACCTTTCCTTGCAGGGATAGCAGCCACATTTCCCTTCAAAGCTGAGATGCCCCTGGTAAGAGGCTAGCTGGTTCTTGAACATTTCACTTCTATTTGACAAACTAAGTTTATTGGATACTTCACATTGATTCACCCCTCAATGAGAATATTGGCCAGAGAGTCACAGGACAAAGTTTGTGAAAGGGTTGAAACTGATAGCCCCATCATGAAAGTGAAGAGTCTAAGATCCCATGTCTTGCTTCTGAAATGAGATTTTCTCCTGCTACCCGGTGCTCTAATCAATGGACTTGTAGCCCTGGAGTCCAGAGAGGAGATGCTGCCTAGCTGGTTGAGAAGTTTCCAGAGCAGCCTTTTCTTTGGTGGGCATGCGAAGGGCGCTAGCTTACAGACCAAGCAACATAAACTACCCCCTGAATGCCGCAGGGAGGCACGAGCTGGCTCCTGTACTGTCTCTTAAAGTATTGCACCTCCTTCAGAGTACTCAAGAGGCTAAGCGTGGATCTATCCTCATCACTGTCTTTTGAGAAGACCTTTGTCGATCCTGCATGGACACCGGCCTGTGCACGCACGTGAGTGTCCACCCCTTGCTAGGGGCCATGAGAAGGCAGCCGGCTTGCTTAGCACCAGAATCTCTTGCCCGCTGGAAGCTGGGTGTCACAGGGCACCTGACACTGGCCCTCCGCCTGGTGGCAAATGGCTTGGAGGAGTGCAGGCTTCCAGGACAGGGCAGTGTGCCTCAAATTTGTGCACAGATGGAGTTGGCTTGGTCTTCATGTGTGTGACGTCGAAAACAGTGTTGAGAATGCACAGAACAGCTCGGCGGGCTGCAGCGTGCTGCATTCCCTGGTGGTCAACACTGCAGGGACGGGGGGCTCTAACAGCCACTCGCCGAGTGGGCGGTGAGTCACGGGGAGGCTCCCGTTTCTGTTACTATTACGTGGCCTCCGTGTCTATGGCACTAGGTAGTACTTCATCACTACCTTTGTTGCCCAGTGAGTCCCGCCTTGGCTGTGATTTTTTTTTCCTGGAATTCCTGGAATTTGTTTGTTTCTGTTGGACAGAGGATAGAGGAAGAGTTGGGATGCCACTGACATGATAGAATAGCGATGTGTATGTTCTTCCTCAACCGGATGATCTCCATTGGCACTCACAACCACGGAAGTACAAGCATTTCACACTTAATCCTGCTGTGTGATCAGTTAATTAGTAATAATTCTAAGTTATTTCCAAGAGCATTTGGAAAGCATACATAATCTTTGTACAGAGAATTTGTGGAGAATTTAGTGCAGAAATCTTAAATAATTTACTACATTTCAAATCTTACATAAAACTTGGAGCCTTTGTAATGTAAGATCTATTTAAATAGCAGGTTTTTAAAATTATTCCAGATTTCTTTTTTGCTTTATTTTTGACATTTTTTGTTGTGTTGTTGTTCCACAATAGACTTAGCAAATAGAAAGTGTTTGCTTTAACAAAGGGAATATTTTTTATTTTTGTAGCAACCAGTGTAAAAAACTGTTCCTAGACTCCATAGTTTTATTATATTTCAAGGAGTTACATTGCAAGTCTGTCTACAGAGAACAAAATTAAATTGTCTTTCCTCTAAAATGCTCACCAAAAACAATATAAACACGTTAAGTATTTAGTATTATTCAGCTATTGTTTAATGAAACTTGGACAAAGGTTGGAGTGGGGTTAAAAACGATCAGTCTTACAGTGACCAACTATAAATCAATTTTATAAATATTATCAAAAATTGAATGGCTTCAAAGAGAGCATTAGAAATTTATTACCAAATTCTCAGGAAAATCACATCTGACAACTTACAGTATGCTTATATTTTTAATTATTTTACTTACCAGTACATATCTTGAATTGTAGTTTCATTATATTTTTAGCAAATTTATTATATCCTATGTGTCTTACAATTCTATTTAATTTCAGTTTGCTCAATAATTTCTTATAACTGTAATGATTATTATTAAGGACTATTTTGCTGGGTAAGTACTGCTCATATCATGTTTGTTTACTTTTAAGTTTGCCCCTCCTCTGTGTCTTCCCACCCCACAACCTCCACTCCTTTGTAATTATCATGTTCTCAAATCTCCCAGGGTATTTGTTGCAAAAGTTTTCCATGAAATGGTTATTCTCTAATTCATCCCTTTTTCTTTACTATTCTTTTGTACCCTTAAATATCTGTAGACTTTGGTTTAGCTTTTTATATATAGCAATGGAAAACCTCTTTGGCTAGCTTTAGTGTGGATGCCTTCCATTTTGAGATATGTGGGCTTATATACCACACAGATTCCCTCCTGAAGTGAGCCTTCTCAAGTACCTCATGATTAGTATTGGTGCATTTCCCAGGACACATGAATTTTTATTGCCAACAGTAGGATATCTGAGAAGCTCTCTTGTAACAAGACCTCTGAATTGATTCTAATACATGGAATTCTCCCCTCATCTTTTAAAAATAACTTAGTTTAAAAGTTGAACAAATCAATTTTTATAATTAATTTTATTCAGATATATTCTAAGTTATTCAAAACAGTTGGTGGTAGTTATACATTGAGAAATGAATAGGAGTTATTTAACGCATGAAGTGAATATCAATTTTCCTGAAAACTTTGAGGTAGAGTTAATTTGCTGTGCAGTTACACTGGCTCTGGTTTTATTTGCACACCCCTGTCATGTGCTGGACTCCACACTGTCTGAGGACCGGTTCTCAGTGGCCTTATGTCAAGCTCATGCAAGTGCACAGGGTGATAAATGCTACAGCACACAGAAGAGAGGGCCACGCCCACAGTGACATGAGAAGCTGCAGACCATCTAGAGTGGTTGTCTGTTTAGTGCTGCAGGGAGGACTATCCTCGAGCCCCGCAGAGCCCCCCCCCCAACCCCCGCAGAGCCCCCCCAACCCCCGGGGTGCCCCCCAGCCCCCGGAGCCCATATTCAGCTAGCAGTGGGAGAACTGGAGCTCAGATTGTCACAGCCGCGCTGCTGCTCTTGGCTCAGCAAGGGAACCTAAAGCAGGCAGGGGCAGCAGTAGGTGAACCTGCTGTGCTATTTTGGGGTGAGAGTCACTTCTTTCTTCCTCCTAGATTTTTACCATTTGGAAAAGATAAGGACTAGATCCAGTTTCTTTTATTTTAGTTTCAAATTAATCACTAACTGTAAAAGGAAAATTTAGAAGACAGTAATCATTATTGATTATTGACAGTTGTGTTTGGTCCACGGGCTTTTGCAAGTAAAATTAGTTGTCTGCAATTTTTCTTCAACTTTTATCACTTGTAGAATACCTCATACATTAATAGTTTTGATGAAATAGTATTTATCTCCTGTGGATCTTATTTTACTTATTTAATGAAAGAAATATCAATATTTAGTCACTTATGAACCATTTGTTTAGAAATAATTTATTTTCCAGTTTATCTGGTCCTTTATTTTTTTAAGATTTAATATAACATTGTTGAATTTTTATTACTCATATTATAAAGTTTGTGAAAGCCCAGAAGTCTCTGTATCAGCAGACTCGTGAGGTACGGCGGCCACTGTTCCACTCGTGAGGTGCGGCGGCCACTGTTCCCCTCGTGAGGTGCGGCGGCCACTGTTCCCACTTGCTGTTTGTGGGGCTTTTACTGGCGTTCCATGAGTGTCAACTCACAGAGTTTACATAAAGCCGCCTCCACTTTTCTTCTGCTCCTTCTTTGTGGATTCTTAGAGACACATTTTCCTCTTACACTGTAGCTTCCCTGAGGAAATTGGGATGGCGCTTTCACTTCCTTATCAGCCAAGAGGCAGTCATGAAAAATAATTCCTAGAAATATTCTGCTAAGTATGGGTTGAGGTTTGTTGAATTACAACATTTTTAAAAATCAAGATGGTGTGCTTGTCATATAATTTTGGAAGTTATCTTATTTTATTCCTTTTCCTGTGTGTGTATGCCGAGGGTTAGTCTCTGGTCCTCCAGCATGGTGGACAATTATTCTGTTACTAAACTTTAGCCCTGCCAGTAAATGATGTTAGAGTGACAGAAGTTAAGCAATAATCATGGAAATGGAAATCACATGGTAGGATCTTTAAGTGCTAAATCTTCACCCAAATTGCCTGTTATTCCTGAGCGTCATGGATAGGGGAAAAAGTAATGTCCCCTGAATCTTCTTGGTTCTTAGCTGGGGCCCTTGTCACAAAAGACGGACAAGAGAGAAAGAAGAGATCCTATTGACCGTGTGTATCTTATGCACAGATATACAGTCTTGTAGGTGCAGAGTGTGAGGAGACACAATAGAGAAAGACTAAGCGGCGAGGCTTGTTGGGGAGACTTCTTCCAGGGCACTGCAGGCTGTAAGGACTGAGGTGCTCTCTGATGACTGGGGTTGCCTCGTTCCTCTCAGAGAGGAAGGACAACCCCGGGCACCCGCATCAGGTCACACCTGCTTTAGGAAGGCGTGTGCAAGCACAGGGCGCTTTCGCCAACCTGCTGCTTCTGGTGCGTGCACAGTCCTTACCCAGAGGTGTATTTTGCAGTGTATAACTTTCCCATGTGTTGTTTTGTTTTGTTTTTTGTTTTTCGCCCTTTGGCAGCCCATTATTCTTCTGGCAACTCAGTGTGTGCTGATGGGGGTCTCAGAATCTTTCATTTACTTTTTCTCTAGTTTTTCTAAATGAACATCACAGGTTTCCTGAGATTTGCATGAAGTGTAATCAGAAGCAGTGAGTCAACAATTGCATTTTGGAAAGGCAAACTAGAGACTGTGCACACAGACATTGGATGAAACAATCACTGTTCATAAGTCGCTGCTGTTAACCTTGGGCAAGTGACTTTGCTTCTTAATGCTTAGTTTCCTTCTAGTCAGTTAGGGGAAAAGTTAACGTATTTCCCCCATGATTTGTAGGCTTTAAATGGAAGAGCGTCTCTACAATAGTCTCATGTCCAAGTTTTCTTTGTTCTTGTGTTTATTGTTGACCTGCTGAGCCTCTGCTCTGTTCCCAGTGCTGCGGATACATCGGTGCATGGACGCGGGTTCTCCCATGCAGCTTCCACCCCAGTGGGGAGGAACTCAGCACTGATGTACCGTAGTGCTGCATGAGGAGTTGCTGTGCTGCAGCTTATGCAGCGGTGGTTACTGCACATAAAGCAGCAGCTCCTTGGTTTCTTGGGGCTGCCAGCACCTGGGGAAGGGAGTTCTAATTACCTCCTCCTCGTCCTGCCTGTGGCCCGGCTTTGTCAGCGCTCAAAGGAGGACCTGCCAAGTGTTTCAGAAGACAGTTTGCCATGCTGGCACTTGTAATTCAGATGCTGATGTGATAAATTCTTTGTCTTTTATGCTCCTAAGCAGATTCAACTGTCTTCTCTAGATTTCATTCATACTCTTACATACAGACCCTTTTTGACTTGTTTTAGGGGTCTATAATTTCAGAATTGCTTGTGCCAGCTCAGAGTGCTTCAGAACGAGTTGATTAACCAATAGTTAAGCATTGCTTCATTTAGCTCTAGGGTGTCAGACACGAAGGGGATATTTACAGCCTTACTGAGTAGGACACCTTGACATTGCTCTAAGCCATAAGGCCAGTAATAACAGTGCAGCAATGGAGATTTAAACACAGTTATTTGAGTTTCCAGCTGAAACGAGGAGAGAGGCAGCTGCTGAACACCATGTAAGGTGACTGAGGTGCATGTGTCCCTGTGGTCACCACATTCCCCACTGCTGCTTTCCACTGCCTTGTCCTGTCCGTCCCCATTCCCAGTAGCTGTTTCCCATGTGGCGCTTACGGGACCAGGAATGTTCTGCCTTCTCCTATCCACCCCAGATGCTACAGGAACCTTTTCTGAAACTAACCACCTTGTCGGGGATGGTGGGGCAGCTTGCAGTTTCCCTTCTGTGTGATCTCACTGTGAGTAGCACGTTCGGTGGTTTTATCAGTTTCTTCTTCACACCATGTATTTCGTGTTTCATTAGAACAAAACATTGATGTCAGTCTTAATATTACCAGTCCTCTCGGGACATCTCAGGGAAATCAGTAGTAGTTTGTGATTAAAATAAGTTATGGTCATTCTCTGATACCTGATGTGTTTTAACTTGTCAACTTTATTCCACAAACTTCTAGATCTCTCAAATATTGATGATATTATTATAATAATACGTTTAGCTTTAATACTTGTAGTTGTAAATGGACCAATAGTTTACATACCTCAAAAAAAGAAAAACCTTTGGCTAAGATATTCATGCTGGCATACCAGTTACTGTCAAATACATTCTAAATACATCATAGAATGCACTCTGAAGATATTCAGATGTATAAAAAATGTGCATTTTTTAGCATTGATGAACTATTTTAATTCTTTATTGTCTAAAAACTCCTTTAAGGAAAAAAAAATTCTTTTGTATTTTTTTCCTTCCCTCCTTTTGTCTTTTGGTCGTGTACTAGTGAGTCCAGCTGTTATGTAGCAGGGATGTCGCACTCCACAGAGATCCTGAGAACCTGATACACTATGTGCTCTGTTCTTGTAATAGTAAAGCTAATTTCAGATAAAGCCAGAGAACTGTATGTAGAGAATTAATTAATTAATTCACCTTACTGAGAACTGCATCTAGATCTATTGAATATTGATGACATTGCTTTGTCTGCTTTTTTCCTCAAATGGGATGATGTCCGGGTATGCGTGTACGCATGGGGATTCTGGCGAGTCAGGTCAGATGAAACCCCTCCACTCACTGGCCACTGTTGGTGTTTTTGATTATTATTTTGCCCAAAAGTCTTATAGTGCATCACACTTAGGTGAATGTCATAGGCAGAAATGAGCTCAGTTTGTAGCCAACTTAGAGTTGGACCATGTGATCATCAAAAGGTATCTGCAGAATCTGACACAGCTGTGTTTTCTGTCTTAGCCCCTACACAAGTGTGTAAGGTTATGTTCCCATTCCTATAGGATATAGCGTCATTACAAGCAAGTGTGAGGTGTAGAGGTCTCAGAGCTTAAATGGGAAGCATTTGAAAATAGTACAGTTATGATAGTCCAGTGTATGTGCAGTAGCATATTTCGTTTTTATCCTATGCAGGTCAGGTGTTCAGATGCACGGTTAATAGCATGAGACAGCTTAATTTCATGTTTTAAATAGTTCACCTTGTAATATTATGTTCCATATCCTAGCATACATTTTGAAGATAATAGGAATAACTAACTTATGTTTTCTGTGTTTGTAAAGGTTATAGAATATTGCATATGAGGTGTATTCTTAACAAAAGAAATGGACTGTGATTTTCAAATGAGAATGACTGATGAGAAAAAAACTAGTGAAACATCTTCTTTAGGTTTGAAAAATAACCCGAACTGTGCCAGGAGGAGAAAAGCACAATGTCTGTCCAGTGTTTGTTTCCTTAGTATAGATGCCATGCCATCATTTGTGTTCAACCTCATTTAATCTTCCGTTACAAAATGTACAGCACTGTAAAAACGCAATCCCAGTGTCTTAAGAGTTACCTAGTTCATAAGTGATGCTGCTGGAATTTAACTGATTCCAAAGCCTGAAGATTTCTGAAAAGTGCTCAAGAAAGACGACATACGGAATGAACGCATGAGAATAAGGAAGGCTCACAGCAATGTTCTTAGAGTGGTAAGTGGCCCGCAGGCCTGAGTCACGTGGGAGTGGAAGCCCACCTTACACACACTGGAGTGGACAGCATCGGCTTCATCAAGCCATGGATATTATGTTACAATGGCAAGAACTCTGTGCAATACTGGCGTCCATGGCATGGGGGGTAACTAGTTGCTTTCTGTCTGGCATGAAGTCCGGTTTGATGTCAGCAAACTTGGTACTGTAAACCAAGTCAAATACATGTGTAGGGGAGACTGTAGGCTCTAGGTGGGAATAAACTTAATGCTAACTGTAAATACTTGATGGCAAGTTACCATCTAATCACTTATACCCTCAGATCAGAGAAGCACTCGGCACTCGACCAAGAAGTTTCCTCTTGCAATAGAAGACGAGTAATGCCGAGAACCACAACTGGCCAAAGTGCAAAGTAGGACAGAATGGACAGTTCAGCTAGATCCCACACAGAACCTCCAAACCACCCCGTTCTGTTTGCCCGCAGGAACCTTGCAGAAGGGGGCTGTAAGAATGTGAGAGTCTAAGGATAGGGAGAAGCTCTGCTGGACAGAAGCCGTTGTCCGCATCAGGGCTGCGGTAGCCAGCAGGGTGTGCGGCTGTGTCTGCTTCCACAGTCCTCCCAGCAGCTGCCTTCTTATCCTTTCACCATGGGACAGAGAGGCTCCCACCCTGAGAGACTGCGCAGGACACATGCTTGACAGGAGAGGGGAGCTTCTTTATGTAACAGTTGGCCCACTGGTGGGTCCTCTGTGCCCCGCTCAGCTCAGTCATGCAGAGGAAAATGCAAATAGGAGAGAAGCTGGCTAGAAAGGAAAACCTTCAGGACGGGATGGGAGGAGGGAGGAGTGGATGTTAGGTGATGAAAGCAATCGAAGTCACCATATTTGTCTATGGAAGCTTCATACAATAAAAACGTAATTCTCTCAATTGTTCTTTTTCCCTAGATTTTCTTGACAAATTTATGTGCATGTTATCTTTTCAAAAGTTTTACATAGCTAGTATTTGTTTTTATCCACTCGGTTTTATTTTGGAGAAAGTTCCATGAAAAGAATACGTCACTGTTCAACGGTGTAGGACACGGTGTCACCCTTCTCAGGAGCTTCTGACTCCTCCCCATCTTTGTGGTTGAAAACCAAGCCAAACAATGAGATATCCCTGAGTAGCACACTATTTTGTGTGGTGTTGGTATATAATTTCTGTAGATAAAAAACAAACAAAGAAAAACCAGCCTCAGAGATGCCCGTTCTGTTTGCCTGAGGCCCCGGGTCTTAGTGTGGGACCCCATGTATTGGGGCGGAGCGTTGCCTAGTGCAGGTCATTGGCAGCACATCTCTACAGGGATGGAAGCCTCTAAATGCTTCTGGAAGCCACCGTCTGTGAGATTTTATGAAAAGTTTGTGTGCGTTGGCTTTGGCTTTCTTTCACTATGAATTGGACGTGTACTGTGGACTCACATTTCAGTTTTCTGATTTTGTATCTAGGTATTTTCTTGATAAAAAAGATGAAATAAAGCACTTGTATATGTCTGGAACTGTGTGATCACATGGTTGTGTGTCACCCAGTCCATGCCAGTTAAAGAGGGTCGTTGGAAATACCCTGTAACTTAAGATAGTTCTCATTGTCCTCTCAAACTTTATGTCGCAGAGAATATCAATTAGCTGCATAAATGTACCCAATTCTGCTTCATTCCATTCTATTTTAATTATAAATATTGGGGTGACCCTTGGATCAACATCTTTAAGGAATATTAAAACATGAAAAATATCCATTTTCGTAATGTTTGTTCCCTGAGGTGTCATCCATGAGGCCTTGGAGCTTTGCGGGCAGCTATGCCCTGGGCTTTCCTCCCCTAAGCAGCCCAAGCCCAGGCCCTCAGAAGAGGCCTCGGAAGAGGGAGGGAAGGAATCCTTTCCTGCCTGCCTTGCTTAGTGTGGCCTTCCCTCTGTTGTGATTGCCCAGCACAGCCATTCTGTGCCTTTTAATATGGTCAGAAATGGGCTTTGCTTGCAGCAGCCGCCTAAGGGTGAAAGTTAGGCTTTCTGTTTGTTTTATAAACAAGTTCTAAACTTATATGGATTCTGCCTGGAGGAAATGTTTTGAACTGACTTTTCAAGTGTGGAGAGTATTGTGGCCCCAGCTGTCAAGTCAAAACTGACATGATGGACTGTAATTTCTTGTAGTTTATTATGAACCCCTAGGGTTATGTCATTACATCTACAGTTTGCTAGGAAAGGATTGATTTTCTTGAGTGACAGGAAGCACAGTTTGTTGCGGCCTAGGTCAGCTGAGCCAGGGACAGTTGATGGAGCAGCTTTGAACTCTGTCAGTAGCTTCAGAGGGGCGACACTGTGCTGAGATAAAGAATGTGTTTACTAGGAACAAGAATACAACTAGAATTTGCAAGTGTTAAAAAGAATACGTTGTGTTATGATCTTCTATTTTAATGTCTGGTAAGATTTAAAACATTATCAGACTTAGCCTCCCCTACTTCCCACATAATAAAAGCTTGCTAGTTGTAAAATATAGCATTCATGCTTAGTATATGTAGATTCTGGTGAGATTTAATGTGTCATCTGTCTATAATGGCATAAATGTTAGATGACTAAATGACTACAGGCCCATTTCTGTTGCATCATGGGAGATAATGCTTTTAGATAGAAATTGACTTAAACCTTTAAAAATACATCTACACTTTCTACCTGAAAGAGTGACAATAGCTAGATACATGGTTATGTTCATAGGACCCAAGGCATATTACATTGGTGTCTCACTTTCCTAAGTAGTCGTTAAGCATAAACATATATATTCCATTTGAAAAGACTTAACCTGTTCTCAAAGAAAATATATACAACCTTTTAATGCTGTAGCTCTTCTTCTGTGTACCATCTCCAGTCCCATTAGCTTTTTCTTGAGCTGTAGTGATCAAAGCACCATTTAGCTGTTTGGAAGCAAGATGGCTTCGTGCTGCCAGTGTTCATTGAAAGGTGTGCTGAAGGCTTCAGGATCTAGTCAGGGATATTGGGTTTTGGAATGGAGTTATTTCATCCTGCAAGGAATTATATTAGGGAAGCAGCCAAGGGAAAGAACGTATACAAGTTGAGATGTTTGTTTTTTAGAGAAAGTAGCAAGTACTAATTTATTATAAGCAGGCATATAGTCTTTGTTGGCATATAGTCTGTGTTCAACAGATATTCACTGAGTGCTTATTATGTATGTGGTATTGTTGGAGGTGATGGACCCTGGTGCTTATGTTTTCATATAGGAAGGCATTACCCCTACCAGTGGGTTTACCCACTGAAGGGCCACTTGTACTGCCACAGAGACCTAGTTCCCTACTAGTACAGCCAACACAAAGGGTTGTGGTCCACACAAGCAGAGAGTCATGAGGACTGGAGGGATAGTAATGGATTGGGGAGGGAGAGGAGGGTGAGAGGGAGCAAGAACAGCAACTTGTATGTTTGTAAAAAATAAAAAAAGAACTTAATAAAAAAAAGAAGAAGAAAAAATAGTAAAGGAATACATGATGATAAATTTAGTAGGAAGAAACCAGATTAGGAGTGAGATAAGCATGTGGTGGTGATTTACCTGTCTTTTAGATCAATGTACTCTGTGTTAATTCACATGTTAGTAAAGGTGATAAGGAAAACTTCATTGAATGTGTGGCTATTTTAGTAAAGAGTAAATGGCAGAATTGTGGTTTGCGTTTTGAAGAGGGGGGGTCAGTGTGTCTGTAGCAAGAAGAGATTACAGGCAGGAAGATAACAGGTGAGAAAGATGGGCAGAGGAAGAAAAGGCCTTGCAGGTAATTGCTTGGAATTTAACTTTTACTTTTGAATAGGGAAATGCCTTAGCAAGTCCCATGTGGTTGCTGAATGGTAAATAAAGTATAAGGGAGGCAAATTTAGACCAAGGGAAGCCAAATCTAAGGCCATGTAATAAAATGTAAAGATGAGGTTACTCACCTGGAATAGGTTTTTGATGGTAGTCTTTTGATGGGCAAGACAAAATAGATTCAAGAGAGAGAATATAGCTAAGAGTTTAACACTCAAAGTTTGAAATGTCAGTTTTCCAATTAACTTGTTAAATATGAAGTTCTACATAGAATCCTGAAATGTATGGGGAAAACCCCAGATTAGAGATCTGTGGAGGTCACTATCATACCACTCTTGAGGCCAGTAGAATGCAGTGGATAGAGATCAAACAAAGACCCAAAGATTGATCCTCCATCATCCCAAGTCTGGAGTGAGCATGACTCAATAAGGAGGCCTTGAAGCATTGGTCTCCTCTCCCATGATACTGAGATGTGCTGAACAAGATGAGAAGGATAATTAGAATTAAGAAATTACTAGTGGGGCTGGAGAGGTGGCTCAGGGGTTAAGCCTCTGCCTTGCAAGCAGAAGGTCCTGAGTTCAGATCCCAGATCCCACATATAGACGCCAGGCGGAAGAGGGGGCTTCTGGCCCTGGTAGGGCGGAGCCTGTGAATCCCGTGACAGAGTAAACAAGGAGGAGATGGAGGCGTCCATGGTGGTTCCCGAATTCATCCGTGGTTCTACACACACATACACACAGACACACACACAGACCCACACGCACACATACATACGCACACATGCACAATTGAATAAATAATAATAATAAAAAAATTTAAAAAAAGAAAAGAAATTACTAGTGGTCCGACAAGCATTACTTCCAAGATATGCAAATATGCTGGACTTGCTGAAGATAGTTTTGCTAAAGGCTAAGAAATATTTGGTGGAGGGTGATGGTGATATAGATGGTAGCCACATCATTTGTTATGCAAACCAAAATACATTGTAAATAGAATGGGAGGTATGATTCATTATTGTGCTGATGTAAGTGTGTAAATCAGGTGGTAACTCTTGAGGGATGGCAAGAAGGATTCCTCTGGAAACATCCTTTTACTTTGCTGTGTGTTTACTTTCTTTAAAGCAATTTGACTTATCAATTCTTCATAGTCCATTGGTAATTCAATTATTTTAATAGACTTTGGAGTGGAATATTTTTTTGGAGCTTTTTAATAGTTCTGCTTCATCCGTGTGCAATTTATTTCCTCCAAAAACAAATTGACTTGACAACCCTGATTTCCCTATGCATGTTATAAAAAAATTTGTGCTTAAATATAGAAGCTCTTACAATCTGGATATTAGGCTCAGTATACCAGAGTTTTCATTGCTTAATTGAAATCCATTTTAGGAATGAGAAGTTCATGATAATGGTTTTTGATTCTTTGACAGAATAACAGCTTTATACTTAATGTCTGGCATATGTTTTGATAATACTGGTTTATTTCTGAATTCTAGGTTTTTAAAACAAAGTATATAAAGGCTTCATATTTTGCATTTGAGTAACACTTTTTCTCTATTGTAAATGAAATTTTACTTTAATATATAGTCATTGAGAAACTGGACTTTGTTTCTTATCTAATATTGTATCAGCTTTTAAAAGTAATCTATAGGGCTGGAGAGATGGCTTAGAGGTAAAGTACAAAGACCTGAGTTCAAAGTCCAGATGCCTTGGAAAAACACCTGGTAGAAATGGAGATGACCTGCACTTCTGGCCCTGGAAGGGGGGTCTGGGAACCCCAGAGCAATAAGGAGATAGAAAGATTCAGGATGGTTCCCAAAGTTACCCTTGAGCCTCCATTGGCGCACGCATTTTCCAATGACACACACACGCACAAAGCAATAAATAAAAAGTTAAAAAAATTTAAAAAGTAAAGTAATTGTTGTTGTGGGCTTGGGGTCATTTGGAGATTCACATTGGCCAAAGGAAAAAGTTTCTTGAAGAGGCTGGTGTGCCAGGGCTCACCCAAGGACTGCATCCCTGGAGGATGAAGCCTGAACTGCAGTCTCACAGAGTATTCAAAGGCGGAAACCGGAGAGGAGGCCCTGCAAGCCCTCAGGGGTGTGTGTGCAACTGCATGCAGGCTGATTACTGAGGTGGGAAAAGTAGTTAGGGTAGGTCCACACTCTTGTCTTGTCAGTACACACAAGCTGCTGCATGAAGTTCAGCATTCCAGAACTCAGTGTCCCAAGGGTTCTTGTAAAACTTTAACCAAGGAACATTCCAGGAACCTGGGTGAAGAGAAGTTCCTGGAAGCTGGTGAGGGAGGGAGGGGTGCATCTGTGTGCTGTCCCGAGTGACGCTTGCCAGCAGTTTTTCTGGCTTTTCTGTTTCCTATAGGTATTCAGAATGCCCCTTCTACAATTATATTTGTAAAACTTTATTATTTATTTTGACATAATATTTATTCCATTCAATTATTATTTGTTGATTTCTTCTTTGTTTGCTGATTATAAAGTATTGAAGCAGCAGTTTAAAAGTACGAGATAAAAATAAACTGAACTTTATTACAAAATAATGTGGCCATCATGAGAACTTTATAATGTTATCAATCACCAGCTAATGTTTCTGGACACCTCACCAGTGGTCCTGTACCCCGAGCGTCCTGTTAGAGCGTCCTTCGGCCTCCTGTCTTCCTTCCCTCCCCTGTGCCGTCCCCTGCGCTTTCCTCCCACCCATTTCTCTCCTGTCAGAGCTGTGTGCATAAATATTTTTAATTTCATGCATTTTTCAAGATCGCTCTCTGTAAAAGTAAGTGATTTGCAAATTTACTTTACTGGGCTAAACCAGAAATACTTCTTTATAATCTGCAAAGGGAGGAGAAGCACCTCCTGTGGGGTTCATCCCTGGCTGCTTCTGGGTGCGCACACCATCTGCTGGGGGCACAAGGGAAGCCCTTGTGGTGCTCTGTCTGTGCAATATCATTAGTAGTCATTTTCCTAAATCGAATGTTAAGATACTGGTTTAAAGATGTGAATAGTATACTTTCTGTCTATGATACCAAGTTTTACTATCAGAAGCCAAAAAAATGGCTTCCTCGATAGACAGTTATAGTTCCCTAATTTTATTATCTGTTTAAAGCATAAATGGAATTTATTGATAAGACTTCAATGTTGACTTTTAAATGTATGGGTCAAGAGAAAGAAAGATACATTAGAAAAAATAAGCAAGACTCTCAGACATGGGTGTGGGCCTCTCAATTGTGTGTTTTACTTTCTTAATTAAAAATGTCTTAATAAAATGATAGCTTTCCTGATATGGAACAGTTTTGTCTTTGCCTGCTGGTATATTAGATTTTTTTTCCTCAGCTTTACTTCATCTTGGCTTTTGAAATCTAGATGAGGGTAAGGTCAAGAAGTCTTATCATTTGAAATAATTAAGAATCAAATACTTTATGGAATACTTTTCAATTTATCTTTTGTTTTTACCTGAAGGTTTAAATAAAAATGAACTCTATTTTTTAAAAAATAGCCTTAGATTTTAGAAACACTGAGAGATTAGCGGAGAACTCAAAACCACTTGTAATTTCCCCCGTGTTAGCAGCCAGCATTTATATGGTACATTTGTTGTAATTAAGGAGCCAATATTGATACTTCAAACAGATATGTTAGTTTATTGTTTTGTAGTTTACTGAATTTCCATACGTTTTGCCTTTTCTGCCCTAGGATCCCAGCAAGGATAGCACAGTACGATTAGTCGTCATGTTTTCTCAGGCTCCTCTGGCCTGCGACGTTTCCTGGATTTTCCTTGTCTTTGATGTAAATGGAAGTTTTGAAGTCTGCTGGTGAAGTGAACTATAGGGTACTCTTCCTTTGAAATTCATCTGGTATTTTCCTTCAGAGTTGGTGGGGGCTGTGGTGGGAGGAGCTGCATCCTGTCAAGCCACACAGTTGGTGGTAGCCTTGCCCAGCGTGCTGAAGTAGAGGTGCCAGGCGCCTAAAGCAGAGTTTCCCCTTCCTGTGCTGCATTCATGGGCAGGAGCTCCCACGAGCAGCACAGAGCTCTGCTCCCTCATTTAAGGCATGGAACACTGTATAATTTCTTAGGAGTTCTTCTGCCTTACTCATGCAACATTCTGTTCTGTATCTGCAGATTCAAGAATGTTTACTTTCATATTTTGTGTTGTAATCAATATATTTTTTTTGTGGCTCAGATGTTTTAGGCTGGGTCAGATGGTATGTAGGAAGCTGTTCAGCCGGCTGGCTGTCCATCTGTTCCTGCCTTAGATGGGCGCCTTAAGATGCTGTAGGCTCTAGGCTCAGGGTCTGTACTTTAATCCTTGGAATTAGCCATTCCTCCAGAGGCCAGAAATCCTATCTTAGTACATATTAGACTAAAGGGCACTCCCCTTCCTTAACTTCTGAATTTCTGATTCTGCCACCTTAATCTCCAAAGAGTCTCTTTCCTTTAGCTCGAAGTTGATGATTTGACCTCATCTTTATTTTCATGCTAGAGACTTGGACTTTGTAATTAATTCACAATTTCTATGCAGTTTTCAGAACATTGATTTCTATGTACCCATGACGAGGAATTTTTCATCATCTGTAATTGCAGTCCCTTTAAGGAAGCAATTCAAAGACCTTTGACTTAACACTCAAAGGATAGTGATGAATTTATAGTTTTCTTTGTTCTTTAAAATGGCATATATTGTGTTTTTTTAAGAATAATGAAAAGCCTGTTTATTATATACATGGTCCCTACAATTTTTTCCTTATTTTACCATTGAGATTGTTTATGACATTTAAGTGAAAAATTTAGTCGTCATAGGTCCTAAGTCTGTCTCTATATCTCAGAAACAGCATTAGTGTAACAATGTGAGAAATACTTAGAATAAGACTTTTTGTGTCTGTGCTAATGACTTTTCAAAAACTTCCTGAAAAACTAGAGTCATTGCGCTGTACATAAGAAGGATGTGGAGCTGTGTTATGGTAGAATCTCTCTGCAATGCTTCTTTTTCTTCAATCTTCTGTGGATTAGTCGTTATGAGGGCTTTGGGGGTAAAATAAATGCCGTACCAACTGCTGTCTACAATTCCAAAGGCTAGATTATGAAGGGAAGGACTATCTCTTTTGCTAAATTAACTCTGTCTGTAAATAGCCTGACACGTTAGATGTAGAAATGGCTAAAACAGATTCCTTTTTTTGAATAACATTATTCGTTTATTGTAAATAACATACCCATGTATTCCTTGACTCTTTTAAACAACAGAATGCTTTCACAAGTACTATGTTAATGAAAGTATTGATATAGATGATAAAAAATAGGGATAATTATGTTTCCTTTCTCTCAGCAGATTTTTTTTGAGCCACAAAAATTCTGAGATAATATGTAAGAATTCAGTGCGAGAAAGCAGTTCCTTTTGATCATTTAAACATGCACATACTTTTGAGCGTCCCCTTTTGCAGTGTAGATCGTATCAGAAATTTTCAAGTCTCACACACTTCTCTGAGTTTATTTGAGAACTGTGAGTAAAAAAGGAAGGAGGGAAAGAGAGAGAGAGAGAGGAAGGAAGGAGGGAAGGAAGCCTGAAAGGATGAACCTGATTCAGCTGCCTGCCTTTTAGCGCTCTTAATAGCATTGCAATGGGCTCTGTTTCCATTCCGCAGCCGAGGTGAGCTCAGGGTAGAGTCTGCTGCTTGCAGGAGAATGTCCGAGTACCGAGGCCAGGATTAGAACGTTAATGAAGGTTTATCGTAGTCCTCGTAAGCAAGAAGCCTGAAGCCATGCGCAGCGTAGAGAGGAGCATTAGGGAGCTATCCAGCCCCAGGTCCGCGTGCTGATCCCGCCGCAGGTCTCCTGCGCTGACCTGTTCTCAGGACCCACAGCCAGCTGGAGGCGGGGCTTGCTTGGAGGCAGAGCAGGGGCCGGAAAAGTAGAAGCTGAAACACGTTCACCTCACGGATACTCACGGCGTAAAGGCTCTGCGTGGTCTCCTTGGCCAGAACTTAGTGCTGTGATCACTACTATGTCTGTGATATTTTTGTTTTGTTTGTTTTAGCTGTTTTAGCAAAACAGAATTAAATGGACAGATGAACAAATCTCATAAATGAGAAAGCAAAGCATTAAAACAAAACCCAACCCCCCTAAGGATTGTGTTAGCAAAGTTGACTGTCTTGAGACTATTCCTGTCCGCTCCCCTCACTCCTCCCCCTTCCCCTCACTCCTCCCCTCGCTTCTCCATGGGTCATGCTAAGGCCACACCAATAAACCCAGGGGCTCCCTTAGCCCAGGACTAGAGATTCTGCCCACTTTGTTACCTCTGTTCCTCAGAATTGGTTGGAAAGTCATAAAATTGCCGATAGTGCCCTGTCCTGCTCCTGCAGTTAACCACAGTTTGATTTTGTTTTCTGCCTTCAAGATTGGGCATTTCCAGAGCGAGCAAAAGGCCTGCGTGCCTTGGTGGTAGAAGAGAGAACCGATTTCTGAAAGTTAATCCTCTGGCCTCTCCCTGTGTGCCTTGCATGCATGCATATCCTTCCCCCCTTCTCTGTTATTGTCTGTCTGTCTGAAACAACCAGCTCCTGGAATCCAGTGCTTTTAGCACGGTGTTTTCAGGCTGTCAGCCCTCTTTGCTTTCGCCTTCCTGTAAGTAAGTTAGTGAATGTGTATAGTGGGCGTTCCTATGCCAGTCTCAGTCCCCTTTGTGTGTCTGAAAGGGGGCTCATTTTTGGTTACTGAGTGGAGCATTGTCCAATCAGGATTTTGTGCTCTGGTAATACCTGTTGAATGTGTAAATGGGCACATTACCTCTTTGCCTTTTTCCTTTGCCTCCTATTTAGGAAATAACACTGTTCCCATCCCTTCACCTTCATGAAGAAACTGCTGCTTGGTGGGTGCCACCTTGGGTTTCCTTCCAGCTGTTTCCTCTTCTCTTTGGCACCTGCTCTGTCCCATAGCTTCTTTCACTGTTTAATCTGCTTCACATCTCTGCATTCTTCATTCACAACGCTTTCTTCAATCTGCTGGGTCAGTTTTTTTTTTAAGTCCCTCTGCAGCTCCCTTGTTAACCTTCTCTGCTCTGTAATGCGGAGCAAACACCGTGGTTTTGCCGCCGTCCTGTCTTCTTTCCTCCTCTGTCTTCTCTGCGCAACAGCTCAGTTGCTTGGCTGCTCATTTGTCTTTATTGTCTCTGGAGGCTGCAAAGATGCATAGAAAATACTTCCATGCTGGTGCTCCCTCATACTTTAGGCACCTCCAACTGGTTCCTCAGTCACCTTAAATATGACCTTTGCTTCTTGAGCTTGTCACTGTGATGGTCCCAGTGGCTGAGTCAGCAGTTCTCCGGGCTTTCCTTTGGAAAATCTCCTCTCATTCTTTCTGGCTTCTTTTTTGTGGTAAGGCCATTTCAGAGCAATTTCTGAGATGACCAAACCTTATTGAATTCACAGCCTCTGAACTTCTGCCATTCTCACCAATCTATTATCTGGTCCTTCTCATATGCTTCTTCTGTTGAATAGTCTTTATTATAAGCATCTTATCTCTCCTGTGGCCTGTGATCTTATTCTTCTCTGTATTCCCAGTGGTCAGTAAGTAATTGTTGCTTTACAATGTTTGTTGTAGATGGTGACACATCTTTTTCACTTTCTTATCTCATTTCACTTCTAAGATAGCTACAAAGAATTTTTTTCTTATTGTCTGGTGTCCTATGGTATGTTTTCTGGTGAGACACAACACAAACATTCACTCACCTCAGACAGGGCTTCAACAGCAGACCGAAGTAAGGATGACTGGAGTCCAGGTTGTTGGAGGTTCTCCCCAAGCTTTTCCGAGGCGAGCATGCAGGAGCAGGAGCAGGAGCAGCTCAGAGTCAGCTGCCTTGCTGAAAAGCCCAACCACATGGTCGTGCAGAGCTGCGCATGACTGGCAGCTGCTCAGCGGTCAGTCTCTCCTGCAGGCTGCTGGGATCGCCCTTGTCTCTTTCCCCACAAGTTGTTTGCTGCTTCTCTTAGGTTGTAGAGGACTCCCACTGAATTTTGTTCGCTTTAGGAACCTCCTGAACCTTAAGGAGTCTCCCTCCGAAATGGAACGCTTCAAACTGCTGCAGAACAGAGGCAGAATCTCCTCGGCCACACCCCTGTCACACTGTCCTCTGTGATCTACTGGAGGCAGAGGGCGTCTTGTTATGCCTGGAGGAAAAGTGTCATACAACACCCAGACAACACTGAGGGACAGATTTTCACATCCTGATTGCATTTTTTTGTTCTACTTATTAACATTATTCCAACAATCTCAGAAAGTAACTTTCCCTGTTTTCATTAGTTTTGGAGTTCTAAAACACAGATATTTATCTGAGTGTCTAAAAACCTCAAATAAAAGAGACAAAAAGATAGTAGGCTTTTGTGAAAGTACATGTGTTTGGAAAATTCAAGATAGATTTGTGCTTGATAGAAAAGGAGACCGAGAATAAGGAAGAAAGGTGAAAGTACACCTCTTTCTTAAACCCTGTTGTGCACCTGCCAGGATGTAAGAAACCAACCACAAGAAAGTCATGATGCCAGACACATCGTGTAAGGACCACGTCACATGCTATAAAAAAATGTTTACTCTGCTGCTTTAGAATGAGTTGTTTGATAATAAAAATCTAAGAAAGGGAAATTAGATTCTATCGATTTATGATATGTTTCCCACAATGTGAGAAGGTAGCTGTGGTTGAAATTTATCTCTATGGATATTGAAAATGCGTACTAGAATGCTGTCAGTACACACCCAAATAAGGGAAAAGGTTCAATCATTTATTTAACCTTTTTCTTCCTTCTTTTTTTTAATAGGAAATTTGAAGTACTGTCTTGTGATTCTTAATCAACCTTTGGACAAATGCTTTCATCATCTTTGGGAAAAAGGTAATCTTAAGTAGTATTTACTTTTCTTCCCTTACTTTCTTTAGGACCAAATAACATGATTATTAATAACCTGAAACCTAACCTAAACATCGTTGTGATTCAAAATAAACTAGTTCAGTGATTGAGTTAGAAGAAGAATTTATTACTGATTTCTATTAAGATGTTAGTATATGTCATTTCCACAGCATGGAGCTTCCAGGACAGAGTCCACGTCATAGCAGAATACCACATCACAGCAGAATGCCACCTCACAGCAGAATGCCACCTCACAGCAGAGTACCATCTCACAGCAGAGTACCACCTCACAGCAGAGTACCACCTCACAGCAGAATGCCACCTCACAGCAGAGTGCCACCTCACAGCAGAGTGCCACCTCACAGCAGAGTACCACCTCACAGCAGAGTGCCACCTCACAGCAGAGTACCACCTCACAGCAGAATGCCACCTCACAGCAGAGTGCCACCTCACAGCAGAGTGCCACCTCACAGCAGAGTGCCACCTCACAGCAGAGTGCCACCTCACAGCAGAGTACCACCTCACAGCAGAGTGCCACCTCACAGCAGAGTGCCACCTCACAGCAGAGTGCCACCTCACAGCAGAGTACCACCTCACAGCAGAATGCCACCTCACAGCAGAGTACCACATCACAGCAGAATGCCACCTCACAGCAGAGTACCACCTCACAGCAGAATGCCACCTCACACCAGAGTACCACCTCACACCAGAGTACCACATCACAGCACTTACATGTGTGTTTATTCTCCTGATTAACCCACATGTCTTTGTTTCTGTGAGAACCTCTTTGGCAGGAGGAGGAGATAAGAAAGGCAGCTACATACTTTATGCGTCTTCACTTCTCACAGTATCTGTTGATCAACTTTGAAAAATCCAGTGACGAAGGCTTATTACCTTTATAGATGCTGAAAAATGTAGTTACAACTGGGATAGTTTCTTGGAATGCATGCTTCTTGGAGGCTCATGTGGAAAATAGACCTTGTGGCCTGTTTATTTATTTGTGTCATTATTTATATTGACTTTTAAACATAAGTTTATTGAATATCATTAGCTATTTGGAACCTGTTTTATTTATTTTTTATTTTTTAAAACTTAAAAAATTTATTTATTTATTCTGTGTGTGTGTGTGTGTGTGTGTGTGTGTGTGTGTGTGTGTGTGTGTCAGAGGGCACTGTGTGTGCCTGGGGAGGACCAGGGTGACTTCAGGAGTCATCCTGGATTACTTCTACCTCCTGTTTGCTTCACTCTGGGGTTCCCCAGCCACCACTCAGAACCCCGGCTTATGACCATATGCTTGTGCTGAATTCTCCATGTACATTTCACAGAGAGGCAGGAGAAGGACTTGGGTCTTGATGCTTTGATGAATTTTCAGTTGTTCATGCTCTAGGTTCATCAGGGTAGAGCGCTTCAGTATTCTCCATGTTGAGACTGTGTCATAGAATGCAGTCCTCACACACTACATGTCATGACCGCTCTTACAGGTACTAGAAATAGAGACATCCTTGGTGTCTCTGTTATTTCAGAACCTGAGAAACCAAGGCCATGTAGCAAGAACTCTTTCCTTTCCAGTGTTAAGAATTACATCTTTAGCACCGGAGAGATGGCTTAGGTTTAGAGGTTAAGACTCTGCCTCACAAGCATAAGGTCGTGAGTTCGGATCAGAGATGCCAAGTAAGTAAAAGTGCCAGGTGGAAACAGAGAAGCTGGAACTTCTGACCAGTGGACAGAGTCTGGGAAATCCCAGAGCAAAGCAAAAAGGATGCATTGAGCAATCCAGGATGATTTCCAAAGTAACTCTTGGCCTTGCACAGGGACACATCTTTAGTGCCCTCTCATGCCGCAGCCTCGAGACCAGGGCTCCCCCAGACCAGGTGGAGAACAGAAACACACAACTCTCTAGGCTGAGAGAATGTAGACCCGTTTACTGAAATTTCTGTGACAGCTTTTATACAGAAAATTTTGGGGTAAAGAATGTTGCACCTACAAATAGACGTACAATTTCCTAGTCAGCAATCACCTTCAGAAAGGACATTTTTTGAAGAACCTAACCCATTGCTTGAGGGTAGAGGCACTTAACAGAAACATTCTCCCAGTATTTCCAAATCTAGCCAGTCTATAATGCTCCACCAGATAGCCAAGAGGCTGAGCCCACATAGTTGTCAATGTTTTAACAGAGACTGCGTTTTTAAAATACACAGAGGAGGATTGAGCTCCTTTTGATTTCAGTGAGGAACATATTTTACAATTAACTATATGTGTGTCCAACATCCCAGAAGTCCCAGTGTGAGCTTAAAGCAATATAATTATTAAAAGAATAATTCCTCCTATGATAGCATCCTTCCATTCCTTTAATAGTAAGGTTGCTTATGTCTTCCTTTGAGGAATTCCAGAAGTATATTGCCATCAGTTATTGATGACCCATCTGTGAACCATGCATTCTCCAAACTCAGGGTCCATACTGTCGGGCCCCATATCCCCAATGGCGTCTCTTTCAGGGCGGAGGCGATCATTGGTGGGGGTGCACTTAGATAGTCCATCTCTGTGATTTCCCATAAGAGTGCTGTTTGGAAAGGGAAGACACGGCCCCTTTGCTACCGACAGGGATTCTCCCAGTTTGGATTGCAAATACCATCTCCAGGGGCAGTCTTGGCGTCTAGACTTTCTGGCATGATGGTCTCTTCCTTGGCCAGCGTAAGAGGGTATCACAGTTCCTTTTAAAGTTCTAGTGAACAGATAGTCTTATACTTCTGGAATTTCTGAGTTAGTTTATAGGTGGAATTTTACCCACCTATGTTTTAAGACTTTTGAAGTTGTTCTCTAATTTCTTTAAAATCAGTGTACACATTCTGGCTAACAAGTCTACTTATTGTGAGTGACTAGACATGAAGTCTCTATTTAGAATTTGACTTCAAGTTAAAAAGCAGGCTTTTTCTCTAGATCAGAGAGCAGGAAGCTAGTCCCAAAAAACCTAAGAGCAGGTAATAGGCACTCCTAATTCCCAGAAGAATTCCTCCTGCTAGGGGCAAAACTTAAATCACCTAGGAAAGAATGTCTAGCACCTGCCCATGGGGTTACTATGACCTTCCCCAGGGAACAGGCTTTAGGCCTGAACTGGGAAGAAACAGGAAGGCCTGACAATTCCCATATTTTTCCTTATTTCTCTTAAATAAAGCCATGTCCTTATCCCAGATAATGTTTCCTTGAAATAATATTCTACCATGCTGGGACCTTATCCACCAGACTGGTTGGATAAGGACAAGGCACTCTCATATGTGCATGCACACATACACACACACACACACACACACACACACACACACACACACACACACACACACACACAAAGTTAATAAATAAATAAAATTTTTAAAAATAATTAATTACCTCTTCAGAAGTCCCTTATAATTTGGATACTAAAGGTTCTAATAATTCTTTTTTCAGCAACAGCATCTCATTTCATTTGACTTTTCACAGTAAATTAGATCTCAAGAAATCTCATGCCTGGCATAGACCATCTACCCATTTGATTCTTATAAAAACATAACTCGTTTAATATGTACATGAACAAGACTAAGAATGCAAATGCATTTCTGGTCTATTGAAATGGTTAATCTCATGTCTAAGTTTCCTTCAGGTCTTCAAATGTTAAGTCCTTCTCTATCTCCTCATAGACTAATTCTTAGCTTCGGGAGTCCAACCACTCTAGGAAGCAGCATGTTAGTAAATGTAAAGCCAGGAAAAGGAGGGCATTGCAAGTTGAATACCAAACTCCCTTTGTTTTTAAGTAAAAACAGTACCAGAGAGTAACTTTGAACTTGAGCTGATGACTTTGATACGAAGAGAGGGATTAGCAAACTATGTGGGTGACATGGAGAGCTGGGGAGAGGACACAGTACTGTACCCTAAGATACTAGCTAGAAAGTAAGTCCCCAGTCTACCATCCCTGTGGCCATATATCACATCTGCACAACACTTACTGTAACTTCTTTTCTGTGATGTTACCATCTTGTGAAGAACAGAGGTCTTGGGTGAAAGCAGGACTTATTCAAAGAAAATAGAAAAACATGAACGCTGTTACATTGCATCAATCTTATAATAATGAACAGTTAACTCCTGCCCAAGACTTCTACTAAGTGCTTTCCAAAATTCATTCAGGAGAAAGACTACTTCAAAGGTTGTTTCTTTCAGTTAGTCTTACAATATTTATTTGTCATTTAGTTTAAATGCTTAAGGGGGCGTTCAAGGGTGATGAAAAATGAGAGGTTTCTGATTTATTTCCCCTTTTTGTCTATGAAATGTGGTTTGGACAGACATCTAGAAATATGTCTTGTCCCCACCCTCATATTTTCTAGGTATCATTTAATTTGGAGATCATAAATAAATATTTAGAAAGATAGAGAATTAAGAGAGAGTATTATATAGAGAAGTAGAGAGAGAAAGGAGAGATGGAAAGAGAACAGTGGACTTAATGTCTAACTTTTCTGTAAATATCCAAGATTATTTGAATTTGAGGTTGGATAGCACTGCCAAATTTCCTTATCATTTTTTTTGAGTCAGATCTTCCATTTGAGTAAATGTGTAAATGTATTTCTCATTCAGAAATATAGGATAAATTAAGATCTTGGGGTTTTGTTTAAAATTCTTTGCTTCATTTGATTTTAATCTGGGTTCTATGCTACCAGGATCCTCAAAATTAAATGTTAGATGTCTCAACGTTATATAAAATTAAAATAAAAGATACAAAAATCCAAATTTGCCTAATATATGTCTGTTTATCTGTAAGAAGTTTATTTACATAGGTCCTAAACCAGTTTTCTAGGAATCTGAGTACCATAGAGTACTGGCTTCTTAAGCAGGTTCACATTTTCAACAAACCTTTCCCTGATTTTTCATGTGCAGGCCTCATGCAGAACATGTCACATATGCAGGGCACAGGCCACAGGCAGAGTGTGATATGCAGGGTGTGGGCAGTGTGCCTGCGTGCTTCTTGAGAAGGCAGAAAGAAGCCTTAAGGTATTTGACCAAATGGACATTTTCATAGATGAAAAGAAGTAGGAGTGACATCGCAGAACTTAAGCACAGATGGGTTCTTGGACTCCTCACTAGTGACAGACCCTTGTTGAAAGCTGGCTGAGCATTCTTGTCCTCGTGTCCGTTTGCTGTGGTGGTTCGGGCAAACCGAGTGGGGCAGTGTGGGAACCGCAGGGAGAAACACTTGCTAGAGCCTGACAGGAAGGAGCAGGCGGGGAGTGAGGATCCTTCTTTCCGTGAACAGTTCAGTGGAACTGCAGCGTGAACTCTGCATCTAGCCACGGCGTTCCTGTGGAGGTGAAGTAGCAACACTTTCAAGTAGAACGTCCTTGCATCGAAGCATTTGCTTGTGAATGCAGCCTTTATGGATTTCCTGGTCATGAGTACGTGAACAGTGGAGTGACACACATTTCTCACTTAAATACATGGAGGTAAAGGACAATGCTGGGTTCTGTCAGGGTGATCTGGGGGCATGTGTTCTGGTGGTGATTAGCTCTGAGACCAGCAATCCTGGAGTGAGAAGTGGGCCTTCGCAGTTGGACCGAGTTCCCACATGGCCGCTGTGGGTCCTTTTGTGTGTGTGCAGGTGGAGCCGGGGCTCTGATGGCTTCTGCATGCTTCGCTCAGGCCACCCGCCAACATGGCCTGCAGTTTCTAAAATAAGACTGGCAGGGAAATCCAACCCAGTCACACAGAAATATTTGGGGATCTATGCAAAGCTTTTGTTTTTGTTTTGTTTTTACTTTGTGTGTGTGTGCGCGTGTGTGCATGTGAGTGTCAGACAGCACTGTGTGTCCCTTTGGAAGACCACGGGTGCTTTGGAATCATCCTGGGTTGCTTCTGCTTCCCTTGTTGCTTGACTCTGGGGTTTCCCAGGCTCCTCCACCAGGGCAGGAAGTGCCTGCTGGCTGCCTTTGTCTTCCTGGCATTTTTGCAGGGACCTGGGATCTGAACTCAGGACCTTCTTCTTGTGAGGCAGACTCTTAATCTTTGACCCTCTCTCCAACCCTACACAAAGCTGATTTAAGAACATATGAAGCATTCTCATGTACTCACGTTTACTTTTGACATGATGTGAGACATAGGCAGCTCTTCCCATCTCCAAGATGATAAGCAGCTTCTGTAGAATTAGACCTTCACTGTTCTGGGTAGCACAGTACAAATACTGTGAGATGTCAGGAAACCTGTTAGTTTGTTTAGCAAAATGCACTCAAATGCAGTGATGTTGGCTGTGCTGTGCCCTTTACCATCAGAGCGAAGCAGCGTTTCCGAAATTCATTTCATCCACAAGTTTCTTATCTTTAACTGTTTTGTGATTTTTCTTCAGAGAGTTTTGTCTCTCAGATACATTCCTTCTGCATTTGTCAGCCTGCGAGCGCTTCCTGGGGGGGCTGAGGCCTCAGCTCTGTGGTGACCACTCTCCGGGTTGTGTTTCAGAGACCAAGGCACTGCTTGTTTAGAGACCTTTCAAGTTCACACCCTGAGTGTACTCTCAGACAGACAATTCACTCTAGGCATCTTTCGGGTGCTTGCCGACTGCGAGGTCTTGGTTAAGGTTCACCTGCCTCCACACGCTGTGTTCTGACCAGCGACTCCTCTAAGGGAATAGATCATGCATGTGCTTTCCCGTGTGGACTCCCTGGGTTCTAGCTCAGCTCTTCAATGCTCATTGTGCAAAACCAGCCACAGAATAGTAAAGAGATTTTGGAATTCTGTGGAAGCCAAGAGATTGTGATGAAATTCAGTTGGCCACAGATGCAAAAATGCATGAAAATAGGAGACTGGCAGGGAAGAAGGGTTGTATTGGAAAAAGGAAGAGCGTAAAATTGGGGATTAAGGCATTTATCATAAATTCAATATATTCATGTATGAAACACTAAAATAATAAAAAAGTAAAAAAATTATATAATTATATTACAAAAATTTGGATTCACAAAGACATGGAGGATTAAGTAGCATATACTTTGCTTGCCTCTGTTTTTCTATTTCCAAAAGCTATTCTCTAGTCTTTCCTACCTGTGGTTTGTGTCGCAAGATCATACATATCTATCCGACAAGCTTCTCTTCATCTTCTTACTCCTTAGCTCCCGTTCTTTCACACTCACTTTGTGGTCGACTTTAAACCTGCTGCGTAGCCGTGGCACTAACAGGCAGGTCTCTGCCCATTCGCTGGTGAACTTTCCGGGATCTGAGTCATCAGTCTGGGCATCTCTGTTCTTTCCCTTTTCTCTACTCTTTATGAACAACATTTCCAGCGTTTCCAACGAGAGGAAGTGCCAACCAAAGCGACTGGTGCAGCTTTTATAAAAGGATAAGTAGAGGGGTGTCACATTTTAACTCCTTCCCAAGTGCTGCCGCCACGCTTTCCTTTCTCCAGTTCACTTCCATTTTATCCTCTGCCTCTCTATGGGTTTCTTTCCCTCTCTTCACCCCTCCTCCTGCTCCCCCTCCCTCCGCCTTATTCCCCCCTTACATCTCTCACCTCCTTGTGCTTTATCTCTCCCCTACATGTCTCTCACGGTTTATTTTTCTCTTTGTTTGTCACTCCTTCCTCTGGCAGAAGTGTTCACATGTCTCTTACATAACAGTGATGCTTTCCTTTCTCTTTATTTTTTTTTAATTCTTTATTATTATTTATTCAATTGTGCGTGCATGCGTGTGTGTGTGTGTGTGTGTGTGTGTGTAGAACCATGTGTGAATTCGGGAACCACCATGGACGCCTCCACCTCCTCCTTGTTTACTCTGCCCCGGGATTCACAGGCTCCGCCCTACCAGGACCAGAAACGCAGGCCGCCCCCACTTCTGCCCGGTGTCTATATGTGGGGTCTAGGATCTGAACTCAGGACCTTCCACCTGAGTGGAAGGTAGAGGCTTAACCCCTGAGCCACCTCTCCAGCCCCCTTTCTCTTTCTTAATTATTTGCAATATGGTTTCTTTTGTCTAATAATTATTATAAAGATGATAATAGTTATTTAGAGAACTGTCATTGTGTTTTAATTTTTGTTTCTATAAATACTATTATATTAATAATGTAAACAGACTTGACCACACCTAATTCGAAAACTGAAACAAAGTAATGACAAGTATGTAAAAGATTGAAGGACTGTAGTTCAGAACCGCTTTAGGATGAACTCCTTAGTTACAGTTACTTTAGCTAAGTGTCACCCACTCCTTCTCCTGACCAGGGACTGTTATTTTAAAGTCATAGATTGCTACCTATTAGTGAGTCATGGATTTGCTCAGTGTGGTAGTGCTGGTATTTACCAATAAAGAAGATAAGGCCAATCCATCAAAAATGTTGGGAAAACATTGTTCTTTCACACACACACACACTCGCATGCATACAAACACACTACATGCTTGAACAAAAATGTAATTCTTCCTTCGAGCCATGTTTTTCCTTCGTAGTGTTCACCACTCTGTGAAAACACACATCACGCTTGACAGTAGCACTGCCACAGTTCTTGCAGTGACGCTACTTTCCTTGTCGTCTACGGAAGACAGTTGAGTTCAGAGGCGACTGAAGACAGGGCCATCTGCTCAGAGTTCCGGCTCTTGGTGGTTGATTTTTGCAGAGATTCTGTCTTTTTTTTTCCTAAGGCAATCAGAGGTTCCTCAGATGCTAGCGAGGTGAGTACGTTTCGTAAATAAGCTCTTTCAGCACTTCCTGGCGGCTGAGGCCTCATCCCCGTGCTCCACTGGGGGTCTCTGGACCTTTCCCCTAGCAGCAGCTTTAAATTTAGACCAAATGTTTCCCTATTCTTTGTGTTCTACGTTGGAAGCTTCTTTATTAAGGACTATTTCCGATAGTCTAAATTTCTTTATATTCTATATTTTGTCATAAAAATTACTAGGCAAATGTTCAAAAGTTGCCAAAATAGTCAGGGGTCTGGAGAGATGATTGAGCAGTTTTGAGCACTTGCTCAGAATCCACAACAAGTGTCAGGACTAGAATTCAGCTCTCAACATGCAGAACAAGCGTCAAGACAGAAATTCAACATTCACAAGCCAGATGGGGTGCACAGTACCTATAACCAGAGCACCGACCCTGGCTGAGACGGGAGGCTCACACGGATGCCTGGCTTCCATCATAGCAGGAAAGAGTCTAGGTGGGTAGATTGGAAAAGATAGAGAGGGACAGCAGATGCCCGTCTTTGCCCAGTGCCTGTGCACAGTGGGCGACAGCGGGAGGAAGCAGAGGCCTTATCCTGGGGCTTGTGGTCCTGCAGTCCCCTCCTGCCTCCACTGAGCACTTCAGGCGTTCTCTCTGTGTCCCCTTGTAGTAGGCCCCGGTCTAGTGCTTGTCTGTGTAAGCCGCGGTGGGAACAGCCTCTTCTTCAGTCAGCCTGCTGTCGGGTTTTCTCATCGACATGCCCAGTCTCCACTGCAGTTCCTGTCCCTTACTGGTAGATACTAAACTACATGCTTAGAATTTCTCTTGCAATTTGGACTGTTAATTATTTGTTACCAGACAGCATTTCACCCATCTCAGAAAATAGTGGAAACACTTATTATTGCAAATCAATTAGACTGATAAAATTAAAAATTAGGTAATCACTTTTGGACACCTGAAACAAATATAGGACAAATATAAACTGAATAGGTTAAAGTTTGCCTTGCAGTAACTCAGTCATTTCTTGAATGTTGCGAACTCAATCTCTTGCCTTTCGTACAGATGAAGAGAAATTAGTCTTGCAAGTCACCGACTGTAAGGATTCATTAGAGTCAGTTGAGAGCAGCGTGAAAGGACTGTGCGCGCTCTGTAGGTCACCGCACTAAGGCCAGTCTGCTCTCTGCCGGATGCTGCTTGTCTCGACAGGATGTTAGTTTGCAGACTTTAGTGCTTTGAGTTGGTAATAGGTATGAAGTTTTTAATAAATATAATTAATATACATCACTCTATTTTGCATATTGAATTAGCTACTTTTCTGCCAACTGATCAAATACCAGGAAAAAAACAACTTAAATTCAGGATTATGTGGGCACAGTGAGGCTGTAGTCATCACCACAGGGAAGGTGTGCAGCTCGTGGCATGCATGGGCAGAAACAGCAAGATGAATGCTGTTGCCTGGCTCCTTATCTCCCGTGTGCGTGACTGTGTGTGTGTGTGCATGACTGTGTGTGTGTGCATGCTTGTGTGTGTGTGTGTGTGTGCATGCTTGTGTGTGTGCATGCTTGTGTGTGTGCATGCTCGTATGTGTGTGTGCATGCTCATGTGTGTGTGTGTGTGTGCATGCTCATGTGTGTGTGTGCATGCTTTGTGTGTGTGCATGCTCGTGTGTATGTGGGTGTGCATGCTTGTGTGTGTGTGTGCATGCTCGTGTGTGTGTGTGGGTGTGCATGCTTGTGTGTGTGTGTGCATGCTCGTGTGTGTGTGGGTGTGCATGCTTGTGTGTGTGTGTGCATGCTCGTGTGTGTGTGTGTGTGTGTGCATGCTCATGTGTGTGTGGGTGTGCATGCTTGTGTATGTGCTTCACGTGTAGCTTGGACCTTATTCTGTGGACCAGCACCGTCTACATTTATCATGGGTCTTCACATCTCAGTTATCCCTTTCTGTAAACTACATCACCATCAAATGTCTCACTGATGATTCTAGATTCTGTTAAGGTGACTGTTTAGCTGTCACATGTGTTTTCATTAGAAAAATAGCTTATTTCCCTTCCTTCCAACAAATGCCATGTTAATACAACCGAAAATACGAACTCTCAGCTGGATTTTATAATGAAATTTGTCTCACAGGTTTATCTTTGGTGAAAAAAAAAAAAAACCCTTCCAGTTTACTATATCTTCCAAAGACTATCTTATTGATGAAATCAGCGATGTCCTCACCAAATGTCATGTCTCTTGGAAGTTGCCAGTCTTTCCCTCTCTGTCTGTCTGTATTCCCTTACAATTTAGACAGTGAAGAGCAAAGAAGAATTAAGCATTGGCAGTGTTTGGCTTTGATTTTTTTTATTATTTATTCAATTGTGCATGTGTGTGCGTGTGTGTGTGTCTGTGTGTAGAACCACGGACGAATTCGGGAACCACCATGGATGCTTCCACCTCCTCCTTGTTTACTCTGCCCCGGGATTCACAGGCTCCGCCCTACCAGGACCAGAAGCACAGGCCGCCCCTGCTTCCGCCTGGCGTCTATACGTGGAGTCTAGGATCTGAACTCAGGACCTTCCGCCTGCAAGGCAGAGGCTTAAGCCCTGAGCCACCTCTCCAGCCCCTGGCTTTGTTTTTTTAGCCTTTATTTAAAATTCATATATCATATATGTTGCGGTTACTCTGCATGCTATTGATAAAATCATAAATTACTACAGTCCAGTTACAGTTCCTTGTCCATCTTGGGAGTACAGCCCACTGTAACACCAAGGGCCAAGGGAACTGGCCATACTATTTCCATGTAGTGGCTGAGAAAGGGAAAATTCTTACTTGCCAGAGCAGCATGTCTTGCCAAATATATATAAAGTTGCAAGTTTTCTCAATAGTTTCCTCCATTTTACTCACTTGCCCTGGGACTAATTCCACCACCAAATAAGCAACCTCCTGCAGGTTCACTCTTGAGTTTAACTACTGATTCTCTGCAAATGTGCCCAGAGCTCAAACTCTCAACTGTTAACTTGACACTTGTATCTAACTATGACAATATGTGTGTGTGTGTATAAAACACATCCAAAACCTATTGTAGAAGTTAATGACAAGATAATAAAATTATCCAGAATAGTTTTTGAAATTTGACCCTGCTACTGAGAGAAAATTGTTCTGTGACTTTAGTTTGATCTCCCTCCCCTCTTCTCACTTGAAGGCCGCAGTGCTTTTGTTTATGTAGCTGTAGAGTGGCGCACCTTCATAGATGTCCTTAAACTTCAAGAGAGGAGACAGTGGATGCTAAGTAAGGTGTGAACAATATTTGTTGTATGAAGAAAAGTACTGAAATGATATGAATATTTATCATTGCCAGAAGATACCATTCATTTAGGACAGATTGGAAATGTAACAGTTACAGATTCAAGACATTGTTTCTTTCTTTATGTTTCCTTATACACTCATTTTTTCATTTTTAGCTTTTTTATTCTTTTATTCTTTCATACTCATTCATATGATGAATTTTTATACACAATCCACAATTATCACAATCCTTCTTTCTTATTGCATTCTCCTTTCCAGCCAGTCTCTTTTCCTATTTCCACATCTTCCTGTGTGCGTGATTCACTGGGTATCCTTTTGGATACCTTCTGAATGTAGGGAAACAGCGTCAACAGCCAATGCAGCCTTACAGCTCCACATGACACATAGGTGTGCATCTCATTTTTGATGGTGCATTTATTAATTTCTGTCCTTGGAGTGTCAGTGGCCATTAATAATGAATCACTGAATTCTGTTTTCTTCACATTCAGTAGCGTATCTTGTGATGTGTCGTAACTGCAGGAGCATCATCTCAGTGCTGCTTGGAAATAGACTAAATTGTCACCTTAGAGAGAAAATAGATAACACAGGTTGAACTGTAGAGAATTAAAGTGTGAGTGTTCGCTGAAGAGAATCAAGGAGCTTGGGAAGTAAAAATATGGCAGCCTCAGCAGCATGTTTGTTTAGCCTACTAGCTGTGCTTCGTTTGATTTTTCTGTGTGGCTCACCCATGTCTATAAACCTGTTTGCCAGATTTTCTTTTTTTCGATTATGATTTTTATTTTATCCAATTATTTCTAACCGAAAGAACTGCATGAGGAAAATTTGCATACTGGCAAAGCATCCAATTGGTCTCTGGAGTCTGTATTTACCAATTCTTGCAGGTGGGTGAAAATACCACTCTTTATTGTGAGAAATGAGATAGAAATCTTTCATGATGTTATAACACAATTCTACTTTATATGGAAAAATTGTAGGAGTGGTCCTTATAAAATACTTCTTCCTATCCTTTATGTCATAATTTAAATAACAAAACTATCAGAAATGGAACAACTAGAATTTTTTGCCCCATAATATCAGAATTCTGTGTATGCTTTAATAGCATGCTAAAAGTTTGTTACACTGGCCAGATATAAATCTTCTCAGTGTATAAATCTAGGCATAGCTACTTTCTAGTTTAAATAAGTACCACTTTTTCCTTTGTGAGGGAAGCTGAATGGAAAAGTATGGAAACTTGTCTATAACAGAAGTACATACTTTTCACCCTCACAGCGTTAAAGCTGGGGACACGGGATCCTCATGTGCTAGTAAGTGGTTTGGGGTTCTGCTCCGAAAGAGCGGTTTCCTTTCCTGCCAGCACATCTGTTGTTCTCAGAACCGTGCTCAGAGGGGCGGCTCGCGGCCACCTGCCAGCCCGTCGTCCCCTAGCCTCCCGCACAATGGAAGCTCTCTCTTCCCTTCCTACCGTTCAATTTCAGAAGAAAATGAGGTGATGACATGAATTTTTGCATTTTATTCTTCGCAGGACACATTTGGTGGCCTCACTAATTCCATATCTTATTAAATTCTACTTCACCCTACTTTTCAGTGTTATGAATTATAAATGTCAAACTGCAGCTCAGTAGGAAAAAGAAGTTAGGGTAAAGTTCCAGAACATTCCCTTGTATTTATTCTTTCTCTGCACTAATGAGACTTCCTATTCTGCTTGTTGACCTTGGTATTTGAAGATCTTTGGTGTTAAAATGAGTCTCAATTACATTTTTATGTGAGGATTATTATACCAGAAAGATTTGCTAATTATTTTTATGAAGATTTTGATACTCGTTAGACACTATTTGAAAAAGCTGAAATGAGCATGTATTACTTGGTGAACATTCCTATTTCTGCGTAGTACCAGCACAGCTTTGTAAAAATTTGAACTTTATTATCAGTATGAAATTTAGTTCTACAGCTGAGTAGTGAGTATCTCCATTGGGAAGTCTGGTTAGCATAGCATTCTTGATGGTGTCTTTCTTTCTCTTTTTTATACTGAACATTGAACTAAGTGGAGTTTACCTGCTTTATTTGCAGTTTTTCAGGAGCATTAAAGGATAATTGTGGTCACTCTAGTGAAATGACTCAACACCTAAGTATGTTTGCTGAGCAAACCTGATGACCCGAATTCAATCCTCAGAACACACAAGGTTGTAGGAGAGACATGATGCTCAGAAATTTTCCTGTGACCTTCATGAGCACTTTAGCATCATGCCCCTGTGGCGCGCGCACACACACACACACACACACACACACACACACACACGCACAGATAAAAATGAAAAAAAAAATGGGGCTAGAGAGATGGCTCAGTGGTTAAGCCTAGGCCTTGAAAGCAGAAGGTCCTGAGTTCAAGTAAAAATACTTGGCAGAAATGGTCAGTACAGAATGGACTGTACTTCTGTCCCTGGAAGGCAGAGCCAGGGAAAGTCCGGAGCATGGCAAGGAGGAAGTAGCACAATCCAGGGTGATTCCTGAAGTCACCCTTGGGCCTCCGTAGGCACATCCAGACATACAGAGTCACACACACACACACACACACACACACACACCAAGAATTGTTCATTGTAAGCTACTGATAATATTACATTCATAAATGTTAAGAATGTCTCAAATAAAAACCAATATCATAGCTAAATAAGCTTAGGTCTTTCAGTTTAATGAATGATACATAGTTCTGTGACCTACTTAAAAACAAATAAAAGTAAATTTGTCGGTAGAATCAATGATGAAATGCTATAGAGATAGATAGTAAGTTACTGACAACTGGGAAACGAACCTATGTAACTCAGAATTGACTTTACAGATGTCTGTAGAAGAGTGTATTAAACTTTTTGTCCTTGCCTATTCTTAATTTTTATCTTGAATTGTAACTGTTGAAGTATTTGCAAATATATATATATATATATATTTTGGACAACCTCATAGTTGAAATGCCTTTGTTTTCATTTGAAAATTAGATAGTCAGTATTTCTCCAAGAAATACACACACACACATTGAAGTAGTCCTGGAGGAAGGTTTTTTTTGTTGTTGTTCCCTCAGCGTTTGCTCCTTATTGTGACACTTCTGAGTTTTTCTTCTCAGGCACATTTGATGATAGCATGGTATAAAAAAAAATCACTGATCTTTTCATGTAGCTGCTTATTCCAAATACTATTTTTTATTTAATTTATCTGCTATTGTGTCACAATTCTGTCTGTAGCTCTGCTGTCTTCTATTAAGCTTCTTTCTCAGTGTAAAATATTGTAAGCCATCATTTTCTAGAAGCTAATATAATCTTAATAAAATTTCACTTAGCATTATGTAGTAAATGCAAATCTGCTATTTTTTATTGAACATCTAGAATAGTAAGTATTGTGTGCTTTAGATGGTTACTACCAAGAAAGTGGAAAGAAAACCCACAGATGACAAGATTATTTCCTAATTTTATATCTGAGGAGGATGTATGTCTAAGCATATGCAGAAGTCTTTTTTTTCTTTGTTTAATTATTTTATTATAGTGTTTTGTACAATTAATTTTTTTTATTTTTCCCCAATCATATAAGCTTAATAAGTACTCCCTCTACCCCTCCCCAGTCCTCCTTGCACCCTCCCCTCCTTGCCTCACCCCTCCCTGCCTCCCATTCCCTGGAGCGTTCTTTTGTGTGAATGCCAAACTTCCCTGAGTCCTCCACTCTAGTGAGGTGTAAGATCTCAGTGGCATTGCTCAGGACCCTTTCTTGGGCTCCCCTTTAGTATGGGAACACTATTATGACTGTTAGTCCCTTGCCTTTAAGGATCCTAGTGCCTGTGATCCATGCTAGACTTTGGGGATCGTTGAAATGTCAGTCGTTGCGCAGGTCATGCAAAGTCCGATTATGGCTACTGTGGTCCTAACTTGTGTGGAATATCTTGCATATCGTTGGTCCTCCCTATCTTTAGGCTCTTACAATCTTGCTGCCCCCTCTTCTGCAAGTTTCCCTGAGCTTTAAGATGGGGAGAGATTTGGCTGATCTGGCTCCAGGTGATTAATGTAGGGTCTCTGGAGTTCTGAATAATGGTTTGTTGTTTCTGGTTTTGCTGTTCCTATATGCAGAAGTCTTACAGTTGAATAAAAACAAAGCAAGAAAGTGTTCTAATTAACAATAGACAAAAGAATAGACTTTTTCCATGAAAATATAATAATGGCCAACATGGTCCATGGGAGGTTGTTTACCATCATTTCTCATCAAGGAAGTGCAAGTCAGAGCTACAGTGAAATGCCACTTCTCTCCACTAAACTGGCCGAGTCACAATTCTGTTAAGAACAAGGGTGGTATGCAGTGTGTGCAAACCAGAGCGCGGATACACTGCTGACAGCAATGTCAATGGGAGCGGCGCTCCTGAAGACTGCCTGGAAGTTCTTCAGGTAGAAGAGCAGTGAATTTTCATTATTTCTACTTTTATGTACATGCCCAAGCAAAACCATAAGGCAGGTTAACACCCAAATGTTCAGAAGTATCATGGAAACAACCCATAGCCACACTTTTGTCCCAATTGTGAAAAGGAATGAAGTACTGAGTAGATGGTTAATTAGGTAGGGTACAAGCATGAGCACTGAGTTCAGATAGGCATGGTGGCTGTCTACTGTTCTAGCACTCAGGAGGCCAAGGTAGGGAATCTCACGGGCAAGCAGGATAGCTCGTGCAGACGAGTCCTGGGTTCAAATGAGAGATCTACCTTAAAAGCAGAGACAGATTAAGGTAGACATTGGAGGTCAACTTCATCCCTCACATGTATGCACATGTACACACACACACCCCACATAACATGCAAAAGCAAACCAAAAAGGAATGAAACACTTGTATATTCTTCAAAACTTCTGAAGCTTGAAAATAGTAATGTAATGAAGTAATTCAGGCACGAGTCTGTTGTCTTCCAATCCAGGGGTATTACATGTCCTCAGCAGTCAAACCTACGAGGAGGAAATGTGCTGATGGGTGCTTCTTAAGGGCAGTGGTGCCTTCTTATGGTGCCAGATATTGTGGAATGATCCTTATGGTTGCATGATCATGTGCATGTTCTAAACTCAGTGAATTATGTACTTCAGATGTGTTGATTTGATGGTATATGAAATAATTGTCTTTCACTAGCAAGTTACTGAAACAGTAACAGGCAGAAGGTATGCTGCATTTTTTCTAGTCTTTCATATAAAGTTAATTTAATATGTTAATATATTTGACTGAGACCTTCACTATTTTAATATTCTCCTCATTTCTGGGTAAAGTCGTGATGCAAACCGCTCCCAAATCTACTGCGTCTCAACTTTGTTAGAGGATCCATGCCAAGAGTTTGGGACTCAGTAGGCTTCAAGGAAGCCTTGCTAATCCTCACTTTCAAAGGGCTTGTTCTTTAAACAAGAGAGCTCTGATGTTATGTAAGAAGTAGTGCTTTAGACTTCAGGGCAACATCATGTTATTATTTTACTGATGTTATTTTAAGCACTTTTTTTTGGCATCTGAAGTAATGGCCCTAGTAGATTTACATGTTGTCTCTACTAACATTTGTAGAGCATCAGTTCTTATCTACCTCTGACACAGGAGTGATTTTTCTCTTTAGTGTTGGTTGGATCTGAAATGTTCTATTTCCTTTTGTGAATGCTCCTCACTTTCTGCATACCTGAGGTTGGTGTTCAAATGCCAAATTTTCTTCCTATGATAGAATCTTTTTCCATTAACATTTATGGCAATTACATTTTTGTGACTATGCTTTGGAAAGCCAAGAAAGTCTACAATGCTACAGGAACTAAAAATTTGGAACAGAAAAACAAGAGATTTAAGTAGCTAGTCAGAAGTGTCAGTTGTTACGATGTTTTGTTGTGCTTCACTGTTCTGAGTATTTATTGCTTTAATTCCCAGATCAAAGTGTGACTTTAGATTATTTTAATTAGAACATTCTGTTTGAAATATTTTTTTAACCAGGATAAGTATTCTGAGGAAGAACGTGGCAAGAATTCATTATGAGCATTAAATTCTTAATTAAGAAAACTGTTTTCTGAGGAAATTTGTCTTCTTGATTTAAAACAAGAAAGCAAAATATTTCATGAGAAGGAAATAACTTTCAGAGTCTTAAAGTTTTAAGCCTCTTGTTGAATGTTTTCAATGTGTAATCGTTCAAAATGCTTATTAAATTATTAAGAACGTGAGCTGTGAGCTGTGGATTGTGCAGATCTAGAATTGTGAAGAAAAGAAGACAAGACCCTTTCCGTGGGGGGATTTACAGTCTGGTCATCTGTGGTATCAGCCAGTCAACTGAGGATTTAAACAGCACCTGGTACTTCACCAGAAATTGGATAGTTTGAAAGGCAGGTAAGGAAGGCCGTGCCGTGAACATTTTTCAGCCTGTAATGAAAATGAGAATCAGAACAAGAAACAGCTATCAGTCTGCTAGCAGTGTGTATGTAGTGTCTGTGCACACTATTGGTATACAATAAGGGACTTTGGGAGTGGACACCCTGTGGATATAAGCATTCCCCATGGTCACTGGAAAACTGCTCCAGGCAGAAATGCCATCTCTGATAATACATATACAGAGATCAAAAGCCATGTTTCAAAAACTCCATTCAGGTGCAGAATTCTTTTTTATTATGCTAGAATGCACCAGAACAGCTATTGTCTATCAAATTTAGAAATCCCAGTTGATACTGTCCAGCATAATGTCCCTCTCTTGCCTACTGTATTATGAAGAACATTTGTTTTTTTGGGGCTCTGGCTGAAATCCCAAGTTTGGAGAACTGTTTCTAAGATCAGAAAAACCTAGGCACCAAAACACAAGCAGTTTATATGGCAAATAATTTACAACATTGAAGTTAGAATGCCAGGAGGATTAGGAATTCTGCTCTATGAAAAAAGGTAGAATACAATGAAAACTACAATAATGCAGAGGCCATTAGAAGCAGCTGCTCTCTAGGATTTACTGGCCACATTTTAGCAATAGTACAATTTCTGGTCATAATAACCTCAGCAAACACTATTGAAATACCTGTTTTGAGTAAAACATCAGGTCATCTCTCATTTGCGTGAGTAGCAATTAATTACAAAAGAAGCCCCTGTGAAAAGTTCGCTTAACACTGCTGGGAAGTACATTTTGAAATGTGTTTGACTTACACTTTCCTTATGTATTGGATCATGTAGGTGTATTGAAATGCAACAAAATTTTGTGATCACTTTGTTCTATCAATGTAATCTTCATTGTGCACTCAAAATGTTCTCTGCTTTGGTTATGTGTATGTATTTCTTTTTTTTAATTTTTTTATTATTATTTATTCAATTGTGCGTGTGTGTGTATGTATGTGCACGCGCATATGTGTGTGTGTGTGTGGAGAACCACGGATGAATTCAGGAACCACCATGGACGCCTCCACCTCCTTCTGCCCCAGTATTCACAGGCTCCGCCCTACCAGGACCAGAAGCGCAGGCCGTCCCTGCTTCCGCCTGGCGTCTATACGTGGGATCTGGGATCCGAACTCAGGACCTTCTGCCTGCAAGGCAGAGGCTTAACCCCTGAGCCACCTCTCTAGCCCATGTGTATATATTTCTATTGACTTGAGCAAAATAAATTTTACATATGCTCATGGCCTCATTTATATGGGCAGAACTTTTTTTTAAAGAAATGATAGAGTGTTGACTTCCCAATCTTTTTTCAAGTTTGTCTCCAAAAATTGCAAATGCAAGTATTTAGTGAGCTGTCCAGCTTTTTCCCTCCCTCTGATACTTATGAAAAGGATTACTGGTTGAAACTTGGATAGATTTTCTGATGTAGATGTCCCCAGGAGTAAAACCCAACTTTTTCCCACATGCACCATCGAATTTCCATATAGTCTTGTGGATCCTCCTGGCCTCTTAAGTGGCCAGAGTCTGTTAGGCTGGGCACACCTGTGCTGTAGATGGAACTGACTTCAATTACCTACTGATACCAGGTCTAGGGAAACCTGGTCAGGAAGCATAAAGACCAAATAATGTCAGCAGTGAGCTCATATAATATTCTGTCCAAGCTAATTGAAATCAGGTCAGCACATTGTCTAGGATCACTCCCTAGATACACAGGCTTCTTCTCTCTGAAAATTAATTGGAAACTCTCCCATTCTTGCTTTCCTTTTCTTTGCCTTTGTAGAAAATAAAGGCTCTCTGTGGATCCCAGAGGCTGGATTGCAGTTCTCCAAAAGCCGTGACTTCTTTAGGTCTCTCCTTCAACCGAATCCCAGTGTATGGACAATCCTTTCTCTCATGTCTGGAAATGAAATAAAATAATGGGATTGACACATATGCTAATTTCAGATTAGTAAATGATAAATTATTATTGTTACTAATTTTAGATTAGCAATTGATGAGTGTTATTGTTACTATTGTGTTCAGTCGTGTAGGTAGCTGTCATTCTTGCTGGCCCAACACTCAGCCGTTTGGCTACATCTTACCACTGTTTTGGTAGCTGGTGCTTGGTTTTGTGGGCATTGGAAGGCTGCTCCTTTCTCCCTTCAGTCACTTCATTCAGGCAGAAGCTGCCAGTCAACATCATGCCCTGGTACATCCTCCACGGTGTACCGAGTAAGGTTCCCTGGTGATCTTGGTGAGGATGCTTGGCTGAGAGAGGGGCCTGTGGCTTAAGCTTATCACTCCTTTGTTTGTTTGTTTGATTCCTTGTTTTTCTTTCGGTTTTGTTTTCCATTGTTGTTTTGTTTTTTAGATAAAGTTTCACCATAATTCCAGCTGACTGGAATCTCAGTATGTAGTCCAAACTCTCGTCTGCCTCAGCCTCCCAAAAATTGGGGTCATAAGGCAAGAGTCAGCCAGCATGCCTAGCTCAGTCTTTGGATTGTAGCTTCCAGTGGAAGGAGCTAAGTCAACTGCCCTTTTACAGCTACTTCACCTTAGGAAAACGACAAAAGACTCCTGTCTTCCTTACAGCCATATGTTCTTGCTTGGGGTATTAGAGGTGGGGCATGCCCCAGAAATCTATCAAACAAATAGGAAATTTGTACTAAATTTGTATACTTTGCTTAAAGTATTCCAAGTTGTGGTTGTGTTCTAGCCTATTAAAATTTAAAATGCAGGACTGGAGAGAGGGCTCAGGAGTTAAAAAGTCTTTGCCTCAAAAAAACTGAGTTTGGATCCCAGATCACACATAAAAATACCAAGAGGAAATCGCAGTGACCTGCACTTCCAGCCCTGGAAGTGGAAGCCTGAGCAAAGCAATAAGGAGGTAGAGAAACTTAGGATGAATCTTGAAATTATCCTTGGACTTTCACAAGCACACACACTCGATTACCCACTTCTACATCCTCCCTCCCCCCACATACACAAGCACACTCACATACTCAAATGTGATTGGATCCTCTTGGTATTCAGTCTTTGCCATGAAACACAGGAGCCGTATCAACTTTTAAGGATTTTTGCTTTGTTTCTTTAATTGTGACCAGTCCTGTTTTTATTATTAGCCTTTCATTCTTTAACTAAAATTCTTTTCTGCTTTTATTTTGAAGAATACAGAACATGCAGTTGGGAAAAAGATAATCTCTTAGATCCACTGATCATTGGGTTTTTGAGATGTAATTGATAAAGATGAAGATAAATATGGACTTATTAAATATTTGAAGTTAGTCTTCAAGAAAATACCTGAAACTTGAGACTGTGTAGAGATTCCTGTGGTTCACCTTAGGCTTAGAACAGATTTACTTGAAGAGGAAATAAGATTAAGGAAAACTGAAGTCTCAGCAACACCAGAAATATAAAGTTATGAACATTTCAGTTTATACATAGGTCATTTGTGATACCAGGCCATGCCCACTAAAGAGATTTGTTCAGAATAGTCAATTTAGGTGTAAACTTTATTGGTAATATTTATATGCAGCTTGCCAAAGCATCAATACATCCCCATTACTGTAAAACTGCCTTTTATTTTGCCTTTTGGTTTCACTGTTCAGTATTTTGATCCCATACATTTATTTTTAAGTTTTTGGGCATATACTTTGTTTTCTTTGAAATGAACTTAAGGTATACTTTATTTTAATATTATTTTCTATATGCTCATTGTTAGTGTATTGAAATGTGACTGATTTTTATGCATGATTGAAAGATCCTAATTTGAAAAGTGAGATTATTGTTTGTAGTAGTAGTGAATCACACAAAAGACTCCTGATTTAGGTAAAAATAAAGATTCTTGCATTATATTAGAATATATGAAATATTTCAAGTATAATCATATTTTTAGAGAATTTTAGAAATCTGCTCATCTGCATAAATGATTCTTGAGACAACCCATGATCCCTGTACATACTAATTTTAGAACGCATATAAATTATGATATGTGTAGAAAGAATAATTTGAATTAAATTTTTCTTGACTACTTTTTAAATTAAATTTGTTTTGATTATTTACTTGATTTTCAAAAATCAATTCAATCCATTTTTGTCTCCAAAATTACTTGTTATATTTATGTCTTAATAAGTTTATATTCAACATAATTGTCTGGACACTCAGTTAATGACATTTCAATAAATTATACATACTGAATTTGCTTATTTATTTTTCTATTTAACATGTACCTTAGGCAAATTCCATAGTCAACACATACACAGATTCATATCTGAATGGATTTATGAGTTGTTTTCTCTGTAACCTACGGCTAGTAGTAACTTTGTTATTCTCTGATAAGACCTTCCTTTATTGGTTAGTGTTGGCTTTGCTGCCTTCCACAATATTCACTACCACTCCTTACGGGTTGCAGAGTTATGACCATCATAAATAAAGGAGCATGGAGAAAAAGAGGAGATAGAGTAGGCAATTTATTTTCATGCATTTTTAACTATCAACTAAATCACAATTGTCAGAATAAAGTGGAATTTGATGGTCATCCTTAGCAAGTTTAGAAAAAAGGAAATGTGCAGTTTTACTTCTTCCATGTTGTGTTTTGTGGTTTTATCCGATTCGGTTCAGAACAATGATGATTCAATAATGACATTTTATTATTCAAGCTTTATGACTTACACTGGGGGGTGGTGTTTGTTTTATTTCCCAACTCACTGTAGCTAACAGGTTGACAAGAATGACTGATGCTGGACAGTGACATGTCTAATGTTTTTAACGAAGTTCTGGGGTTGGACTACAGACATCTTCAGTCTGATTCAGACCCTTGCAGTGAGGTTTGTTCCTTTTACTGTCTGTAAGAGGTGTGTCCAGTTTCTTTTCACATGCATGTGCTGAAGAGAAGAAATGCAAGTAGATAGGATTGTATGAAATATATATTATATTCATTACTCTTTTACATTGTTTTTATTTAACCTAGAAATTCTTGTGCGAGAATTATCATATAAGGATTGTCTGGAAATTTCTAGGACAGATACAAATGGTGGTAGATTAATGTACTTGAGGGGCCTGCGTAGCCCCATCTGCCAGACCTGCCTCGTTTGGATGCATCTTCTAAGATTGGTTATGATTTGTATTAATAGCAGGAATTTTTGTTAATTCTCCCCTAACTGGTTTCATTTGGAGGGGGCATATTTTGGGGGTTAAGTAAATCAGTAACCACCTTCAGTTATTAAATTTAAACGCCATTCAGTGATGTCTTTTAGGTTTGGGTTAAATAAATTGATAACTGCCTCATTGTGAAGCAATACCAATAGTACATGAGTGTTTAGAGAGAAAGATACTTTTAGTGAAATTTTAACCTGTCCACTGGAAGTGAAATCAGAGCCACTGTACAGAATGCCGTTATACTTGCTATTGTGATATTTGTTAAGTAGCTTCTTTATGTTACACTTGAACAATGGTATTTTAGGTACCTCTCTGCTTATAAACTATGTAGGAAATCAAATATTATAGAAATTAAAAACTGCAGCACAAGGAACAGGGAGATTTCTCATCAGCTGAAACTCCTGTTCAACCAAGAGGACCATAGTTCAAATCCCCAACCCACATAAATGCCTGTTGGTAGTGGTGGCCCACCTGTAAATCCCAAACTGGGAAAGCAGAGGCTAGTAATCCCCAGAGCAAGGTGGTTTAGGAGACTCTTGGGAAGCTCTGATTTTGTTGAAAGATTTTGCCTTAGGAAATGTTGTAGAAGAACCATCAAGGCAGATTACTAGTGTCAGCACTGTGCCTATGCATGTCTGAAAATGTGCATACACACATCTATATACATGCATATGCATACATGTCTACCACACACACAGGCACCAATGAAGAAAACAAAACAGGGCTGAAGCACAATCAGAAACATTTTCTTTTTCGCTTAACTGATGTGAGAATAGTCACTGTTTAAAGCTTTTGAATTACTTTTCATATAGATATACAAATAAACTGATCTATATGTTCTTTGAAAGTTGGCATAAGATGTTTAGCAGCTTGAGCAGTAATATAGCTTGTCTTTGGCCAAAACAGGATGCAATGAGGTTGGCTTTGTTGACTCTACAGTCTAGGCAGCTGAATAGCTGACTCTTCATCGGTCCATCCTCTTTCTCAAGAGCTACACATAGCATCCTTAAGCATATTAGGAGTATTTGCTCTTGATATGTGGTTTTTCAAGAATTTATTGATCAAAAACATTTATTCTGAGATAATAGGACTTTATTAGCATTTTGTCAAATACAATAAAGATTCGGTCATCACTACCCTAAACTAAGTAGGCTTTCTAGACAGCCTTGGTGCTATTTGGCCTAAAATGTGTGATTATGATAGATATAAATATATCATCACTCTTATCTGCCTTATTGTGGGAAATTGGTTATAAGTCCCTTCATGGGTTGCTCAAATCTACATACGTTCAAGTCAGTAATAGAAAACAGCAGAGTATTTACAGATAGCACGCACATCCTCTCTTTCAGTATCATCAGGAGACACTTTACAAGTTACCATAACTGACAGTTGTAATGCTGTGTACATAGCTGTTAGGTTCTGGCCTTTAAGGAACATTGACAGAAATGTCTGCTCAAGTTCAGTGCACACGAAGTAGTTTTTACAGGTATTTTCAGTTCAAGGTCAGTGAACCGAATTAAGAACCTGTAGCTAGTAAGAACCAAGTACTTCCAAACCAGCTAACTTTATTTTTCTTAGAATGCTAAAGGACTAGTGCTACCATCAGCTTTAGTCAGAGAAGCTTTCTGTAGAGCAGCAGTGATAACTGCAGAGTCCAACGTGTGGCGAAAATGCTGAGTATTAGGGACTCTTTAATCCTTGGCCATGAATGGGCGTTTGTAATACTTCCTCCAAGGCTCAAGGCTGGGGAGCTCTTGGCATGCAGGGCAGAAAGAATGCAAGCTCTGCAGGAAGGAGAGAATGAGGTGACACCCCTCCACTCCGAGGCTGTGTGCACAGCTGATGGCGGCTGGGGAGGGGCAGCCATGGGCAGGAAGTCTGCATGCTGCAGAGGCCCTAGCGATGTTGGTGGAGTGATAAGTAAATACATATGGGCATTGCAAGGTGGGAAGAGGAAGATCAGCGAGAGTAAAGGGGAACAGGAGAGGTGATGGCAAATATGATAAGTACGTTATGTGTGTATGAAAATGCAAAACAAGGTGAAACAGTAGCCTTGGAATTATGAAGAATTATACTGGTTGTTTCTGCAAGGAAATCTTGCAGAGATTTATAGCATGCAAGGAGTAAAAGACTTCATACCTGCCCGCCAGTTGTTTATGATAGAGCTCCTTAATGGAACTGTTATTACTTGAAGCATCGTGGGAGTTTCCCAATGTCCTAGTGAGAGTGTTCACCACTCTCTTACCCTGCTCGTTCTATTTAAGGACGATAGTTAGACTGCTTCTCTACCTAGACTTAGTCTTCAGTTTTTCAAAGAAAAACACCCGAAGCAAAAAGATAATCCACCTTATCATCTCCACATTTATAAATTAGCAAAGCAAGAAGTGGAGTAAAGAATGAAAGAGAAATAATTATGTTGGTAATTATACAGTGTATAAATCTACTGTTAACAACGCGGAGTTTCTAATTTTGTCTTGACATATAATTGTACTTCTTAAAGCTGACATCATTTTGTAGATATAGTTAGTTCTGTTTCATTCTTTAATGTTGCATCATTCTATGAAGATTCGTACTCTGCTGTAATGATATTCTGGAATTAATTTTACCATTCCTGTCTTGGTGTTTTATCTGATGTCGATGGAAAGTGGTGATTTTTGTTTCTCATGGAAGCGCCCTCTTGGTCATGCAGCCACTGCATAGTTTCTGCTTCCCTCTTGAATTCTTTGGTGTTGACCTTTTTCTCCTCACTTTCTCCTCTAACTTGTTAAATGGATTCATGAAATTTCTTTTTTAAATGTTTTTTTTTTTAATACTCTGTGGCTCCGTATTTGCCTACCAGTATTTAATCTCCTTAATGACAAGAAATTTGATATGCACATAAGATGTTAAAGCTCAAAAACACAAGTAATCTAAAGGAGAACACAAAAAAGAGCTCTAGGCAATGCTACTGAGTCCTTACACTTCGTCAGAGAGGAGGACCCAAAGGGAAGTTTGACATGCACACTAAAGGATACTGCAGGAATCGGGGAGGAGGGGGGTGCACTGGGAGAAAGGGAGGGAGGGGGGAAAGGAAGTGAAAAAGGGAGGGAAGCAAGGTCAGGGAGGGAAGGAAGGGAATGGGGTACCTATCAAGTTTGTATGAGTGAAAAAAATAAATTAAAAAACATATATATGCATAGCCTATAGCAAGTGCCACATAAGACTCTATTAATAAAAATGATTAAACCAGAAAAAAAAAACACAAGAAATGACAGTTCCATCAGCAGGAGAAACACTTTTAAGCGTCCACTTTTAAGCATGTAGGCAGCCTTCAGGTCACATGTGCTGAAAGTGTTCAGGTAATAAAGTTCAAAAATTTGAAATTCAGCATTAAAATATTTACCTAATAAATATTTAGCGGATGCATGCATAAATCATTTGCTTACTTGTTTCTCAGATCTGAAGACACACTGATAACCAGGACGTGCTCTGTGTTTCCATGGAACTTGTTATTTATTTCTGGAGAATGATGAGATGACGAGAGATCATTAAAAACGCAAGCAGAAGAGCAAAACAGGCATGTCTGGGGGCAATGAAATGAGCTCAGCTGTGAGGGTCCTAAGGAGGACTGCTCCTAGGGTTACACTCTGACATCAGAGGATCCTAGTCAGGTAACCCCCCTGACCCGCAAGACCCCTCCACACCCCCTGAGACTTACAAGTGTACAGGCCTAGGGTTGGTGTGTCAGAAACCAGCTGAAGGTGTACCTACTGAGCATCGATGGGCGTTTTCTAAGTAAAGAAATAAAACCACTTGACAAGTTGTTTACTGTAGAATTTCTGAAAGTTCCCATCACAATATTATGTGCACACAGTTGTCCTTTCTCAACAAAAACATTAAGTCTGAGCTTCTATACTTTTCAGAGTATAGTGGTTGCTTTGATGAAGGCTAAGAAAGAATCAGAGTCCAACAATCCTAACTTGCTGTTACACAGTCGGGAAATTTGAGGAGGGCCTAGCTGCACGTTTGTGCTGATGGCCGCAGTAGCAGTTGCGTGATTGACGCGGATGACGGTAGCACAGGCACCGGCAGCTGGTGGTGTAGAGGGTTTGCTATGTGCCGCCAATGTTCTGATATATTTTTGTAAACCGGGTTTCAGCACTCAGGACAGAGAAGGTACAAGACAGGCCCAAGGTCATGGAGCAGCCACACGTGTCAGATCTGGATTCAGCCCTGACTTACAAGGTGCGCCCAAAAAAGACCTATCTTTTTTGGAGACTGAAGAGATAAGAGTTTGTTTAAAGTTGAATTCCACGGGAGCCATACTTAAGCCTTTGGGTGAGAGAGCATTGGAGCAGAAGAGAAAGCCTGAGGTCAGAGAGCAAGGAGAGAGCCCCCGTGAGGCATGGTGGGAAGAGGAAGTCAGGAGGGGCAGAGACTCAGACACTGCAAAGCTTGAGAGCAAATAAAACTTTCTCTTGATTCTTTAGTGTATAGTCCAAGTTGCAGTGTATAGGAGGATGTAGTGACTTGTTTTTTTACTTGATATCCTTCAGGCACAATTAGTACATAAAGCATGTTTAAGGCATATGGCAAAGCTTAGCATGTGAAAGATGGATTGTAAGCTTGTCTAATTACATTGTTATCTTCACTTTGATGGAACAGTATCAGGCACCAGTTTGTGGATACTACACGACTTTATAACAGTGGTTTGAATCTTTAGTACTTTAGTCCTACACGTACAGTATTAAACACATTATGAGCTATATCTAAAGCAATTATGCAAAGCAAATGTATTAGGTTTTTAGTACTTAGTATTATCTCAGTATCTCAGTCATTTATACATTATTAAGAACAATTTGCTGATTTCAGACTACATATTAGGGTGAATCTCTAATGCTGTCCTTTTCTGCACACAAGTGTATGTAATAATGTTATTATGGTGCAATTATAAAAACTAAGATGTTAGATCAATTCATAGCTAGACATCTATCTGTAACTACCCATACTATCAGTTTCTTCTAATGCATTCTATACCAAGTATTGTACAGTATATTATTGCTTGGCTACAATACCAGTGCATACTGTCAATATGTCTTATTTATACTTTTACAAAACATACCTTAACCTTTTAAATAATTTTTTCCTGTTTCTGTTTTTCTTGACTTCAACTGAAACTTCACAGTTCATGGAAGGACACTGTTGAATAAAACAGGGTTTTCTTATAATTTTTTTCAATTATACATAGTGGTGGTTATAAAGTGCAAATTTTCTTCTTTATTCAAAATTATTTACAAAAAACATTGTCAGCTTTTATAGCCTTGTTCTTTGGAAGGGAGGCCAATAGATGTCCATGTGAATAAATCAGTGTGACGTTTCCTTCTTGCCCGTCAGATTGATCCGTCCATCTGCAGCAGCTGCTGGCACATGATCAGTTTGCCTCATGTATATGCTCTCTCCTTTCAAATCATCTGATTTGAAAGCGAATATGAGGTATATCTTTTTTCCATAAATAGATATTATTTAAAAAATTTATTCCTAGTCTTCATGCAGTTGGGCTCATGTTAGTGAAGCACATTCAACATCTTCCTTTGAAAGATGCTGGAGGCCTTATGTGGCATGCGGATGAAGCCAGACGTCCAGCAAAGATGTGGAAACAGATGGGGTTTTATGTATTTTAGATGTTGCCATCAAACACGTTGCCGATCTCTCATTCTTCCTTTGTGATAACAGCCTCACATCGTCTTCAAAGCTTCCTTTCTCTTCCTTCGCTCTTGTCTGATATGTCTTCAGAATGATTTATTCCTTCATTCTATAGTGTCTTTTCTTTCTCACCATGTGTCCACCACTTTCTCTTTGTTTCACTGATATTGTAAGTCTCGTAAGCTGTCTCTGATGAGTTTTCCTTTCCTTTGTGCTTCATCTGTTAGACCTTTATAACACTCGTTACCTCTTTGCAGGATCTATCTACCTTGTTGGTTCTGCCCCTTTGAATTCCTGTTTCTGAGATCAGTTTCTACCCCAGGCCAATCCTGCCTCCTGCTCATCTTTATGTTTCCAGCAGAAGAATGCCTTAGCGCCCTTCACACGTCTGGCTCCCTTCATGGCCCTGAGAGCCCTGCAAACCTCAACTGGCATCGCCGCGCTGTGCTCCCCGCGCATGTGTTGTGCTCCCCACACATGTGCTGTGCTCCCTGCGCGTGCTGTGCTCCCTGCGCGTGTGCTGTGCTCCCTGCGCGTGCTGTGCTCCCTGCGCGTGCTGTGCTCCCTGCGCGTGTACTCCTTGCGCTTACTGTGTCCCTGCCGTGTGCTGTGCTCCCCGGCGGGTGTGCTGTGCTCCCCCGCGCGTGTGCTGTGCTCCTGAGCGTGCTTGCAACTGAGGCTGTGCTCCTGCGCGTGCTGTGCTGCTCCTGCGCGTGTGCGTGGTGCGCGTTGTGCTGTGCTCCCTGCGCTGTGCTGTGTCTCCCTGCGCGTGCTGTGCTCCCTGCGCGTGTGCTGTGCTCCCTGCGCGTGCTGTGCTCTCTGCGCGTGTGCTGTGCTCCCTGCGTGTGCTGTGCTCCCTGCGCGTGTGCTGTGCTCCTGCGCGTGTGCTCCCTGCGCGTGCTGTGCTCCCTGCGTGTGCTGTGCTCCTTGCACGTGTGCTGTGCTCCCTGCGCGTGCTGTGCTCCCTGTGCGTGTGCTCCTTGCGCGCGTGCTGTGCTCCCTGCGCGTGTGCTCCCTGCGTGTGCTGTGCTCCCCGCGCGCGTGCTGTGCTCCCTGCGCGTGTGCTGTGCTCCCTGCGCATGTGCTCTGCTGCGCACCTTCCGATCTGTCTGTTGTGGCTTACACACTCAGTTGGTTGACTGCTTTCTATCTAAGTCCAGCTTAAGTTTTTACTTTTATCTCAATTCCTTTGGGTAATTCCAGGCCAAAACTCATCTTTCTGTTTTCAGGATCTCTCTAAAACTTTAAAGATTGTAACCAGTTTTGCTAGGAATAGGCTTGTGACTTAGATTTTTATTATGAGTTCCTCTTGTTTTAAAAGAAGGAAAATAGCAAATAATAATCTTGGGTGGTTGTTCCCAGAACTAACTCTTGAGAATTAATCATAAGACTGAATTACAGTCACACAGGACCTCTCTTGTGATTTGTGGGCTTGTTCGCCTCGCTTGGGGCTCATCCTTTCTCTTCAGTGAGATGTCAGAATGACCTCGGCCTGGGTCTCGGATGCAGAAGATAAGGCTTTTAAACGAGGGCCCTCCTTCATCCTCAGAGCTGTTATTTGAGCTGTGGTAATGGCTAGCCACGGATGGCCAGGAAGGTTGTAATTAATTAAAATGAAATGCAGTCTGAGGTTCAGTTCTTAAGTCCTCCTAGTTGTCTTCCAGGTCTTAGTGGCCATCTGTTGGTAGAAGTTTCCATTTTTAAAACTTTATTTATTCAGTTGTGCGTGTGCGTGTGCGTGTGTGTATGTGTGTGCGCGTGTGCGTGCGTGCGTGCGTGTGTGTGCGCGTGTGCGTACGTGCATGCGTGCGTGCGTGCGTGTGTGTGTGTGTGTGTGTGTGTGTGTGTTGTCCTTTGTTTTGTTTAATACCAGAATTTCAGGCATAGGAAAGGGGAAAAATCAGCAAGGTCTTTATGCAACCATGAAGCACTGAAGTACTTGCTGTAATTATTCTGAGATTTTACATCTGAGATTTTACATCTGCCTTCTGGTAAGAGTCACCCATGGCCTGAGGCCCCAGAGATTTCACTCAACACTGAATCACCTCCAGGGGATGTTGCAGAAGTTTTCATTTTCAGTAACCCCAGGAGTTTCCCAGCAGGTAAGTTTGCCAAATATCACTCTCACCACTGGCTACTGAGGAGTGTGCTTACTGACAGACATTACTGTTCCTCAGCATTTGAACACTGGAGCCTGCAGACCTGCAGAATACTGGGGAGTGCTGACCACGGGTGATTATTGGGCACTGGGAACTGATTAGCATTGGGGGTTACTGAACATTCGGTACTGCTGGTTACTGGGGAGTACTGAGCACTGGGATTACGGACTGCTGGGGACTAGAGAATCCTGAGTACTGGACGTTACCGAGTGCTGGACTGCTGAGCACTGGGAACTACTGGATGCTGGGGAGTACTGAGCACCGGGAACTACTGGATGCTGGGGAGTACTGAGCACCGGGAACTACTGGATGCTGGGGGGTACTGAGCACCGGGAACTACTGGATGCTGGGGAGTACTGAGCACCGGGAACTACTGGATGCTGGGGAGTACTGAGCACCGGGAACTACTGGATGCTGGGGGGTACTGAGCACCGGGAACTACTGGAATGCTGGGGGTACGGAGCACCGCACCGGGAACTACTGGATGCTGGGGGGTACTGAGCACCGGGAACTACTGGATGCTGGGGAGTACTGAGCACTGGGGATTGTTGAGCTCAGAGTCTGCTGGTTTTTGGTGACTCGTCGCTGGGGTCTGGGGCACATCAAGTACTGATGGGTTCACAGTTCCAGGGCGGTTGCAGTTCAGTCTTTTCCACCTGCCTCAGTGTCTCCTGGCGCCGTGTCTGGTCTACGGAGCGACCTTGGCATCTTTCATGCCTCGGAATGAGTTTTCTAGCTTTGATGGCTGTATCAGTTACTCTTAACTATTGCTGTGAGAGAACACTCAAAGTCAATCAACTTAAGGGAGAAAGGGAGATTTATTCAACTTATGGCTCCAGAGGGAAGGGACAGTCTCTCAAAGCAGAGGTGGCATGGCTGGCTGGCCAAAGCTGGAGGAGGCTAAGTCACCGCAGACATCTTGGAAGCTGAGAGCTGCAGACTGCTTGCAGCAAAGGCAGACTTCTCCTGGAGGTAGGGTGGGACTAATCCACCTCAAGGCCCACCCCTTGTGACTGCCTTCCTCCAGCAAGGCTCTACCTCTCAAGGTGCCATGACCTTGCTAAACACATGAGACTGTGGGGGACACTTTTCAAAGCATGACAATGGCTCTTTCACAAATGCTGATTGGGGTGATGAGTTTTACTCCAGTTTTATCTAAGATTGAGTTTTCATCTGTTGGGTTTTCATTCATGCACTGTTTGGGGTGGAGAAAGGATAAAGACTTCCATGTCTTCAGACAAGTTTGTGGCTCCCTTGTATCTCTCAGTAAATGTGTTCTAACCGGCGGCAGCCTCCTGTGGAGGAAAATGAAGACTCTAACTTCTTGACTCTTTCCATCCCTTCTTCCGTGCCCTGGAGATTTTTCTTCTGCTGTGCTTCTACTGGAGGGAGGAGACTAAGTGCTGGTGTCCCAGTAGCGTTAACTGCGCTTCCTGGCATGGCTGTGCCGCCAGGCTTCGTTTGCTTGGAGGGCACACCTCGTTGCTGCATTTATTACAAATATTATAGAGATCAATATTTCCATCTCAGTTCATTTCTCCGGGCTATACTGCACTTCTTTGTGCATTTACGACATTGTATATTTTGTGAATTATTAAAACGAGCTTGAATCCAGAGTAAGTTTTATCTGCCCGGGGTTTCTTCTGCAGGCGTCCCTTCCCTTTATTATCCAGTCACTCTTGCTTTTGAAGTTCTGAGGCTCGCAGATGCAATTAAAAAGATGTACATAATTCTGTTGGGAGACAGGAGCTCTTGTTGTTTCTGTCATCAGATACCAAAAGCTCTTTTAATGTCACTACAATCCAGTAAAAGGGGTTTTCAAAGAAGAAAAAGAAAACCGAAATGAAAACACCTGAGTGAAATGAGAAGCCTATGCTGTGGCCAGTGTGTATTAATTGTTTCAAGTTTACAAGCACAACAATGAGCCACATTTCGCATAGTGAAATATTTATTTTTTCCATCACTACAGCAAGCTGCTCTCATCCATCCTGTTTGCAAACCCTCTCAACAGCAGCCAAATGAAATTCCAGCTGGTAGAGCTGATTCTGCTTTTAAGTCTTAATAGAAACTGTCATCTAATAACAAGTCTCAGTAATCTTCTTTTGCTCTTTTTACATTTCCACTGCCTTGTTTTTCTTCGTTCTATTTATGTTTATGTAAAGTGGCTGAAAGATGCATGTTGCTTGGTTGGAATAAGAAGCAAATACCGTTCTTGCACACTACTGAATCATTCACCATCTGTTTATGAAAATTCTAAGTTTCTTGCTTTTAATTGTGTGATTAATAAAGTGAGGGATGGAATTATGACTCGAATAGTTAAAAAAAATTCTTCACAAGCATACAAAGCAGTATGTGGATTCCCATAGTTCCCTTCTTAGACTAGGAAGGCGTGGGAGTCTCCCACAATCTCAGGACCCCAGAAACAGGCAGGAGTCCCCAGAAGAGGTAGCTAGCTAGGCTACTGATTCTAACGAGTAAATAAAGTGGAATGACCCAGGAAAACATACATATGACATCAGCTTAGAGCCTGTATATACATGCATGTGTATACAAACACCTGCACACACGTGTACCTATAACACAGACACATGCAAACACCTGCACATATATGTGTACCTGTAACATAGACACAGACTACCTACCTACACATGTGTACCTATGACACAGACACATGCAAACACCTGCCCACACATGTGTACCTATGACACAGACACATACCAAAAAATTATGAAACAAAAAAATCAAGGAAGTAGCCAGGCCTGGTGGTTCATGTCTGTCATCCTGTTACTCAGGAGACTGCAGCAAGAGGATTGCTGTGAGTTCAAGACAGACCCGGGGCCCATAGTGAGCTACAGGCTATCCTGAGCTACAGATTGAGACCCTGTCCAAAGTACAAATAAAGCAAACTGGAGAAGTAAAATAGTAAAATACCAAGTCAAAATCCTCATGCTCCCAGCCGCGCAGGCTGTCTGTGTTGCGCCCTGCTCAAGTGGCTGAAGCGCGGGTGAAGTGAGCTCCGCTCTGAGCCGTGCAGGAGCCCAGCTTCTTTCGTGCCCGCGGGCTCACATCAGCAGGAGCATTTGTGCAACTGCTCGGCACTTGGATTTGATGCTCCTGATTGAGTAGTAAATGATCGTATGTAATAAATGGTTATTTTCTCTATATTTCATATTTAATTGTCTAAAGTTGCTTTTGGCAGTCAAGATACGTTACAAGAATGTTGTTTTGTCGCCTTCCTAGAATTTTCAGGACTATGTGACTAATCTATCTTGTGAATAATCTATCTTCGTTTTTTTTATTTTTACTGTCTCTAACTAGGACTTGTGCTCTCTGCTTTCCCACTAGATACTTCGTATTTCTATGGAAATAATAAAACTTTATTGTTGTTCATATTGTGGTTTAAGTTTCTGTGGTTTGCTCGCTTTGGCCCAAGGTGCTTGGCTTTGTCTTTTCCACAGAGCTTTCTTGCTTTTGTGGTCCATATATTTCACCTGTTTAATATGTTTAATATGCTCAACATGCTATCATAATTCTAGATACTAAAAAGGGCCTGTAATGAACCAAGTTAACATGTTCAGCATTCCATATTCCCTATATTTTTTATGCATGGCACAAGCAACCACAATCTACTGATAGCCTGACTCTTCAAAGGCCAAGAGATTGTATTGTGTGTAGTAGACTTCTGACTACATTCCCCAGAGCTGTGTATCTGCCTATCACACAATTCATCTCCTGTCTTACGGCCATAGTTGGTAAGCCATATATAAATATAAACCTTGCTGTAGCCATGTTAGAAAAGGCGAAAAGAGGGTTGGGTAGATGACTCAGTGTGAAGTGTGTCCAACCAAGTGTGAGGACTAGAGGTCAGATCTTGAGCCATAAGTAGCCAGGCAGACATGGCGCCTGCCTTTAATCCCAGTGCTCCGAGCAGTAGAGACAGAGCATCCCCAAGGTAAGCTGAGACTCTTCCTCGGGGAATAATGGGAGAATGATCAAGAGAGATAGGAAATGTCAACTCCCACATGCACACCCATGTACACCCATGCATATGTGAATATCCATTAGATAGATACTCATGCACATCTCACATGCATAAGCACACAAACAAAAGTACAAAAATTATTTTTAGAAAATTGTCATTTAAAAATAAAACCAGAAGGGGCTGGAGAGGTGGCTCAGGGGTTAAGCCTCCGCCTTGCAGGCGGAAGGTCCCGAGTTCGGATCCCAGATCCCACGTATAGACGCCAGGCGGAAGCGGGGGCGGCCTGCGCTTCTGGTCATGGTAGGGCGGAGCCTGTGAATCCCAGGGCAGAAGGAGATGGAGGCGTCCATGGTGGTTCGCGAATTCGTCCGTGGTTCTACATACACACACACACACACACACACGCACACACACACGCACATACACACGCACATGCGCACAGTTGAATAAATAATAATCATAAAAATTAAAAAAAAAAATAAAACCAGAAAAAAGCTTATTAATGGTGTACTGTATACTTTCCTGTATCTTCTAAGTCCAATGCATATTTATAATTATAGCACATCTCAAGTGACATTAGACACGCAGCATCATAGCTGCCTGGAGCTTGATGTGTTGTTTAGCTTAGATGCAGATTGAAGACTTTTATGGGTGGAACTGTATTCCAATTTTGTGATAGTTTTTGCTGTACTTAGTGACTATTCAGTTTGTACCTGCAGAAGTACACACAAGAGTGAATGCATACAATATGCTGTTATTAAGTTATGAAGATGATTGATTTCACGATGATCACAGAGGTGCTTTGATTATACCCAGGATTCTGTGGCCAGAGGATTTGCAAATTCCAGTCATAAATCTGGGTAAGAAGGATCAGCTTTGAAGAAATAAATTACTAACCATTTCTCATAGAGCATAAGGAGGAGAAATCAAGAGATTGCCAGGGTCCATTTTCCAGCTGAGACCTCCACTCTGGAGCGTGGATGTTCATCTCCTTCCTTTGTCCTCAGAGACAAAGGGGCTTTTCCCATAATAATCATGTTCTAATCCTTAAGTACTTCCTGTGCATTCCATTTAATGCAAGCAGGTTGTGGCTCTGGTTCAGTTTGGTAGTACAAATAAAATTTCACTTGGTATGAATTGGTGCCATTTTATGGATAGCAGTTGCTATGATGTTATAAAATTAACATAGATATTCTAAGACCTGAAATTATCCATTTAAATATGTTACATTCAGAGGAAAAATGTTTCTATCGTATGCAAGGAAACATAAATGATAATAGCAGTTTTAAAAGTTGGGTTTCTGAACTCTATATACAAGAATTAGGGGAAATCTAGTAAACGGATTTTTATTTTTAAGTGGAACTATCTCCAAACAAAATATTCAGTGATAAAAGCAACTTTTGGAACACCTTGATTAAAAATTAAAAGACCATGACACATTTTTATGGATTGCCCATGGTTCCAAGTACATACTTCATAAAACAAAGCGCAGCGGCTCCCCCAGGCTGTGCGGATGAAGCCTCATCCAGAGCAGTGTGTGCTGGATGAGGGCAGGGGTGCGAGGTGCAGACCACTGAGGCGTCCGCTACTCTTGGCTCTTTGATGGCTTTTACATTTTTAAGATGCATTTTGTATATTCAGACCATCTCCTTTGGGTCTATACTATGTATTTTTGAAAGGAGAATTTAGGATTAAAGACACAGGATATTTTCCCTTATTGGGTTCACCTCATTCAAATGATTTCAGTTCCTTGCTGAAGGAGGCTGAGCAGATGGAGATGCAGTCTCTTTGATGTGCACAAGCGCAGAAGGGCCTTTATAACTGGATTTACTTGGTTCTGTATTCTAAGCTAGAATTTTAATGCAAATCCTTTGGGAAATATTCTAATGAACTCAGTGTCCACTGAGCCTTTTGTTCCCTTGTGAGTTAAGGTAAAAGTAGTTTTTGAAAATCTGTTTGAAAATCTGGACTGGCCAGATTTTTTTAGACTTTTAGGCTGTGGCTTACTGAGTTGGGTTCAAGTATTTATAGAAGCTCTGTGCTCTGCAGGAGCCTGGAGGGGCTGGGAGGGAGTGAGGAAGCAAGGGAGGAGGAATGGCTGGGAAGCCAGTTCTCTCCTTCCACCACGTGGGCTTCCAGGAATTGAATTCAGGTCTCCAGGTTTGCCGCAAACACTTAATCTTCCTTAGTTTCAAACCTGCCTTAACTGCCTGTGTTTCACTGATGGATCTGGGCTTCTGCAGTGCTTCCTTGGGGCCAGAGAGAAGCTGGGTGTGTCACTGTAAGAGCGGGCAGGGCCACTGCTGGACGACGGGGCTTTCCTTCTGTGCCTCTAGTCAGCTGTCTTCAGCACGTTAGTTGTGAACTGCTTGGGGCTCAGCGCTCGCTTTCTGTCTATCTCTCTCTGTCTCTCTCTCTCTCTGGTGCCTTGCAGGGAATTCCAGCTTCTTCATGTGGAAGGTTTCCAATTACTCGTGCCAATGAGTCTTTGCCAATAATGTCTGCTTTTCCATCTGGAGCTGAGGCTTCTGCATCCCTGGATCTGTTCTCATGTTAGCGTTACGTTCACACCTTGCCCTCAGTTCACCATTCCGCATAGTCTTGCAGTTAGACCCCAGCGGGGGCAGAGGCAAGCCATTCTCCTCAGCATGCCAAAGGTAGTATAAGAAACTCGATATTTAAAAGATGTAGGATCTTTTCGGCCCTGTCCATTTCCTTTCAGTAGCGCACTGTGTGGTTGTCTCCTCCTTCTGCCGTTCGCTTTGTGTACTGGAAAGGCCACGGCCTTACTGCTACCAGCGAACTTGACAGTTACGATTCTTACCTGGTAAATGCTGCTTCTTTCACCTCTTGTACCTCACCTGGCTTTACTAAGTCTTCTTCAATGCTTGGTGCTATACAAAAATAGCATGGGCTTTAGGACCAGCTGGAGCAAGGCCCATAATAAATCAGTGTTATAGTAACTCTGATTCCAATAGTATAGCACATAATCAAAAGCTGCTTTTAATTCTGTATCTAGGTCCTCCTTCTGAAACACACAAGAAAGTCCATTATGTAACGTGGCAAATCACTTTTCCATGTCGGTCTCATTTTCCTTTCTGGTGACTGCAGGTGTTGAGTGTTGTGAGCAGGGTCCTGCTCGTGGTTCGGGGTAGTGTGCATTCCCAGACTCCCGCATGTTCAGCACCATTTCTCTCACGGACTCTACAAGCAACAGGTTATTGTTTTCTTCCTTTTAGGTAACTTGAAGAGCTTTTCTTAGAAAAAATAAGTCCTATCTGCCTAAATAAGTCACTGTTTCTTATATCTAAACCACCTTTAATATCTTTAGCAAGACTTACATAAGAAGTGATTTTACAAGGGAATATTAGTATTTTTTACTTCTGTCTGTCTTTCATTTAATTAAACATTTCAATTGAGGTACATGTAGAATCACATGCAATTTTATGAAGTAATACAGAGCTATCCCATGTTCCGTTTGCTGAATTTCCCCCACCATTAAGATCTTGCAAATTTACAGCACGCTAACACCATGGCTAAATGAGCACCTCAACATGATCCATCATTTAAGTCAGGCTTCGCATCTTCTGTGTTGTGTGTGCATGTGCATAGAGTTAAATACATTTTATTATATGTGGAAATGGCTGTGTCCACCACCATAGGCAGAATACAGAAAATTTTTAACTGTGCAAGGACCCTAATAATAACACTCCCATCCTTCAGTGCCACAGAACAGAATTTTGTGATTATGCATGATTTGGAAATATTTTACAATTGTGTTGCTTGTTCAGTGTTGCTCCTTAGATCTGTTGGTGAAGATTGCACAACCTCCAGGGCCATCCTCCGCTGTTGTGTTGCTCGCCTGCGTGAAGCACGGAGACTATTCTCTGCATTTTGAGTTTCCAGGTTGAAGCTGTTAAGGGTACAGCTTCACGGGCAGACTGGCACAAGTCTTGAGAATCGTTCCCACTCTCTGCCCTGGGAGTCGGAAGTGCAGTTGTGACATGTTGGCACTTGTCTGAGTTGTATGTGCAGAAGTGCAGATGCTCATGGTGTCCTAGTTTCACGCTGACTTTTATGTCACAGGGCCGCACTGTCCCAGACAGGCTCCATGTGTACGAGCGGCCAGTTTTTCCCGTTTTGCCTCATTTTGATTTGTAAAGCAAGCACACTGCTTTCTGCTGTCCATTTTTATCAGCACAGGGACACTGTGACTTCAGTGTTCTTACCCCAAATTACTGAAAATGATGACTGTGTTTCATGTACACATTTATCATCTCTTTTTACTCTTTATTTTCCTTTTTAGAAAATAATTTTCCTTGGCTAGGAGAGTATCCCAGTTGGTCAAATGCTTGCTTTGCAAGCACGACAACCTGAACCTCATAATCCATGTAAAATTTCCCAACACAGTAGCTTGTATTTCCAGTTAGAGAGCTCGGGGGAGGGGCATGGAGACGGTCCTTGGAAAGCCTTGGTCAGCCAGCGAGTCAGCTTGGTGAGTTCCAGCACAAGAGAAACCCTGTCTCGGTCAACAGGGCTCTGGCACCTGAAGAACAATAATGAAGGTCGATCTTTGTCCTTCACATGTGTGCTTTCCTGTGCATGAGCACCACACACATCTGTGTGCAATTGAACGTTCACAACACAGAAATAGTGATGAAATTCCTATACTCTTCCCAATAGGTTTCGAAAATAAATAAGAAAAGAATAGCTGGCCTATGTTTGGTTTCTTCTATTTGTTGTGGCAATTGTTTCTGTTTCCAAACCAGAACTTCGTCCCAAACTTACCTCAAATGTCCAAATTTATCTCAAATATTTCCTAGCATTTGGTTTCCATGTTTCTTTTGATTTGATAATAAGTAAAATTAACAAGGAACTTACAAACTATATTCTAAATGTTACATTATTGACCTGTTCTTGACATTACCTTTTAGTTTTTAAATAGCATTTAGTACAAAATCTCTCTACTAATAAGATATATGCAACTAAAGAGAAGTAGAAGACCTTCATCTGTCATTTCCAGATCTCAGGAGGTTCATATGATTATAGTCAAATAGAATAGTAAAAATTTAATAGGAGGTAAAAGGCCAAGAACAGAAAGAAGCATTTTAAGAATGTAGCCAGGCAATGAAGCAAGAAAACCATAGAGGTGATGCTAAATAGCCATGGATGCTCTGGTATCTCTACTGCTCCAAACTGTGACTTCAGGGTGCTCTTGATTCTTTTTGTCCTACCTTACACATAAAGTGTCAGCCAATCCAGTCAGCTTTGAGTCCAGAATACAACTGGAAATGCATCACTTTCTCTTTTTCTTTTCTTTTTTTTTTTTTTTGGCTTAAGATATAAATATTTATATCAAAATAATCACGGGCAACTAGCTGAGTATTCCTGCCCTAGAGTAATTTTTCTTCAGACTTCTCAAAGTACAACATAATTCTCTGTTACAAAGTGAGGATTTTTTTTAATCTTTTGTTCAGTTGTACAAGCACAAAGAGCAATAACTCCTGCTCTGCTCTTTCCCACCTCCTTCTCCGCACTCTCCTATTCTTCCCTGCTTTGCTCTCTCTCTTCCCTCCCTTCATCAGTCCATCCCACTCCTTTCCATCCTTCTGACCATCTGCTTCTATGATTCCCGGGGTTCCCTGTGGATCATCTGCTCTGGTGGGGGCTCAGGCCTCTGTTACAGACCTTGGGCAGACCCACTGTTAGGGGCACTCCCGTTCACATGTCAAGCCTTAGCTCCCGAGGTTCCTGCTGCTTGAAATTATTCCTGCTGAGATGCTTCTTAGTTTATGTGCGTGTTGATATTTCAGCCATTGTGCAGGTCTGGTAAGGACAAGTCTTACTGCAGTGAGTTCCTGGATGCAGCAGCCCTGCCTTGAGTGGAATGTCTTGTCCAGTGGTGCCCATCTTTAGACTCTTACAGTCTTACCACCCCCTCTTCTGCAAGGTTCCCTGAGCCTTAGGATGGCAAGGGATTTGGTGGGCCTGATTCCAGGTGAACATTGCAGGGTTACCAGTAGTCTGAATTCTGGTTGTCTGTTGTCTGTTTCATTGTTTTTCTACTGCACTAAGCTGCATCCTGTTTGAATGTTGAGATCTTCGCCTATCTTAAGATAAAAAAAAAAAACATTAAAAACAGCCTTTATATAAGAAAAGGCTTAAAAGAGAGGGAAGATCAGGATTAGGTCACAGTAGAGGGTGGGATTGGCCTCTAGGTAGCCAAGCACCAACTTACTACCCCAAACTCCCATCCCTCCATGAAAGGGAACACATGCCCAGCCCTGTAAACCAGTTATACAGCAGTGGACAGGGAGGAAACTGACCACAGACAGGATCAGATGTCCCAATACTTACAGGCTTTTCTTGACAGCGTCCTTATTATGTATGTATGTATGTATGTATGTATGTATGTATGTATGTATGTATTTATGTTCCTTGGTCTCCACTCTCCTGGGGTCTTTTTTCTCCTACCCTCCAAGTTAAGATCTTTGTAGTTATAATGACTGTTTTAGAGATTTCCCTGTCATTATGAGAGCTTAGTACTATGTTTCACTTTTAAGGGAGAATATGCGGTGTCTATCTTTCTGTGTCTGGGATACTTTGCTCAGTATAACTTCTTCTAACTCCATCCATTTACCAGAAAATTCCATTAATTCATTTTTTGTGATAGGTACATAGTATTCCACAGTATATATGAACCACATTTTCATTATCCATTCATCAACTGTGGAGGATTTAGGTTGATTCCTGCTATTGCGAATAGTGCTGCAATGAACATGGATGTACGCATGTCTCCAGAGTAAGATGAAGCAGCCTTTGGGAATATTCCAGTTGTGGTACAGCTGGATCATATGGTATTGCAGTTTTTAACTTTTTTAGAAATTGCCATACTAATTTCCAGATTTTCTCTTTTCTTAAATATTAAACAGCCACAGACTAGTACCATCACTGGATTGTATCACTGGCTTGGCCTAACTCTTTTCCTTATTTTAGCTTGTCTTCTTCCAAACTTTCCCAACAAGAACACCACTCCCCTCTTTGAAGACAGGGTAATACAGATGTACGCCACCACTTCCATTGAAAATGATGTTTAACATATTTTTAACTGGCAAGTAATATCTATATATATTTGTGGATTCCCATGCAGTCTATGATCTATCCTTGCAATGAAGAATAATTAAATCAGCTAATTACAAAATCTAGCTTCTCATGTATTCTGCGGAGGAATACACAGTTCGGGCAGTTTGGAATTGTATCTTTCTGTCTACTAGATGATCAAAGCCTCCAACACGTCAGTCCCTCACAACTCTCATTCTGCTTTCTGACTCAGATTTCTTCACAATTCCATCTATAAATGATGCCACCTAGTCCCTGTCTTCTGTGCTTGGCCTTCGAGTCCTGTCCTTCAGACTCACCCGGGCCGTGCATCCTTTTAGGCTGAGTAGTACCGTTGTGTTTCACGCCACACTGTTCATCTGAGATGCACGCTTAGCTTGCTGTCGTGCGGTGGCTGTGTGACCCTGGAACATGGCAGTGCCCGCGTCTGCTCAGCGTCCCACTTTCTTGCCCTCTGGAATAGCCGGAGCCCGTGACAGGTCACTGTCGACTTTCCCAGGGTCCTCCACGCTATTGTCTTGACCCACCGCACCTGTGGACATTCTCAGAGCAGTGCAGGGTTAAAGGCAGCCCTCGGTGGCTTCTGTTTTTCTTGTAGTAGCCTTTCTGTGGTGAGGCCACAGCCTATTGCACTTTGAATTTGCATTCTCCTGACAAATTAGCGAACTTCAAGTTTTCCTGTGCCTGTTTACTCTTAAAATGCCTGCGAGACATGTGTGTATAGTCAAGTCTTTATTCCCGGTTTCTCAGCGACTTGTTCATTCATTTATTTATTTTTGCTGCTGTTGTTTAAGCCCCTGGTGGCGGGACATCTCCCTCTTGTCAGTGTGTTTGTCGAGGGCGCTCCGGTTGCACTGCTTTTCTGGTGATTCGAATCACTCTGGTGATTCCTCTGCAGACTTTTATCAAAGGAAATTCCATTCACTTGTCTGTACTGCTTGTGCTTTTCAGGGAAAGAAGGAAATCTCTGCCAAAGCAGGGTGCTTCAGATTTTATTTCTTGTAGTAATATTTTACAGTTCCAGGTCTTACATTTAAGTCTGGAATCCATTATGCCTGATCTTGTTTAATGGGTAAACTAGACCCAGCCGCATCGTTCTCCATGTAGCTCTCCAGTTTCCTGGCACCATTATTGAAGTGACCTTCCTTTCTCCATTGTGGTTTGCTGGTACTTTTGTTAAAATAAAAAAGGAATTCATTGATTTGGGATGTGTTTGTTTATTTCTCATGTGTCTGCCTGTTCCATGAGCCCCGTGTATCCATTGGTGAGCAGTGTCGGGCTATGTCACTGCTATACACTTGGGTTAGGGACTGAATCTTTTGTGTGCTAGGCAAGCATTTTATCACTGAACTATATTAAAGCCCTGTTTATTTACTTATTTGAAAAGTACCTTTTTAAAAACTTTTAACATTTATTTTGCAAGCTGTGTGGTGGTGGGGGGGCACTATGTATGCCTGTGGAAGCCCAAGGGTGACTTTCAGAGCAAGAGTACAGGCTGCCACCATTTCCACCTGGTGTATTTATGTGAAATCTGGGATCCGAATTGAGGACCTTTTGCTTGCAAGGCAGCATTTTAACCCCATGAGTCATCTCTCCAGCCCCAAGAAGATTTATAGTTTTATCATTTAAATTTTTTCCCTGAAAAATAATATTGGAATTGGCCAGAAATTATATTGAATGCATGCAGTACTTTTAAAGGACATTTTAATGATACTAATTCTTTCATTGGACGATCACAGGTTGCCCCTTATGTATTCTATTGTTTCTGCCTTCATCAGTGTTTGTATTTTTTTAGCGTGCAAGTGTACTGAGGTGAGCTTGTTTGTTTTTGTGTTTTGTTGAGATTGCTCTCCACATTGCTAACAAAGAGAAGCACAGTTCTCAGCGTCTAGGGAGCTTCCTGCGTTTGCTCCCTGGCTGCTGGGCTTATGGCATTAACCCCCACAACCTGCCAATACTACTGATTTTACCTGTGTGCTTTGTTCCTTTCTGCTCCAATGATTTCGCTTATCAAGTTTTGCTACACTATTAAAGATACACACAGACAAACACACTGCAATTCATTATCTTTTTGTTCTGGTTAAGACTTCAAATATTATGTAAAGAGATGTGATAAAAGGTTTCATTGTCTTATTTCTGTCTTACTGAAAATCCTATAAACTTTTAACCATTGAGTGTAAGGAACACCAAAGGCTCTCATGTGTACTCTTTATTTGTTGAGTTTCATTCCCTCTGTGCCTCATTAGTAGAGAATTTTTCATGGAAACATGTTGATTTTTTACGTTCATTTTGTATATAGTCATAAGATTACGTGACCACTCTGCTTCATCTTTTAATATTGTGTATCACATTTACTGATTTGCATACCTGAACCATCCTGTACCTCAGGGATAAGTTCCTCTTGATTATGATGCATAATCTTTTTAGTGTGAGGATTTTGAGGATTATTTGGATCCATGTTCATTGGAATATTGCCTGTGATCTTTTTATAATGTCCAGGAAGAAAGATCTTTGGAAGTTAACTTCAAATTAAAGACCTTAGCAGTTTTCTCTTGTGCTGAAGCTTAGTTTACTGTCAACCTTGTACTGTCAACTCATTTTCTATTTACTTCTATTTGCCTTCTCTAACTTAACATTAGTTTGAAGCAGAGAATTTTAAAACAGAGTTTTCTCCTGATTTGATAAGTCAGTTGTAAGGATTAAGAGCAATTACTCTCTAAGAATGCATTGAGGTGAGCCTGTGTGTCCATGCTCAATCCCTTCTGTTCAAATGGAGTGTTGGAAGGTGGCTTAGTGGTTAAAGTGATTGCCTTGCAAGCATGAGGCCGAGAGTTCGATATCCAAAGCACATAAATGCCAGTGGGTATGGCCACCCTCTGTAATCCAGCCTAATCCAGCCTCCACAAGTGGACAGTGCGGATCCTGTGAATGCGCTGGCTGGTCGACCAGCCCTGTCAGTGAGCTCTGGGGTAGAGATCAGCGTCAAGAAAATGGGTGGAAGAATAATCAACAACGATGATTGGCCACCGACCTTGGGCGTCCATATGTGTGTGTACATATGTGCATGCACACCCATGCATGTACATCCCCCACGTGCATGCTAACATACATACGTAAACACACGACTGCTTTCTGCAGCCAGTTCAGAAGCAGTGCTGTACGTGGAGGTCGCTGTTCTTCATCGGGCAGGCAGGACCCGCAGCAGCTCGCTCCCCAGCAGACTGCTTGTGCAGTTCTTTTTAAAAGAACGGCGTGTGTGTCAGAGGGCACTGTGTGTCCCCATGGAGCACCAAGGCTGACTTCAGGGATCATCCTGGATTGCTTCTGCCTCCTTTTTGCTTCACTCTGGGATTTCCTAGGCTCTGCCCAGCAGGCTGGAAGTGCAGGCCGCAGCTGTTTCCACCTGGCATTTTTATATAGGACCTGGATCTGAACTCAGGACCTCCTGCTTGAGAGGCAGAGTCTTAACCCCTGAGTCATCTCTCCAGCCCTGCTTACTGCAATTCTTTACACATTCACATTTACAAAAAAAGACTATCATCATTCAACACCAAAGTCAGGTGAATTGCCAAAGTAAATATGTATTTTGTCTTTCCCTCACTCTTTCAAATGCACCTGCTATCTGTCGTAAGAGTCTGTTACTAAATTGTCGTCACTAGTGGCATAGTCGATGCCCATTCCTTCTGACATTCCCCCTCCAAGTTGGTGAGTGTCAGCCATCCCACGCATCACCCCATGGACAACAAGCCTGGGACACTTTGTCATTCAAAAGCATCTGTAACGCAGCAACGCAGTAACCCAGGTGGGTATGACTACTTCTTAGTGTGGCATGATTTGACTTGCCAGGGCACAGTTGGCCTTTGTAGATACATGTGTGTCGTCATCACACCTGAGAGATGCTGTTGGAACATACTGGGTGGAGGCCAGGGTCACGCTGAATACCCTCGTTGCCACTCACAAGAAGTGAATCCTGCCCCGGCCCAGATCCTGCCCCTGCCCGCAGCCTGCCCCGGCCCGCAGCCTGCCCCGGCCCGCAGCCTGCCCCGGCCCGCAGCCTGCCCCGGCCCGCAGCCTGCCCAGGCCCACAGCCTGCCCAGGTCTACAGCAAGGTGTTGCTGTGGCTCTAGCTCTCTTGTCTTATCTTTATTCTGTGATTGGATTTGCATATTTGCTAGCCTATCCCTTAAGAGTGGCCAACTGGGCAGCAACCTGCACAGCCATGGCCAAGATTAAGGCTCAGGACCTCCGCGGCAAGAAGAAGGAGGAGCTGCTGAAGCAGCTGGACGACTTGAAGGTGGAACTGTCGCAGCTGCGCGTTGCCAAAGTGACCGGCGGCGCGGCGTCCAAACTCTCCAAGATCCGAGTTGTACGCAAATCCATTGCCCGTGTTCTCACAGTCATTAACCAAACTCAGAAGGAAAACCTCAGGAAATTCTACAAGGGCAAGAAATACAAGCCCCTGGACCTGCGGCCCAAGAAGACGAGAGCCATGCGCCGGCGGCTCACCAAGCACGAGGAGAGGCTGAAGACCAAGAAGCAGCCTCGGAAGGAGCGCCTGTACCCACTGCGCAAGTTCGCAGTCAAGGCCTGAGGCTACCACGGCAATAAACACAAACTGGCTGAAAAAAAAAAAGAGTGGCCAACTACAAAAATTTAAAGGATTAAGAACACATGTGGTCTTATTTGTTCTTAAGAATTCACAATTGGTCAAAAAATATAAAACACCTTGACATATACAAGATTATTTGTCTGTTCTTTCTATCAGTTTTTTAGATATAATGAGCTCTACCTAGCTTTTTAAATTTATTTTTCTAATATTCTACAAGGATTTTGAGTGTTCATCCCAGCTTTCCTCCCGTCCCCCTCCCTTCCATCGCCCCCCTTCCCTTCACCATTCCCTCCCACTCCCATTCCCCCTGCTGTCTTCTACCTATCTTTTGAAACATTTCTCTGCTATGAGAGACTGAACACTTTAATTCTAGGCAGTTTCCTTAAGATTGCTTAGCATTGAAGTATTTGATGACACCCTGTATTAAAGATATATTTCATTATAGACTTTATATAGACGATCAGGGAAAACTAGATGTCATACTTCATCTTTGCAGTTCATTCCTAAAGAAAGAGGAGATGGAAGTTGGCAGGGGAAAGGATAATAGAATTTACACAGTGATATTTACTAAAAGCTAATAAAAATCTCCATGACTTGGTATGAAGTAGACCATTAGGGCAGGCATGGCACTGTGTATATGAATGCGCAGGATAAATACCACTTGATTTTCACTTAAAATACAGATAATTTTCTGCTGCTGGCTTGACTCAGATCTAAAGAGAATTTCACTCATTATCTGTAGAATATTACAATTAATGTGTGCTTTCTTAATAATTGTACATAAATATACTATAAATAAAACCTTCCATCTAAAACTCTGATAAAGTTATCTGAATAGCAGTTAATTTGTGTGCATTCAGTCCTCCTCTAAGTAAAGTAAATTATATCTTGAGAACATATATTTCCAGGAAGTGCCTGAATAAAAGCTTTTTTTTTTTTTGCCTTGCCATGAAACAAAATCTTCAAAGAGAAAAATGTACTAATTCATCTATGTTAGCCATGTCCATAACTAAGTGACTTGGGTCACAGAGCATCACAGGTGACCTACAAACCAATCACAGGTTTAGTTAGCACCTGCTTTAACTTACATTTGCGAACTAGTGACTTCGAAATAGTTGTGCTACTTAGGATTCTTCTTGTTTTAAATGACTTAAAACACAACTTCGTTCTTCTCTCCCTTCCTCTCTTCCTCCCTCCTTCCTTCCATCTCTCCCTCCCTCCATTCCTTTCTTCTTTTCTTGATTTTTCTCCATAGTACTGAAGATCACATCCAGAGTCTCATGTGCTGTATCACTTAGATAGCTGTCTACTTTTTTGTTTATTTCTTTAAACGTGCATATTAAAAGGCAGCGTAATTCATAGTCCTTATGAAGGTATTTTTAAAGGCACAGTGCTTAAAATTACTATCTCATCCCTATTTTACATAAATAATCACTGTAAAGAATTTAGTAGAATACAGAGATAGTCTTGTGATAGAACTAATAGACAAGACTTCACAGATTTCATCAAACTTCAACACCTTAGGCAGTTTGCAGCAGGCCGTGTATATTAACCACTAGCTAACAAAGGTTTCCTGTTTCCCGGGAGTGAGGTTTAAATGCCCTAAAATTTAGGGTGCTTGATGCCATGGAAGCAATGGCCTCTGGGGACTCTGCTCCTTGCAGTTATCAGAATTTCCTTGACAGCTTGAGTCCAGTGCCCATTTTGCAATGTAGCTTCATCTTGTCCATGCTGATAACCGATAAACCGATAAATCGATCCATAAATGACATGAAACCTGTAGGTAAGCCTTAGTTTTCTCAGATGTTGGCATATTTCTATTTATTTGCCATATCGCCATTACAAGGGAGAACCAAACAAATGTTGCATGTTAGGAGTAAGTAACATTGTAACAAACCAAACAACTGTTAAATGTTAGGCGTAACAGTAAATCATGTAAGGTAATATACAGAGGCCAGGAAGTGACTTGCATGCTTGTTTTAATCCCAGCAGTGGAGGCCTAGGCAGGAGAACAAAGTCAAGCCCAGTTGGAAATCTTGCCAAAATAAGCAACATACTAATTCATATAAAGGCAACTTTCTTGATGGATTGCTATGAAAGTCATAATTTAGTTGCTAATTTTCAATGATGAAAATGTAAGTTTGCTGCATTTTTTATGATTATGTATCATGTTTTAGTGAATATTATCATGCATATTTCCTTGTAAATCTCATCAAAAATTTGTATTAGTTATATAGAATTTTTGTATCAACTAGAGAAAAAAAATTTAAATTATTATAATTTTATAAAACTGTCTGTTAAAGGGGCCGGAGAGGTGGCTCAGGGGTTAAGCCTCTGCCTTGCAGGCAGAAGGTCCTGAGTTCGGATCCTAGACCCCCATGTATAGACGCCAGGCGGAAGCTGAGGCAGCCTGCGTTTCTGGTCCTGGTAGGGCGGAGCCTGTGAATCCCAGGGCAGAATAAACAAGGAGGAGGTGGAGGCGGTCCATGGTGGTTCCCGAATGCATCCGTGGTTCTACACACACACACACACACACACACACACACACACACACACACACACACAATTGAATAAATAATAATAAAAAAATTTAAAAAACTGTTAAAATTAGTTTCATCCACAGAGCAAGAGAATGTTTCTTCAAGCCCCTTTCTTCTATTTCATCTACATTGTAATCTTCTAGTCCCTAAATTTGTTTTGTTAATGTGTTGGAATATACAGAATAGCCTTGATTTTACATTGTAATCAGAATGCTTGGGATTGGGTTAAATTTATAGGACAAGTAAGTAGATGATGGACACTAAAATCAAATCTGTCTCTGATGTTTTAGGTAACTAAAATTACATTTCTTTACTCTACAGACCCCCTCATTCTCTCCTCCCTAGCACTACCTTTCCAATTTCTAATTCTTTTCTTCCACATTAGTACTTGAAATTAATTAGCAGTTTGCTTTGGTATAAGTAAAGTGATTTTTGTTCTGCTTTTCCTAAACAAAACATTGTGAAGTAGCCAAGTTATTCGTAATTGTAAACATGGTTTTAGTCTTGTTGTTAATATTGCTAAGCTACTTTATGCCAGATTTAAAACCAAAACTATTAGAGATATGAGAATTATAAAAATAGAAAAGTTGTCATTTTTATTGTATTTTAATTTAATCAGCTATTTTTCAACCTGAAACATAAGTATCATTGTTCAACCATATTTGGTAAAGTTGCAAAAATTGCTGTATCAGTTAAAGGAATATTATTTACATTAAAAGATAATCACATAGTAATGCTTAAGGTAAATTAACTTAAGATGAATGAGCAGATCTATTATGATTTATCGAACACCCTTTTCCTCCTGCACTTTTGTGTGGCTATTTGCTTCCTAGTTGTATGTGTGAGCACATGTTTTCAGGCTGCTATGCGCCAAGGCATGCTAGCATTGTTTATGTTGTGCTTGAAAGACTTCCTTTTCAGGGGCAGTTTTCCCTGTGTCTGTGCCATAATTGAAAACAATTTTTGTTAAAAGATTCAGAGAAGTAGAACACTTTTTGTGCTACTTTATGGAAAGAAAATTGATGTCAGGAGTGTGCTGTGCTTTTCCGTTCAGATGGACTGAGTCCCTGCTTCCAACTGCTGCTCAAAAAGAAGGTCTGTAAACTTCATCATGGTTCTTTTAACTCCAGATTCCACTTAAAGCAGGAGAAAAATAGACACATCTAGTCACTAGGTGTTTCTCTTTTCATAAACTGAACCTAAATTATAGGTTTAAATGCAGGTTTTACAATAACAAGTATGAGAACATTTTGTTTGATTGACAAAGTAGCAGGTGTCTTCTGCACTGGATTAATAGACCCTTTTGTCTGCTGTCCATTGAAACTGACCTATCCCCTTATCTGCTTCTGGCACCATTTCTTTTGTCATAACACTCATTGTAGTAGAGTCTATAGTGTACATATTTGCTCCTCATTCTAATTCTTCCCACTATAACCTGAAACTGGACAACTAATAATTGTGAATGCTGCCTTCTTTCATTTTTTATTTATTATAATGCTGGCGAGCAAAGCCAGCATCACACATGCTAGGCCAGCGCTCTCTCATTGAGTTGTACCTTTGCCCTTAAAATGATTTAAATGTAGAATTTAGCTGATCTTTGCTAAATAACAAATGAAAAATTGATATCATTCTACTTGTTAATCATCAGACATTAAAAACAATTTCTTACATTTTATATTGTTTTGATAAATCAATTTTACATAATGGAGCTCATGTAATTGTCTCATATAATTGTTATTTTTGTTTATGAGGAAATATTTTATATACTCTGAGGCTGATCACTGATCATTTGCCATCTGTTTCTGTTTATCAGTCTTTTCAAACTCCCTAATTAGTTGTGTTTTATTATATTTTATTTGAGACTATACTCTCATCTCTTGACGGATTTTTCTTTTTTTATTTTTTATCAACGTATATCTATGCTCATTCAAGCAACCCAATTAAAACCACACACACAAAGATATGAAAGAACAAGAGAACCAATAAGAAAGACAAAGAGGTTCAGCAAGGGGGGGCTAGAAGGAGCTGTGGGGGATGGTTAGTCTGATGAGCATACTGTGTCCATGTTTGAAGCTATCTTAAAAACCCACATTATACACATGTGTGAAATAATCAAAAAGACTTTTAATGAAGTTCTGAAGTTATTTGCCTGAGTTTGAATTCCAAATTCCCTCTTACACACTGTGGGACTTTTAGAGTACTTTACTTTCTGGGACTCATTTACTTATTCATTTCATAGAGGTAATGAAAATAATTCTTTGTGCTGTAAATATGTTCAGAGAATTTTGAGACAAGCTTACCCACAAGGAATGAAATATTTTATTTAGATCTATATCTGTATCTGTGTGTGTGTGTATTTGCCATTTATACGTTTTAGTTAATTAGTTTTATTCTTGCCAACAGTTACACTTTGGGTGACAAATGCAGATGGAATACACATTTCCTAAAAATAGTATTCTTTTGTTATATATGAATATGACATATGCATCTTTATTTTTTATTTTTTGATGATTTTGTTTATGTATATAATAAATTCTTGTCATTTTCTCCTTTATTACAGTACCCCATCTCCCTCCTTCTGTCAAGAATTTTCTTTTGCCCAACAAATTCCCTTCTGCTTCCATTTGTATGTTCTACTGACCCAAACAGGACTACCCCTTTAGCATAAATGGTAGCACTGCTGAAGCCAGTGAGTTTCCTTCCCGAGCCAGTGCTGACCATCAATGTTCACTGGGAGAGGGCTGGGGCCACGTGAGCTCCTCCTGTCTGACAGGGAGTGTTGATATGCCCGAGCTTGTGTAGGTCTTCTGTGGATGAGCACAGTTGCAGTAAGTTCATGGATGAAGGGACCTTTTCATGTCCAGAAGATGCTGTTTGAAATTGCTCTTACCTGTTCTCTGAGTCTTATATTCTTTATGCCCCCTCTTGCATTGTTCCCTCAGCCTTGAGAGTGTGGAGTGTAGGGGGATAGGGGTTAGATATTCAGTTCAGGGTTGAGTGCTGCACAGTCACTTACTCTCTGTCTCTTGCCGTGACCGCTTAGCAAATCAGCAGTAGTGAGCTGTCCCCTAGGGCCTACAGGTTCTTAACCAAATCTGTAGAACTATGCATAAGTTGCCTCTTATTGAGTAGACTGTAATAAGTTGGTTACCACCATAACATTCATGCCACTGTTACACTGATAGGCACGTGTTCCCAGGAGAGTTATTACTGTTGCTCACAAGAGTCATAGCTCAAGACTGTTTAGTGCCGCGCCTCCCCAGAGGCCTGCATAATGCATTCTGGTACTGTGAAAATTAGCCACCTAGGTGCAACATTTACATCAGTTCCATTTGCTGTCATCAATGTGTATGGTATCTTCAGCAATCGCATCTTACCTTTAGATTCTGATAAGAAACCAAGAGCAATGTCAATAGTCTAAATTGTTTTCAGGGTCTCTGGGTGTTTCTGAGCAGCAACTTGTGAGAAGAATACCACACCTACCACTGGCAGTTTTGCTTAATCACCGATATTTCGAGGAGGAGCATGGCATGACAATTTCTGCCATCCCTGTTCTCTCCATCTGTGTGTTTCTGTGTGGTACATTTGGATTCAAGCAGTTTTCTTTAAAGTCTACTTTGGGATAAGATAATGTAGTGGTTTCTATAAGGCTTATCATTTCTTCTTAGTGATAATTATCCTTTCCTCACCACCCTTTTACCCTATCACATCCTCCCCTACCCTTCAATCCTGACTCCTTATCAGCCCTTGAATGTTCACACTACTTGAGTTCTTTTTCTTACCCTTTCTTAAGATCCTACCCCTTTCTTTCATGGCCCCCTTCTAGTTTCTTGGCTTTAAGGGGTATACTGGTCAAAAATCTAAATCTGAAGTTTCAAATACTATGCTAAAAACTATATGTAAATGTTAAATTATTAATTTTAGTGACCCTAGTTTGTAGATGATGTTATCATAATTTATACCTGTGGAATCTCAAGCAAAGAAGGAACCTACTTTTATCCTTTTACCTGTGTCTTTAGATATAATGTGGGACAGAAGATGGTCTTTGTGTACATGAATTAGTGGAGACGTAAGGCTTTTGCTTTCTGCCCCTGGTTGTTTTCCTACCTTTCAAAATATCTTTCCTGTCATCACTGTTTGAAAAGTTGAGCTATGTATTCTAAACATCCTTAAAATGATACTTAAATTTGTTTTTAAGAATGTTTTTCAAGAAACATAAAATGAAGTAGCTAAAAAAAGTAGTTTGTTCCCATGGAAGCCAGTCACGCCCAGGCATCTGCTTCTTTTCTCCAGATAAGCTCCTTGGACATGAAATTTAAACACTAGAGATGAAGGGAACATCTTAAACGTTTCTACAAGTAGAAGACAGGGTTCAGGACAGTTAGACAGAATGCCTTGTCAAAAACCCTTACACCAGTGGAAATCAGAAGTCAGCATGTTTATATGGTTAATTACTGCAGGTTGGCAACTTTCCACTCAATAATGGGAAATTGGGATTGAGCACCTTTGCAATTAGGAAAGTATTTTCCCCATATTCCCTTCCTTATCTTCCTTCCTGGATTGCTGTCTGTAGACACAGGTGCAAGGTAATGTGCTGTCTCCAGCCTTTCAAATATTTTCCTAAGTTGCCTCACCTGAATGGATGGGTTTCATATGGAGAAAAGGTCTACTGTGGAAATTTGGGGTTTTTTTTATTTGTCTCAGTGATGCTAATTCACTAGCATCTTAAACTTCTAAATAAATCATGTGTCAGTGATTTCTTTTTTAATATTTTAAATATTTATTTATTAGAGAGACAGGCAGAGAATACAAATCAGTGCTCACCTTCCCCCATGTGGGCTTCCAGGGGTCGAAGTCAGGTCATGGGGTTTGCAGGCAGCCACCTTCCTGTGGACACATCTCACCGCCCCTCAGCAGCTTCCTTTAGATGCTTTCATCTGAGCTCTTTCATTCTGGAGAGCTGTCCAAGGAGTGTGCTTGTCGTCTTCTTCCCCGCTTCCAGCTGTGGAGTCCACGCAAATTATTATTTTCAAGAGCCAGTTTCTTCATATGCTCATCAGTTACCAGACTCAACTTTCATCATTCAGGCTCTTAGAACAGACTGCAAGATGCTTGAGTGGAGTTCCTGTCACATCATCTTCAGTACTGTTGGTTTGGTGTTGGATCTGAAGTGATCCTATGATAAGCTGAACATATATAAGAAAAGTAGTCTTTTCATGTCTGTGAGAAAGACATTACCACTAACAAAAACAGCTGTGTCGTAAGAACAAAAACGAGGAGTGATTTGATTCTGCATCAAATCTGACCTGGAAAGAGAAAAGCCCAAGATAGAAAGGCAATGGGGTACTTCCTTACCTTGGTGTTTCTAATAAGGAGTCCATTCTTGACTATCTCCATGATATTTGCATTGTTCATGTGTCATGTAAGTGAGGCTTACTTATTTTTTTAGGTAATTGAGTTTATATGACTAATTTTAAAAGTTTATAGTTCACAATTAAAATGTTGGATCTCACCATCCCTAATGTCAAAAGCTATGTAATAACTTTGGAAAGGGTTATTTTTGAAAGCACAATGGTTTGCCCATTGCTCCTTTGATCTGGGGGTGACTTGTAGAAGAGAAAGCAAGCTGAGGACCACTCCACATGCGCCTTCAGGAGCTCAGTCAGTGCCTGAGCCAGGTGCGGAAGGGGCGTGGTCTGCAGGTCTGCAGTTGGCTCTGTCCTCCTTGTCCTTTAGTAGCAAGTGTCGCTAGCGGAGCGTGGGATGAAGCAAGCGATGATGCTCTTGGTATCTGCTTTTCAGTGTTGATCATGTGGACTGTACTGACATGATCTAGTGTTCTTTTTGTTTGAAGCTCTTTTAAGAGCCTGTGCTGACGGAGGCGCCAACCGCTTGTACGATCTCACTGAGGGACACCGAGAGAGGTATGCGTCCCCAGCCGGTCCACAGCCCGGCTCATTCTGCCCATGCGTCCCCAGCCGGTCCACAGCCCGGCTCATTCTGCCCATGCGTCCCCAGCCGGTCCACAGCCCGGCTCATTCTGCTCTTGCTTGGCTTCAGTGTCTCCTTTCGGAATCTTCATTTTCCACCTCCATGAGAGTGTGAACTGTTTACCCATGTTGTATTTCCTCTTTGAGTGGGATCTGAGGATTAGGTTTGCTATTCTCTTAAGAACTCCTGATTCTATTTCTCTGAAGCCTCTTCGAGTTACATTGAAACTTGCATGGACTTTGAATGTGGTCTGAAATAAAACTTCAAATCGCCATTTAAGTTGTTAATCAAATACTTTAAATGAATAAAAGCTGCACTCCTATAAAAGAAGTGTATATTCTGCTGTAGCAAATGTGATATATTAGTGTTGAGCAAATCTTAGTGTGACTTGGTATTTATTTCTGAGTCATATACACATATATTCTAGTAGTAAGTTTATTTCTTAGCAATTTGTTCTCGGTACCATCTGAGATTTTTTGAGCCTTGTATATAGTAAGGTATTCTTTAAGTGAGAGAATATGTTTTATGGAAACATTTTACATCTTGTTCAGTGTGAAACGTTTGTAGTCTAGTTTAGCAAACACAAGAAGTTTTAGTGTAGATATAAGTAGATTATGAAATGTAGCTCTATTGCCATCATTTGTGTTAGCAGCTAATTGGAAATGTTTGTCATTCAAAATATCACATATTTGTTGCCAAAAGAAGAATAAAAATGTTATGACATTACCTGCCCCATGTCAAGCTTCCTCAGCTTGTATCTGATGTCTGAAAGCAGCCAGTTTGCCAAGCAAGTTTGCTGTTAGGTCAGCTATATTGATGGGAATTGGCTACATTATCAAAAATGTAATAGTGACAGTCTAGGGGAAATTAAAATTCATACTATTTATACTTGTTTAGTCCTTAACTTCACAAGATCTAACAGTATTCTACCTGATTTTGTGTGGGAGAACATACAAGTTTCCAATGTAAAAAGTACCGCACCCCAATAGTTCACATAATGCCTTGTGTTCCAGAGGCGTAGATTAAGAACAGAGTATTGCTTGTTCCATGTGTGTAGCCTGCTGGCTGCTGACTAATCTACTGTTAAGAACTGATTTTCTAAGGTTAGGAATAATTCATGAATATAATTAAAACTAGAACTGGGGATTCACTCATGCTTCCAACTCTTCCTCAACCATGACAACAATCTAGAATTCTCATGAAAATTTATAGATCTATCTATTGGATATTTTATTGGACAGACTGGGCATTATCAGCAAAGGATAATATAGAGCATTTTCATTCACATTTCTTCAAAAGCACAATTTTCCTAGGTTTAGGACATAAATACCATTATTTTAGCTGTCAGCGTAATTAATTTCAAAATACTCATATCTAGTATTTCTTAAGGTTTATATGTAATATTATAGAAAGTATCAAGATTTATTCAACTTAGGTACAACTCTTTGAGTATACACAAAAGTGTTTTGTGAAACAATGCATTCTCATTGGCTTCTGATTATAATGATGTTTTCAGTGATTTTTACTCTGGCACCTTGGGACATGATTGCCTTAGGTGAGAGTAGAGTCTCTAATAAGGAGTTGGGTGAGACCAAGTGCCTTGTGTGGGAATTAATTCCTTGGAATAAATCTCATTAAGTCCAAGCCTAACCACAAAAAGCTAATTGGACATAGGTGGCTGACTACACATAATTCCTCTTAATTGTATTTTTAACAAAAAGTCATCAACAAAAAAAAAAAAAAAAGGAAAAAAAAGTCCATGAGCTTTAAGAAGCCGGTATGCAGTTTGTGGGCTAGTGTTTGCTGACTCCTACTTACTATTGACATCCCTGGCTGCAAGGTAAAGCCCTGTACTTATGCAACCAGCATGGATTTTTAAGTTTATTTATTTGTGTGTGTGTGTGTGAGAGAGAGAGAGAGAGAGAGAGAGAGAGAACATTGTGTGTCCCTGTGGAGGCTCAAGGGTGACTTCAGGAATCATCCTGGTTTGCTTCTACCTCATTTTTGCTTCACTGAGATTTTTCCAGGCTCTGCCCATTAGAGCCAGAAGTGCAGACTGCTCTGGTTTCTGCCTGGCATTTTTACATGGGACCTGGGATCCGAACTCAGGACCTTCTGTTTGCGAGGCAGAATCTTAACCCCTGCGCCAGCATGGATTCTCCCATTGAAGGGAACAAGAAATACTTTCCCATTCAGAGTGGAAGGAAGGATGAGCAAGGAGGCAGGAGCAGAGGCACAGCAGATGATGAGGGAGTGTAGCAGAGGGAAAGCCAGGCTGGGCCTTCTCCGCTCCGCCCGCTCTGCTCAGCTGTGAGGCACTCAGCCTCTGCAGCCACTGACACAGCCCGGCTGCATCTGTCCCCGTGGAGCCAGCCCCTGGGAGGCCTGAACAGGACACAGGTGCATCCGGGGCCCTGCGCAGATCTGCCAGCTGTTCCTGCTCCAGCCCAGACTCCCAGGAGTAGAACCCGGCAGAGAAAGTGAGGCGGACAGAGCACTGGTTCTTTGTTTTAAGACAGGGCCTTGATAAATGAAAGCTCCCTGTTTCTTTAAAATTGTCTGGTGACACTCGCCTCTAATTTCTAATTTCAGATTGTATATCAGCCCATGGCACTAACTATAAAATACGCACATTCTACGGCACAAATGAAGTTGTACCAAATGTAAAATAATCGAAATGGTCTATTGGATCATAATGCAATGAAAGTAGAAATCAATAAGGAAAACTATAAAAAATATGAAATTGATAGAGATTAGACAGTACATGCCTGAATAACCAGTAGGTTATTGAAGAAATCACAGCCAAAATTTAAGAGCCTACAGAATGCAAATGAAAGCCCTCTTATCGTTTTCTTTGGAATACAGGCAGGGCAGCTCTAAGAAAGTTTACAGCCCCAACCATTTGCATTGAAGTAGTAGAAAGACCTCAGATGAATAACCTAGCAATACACATCCAGGCTCTGAGCAAACCAGAACAGAAGAACCCAAAATAAGAAGTGGAAAAGATCAGAGCAGAAATGATTGAAAGGTAATTGAAAGAGTAAATGAACAACAGATAGACTTAATCAACAAAAGTTGGTCTCTCGAATAAAAGAAAAATAATTGAGATTAAAAATCCTGAGCCAAAGTAACTCAGCAAAATGAAAGGTAAAAAGGGTTGTGGTCACAGAATCCAGTAGAACAGAAGGAATCAGGATACCTGCACTGTCTAAAATAAACGTATTAGTTCCTAGACACATATGATCATTGTAATTAAGGAGAGAGGAATACCTGAAACCACTCCATCACAATCTGTGAGACTGAAGCAGTAATAAAACGTCTCCTGTCAAAGAGAAGTTCTCATCCAGGTTGATGCTGATAAATCTACCAAACCTTAAAGAAGAGCTAAGACTGAGTGTTCCTGGAGCTGCTCTGTAATAGTAAAGACGGGGCACGAAGCTTAACTGACGCCAGCACTCAGCTACTCACAAAACTAGATAAGGATACACAGAAAGGAATCACCATTTTCCTTGGTGAACATAGATTCAAAACTGCCCAAGTTCTTTTAAATTGAATTCATTAATATATTAAGAAAGTCGTGTCTGTGTCCAAGTTTATCTCATACCAGAGGCACAAGGTGGGAGCAACAGATGCAAATCATTGCATGTAAGTCAAAACACTAAAAGGAGTTAAAGACACAAGCCACATGATCATCTCAGCATATGCGGAAAAGTCCTTCAACAAAGTCTAACCTCTTTTCATGACAAAAGCCTTGGAGAAACTACAAACAGAAGGAACACACAACGAGAGACCCACAGCCAACATTGAACAACGTGTGCAGTACTCAGAACATGTCTGTGAAAAGCTGGACTGCCCATGCTCTCCAGTCTCATTCAGTGCGGTGCCTGAAGTCGCCGTGGGAGCAGTAGGATAAGAGAAATCCATGAAAGGATAAAAATAGGAAAGAACAAGTCAAATTAGCTTCACTCACAGATAATAAAATTTTATATTTGAAAGTTCTTTCAGGTTCCACCAGTAACTCTTGGAGTTAAAAAAAATTCAGTGATGTTGTAAGTTATAAAATCAATATACACTAGTCAGTATGTTTTATACATTAATAATAAATTTGTTGAGAAAAGTCAGGGCAAAGTTCCTAGTTACATTAACCTTGAAAAAAAAAATCTAAGAATGCACCTTCTAAAGGACCTACAAGAGACCTCTCAGTCAAAACTTAAAAAAAAAAAAAAAACTTTCAAATACTCAAGAAAGAAATTGGTGATACTAGAAGAGAGAAAAATCTTATTCATGTGTAGGCAGAATTAAGATTATAAAAATATCTGCATTACTGAAAGTAATCTGTGGAATCCTCATCTAAATCACAGTGACATACATCATAAAACTAAAAGATCAATTTTAAAATTTGCATGGAAAGACAAAAGGAGAGAAACCGCTAGAACAGTCGCTGGTAGGACAGCGGTGCTCACAGCTAGGGCAGTCGCTGGTAGGACAGCGGTGCTCACGGCTAGGGCAGTCGTTGGTAGGACAGCGGTGCTCCAGGTATCATAATGCTCAGTCTCCAAGTACAATCCAGAGCTACATGATGAAAACAGCATGGCACTGCCCCCAAACAGACCCGTAGTAGAATAGACTGTGGCATAGTAGAGCACCTACAAATAGACCCACAGGGGTACCGTCTCGTACCTTTTTATAAACTGTGAAAACCATTTTATTTATTTATTTGGAAAATATAGTCCCTTTGGTGCCAGCCAAAGTGGATTTCCACATGCAAAAGAATGCAGCCAGTCCATATCCCTCACCCTGCACAAAGATCAACTCAGCATGGGTTGAGGACCTTAGTATAAGATGAAATTTTTAAACTGCTATGAGAAAACTTCAAAAACACTTCAAGACTGAAGTATAGGAAAGGATTTCCTGTCCCAAGAATTGACAAATCGGATTACATGAAAGTAAGTTTTCTGTCCATTGAAGGAAACAGTCACCCACATGAAGAGATGGGATGTGAAGAGACCTGCGGACCGCATGTCATTCCGGTGATTGGTAACTGTGCTGTGTCACAGTTTCAAAAACTGGGGGCTGGTGAGGTGGATCAGGGTTTTAACCTTTACCTCACAAGCAAAGGGCCTGAGTTCCAATCGCCAGATCCCACGTGGTATTGGCAGGAGGAAGTGTTAAAAGTCCTGCAATCCCAGTCCTAGAAAGCAGAACCTGGAAACTCCAGGGCAAAGCAAAAGAAGGCAGAACAACCAGGATCATTCTAGATGTCACTTTGGGCTTCCGTGGGGACACATACTCAAGTGCACTCTGACACACACACACACACACACACACACACACACACGAACTATTGAACTCAATAGTCATTCTCCATGGAAACATTGAAATGGCCAATAAATATTTGACTCTTCAACATCCTTAGCAGTCTCAGAAATGCAAATTAGAACTGATACACGAGTCAGTGGTTCTCATAAAGAAACATGCTGGAGACAGTGGAAAAAAGAGGTACTCTTATTCACTGCGGGGGGTGGTGGCTGTGTGTGATCAATAAATGGTTTCTGAGAATAAAAATGAAGGAAGCACTACCACATGCCCCGGCTGATCACTCTAGAAACTGTAAGTCCACATTGCACAGAAGCACTTGTGTATCTGTTTGTGTGTTCACTTTCACAATAACCAAGAAATGGAACCAAGCTATGTGGCCATCAGTAGATGAATTGACAGGGAAATTGTGACACATATACACAATCAAATTTTATGTAATCATGAAAGAAAAGAAAAATGAACTGACTTTTCTCAGAAAAGCGAATGCAGCTAGAAAACACTAGAGTGAGTGACGTCGGATTTGGAAAAGCAAGTATTGCTATTCCCCTCATATTTCAAGACTTGTTTAGTATGTATGTGTGTATTTATGTGTGTACAAATGCCAGTCGTCAAGTTAAAAAGGGGAACATGATCAGGATACATGTGATAAGCAAGGAGAAGTGGAGACCAACTCAGGAAAGAAGGATCCAGAGAGGAGAGAGAGGGCAGGTGGAGGTGTAAATGAGACAAAGCATAATGACAGCTGTGCAGGCAGATGACGTGACGAACCCCATTTCTAATGCTAAAGTATTAATTAAAGTGTACAACATCGTAAAATTATGTAAAGAGAAAATGGTCAGTATGATCATTTGGAAAGCATTGCAGCTCAGCGTGATATATGTGGCATGTGTGTATGAGCGTGTGCAGTGTTGTGGGTGAGGAAGGAAGATTGTCCTTTGCCACCTCCCAGTTTCCTGTTGTTTTCTGTTCCAGCAGAACTGGTCACTGTCCTAAGTACACTCTGCCTTTGCCAGCACTCGGCTCCTGACGCTCCCCTTGCGTGCGGAGCTACCGAGGATCACTCTGCTGAGCTGCTCTGACTGCTCTGTGTCCGTAGATCCCGTGCTGGGTGATCGTCAGGTGGTTTTCATGGAGGACGCCAGCATTTCTTGAGCCCGTGGTCAGCTAGTGCCGTGCGTTCCTGGAGGCGCTCTCCGTCCGAGCTGCTGGGACTCGCCGTCTCCTACAGGGTGTATCGCACACGCAGCATCATGCTCACATTTTACCTTGATTTAGAGTCATAAAGACATACATTCCGTACCAGATTATAAATTTCTGTGATATATTACCCTTTAACTTTGCATAATGCGTTTTAATTATTTACTTTCTCATTTTATCTTGTGATTTAGCTATGTGAAGACGTATCTTATATCCTTCACTTAGGTGGTGAGCTCTGAGAAGTTAGTAATCATAATTAATCATCTATATATATCGCTAATATCAAGTACACTAATGAGCATCCTAGAATTTATTGGATTAATGATTTTTCATTGAAATCTTAACAGAGATGTCACTAAGCTAAGCTATTTTTCACCTAGGGATTTCTAACATATAGGATGAGCTGTTTTAAGTGGGTTGATACTCATGAAATAGTACATAATTTTGTTTCTTTTCAGTATGTATAAAGCAGAAAGTTTTTATATCTAAAAAGATCATGCGTTTTTTTCTAAAATACTTATATTTTATTTCCCATTTATTCTGACACTAGGGTACTTGCATTTTAATTTGTTAATCTAGTTTGAACATAATATTCACTATCACTATTAGTGTTATATGTGAAATATATTTTGGTCTCGCTCTGTATTTTGACTGTGGAAGTTAGGTATTTTTAGGTTCATTAGCAGAATAGTCTAAGATACAGTTGTGAATCTTGGTGTTGTATTGTTTAATGGTGTTTGAAGTAGTAGGGATTGTTTTCAGATTAGTGTTCTCAGAGTAATTGGTTAATATAGAAAACTAAAATGAAATATTTCTAGATTATTTTATATGAACGTTATTTTAAGTAACTGGGATGTTTAGTAATTAATATTCTATATAATTTATAAGTGAATTTACCAAAGATGTCTCTGCATTTATAAAATGTTATTCAGTTTAGCATTCTTTAAAAGCTGTAGGATGCTGTGGAAGACTCATTTAAACAGAAAATCAGTACATTCCAGATCTTTCATTCATACAACCCACTTAGTTACTGTTAAGGTTTCAAAGGCTGGGACACAGTTCAGAGGTAGGCCCTTCCCAGGCCTACACAAGAACTTAAGATCAGTCCCAACACCATCCCAAAAGCCTTTTTTCAAATTTTCAGTTTTATATATCCTTATCAGTAAATCAGTCACTCTTTTCAGAGTGATTTATTTAACAGAGTTAGAGGATGACTGCTGTAACTTTAACTGACCCTCTAAGATTGGGTTCTATCTAAGGGAGGGTTGAAGTATTTCAGGCAGCTGACAAAATAGGTAAATGAACTTAATACACAAACCTGGATATCCTGAGTCTAATCTCCAGAACCCATACAAAGTGGAAGGAGAGGAGCGCCACAAAGTTGTCCTTTGACAGTCACACGTACATCCTTGTGCAAACACTCCCACATACATGTCGTGTATACATATGAGTATAACTTTAAAGAGTCTGGGAGAGAGCTGAGCTGGTAAATAGCTTACTACTCTGCAAGTTCCTTGTTCCAGGCATGGTGGTAGATGCTCATAACCCTTCCCTGGGAAGCTGGAAGCAGGCCAGTTGCTTGGAACTCATTGGCCAGGCAGACAGTTCAAATCAGTGACCTCCACATTCAGTGATACAAAAAAGTAATACTAAATGTGATCAATATGACTCATCAACCTGTGGTCTAACACACAGATACACACACACACACACATGCACAAAAACACACACATGCACAAACACATGCACACACAAACATGTACAAATTCATGCACATACTTAACCACACACACAAACAAGTAAAAGAAGTGAATAAATAGCACCGTGTGAGGTTAGTCGTTAAAACAGCTTCTAAAGCTATTATCAGCATAATTAAGGAACGTGTAGCAAAGATCCAGTATGCTCTTGAAGGAACTAGTGATGTGTCATGCATGACTTTGAACTGGGAATTTTGAAGGGTGACTCATCAGGTTCCAAGTCTGAGTGCTCCACTGCAAGAGTGTGAAACTGACAGGAATTTAACATGGGCCACAATTTCTTATACTATTATTTCAGGAACATATCACTGTCATTGATTGTCTTGATGAGGAACCATTGCTTAGGTCAATCATCAGAGGTTTGATTAAGTCAAGAAGATGCAGGATGGCCTTCGAAGCTGTGGTTCAGTGGACAGTAGGAGGTCAGCAGGCCCCTGCTACAGTGTCAGGCAGCAATCACAGATATTCATGCCATTACCATCAGGCATTCAGTGACTGCGCTTCTTGGAAGGTTGTAAGCATTGTTCATGTCAGGAATAAACCGTATAGTATTTGGCCCTTGTTCTGTTTTCTTTTAGCTTTGGTTGCATATGATTTTGTACAATAAGCTTGACTGTAATTATGCAGATAGTTGTCTTTGAAATGCTTGACTGCTTTGTACTCACTAGGACAATCAAGATTAAAACGTGTCCGTTGTCCCCAGAAGTACCTTGGCAACTGATCCCCTCTCCTACAGCCTACTCCAACTCGGCAGTGTTGCGTGACACTTCATTGTCCTCCAAATCTGCCTGTTTCCTTTGTCACGTGCTTGTGAGATCCATCCATGTTGTTATCTGTCAGTAGTATGTAAAACTCTCCATTTCCTTGGAAACCATTGCCATTTTTTAAAGTGCTTCTTTCAAAAGTTTGCTAGTTCTTTTAAGTAGAACTGAGAAAATTCTTGGAATTGTCAATTCAACACTATAGGTTATATAAATAATTGCAAAGATCCATATATAAGGTTTCTAAAAATACTTGTATACTGTTGAATTTTTTATGAGCTAAGTTAATAAATGTAAATTTTATGTGATAGGCTGCTGTCAAAAATCTGAACATAAATTGTGATCCCAATAACCTTTAACACATATAATAGCAATTTCATTCGCTCGCTGGGACAAGTTCTTTCAGTGATGAGATTTAGTTCTATCATTTTCAAGCATTTTGGACACAGTCAAAAGATTCGCTTCATCATACTTCAACACTCACAGGAAGGAAACGCACAGAAAGTTTGCTGAAGGAAGCGAGGTTGTTCAGCTTCGTTTTTAGAGACCTCGCTTTGCTGTGGTTAGTCATTTTTTTTTTTGGCGAGTTTCTATTTAGAGCTATTTATGCAGTTAAATCACTGAGCTCTGTAAGCACACCGGCATGGTTGGATATTTGAATGAAAATGATGGAGGGCAAAAATGATTAGCACATTTAAAAGAGAATTTACAACCGAGGGCTTGGTAGTAAAGAACCTTCCACAACAAGCTGTAAGAGTACATTTATCTTGAATCATTGATTAAATTAGTTAGACAGTCCATTTTAGTCTGTTGGTTATCAAATATCATAAATCGGATCTCTCAAAGTTATCCACAAAGGGCTGTGAATCATTCGCGGTACCAGAGGGATGGATGTGTATGTAAAAGGCAGTGTTTGTCAGAACATGCCAGAATCCAGAATCTCACTTCAGAGTGAGATCATATTAGCTGCAGCAGGAAGTCAGTTTACAACTAGATTTCATCAGAGGCATTGTTCCTTATGGCTGTTCTATTTCATAAAGTATGTTCCTGACAGAACCTGTCTCCTTTCTTGCTCTATGGATGGAGTCTTCAGAAATAATTACATTCTAGTGATTTGTCAAGAAAAACCAGGAACATTTGTCAAAAGTTTTGAGTAACGCATGGCTCAGTTTTACTTTCATTTCAATCTTACTTCTCAAAAAAGGTTGAATTGTTTCACCACTTGTTGCTAGTCTAAGCAATCATATTTTCTAATAACTTCATTTCTTATATTTAATTGATTTTTAAATCACTTAGCTAAAAATTGATAGTTGATAGTAGTTACATATTATCATAAACATAAAATTATCTTTTAAAGATTGAGTAGCTCCTGATTATATGGCTGGTCATGTAGATCTACACTTTTGCAAATTCACCTACATGTTTGCTTGATGACACACATTTAGACACTTCCTGCATGGTTTTCTTTTCTTTTTTTCCATTTTCATATATCTTTTTGTGTAATGTCCATGTGCATATGAATAATTGTGTGTGTGTGTGTGTGTGTGTGTGTGTGTGTGTCATGTACACATGCGTGTGTGTGGTGTGGACTCAATGGTGATTGTAGGAATCATCCATGATCATTCTTCCATCTCACCTTTTTGGAGACAGGAGTTCCAGTGAAACTCAAAGCTCAACACCAGTCAGGCCAGACTAGTTATCGAACTGCTCTGAAGATTCCCAGGACCTACCTCCTGAGTTTGGAATTACAAGTGAGGGTCCTCCACTCCCCCCGCCCCCTGGGGACTTTATATGGGATTCGGTGATCTGAACTCTGGTTTTTTCTTTTGCATGGCAAGTACTGTAACGCTGAGCCATCTCTCCAGCCCATGATTTTATTAAAATTGGGGTTTATGTCACTGGACTGACATGTATCCGTGTAACTGTACAGTAGACATTAGATTTGGGTCGGTGATGATGACCGGAACCACCAGCGGTGTCCCCATTGGAAGTAGAGAGAAAAGTGGCAGCTGGAGTGCAGCGGGCACAGGCTGTGCAGTAGTTGTATGAGCCTCGAGGCGCTTCTGAAATCCAGGTTAGAAATGTGTGAATTTTGCCTCCAGAGCTAGAAGGGTCAGGAATATCCTGATAAATTCCAGCAATGTGACAAAATTCAGTACCGTTCCTGATAAAAGCAATCGAGTGAGATGGAAGAATGATCATGGATGATTCCTACAATCAACATTGAGTCCACACCACACACACGCATGTGTACATGTGCACACACATACACACACACACACAATTATTCATATGCACATGGACGTTACATAGTAAAGGCTTTACATGAGAAGCCTGTAGCAAGCGTCATCCAAGATGGTGAGATGCTTGATTCCTGTTCAGACTGGTACTTGAAGGCTTCACTACAGTTGTAATAAAAAGAAACAAGTAGGAAAGGAAGAAGTCAAGGTATTCCTATTTGGAGATGACATGATTCTGTACTTAGAGACACAAAGACCACCGAAAGCCCCTATAGCTAAACATGTTCAGTAAAGGCATAGATTATGAAATTAGCCTACAAAAAAATCAGTGCCTTCTTATATACCTAAGATGAGCAAAGTGAGAAAGAAATAAGAGAAAACAATCCTATTCACTTAGCCTCGAAAAATGAAATATCTCAGAATAAACTTAACCAAGGTTTTGAAAGATCTACAGAATGAAAACATTAAAACACTGAAGAAAGAAGTTAAAGATGATACCAGAAATCAAAAAGACCTCTCATGTTCATGCAGTGGTAGGATGAATACCAATGCAATCCAACCAAAATACCAAAGGAGGTGTTCACAGAAATAAAAGGACAATGTCAGAACTCATATGGAAGCACAAGTGGCTGCAGATGCTAGAGCACTCCTGAGCAATGATGGAGTCATGATTACATCCAATTTTAAGCTATACTATAGAACCACGGTAATGAGGAGGGCATGGTCCTGGCGCAGTAATGAGTGTAGGCACATTGATCAGTGGAATAGAATTGAGGACCTGCATGAGCTACAGTCTCCTGAGTTTTGATCAAGAGGTAATATAATGGAACTGGAAGAATCTAAATTGCACAGGAAATAAGGTCAACAGTTAGTAAGTGGGACTTCATGAAATTAAAATTTTCTGTTCTACAAAAGAAATTGTTGAGGCAATACTCAGAATGGGAGAAAATCTTAAGTATTCATATATCTGACAAAGGATCAGTTTACAAAGAACTCCAAAAAATAAGTATCAAAAGAGCTAACAACATAATTAACAATGGACTTTGGATCTAAATTGAAATATTTAAAAAGAAGAAATTCAAATGTAAAAAATATCATCAAGAGTATGCAATATCCCTATACATCAGGGAAATTAAATTAAAACTACTAAAAGATATCCTCTCACCCCACTCAGAATGATTAAGATCAAAAACACAAATAACAACAAATGCTGGCAAAGGATATGTGGGAAAAGAGAATCCTTATTCATCACTGATGGGAATGTAAGCTGTTGCAGCCATTTTACCAGTCAGTATGAGTTTTTCCCAGAAAACTAAAAATTGAAATATCATGTGACCCCAAATACCAATGCAATCCAACCAAAATACCAAAGGAGGTGTTCACAGAAATAAAAGGACAGTGTCAGAACTCATATGGAAGCACAAATGGCTCTTGGCATGACCCCAAATGCTTTGTATTTTACTAAAGAGGCGTTTGTACACCCACGTTCCCTGAAGCTCTATTCATAGTAGCAAAGAAATTGAGTTTTGTGTGGAGTCCAACAATAGATGAATGCATAATGAAAATGTGGTACATAAAAACAGTGGAATACTATGCACCTATCAAGAAAAATGCCATTATGAAATACTGTGGTAAATGGAGAGTACTAGAGAATTAATATTCTCTATACTGAGCAAGGAATCTGAAACACAGAAATACAAGCACCACATAGTTTCTCTTATATATCATGCTACCATTGACCATCAGATTGGTGCACTTTGCCAGGAACATGTATAAAAACTAAAAAGGGACCGTTGATTGCAGGGATAGAGAATCCTAAAGAAGGAGACCCTATTACTAAAGACACCACACACATAGATCACTGTAACAGATTTGGGAGCTTTCCCCTTGCTGGCCAGTTTTCATAGTACCAGAAGGTAACATGCAGGCTACCAGGGAAAAAGCAATGAAACAGTCTCACGTAGAATTATGGGAAGACTGGCAAGGTTTTGGAAATATGCAGGAATTACAAGCAAGCTGAATGCCAGCCCCCCAACTTTGCTTCCACTCTTAGAACAGGATGCTAGGATTTGCATTGAGGACATTGTGCATGGATTGCCAGCCGCCCCTCCCTTCTGGGACAACTGCGATCAGCTGAACTGAGGTTGAGAGGAAGCAGTTGTCTGCCTGTGTCCTTGCTTCCAGGGTGTCAGGGTGGCATTTGTCTCTAGAGGGGGCTTGGTCTTCCTTCAGGGTTCATACCTTGCTAGTTGTTAAATACAGAGGGATAGCCATGTATAAATAGAAACAAAACCGTCAGGTAACCACAGCGCCCACCACAGCATCTCTCTACTACAAGTATTGTGTGTTAATGTGGGCTTTAGTCTTTATTATTATTTGTTATTCTCGTCCTCTTTTTCCCTCCACACATGCCTCCCTCACTTGATATTATCTTATTGCAATGTCCCAGTCCCCAGTTTGAAATCTTTAAAAAATTCTTCCTTACCATTTTTTAAATTAAGTGTGTGTGTGTGTGTGTGTGTGTGTGTGTGTGTTGTATGTGGGTGGGTGTACATGTTTGTGAGGGCATGCATATAGAAGGGCACTTTAAAGTATTTTATTTGTATGTGTGTGCATGCATGTGTGTGTGTGAGAGAGAGAGAGAGAGAATGAAAGAGAGAGAGAGAGAAAGACAGAGAGAGAGAGAGCACCGTGTGTCCATGTGGAAGACTTTTGGGAATCACCCTGAATTGTTTCTACTTCATTGTCCTTCACTCTGGGTTTCTCAGATCCCACCTTCCAGTGCAGGCAGTAGAGGCACTTCAGTGTGTGTGTCCGTGGAAGCCAAGGGTGACAGGGATTCATCCTGTATTGGTCTACCTCCCTGTTGCTTTAGTCGAGGAATTCTCAGGCTCCACCTTCCAGGGCAGAAATTACAGGCTTCTGCTATATCTGCCCAGCGATTCTGTGTGGTGTCTGGGGATCTGAACTCAGGTCCTTTTGCGTAGGAGTCATGGGCTTCAACAACAGCGCCATCTCCATGGCCTGATTTTCAGTTCTTTCTTTGGCCAGCAGTCAGTCACGGTTCCATGTGATTGGCCCTCAGCAGGCTCGCCCTCCTTTCCTGACGGTGCTGTTTGGGAGGTTGTGTCCCCTTCACAGTGCAGCCTTTCTGGCAGAGGAGGCCTGAGCTGGGCAGGCCTGGAGGTGTGGTCCCCAGCCCGCCTCCTTTCAGTTCTCTCTCACTGCTCTGCCTTGAGGGTGGCCACAGTGACCTGCCTCCAGCCGTGCCATCTGCTTTGCGAATCCTGCCGTAAAGCACTGTCTCCTCACTGGAATCCTAAGCCGATAAATCCCTTCCTCCCTTAAGTCATGAGTGTTTACTCACAGGGGAAGGAAAAGCAATTGCAGTAGGTTCCCAATCAATGGGTTCCAGCCACACCTTCAAAGGTATGCGTCACCTTGCACTTTCTTTCCATCCACTGCTCTTTACTTGCCTCCACCACTGTGTCTTCCAGTCAGTACTTTTTCTTCTTTCCTAGCTGTTCCCTCTTTCTGATGACATGAGTCTTAATGTTTCAGTACCTGCTCTATTTCCCAACTTCTTTAACATCTCTTCCCTTCCCTATCATGATATGTAGCAATTACTCTCTCTGCTGCTGCTATGATCAGCATTCAAACTCAAGCAACTTAGAGAAAGGTCCCAGAGTGGGATACTGTCCCTTAAGGCAGAAAAAGGCGTGGCTGGCTGCAGAAACTGGAGGTGGCTTAAGTCACATCCATCATGGAGGGTGAGAAAGCTGCGACTAGGGCAGGGCTGACCAACCTCAAGGCCCATCCCTGTGATGTGCCTTCCTCCAGCAAGATTCCACCTCTTAAAGTTGCCACAGTCTTCCCAAATGACAGCTGAGGATTCGTTTCACATCTCACAGTTTGTCCTTTTTGAGTCTGACTTATTTTGCTTAATTTAACAATTTCCAGTTCCATCTGTTTCTCTGTACACGTCCTAATTTCATTTTTCTTCATGACTACTTACAATTCCACTATATGCATAGCATATTTTCTTCTGTTGATGGACATATGGGCTGAGTTTGTTGACTGGCTCTGTGACCCGTACAGCTGTGAACCAGGGTATATACGTATCTCTGTGAGGTGCTGACCAAGCCCCGGGGTGGATACCTAGAACCACTAGCTGGCTCACGCGGGAGTGTTGTCATTTCTGTGAGGAACCTCCACACTGCTTTCCATGGCTCTGCACAGGTAATGACCTCATGGATATTTCTGAAGGAGAAATGGAAGGGGCAATAAATTCTTGAGGGGCAATAAATGCTCAAGAACTGCTCAACATCCTTACCCATCGGGGATGGGCAAATCAAGATGGCTTTCAGAACCCACCTCCTTCTAATCAGAGAGTCTATCAAGAAGAAAGCAAGTAGCAGCAAAGAGGGGGGAGAACATGGTGCAGGCCGGTCTGTGTGCCGGGGGACAACTCCTTGTGGTGAGGACGGGCAGAGAGCTCCAGCGGCCACTCGTGTGATGCAGGTGATAACTGAAGGTGCCTTCTGGAGCTTTAACACTGAACTAGAAGTTGAATTGGCCTCTAGTTTTACGAAAAGCATGTTTTCAATTTAGAGAGTATATTATGTTACATTTTATAACTAAATTCTTTTAAATTCTATTCACATGATGCACAGCTTTTATTTGCATAAAAAGAGTATTTTTATACTTCTTTTGTTTTTACTTTTTCTCCCCAAATAATACTAAGACAAAGTTTATATTCCATAACATAGTACTTTTTTTTTCTTTAACTCAGTCTGGATCTTCATGATGATTGTAAAAATATTTTGCAACTTTAAGGCAAACCTTTCCTTTAAAAATACAGTAATAATAAATTTTTATGGCACATCTTTTGTAAGATAAGAATTTCCATATTTCGCTCCTCTAGTAAAATCAGTAAGGCAAGTCTGAAAACAGAAAAACAAAACAAAACCTGTTTCCTGACTGGCAGAGCCAGCCGAGAGGCAGGTGGAGGCCGGTAGCTCCGCCCACACTTCTTTTCAGAGCCCCGATCATTGTTTTGCTTCGTGTGAAATTCTTTATCACTGGTGGTCTCTAGTGTGCGTTCACTTTTCCTGCCTGGATGGACATGGCTGGTTGTCATGACTGGAGAGGTGCTCACGTACAACGGCGTTCCGATGCTCCTCTTCACCGTGACTGGCTTTCCCGCGAAGCATCCTCTCTGTGGTACTTGCTCTCAGAGTCTTGCCTAGGATGTGCTGAAACAGGCAGTGGCTGTCTATTGTGTTGCTTCTTCTAATGTGTTCCTTCAAGGGAGGAACAAGCACGTGACGTAGTTTGCCAGATCCCATGACCAAAGTATGTGCCAAAGCTTGCTTGCTTGTCCAATTACAGACAAATCCACTGTGTTCACGTTAACGTTGATAGACTCGTACATACAAAGAATACAAAGATGAGATAGTGTATATGAGCCAGATCTGTGTCATCTAGGATGAACTTAAACTTTTTTTTTGTTTATTTTTCTGTTACTGTGTAATTGAAACCATGAACTCACTGTGGCTCTGGGCTAGATTCCAAGACTTGGTTTTGGTATTTTTTTATTTTGAGATAGGGTCTCATCAAGTTTCCCAGGCTGGGGAACCAGATCAGCCAAATGTCTCCCCATCCTAAAGATCAGGGAAACTTGTGGAAGAGAGGGCAGCAAGATTTTAAGAGCCTAAAGATATGAAGACTACTCCATACAAGTTAAGGCCACAGCAAGCATAATCAGACTTTGCATGACCTGCACAATGACTGACATGTAAATGACCCTCCAAAGTCTAGCATGGATCACAGGCACTAGGATCCTTAGAGGCAAGGGATTAACAGTCATAATAGTGTTCCCATACTGAAGGGGAGCCAAAGAAAGGGCTCTGGGCAATGCCACTGAGTCCTTACACCTCACTAGAGTGAAGGACTCAGGGAAGTTTGGCATTCACACAAAAGAACGTTCCAGGGGATGGAGGGGGAAGGAGGAGGCTCTAGAAGAAGGGGGAGGAAGGGGGGGTGACAGGAAGAGGAAAAGGGAGGAGGATATAAGGGGGACTGGGGAAGGGTGGAGGGAGGGAAGGGACCAAGGTACCTATTGAGCTTATATGATTGGGGAAAAATAAATAAATATAAAATTTAAAAACAGTTTCCCAGGCTGGCCTGGCCCGTGTCCTGTTGCCAGCTTGGGAGGCGCTGTGCTTGAGATCCTCTTGCCCCAGCCAAGATCATGGTACCAGGCCTGGCTTTGAGGGTTTTTCTTTTCTGCTTTGAAAACATGCACTGCCCATCCTTTCTGTCCTTGCCTCTCACAAAAGTAATATACTTACTGCAGTGACTTGGGAAAAATAAAAAAAAATTTTAAAAAGCCTGAAGTCACGTTCCTATGAGAAGCCATTGTTAATGATTTTACCAAGATCAAATAAAGATCAGGAGTATATGTCTGAGTCGCTAAGTACATGTATGCATGACCATAGGATAAAATGAATGTTATATGCATATTTATATTCTTTTACATATTCTGTTTTCTTAATATTAAGAGATTAAGGGATGTTGTGGGGAGGGAGAAATCATTATGGTAACTTTTCAGATCATCTGCCTTAAGTGGGAAGAATGATGGAGCTCAGGAGGAAGGACCCTGGTCAGAGAGGTGGTCAGCTAGGTCTTAAAGGCCCTTTAAGGGATGTCAGCGATGCTCCGTGGTCCCGGGAGAGACATTGGGCATCTGCGGCAGTGAATAGCACCAGCTGTCTCCTCAAGGCCCTTGACAGAAGAGTTGTAGAGCTTGCTGGCCAATTTTTATGGAAAGAAAAAATATAAAAAATAATTGGAAGTTTTTTTAAAGGATACATTTAAAAAAATAACTGGGAAATTTTGAGTAGGTATTGCAGTCAGCCTGCATGTTGCTGATAAATGACCATCAAACGTCTTAAGGAAACAAGGGGTTTATTCTCTTACAATAGACTGGTTACAGTTCATAGTCCAGTTTGATGGGGGAGCACGTATCAACACCAGAGCTGAGGGAACTGGCCACACCATCTCTACACAACACCTGAGAGAGGGACAATCCTCACTTGCCAGATCAGCATGTCTGGCCGAGTGAACACAAGATGCCGAGTCTCTCAACCAGCTCTCCGTGATTTATCCAGGGCCTAACCCCACCCACCATGGGCTGGGTCTTCCCCATCAGCTAGATAATCTCCTGCAGGTTTGCTCTGGGCTTATCCCAACTACTAATTCTCCACAAATGTTCCCAGAGCTCAAACCCTCAACTGTCAAGTTGACACTGCATAATCGCGACAGTGGAGAAACCAGAGATTTCATGTAGATGAGCACTTTGGTTAGCCATAAACCTGAACACTGGGTGAGTGCTGGGTACTTAATCCTGAGTCGAGGAGGGATGGAGAATTAAGTCATGAGAACGTGCATGCCTGCTAGGCTGTGGGACTATGCTTAATATTTGTAAGTGCAGAAAGAAGGAAAAGACGTCCGGGGATTGAACGATGGAGCATTCCCAGTGTCTCAGCATCTCGAGGAACTGCAGTCCTTGTTCTGAACTGAAGCAAGGGGACTCAGGAACAGAGTGACCATTTCATTCCCCTCTTCCCTGTCCAAAATACCTCTGCCTCCTGTGCCCTGTGTGCCTTTGACTTTGTGCAGATCAGCAACACTGCGTGGGGCTCCTCCTTGATCCTGAAAGAACTCAGTGAGGCAGATGTTTAGCCCTTTTCAACTCCTTGACCTTTTCAACCTGCCAGGTGGAAAGTAGAGACAAAAGGCCAAATGTAAACGCCAAATTCCCACACTTTAGCAGTCACCCCATGGACATTAGACTCATGATATATTATGCAGGCATCTGAGACTTAGCCCTTAATAACCCATGGTGCCTTACAAAAAGGTCCAGTTTCAAGAAAAAAAAACTTACATGGTCAAATTCACTATTCATAAGATGGTGAGATGTCTACGTCTTCATCCAGATTCAGTCACTGAGCAAATAAGTGCCCTGACATAAAGTCAACTATGTAATAGCATTGGAAGAAATGCTGTATAGAACTTGCACTCTTTGTCAGTGGAACTTCCCTGCTGCTTTCTCACAGTATCTTTCAGTAGCTCTGATCAAAGGAGAAGAGAGAGGTAGGAGAGGAGGGAGAAGAGATATGTATTCCTATGTATACCTACTGTTGGTGGTTGTATGTTCTACAAATATCAAATAACCACATGAAACCATTCCGTTAGGTTTTTGTTCTTCTGTCTTCTAATGGCTTTATTTATCTCATAATCACTATGCAATTTTATGGTTGTTCCGTCTTTCTATTGAGGCGTAGTCTCAATACGTAGCCCCAGGATGGACTTGATCTGCCCGTCTCAGCCTCCTAAGTGCTGCCTGTCCTGAGGTGCAGTACCCCTCCTGACTAAACTGGGTACAAATTATTACCCATTTAAAGTGTTTAGTCTCAATACACCCATGTGATAATTAGTGTTGACCATATGATTTACTCGCCTCCGTGCTTTCTTTCATGATTATAAAATGTCTACAAATTTATATGTACTCATTATTTTCCCTTTGTTTTTAAAGAACATGACCATGGCAATAGTTTGAAAACTACATAATTCTTTAAAAGGATATGTTATGATCTATTCCACATTCTGTATTTGGTGAACATCTACTCTCCCTTCCTTTATTCATAGCAATACTACTGTTTCAAGTATCTTAGGTGTTGTGTTTTTACCAATTACACCCCCAATGTGGGATATACCTTCTTTACAGATATTTCATTTACAAATACTCTGGTCTGAGAACAAAACCATCATCAAGTCGCCTTGCTGATACTCATCTCTTCTCAATCTTAGTCTTGGTAGTAATTTGTGGAGAAGTTGGACCATCTTTCAGTACTAATGAGTGAGTTGACCTATATTAACAGTTAAAATAGGAGAGGTATATTGTGACCCAGAGGAGATCAGTGACTACATAATCCATATGCCACATCAGCTCTAAAAAAATCTTGTGTAAGCTGTGACTTTTATCATAGTATAGCTCTTCCGTGTCTGAGAAGTGTCATCCCCAGTAAATACTTCTTCAGAACACTACAAGTACCATGGCCTAGGCACTCCAAAAACGTGAGGTGGCTTTTAATTACGGCATCAAAAAGTACATTTCAGGAGGTTTTGAAAACTACTATATTTTATTATGGAAACATACTAATTTTATTAATCTTAATATACCAGAGAATTTTTTAGAAAAGGCTCTTTAGAAGTAAGCAGTGTGGTCTAATTTGAATGTATGTAGGTTATACTGGAGAAAATTATATTAGAAGTTAACTGAAGTTATCTGTATAATTTTGTTTCCATATTAATATTTATATGAATATAAGTGAATTTAGATGATTGCTTTTTAATCATTCACCATGTAAGATAAAAGGAAATCTAATTCTCAAATATAATTTGGCCTAAGGGGACAGATGCTCTGCAGTTTCTGTATATCAACTCTTAGCTTTCATTTTTATTTATTATCAAAATCGATATACTATTTGGAAACTGACAAATTGGTTCTAGATACCTGAAGGGCTAGTGTTTGGAAAATCCTATGCAGTCAGTCTCATTGGGAAGTGACTTGATCTAGACATTGATCTAGATTGCACAGAATGGGACCCTAAAGCTGGGGTGGTGGCTGCTCTTTATGGGACAGTAGATTGGACTCCATTCTTACAAATTCACTTGTCTCATTGATCAAAGTTTATTGAGGCTTATGAAAGGGATTATTCCTCCTATCCCTCCAGAGCCAGTATTCCCTGATCCACAAAGTATGAATTTGTATATGATAAAATAGTAGATAGTGGAAGCTTTTCAAAGAAACTTTGTTAAGTGAATGAATTCATTTAACAAGAAAAAAGTAAAGATGAATAAGCAATCCTTCATTACAGCTGGGCTAAAATGTAAAGAATAAAATAAATAGGAATAAAGTAAAATTGAAAATATAGAAATGATGCACAAAGTATTTTTAAGATAGGAAATTTATAAGATATTTGAAATCAGATAAGGTGATTTAGAAACTTGAACATGTTCATTCCTTTCCAGTTTTGCCTTATGAAAAAACTAGTTTATTATACACAGTTTTGCAGGTGTATTCATTGAATGAATGCTAAATAAAAATGAAGCTGGTTCTGGTCACTCATATACAGAAGCCAGTGTGGTGGAGGTGATTGATCGTCCTGACCCAGGACCTTTGATGCTCTGCCATTGAGCTGATCACCAGCCCTTGTTGCTGTCACCATCATTGTCGTTTAACCCACTGAATTCCCAGCTCTTCAGATTCAACTTCTGCAGTTGAATCTGTTCTCCAGGGAGGCGCCACCATACTTGGCACCATGCGATGCATCTAACCATTTAGTCTAAGGAAGAAACAGAAGTTAAGGAAAAATTGGCCCAACACAGCTCAATCAGATTAGGCTTGATCTAAGAAATGATATTTTGTAATCCCCCATAATGCAGAAATTCACTACAGTGACATGAGCACAACCAGACAACACTATTTACAATAGCAAAGTTATGGAATCAACCCACATGCCCAACAGTTAGGATAATGAAAAGTGGCATATTTATACAATGGAATACTAACTACTCAGCCATCAAAAAAGATGAATTAATGAAATTTGCCAGGAAATGGATGGAATTAGAAAAGAATATATTGAGTGAAGTACCCTACACACAGAAAGTGAGACACCATATGTACTCTCTAGTAAGGGGATCCTAGTTCCAAACCCACTTAATGACATATTCAAAGGTAAATCTCTGTAATACTAGTAATCACAAAGGATTATAAACAAGGAAGGGGAAGGAAGGCCTCAAAAAAAAAAAAAAAAAAAGGAGATAGGGGATCATGCTTCAGTAGAGCAAATAGGCCATGGTCAAGTTCTGCATGTAAGTAGCGAGACATCTGATACAGCTCACTCTCACTTCCCTTCTGGTCACTTGCGACTGAGCAGGTTTGATCTCACCAGTCAGGGAAGATATAGGGATTGGCAGACAGATGGTAACCATCCTGCAAATGTGACACTGACACCACCACCCCCCACATACACACACACACACTGCTGTGTCCTATTCCTATTCTTCCATCTACCTTTTAGTCTCCTCTTATATTAAGATCTTCATTTAAACAGTCTTTTATCTTTGGTTAGGAGGTGACCTTCAATACCAATCAGGATGCAGCCAAGGGCAGTGCAGGAATAGCAAAACTGAAAACAACAACAAACCATAATTCGGAACACCAGAGACCCTACATTAATCACCTGGAACCAGACCAGCCAAATCTCTCCCCATCCTAAAGCTCAGGGAACCTTGCGGAAGAGGGGGCGGCAAGATTATAAGAGCTTAAAGATGGCAAGGACCAACAATATGCAAGATACTCCATTCAAGTTAAGGCTGCAGCAGCCAGAATTTGACTTTGCCTGACCTGTACAATGGCTGACGTATCAATGACACCCTGAAGTCTAGCATGGATCGCAGGGGAGAAGACTCCAGGCAGTAAGATTCTTAGAGGCAAGGGATTAAATAGTCATAATAGAGTTCCCATACTAATGGGGAGCCCAAGATGGGGCTCCAGGTTATGCCACTGAGTCCTGAACACTCACTAGGGTAGAGAACTCAGAGGGAGGTTTGGTGTTCACACAAAAGGATGCTGCTCCAGGGGATGGAAGGGAGGAAGGGGGAGGCACTGGGAGAGGGAGAAGAAGGGAGGAAGATGAAAGGAAGGGGGGAATGGGAGGGGAGGAGGGAGGGAGAGGACAGGAGTACCTATTGAGCTTGTATGATTAGGAAAAAAATAAAATGTTGGAGAAAAGAATAAAAAAATAAAACCTTTAGTCAAAATTTTTTTTATTTTTTTATTATTATTATTATTTATTCAACTGTGCATATGCGTGTGTATGTGCGCACGCACGTGTGTCTGTGTGTGTGTGTGTGTGTGTGTGTGTGTAGAACCACGGACGAATTCGCGAACCACCATGGACGCCTCCACCTCCTTCTGCCAGGGATTCACAGGCTCCGCCCTACCAGGACCAGAAGCGCAGGCCGCCCCCACTTCCGCCTGGTGTCTATATGTGGGATCTGGGATCCGAACTCAGGACCTTCCGCCTGCAAGGCGGAGGCTTAACCCCTGAGCCACCTCTCCAGCCCCCTTTAGTCAAAATTCTAACAAAAGGAATGAAATTTCAAGTTCAGCTAAGAACAAAATTGGTTATCATGTTCCTCTTTAGTAATATTAGCCTGAGTGTTCACATAACAAATTTAGATTCAAGTTTATGTCTTTGACTTGGTTTTTACTCTTTTTTTCTGTATGCTAATAGGTCAGCTTTCCTCTACTGGTAGTACGTGGAGAAAGGATAGGAAAATATATTTTTTCTCTGCTTTTTAAGCCAAATGCAGCAGTAATATGTCTCTAGCCTGGGAAAGTTCTCCTGAGAAATTTTATGGGCTCCCAACCCCTTAGTTTATAAGTAGTTTTTCCCCAAGAGCCTGATTGTCCCCTTTATCTTGGCCTTCATGGCCAAGATTTATCTCCCATACCTGAGATCTCATCTCTTTCCACATGCAATGCCCACCAAGATAAGTTTCCAGTCTCCCTGTAACTAGGGAACTAATCCATTAGGTAATGATTTAGCCCTCTCTTGAGGACAATGTTATAGAAGAGTTGCTATTCCTCTGAGTCAGAAAACCAATTAAATAAGCACATGCTGATCTAATTCTCATCTTAAGTGGATGTCAGAATTGTTTGTAGGAAGTGAAAATGAGCCTTTCGTCATTCATGACACACATCTCGCAGGTTCCACTGTTAGTTTCAGCATTGAACATCCAGAGTGTTGATATTTCTCTGCACTTAGAGGTTTTAAGTGTGGTAATGAAATTCTGCCAGGTCATCATTCAGATGCTCTGTGCAATAATAATAAATGATGATCTTTGAGGATAAAATTAATTAAGCTTTTTATAATTGAATTATGAGAAAATATTAGCAAGAAAATGAATTATGATAGTCTCATATCACAAGACAATTCACATTTGAGAATCTCTCCCTATGTAAAACTTGGGGTTTTACAAGTGTTTCAAGCCTACCCAAAAAACTCTTGTTTTTAGAAATATGTTAGATAATTTAGAAAATGTCTTTGGGCTGAGTCAGCCTGATATTGTGTAATGAATGCTGATGATCACTTGTTATACTCAAATCTATTGAGGGTTCCACACGTCTATAAAGGTAAAATAATGTTAAGCTCATATATGTGTAATGGGTAATAGATAAGCAGAAAGTGTATGCATATGTCAGGAGATTTAGATTTGGAGCTTTTTCAAAATTTTACATTTATTCTGTGTGTGTGTGTGTGTGTGTGTGTGTGTGTGTGAATGCATTTCCCCATCCTGTTGTATGTGCATGGGCCAAATACATGACCCGTGAGAGTTTATTCTTCCTTCCATTACGTGGGTTCCAGGCATTGAACTCGGGTCATCAGGCTTGACAGTGGTTATTTTTATTTGCTTAGCCATCTCGTGGCCCCTTGAGTTGGAAAATGTTTAAAACCAATAAACTTCCTTAAAGTTTTTTGTTTGAAATGATAAATATGGTCTGAGTTAATAGGTTTGTTAGGACTAGATGGTTTGCCTGGATTTTGGTATTGAAACCAAGAATGTGCAACAGGACACACTGTTCACTTCGAAGACAGTCTGATTCTCTTGCTTGTATATATTAGTTATCTCTCTGGTCCTTATTGTTGCAATTTTGACATTTACTGAATGAATACATCATTCTAGTTGACTCACATGGAACTTTTCCTTTCAGCTTTTTGCCGGAATTCATCAATGGAGACTTTGATTCCATTAGGCCTGAAGTCAAAGAGTACTACAGTGTTAAGGTAAACCATGCTGCCTTTATATTCACAATCTTGCTGGTGCAATGGTCTTCCTGTGGTCTTGTTTAATTTCTTAAGCTATATTTATAACTTAAGAAACTCATTGTTTGGGTACTTTAAATTTATTTTAGAAATTAGAAATTCAATTTTAGAAATTGAAATATAATTTCCAAATGGAAATTTAGAAATGACAAATGGAATTGCAATATTGGAGAAATTCTACTTTTGTCATGTATATATTGTTCTGTCCCTTAAGCATATAAGTTTGATATGCATCCTTATAAATTTTGGCACATAGGCATATTTAATAATATATTATTGCTTATACCCTCACTGGTTAACATATATTTTCTACAAATAATTATCTTAACATTATTTAATGAATGAATTATATTTTAATCAATTCCGCATTTGCATACTCTTAAATGATATCTATGTTCTTAGATAATAAAGGATCAAAAATGTCTTAAGTGAGTTTTTGCGAAAGTATAATAAAATAACTGTGTTCCTAGAATTGTAGAATTTATATATTTTTCACAATATTTAGTTTTTTTCTGAAACTCTCATTACCTGTTCTGAATAAAACTATTCATTACAAGTTGAGTTTAATAATAGTCTTTTTATCATGATTGTTCAAAGCTTCCATAGATCTTTGCCACTTTAAAACATACAAAAGATTTAATTGGGGATGATATAATCACATAACTACGCATGGAAGTAATTAATAGTTAAAGGTTTCACAGGTGTTAGAAAACAATGCAGAGTTTGTGAGGAAACTACAGCTTTAGTGATCCCCACACTGCAGCACTGTTGTCAGTACTTCGTAGGCAGATTGCATGTGTGACAGCAGAGACCGCGAGGAGGAAACTCAATTCCTTAAGACTTGGGAAAACATCCTGAAGCTCGGGGAAATTTGCGGAAGAGGGGGCGGTAAGATTGTAAGAGCACAAGGATGGGAGGAGTCATGATATGCAAGATACTCCACACAAGTTAGAGCCGAAGGAATTTTAACAGGACTCTGCATGATCTGCGCAACGACCAACATATCATTGACCTCTCAAATTCTACCATGGACTAAAGGCACTAGGATCCTTAGAAGCAAGGGATTAACAGTCACAAGAGTGTTCCTATACTTAAGGGGAACACAAGAAAGAGTTCTAGGAAATGCCACTGAGTCCTTACACCTCATCAGAGAGGAGGACCCAGAGGAAAGTCTGATATACTCATTAAAGGATGCTTCAGAGATGGGGGAAGGGGGCACTGGGGGAAAGGGAGGGAGGGGTAAAGGAAGGGACAAAGCGGGGAGGGAACAGGGAGGAGAGGAGGGAGGGAGGGGACAGGGGTTCCTATTATGTTTGTATGAGCAGAAAAAAAAAGACTTGGGGAAAGATGACATAATTTTTAAAAAGCGAGGAAACCTGTCTTTAGAATGTGAGCAAGGAAAGTTTCTAAGAAACAAGGAAAAGGAAAGGAAGTCATGCTTCTAGAAGGGAGGAACGGTGGTGAGGCCTCCTGCTGTGACAGGCTAGTCGCGGGTGGGTAGGGATGTAGCGTGGGTACATCCCATCTGCTCACCAGCTGACCAGACCTCCCTTAGCCAATGAAGATGGCTCCCAAGCCAGTGGTTGATATTCACGCTCAATTGCCTCAGCAGGGCATGTTCTGTTCATTCCACAGACTCCGTCTCGTTAACTCCAGTCCTCGGCCTGTTTGGGTGGCTCCCGGCTTTGCTTATAACGCAGGGCTTTGCAGCTCCATAAGCATCAATCAGATTTTTTATGAACAGAACAAACAGCAGGAAATCAGGGACCAGCATACTGAGAAAAAAGTAGAAAATCTGGCCAGATGTGACCTTCCTTCCTCTCTTCATGCTGCTGCTGGCCACATCACAAGTGCCAGTCAATCTGGCCACGCACGCCTGTCCAGGGTGAGGAGGTGAAGGAATCCAGCTTGCTAGAAATTCTGGATGCTTTAAAAGGGGTTCAGGGAAAGGAATAGTTTTAGTTAATTTTTATTGATTGATTTGTGTTTTGCTTTACTTGTTTATAACCTTAAAATCTCATTTATATTTAAGACTCAGTTTTTAAGGTAACATTTAAAAGTGTCTTCCATTTTCTAAACTGCCTAGTTCTAGGCTGCTATAATACCATCCAGTTTCTTCCCACATCCCACTGTTTTCGAACTTTTAGGGCATGTTCCTAGAGGGCATAGATGATGTCTTTTATGTAGTTAATGTGCCCCATAGAGTGCACTCTGAGTATTTGGCTGTAGTTTAATAATGATGATAATTACAAGTTAATGCCACATTACGCACAATTCCTGTAAGCCATTATCTCTGACTTGAACCATCTTCAAGCATCTCTTTCACAAAAAAAAGTACATCTTCATTCTTACATATACCCCACCCCCAAGCTGGCATGTGTTTTTCAGGAAAGCCTAGACTTGGACTGTAGTGAAGAAAGTTATACTGGTTACTCTTCTCTGTTGCTGTGAGACAAGACTCAAAAGCTTAAAGGGAGGAAGGGAGATTCATTCAGCTTACGATTCCAGCAGACAGATACAGTCCGTTATGGTGGAAAAGGCATGGCTGGCTGGCAGAAGCTGGAGGTGGCTTAAGTCATGTAGATCAAGGAGTCTGAGAGCTGCAAAGTGAGAAGCTGCAAGAGCAGACCCCTCCAGACCACAGGATGGGCTAATCCACCTCAAGGTCCACCCCTATGACCACCTTCTTCCAGCAAGGCTCCACCTTCTGAAGGTGCCTTGACTTTCCCAACCAACTAAAAGATTCAAATACATGAACTTGTAGGGACAGCTCACATTTCAAACCATGACAGAAGTAAGTGAGAATTTTGTTGAAGTCATGAAGCTGTGGTGGAGACATTTAACCTCACCTTGAAAGGGGCAAGCAGCCTTTATTCTCTCGACATTTTCAGTGCTTCTGTCCCGGAGCTGTCAAATCCTTTTTCTTTTACCTTTTGCTGTTTGTTGCTGTCTCTACCTTCCTGGTTCACCGTTGTTAATTCAAAACGAGGAATGTCTTCAAAGACACTCTTATTATGTCAACTTGTTCCTTTTCTGAGTTATTAAGCCTAAAACTTAAGCCTAAAAAAAAGGCTTTATTGGTCTTTGTCATTTTTACATCCTTGTGCCCTTCTGTGGTTTCAGTTCCTGAGAACTCCAGGAGGCACCACAGCAGCTCACTGATGGGCAGCTGTGGACCACCTTGGGTGCAGGCGAGGGAGTTAAAACCTGCTTCCTGAATATTGGTTCCTTAAAAGTTACAGAATGATTAAGGTGTTTTTTTTTTAAACAAGTGAAGGTATTTAGGATATGAGATAAAAATTGTTACAATTATAATAATAATATAACAGTGTTCAACATAGGAATATGAAATTTAGTGATAATTTATCCAAATTTCCTGTCATAAAAATTAAAGGTTATCCTTCACCTCTCCAGCCAGATGGCACTTGAGACTAAGGGGTGAAAATTGAAAATATTACAAATTTGCTGTGTTTGTAAAGATAACATTAAAAAAAAAAAGAATGAAACAGAAAAAGAAATTGAAGTCTAGAGCTTGTGATGGCCTCGGCAAAATGGCTCCCTGTCTCTAGCAGCTCAAGGAGCGATGCTCAAGGATTCTCTCCACGGAGAAAATGTGCTGATGCTCGGAGGTGGGTGCTCCCCTGTCTGGGTGCAGACAGTCCTTCCCTGCAGAGAATCCTTGGGGTGCTAGTCAACCTGGAATGACCAGCCTCACCTTCTCTTCCCCTCAGTTCTGGGACAGCGAGCTGGGCCAAACACAAGAGACCAAAACCCAAGAAACTGATAAAATCTGTTTACCAAGTTTAGAATCGAGGTAGCAGAGATCATTAAAGAGTCAAGATGCCTTGAGTTAGGAAGGAAGTGAGAACCAAGTGTATATTCCTTTGTAATAAGGCATTTCAGATAGTCTTGTGATAGACACATATTCTAGACAGTATGGTAAAATTGCCACAGTTACAGGTCAGGAGTTGTTTAGTGACAAGTCTGTGTTCAAGAGTGCTGGAGCAACCTGCCAGGGGTAGAACGAGGGTCACAAAGACAGGACTGGAGCGAGGAGCTACAGCCAGCCCAGCACTGGTAGGGAGGGGGATGGCAGTAAGCTGGAGGTGATGTGAACAGCCAGTTTTCTTCTGAAATTTTAAGATTATTCCAGGCCACCAAGCAGCTCCAGACCGAAATTAAGGGAGACAGAGTAGAAATCCAGGCCTTTTACTGTATATTTTTCTGTATTAGGAAGCAAAATATTTTTAGAGTAAACTATATGAATTATTCAAGAATACCTTTTATTAAACTAATGTTTCTTCATTACAGCCTACTGGTGTATAACAGTAGTAAGGAAATACCCAAATTTTAGAGCTTCCTCTGAATAGTGCTGCCTCTCACAGGTGCAAAATGTTACAGATGTGTATGGGAGACTAGAATGTGGCTCACAATTTCACTGTGCCTCACAGGGACAGTCAGCTGTATCAACATGACTCAGTTACAGTCAGAAAATGGAATTAGAATTTAAATATATCTTTCTAAAGAAGTCAGAAAATGATTTATAGTGACTTTTAATACTATGATATTGTTTTCAAAAAATAAATAGACACTGATGCTTAGTGGTGCTTGTTTTTGAATTGCAGTTTAAAGATGAAGGCACCAATCTCAGGTGTTGAAATGAAGTGGAGGATGGAATGGAGGAAGAGGAGCATGAGATGGAGGAAGTGCAGGGTGGATTGGGGAAAACGGGAGAAATGGTGGATTGCAGGATAGAGTCAGGAATTGAAAGGGGTAATAGGTACCTATATGTGTCAAATAATGGAGACTTAATCTTTGATGTTGGTATCATACATTTTGGTTTTCTTCAAAAGTAATTGAGTAATTTCCTGAACTAACTGAAAATTACTTCTAAGCTGTTACGTATGTGAAATTCTTATCAGCACATGTGAAAATAAATTACGTTTCATGGCCCAGCTTTCTCATATGTTTCTAGCAATAATCAGGGAAAATAAGAGAAATATTCTACAAATACTGTGTGCTGCTTTAAGCTTGTCATTTTCCTTTTACTGTTTCAATGGTTTTGTTATTTGTAATGTCCATTGTTTTTCACTGATGCTGCTATTAGCAATACTTCTCATGAATATAGTTGTCATCCATAACCATGTAAAATGTCTTTTTTAATTTGATAAAAAGCTTGGGTTCAATTCCATTTAAATTCTGCTGAGTGTCTGCTGTTAAATCTGTCTGCACTGATCTACTTTAACTCGTGAATATTATTATTTTCCCTTGTAGGGGCATCTCTTAAGCGTTTCCTGCACATACCAATAAATTTTAAGTATGATAAAATTAATCCGCTCAGAGGAAATTGCAAGCTAAACTGTTAGAAACTATAGAATTAGGACATCTACCTGTTACGGCCAGCATAAGAAACCACAATACACATAAATCTGTTTACTCATCTATTTCTTTAAAGCAAACAAAGCCAACAAATGTTGAGCATAGCAATTCTGTAGGCTTAGGCATGAGCTAATTAACATATGCCATGACATGAAGTTGTTGCTGAGGGAATCATATGCAGGCAGCTTCCATTGACAGCTGAGTGACAGCTCTGTGTCAGCTTCCTGACTTCACATGCTTGTAAATGGCTGTCTGTCCTTTATTAGCATCTCGCCAAGAGAGTGATGAGATTGCAGGCGAGCAACATGTGAAGCTGCCTCCTGAATGCACCCTAATTCCTGTGCTTGGCTCAATCACGGTGAATTGACTTCAGGGTGAATTGATTGCCAGCTGTATTTTGAGATCTGTTTTTGTTTGAACTGATTTAATATTCTTAAGGCATTTAGGAAGAACCTTTGCCCTTGACCAGTAAGTATTCTCAGGTGAGGTGCCCATAATCCGGGGGTACCTGCTGCCTCTTCTGTCCACTTGCACCCACTCTCTTCTCCAGGTCCCCTCAGCCCCTTAGCACACCTCATTCCTTTTTGTGGACTTGCTGGGAGACATTGACATGAGCAACTCTGTCCCGACTTTCCTCCTTCCACCTGCAGCAGATGACCTTGAAAGCCTCGCGTTCAGGGCCATTCATTCCTGCATCCTCCACACTACACGATCTCGTTGCAGTCCCCAGGCAGCAAGTGTAAGCTTTCCTCGGAGAACTGGAGCAGCAAAGCCCTGACCCTTGGCGATACGTCTCCTGGCAAGACTTATGTTTGTAAACTGTGACTTTTCATATGTCCATTTTAGAAACTCACTGTGCAAAGTATCATTTTAAATAAGTTGATTGGAAGGAGAATTTTACTCAGTATTTCTCCTATGTATCTCACCCCAGAATGTCATTTAGTTACCCACTAACTCAAACTTTTCTTCATTGGTTAATAACTAGGTTAAAATGTACCTGGATCCTTAGAATAGCTTCTTTTACTGTTTGAGAAACTTTAAAGAAAATTATATGAGCTTACTCTACTTTCAAAAACCTGCAAGAAAAGATAACACATTCTTAAAAACCTCACTTCAAGGCAGTGAAACTGCACTATAGACATTATGATGACTGTTACCAGCAGCATCGGTCTGAAGGCACGGATTCACCACAGGAACAGAGAACCTGACATCAGCTGTAGTCTGGGTGATTGCGCATGTGTCTGTAGGTTCATCTATCGCAACCCACTGCTCTGTGAAGATGTTAGTATGGGGAAGGCTGTGCTGCGTGGGGCAGAGCATGAGAGGAAAATCTTAATTTTGCTCTAAATTGAGTCTTCTCTAAAAATCATATAAGAAAAAAGGTGACCTTGCTCTATAATGTATGAAATAAGTCAGGCTTAACTAGGCAATATCAAGCCTCTTTAAATGCCAGTCTTGTATGTTCTACCACTTTTCATTCATTTAATTCTTGCAGCAGCTTGTTAGACATAGTGTTTTCTGCATCTCACAGGTAAGTGGAGGTACAAAGAGACTGCATAACATGCCCAAGGTTAAACAGTTGGGAATGGTGGGCTTCACGTCGACTCCCCACAGTCCATGTGTTTTCTAATCATTTTGCCACAATCCTCTGGTTTGATAAAGGGAGTCTTCTCAAAAATAAAGCAGAAATAAGATTCTTAGGTGTCAGAAGAGCCGCGGTCTCTCTGCACGGCAGCTCTGAGCCTCAGTCTGTCTGGAGTCAGTTGGAGGAGCCATGATGGGCAGGACAACTGACGTCAGTACCCAGGAATATCTTCACTACTGTGACTCCTTCTCTAACTGCACTCTCATCTTTTATCATAGTTGGAAGACAGCCCTGTTGGTTGGCTTAATTCTCGTTTATTTTAGGGAAATCAAAGCTCAAAAGTGTTATAGTAAAGTCCATCATGGCAAGCAAGCCTTGGTGGCAGGAGCTTGAGGTGACGCTGTACCCACAGTCAGGAAGTGGGGCACGCAGTTCAACTTTGCCATTTTTACTTAGTCTGGCAGTTGGGGTGGGTCTTCCCACTGCAGTCAACCTAATGTAGAAAAACTCTTCTCGGCATGCCCAAAGCTCTGTCTTCAGGGGGATTCTGCCCAGTTGACAAGGAATATAAACCATCATGGCATCTAATGAGGGTAATTCGTTTCTTGGCTTATTTCATTGTGGCTCTGAAGAAAGGGACGTACGGATCAGTAGTATATCCTGGGCCTGTATGCCGACAGGGGCATTGTGACCACCAATCATTCAGGGCATCTCATTGAAGTACAGTGTCCCTAGTTCTGCTTAAGAACTTTATTCCTCTATCCCTTCATCCCTCAGGCTCAGTATTCATAGAGAATTCAGTCTATAGTTGCACTCATGACTGATTTACCACAAAAAAACCCAGAAAAATTAGCAAAAAGGTATGTGGGTTGTAATTAGGGAAAAAGCAGTCACCATCTCCAAATTCTCTCCCATGGAGACATTGAGGATGTACTTGATCACATTGTGAGAAATGAGATCTTGTTGCTAGAAAGCGTATTTAGAACCACTGCCCAGTTTCCCCTAGGAACTCAAGCAGGCACCCAAGCCCTCTGTATAGCATGCACTTCTCATCCTGGTTTCTAGAAAAAGAGAAGTAGGTACTCAGTGTAAACCGTGTTACTTGTAGAGCCAGCTCTTTATCATTCAGAGCATATTATTTATCTGTGGAGAGAACTAATGATCAGTGAAGTTCTCCATTGCCGCTAAGGGTCCTTGCAAACAGGCTCTTTTGAGCATAACAGATTCCAGCTTGCTGGGAGCATTTTTTCTATATCCTATTCACTTGACTGTGCTTTGAGGAAGGAAGCCATTACTCAAAACCCAATGTTCTACAGACAGCTTGATTTCTATTAGCAGAAAGGATAATGTTGGTGTTTGAAATACTGTAACTTTTATGCAATTCTGTGTTGAAAATAAAAGTTATTATATAGCACACAGGGCAGTGAAGGCTTCTCTTGATTAGAATGTCATTTATATTTAGGGTCAAATGCAGATTGCTACAAAGTCCAATAGGGTATCTTTTTTTAATACGCCATCTAGAAAATCAATAAAAGAAGGGGAGATTTACTTTGAGTTTTTCAGAGTGTAATCATGTAGCATTCTTGTTGAAGAAAACCTGATAAAATGCCATTTCATGATTTGGAAAGAAAAATCTTTTTGTTGTCGTTGTTTGGAAAGAACCAATGCCGGTGGAGGCTGATAATTAAAATGAAATCAAGTTTTCACACTGCTTTGTGTAGCAAAAGCAAATATACATTGTTTATCTCATGATTGCATCTCTGCAGACAAACGAATGACTTTCATAACTGTACCAAGGCACACAGATCAGGTTGGGTTCAATTGGTTTCCTCTATTGCCGTTCCTAGAAAATTTGGGAGCATGTTTGCTCTAATTTTAGATCGGTACTTCTGATTATCTAGGATACAGGTCTTTTTTCTCTTTGCTTGTCACATCTTTATGGAGTTCTAATTATGAAGTTGGAGATAATTCAATGTAAGGAATGATTATGGAATCTCTCTGTAGAAAGAATAAATTCCATTTTGTCAAGATTCTTGAAAATCCCACCCCTTAGATATTTTTTTATTGTGTGTTGCATACTTGCAAGAAGAAAGATAACTTTAAGGATGAATAGGAAACAATGAAATGCATAGGAACTAAAACTTTCAAGCTGCCTTTATCACTTTAAAATTTTTATCACTGCCTTTAAAAAAAAAGAAGAAAAGGGCTGGAGAGATAGCTCAGGGGTTAAAACTCTGTCTCTCAAGCAGAAGGTCCTGAGTTCCAATTCCAGGTCCCATGTAAAAAACGCAAGGTGGAAATGGCAGCAGCCCACACTTTCAATCCTGGTGGATGGAGCCTGAGAAATCCCAGAGCAAAGCAAGGAGGGAGAAGCAATCCAGGATGATTCCCAGAAGTCATCCTTAGTCCTCCACAGGGACAGACAAACAGTGTTCTCTTACACACACACACACACACACACACACACACACACACACACACACACACACACACTAAATAAATGAATAAATATATAAATAAATAAATAAATGGATAAATTAATAGATAAATAGATGGATAAGTAGATAAATGAATAAATTAATAAATAGCAAACCTTCTTACTATGCTAATATGAATGGTTGAGAACTTGTATTTCATGTTTTCAGAGCCAACATTACAGATGGTCTTTTGATGCCATCTTTCTCCTTTTCCTTAGTAGCTTGGCATTTTTATCCATAGGAATTACCTATCTCTAAGGGATGAAAATATCATAAATTCACTATTTTCATTTATGCAACTTTGGAAAAAATAAAAGAGTATGAAATAACGAATTACCTCTTGCTTAGTCTTGGCCTGTAATCAAAAAGCCACTTCCATTTCCAGGCCAGCTTCATACTGAACAGTTGGCTTTCTTTTCCTCCTTCCTGATGGAGGTCATCTTTCCTTTAAAGAAACCCACTACTATTTAACGAACAAACAAACAAAAAAAGAAAGTAAGTCAAATAAACTAATTAACAGAAGAAATCCTTGATGAAATGCCGTTACTGTGGGTAGTTAAAACAAATTCTTTACATCTGCTTTGCACCTATATAATTCAAATAGTGTTATGTATATACTTATTCAACTTCATTTAAAAATTCAATGTTAATTCCTAAATTATACGTACAAGAAGGAACAATTTTGAACAGAAATGCTGATCCTGAAATAATGTTTAGTTGCAAAAGAACGTAACCATAAATCCAGAATAAAAACAGCCTTAGTTCCCATTAAATGATAAATGGGTAAAAAAAAAGCTATCAGGCTAGAGATATGGCTCAGGGATTAAGTCTTTGCTTCACAAGCAGAAGGTCCTGAGTTTGGATCCTGAATCCCACATAAAAACTCTAGGTAGAAATGGAAGTGGACCTTCTGGATGTAGAAGGTGGAGCAAGGGAAACTCTAGAGCAAAGCAAAGAGGAGGTATACTGATCCTGGGTGATTCCTAAAGTCACCCTTGGGCTTCCATAGGCACAGACAGTGCCCTCAGATCACACAGAAACACACACATAGACATACATGCAAAAAGAAAAAATATGTATCACGCAAATGCACAATGGAGTATCACTTGGTCACTAAAAAGAGTGAAATCCAGTCACCTGTAACAACATAGAGCTAGGCTGGTCCATGCAATGACAGTACCCCAGACACAGAAAGACAAATACTGGGTGCTGGAGAGGGGCTCAGTGGTTAAACCTCTGCCTTGCAGGCGGAAGGTCCTAAGTTCGGATTCTATGACCCCATGTATAGATGTCAGGCGGAAGCGGAGGCGGCCTGCGTTTCTGGCCCTGGTAGGGCGGAGCCTGTGAATCCCGGGGCAGAGTAAACAAGGAGGAGGTGGAGGCGTCCATGGTGGTTCCCGAATTCGTCCATGGTTCTACACACACACACATACATACACACACATATAAACACATGCTCACACACGCATACATGCTCAATTGAATAAATAATAAATAAAAAAATTAAAAAAAGAAAGACAAATACTGTGTTGTCTTGCTCATACATGGAATCAAAAAAGTAGTTGAGAGTAGAGTGACCGTCGCCAAAGCCGGAGGAAAAGGAAAAGTCAGTGTATCATGCCTTCAAAAACTAGCACAGAGTATTTTCAAAGATCTTAGCATAAATGTTAAGGAAATAACATTTAAATATTTAAATTTATTTAAATTTATTTAAATTTAAATATTTACATTTATTATACACTGTGTATTTATACTGAAACATCTCATACTATCCATTAAAATATACAATCCTTATGTTTTTGTGTATCTATAAGGATAAAGCTCATTAAAATATGTAGTGGTAATGTAATAAGTTAGGCATGTGGAAAAAAGTGAAAAGACATAAAGTAAACTTTATGGCTGTTGTCTGACCTACAGGAAATATGAAGATTTCTCAGCTCAGTGTGCATTGGGGTACTTCTGTCTGCCTAGAAGCTACAAGATGGGTGACATTTAAACTGTAGAAATCAAATGTCATAACACCAATCGTAAGCTGTACAGTCATTTTATGCTTAATCCTTCCAAACACACAAATTGAAGTAAACCAGGTTGAGTGCAAAGCCAGACAGGCCAAGAAGGTGGGCTTCAGATCGCATTGCCCCTCCATCAGCCATGTGACCTTGAGCAGGTCAGCTCAGCTCTCAACGTTTTCTGATCCCTGCCTTGAAGAATGGCACGTTTCCCATCAAAAGTTCTCATGGGACTCACAAGTATAATTCATATGTATATAATGCAAAGCATACTCAATTGCTGTTATTAATATTTCTAACTTAATGAGAAAGACAGTTAATGTTAAGATTATCTGAACTTTGTGAAGTTAGGCTATATTTTATTGAAAAAAATCTTAGTTTATTGACAAGAGCGTTAAGTTTTATTAACTGTATTATCCACATGTGCTGATGTGAGGCAAGAGGATGGGGCAAGTCACTGGAAGTAAATTTTCAAGATGATTATGCATAGTACCTTGGAGGAATTAACAGTTCTCATTTTGTAACCTTATAAAGTCAGTCCATAAAGTTTCAGTGGAGGATAATTTGGGTAATTATTTTCTGTCCTAGTGAGATGGATGGGCACTGAATGATTTGACCTAAAATGAGTAGCTAATAGCAAACTAGGGAATGTTTTCACCAGACTTAACTCCTCAACTGTGCTTTTATGAGGCCAGGCTGTTCTTGGATATAGTGCATGAAATAACAATTAATATGTTATTGCATTTCTTCAGAAGACCTGCTTTATTTCCCATTAAGGAGTTTCACAAGAGTCAGCACCATCTAACCTGATAGGTTTTATGTGTGCAAAACGTAAAAACTCATTAACCTACATTAGTGAAATTATTGGCAAACAGTAAATTAAGTAACCAAGAATGACAATCTAATGGATTTTGCATTGGTCCTTTGAAATTAGGTTTATTATTGACACCCATTGCCTTGTAATAACTTATTTTAGTTGTCAGTAAATTAAAGAAAATATTTCCATAAAAATCCACACAAAGTTCTTCGGAAAGTATTAGCAGTAATTCGGGCAGCCCTGTGCTTCAGGAAGGATGTGTTTTCTCCACAGATTCTCTTCTGCCGTGACATACATGACCACCATGTGCCCATGACCGCACCGTCTTACAGAATCTCAGCGGCCACGTGCCCTCGCGCACGACCCTCACATGGGATCTGTGTGACTCCGATAGATGTCAGTTTCTGAACCCTTTCTCCTGCTGTATTCCTTCACATGCACAGGACCCGTGGCGCAGCACGAGGGCAAGTGGCAGGCTGAGTTGTCCACAGCTCACAGGGCAAATGTAGCCCACGCCCACCCCCACCCCACCCCCCTTGCACTGCTGGCAAGTGGAAGGTGGCTCTGGCAGATTAAAAAGAATAACTCTGATATGACAGTGGTATGAAATCCAAGGTTTCACTTCATCCCCTTCGTTTTCTAAAGGCAGAGTTGTGTAACGGGACAGAGACCCCCTCTCCCTAGGACTGTCACTCTGAGAATTGCCATCTGTCCCTTTACAGAAAGCGGCCTAGAGTAGTACTGCATCCCACCTGCTGGGCCTTTATGTGTGACCATGTGCTCCATCGAGTGCTTGCTTGTGCCATATAGCATGTGGCCTTTGCCACTGTGACAGAATATGTGATGAAACAGCTTCAAGGAAGGAAAGATTTATTTTGGCCCATGGTTTCTAAGGTTTCAGTCCCAAGTCATTTGGACTGGTCACTTTGGATCTGAAGTAAGTGTGGTCCGGAATGAGAGTCAGAGTGATGGAGGGGTAGAGACAACCAGGGGAAAGACAGGCATGAGATGTCCTTACGAGAGCCACTCCCCGTGACCTGCTTCTCTCTGCATGCCTTACCTCCTAAAACTTTGTATCATCTCCCACAATGGCATCACCATCCAGTTTGGTTAGTAACAAGTACATTTTCATTATATTCCTATTACTTTTAGCCTATAATTTCACATTTTCTTTATGAAACCGCAAGTATTGGATAACTAATATGTTCTACTGAACATCATTGGTGGCTTAATGTTTTGCATTTGCTTAATACTTCATGCATTGTAGTATATATTTTTGCATATATTTATTTACCTATGCTTTTATGTGAATGATCCCTTAATGTAAAACCTTCATGAAATATTTATAATTACCATTGTTGCCATTTTTCTAAGTTATTACTCTTTTGGTTGCAGTACATTTTAAGCTATAGATTCCTTTGTATGATTTATCTTTTCCTGAGCATTCATTGCTTACAGGGCATTATATAAGTTTCCTTGTAAACTTCTACATATGAATATTTCTTATGTAAATTTTTGAGAATAGCCACTTTATAGGTGAAATTAGATCCAATGCTATTGATTGAAAAAATATTAAAAGTTGTTATGTTGGTAATTCTAGGAGTTTAATACAAAACATCCTGTTGCATTTGTATTACAGAAATAACATTGTGATATTTAAAACAGTTTATAATACTTAATAAAGTTTCTTGCTTGGACAATGTTATTTTCTAGTTATACCTGGTGTTTCTTGGAAATGTGCTTTGCTTGATACAGTGGTCCCTTTCCCCTGATGTTTCTTTCTCTGTGGTTTTAGTGATTTAAAATCAGTTGTAATCCAAAAATTTTAAGTGAAAAAACTCCAGAAATAAACAATATGATAAATGTCATTTTACATAATGGTTTACATAATAAGGGTATTAATTTTAGGTAGAATTTGTCATATTTTGTGTACTAATTTCGGACCCCAAGGTGAGATCTTCTATTTTGTTTTTTTATTTACTGTTGACTTTGCTATTTCCTCTCCACACATGCGCATACGCAGGTCTGTTCCGCTTAGGCAGGTCTCCTCAGTTACTTATTTAGCAGCTACATACTCATTGTTTTGGGTGTAAGTCACTTGTACATAGATGACCATGTGCCACACAGACAGTTATCTCTACCCTGTTGCTGCTCATCTTCAGTGTTCTGTCTTGCTCTCATTCTACTTACTTACTATGCAGCCGAGTGAGTGAGCCCACTTTACTCTCTCATCTTCCTTGGTTATCATAGGCCTTTATCGCTTCGGGTAAATTTATGACCGTGCTTCAAATTCCATGGAGAATGCCATTGACCAGATGCATGACATGTGTTACTTGTCTAACCATTTAAGTCTCTGTTGCTCTTCCCATATTTATAAGCATATATATTTATAAGCATATATATATATACACATACATATGTGTATATATATGTATAAAATGTGGAAATTCCTAGATGTGTGAGTAATTATCAAAAATACAGGTTCTTTCAGTGATACTTCATTTAAAGAGAGTTATGCTTATATCTGAATTATAAATTATGTACTATTTTATATCATATTAACATGTAATATAAAATGTAAAGACATTTTCCATGAGGAATTTTTCAAAATGTTTTCTTGCCTTCTGGTCCAGTGATAAGCCTTTGAAATTTGTCCAGTTGACCAGATACAGGCATCAAGAAAGAACTACTTCAGAATTAATAGAAGCATACCTATTCCCCAGTTACGGGCCTTCTTTATTGTAAGGAATGTTGTTTAGCACCAAGACATAAGTAGAATTTCAAGCGTCCACACTGCCCCCAAAAAGGAAAAGTATGATTTAGAGATGAGCTGAACACTGACTTTTTCAAAGGCCCCAGATACAAGCAAGATTTCCTAAGAATTTCTCTACATGGGAAGAGAAGGAAAGGAGCCTGTTCACGTCTGTCTGTTTTCCTTCCTACAAACGAACAAACACAAGTGACCTTTAATATGCTAGTATTTTGTTCCCACTGCAAATTTTCTTCCCCACCAGCCTTCCTCTCACTCTCATTTCCTTTTGCATGTGTGGCTTCCTAAATCCTGAAGTGAGGACAGTAGACCAATGGGCATAATATTGGGGGAAGCTCTCCCCCAACCCATCACTAGCCTCCGCGGGAGGGTGCTGCCTTCTCTGATCTCGCCCTTTCCGTGGCGAAACATTGACAGGCTTAGCCCTGCGCTTGGCTGCTGGAAGTAGACGCAGCTCCAGCGGGCTCATGACTGAGTAGCCCTGTCACTTCAGAAGCTGGCATCTTCTTGCACCCCTTCAGGCTGCTCTTCTCACTGCCCCCCGGTCCACAGTGCTCTCAGAAACCTTGGCTGGAGAGTGACTTGGATGCCTTGTTTGCTGATCAGTCAACAGTTAAAAATTGTCTTCATTTTCGCCAGTTGAGGTTCTCTGTACCAGACAACCAGACACCTTCCATTGTGAAAGGAAGCTTTCAATTCAATCTGAGAGTTTCTCTAATCTGTGGTATAATGATAAAGGTTTAGAAATCAATTTAATATCACATCCTTTTGGCTAAATCTCTGTAGGTTGTTCCCTCCTAAGTACTATGATCTGCCCTCCTACAAGTTCCTGGCCTGGATTACAGTACTAGGAATGTGTTGCCTGCTGAAGGGTGGGCCTTAAATCCAATCAGAGAGAGTTGGTTACCCCTTTACCTTCATGCCGCTATTGCACTGATGGTCATGTTTGTGCCAGGGAAGTTATCACTGTAGCTTTTTTTTAAAGTTTTTTTTTATTCAATTGTGCATGTGCGTGCGTGTGTGTGTGTTTGTGTGTGTGTATGTATGCGTGTGTGTGTAGGTGTGTGTGTGTGTGTATGTATGTGTGTGTGTGTAGAACCATGGACGAATTCAGGAACCACCATGGACCACCTCCACCTCCTCCTTGTTTACTCTGCCCCGGGATTCACAGGCTCCGCCCTACCAGGACCAGAAACGCAGGCCTCCCCTGCTTCCGCCCAGTGTCTATAGGTGGGGTCTAGGATCCGAATTCAGGACCTTCTGCCTGCAAGGCAGAGGCTTAACCCCTGAGCCACCTCTCCAGCCCCAATCACTGTAGCTTTATACTAGTATTTTCGATGATTATGTTTTCATATTCTGCTAGAGTATCTTCTTAGTAGCTGGCAAATTCCTCTTTCTTCCTATCCATTGTTATCATTTGAAGTAGTATTGTGTTTGCTATTTTATTTTTTAAAGTTTTTAAGGTCAGACCCAGGATTTCATTGTTAAGCAAGTACTCTGCCAGTGGGCTAAAACCCCCAGCCTCTACACGTGTTTATAGACATGTGTCATATCATGTGACATATTATAAGATCCAAAAGGCAGTCAGTTGGATTCTTGGTGATTTATAAGTTAAATTTATATTGCTTTTTCCTCTCCTGATATTTTATATTTGGTTAATTCAAAAACTAGAACAGGATTTTAAAAATTTTTTTACCCAGTTATGCAAGTTCAATGGGTAGGTTCCCTCCTTCCCTCTTCCCCTCCTCCCTTCTTTCCCCCTGCTGTTCCCTCATCCCTTATTCTTCCCCCATCCCTTCCCCCCCCTTTCCTCCTTAACTCTCTTCTCTTGGTGTTTCCTGTCTGCTCCCTCCTGCCCTCTAGAACATCAGCTTATATGGGTGCTGAATTTCCCTCTGAGTTGTCTATACTAGTAAGGGTTCAGAACTCTCTGGCATACCTTGGGGCTCCTTCTTGGGCCCCCACTAATATGGAAACTCTATTATATCTTTCTCATCCCTTGCCTCTAAGTATCCTACTGCCTGAAGCCTTCTCCCCTGAGATCAGCACTAGTCTGTGAGGGCTTGTTGACATGTCAGCCATTGTGCAGGACAGGCAAGGTCCAGTCACATTGGTGCAATATCTTGGCTGCCACATCCCAGACTAGAGCGTAGTATCTTGTCCATTGGTGGACTACTCCATCCTTAGGCTCTTACAGTCTTGCCACCTTCTCTTCTGCACCTGAAACTATAAAGGATTACAAGTTCTACTTCCTAGGAGTGTCCTCTTTAATGACTGTTGGTTTCGTGCCGAGTTACATCTCCTCATCATGAGATTCCTGTTTGGCGTGTGTCTGTCTTTTAGGACAGTTAGCTTTAGAGCAATTACCTCCTCACTTCTTTGCTTGGTTATCATTTCAAATTTCAATGTTCTTTGGGGGTCAAGAAAGTGTATGTCTATGATCTTGTAAAGATGAGATATACATCTTTGGAACATAATATATTTCTGAATAATGAGAAATTAATTTCTTCACTGGCCACTCCATTGTAGGATGGTCATAAATGAATGAGGCGTGGGTTGAGCTTGACACATTTAAAGAGACCTTGAGGTAAAAGAAGAACTTCTAAATCTACCGAGAATGGTTCTTAGAATAATTTAAGAGGCAGTATGCGTATTTTGTATCCTTGAAAACTCTTTGAATGGCAACTTTATATACTAGATTATATTTAACTTTCCCTTACTCAGCTGTTTAGTACAGTCCAAGAATTGTTTTAGTCCTAAATTAAGAAGTATGAAGTTCGTTCATAGTCTGGTTTTATATGCCTTTACCTACAGAGGACATTGGAGAAGGGGCTGCTCTTTTAAAAATACTTCTTTAGCTAACTACATTCACCAGTTCAGACAAGCTGGTAGTCTCCTGGCCTTGCTTTAAATATAGAAAGATATTTGTTGTAAAGAAGACAAAGGACATTTAAGGTCATTCATTGTGTCTGAAAGAAAATCCAAGACACATATGTACAGGAATAGCTCTTTCTGCTGCTGATCACATGGAGAAATGGAGTTATAAAGGAATTTTATAGGACAGCTATTTTACTAAAAGAATAAAATTTGACCATTATCAATATTGATGCCAGCTTTTCCATCCATGGAAAAAAAGTGATGAAGTCTGCTTAAAGAATTCAAAAACTTTTTTTTTTCTTTTACCAAATGCTTCCATTTTAATTCTGGGTAATTTTACTGTGCGTGCAATGTATTATACTCATACTAAAATTGTTATGTTAATTTTGAAGGTTATCACATCACTGTCTTTTAGGGACCATTAATGTAGTGAGAGCCTTATCTTTCTTAGGAAACATGATTGATGTCATAAGCTCATTATTGTAAGATGGTAATACCATTCCTGACATGTCCTGTTCTGTGAAATTGACAATAATGAGACTGATTCTCATCATAGGGATAATACCAGTCTAACTGGATATAACTATTGGTGTTCTGCCTACATTTATAGCTCTTCATCTTGTTACTTACTCATGCATTTCCTTTCTCTCCAATCCCTAGGGATGTGAGCTTATTTCAACTCCTGACCAAGACCACACTGACTTCACCAAGTGTCTTAAAGTGCTCCAGAAGAAGATAGAAGAAAAAGGTCTCCAGGTAAGTAAGCTATGTGCCAACACGGAGGGAAAGACTTAGTGTAACTGGTCACCTGCATGCTGTTGATTTTGGTTTCCTGTCAGATTTTTTTCCCATATCAAATAAATCTGGATTGCACTTCAGTGGCATTTGTGAGTACACATAGGTAAAAGATCACGAGTATAAAACTTATACATTGGAAAGGCGTAAAAGAACTAGGCCATGTAGTCAGTAACTAGGAACAGTTGGGTAGCAATTTTGTCAGCTTGATGATTAAGGCTGAGCATTTAGGCATGTTTGTGAAGGACTGGTGGTTAAAGGCCTGAGAAGGTCAATGGGAGTTGCCTGTTGATGTGGGAAGAACAAGCCCATCATGGGTAGAGCCGTTCCCTGGGCGGATACTTAAGGTGGAGATACTTAAGGCTGCCTGTTGGTATGCCATCACGGCAGAATGCTCGTGTCGCCCTCAGCAGTCCATGTGTGTGTATAACGTGTCCGGTTCCCTCAGGTCCTGAGGTTGGTATGAACCCTCCTGCCAAGCTGAACTGTGAACTATAAAGAGAACCATAAGCAAGAATATACCATCTTCCTTCCCTAAATTGCCCGGTCCTTTATTCATTCCACAACAACGACATGAAATTAACACAGCCTAAACTGACAGCTCATTTTGGTCCAAAGTGATTAGCAATTTGTCATCTCTGGTAGACTGTTGCCACTTAGAACTCTATGTGTTTCTGTGATATTTCTTCTTGAATATTTTGTGCAGAAAGCAAACAAACAAATCTGCCTTGATTTGTTCACCATTGCAAACTCTTATGTAAAGAAATAAAATAATTGCTTTTATTGTTTTTTAGCTGAGCAAAATGTACTGGTTTGCATTTGTACATCCTTTAAAGTATACTTTAATTAATTGAATCCATCACCCAAATGTTTAACTAATTAGTTTCTACACAAATCCATATTTCTTGTATCTTTGATACTTGTTGAAATGGTACACAATCTTTTAAGCTGTTGCTTAATGAGCATCTGGAAAAATTGTAACTGAAGCATTAAAAAATACATTTTTAATTTTTGGTCTAGCAAGGACTGTAAGGTAGGCTGAAACATATATTCAGTCATGTGATTTTCCACCACAGAAATGCCGGTGGATAGCCGAGTGCCTTGGCAGGACTAGTAGGTGGATGCCAGCTGCCTCTCCGTCCACTGCAAGAGGGCAGCCTGCGGGCACAGTTCAGGCAAGTCTCTGCTCTCTTTGCCTGATGTATCGAGTGCTGCAGTGTGGATTCGTCTTCAGGCCGGCCCCCAGATGTCTACAGCCGCCGCAGAAGCACTTCCTACCCTCACTCAGGGGGGCTGGATGCATGGCCATTGGGGGGCTCCCTTGCACACCCGCATCAGCCTTCACTCCCAGGCTCTGCCTGGCACACTAGCTGTGAGTTTGCAAAGAGGACGGCTTGTTCTACCGCCACATTAGGCTAAGGAGTGGGTCCAAGCGACCCACATTCTACAGTCAAAGCACATCCTGAATGCGCAGTAGCAGGACGAATAGGTGTGGGAGAGGTGACTGTAACAAGAATTTACTCCCTGGCAATAAAGTTCATCAGAGATTTATTCTCACGTGTATTTTCTAAGTTGAAGTACTAAATCCTTTTTTCTCTTTGAAGAAAAACCTTGTTAACTCTCCTAATTGGCAAGTAGCTCAACGTACAGACTCAACAAAAGTAATTGAAAGAGCATTTCTCATATCCGTTGTAGCTTTGCTGAACTATACCAAATGTTTCAAGCTATTTCCAGCAATAAATTGCTATAATTAAATATTTGTTTAATAAAAAAGAAAACAGCCAATTGAGAGTTATCTACTTTATCCAGATATAGTCAATTTTGAGTTTGTTAGAAATAAAACCTCAAATCTTTGTAACTGTGTTTTGATTTTCCAAACACTTCTCTTGACATTATTAAAACTAGGAATTGCAGTTTTGTGAGTCCCATCTTCTGTGTCTGATTGATAGTATCTGCAGTGCAGTGTTCTGTCACTGGGACTCAAAAGCATCAGATGTCAGTAACACCCAAGTCCGTAGAGAGAGTGCCTGACTGGAGGGAAGGGGAATGCTGGGCAAAAGTGTCTGACAAGCGTGAGCCATCCAGCAGAGAGTTGTGAATAAGAGGCCTGAAGCGAGAGCAGCAGATGAACCCATTAGCAATGACATTACACCCCAAACATTGCTGGGAAAGTTGTGGCCTCAGCTCGGAGGTTGTCAGGGAAAAGCCTGGTCATGGTGGCCTGGTGTAGCACAGACTGCCTGCTCTGCAGCCGGGCAGCAGTAGCGCATCACAGTGAGCTCTTCCTTGCGGAAACCACAGCACCTGGCGTGCTCTGAGCACCACGTACACTCCAGTCTAGTCTGCACCAGCCTTTCTCCTGGTTTCTAGTCTGCATAAGGCTTCCCTTCCCTGCCTTCAGGTATTTTGTGTTTGGCCCTCTGCCTTGAATCCTATTATGTTTCCTTCTCTGCATCAGCTAGACCAAGTATGGCAGACTTGCTAGACTCTGCTCCTCTAGCACTCGGGATAGGTTATGCTACTCGATTGCAGTTGTGCTGTTACTTCTCCTCAGAGCATTCTAGACATTTGAAACCATTTTGTTAATTATTTTACTTAGTTCATATGAAGTTTTATTTCCAGCTTTGCTATGCATCCCAGGAAATTGGGGTCAGGTGTGTACCTTGCCGTAAATGCTTTGCATAAAGACGTTGATTTTGTGAATAACTGTTTCATAGAAACAAACAGGAGAACACAATTATGGGAAATAATTTTTAGAGAGATTGTGACTAAAAAAAAATAGAGATTCAATGGCAAAGAGGAGAACTGAGGACAGATAGTACTTGGTATGGGCAGCAGATATACACCTCATCCGTTATAGTCCCAGGTAGGCCTAATAGTTAAACTGACATAATGGATCCATAGAAGAAAAAAATACACTTTTATCTAATACACATCTTGCATAACATGGGAGCCATTGTAAGGAAATGATTCCTTGAAGTAATAGAGCCAAGCGTATACATGCTACACAGGGCCAACAGTATGAAACTGTGAAGAAACAGATATATTCTGTGAACTTGTTAAAAGACAAGAGTCATTTTTGCCAGTTCTATGCATTGTGCTTTTGGCGTCTATCAGCCTGCATCATTGTTGCCTCTTCCACTTGGGACCTACATCTCTGCTTTCACGAAATATGTGAATGTGAGTGAACGCTTCTTGTCGTAGCTCTTTTTGAATTGATTAGAATTTAAATATTGAAAATACTGGAGACCTGTATTTGTGGGTAGTTTCTTCCGAACTGCTTCAGTTTCATTGAGCTGTCTAGAGTTTATTTTTAATTTTTGGAATGACTTAGGCTGGAGAATATGAAGAGTAGGCTGATGTTTTAAAAGCATAGTTGGAAGAGGTGCAGGATGATGGTTCAGTTGGTAATGTGGATGTGTAAGTGTTCAGCACTAATTCACAAATGGCCAGGTGTGTGCCTGTAATCCTGCTGTGGAGTGACTGCTTGCCAGAACTCCAGATGCAAATGCAAGGTAGAAAGGAAGAGCTAAAAAGAAATAGTGTAAGCATAAGCAGATTTTCAGGAATTTTTAGAATGTGATACATTGTATATAAATATACGTGTGCATGGTAAGTTTTTTGTAAACATTCACATGAGTCCAAGCTTTTTAGTACGTATTACCCTCTTCATTAAGTGCCAGATTATGTTCAGATACTCAGACCGCCATTGTGCAGTCCGAGTACCCGAGGAACAAGGAGAGTGAGCAATTTCAGGGCATCGCGTACTAGCAGATTGTTTCCTCGATCGCTTTGGAGAAGCTTTCTAAGGAGGAATTCACATCTCTTTCTCTTTCTTCACAGAGACTAGAAATCTTTTTTATGGAGCAGGGCAGCAAGAGAAAAAAGATAAAGCAGGTGCTTTGAAGTGACTGGGGAGATGTTGCTGGGGATATAAAAAGCTTACTACCTTAGAGGCCGTGGCAGTCCAATCCATCCTGCCAGAAAGGGACGTGCTTTGATAGGCCCCTGGACAAGGGTTAAGTTTATCTGCTTACCAGGAATCTCAGCTTGATGACTCACTTGCCAGAAGGAATTTCCTATTAGTGCAGAGAATGACAGATTTGATGGTCATGGGGCTGATTTGCAGAAGACATGCTGACCCTATATGAAAAGTGAAGTTTTAGTTTGAATTATAGCATCTTGAAGATGCAGCAGCCAGAACTGGGAGAAGAAACTGCATCTTTGGGACTTCTGCAAGAATAAGGCCTGGGTGATAGATCATCCTGAAATGGCGTCATAGAATATTAAGATTCCTCCTCATTTTGTTTCTCTTCTGAAGACATGTTAAATGTGATAGTACCTTTATTCATAATTAAGATTGTCTGCAAATGACAATAGTGTCTATACTTTTTAAAAAATGATTATCCTAGAATTATTGTCATGACTGAAAATAATGAAATGATATAATTGCATATCATTGATATATAAATATTCCAGGTCAATTTGCATTTTCAGTGGTGATTGATTAGATAATCAAGAAAGGATCTATATCTCTATCCATCTGTGTAAATATATTCTCTTCATATTATCTCTTGAAACTTAATATCTCAGAAAGTTCCTTTTCAGTCAGAGGAAACAGACCCCATACACCTCATTTCCTTCCATTCTCCCTGGAGCAAGAAGGAGAGCTTGCTTCAGGCCTCCGTGACCCTCGGCTGTCCGTGGAGTAGTTCTGCTTCTCTTTCCCTGGTCAGCATGCTTCTTCATAGGAGCAAGTATCATGTCAAAATGCATATGCATGGAGTAGAATCAAGATAATGCCGGCTTCTCTAGAAAACCTATTAGCACTTTCTCCTGTGAGCACATCTGTGGATGTGTCTATTTACTAATATGAAAAGCTGGATCCAAATACATTGCAATATTTTAGGAAATGGGAATATCTGAACTCAAACTACATTGATTGCCTTTTGACTCTATTGTCTCATCATTTCTACTAGAGGTTCCAGATAACTATAAAATTGACCATAAGGATTCTGGCTTTTAAAATGTATATATACAGAAATAAAATATTCCAGAGAGAAAAATAGTTATAGTCTAAATATTTTTCACAGAATACATATTTAGTGTGATGTTCATAGATATGGAAAACATTTACCAAAATAGCAAATAGCATTGGGAACAACTTGAGACTGATGGCAGGACCAAACATTCTGTACAAGCATAGGTTTGCTTGTACAAACTCTCCACATGCCAAGAAATAGGCAGTAGGTAATTAATGTCACTGCAGTGCACTTAACATTTTCATTTGACATTATAAAGTGGTCTGGCTCATACCTAGAAATCAAAGTGCTAATGGCCAAGTACAAAATTACTATGAAAACACTGTGTTCTCCCAGAAGGTAGAAAGGGGATCATTAACATAAACTATTTATATTGCTGCAGATCGCAAATCCAAATGACTAGACTGTAGCAAGTCTGATAGCTACCTATTATAAACTACACAATAAAAAGCAAAAGGCTTTAAAGTAGTAAACTTGGGGAAAATAATGCACCAAAAATACTACAAATAGACCATGCTAATTCATCCAACCGTGGAAACCAGGCATTCCACCCATCATGTTAGACAAGAATATGCAACTAAGTGTTACTTTATGGCAAAAGCAAAGCGAGAAATATGGCCTGTGAAAATGAATCATGATGATGCAAGATAGTTTAATCAGCATTAAAAATGACCACACGCACAGAAATACGAATCATCTGGGACCAGAACATCACATTATTGAAGCTAGTGTAATTCCAAAATAGTTTAGAAGATTATCTGCCATCTCCCCACTTGCTCAGCTGTGTGAATGATGGCAGAAAGCACAAATTCTGTTTGCTGGGACCCACAGTCCCCTTTCCTCAAAGGAAAAGAGACTCTGCTGTTTAGTGTCCTAAACAGCTCAGGTGGGCAGCACACATGTTAGAGATTCTTTACAAACAGTGAAAATATCACCAGTATTTATGAGTCCTTATCCAAAATGTAGTTTTGAAATTTTTTATTCTCTTAATTAGTAACATAGCTATAGTGGCTAAAATTTATATTATACTTAGGCAGGAGAGATGGCTCAGTGGTTAAGACTATACCTTGTAAACAGAACGACTTGAGTTTAGATCCCAGATCCCCCATAAAAACAGGCAGAAATGGCAGCAGCCTGCACTTCCGCCTCTGGTAAGTGGAGCCTTGGAAATCCCAGAGCTAAGCAAATAGGTAGAAATATTCTAGAAAGATTCTCGAAGTCACCTTTGGGCCTCCATAGGCACACACAGTGCTTTCTGATACATAGATACACCGAAACACAGGCACAGACACGCACACACGCACACACACACTGAGATTTATATAATACCAATTGTAATAGCCTACCATACTATGCTTCCAGTAGCTGATTTTTTTGTACATGTGACATAATACTCTCATTTGCTACTGAGTAATTGCCACATAAAGATGCTACACCACATGTTATAAGCATTACAAGCCACAGATGATAATTTCTGTCACTCATAGGAAGACCTTAGAATTCCTTTCTTTAGAAATACTATCCTATCCTGGCAGTGGGAGGTTTGGAAACTATAATTACCTCCACTTGGTTTTGTAATGCTCATGCTGCTTAGTCATAAAGACCTTCATTTTTTGTAATTTTACTCACTCATAAATAGATTCCTGACTTTTCTCCTCAAAGGGTTTAATTTTCAGCAGAAATAAGTTGAAAAACCATATAAAAAAAGACTCACAAAGTCTTAACATTCTCTTCAGCTTTCCTTGCCACTCACTCTCTGATAGAGAAGAATGTAAGTACATGTAAATTTGTCCCTGGAATCCCTTGGAACATTTACTTGAAAGGGGGAAAATAATTTCTACATACTTAGAGATATCACACTTGTTCATACTGGAAATTGCCCTTCTCTGCAAGCCACTGAGTTGCCCTGAGCAACTGTGATACACCTTTTTATTCCTTTTTTAAAATTCTTTGGCACTTTCATAAACAAACACACTAATATTGTGTATCTTTGCCCCACTCCCCACTGTGCTCTGTCCCACCTACCCCCAGCACATACTCTCTCCCACAGAGGATGTGCCACTTGGAGGGCTGACAGTCCAAGGAGAATACCCCAGCACTTGTCAGTGCAAGTGCCCTGAATGGGGCCCAATGGATCATAGGCAGGGGGCCATGGGAGCAGGAGACAGACTGGCTGGAATGGAGAACCCTGGTCCACTTTATCAAGGCACCGTTAGTGCTCAGAGCCGCTTTGGGGAGACAGATAACATTATTACTACAATCAGCTTTGACATGTCTAATTAAAAGATTTGAAACCTTGCTCAGGATAAATATTTAAAAAGCATTTCAGTATTCCAAGAGTGAACTCAGCCTTTATGCTGTACAATGGTACGACCATTTTACCTGAGAATAAAGTATTGTCCAGGCATGTGGACACAGTCACTTGAGGTGTCACAGTGTGCTGAGTGGGGGAATGGTCATTGCAGTCCTCTGGACCGGGTTGTCGGAACCATACAAGAAGAATCTGTACTGCCTAGATAATGAATTTTCACCTACAGATGATGATAACCCCTTAAAGAAGAGGAAAAATAATGTAGTGTTTTCCAGATGCATCAAAAAATTGGAATTACGACTTTAACAAAAGCAACAGCTATAATGTTCATTGAACACTTCGGTCATTTACTGCACCAGGAAGTAGAAGTTACCCTTAAAGTATGTATTTGCTCGATGTTTATTTAATTAGTGCCTGAGCTGAGTCCTGAAAACTAGCACATGCATGTGTGTCAGTCGCTCTGATGTGTGTTTCAGAGAAGTAAAATGATTGAGATCCAGGTCTAACTGACGAATTTGCTGTCTCCGGGAGAAGATGCACTTCTATTTTTGCTGTCTAAAGAGTCATCTTTCGTGCCACAGCAGAAGTCCAGCAGGACAAGTAGACACTCTTCCACTCTTCCTTGCTAATTTCTACATTGTGATTATAAAGCTACAAACCAAGAGTACATCCTCAGTAGACCAGAACCTGAAAAGCCCCTTGACCTTTCACTTGCTACCCTCTGACCTTTGAGAAACAAGCATCATCCATGCTTCCCATGGCTACGGTCATTTGGCATAGCTGAGCTCAACAAATCCATTTATGACAAAGTATAAATTAATGACTTGAATAAAACATCATGCAAACAGGTTCATCGTTTTTATGTGCTATGAGGCATCTCTCTGAATATACTAATTGCACATTCTCCAAGCAAAGGAGAGGGATGGTAAGGTCCAGGCACAGAACTGGTTTTATGTGTTTCTCTGAGGATTAATATATTTCTGGAATGTAGATCGTAAGAGTTGAGAATATGGTTTGAGAATAGCTGCAAGAAATTGTTTCATCCTGTACATCCTAGAAGGTTAGTCTTTAATTGGAAGCACAACGCTAGCAAGATTGGGATTGAGAATTTTTTTGAAGTTGCTATCATTACTAGAAATAGAAGATTTCTGACTATTACCAAAGCCATCATCTAATGAAAAGGTCAGACAGGAGCCATTGTTCCTGAAAACTCTGTAGGTGGATACATGCATTAGTGCTCTGGATGGATTAAGAAATATTTGAGAAAAATTGTGATTTTTCTTATGTACTTGATTGTAATCCTCCCTATCTTGCCATGAAATTATTGATTCCCATCATATTTGCATTAAACTGCTTCCTACTGAAATCGTTGGAATGGAATAGAGTCACGTACTATTGCTTCCTTAGGCTTCCAGAACCCTGCATAAAGTCAGACATCTGGACTTTCTCTTGCTTCTCAGTACATTTCATGTAAATCACTGGAGTTATTTTATAAGTTTAGTAAGATATTTTAAATTTTTTGCTTTAAATCATCCCTTATTTTTTTTATTTACCATGGGTAATGCTAATTCTTGTCAGTTTGTTTTTGCTATATCTTGGTCCAATTCTTTCTTCTTTAGCCTGTGTTTAGCATTCTGTCTTCAAATTAGATCATCAAATATAATTAAACCACAGTTTTCAATATTTGCTTGTAATCTCATCATGGTCCTGTGCAGATCTTTGAAAGTTGTTAGCTGACTGTGCTAAAACCAATGGTCTCTGTTCAACAGCAGGAAAAGCTACATCTTGGTTTATGTGACATTGTCCCTGTTCATGTTTGTGTTCTCGAAGTACTTGTTCGAAACTTTTAACTTCCACAAGTATCTACCTTTGTACATTGAATTATAAGATCACCCTATCAGGGAGAAATACATGTTCTCAAAATTCAATGTACGGAAAGTAAATATAATTAAAATGTGCTGACAGACACTGTTCTTACTGTTGATCCCGTGCATGCCGTATCTGTCTTTTTGAGGTCAAACAGGAAAATGTGACTTTGCTTGCTAAAAGGCTTTTGGTGTTATAAAAATGAAATTGCTTCTTTTTTAGTGTTACATATTCTTCAACTAGTCTTGTCATATTTCTATTAAGACAAAGCAAAATGAAATTTTTTTCACTTAGTTTTCTAAACAAAATAGGTTTAATTTCTGTTTGACTTACTATTTTATGTTTGTAATCTTTCAGCTGAGGTCACAAAAAGTTCATTTGGCATATACATAGTGAGTGATACTCATGTCACATTATTAAAGTCAGATTATCAATGTATTAATCCACTATCTTGAAGTGGGGTTTTCCGACATATGATGACTTATGAGGAGGAGAAGACAACTCTTATTTCTGTCCCATGTCTCACCAATGAAAATGGTCCATGTATTATAAGAAGCATTGCAGCATCATTAATCATTAGGAAATTAATGATTATAAATGTATGAATATAGAATTGTGAACTCAACCCAAGTCCACCTGTGGACTAATGGATTTATAAAATGATGTGTATGTACCCAAAGGCTATTCATAAGAAAGAGAGAGAGAGAGAGAGAGAAACAGGGAGAATAGAAAGGAAGCAAATTACACTAGCCATTATATATTTTGTTATAACGAGAACCTGAATTCAGATATTTAGCATTCACTTAGAAATTGGGCCTAAAGGCTTGAGTCTGTAACCCCATGCTGATGGGGAAGGGAATGAAGACAGGCAGATATCTGGAGCTTGCAGAAACAACGAGCACCAAGTAAGTGAGAAGACACTGTGACCTTTCTCAAAAACCTAGATGGAGAGCAACTGAAGAGACAACTGACTCTGGCCTCCCATGGGGATGAACACACACATGTGTGTACACACACAAACGTGCTCACACGGATGAATGCCTATTCATATACATACACAAAAACAGACTTTTTGAATTTTTAAAAAGCTACAAAAAAAAAAACCCACAACTTTCCCACAAAAGACAGTATTATTGTGTAGGAATTACATAGTGTTAACCTAATTAATTTCTCTTTTTGTCACATTGTTCTTTATCTTTAAGTTTTTTTTTCCCTGAGTTTTTGTTTGCAGAGGGAGCTCAGCAAATCCTTGTGAACTATTTTGCAAACACTGCTAATGTCTGTGATTTGTGGGTCTCGGGAAAGAGATAGGTAAGTATATGGAAGACTAAAGCAAAGCACGACTGGGGAGTATGAGGAAGATGCACAGGGCTGTGGATGTGCCCAGACAGGTGCCCTTCCAGGCTGCACATGGCCCAGTTTCCTTGAACGCCCTGTCCCAGGGGCATTGCTGTCTCGCTGGTCATGCATCTGTCAGACCTATGAAAGTATGCGGGGACGATAGCTCTCCTCTTTCTTCCATCTCTTTCCTCCATTTTCACATCTCTCATATCCTGTCCCACTCATAGTCATCCAAGGCCAACTCACACGCAGCACCTGCAGCTGGCATTGATCCTCTATGTTTTTAATCAGTCTTGCTAAATACTTCCTGGAGGGAAAATGAGTGGTGATGAGAAGTCATCTTGCTGATGCTTCTGAAAAATTCAGTGACTGATTTACAGATATTGCTTATTCATCTTGGTATCCTGCTGCAGAAGATGAGAATTAAATTTCAGACTTAAAGGTTATGGGATCCCTCAAGGCCTGGAGTGCACTAATGAAAAATGGAAAGACAGAAAAGGGATTCAAGAATCTGCATAGTGAACAAACTGTCAAGACTTATTTCTGATAGGAATTTAGACTCTGTGAATGGGAATATGCCAGTACGTTGCTCTTCCGTCTAAAACAAATGGACCTTTCATTTCCTGAGGACACATACAGTCTGCGAGCCTCGCCCAGCTGGACTGGAGAAGACCTCTCTTTGACACCTCCTACATACAAATAGAACCTGCTTACCCTAATTTGGTTCCCCAAACAGTAGCCTTCTCTGGCAAATTGAATTTCTTCTGAAGAATGGCACACACCCTTGGCTTTGCTTCTGTGTTCTAAGAGATACCTGCTTGGTTTTTCTGGATCCCCCAATGTAATTCATAAAGTTACAGTCTTTCCAGAAATGATAATAGACCCTCTGTGTGTGTGGTTTGCAGGTCTGAAAGTATATGAGGCATTATATCCAAAGACCAACTCCTATTCTTCTAGCAATCTGACAGATCCAGAGACAGGAAACTTGTTCCAAATCACTGGGGTCTTCTACATGGTTTACATTCTCCTTTTTGATACAAAGAACATTGCTAGCTATATATTTCCAAAGCATGGCAGTGCATCGGTCTCTTTTGCTGTGCGTGTGTGTGCATGCGCGCACGTGTGTATGTGATCTTAGGCACTGATCACACTCTTGACATCTCATATGTGGCCATCAGTATGCAAAGAACCAGAGTTAAAAAACAATGAATCAAATTAATTGACTAATTAAATGAACTCCAATCAGCCTTTGGACTTAGGGGCTGATCCCATGTGTCATTCTTAGAATTGAACAGGTTCTTTTGGTGTTTGTATAAGAGGTTACTTTTCTAAAACACCTGCCATTTTCCACATTATATGTTTTCTGAATTTTCCAATATACTATTTTAAAGCCTACAAACAAAAGACTCCCTGTTTTGAAGCAACTGCTATCATGTGGATGGATTATTACTGTCAGTTTTTACAGTATGCAAGGTCTTTGCACACTATTTTAATTAAAGTCCTCTATCCTCTTGTTTTGTGATCAATATGCTAGCTTTGACTATGTAGATGTTGTAAATCAGAGAAGACATGAAAGGAACACATAAATGAAGTGCTAAAGGTAGAGTTGGCTTGTTTTATCACTGAATAGTCAGGTGGAAGGACTTTGTACTTGTTCTCAAAAGGAGTGGGTCTCGTCACCTAGCCCTGTCACTCTGCAGTTTTATGACCTTGAATGATTGGATAAATTACTTTTATTCAATAGGAGGACAGAAGAGATGCGCGCGTTCTTAACTACATATCAAATACTGCATGAAAACATCATATTGGAAATCACGGCTCAGGCATTTGATGCCATGTCATTGTTTTAATTTTTTTAATTCTTTTTTAAATTTTTTATTATTATTTATTATTTATTCAATTGTGCACGTATGCGTATGTGCGTGTGTGCGTGTGTGCGTTTGTGCGTGTGTGTGTAGAACCACGGACGAATTTGGGAACCACCATGGACGCCTCCACTTCCTCTTTACTCTGCCCCAGGATTCACAGGCTCCGCCCTACCAGGGCCAGAAACCCAGGCTGCCCCTGCTTCTGCGTCTGCACGTGGGGTCTAGGATCCAAACTCAGGACCTTCTGCCTGCAAGGCGGAGGCTTAACCCCTGAGCCACCTCTCCAGCCCTCACCATGTCATTGTTTTAAACTGTTGAACCTCATGACCTTCCTTTTGCTCCTCGCTCAGGTTGATGTGATCGTGACACTGGGAGGACTCGCTGGGCGTTTTGACCAGATCATGGCAGTCTGTGAATACCCTGTTCCAAGCCCCTCACATCACTCCTTTGCCAACTCTAGTAATCCAAGAAGACTCTCTCATTTACCTTCTCCAGCCAGTAAGTAAACCGTAATATGATCAGGACTTTGCTCCACAGATGAGGAGCAACCTGGCCTGGCTTTCATCTTTCAGCCATGAGAGACAAGACTTGCTAACTTTGTATTATCTAGCGCCCCAAGTGGCCAAACAGCACAAAGGTAAAGGAAACGGAAATTCTTTTTTTTTTCCTTTGTCAGGTGTATGTGTATGAGATGTGTGTGTGTGTGTGTGTGTGTGTGTGTGTGTGTGTGCGCGCGCACAGGAGGACACTTGAGTGTGGTGCCTATGGAAGCCCAAGAGGGACTGACATCAGTAGCCATCTTGGATTGTTCTTCTAACTTACTGCTTTACTCTGGGGTTTTCCAGGCTTCACCGTCTAGGGTTAAAATTACAGGCTGCCACCATAGCCACCAGGTACTCTTTGGTGGGCTCTAGGGATCCAAACTCAAGCCTTTTGCTTGTCAGGCCAAGGCTTTAACTCCTGAGCCATTTTTCCAGCTCTTTTTTTATTTATTCATTGCATCTAGAAGGAAAAGAAAATCTTGTAACTTTTAATTAAATTGCCTATGAACTAAATTTAGTACTTCCACCCTTCCAGCAGCTGAATGTTAATGACACTTGAGAGAAGTCTCAATAGGGAAACAAAGGCTTGGCCGATCGTTCAGATGAATCTCATACATTTGAAGTGTTTTTGTTATAATTGGAAACCTGATTTGATTTTGTTAAGCACTTAAAAGGAAATCTTTAGCTTCTACTCCTCATAAGTTGCCTGATTATTAATTTTATTCCCTCTAGTAAGTCTCTAATAAGATGTCACTCATTTCCAATGGTAAGCCTCAAGAAAATTGTCTGCCAGCATTGTGCATAGAATAGAATTCTTACTATAGAGACAAGTGTTATGAAGTCAATTCATTGGCTCCAGATTAAGAAACCAGCATGCAGTCACTTTTTAAAAACATAGAAGGCTGGTCTTTTTGACTCATCATATTTACAATTTTGCTTCTACTCTGTCTCCTGGCTGCCATCTTTCATTAAAGAAAACGCTTGCTTGACTAATGCTGCAGATTCATTATACACTAACCTTTATTTATCAAGTTTTGCTTTTTGATATTATTGTTCTTTTCACTGTCTACTCTTGTTATAAGGAAATTTGTGTAAGGAAAGCTAAAGACCAGATTCCAAACTACATACTGTCCTTTTGCCAACTCAGTGACAGTGCTTCCTGCCTATCCATTGCATTGCATGGAAGTTGAGGATAAAGATAGGTAGTTAGTTATATTTCATCTGTGACCTCCAATTTATTTGCAATGAAGGAGGCATTTTTAAAAACATAGTCATAATTGTCCTAGTTAGTTTTCTGTCATTGTAACAACTACCCAAGGAAACCACCATCTAAGGATAAAGAGATTATTATAGTTCACAGTCTTAGAGATTTCAGCGTAAGAGATTTTGGGCCTCTTGCTTGCATTGGATCTGTAGGGGTATACAAAGGAGGGAATATGTGACAGGATGAAATCATTCCTCCTCACAATAAGGACACCAAGGTGGAAGAAAAGGAATAAGATTCCTGAGACCACATCTTCTTTAAGGATGCACTTGCAGTGGTCTGAGCTATCTCACTCCAGCTCCTAAACTTCTTATAATGGTTACTCTTCACTATTGCTGTAAGAGAGAGCACCCAAAGTCAAGCAACTAAAGGGAGAAAGGGAGATTAATCCAATTTATGGTTCCAGAGGGGAGAAGGTCTTTTCACAGCAGTGGCAGCATGGCTGGCTGGCCAAAGCTGGAGAAGGCTACGTCACTGCAGACATCTTGGAGGCTGAGAGCTACAGGACTGTTTGCCGCAAAGGCAGACTTCTCTGCAGGTAGGGTGGGGCTCATCCACCTCAAGGCCCACCTCTTGTGACTGCCTTCCTCCAGCAAGGCTCTCCCCCTTAAGGTGCCATGACCTTGCCGAACACATGAGACAGTGGGGGCACATTTCAAACCGTGAAACTTCCCATTGTAATCTTGGGCTCCATGCATTCCAATAGAGACCTCTCAGTGCAGATAAAAGCTAATGTATAGCACTGTTGTAATGATTAAAGGCTAATAGATAAAAGATAATGCTAGAATAAATAATGTGGGCATCATAGAACAAGGGAGAAATACGAAGGCATGCTCAGTTCATGGAAATTTTTATTCATGCGCTTAACTCAGTGATTATTTTATACCTGCTTCATGAGAGCTCTTTTCCAGCGATGAAACAATCTACAAAAGAGGAAAAGCTCCTTGCTTCCCTGGACATTCCACTTCACTTACATTTCCATAGACTCTCAATAATGTATAGATATTGCTCTGGGAGATGCTAAAAGAAAATACCTTGAATTCAGGAGCTGCCAGATAAAAAAAAAAATAGAGGCTCAAGGTGTACTTTAAAGTTCAATTGAAATATTAGCTAATAGAAATGCCACATCTGATGAATGATGGTTTCTGTTTTACTCTTGTGACTCCTTGCTGCAGACAATACCTGACCAAAGCAACTTGGAGAAACAAGGGTTGTAACTGATCTAGTTTCGGGTTGCAGTTCATCATGGCAGAAGCCATTGCACCATCAGGAGCTAAGGGATCAGGCCACATCCAGTCATGATCACAGCCAGGGAACAGTGAGCCAGCCATCTTCTGCATCCTTATCCTCACCAGCTGTCTCGGAATGGTGCCACCTTCCATGCCATTTTAGTTGAATCAGTTAAGACTTTAGGCTTGCAAAGACCTGCATGAGCTAGACAGTTCTCCGAGGTGGGCCCGGACACCCACCTCTCAAGTGTCAGGGTAACAGCTGAAATGACTCGATCCAACTCTGAGGACTTACATATTAAATTCGAAAAGACAGTGCACAAAAATCCAGGGAAACTAACATTTGCTCTTGCTGAGCCCAGGACTGGATGCCAAACCCAGTTCACAGGGGCATTAACAACACGGGGCTTCTGTCTGAGAATTTTTTACCCACCCTTTGGGAGAATTCAGGACTATGATGCCTCTTGAGTTCGGTGTCTGATTACAGAGGAACATCTTCCCTCTTCTCAGCTGTGTAGTAGCAAATTTTGAATGGGACATTTTCCCAGAATCCTTTGGGAGTGTTTCTGTCTATCTTGATATGTAAGATCTTGGAAGTTGTTTTCAGACCTTGAATAGACCTTGGGCTTTTGCTCAGGTTTACTGATTTGATAAACACCACCTGGCCACAAAAAAATGAGGTTTGATCTTTTCAATAATGTCGTTATTCTAAAACAGACATCTCGTGCATTTTAAAAGATTTGTTTTCTAGTATCTCTATCCTCCTCAGTTCTGGGAATGAGCCGTAATATTAAGCAACCCCAAACCTGGCAGATTTATCTGAAACTGAAGAGTTTTTCTCATTAAGAGAGAATCTGATATGTCTAAGCAGCTTTGTCTATCATGTATCAGAGAGTAGAACACATGCGCAGTGGGGAAAGATGTATTCTCTATTTAAGGGCAGCCCACAGAAGGAAGGCTGTGGAACCAGAACAAGGGAGCCCAAAATTCTGGCAAAGTTCAGGAATCACAAGCCACATATCTCATAGATGCAGAGCCTAAAATAAGTGAACCAGCACTTGTTAAAGCAAAATTCCCAGTTCTCCAAATATAGTTACTTGTTGAGTTCCTATGTGGATTATGTCTATAAAACTTAATACCCTATGCATTCTCTCCATCTGAATTTTGATTTTGTGTTCTTCAAACAACTGGAAAATTCCCTTCCCTTCAGCAAGTGACGATTGCATGGGGCAGAGCTGAAACTCTGATAGACCACACTCTGTCCCTTGGAGATGAGCACATAACCCACTGCACCTTCCACCTGGGGAGCAGCACTACGTTCTTTCCTATGGTGTTCTAGGGAGATCTTTTAGAGACCCACCCCATGCTCTGCTTTTCCACTCCTTCTACTAAAAGAAAACATAAAAAAATTGTGATACAAATACAAAAGCCAGAATGATGTCGCCAGGTATTCAAGCCATGAAGGAGCCCATGTAGCTTGTCATACATGTAAGCAGTTTTGCTTATACACATATAGAATTTGACTAATCTAAAAATAAATTTAAAACTGCACTAAAATTGTTCCTCAGAAATAATTTTCAGCCTAGAAATGGAACTAGAGCCACCGAAACTGAACTGTTGGCCAGTTGTCTTCTTCATGTAGCTTCCTGTAGCACATGAAAGTGCACTGAATGGGCACCCACAGGTGGTGCAAATGTGTGGCAAGAATTATCGGAGCAGAGATCCATAGAATACTGCTGATTTTACTGAGAACTGTAATCAGAATCAGAATGAGAAAAAGAAACAACTTTAAATTGGAAATCATTTCAAATATTGTGGAATTAGACTTCAGATAATCAAGATTGGTAATGATTAGCTCAAAATTAAAATTAAAAGTTTGCCTTTGGGTGGGGTGATAATTTTGATGCTTTTGTAAGAAATATCTCACTTAAGCTTTACAACCACACTGTAAGGAGAGCAAGACAGATAATATAATCATATTGTAACAGTTCCAAATCAGCGCTTTTCCACAGTAGCTCAGTTTCTCTTTTACAGGGCTAGTGGACTAAGAAATAAATGGCAAACTCTTAAAAACAGGTCACAGTTCATAGGCTGATAATTATCCATAAATAGTGTACAACATTGTTACGTGTTTACCTCATGCATTCATATACATGCATATTTAATCTATATATAGTTACATGTATATATACACATACATATTTTAAATAGATGCTGTGCTCCCCACAATGTTGTTTCCAGATACTTTAACTCTGGGTTCATGATACACTTTTCTTTTTCTTGGTTGCACCAGGGATCAAGTGGGGAGCTTGTACATGCATGGCAAGCACTCTACCACTGCTCTCCATCCTCCCACTGATTTTGGGAGAATTTAAAGATATATCCTTGTATCTTTAATAACAAAACTACCTTATTGCTGTAGTCCCAAATTTTTTTTTAAAAATCCCTTTAGAATTTTACAATCTTTAACCAAATCCAAGTATGGCAGTAATATTTATCATATAAACACATTCAGTGAACTTTTCCAATGTACAGTAAAAAAAATCAATATAAATGCTAATTCTCATGAGTGTTACATTGGAGAATGGTTGTCTTCTTGTATCTCCTTCACAATGATAGATTGCCTGACATGTAAGCTAGTTAGAGAGAAGAGTAAGTCATCTTAGTAAATCTGTTTAGTAATCGTTTAACGTAACTGAATAAAATTGGTGATATGTTTGCTCTATTACTGCTAACCCATCAATCCTGTCTTAGACTTTGAGATGAAAATGTACTTCCTTTGATATTTGGGAAATGACCTCTGTATACTTCAATAAGTTTATGGGATGTTCTGTGCTTCTTCTAGAGAGTGTGTATGTGAGACTCTCCATGACTAGCTTGTGTAAACAATTAATGATCTTCCATAGATTAATTATTTTAGTCCTTTGTCCCTGCGCTGTAGGAGAGCAGATCACTTAAGTCATTTAGTATGTTCCAGTCCTACCTTTTCACTGTCCTCTCTGTAATTTGTTTTCTTAAATCTCACTTAGATTTTAACACAAGAATGGAATGAAATTCCCTGGCAGATGTCATTTACATTGAAGGAAATGTTCTGTGAGCTATTGAAGGTGGAAAGTTAAAATAAGAAGCATAAGATAGAAAATTACAAATAGTATATGTAAGAACTCTTCCTTGAAAAGGAAACATGACCTTCATGTATATCATGGTTTGACCAGGTTATCTACTTCCTTATGAGTATTTCTTGATCCCATCAATCTCTGGAGAACAGACGCATGAGTTTCTGGAGACTGAGCATAAATTATCTTTCATCTCCAAGTTTTATGATTGTTTGGAATCCAAGTTGATAGGATTTACAACCACAAAATGAGATGCTCATAAGCTAATAATGTATGCCATTTACATTTTCCTAAACCTTGTTCGGTGATTTCTCGTAGGATTCTAGTATCGATGTGGACTAGTGTTGTTATAGAGATGACTTCTGCCCATTTTTATGTCACTTGAGGAAGATTCTAAATGTGTTGTAAATGTTTCTTCCTCAGGATCTTAGTTATGTTTTACTGCTGCTTGTTTTTTTTCCTCCCTAGATTAATTATTTACTGTATAAAGTCTTGACATTTTGTGCAGTGTGCATTTGCAGTGCGGGTAATGAATATGATAAAAAGATGTTAATGGTCTGATGAAAAGAAGCTGAATATTCATGAGCTCAATTTGGCATGGATGGCGGTTTCTGCTGAGAGCTGGGGGCTCAGGTCTGTGTTCCCATGTACACGCATGCTCAGCACAGTCTCTTCAGTGGGCATCACAAGTGAATCTCAGCATGACTGGAGGAGGGAACATGGGGTTTTCAGTTCTAGACATTTCTGAGGCCTTCTTGTTTATTATTCAACTTCAGTTCCTTATTAGAATATCCATTATTTTTCTCTTTCCCTTTGTGTGCTTCTCATATAATTGTTGTTTCTTTCTTGGCCTTTTGTAATCTCCAGTACAAATTGCACATTTGCATAATAACCACAGTGAAACCAGTGCTGAGACCTGAAGAGACTATTTTACATAGGACATCACAGAGGCATCAGTGTGATCTGCCCATGTTGTCGAAAGAGCAATAATGTTGATATGCTTATATTTGTTGTTGCCACACTGTTAACAGGAGCTAAGATAGGAAATGTGCATCAGTGGAAGCATGGAAAAGAAAATGTGGTCTGCACACATAGTGGGAGATGATTCAGTAGTGGAAAGGAGTAATAGCATAACACGTGCAGAAGAATGTGTGGCTCTGGAAGATAGCATGTGTCATAGTTAGGCACAGAGAGTTTGAGCTCTGGGCACATTTGCAGAGAATTAATGGTTGAGTTGAGCCCAGAGCAAACCTGCAGGAGATTGTCTAGCTGATGAAGAAGGTTCAACCCATGGTGGGTGGGACTAGGTCCTGAAATAAAATACAGAGAGCTAATTGAGAAAGTTGGCATACTTGTTTACACTTGGCCAGACATGCTGGTCTGGCAAGTAAGGATCGTCCCTCTCTCAACTGGTATGTGGAGATGGTGTGGGCAGTTCCCTCGGCCTTGGTGTTGGTATGAGCTCTCCTGCAAAGTTGGACAAGGTAAGAGAATAAACCCCTTGTTCCCTTTAACAGTTTGATGGTGATTTATCAGCAACCATGCAGGTGAACTGCTACAGCATGTTAAGTTGTCAGCCACACACAGAAAGATGAACACCACATGTTCCCTCATAAGAATGTTCAAAGATGTTAGCTGAAGTGTGTTGTGAAGGCTGCTAGAGGCTAGGAAGGCATGTGGGGAGAGTCTACAGGAGACTTTTAACAGGACAGGGGGGTGACCATCTTTCACAGTGACCTATGTGTTTTATAAATAACCAAGAGAAAGGAGCTAAAAGTTTCCAAACAAAAGGTAATGAGGAGATGGAAATGCCAGTTGCCCTGATTGGATCAATGCTTGTTCATATACATTGAAATGGCACAGTGCAGCCCACAATAGTGATTTCATGTTAAGACATTTCTGGAAGTATATGACAGGACGGAAATGTTAACTGCCGTGATTGATTTGTTTTGGAACAGAACACATGTGTCGTGGTTTGAATGTGAGCCCCCCCCCCACACCCCCTGCAGACTCTCGAGTTTGAATTTTTAATTGTTTAGGAAGGTCGAGGCACTGCAGGAGGCAGAGCCCTGCTGGAAGCGGGTGGTCTGTGATGCTGGTTAGCACCTGCTTCACTTGATTCGTCTCCTCTGAGAGTCTTCAGCTCTCAGCCTCCTTGATGGATGTGACTTATGCCACCTCCAGCTCCCGCTGGACAGACACGCCTTTTCCACTGTAAAGGACGGTATCTTCCCTCTGTAACCCTAAGCCAAATACATCTCTCTTTCTCCCTTAAGTTTCTTGACTTTGAATGGTGTTTCATGGCAGCAGAGAGAGTAATTGCTACAGCATGTAATCAATTATTCTGCTCATCATAGATTCGTATCATTAAAATAATACTTTTAAAGAAGAAAACAAGTATAAAGTGATACTGAAAATGTAGCCACTCTCAGTCAGTGGCAGTCCACAAAAGGGCCACCTATGACTTCCATGCCTAGAGGTGGCCTACTGCATTGAGTTTTCCCCACCTTTCTTCTTCCAGAAGGGAAAGTTGTAACCTGCATTTCCACACTGCCCTATGCCTGCCCTTACTTGCTTCCCTGGAACAGCTTTGCCTATAATCTAGATGGTGCATGAGTTTATTAGTGATACTTTGACAGTTTCCCAGATGAGATGATACCTGAATTCACACACTGTCTAAGTTAAGCAAAGAAATAGCCACGTAACTTAGAACCTTATGGAACTCGGTGTATTTGAGGCGCAGCACACTGCTGGTGTTGGGACCACAGAATCTATGGCTGAAAGGGTTGCTGGAGCAGCAGGATGTGCTTGCAACCAGGAATAGTGCCTTTACGTCGAGGAACCATTTCAAAGTCTAAGGAAAAAAAAAATTAACTAACTTTTAGAAGTAAACATGAACATGAAGCATGAATGGTGGAGTTTGTTATGGCATGTGTTAGAAAGTCTCCATTGTAGAAACACACCGGAGTAGTCAGTGTGATGTGTAGACTTGAATATTAGGTGTGCCCTCTAGAGACTGTCATAACAGACCAAAGTGACCACTTGACTCTGGGGTGTAAATATCTCATCTACTCTGGGAACCAAGTAAAATTTCCTAAAAAAATACATACTCTAGCCTACAGTCATACCTTCAAGAATGTGTGTGTGTGTGTGTGTGTGCCTAATAATTATTACCTTGGGAAAGAACTCCTTACTTACATATATCAAGCTTCAGAGTGAAATGAGCAATGACAGCTGGTTGAACACAAAGGAAATCTCAAGGGAAAGGAAGGAGGAGAATTGAAAAGAGAGGGTTGTTACTGAAGTTAAAGTAATGTAGAGTTTCATGTGAAATGGAGCTGTTAATTAGTGTGTCAAGAATTAAGTAAGAAAGTTATTTGGCATATACTGAATAGTATATTGAATAGGAAGAGCAACTGAATTTTTTCTTCTATATATATTTTTTTGCTACCCCCAGATCCAAAGGTCCTTTAAGGTCTTATCTTTCCATGACCATCCTTGGAATCTGGGAGAAATCTTTCAGCCTTCCTTTCAAGTACAGAGAACTGTTCCATTGATTCTTTCAAGCCAATTCTCTCTGCTCTTTTCTGTGAACTCACTGCACTAAAAGAAATATATTTGTCTAATTCACTCTCTTAAAGTCCCACTAAAAGACATCATTTCCTAAGAAAGCCTTACCAAACTTTAGGTCATTTTTATGACTTTTTCTCATAGTCTTATGTTCTACAACAAAATACCACAACAAAATAGGGGGCTTAGAGAGGGCAGGAGCGTGTTTGAGAATATGGAAGCCAGACAATCCAAGATCGCAGTGTTGTCAGGTTTGGTTTCTGGAGAGGACCCAGGGCTGGGATTGCGCCTTCTTGCTGTCGACACATAGTAGGTGGAGTATCTGAGCACCTGGTGTCTCTACTGACTCTTCCATGATGTATGCCCCCTAATCTAATCAGCTCCTAAACAGTTCCCAGCAGCACCAAATGGGTTGGTTTCAACTTATGAAAAGGAAAAAATATTCAGACAAAGCATGTTTCAACATTTTTTCCTTCTGTGGGTTTCTAATTGTCTAACCGTGTTTAAAAAAAAAGTCGTCGAAACCTTTTTTCATAATCTGTAGCTTAAAACATATAATTGCATATTTTGAACAGAGATTTAATATTTACCTCCAGTTAACTTACCTGATACTAGCAAAATACAAGTAAATAGGAAGATTTGAATAACTGTAAATGAATTCTTCTATGATCCACATTTGTTGTTTCCTCATTTTACCTACACAGGCCGCCAGAGCACCCTAGGCTGGGATTCACCCCACAACTTCCTCAAATAGTTTGACATTTGACACTTGCTGTCTTCCTAGTTTGTGTTCTGTGTGGACAATGGCAGTAGTAATGGGAAGGTTTAAACAGCCTGGGTATAGTAGTTACAAAACACGGCCTTGGTACCTGCCATCTGCCAAAACATACAAGTTCTTTGACCTTAAGTAAGTCTTTCACTAAGAAGATTTATGGGAAGATGCCCATCAGCAAAAACTAATAGTGATCCCGCAGTGATTCTGAGGCAATAAGAGAGGAAATATAAAATTCAATCTCCATGGAAACTGTTTAAAAACTTATTTGAACACTGGCCTTTCATTTCAACCATGAGTGACAGGGGATGGGTTTTAAAGACGATGCTGCGCATTAAGAGTGCCGTGTGCAAGAGAAATGGCAGGAAAAGTGGTGTCAGCATTTACCTGAGCTCTGTCCTCATAATTTATCATAATCCAATTCTGGGGAAAGTAACGGATGTGGGATGTGATCGTCTCCCCTGTCCTCCTCAGCAAGGACACCAGAACCCTGTGTCATGTGTACTTAGCTCAATTGAGCATTGCTGGCATCTTCCTTTGATTGGAAACAAAAGGCTGCCTGTGCAGTACCAATGAGCTGTGAAGCCATTTGCGTGTTACCAGCAGGAGAGTGAAATGTGCCTCCCGGGAAAGATTGGCACAAGGCAGGCTTCTATATAAAGAACTCCATGCAGCTCCAGCTGGCCTGTTTTCGTCTCAATCAATTAAGAGATTTTCGCCCCTGAACTTGAGAACATTTTAATCTTACTTGTTCTAAAAAATGACAGAAACAGGAAGTGGAGAATATGGGAAAACATGTGAATAAAGTTAAAGTAGAGTAGGGAAGAGATCGAAGGGATTCCATCCGGGTGTCCATTCACACAGGACACTTTGAAAGTCTTACAAAGAATGGTGGAAAGTGTCCACCTCCCTCCCTCATGTACACACGTGTACAACACATGTAACATGCAAGAACTACAGTTGTTCCAGTGTGACTTTACTGAAGGAATGGATGATAGATGCTCTGAATCTCAGCTCTCTTGGGGGGACACTGTGTTTTTTAAAGTCCTTTCCTAAGAGTGTCTTTCAAGTAGCACTTAATCTTCCATCGCTTTCCTATTATTTCAATTATGATGTTTAATACATGGTGATACAGAATAGTACAACGATGAAAGTTTTCAAAGTGGTTCAAGGTCAGGAAGGAAGCTGGAGGGGAGAGCTGCGGTGTGCAAGGGAAGCAGCAGAGAAGGTACGTGCGTGTGTGCACACACTTTCACCTGTGCAGAGAGAGAGAGAGAGAGAGAGAGAGGTCTGATGCAGACCTGGTTTAAGGCTGTCCTCACTTCCATCTGCTCAACTGAAGCACACTGTAAAATTACTTGTGTAATTGGAAGTGCATATGGTGGTCTAAATGCTGGATAAACCAAATTTAATATTTCAGACTTCCGAAATATCTCCACTGTCAGGCATGATTCATAAAATGACTTGTGTATCTAAAAGCTAGAAAATTACCAAAATTAATACTTTCCATTCATAAAGTAGCAGCATCATTACTTCAGTTTCCGATGTAGCCTGTTTAAGCACGAAGGCAAAGCGCATTTTCCTTCTTAAATGAAGAAGCTTTGCAGAGAGCAACTCTGTGAGCGCATCCCAAGGCCACTGAATGTTCTGTTCTCTTGGCTTTAAAGCATGAAAATCCCTCTTGACCTTTCAAATTTTAATGAATAAGTAGGACAAAGTCATGGTTTTGAAATACATTCTGTACACTGAGTAGGTGAAAGGGGAGCATGAATTGAAGTCACCCAATAGCTTTTATCCCTATCAATCAAATTTTATTATGAAAATTGCAAAATATTTTGATAATTCAAAAGAATAGTACAGCAAACAATATCAACTTAATCTAATATTTCTAACATTTTATTTACATTTAGTACTCATGACCTCTAGTACAATCTTGTTCTTCAAAACTTATAAGTTGGAAATACTGGAAAATTCATTGAAAATTTCTCAGTGTCATGGCACAACCATACAGTTTAGTCTAGATTATTGGCGGTTTCTACTTGTAAATTCTTGGCTTGGTGGAAGCTATAACTGAATGCTTGTGTCTCACGTCACAGGATAATTACCACATGTTAACGATTCAAGAAAAAAGTAAAGTTCAGATTTGGTGTGCAGTTTTTATTAAAGGAAAAAATTGGTTTCATGCCATCATATAGTTGAAAGATCAGGAACCAACCTAGAGACGTCTCTAATCTCTTAGCATCTATGCATAGATGTATTTCTTTTTTAATCATTTGAAAATAAATGCACACTTGGTATTATCCTTATCCACTTCAACATGGACAGTGGCATTTAAATTCAACATTCAAGGAATCATTGTGCACTGTAATAGTATTGTCTTTAGACTTTCAGTGAGCAGTAATAAAACAAAAAAGTATGTATCTGCATTGTTTACATATGTGCATATATATAAATATGTTACTCATGAGATAATTTTAATATTTTGAATTCACTTTTAGTATATAGTTATAACATTATTTTCATTTCATATTTGTTTTACTTTAATCTAAAACAATCCTGACCTGAAATAACATACTGATTGTTGACTAATGGTATCCATATTACCACAGTTAAAAACTGAGCAAAATTTAAGATTTCTTTGCAAGTTTTTCTGTCTTTAAATTACATCCAATCACTGTGCTTTGTCTAAAACTTTTCTGCTTAAAATACTGGTTTTTTTTTTAATTAGGTCTATGTTTGTATTTGAGATCATAAAATTTTTTTAATAATTTTTTTATTCAATTGTGCTTGTGTGCGTATATATGTGCGCGCGTGCTCATGCACATGTGTGTGTGTGTGTGTGTGTGTGTGTGTGTGTGTGTGTGTGTGTGTGTAGAACCACGTGCGAATTCGGGAACCACCATGGACGCCTCTACCTCCTTCTGCCCTGGGATTCACAGGCTCCGCCCTACCAGGACCAGAAACGCAGGCCGCCCCCGCTTCCACCTGGCATCTATACGTGGGATCTGGGATCCGAACTCAGGACCTTCCGCCTGCAAGGCAGAGGCATAACCCCTGAGCCACCTCTCCAGCCCGAGATCATAAAATTTTATACTTTATTATTTTAAGATAATTTTAAAGTGTAAAGGAAGAGATTGAATTGTTTATTTGTTTGCATTTGAGATTATAAAATTTCAACTTCTGAATATTATTTTTAAATAATTATATTGTTTAAAGATAGAGGTAGTTAAAATGACACTCTCAGAGCTATTTTCCTTTTATTCCTGGCCCACTACCACCATATTCTTTCAGAATCTCCTAGGCCTTTGTGAAATATACAAACAGACCTAAAACAAGTATATATGCATATTAATTATATATGTGTAAAATACATGATGTATTTTATTTTATGAATGTTTGTCTTGTTCTTCCCTTTTTTTCCTTTGTGCATCTTGGAAACCAGTCTTTATTGAATAATAACGATCATCTTCATTTCTTCTTATTACTGTCTTGTACTTTACATTGTGGAGACACCTTTTCATGTCATATTCTAACAGCATGTAGCTTTTGGAAATGGCATGGTGAAAATTCAGGTTATGGAATGCTTGTATTCTGGATATGAAGGTTTTGAAAATGTGATCCTGTGTAATTTCCTATTACAAAAGTGTTTTGCTCTCAAAGGGACCTTATGAGGTGGAATATAAGTGGCAGAATTTAAAGAAGACCCATCAGGACCCACCCAATGTGAACTGAGTTGTTAGGGTTTATTCCATCATTTTATGATACAGGAAACGTCCTGTATCGTAACGTAGCAGGCCAACCCATGACCCTCTCCACAGCGATCTCAGTGTAGTTTCATTTCAGTGTAGAAGACCTTTGAAAAGGAAAGGGCATAAATATAACATGTGCAGTCATTTCCGCTTCCTCCCCACGGTTTGTACTATGTACATTAGGATTAAAGTTGTAATCAATTTTTTAATTTATTTTTCTGCTCATACAAACGTAATAGGTACCCCTGTCCCCCTCCCTCCTTCCACCCCTCCCTGGACCTCCCTGCTTCCTCCCCCCTTTTCCCTTTCCTTTCCCCCCTCCTTCCCTTTCTCCCAGTGCCCCCTCTCCCCATCTCTGAAGCATCCTTTAATGTGTACATCAAACTTTCCTCTGGTTCCTCCTCTCTGATGAGGTGTAAGGACTCAGTGGCATTTCCTTTCTTATGTTCCCCTTAAGTATAGGAACACTATTGTGACTGTTAATCCCTTGCTTCTAAGGATCATAGTGCCTTTAGTCCATGCTAAACTTTGACGGATCAATGATATGTTGGTCATTGCGCAGATCATGCAGATCATGCAGAGTCCTATTATAATTACTTTGGCCCTAACTCCTGTGGAGTATCTTGCATATCATGACTCTTCCCATCCTTGTGCTCTTGCAATCTTACTGCCCCCTCTTCCGCAAATTTCCCTGAGCTTCAGGATGGGGAGAGATTAGGAAGGTCTGATTCCAGGTGGTTGATATAGAGTCTCTGATGTTCTGAATTATGGTTTGTTGATATTTTTTTCAGTTTTGCTGCCCCTGCAATGCCCTTGCCTCCATCCTGATGGGTATTAGATATCACCCTCTGGCCAGAGATAAAAACCTGTTAAATTAGAGTCTTATTATAAGGATAGATTCAAAGGTAGATGGAATAGGAAAGAGTAGGAGACTGCGGTGAGGGGTGGGTCAGTCTCCCATTGCAAAATGGTTACTTTCTATCTGCCAGCTGTATGCCCTCCCTTTCTGATAAGATCATACCCCATCAGATGCAAGTGACCAGGAAGGACAGTTTGTGAGCTTAACCAGATATCTCCTTATTTACTTGCAGTCCTTGATGGTGGCCTATTATCTCTGCTGTAGCATGATCCCCTCTCTCCTTCTTTCTGATGGGGCCCTCCTTCCCCTTCTCTCCTGTTTATCATCTTTGCAGTTACTGTAGGTATTACAGAGATTTATCTTTGAGTGGGTCTTTAAGTGTGTTTGGTACTAGGATCCACCTATTGAGTACACACGGCACTTAAATTTCTCTGTATGGGATACCTCACTCAATAAAATTTTATCTAATTCCATCCATTACCCGGCAAATTGCATTAATTCATCATTTTTGATGGCTACGTAGTACTCCATTGTATAAATGTACCACATTTTCCTTATCCACTCGTCAACTGTTCGACATTTGGGTTGATTCCATGACTTTGCTATTGTAAACAGTGCTGCTATGAACATGGTCGTGCTTGTGCTATCGAGGTGAATTTTTGCTGTATGGGGGGTTATTACCAAAAGTGGAATAGCTGAGTCATATGGCATTTCAATCTTTAACTTCTTTAAGAATCTCCAGACGGCTCGCCAGAGTGGCTGTATGAGCCTGCACTCCCACCAGCAATGTAGGAGAGTTCCCTTCTCTCCACATCCTCTCCAGCATTTGGTGGTGTTTGTATTGTGGATTTTTGCCATCCTCAGCAGAAGTGAAATGATATCTCAGGGAGGTTTTCATTTGCGTTTCCCTGATGGCTAAGGATGTGGAGCATTTTTTAAGATATTTGTAGACATTTTAGTTTCGTCCTTGGTGAAGTTTCTTTTAAGTTCCAAGGCCCATTTTTTAATTGGGCCATTTGTTTCCTTGGTGTTTAGTTTTCTAAGTTCTTTGTGCATTCTGGATAATAGAGCTCTATGAGATATATAGTTAGTGAAGATTTTCTCCCATTCTATGGGTTGCCTTTATGCTCAAGTTACAATCTCTTTATCTGAACAGAAGCTCTTTAATTTCATAAGATCCCATTTCTTGAGTGTTGGTTGTATTGACTGTGCTATTGGATTTCTGTTTAGGAACTGTTGGCCTAGTCCAATCAGCTCCAGGGAATTCTCTACGCTTTCACCTAAGGTTTTTGTAGACTCTGGCCTTATGAGGTCCTTGATCCATTTGGAATTAACTCTTGTACATGGTGACAATTACAGGTCCAGTTTTAATCTTCTGCATGTGGAGGTCCAGTTTTGCCAGCACCATTTGTTGAAGATGGTGTTCTTTTTCCATTGGATTTTTTTGGGCCCCTTTGTCAAAGATCAAATGGCTGTAATTTTGTGGACTTATATCTGGGTCTTCAACCCTTATCCATTGATCTGTGTGTCTATTTTGGAGCCAGTACCAGCCTGTTTTTATAACTATGGATTTATAGTATAGACTAAGGTGTGGTATGGTTATACCTCCAGCAGTGTTTTTGTTACTCAGTATTGCTTTTGCTATCCTGGGTCTTTTGTGCCTCCATATGAATTTTGAGATTGTTTTGTCAACTTCTTTAAAGATTTGCTTTGGGATTTTGATTGGTATAGCATTGAATCTGTATATTGCCTTTGGTAGGATGGTCATTTTTAAGATATTGATTCTGCCAATCCAGGAACATGGCAGGTCTTTCCACCTTCTAGTGTCCTCTATAATTTCTTTTTCTTTCTTTCTTTCTTTCTTTCTTTCTTTCTTTCTTTCTTTCTTTCTTTCTTTCTTTCTTTCTTTTTTTCTTTCTTTCTTTCTTTCTTTCAAGTTTTCATTCATAAAGTTTCATTTCCTTGGTTAGGTTTATACCAAGGTATTTCATTTTTTTAGGGGCTATTGTTTCTCTCAGGGATTTTACACTTCTTTCATTCTGTGCATAGAGGAAGGCCACTGATTTTTGTACATTTATTTTGTATCCTGCTACACTGCTGAATTTCTGTATTAGTTCCAGGAGTTTCCTGGTGGAATTTTTGGTATCACTCAGGTATAAAATCATGTCATCAGCAAATAGAGATAACTTGACTTCTTCCTTGCCGATTTGAATCCTTTTTATGTCCCTTTCTTGTCTTATGGCTTCAGCTAAGACTTCAAGTACAATATTGAATAGAAGTAGTGAGAATGGACAGCCTTGTCTACTTCCTGATCAAAGCGGGAATGCTTCAAGTTTTTCCCCATTGAGTATAATACTTGCTGTAGGCTTGTCATAGACAGCTTTTATTATATTGACAGAGGTTCCTTCCATTCCAACTGTCTCTAGGGTTTTGATCATAAAAGGCTGTTGGATCTTGTCAAAAGCTTTTCCTGCATCTATCGAGAGTATCATGTGGTCATGGATTTTATACTGGTTTATATGGTTGATTACATTTATTGATTTGCGTATGTCGAACCAACCTTGTGTCCCTGGGATAAAGCCTACTTGATCCCCGTGAATGATCTTTTTGATATGTTTTTGAATCTGATTTGCTAAGACTTTGTTGAGAATTTTTGTATCTGTGTTCATCAAAGAGATTGACCTATAGTTTTCTTTTTTAAGTGTACCTTTATTAGGTTTTGGGGTTAAGATGATATTAGCTTCATAGAAAAAATCTGGTAGTGTTCCTTCCTATGCTATTTGATGGAACAGTTTAAGGTGTTATTAGCTCCTTAAATATCTGGTAGAACTCTGTGCTGAATGCATCTGATCCAGGACATTTCTTGGTGGGAAGATTCGAGATTCCTTCATCGATTTCCTCATATGTTATAGGACTATTTAAATAATTCACGACTTCCTGATTCAATTTTGGTAAGTTGTGCTTACTTAGGAATTCATCCATTTCTTTTTTGTTGTCAAATTTCACAAAGTATAAGTTTTTGAAATATGACGTTATAATACTCTGAATTTCTGGGATATCCATAGTAATAACTCCATTTTCATTTCTAATTTTGTTAATTTGTGTTTTTTCTCTCTTGCTTTTGGTTAATTTAGCTAGGGGTATATCAGTCTTGTTGATTTTTTGAAAGAACCAGCTTTTTTATTGGCTGATTCTCTGTATCGTTTTCCTAATCTCAATTTCGGATATTTTCCCCATTTGCTAATCTCCTCTCTTCTACTGCTTTTGGGATCAGATTGCTCTAGTGTCTCTAAAGCTTTAAGCTGCATTGTTAAGTTATTTATTTCTGATGTTTCCATTTTTTTGATGTAGGCATTAAGAGCTATGAACTTACCTCTTATGACAGCTTCATTGTGTCCCAAAGATTTTTATAAGTTGTATTTTGATTATCATTCACTTTCAGGAAATCTTGAATTTCCTTTTTAATTTCTTCCTGAATCCAATTCTCATTCAACATCATAGTGTTATGTTTCCAGGAGTTAGTATTTTCTGTTGTTTATTGTTTTGTGGATGTCAAGCTTTAGACCATGGTGATCTGATAGACTACAGGCTAGAATTTCAACTTTCCTGTATATGTGGAGACTCGTTTTGTGGCCTAATATGTGATCTGTTTTGGAGAAAGTTCCGTGTGCTGCTGAGAAAAATGTGTATTCTTTGGTGCGTGGATGAAAAGTTCAAGAGATCTGTAAGGTCCATTTCTTTAAGGGTTTAGTTGAGTTCCAAAGTGTCTCTGTTAAGCTTTTGGCTTGTTGATCTATCCCATGTTGAGAGGGCAGTGTTGAAATCCCCAAGAATTATCGTTTGGGGGTTGATTTCTCTCTTTAGACGCTGTAGGGTTTTCTTAATGACTGTGGAGGGGCCCGTACTAGCTGCATATATGTTCAGTATTGTGAAGTCTTCCTGATAAATTGTACCTGTGACTAAAATGTAGTATCCATCTGTGTCTCTTATGATTTTTTTTTTTTTTTGGTTTGAAGTCCACTTTGTCCAAAAGCATAATGGCTACCCCTGCCTATTTCCTGGTTACATTGGCTTGCAGAAATTTTGATCAGCCTTTTATTTTTAGGATATGCCTATCTTTTGTGGTGAGATGAGTTTCCTGAATGCAGCAGATTGATGGTTTGTGGTTTTTAATCCAAGTTTGTAATCTGTGTCTCTTGATCAGTGAGTTAATTCCCTTGACATTTAATGTTATAATGGAGAAATTATTTTTAATACTGGACTTTTTTATGTTTAGTGGCTTTTTTAAGCATATTGCTTGACATTTAGGTTTTGGTGATATTATACTTCCCTTCTGTCCTCCTGGATACACTTGTTTTTTTCTTCAAGCTTGAGTATCATTTCTAGCATTTTTGAAGGCCTGGTTTGGTAGACCTGTAAGCCTTCAAGTTGTCTTTGTGCTGGAAAACTTTTCTTTGTCCCTCGATCATGACAGATAGTTTTGCTAGGTATATCAGCCTGGGTTGACATTTTTGCTCATTTATTTATTTATTTATTCATATTTATATTTTTTTTGTTTTTTTTTCTTCTATTTTTTTTATTTCAGCTTATACAAACTTATTAGGTACACCAGTTCCCTCCCTTCCTCCTCCTCCCCCCATACCCCCTGCATCCCCTCCCTACCCCTCTCCCTCCCCATCCCTCAGTGCCTCCCACCCCAATTCCCAGAGAGTCCTTTCTTGTGCATGTCTGATTTTCCTCTGGGCCCTCTTCTCCGATGACGTACAAGGACCCAGTGGCCTTTCCCTGAACCCTTTCCCATGTTCCCCTTACTTATAGGAACACTGCTGTGGCTGCCAATCCTTTACCTCCAAGGCTCTTGGTGCCTTTAGCAGATGCTAGACTTTGTGAGGTCCACAGTGTGTTGGACAATGCGCAAGGCATGCAAAGTCCAATTATGATTGCTTCAGCCCTAACTAGTATAGAGTATCTTATATATCATTGCTCCTCTCATCCTTTTGCTCTTACACTCTTACTGCCCCCTCTTCCGCAAATTTCCCTGAGCTTCAAGATGGGGAGAAACTAAGCTAGCCTAGTTGTAAGTGGTTGATATAGAGTCTCTGAAGTTCTGGATTGTGGTTTGTTGATTTTCTTTTGCAGTTTTGCTGCTCCTGCAATGCCCTTCACTCCATCCTGTTGGGCATTGTATGTTACCCCCTGGCCAGAGACAAAAAGCTGTTAGAGTCTTGTGATAAAAGCACATTCAAAGGTAGATGTAATAAAAGTGGGAAACCATACTAAGGGAGGGGTCTATCACCCATTTGCAAAATGGTTACTTTTTATCTGCCAGACTATATGCCCTCCTCTTCTGGTGAGATCACACCCCCTCAGTAGTAAATGATCAGGAACAAAAGTCTGTGAACTTAATCAGATGTCTCATTATTTATTTGGGTCCTTGGTGGAGGCCTATTTTCCCTGCTGTAACATGGTCCCTTCTCTCCTTGTTTCTGGTGTGGCCCTCCTATCCCATCCCTCCTGTTCATAATCCTTGGAATTACTGTCTCTAGGTGGGCTGGGTGGGTTTGATACTAGGAGCCACCTATTAGGGAATACATACGGCACTTAATTTTCTGGGTCTGGGATACTTCACTTAACATAATTGTTTCTAATGACATCCATTTCCCGGCAAATTCCAGTAATTCATCCTTTTTGATGGCTGAGTAGTACTCCATTGTATAGATGTACCACAGTTTCCTTATCCACTCGTCAACTGATGGACATTTGGGCTGATTCCATGACTTTGCTATTGTAAACAGTGCTGCTATGAACATGGTCGTGCTTGTGCTATCGAGGTGAACCTCTGCTGTATGGGGGGTTATTCCCAAAAGTGGAATAGCAGGGTCATATGGCATTTCAATCTTTAATTTCTTTAAGAATCTCCAGATGGCTCGCCAGAGTGGCTGTATGAGCCTGCATTGCCACCAGCAATGTAGGAGAGTTCCCCTCTCTCCACATCCTCTCCAACATTTGTTGTTGTTTGAATTGTGGATTTTTGCCATCCTGACCGGGGTGAGATGATATCTCAGGGAAGTTTTGATTTGCATTTCCCTGATGACTAAGGAAGTGGAGCATTTTTTCAGATATTTGTTAGACATTTTAATTTCATCCCTGGTAAAATTTCTTTTAAGTTCTAGGGCCCATTTTTTAATTGGGCCATTGGTTTCCTTGGTGTTTAGTTTTCTAAGTTCTTTGTGCACTCTGGACAGTAGAGCTCTATCAGATAAGTGGTTAGTGAAGATTTTCTCCCATTCTGTGGGTTGCCTTTGAGCTCGTGTTATAATCTCTTTATCTGAACAGAAGCTCTTTAATTTCACAAGATCCCAACTGTTGAGAGTTGGTAGCAGTGACTGTGCCATTGGATGTCTGTTTAGTAACTGTTAGCCTAGCCCAATCAGCTCGAGGGAGTTCCCTATCCTTTCAACTATGGTTTTTATAGTCTCTGGCCTGATATCAAGGTCCTTGATCCATTTGGAATTAAGTCTTGTACATGGTGACAAGTACGGGTCCAGCTTTAATCTTCTGCATGTGGAGATCCAGTTTTGCCAGCACCATTTGTTGAAGATGCTGTTCTTTTTCCATTGGATTCTTTGGGCCCCTTTGTCAAAGACCAAATGGCTGTAACTTTGTGGGCTTATATCTGGGTCTTCAATCCTTATCCATTGATCTGTGTGTCTATTTTGGAGCCAGTACCAGGCTGTCTTTATAACTATGCATTTGTAGTATAGACTAAGGTTTGGTATGGTTATACCTCCAGCTATGTTTTTGTTACTCAGGATTGTTTTTGCTATCCTGGGTCTTTTGTGCCTCCATATGAACTTTGAGATTGTTTGGTCAACTTCTTTGAAGAATTGCTTTGGGATTTTGATTGGTATAGCATTGAATCTGTATATTGCCTTTGGTAGGATGGTCATTTTTACCATGTTGATTCTGCCAATCCAGGAACAAGGGAGGTCTTTCCACCTTCTGGTGTCTTCTGATATTTCTTTCTTTAGGGTTTTAAAGTTTTCATTGTAAAGTTCTTTTACCTCCTTAGATTTATACCAAGGTATTTCATTTTTTTAGGGGTTATAGTAAATGGGATTGTTTCTCTCAAGGCTTTTTCACTTCTTTCATTCTGGGCATACAGGAAGGCCTCTGATTTTTGCACATTTATTTTGTATCCTGCCACCCTGCTGAACTTCTCAATTAGTTCCAGGAGCTTTCTGGTGGAGTTTTTGGGATCACTCAGGTATAAGATCATGTCATCTGCAAATAGGGATAGCTTGACTTCTTCCTTGCCGATTTGAATCCCTCTTATGTCCCTTTCTTGTCTTATGGCTTCAGCTAACACTTCAAGTACAATATTGAATAGAAGTGGTGAGAGTGGACAGCCTTGTCTAGTTCCTGATCGAAGTGGGAATGCTTCCAATTGTTCCCCATTGAGCATAATCCTTGCTGTGGGCTTGTTGTATATAGCTTTTATTATATTGATAAAGGTTCCTTCCATTCCCACTGTCTCTAGCGTTTTGATCATAAAAGGCTGTTGGATCTTGTCAAAAGCTTTTTCTGCATCTATCAAGAGTATCATGTGGTCTTGGACTTTGGACTGGTTTACATGATGAATTACATTTATTGATTTGCGTATGTTGAACCAACCTTGTGTGCCGGGGATGAAGCCTACTTGGTCCCCATGAATGATCTTTTTAATATGTTTTTGAATCCGATTTGCTAAGACTTTGTTGAGAATCTTTGCGTCTGTGTTCATCAGGGAGATCGGCCTATAGTTTTCTTTTTTAAGTGAATCTTTATTAGGTTTTGGGATTAAAACGATATTAGCTTCATAGAAGGAATTTGGTAGTGTTCCTTTCTTTGCTATTTGATGGAACAGTTTAAGGAGTATTGGTGTTATTAACTCCTTAAATGTCTGGTAGAATTCTGTGCTGAATCCATTTGGTCCAGGACATTTTTTGGTGGGAAGATTCGAGATTACTTCCTCAATTTCCTTATATGTTATAGGACTATTTAAATAATTCACAACTTCCTGATTCAATTTAGGTAAGTTGTGTTTACTTAGAAATTCATCCATCTCTTTTGTGTTGTCAAACTTCACAGAGTATAAGTTTTTGAAATATGATGTTATAATTCTCTGGATTTCTTGAGTATCAGTAGTGATAACTCCATGTTCATTTCTAATTTTGTTAATTTGGGTTTTCTCTCTCTTGCTTTTGGTTAGTTTAGCTAGGGGTGTATCAATCTTGTTGATTTTTTTCAAAGAACCAGCTTTTTGACTGGTTGATTTTTTCTATCGTTTTCTTAATCTCGATTTCAGATATTTCTCCCCTTATTTTGCTAATCTCCTCTGTTCTACTACTTTTGGGATCAGATTGCTCTAGTTTCTCTAAAGCTTTAAGCTGCATTGTTAAGTTGTTTATTTCTGATGTTTCCATTTTTTTGACATAGGCATTAAGAGCTATGAACTTACCTCTTAGAACAGCTTTCATTGTGTCCCAGAGATTTTTGGTAAGTTGTATTTTCATTATCATTCACTATCAGGAAATCTTGAATTTCCTTTTTAATTTCTTCCTGAATCCAGTTCTCATTCAGCATCATAGTGTTAAGTTTCCAGGAGTTAGTGTATTTTCTCTTGTTTGATGTGTTGTGGATGTCCAGCTTTAGGCTGTGGTGGTCTGATAGGGCACAGGTTAGAATTTCAACTTCCTTGTATATGTGTAGATTCATTTTGTGGCCCAATATGTGATCTATTTTGGAGAAAGTTCCGTGTGCTGCTGAGAAAAATGTGTATTCTTTGGTGCATGGGTGAAAAGTTCGATAGAGATCTGTAAGGTCCATTTCTTTCAGGGTTTGATTAAGTTCCAAAGTGTCTCTGTTAAGCTTTTGACCTGTTGATCTATTCCATGTTGAGAGGGCGGTGTTGAAGTCCCCAAGAATTATCGTTTGGGGGTTGATTTCTTGCTTTAGACGCTGTAGGGTTTTCTTAATGAATGTGGAGGGGCCCGTATTGGGTGCATATATGTTCAGTATTGTGAAGTCTTCCTGGTGAATTGTACCTGTAACTAAAATGTAGTATCCATCCGTGTCTCTTATAATTTTCTTTGGTTTGAAGTCCACTTTGTCTGATAGCATAATGGCTACCCCTGCCTGTTTTCTGCTTCCATTTGCTTGTAGAATTGTTGAGCAGCCTTTTATTTTTAGAGCGTGCCTATCTTTTGTGGTGAGATGGGTTTCCTGCAGGCAGCAGATTGATGGATTGTGATTTTTAATCCAAGGTTGTAATCTGTGTCTCTTGATCGGTGAATTAAGTCCATTAACATTTAGTGTTATAATGGAGAAACTATTAATTCCAGACATTTATTATGTTTAGTAGCTTTTATAAGTATATTGCTTCGCTTTTAATGGTGTTATATTTGCCTCTGTTCTCCTGGATATGTCTGTTTTTTTTTTCACGCTTGAGTATCATTTCTAGCATTTTTTGAAGGCCTGGTTTGGTGGACATGTATCCCTTAAAGTTGTCTTTGTGCTGGAAAATTTTTCTTTCTCCCTCGATCATGACAGATAGTTTTGCAGGGTAAATCAGCCTGGGTTGACATTTTTGCTCATTCAATACTTGAAGTATGTCTCTCCAAGTTCTTCTTGCTTTTAGTGTTTCCATTGAGAAGTCATTTGTTATTTTAATAGGTTTACCTTTAAAAGTGACTTGTTTTTTCTCCCTTGAAGCTCTCAGCACCAGTTCTTTATCTTGAATGTGGAGTGTTTTAACTATTATTTGCCGTGGCGTGCTTCTATTTTGGTCGTATCTGTTTGGGGTGCGGAATGCCTCTTGTATATGGATGGGTCTCTCTTTTTTTAGATGAGGAAAGTTTTCCTTGATGATCGTTTGAAAAATTTCCTCAGGGGTGGTATTTTGAGATTCTTGCTCTGGTATTCCATGAATACGCATGTTAGGCTTCTTCAGGGTGTCCCATATCTCTTGGATATTTCTCTCAAGTATCTTTTTGGCTTTAACAACCTCTTCCACTGAACTGGTTAGTACTCCCACTTTATCTTCAAGGTCTGAAATTCTGTTTTCTGCTTCCTTAGTTCTGTTGATAAGACTCTCGGTGGAGTTCTGGGTTGAAGATAACTTGTCTTTTAGCTCAGTTTTAAACTCTGCTTGAGTTTGTTTTAACTGCTCTATGCCACTTTTTGTTTCTTGCACTGTTTTTCTCAGCTCCTCCAGATGTCTGTTGTGTTCCTCTTCAAAGCGATTGATTCGATTATGTAATTCCTCCCGGATTTCCTCTTTCATAGTATTGAACATGGTAATGATCATATTTTGAAAGACTTTATCCTGGGTGAGGCTTTCTTGGCCTTTTTCCGCGGGTTTGTTCTTGTTGGAGTCTAACATTATGGGATTAATTTCTTCAGTGGGAAATTTGTTTACTTGATTGTTGCTTCTCATGGATTTGCACTTTGACTTTGGCATTGTCATTTTAACTCTTAAGATCTCTCAATTTCACTAAACTGAATTATTTGGCCTGGGGTCCTGGTGGGCAGACGCGGGCGGAGACTTACTTAGGGCGCGGGGTGAGGCCCGGCTGGACCGCGTGCGCATCCTGACCTGAGGAGCGGAGTGGGGTGTAAAGGGAGGATGGGCGCGTCATCGTGGAGCTATTGAACCTGAGGGCAGCTGGGGCGGGGCCTGGGCGCAGGGGGAGGTCCTCCTCGTCCCTAGGTCCCCGCGCGGCTCGGGCTGGATGGTGGGTGTCCGAGCCGGGTCCTGTGGGCTGACCTGGGGTCCTGGTGGGCGGGATCCGAACGGGGGACTCACCTAGGGCGCGGGGTGAGGCCCTGACTGGACCGCGTCCGCGTGCGTCCTGACCGGCGGAGCGGGGTGGGGTGTAAAGGGCCATTTTTGCTCATTTAATATTTGAAGTACGTCTCTCCAAACTCTTCTTGCTTTTACTGTTTCCATTGAGAAGTCATTTGTTATTTTAATAGGTTTACCTTTAAAAGTGACTTTTTTTTTCCCCTTGAAGCTCTCAGCACCTTTTCTTTGTCTTGAATGTGGATTGTTTTGACTATTATTTGCCATGGCGATTTTCTATTTTGGTCTTATCTGTTTGGGGTGTGAAATGCCTCTTGTATTTGGATGGGCCTCTCATTCTTCAGTTGAGGGAAGTTTTCTTTTATGATAATTTGAAAAATTTCCTCAGGTGTGATTTTTTGGGATTCTTGCTCTGGTATTCCATGAATGTGCATGTTAGGCTTCTTCAGGGTATCCCAAATCTTTTGAATATTCCTCTCAAGTATCTTTTTGGTTTTAACAACCTCTTCCATTGAGTTGTTTAGTTCTCCCACTTTGTCTTCAAGATCTGAAATTCTATTTTCTGCTTCATTTGTTCTGCTGATAAGACTCTCTGTTGAGTTTTGTGTTGAAGATAACTTGTCTTTTAGTTCGCTTTTAAACTCTACCTGAGACTGTTTTAACTGCTGTATGTCTATTTTTGTTTCTTGAACTGTTTTTCTCACCTCCTCCAAGTGTCTGTTGTGTTCCTGTTCAAAGTGGTTGATGCGGTTGTTTAACTCCTCCCAGATTTCCTCTTTCATAGTATTAATCATGGTAATGATCATACTTTGAAAGTTGTTATCTTGGGTCTGGCTTTCTTGGCTATTATCTGTGAATTTGTTCTCGTTGGAATCCATCATTATGGGGTTAATTCTTTCAGTGGGAGATGTGTCTTCCTGGGTTTTATTTCTCATGGATCTACACTTTGACTTGGGCATTGTCGTTTTGTCTTTTAAGACCTTTCAGTTTCTGTGTGTTTTTGACTGAACTGATTTAGTTGGTATTACTATGTTATTACTAGTGCTTGCCTTGTAGTTGGATTCGTTTGTCGTTTGTTAGTATTATTTCCTAGATGTGGCTATTAGGCTGTTAGTACATCAGTTATGTTAAGTTAAGTAGACAGAGGGTGAATATTACGATGTTAGTACATTTTTACGATTTAGTATCTTGGTGATATGTGAGGGTGAGTGGTATAATCCCTGAAGTTGTATATATTTTTGGGGTGGCTGTATGGAAAAGTTAATCTACAGTGATTAATACTAAAAAGGAGCAGTATGGTTTAAAAAAAAAAAAAAAAGAGGTTTACTTATCTTTGGGCTGGATGTGAAGAATCTCTCCCATGTAATAGGATGATTTTGGAAGACTTCAGATGTATGGCCTTTATCCCTTAGAGCTTTGCTTGGGTTTTCTTTGGATTCTGTTCAATTCTGAGTAGCAGTGTGTCCTCCGTGGACCATGAGCAAGGGTCCCCGTTGGGGTGGATTGGAGGGGCAGAGGGGCTGATGATGATGGCAGAACTCTTCACCTGGGATCTGGGACTTGGCTTAGTGGCCCACCCAAGCTCCAGGGATGGAGGAACCAGAGCAAGTCCTGTCCAGGTCGGGTGGGCAGGCGGGCAGGAGGAACAAAGGGGCTGGGGCTCGAGGCATTGGCCAGGCAAAACTGAGGCAGCCTGCGTGTTGCCCAGGCTGGCTGGTGGGAGGAGCTGGGTCAAGGAGCGACCTGGGGGCTGGGTAACTCACCTGGGATCAAGGACAGATCGAGTGTAATCAATTTTTTGAAGAATCTGTGTGTCCATTTGTATCTATGTGTATGAATATATGTGCACATATATGTGCGTATGTTCACACTTGGCCACAAGAGAGTTTTTCATGGTTTCTTCCGTCACACCTTGTCAGTCCTCTGAGGAAGAATCAGGTCTTGGCTATGCTAGGAGCCAGTAAGCCCCAAAGAGATTTTCCCTCCTGTCTCTGTCTCCCAACCTGCGTGCTGAGATTACAGGCATTTCATGGGCGTGTCTGACTTGTTATGTCAATGATGAGACCCAAACCCTGACCCTCCTGATTGCAGTGCAAGTGTTATTAGCTACTGAGTCACTTTCTAGCACCTACGACAGGCGCCCTTGTCCAAGGGGAGCGGCTTTCTCTCATAGCTCAGATGGTGCAATGGTGGATGTGATTTCTTCTTTCTAGAGAGAAGCATGGTGGTAGAGGATCCCAGGGGACTCACCGCATGTGCATCCTCCAGTTGTCTCCTCATAGGAAACCAATTCTGCCCTCCCAGGATCCCTCAAGATAGACAGCACAGAATATAAACATTGGTCTTGTTTTGTGAGAAAAGTTTAATGTGCAGAAACTGCTCAACAAACAGTGGGGATTTTTCTCCTGTGTGATGCTACTTGTTAACAAGTGGACTTTCCGGAATGTTGATAATAGTAATTTAAAAGTTGCAAACAAACCTTCAGGCTTTTCTGAATATATTTCACAACGTGTAATATTTCAGAAGCAGAGGCCTATTCAAAATAATAGACACTAAATTGTTTTTTCATGTGTCAATTCAACCAGCTTATTATTTAAGGCTTATATGTGTCAGATATTTTGCTGAATAGAGGATCCACAAGTTCTCTGAAAGAGTTTATATTCTGTTTACTAAAGAGGTCAGTTTTTTTTTAATAAGATAGAATAAATTGACTAGCTAAAAATATATGCAGAATATTATGTAAGTCCAGATATGCATTGTCAAACCTTCCGTAAAAGGCTTGGAAAGGATTCTGGAAGTGTTCCTTCAAAGCCAGGTCTAGAACTAGGCAGATGAGGGCTTACTGGAGCTTACTAAGAGTGGAGAATCAGCAGACCCCTGGAAGGACATCTGAGCAAGGTTGAATGAGAGCCTGATGTTTCTGTAAGAAATAAGGATATGATGATATATTGAGGCTCAAGAGAGATGGCAGAGAGGCTAATAATTATTTCCTCTTAGGACATTTGAAAGATTTCATTTTACTTTAAATACAAGAACCTTAACTTTTTGAAGTCATGAGCCCGTTTTAGAACCTACTAAAGGCAACGACCATTCCTTGCTAAATTTTTAAATATTACCTTAAGCAGTTATATGAGCCTGAGTCTATTAAAGTTTCCTGAGGATATATGGCACCAATGTTTACTTTTCCCACATAAAGAACCCAAAACAGATCAAAGTTACACTGAAGTCCAGTCTGGTGAGCGAATGTGTTTGCTGGGGTTACTCCAGGAGAATAGAAGGGACGCTTATGGGCGCAGGGACCACTCCAACACCACTGTATTCCGTAGAAGGCTTGGCTGGCGGCTCAGGAATGTTGCAGCCTGGCACAGCTTGCAGGCAGCTTGGCTGCTCCGTCTCCTCCCCCAGTAGTCGTTTCCTACTTGCGGAACCTTGGGGACGAGGAGGGACCTGATGAGTCTTTGTCGTCAGGAACTAGTTGGGACCTGTGTCTTTTCTACTTCCTGGGTCTTAAGATGCTCCTAAACTGAAATGTTTCCATTTGGAGTAAGCTGTTGGACAGCGTCTATTCACTGTGTCAGACAAATATACCACAGTCCCCCAGCTACATGAAGAATTCAGTTATTCATATCTGCTTCAAAGAGGTTTCTATTATTATTATTACTGATTATCAGATTGGGAAAGCAGCCAAGTTGTTACTGATATTGAAAGTACTGAATGTGGGTCCTGTTGGCTGAGACTCACCATATGCCAAGTACTCTGCCGAGGAATTATATGTATTCATTGGTCTAGTTCTAGTTTTTTGTTCATTAATATGAAAAGGTCTACATAATTTTAGAATGTAGACAAGATTATGGCTCTTCATCACATGAAAAACTGAAGTTCAAGGGCTTATCAGACATAGTGGTACCAGTCTACCCTCTTGGCTGTTAGGAAAAACGAAGGAAGGTGTCATTTATGTGACAATTACATGACTGAAGTCCAGACTGACTGTCCATAAATAGAACTCCATATCGTATCAAAGCTTTCCTCCTGTTCATTGCATGCACTGTTTAGCCTTCTGCCCTGGAAGTACCAATGCATGCACACTCTAGTCAGCAAGCTTGGTGTAGTAGAAGTATAGCTGCAGGACTGTGAGTAGCAACTCAGTGTCGCATGCCATCTAACAGGCTGTACCAGGAGTTGCATTTCTATAATCCTCCTGTGCTTGATATAAACTTTTTTAAAGACAGTCTTATAAACTAATCTAGTAGCACTTGCCATGAGCATATACTTGTGCATAGTTAGAAAAATATATCAACATACATTTTACCCTCTATTTCTTTCGCCAATGGTGATTTTTACTTGGAAATTGTACTTACATCTAAAAAAGTAATAAGGTCATATCGTAGAAACAAAAACAGCTTTTGAAAATAATTTGGCCTTCATTGATGTTTAAAGCTCAAAAATCAACACAAAGCTTCTTAAAGTAAGACTCAGATGAGTGACTTTCAAAAGAAAGAGACCATTCAGAAACATTAGACAAGCTAATGGCGTGGTGGCTCATCACCCACCACTCCTCCCCCGCCCCCTCCGGTGGAATCTAGGCTGGCTTTGAACCTGTGATCCTCGCGCCTCTGCTTCTCAAATAGCTGAGAATTTCAGGAGTGTGCTCCCAGGCTTCCTCAGTCATGTTCTTTACACAGCATGAAGAGAAAGTTACTTTTGAGGACCATAACCGCACAACAATTATCACACCTAGACTTAAAGAAATGACTTTTAGTGTTTATACTTTCTCCATTGTTTTAAAGTATTTCTGCTGTTCTTTGAATAGAGATGAAATCAGAACTGTGTGTGGAGAAATTATCTGATTTATTGTTGTCTTTTTTTTTTGCTCTTTTAATTTTTAGAACTGTCTCCACTTTTCTTTTTCATTTGCTCTTTTGTATTCCTCCTCTTTTCATTTTTTTTTTGACTAGCATAATAGTCAACACTGGTGCATACATTTTATTGTTTCAATTTCTAACTGTTCAGAGTTGCACATAGAAATATAATTGGTCTCCGTGGATTAATTTCTTTCCTGAATACTGGGTAAACTAGTTGAGAGTTTTAGTACTATTCTGATAAAGTTTACAGTGATTGTTACATAGATAGTCACATCTGTAGATTAAAGATTTTTGATCTTACATTCCAATCTGCATAACTTCACTTGTTTTTCTTGCCTTACTGCACTGTTTACACCTCAAATACAATCTCGAAAACAAATTGCAGTATTCATTGTTTTCTTATTTGGTGAGAAAATATGAAGTCTTTTGCTAGTAGGTATAATTTTTTTGTAATTATATCTTTAAAAGTTCTATTTCTTTTTATGTCAATCCCACTTTTTCATTGTTTTATATTTCAAAATTTTAAACTATTGTTGCATATGTGTAAATAGTGAAATTATGATCTTCTTATTCCTTAGTCCCCATTCCCATCACCCTTCTTTTTCCCTTACAACCCTTCATCTCCCTGCCAGCATCCCTCCTGTTTTCAAGTCTTTTCACTTGTGTGACGCACTGTGTTTTATCTACTTCATCTTTGATGACATCTGCCTGACATGATCCGTGCTCCAGCAAGTATTATAGATGCGTGGGTATACCACTGAGGAAAGCATCCTCCTTTTCTTCCCTATCAATACTAGTTCTCATCAGTCTCTCAAAAAAGTGTGAAGTATTATGAGATATTTCTGCTGTTATAGTGAGATGTTGACAGGACAGTTTCCATGCAATTCTTGTGAAAGTATGCATATCTGCCACGAAGTCATGCATATCACACACCTGCCATTTCCAGGAGAAAATCTGCTCCTATGTTCCTTGGAGTTTTCTTCAGTTTCAACTAATTGCATGTCTTCATTTATATTGATTCTTTATTTTTATAATCTATAGTTAATTTTAGAGTTATCAGAACAGTTGATACATTGGGGAGATCTAAAATAGGTGTCATTGCATCCAGCATTTATTTTCTCCTTCTGATAGTCATGTCATTCAAGACCATCATTTGCCTCCTTGAGACTGTTCATATTTGTTCAGTGCATACGTTAAATTTACCATTTCCATTTTAGTTGCTGTCTGAAATCCTTCTGGGTTTTTGTTAAGCCATTGGTTTTACGGAGGAAAAGTTTATGCTAGAAGACAGGATATAGGCTGCCTAATCTTCAAAATAGTATGTTGGTTTCCTGGATACCTCAGTAGCAATCAGTTGATAACTTTTCTTCCCTCTCCTTAATCTGAACCTATGTAATTTGTATCATTTACTCACTTTAGCATCCTTACTGCTGTTCTAAGAATTTCATCTTCCGCCAGCAAGGGCAGATTCAGTTTGCCTCTCAGATCCTCTTTACCTGGTCCTTACAGTCTACACTGACTTTCTCCTTTCCATGTCTATATCCTCAGCTTCCCTTATATAATTCCTGGCTGTATCCCCGGGGGTCTTAACAAGGGGTTCCATACTGAGAAACAGTAGAGTCCATAATCAAGGATCTAGAGAGATGTGTGTTGCTACTAACTTGATTTAGTGAGAAAAGACTTTTTTTTAATCTGTTTCTGTTCATACTTCCAATTCAAAGTCAGGACTAGAAGGAACTACTATCTTGACAGACAAAATATTCAAAATTTAGATTAAGCCTCATTTACCCATTTCTTCTACTATGGATCAAAGTTTGACATTGTTTGAGTGATCCTTCTTTAATACAAGCCTTCAAGTTTCTTGTATAAGTTTTACAGTCTTATATTTTTATCTTGTGGGTCTATGATCTGTGATTTTTTTTAGATTTTTTTAATAATATATGAGATTTTGATTGAAGTTCACTTATTTAATGTGGGGGATTCAAGTATGTCAGCACCATTGTTCAAAAAGTCTTTTTTTCTATAGTGCATCCCCTTGGCAAGTCTGTCAAAGTCAGTTACCCATGGAAGTGTGCAGTCTTTCTTGCAGATCCAGTATACTCCATGATGCTTTACCGCTTCTTTGAGCTGCTACTGTAGGGATGTGAATGCTTCCACTGACATGCACAGCCTCGTTGTTGTCCCTTGGTACTTTTCCCAGTGTTGCATAATGAAGTGGCTTCTGCAGTTCCAGTAAGTGCCCATGTGCGTGTGTCCCTAAAAGTGTAGTGACTAAGTCACAGTTCCTTCCATTGCTCTGTGGTGAGAGTCGTAGGGTGGGATGACAGCATTGCCCATTTGTCTTCAGCCTTACCACTTAACACTAGTCCAAGACAGCATTAACTTCCTGTATCTTATCTTGTAATTGAGGCACTTTGTATTTTCATACTGTCAATATGTCATATGTCAATGTTACTCGCATTTTTCCTTAAACAATCCATATTGAGTAGTTGGTCTTCTTCTTCATTGTTTAGAACTGTTTGTGTATTGTTAGCACAATCCCTTCATCTATAATTTGAGATGTATCAACTTTTCACTATTTATTTCTTGGGTCAGAGTCTGTATGTTTATTCTGAATTAGTGGCATGATCTTTACCTTATCCTTATTAACTTCCTTTCAAAACTGTTAGCTTGGGCTGATAGAGGAGTTCTTATTATGACCCCTTATCCTCCACTCTTTCTCTTCTTTTAATTACAGCATCTTATGTTACTATGGAACATAAAAATTAATGAACCTGGGTTGGAGAGGTGTCTCAGTTAGTAAAGACAAGACACATGAAGGTGGAAGTAGGGAACTGATGTGCACTGACCATATGCACATGCATACACATACACACGCACGTTGCACACACACACACGCACACACAAACAAATAATTACAACAATGAAGTTTTAAAAAATGAATTGTTCTATGCTGATTTGTTAAGCTGAAGTACATAGCTTATTCATAAGCCCTTACTTTTTATCCCGACGACCATTTGTATGCTCCTCTGTCATATGATGGCCAATATTTTTTTCATGATTACAGAAAGATTGTAGGTTTGGGGAGAATACCATAGTCTTAAAGCACCATTTTTATCATATTATATCAAGGGTAATATTGTCAGAATGATTTGTGATTACTTTCCTTGACCTTAACTACTTCAATAAAAGTAACTATCAATTTTTTTCACTATAAAAATATTTTTCTTCCTCACTCCTTCCTGTTCTTCCTCATCCTTTACTTTGTCTCTCTTTTCCTCCTCTACTCACTTTTTCATACTGTTCTTTCTGGAAGGAAATTAACGTGCACATCCCCATTGAATGAACCATCCTCCCACTGAAGTAGGGAAATAAAGTAGAGTAATTAAGTAACTTATTTATGATTTCTTCAAAAGCATTTCTAAGACTTTATTTGCAATTGGAAACACTCCTTATAGGTGATTGCATGTATGAGAGATTTAGCTCTTTCCCTCACTTAAATGTAGTTGCTCACATATTTTTATCAAATTGAACTAATAAATATTCATGCTATGTTTCAGTCTGCATATTGGCTTGTTCGAATTGTTCTATCTGTGACCACCGAGAACCCTTTCAGTTGGCTTTTGACATCGCCCCATATCTAAGTGTGTATCTGCTTGTGCATACATGTGCATGAGTGTGTGTGTGTGTGTGTGTGTGTGTGTGTTTTCTTCCTTCTCACCACAAAAAATGATATAAGCTCATTTCATATGTATAGGAAGCACCAGTACCTCCTTGTACCTGCTTTTGTTTTTAGTTTTATAGGCTGTTCCTTTCCAACTTTTCCTTGAGATTGTTTCATTCATTTTAACAACATTAGATTCTTTTGTTAAAGAAAGAGACTAGGGTTTGGGTAGTCTAGCTTGACAACATACACATGGAATTAATTCCCTGACTTCTCACCGTGTCTGGGACTGCATGTGGGTTACCACGCCTTCCTGCCTACTGCTTCTAATGTGTGTTGGCGATCTGAACCCCAGTCCTCACAGTAGTGAAGCAAGCATGTTATGTGGTGAGCCAGCTTCTGAACCATATGGAAGCTACTGGGGACACTGATACTGACCTTTTGCTGTTTCTGCAGTTTTGCTTAATTTTTGAATTCATGTCACAGGAATTATATAATCTTTAATTCTGTGCAGACTGGCTTGCTTCGCTTAGCAATGCGTACTTGATACTTCCTTTGTGTCTTTCCTAATTACTTTTCTCCTCAACATTACATTTTGGATATTGCTTTCTGTGGTTCTGCTGTATTCAGGTGCTGTGTACTAGATCCAGTGTTGTGTCTGTAGCTCACTTACCCATCTGCTGTTTGGTAGATACTACAGTACCTTGTGTAGTATCTTGTGCTCCCAGCTGACTCAGGTCTACCTCCACAAATGAGTTCCCAGTGACCAGCCTTATGCATAGTCTCTGTATTTTGCTCCTATTTGAGGTGATGTCCCTTTTGCTGCTTCATAGCTATTCCTTGCATATTTTAACCACAAGTCCCTTGTCAGGTCTGAGTGTGTAGAATACCTTGCCTTACCTCACCATCTATCTGCTATCAGAGCCGATATAATGCCCTTTCTTCAACGATCCATCAGTTTAATTGTTGGACTATTGTGCTACGGTTCTGTTGTCTGAAAGGGTCAGGCAGGTTCAGATGAGAATCAGAAACTTGATTTGACTGCGTGAACTCAAAGATGCCCATTTAACCTTCAAGTGGGGTTGCTGAATCAGTCACTACAGATATGATTCTACATAAAAGCTTTACTCTTTTATCGGTGTTAATCCTTTAAATTGTTTTTGCTGTTTCTTCAGGTTTTATCTTTGCTGCTTTTTAAAAAAAAATCTATATTATTGTTCTTTAAAGGTACTGGCAAATTTTTGAATAGAAGTTGTTTTGCTTTTTTCCACTTTTCTATTCTTTTAGTGTTTCATACATCAATATAGTGAGTTTATTAAATTTTCACACTTCAATCCTCAATCCCATTCCCCCTCGTCTTCCACTTAGAATCCTTATTGTCCTATGTCAGACTCCCTCCTATTTTTAAGTATTTTACATTGTGTATGTGCGCATGTGTGTATGTGTGTGGGAAGGTGTTGGGGGAGGTGTCGGTGTGTGTGAGCATGTGGTGTGTGTCGCATGTGTCTGTAGATGTGCACACAGGAGCTCAGTTGTGACAACACACTGGGGTGGTCAGAGGCAACCTTGCTGTCAGACGTAACCTGCTTATTCGAGACAAGGTGTGCTGTGTCCCTGTTGTGTGTGCTAGGCCGCTGGCTGGGGAGCTTCTGGGGATTCTCCTGTCTCTGTCTCTCATCTCACTCTGGGAGCAAACAGTTACAGACGTGCTCCACTGTGTCTCTTTAACATGGGGTCGGGGATTCAAACCTCGATCCCTATGCATGTGCAGCCAGCGCTTTGCCCAGATAGCTGGGATCTCTCTCCAACCTTCAGTCACTTTGAATTGCTTGTATTTTGTTTTGCAATATGACATTTGTTGTTTCATTTGTCTGGCCCAAATATTTAGTCTATTTGTAGTCATGGTTCCCTAAAGAAACACTGAATTGAAAGCCTACTTGGCCATTTTCCCCTCTACCCTCAAGCTGCCTCAGCCCTCTCTGAGTATATTTCATAGGACATTTTATTATACTCTTTATAAACGATGATCTTTTCCACTTTATTTCAGGCGAAGAAATAAGTCAATGGAAAGTGCACCATTAAATTGAATATGAAAATGGGTAGCTTTGATTCACCTCCAATACATTAATGGCTTAATTTAATAACTACTGAGTTGATGGTTTCGAAGCAGACTTCAAAATTTGGAAGGAAATGCCCATCAACATGTTCCTGTGTGTCCATTTCAACATTAAATATTTTACTTTGAATAATTATCATGAAAGCAAAATCCTAATTACTTAAATTTCAAAGTAGATATGAGATACTTCCTGGCAGTTTGTTGGGTTTGTGACATCTGAAGTTTGTCCTTCACAAGTGGGCTTGCAAATAGTAGAGGGACTAGAGTGCAACATTAATGTAATAATATATGTACACTTTTAACTACACAGACAGGGACTTTCGGCTGTGAATGATATATTTCTAATCAGGATATAAATATTTACTACACATCCATGGTTTCACATCTCAACTATGTTCATATAATCTGTATTATTTAGATCTCTCACTATTTATGGAGGTGACATTTCCCCAAGTAAGAGAAAACATCAAGACAATTTTCCTTTAACTACTGGGAGGGAAAAGCCCACACACACAAACAAACAAATGAGAAAAGCTTCCCCTGCTCTGCGGAGGACTCTAAAGTACTGGCGTGTCGTGCATCAAGCATTGTTCATTGCGCTCACATTTTACAGGGAGAAATCTCATTCCGTCTCCACATTCGCTAAGTTTTACTGCTTAGAAGACTTGTGACCTCCACTCGGGATCCACCATAGTACATCCCATAGTACATCCCAACACATCTCCGTTTTGACAGCTCGTCTCACACAGCAACACTGGAGCATGCAGGGTATTGGGTCTGAAGTTCTGATTCATTCACATTTTCCTCATCGCTCTGCTACACTTTATGCTGTTAGTTTTTACACCTCAGTTGATTTTCAAACTGGATTAATCTACGAGTTTACTGTTCGGTAAGAATCACCAGGAATACAGAGAGTACGTGCATCAGCAGGTTCAGCGGCCGCCAGTGAAGAGCCCTTGTCCCAAGATCCAGATTTCTGCAAGGTCACAAAAACTCAGTCTCAGATCTGCTTTAATGTCTTACTCCACCCCACCTCAGCACCACGCCTCTTGTAGCAAGAAAAATGTCAGGTAAAAATGTCGCCTTTACAGGCAATGGTATACATATTACTCCTTGTCTTTTCTTTCATTATAAGCTTTTTTGCAAGTTACTTAAAATTAATTAATTTATTTATACTTAAAATTAATGAACAATAATCTCCCAGCTCTCAGAAGTGGAACATAAATGGAGAAGCAAGCTTTGAATGAGGAGAAATACACTCCTTGGGTTTAAAACCTCTTCTCTTGTACTCTGTTCCCTTGTACTGTAAAGTAAGGCTGGTTATGGCAGCCCCTACAGATGAACCTTGATGCATCTCCACTGCGTATGTGGCCACCTAGCTGCTATTGCATTAGTGTAAAATTATATAAACATGAATAATTTTCTAATAAGTAATATTTATAGTATTTTATTAAGAACATAAAATTTTCCCAAATTATATTTCCCATTGTCATCTATTGGAATTAGAGACTAGATAATGGTTTGAAATCTTGCCTGTTATACAGCCAGTATGGCCAAATGAAGCAGTACTGTGTACTATATTAGTTAGGGAGATACTGATACATAAAAAAAGCAATAGTGTTATGCTGGTTTTAATCAAATGGTGATTTGGGAGGAAGGATATTTACTCTTTTTCCTTTAAGAGACTCTGAACTAATTTATTTTACAATAGCAAGATGTTCTAAAGTGACCTAACACTACCATGTTAATTGACCTTGGGATGGAATCCAGGCTGCATCTCTGTAATGTCATTGGTATGGAATAGAATGAGGCTTCATCTGTGTGATGCCTTTGGCTGTGGAATAGTATGAAGGTGCATCTGTGTGATGTCATTGGTCATGAAATGGGAAGAGGCTGTCTGTGTCTGTGTAATGTGGACAGAGGTGCAGTTATAAAAAAGTATTTGGTATAAAAGTATTGTATACACATTGTGTCCTGCCTCCTGCTTCCTATATTCTCCATTTGCTTATCTGACAAAATTAAAGAAGATAATAGTTGTAGTTCGCCTGCATGGTTGCTGATAAATGACCATTAAATGGTTTAAGGGGACAAGGAGTTTATTTTCTTACTTTAGTCTGGTCACAGTTCACAGTCCACTTGATGGGAGAGCATGCACCAACACCAGGGCTGAGGGAATTGGCCACACCACCACCACATAATGGGTGAGAGAGGGATGATCCTTACTTGCCAGACCAGCATGTCTGGCCAAGTATACAGAAGGATGCTGACTCTCCCAACCAGCTCTCTATATTTTATTCCAGGGCCTAATCCCACCCACATGAGCCTTCCCCATCTCTTGCAGGTTTGCTCTGGGCTTAACTTAGCCACTTTCTCTACAAATGTGCCCAGAGTGCAAACCCTCAACAAGTTGACACCTGTGCCTAGCTAAGTGCTTACAGTCATAGTACATAGCTATATGTACTACGTAGTACATATGTACGTAGCTATATGTACTACGTAGTACATATGTACGTAGCTATATGTACTACGTAGTACATATGTACGTAGCTATATGTACTACGTAGTACATATGTACGTAGCTATATGTACTACGTAGTACATATGTACGTAGCTATATGTACTACGTAGTACATATGTACGTAGCTATATGTACTACGTAGTACATATGTACGTAGCTATATAAACATGTAACTTCATTTGAGTCCTTAAAATGAAAATACATCTGTGGTGGTAATTGGGAAAGTAGACAATCCTACTCTCAGTCATTGATTAGAAAATTCCTGCTGTGTTTGGGGCTGGAGAGATGGCTCAGCAGTTAAGACTCTGTCTCTCAAGCAGAAGGTCCTGAGTTTGGATCTCAGGTCCCACATGAAAACACCAGGTGGAAATAGTGACAATGCCAGGCAGAAATGGTGGCGGCCTGTACTTCCCTGGGCAGAGCCAGATGATTCCTGAAGTTACCCTTGGCCCTTGACAGGAACACATAGTGCCCCCCCCACACACACACAGACTAAATAAATGAATAAATATTTTAAAAGAAAGAAAATTCCTGTTGTGGCATTAAGAAAATGTGAGGTCCATATTATCAATGGCTGTGTGCGTGCATGCGTGCATGCGTGTGTTTGTGTGTGTGTGTGTTATTGCTTTGCTCTGGGGTTTCCCAGGTCCTGCCTTCCAAGGCCAGAATGGCAAGTCAGTGCCATTTCTGCCTGGGTTTTTATTTGGAAACTGGGATCAGAACTCAGGTCCTTTTGTTTCCAAAGGAAAGTCTGTAACCATTGGAACCATCTCCCCAGCCTTATCAGTGCTTTTTAGCCCTATATTCCCACAAATAGATGATATGAGAAGCCAGATCACAATGAAAAAGATGGTGGTCCAGAGGGAAATGGAGAAATGTTAACGAGGTGCATCTGTGCCCTAGTGCACTTCAGGGTAAACATGACCCTTGTCCTTGGCTGGAGTCTTCAGTGGGAGAAATGCTTGCATTTGGAGTCTCTGCCTTCTTCCGTCTTCCTCAAGTAAGGATTGATTTTTGCCAGTATTATTGAAATACTCGAAGTTAGGTTTCCAAGAGCCCAGACTTTTTGTGCAGAGTTGAATTACAAGTATATGTAGGGTTTTGGAAGAGGTGGAAAAAAACCTTTTATATTTGATCATTTTTAACATCTCCTTATGAGAAAGAAAGAACAAATGAGTACACATGCATCCTGTGGCAGCGCTACGTGTCAGAGGACAGCTTTTGTGGAGGTCCACTCATTTATTCCACCATGTGGACTCTCAGGAATTGACCTTACCTGCTGACCTATCTTGCCAGCTCAGTATAATTAGGTGTAAAGCCAGAAAAATTTTAGAACTGTTCTACCCATTTTGGACTGCATTCCCTTCAGCAAAGGCAATAGCACAGCAGCAAAGACACAGGCCTTATTTAGATTGCCTGCTGCTCATGATCACATCGGGCACATGTATTCAGACTGCCCCCTGCTCATGGTAAGAACATGCATTCTAAAACAAGGCGCAATGCATGATTTTATCTGAACCGACTGGAGAAATCCTATTCAGAATTCAACCTCACTGAATTTGACAAGCGTAATTAAAGTGTAACATATGATGTATTTAATATCTCTACCTCAGTGAGGTTGTTTTTCAGTTCCAAAATATTTGATTCTAGGGCAGAAATACTCATTAAAACATTTCAGCTATGACCCAAGAAATAAGACTCAAAAATCTATACATAACATTTTAACTATTGTTTATCCTGTCCCTTTATAGTTTTGTATTCATAGATAAGCAACTGTATTTCTTGATAAATATATTAACAATGAAAGTTAGAATTTGGCTCCCATTTTAAGATTCTGTCTCAGACTCTGAAGTTATCTGTTAATTATTCTAAATGGGTGTATTTTAAAAGGTAGAAATACATCTTTACTTGTCTTTCAGAGTTGAATAAAAGCCGAATTCTGTAAAGCATGTTGAGCTATTTATAATTAGATTAGTACATCATAGCAAATTAGCCACTGCCTACTAAACTTCACTCCCTATGAGAAGCAGCAATAGCATTAGGGAAACAGAATTCTTTCATTTAAAAAAATGCATTTTGTTCGCAAACCTTACAAACAAACAGCTCTTAGAACCTGAAAAACACCTTTTCACACTCAGGAAAATGCTTTTCTCTTTTCAGCAGATATATTTTATATAAGTTACTTATTAGGACTGGGTACTGTTTAGCATAGACTAGTTTTCAGTACATGGTAATGTGTTTCTAAGTCTGCTTATCTAGCACTAGTGGGCAACTTGAATCTTGACACTTCAACTCCTTTGTTCCAAAACACATCCCTCTTTCAAAGTTCTCTATTAACTACTAACACTGATTTTTTTACTGTCTTTTCTTATATGTTTATTTCTGGGTTTCTCACTTCTAGATTGAGCTGCTAAAGACAAATCTAATTATCTTCTGTTTCCAACACATTGCCTTACCTTTCAGCATATTTCTTTATATTCATTGAAGTGCATGCAGATTTTTTAAGAACTATGCCAAATAATTCCTGTTTATAAAATATGAACTTTGAGAGGCTGGAGAGATGAATTAGGGGTTAAAGCCTTTGCCCCCCCCAGCTGAAGGACCTGAGTTTGGATACCAGGTCTTACATGAAAATGCCAGGTGAAAATGGTAGTTGCTTTCCATTCTGGCTTTGGAAGCCAAGGGAACCCTCAGAGCAAAGCAGCAAGGAGGTAGAGCAAGTCAGGATGATTCCAGTGGTGCCTCTGGGCCACCACAGGTACACACACTGAAGTGCCCTTACACACACACACACACACTGAAGTGCCCTTACACACACACACACACACACACACTGAAGTGCCCTTACACACACACACTGAAGTGCCCTTACACAACACACACACACTGAAGTGCCCTTACACACACACACACTGAAGTGCCCTTACACACACACACACACTGAAGTGCCCTTACACACACACACACTGAAGTGCCCTTACACACACACACACTGAAGTGCCCTTACACACACACACACACACACTGAAGTGCCCTTACACACACACACACACTGAAGTGCCCTTACACACACACACACACTGAAGTGCCCTTACACACACACACACACACTGAAGTGCCCTTACACACACACACACACACACTGAAGTGCCCTTACACACACACACACACACACTGAAGTGCCCTTACACACACACACACACACACTGAAGTGCCCTTACACACACACACTGAAGTGCCCTTACACACACACACACTGGAATGCTCTTTACACACAGACACACACTGGAGTGCTCTTTACACACATACACACTGAAGCGCCCTTACACACACACACACACACTGAAGTGCCCTTACACACAGACACACTGAAGTGCCCTTACACACAGACACACACTGAAGTGCCCTTACACACACACACACCGAAGTGCTCTTTACACACACACACACTGAAGTGCCCTTACACAAAGACACACACACTGAAGTGCCCTTACACACACACACACACACTGAAGTGCCCTTACACACACACACACTGAAGTGCCCTTACACAACACACACACACTGAAGTGCCCTTACACACACACACACTGAAGTGCCCTTACACACACACACACACTGACGTGCCCTTACACACACACACACACTGAAGTGCCCTTACACACACACACTGAAGTGCCCTTACAGACACACACACACTGAAGTGCCCTTACACACACACACACACTGAAGTGCCCTTACACACACACACACACGAACCTTGAAGAAAAATCACACAACCCGCTTTGCCTTCTGTTGGTAATGTTGGACAGAACAAGCTCTTAGGCCTGTGAAGGCCTTGGCAGCTGCTCCCATCTGCCTTGCATACTCAGGTCAGGTGTGGAATGTTAGCAGCCTGTTTATTTACCCGATAGGCTGTTTGGGAGACATTCCTCCTGGGGATTCATCTCCTTGGATGTCTGGTTTCCAGACTATTCAAGACTAGCCAGAAACTGGGCAGGAAACTGACTTTTTGCGGACTGGTTTCTTTTGAGTATATAACTTAAGCAGTGCTTTGGCTCTAATTCTTTTATCTTGTCACCAGGAACACTGCTTCAGTAACCATCTCCAAAAGTGTTGGGATTCCGGTGTCCCCTGTGTGACTCCAATCTTGTTGCTCATAATGGTTATCCAGCCAGCCTTCCTGTTAGCACTGAATTACAGGGCTGGGGAGCTGGATCAGTCACTAAAGTACGTTCCATGTGAGCATAAGGCTTGAGCGCAGATCCGAAAGCACCTTCATGAAAGCCAGGTACAGTCAGACCCACCTGTTACCCCAGCCCGGGGACGGGAGACAGGGTTCTGGGTGTCTCCTTGACTCTCCTATCTAACCGAATTGTTACATTTACTTGGTTACGTTTAGTCTTCTGTCGCTTTGATTAAAAAAATTCAGAGCCCAGAGACTTCAAGGAAAAAAGGTTATTGTTTGGCTGCATTCTAGTGAGGTAAGATTCATCAGCACACAGTGTACGTAAGGCGGCAGAAAGAAACAGGAGGCTGGCTCGCCTTATAGCGGCCATCAGAGGCAGTGAGACAGACAGAGAGAGAGCTCATCCAGTCTCTAGACCCACCCCTGTGACTGACTGTGTGCAGCAAGACCCCACACAGCACCATAGTTACGGGCCAAGAATTCAAACATAAGCCTCGGGCAGAAAATTCACATTCAAACCATGACATTCCTATTTTTTTCAATTACTTTTTATATATCGTGGCTTTCAGACCTTTCTTCTGATTTACTAAGATATTAACACATCTCGGAATAAACTATTCAGTAACCATGGTGGTGATGCTATTTTTGAATCTTGCTACTGGTAACTAAAGACTTCCCAGGACATGCTCCCAATTCCTTGGCGACTGTAAAAGTAGCGACATCTCGCAAGGGAGAATCGAAAAGATTTTCTTTTTAACATTACCCATCCATAATTTTCCTTGTTCTTTTAAGTGTTATGTGTTGTTTCACTCACCAACATGCCATTTGCGTTTATTATAAGATGCCAGAATTATTCAGGCAGCTGTCACAATAGGGTTTATGGTGACAAATGGTCACTAAGTCTGTTCACTTTGAAAGTGGAGGATGAAAGCGAAGGGCTGCTGAAATGCCAACATCGCCCGAGAACAGGACCCTTGCTTCCCACTACCCCACAGCCATTTTCCTGCAGATGGCGGAAACAAGGAAGAACATCCTTCCAGCCCTGGTTCTCCCAGAGCCGATGCACAGCAGTGAAACGTCAGCGCCTTCCTCGTGCAGGTCTAGAGGGGAAACTGTGCTATCAGTTATTTAGAATCTGATTTATACCCTCAGAGAGTGGCTGCCACTCTCTGCGATTTCAGGGAAGCCAGGTATCAAAGAGCAATTTTCGAAGAATTGAAAGCTGGTGCAGAGTTATGAATAAACTCCGGGAAGCGTTGACCTTACCTGCCAATGATAAGGCCGTAAATATGTTAGTGATTCTGCTTTCTTGTGAGCACCTGTGTTACTATCATAGTGGGGTTTCTAGGATACCAAAATTGGGAGCAGCAAACTAAAACAAAATTTATTATATGAGAAAATTAGAAAAGCAGAAACCACAAAGCAGCAAGCACAGGACGCCGCCTCCCCTGCGTGGCTTCTGCCATATATCTGGGGCTAGCCTTGTTCAATTTAAGCCAGTCCTGTCCAATCAACTTTAAAATAGCAGATTGCATATATCTTCCCATTTAACTAGATAAAGACTGTGACTGTGGATAGGAAGGAAAGTAGAGTACAATATAATGCTCTCTTCCCCTTACGCCAAGTTTATTCTAACACGTGTCCTTAGGTGTCAACTAACTGGATGCAGTGCGGTGCATTCTGGGATAGGTGCTGCATTGGGCATAACGTGCACAACTGAAATGACCGTGTTATCTGTCGTAATTTTATAACTGTTGGGGAATATTGTTTTCTAACTTCAGCATTACTTTTCAAGTCGATGGTTTAGGAAAGAAGTAAAGACAAGGAGGGAAAATTCAGTTCCCATAACCTCTAGAGACAACAAGGAGAAACAGAGTTTGTTTTTCTTTTCTTTCTTTCTCTTAAGAAACAACCACAGCAGCAGCAACCAAAAAAAAAAAAAAAAAAAAAAAGACCTGTCAATCTTTTACTTGTTAAAAGAAATCCACTCATCTTTTGAACACAAGGTGTTTTCTGTAGTATTTACTTTTCTGTCTTGTGGCCACTTGAAGCAGAAGGACACTGAGATGGTGGGAAGAGCGTCAAGGACACAGGTGAAGCCACGCAGCCCACTCTGCACTGGCAAGCTGGCTGTGTCGTCCATCGTGGTAGGAGTAACGGGCAGGACACCTTGCTCCTCCATTAGCCTCTCAAAGGACAGCTTGAGTCCTCGTGACATAGGGATCATCTTGCTTCAGCCAGAGATCTGCAGGGGGCTTTATTTTCCTTCTTCTCTTACCATCTTAGCCTCCCCGTCCACTGTGAGATTGACCCAGCAGAGGAATGTGAGAAAGAAATGGTGAGCTCACTCACGTTATTAGCACAGTCTTGTGGTTTGGATAATAAAGCTTGATAATCATGCTGGATTTTTTGAAACAAATTAATTTAAAATTTTTAGCCCTTTCAAGAGTACTAACAGTATGAGTCTTACAAAGCTAAATGGAAAGAAAATGTTCATTCTCATCCGGTAGAGATACCACCTATAGGTTTCCAGATGGGAGATTAAAGAGGATCTTTCCAGGAACTCTTCCCATTGCCAAACTATAACACTCTTACCTTCCACTCCAAGTCTTAAGGACTTTTCAGCTACTGACATAATAAAAAAAGAAGGAGGGAAGAAGGGAAGGAGGGAGGGAGGCAGGCAGACATGCTGGGCTGCTGAATATCTTACTTGACAAATGGAATGGCCTTGAGAATGCTCCAAGGAATTGTGAGAACCCAGTGTCTACCATAGCAGACCTTATATACCTTGTGCTATAGGGAAGATATGAAAGTTAATGTGGGAAAGAGTTGACATATCTTGTAGACTTGGTGTTCCTGTGGCACTAGACTCAGTTCGTATTGGGGATAGCAGAGGGAGGAGGGGCACTGTGGTAGGGTACCATAGATGACAGATCAGTAGTGTTGGAAAATTTTTTTAAAGAAATGATGAAGAAAGCATCATCTTTAAAAAACAATCTATGGCTTCTGTATAGTAAAAAATGACTTGATGACAACATCTTACTCTTCAATAGAAGTGATAAACCACAAATGTTTAAATAGTAAGTCCTTTCATTCTGCTAACACTTTGCATTAGTCTCATGAAGATTAAACACTTTCTTCCTTTAAAATGCTACTACAAAATAGCAAGGTTTAAAAAATAAAATGCAGAAAGCATGGAGAGTAAACCAGTGTTTGACTTAAACCTCAAAGAGAATAGTATAAGTCAACATTTGTAATGTAGCTACCGAAGGGCCTGTTCTTGGAACACACATACGTTATACTGAGAGGATAGCACTTAGACTTCCAGGTTACATGGAAGCAAAGATGTAAACGTGGTATGGATTTTAGGTGTGGTTTAAGTATTATTGACAGGGAATTCATAAATATTGGTGGATCTGGACAATTAACTCTAGAGGATTGAGTCTCTTGTGAGCCTTCAGTCATCATTCAAATGTTACCCTATCCATTGTATTCAGATTTTGAAAGAAAATTTTCTTGCAAAGTGTATGACACTATTTGCAATAATATTTTCCCTTTCGTTTCAAGCAATTAAATGCATAAAGGTGTTTGTTTCTGTGTCCTATTAATTGAACAGACAAAAAAAAGAGCAGGCTACTATTTTTAGAAAATAATATGAACCTATTGTCCAGATTCATTATGGTACCAAAATGGTACCTTTTGTGGTACAAATAGTTACAGCAGCTAGAGGCCATCATCTGTGCTGAGGTGCTGATGGTGATTCCGGAAGAGGGTGGGGGGCATCTCCTTTGCTTTGAGGTGTCTGCAGGTGAGGGTGAAGAAGTAGCACACACAGGCGCTCATGGACATCTGACCTTGAGCTGAAGCAGGAGAGCATTCACTTGGCAACTTGGACGTCCCGCTGGCTCAGAATGTGTCCTTTAATGTAGCCAGTCCTGTTTCTACGGTTAGAAATGCTTACTCTAGGATAAGTACTGTCTTAAGTCATTGTTTAAAATGCAGCAACAAAGCGAAGACATCCATTTCACAAGTTTTATTTTATAAATTGTCCAATGTTAGGTTAGTAAGTAAATTAGCCCGTCTTTATAGAATTTTACTAACTCTAACAGCAAGTATCTCATTATTATTTTTGACTATAAGCTAGCTCAGTTATCATTAGAGAGGTATTCTTTTGTATGACCATTTAATATTAACTATTTCAATAGAGAATTAAACCGACTCATGTCAGAACATACATGATGAGGTTATTTCAGACGCAGCAAAGATTAAATGAAAGTCATTACATTTGAAAGTAATTTTGCAATGGTTTGACTGTGGAAATATAAATCCACGTATCATAGTTGTAAAAACTATATATGAATTAGCTATTCCAAGTTATCATTACCATGTGGGTTTCTTGAACTGAAACTTCCATATGAAATTACGAGGTGTTGTTTGATAAGTACATGAAGGTTCAGTAGACATTCTTGAGAATTTTGGAAACATTATTCAGGAAACATTCTTTGATTTTTACTATAAGACTATCTCAGACCTGAAGGATGCTGGCATACATTATGACTTCTAAGAGGACTATCTGAAGAATTTTTTTTTCAGTTCCATTTGACCTTGGGAGTAGTTTTCTGTGGAAAGCACTATGGGAATTATTTTTAAATTATTTGAAACTGAAAATCTATCTTAGATAAGATACATTTGAGAAAAGAAACCCTAAACTTCTCCTTTCTACCTCTCTCTTTCTTTCTCCATATCTCTTTCTCTTCTATCTATATATATGTATATAGACATACAACACACACACACACACACACACACACACATATATATATATAAAAACATGGAGCTCTTCCCAGTGTTATATGAGTATGTATGTGTTCATATGTGTTTGTGCACACATACTTTCATGCGTGTGTAAAACATTGATACAAATCAATGCCACTCAAACCTATTTTATTCTTGTTTGGAATTTTGTGTTTATAGAACAAAATCAAAGAAAATACTCACTCTTGCAGCTGTGAGGTTTTGCAAATGCAAGTTCCCTGAGAAGACCATTTGTCTGGTGGCTTCTTTCCATCATGTAAGCAATCTGCATGTGGAACTGACAAAGCAAATCTATATGTACAAGAGGTCACACTGTTTAATTTCTTGCAGTATTTGCTGGTACACTTTAAAGTGTCTTGATAAACTCAAATCCAACTCACCTGGCCGCTGCTAGAGGAGAGCCTTGAGCCTTATCTGTCCGCAGCTGGGTCTAGTGTGCCCACCCTTCCTACTGCAGTGCAGCCCAAGCTGCACACTGAACCTTAATCTGTCGGATGGTTGTCTGCTTTAAAAACCATCAGTTTCCCCTCAGATCTTTCTCCCAAGTAGAAAGGCCTATTCCTGTTTCATGCTTTGTGGATGATATTAATTTGTGAGATCCACACCAAGATATGTTTATATAAAATTTGGCATACTTACTGTTTAAGGACTTGCAAATGTAAACATAGTCCAGCTGTCTTTAATTCATTGTTTTTCAAAGAAAAAATCTAGGGGGACTTTAACATTGTCCCAGTCACCGTGCTGCTTTGTAAGAGGAAACAAAATGCAAAGTATGGTGGCAGTGACTTTTTCTTCTCTTGTCTGGGGGTCTGTTTGCGTGTTCTGCTGTAGTTCGGGCACAGTCCAGGAGGCAGTGATCTGTGATGCTGCTTGCGCCACATCGTCCTAAGCACGAATCCAGTGCACACGGGATGACGCCCCGTCATTACGCCTCACCCAGTTTAGTAAGGTTGCTAGCCGTGTTCACAGAGCACAACGGAAAAGGACAACTGGTTGCTTTTGGTCCCTTCTTGGCTCACATGCCTTTGACTTCAAACCTTAGATCAGGACAGAGCAGGAGCCTGCGCAGTGACTCAGGAGTGGAAGGAACCACATGATCAATTCACGTGGCTCTGGTCTTTGCTAGCACATAAATCCTGGGGGAAGTCTCTCAATGTCAGGTGTATGTCTGCCTGTGTCAAATCACATGCAGACTAGCATGTATTATAAATTGAGAAAGTCTAGTGGGTGAACACGAATTCCTTTATCCATTCATTCATTTTTTGAAGATGTCACATAGACTCGTGGATGGAGGAAGAGAGCTCTCTTTTGACTATAAAAGGTTAATTTGCATATTTATGAGCATAAAGACCATTCACATATGGCAAAACACCTTTTTGGAACAAGTGAGAAAGATGTTAATTAGTTATAGGCTAAGACCTATCTGTGACTTCCGAAGTCGACAAACTGGTTTATTCCCAGATTGAAAATTTTAAGGTCTGTTGATTCTTAAAATAATGAGGAAGGCAATGAATGCCTAGCAAGGCAGAGAAGAAAGCTTACCGCGGTGCCACTTAAATCAGTGATTTTATAACTGCACTTCTCTCCCTGGAATAATAAAACTCAACATATATATGTGCTGTTTCCTTTGCATTATATGTTATAAGTTGAAGAATCTTCTCTTAGGGAGTTAATGTTCACCAAATGAAAAATAGTGCTGGCTTTCCGTTATCATTCTTCATGAAAGTTATCTGAACCACCGAACATACCAATGTATTTAGCTGGCTGCTGCCACCCTGCAAGATGGGCTAAAAATTTGTAAGAAAGTTACTACTAAAGCCAGGGAAAAAGGGGTGGGGATTTAGCCTGGCAACTGCGAGACTCTGAATTCAGTCTCTGGTATCAGAAAAACAAATGAAAAAGGACAGCAATGCGTAATATATTATTGTCAAATGTATTGTAACTTGCTGAAAATAACAGAACCCAATAATAAAGGAATCCTCCTTTGCTAGGACATAGGGAGTCACCTTCTAGAACAAGGCTCATTGTCATACATGTTAGACCCAGCACCCATACATGTCTGGACCCAGCACTAGTCCTTCCTCTCTTGAGCATGGCATCTCCTGCCGCCGACACAGCAGGCCACAGGATACCCGGCATCTCTTGACAACACGCTTTCCCACGAGACCCCAGGACTGGCTCTGCCTTCACATTCTGATAACTTCCCCGTTGGAGCCCCAGTGTTTATAAGGAAATGAGAATCTCTTCAAGCTCTCTGCCCAGAGCAGCGGGATGTTTGTTCATTTGTCGACCTGTTTTTGGAGTGCGTGAAAATGTGCCATGTTTGGTATTGTGGATGTTCATTGGCCTTATATTTGAAGTCTGTCTTCAGAGAGAATTATTTCTCCGATAGAGAATGGTATAGAGAAAAATAAAAACAAGTTCATGTGGCGAGTCAGCCTATCTAAATCAATTTAAGAGGAAAGTGTACAAAGTCATAAAGACACCTCATGCCCTACTCAAAATAAACGACTTTTGTTTTTTTAGAGGAAAAGGCACAATCTGTTGTGGTGGCTTTGAGAAGAGCCCAGTATTTTCTTGGGAGAGGGGCAGGCACTGTTCCTCTTCTTAGGATTCAAACCCACCCTCTAGCCCCACCTCGCTGTTTTCAGCCCCCAGGAAGGGGGAGAAACAGAAAGGTGTATTGAGACATCCTAAAATTGTGTCAATTTTTATTTTAGAGCAGTTTTACTCCTGGCATTGGTGGAGAGTTAGCAGCATCTGCAAGCCCCTTCCCAGAAAACCCCACACTGCTGCCAGGGCTCCATTGTCTGTGCTCAACGTGGCTCTTCGGCAGGAGCACAGAAGTGACGCCGACACATTAATAAGCCCCAGAGTCCAGAAGTGACATTATAGCTCACTTTTCATATTGTACATTCCATGAGTTAATGTCATGTGGTCACAATTACAGAATCACCTGTGGTTTCACTGCCTGCCTAGTTCCTGGTCACCAAATGTCTGATGTGCACCCAACCTCTCCCTAGGGCCTTCCAGTGTACACACCCTACAAATCCCTCCCTCTCCTCTTCATGGAGCTGATCCCGGTTCTTCCAGAACAAATTTTGCTCTGCAAGGAGCCCCTGTCTCTCCTCTGCCCCGCTTCCCACACCATCAACATCTCCGATCTCTAGTTTCTTTCCCAGCTTGCCCATCATGGCCTTCCGAGTACGATCAGTGTTCACGAGCAAGGCTGTGTCTCTGACACTGGTGTGGGAGTCCAGGTGAGCAGATGACGCTGGATCCACGGGCCTCTGTCACATCTCCTTCTTCAGATGCCCCACAGTCCATCGTGGACGCCACCCACCCAGGCTCATCTCCTGCACCCATCAGCTGTGTGACCCACCATGCTTGCTGCCTGTCTTCAACAACGAACACTAATTCAAAACTTTTATAAATAATTTATGTTCTGATTAAATATTCAAGTAAAATATAAAACATATCCTATGAATGTGTATGAATTAAGAACTGATATATGATCTAGAGGACTACTTTTGAAATAAAAGCAATCCTCCGGGAAAAGATAAAACTCGATTACTCTTTGAGTCCTTATACATGGCAGAACAAAGTTTCGGCAAAACTGCAGAGTACAGAAGCAAAACAACTACAAAAAGAACTAGATGTAAGGTATATTAAATATACTGAAGGCTTTGTATTTTTAAGTAAAGCATATCCTTTGGAATTTATTTCTTCAGTGTTGTATGAAATATGAGGCATGTCCTCTTTATTGTGTTAGTGAGTATGCATTCATTGGCCCTTCTCCAAAGCACGGAGCTATTTTTCTGTAGTGAATGTCTGCTTTAAAAATAGTGGATTGAATACAAATGAAAGATCATTACTTCGAAGGAGAAGACGGATATGTAGGAATCCTATATAAAGTAAATGCTGCTATCCTGATTGGACAATATATTAAATTTTAGTGCTTCCGTAAACTGAAAAATTGAAAGCATGGGGAATTACATAATCTGTCAATCAAAATGGCAGCAACAGAATAGCCCTCAGCTGAATCTTAGTGGAGGTTTGTCCTTGGCCTTATGGAAGAGGAATGCAGGAGGAGCTAGGGAATACAGGCTAGGTACTAGCAGGGACTGACACTGAATTTGGAGATTAGAATCCCCACTCGCAGATAAGCAGAGGCTTACTGGGGAAGTCGTGTGGATGGACACTTGGGCAAGGGTTTGATTCAGAGCTTGGAATTCTTCAGCAGAGTGCTACATCTTGGCAGGTACAGAGGATGATTCTTCAGAGTAGGCAGGTGCAAGGGAGAAACTGTCTACCTGTGTGGTCCTGGACGTATTGCGTCTCTGCAGGCTTCCATTTCATCAAAGGAAGATTAATAATAAGTGTCCGTTGGAAAGACCTTAACATTAAGTCGGGCGACAGCATGCACCAAGTGTGTTGTTAGGCTTGCACCATGTGTAAGTGCCAGGAAGCCCCTGGCATGCTGCCAGGATGCCCCTGTATCCCTTTCTTCATGACCATGTCTCTCCCCAGGGAAAGCACAGGCTGCGTGTGGACACCGGAATGGAAGGCAGCTGGTGTGGCCTTATTCCCGTGGGACAGCCCTGCAGCCACGTGACGACCACCGGCTTGAAATGGAACCTCAGTGAGTAGAACCCTTCCCGGAAGGGAGACCCTCACCTTTCACTACCTCATGGTGGTTTCCTGGTTTTTATTTTTTTGAGACACGGCTGGCCTTTGAATCAAAAGCCTGAGGGTTCTGTTTCCCAGAATGCGCGTCACGTCCAGCAGTTTCCGTGTTCACTGTCTCTGTGGCATGTGCGTGTGAAGGATGGTTAACCCCGTGGAACCTCCGTCTCTTCCACAGAGCCCACAGCATGCATTCCACCCGCTTCACGCGCGTGGGCTGGCTTTCCACTAGGACCAGTCATTTTCTGTTCAGTTTCGTTCTGCTTGTTTTGCTTAGAGCATCACTGGGGAGTGTGGAATCTCAGTGTGATTTTGACTTCTGCGGTTCTATAGCTGATGATGCTGAAGCATCTTTGTCTGTCTACATGAGACATTTGCATATCTGCCTTCCAGAAGTTTCTGAGGGAGTCTTTAGCACCCCTACTAATTGGGTTTTCTTTTACCCAACTCACAGGAGGCCTGTAGGCTCTAGATCCAAGTCTTTATTAGACGTATGACTCAAATATTTTCATAGAACTCTTTGTTTATATTTTTATTTTCTGAAACTTAATTAACCAAATTAATTTAATGTAGATGAAGTTCAGTTTTTCTTTTCTTTCCATGATTTCTTTTGATGTCATATCTAAAATTGTTTTGCCCGACTTTCCTTGTGATTTTATGTGCACAAAATGTGCTCTACTTTCTGGAGGTAGCAAAAGTTCTAAAGTTATGTGTGGATTTCATAGTGAACCCTTTGAGATAGCACAGATTAGCTCTTCTTATTAAATATTAAAATGTTTTCCAACAATTATGGACTGCATTAGGTTTCAGTTATACGAAAGCTGTCTGACTTGAGAGGAAACAACAGCGTGCAGGGATTGGTTTGTGAACTAAATGTTGATGCCCTGGAAAAAACCTGTCAGGCATTATAAAAATGTCAGCTCTGATCGCTTTAAGAATAACAAGGATTTAATCAAAGTGGTGTGATTCAGCATCCCCCGACTATAGCATGTCTAAGGCTGTACAAGAAAGATGCATAGCCGTATCATTCCTTTCCAAGATGCTCAATACTCAGAGTTTGAAAAAGAAAGGATATTTGTAAAGTCCTTTCTATGAGCCAACACTGAAACAATTAGGAAAAGTTGGAGATTTTAGAAACCCTTGTCCAGTGACTCAGCAAAGTCTGATAGGGAGAGAGCAGGTCTCCTCCAGGGCACATGTGCGATGGACTTGGAAGCCCTTCAGTAGAGGCCAACGTGAGCTCCATAAGAGCTTTGAAATCCTGTAGCCTGAAGCAACTGCTTTACTTTCTACACCTTCCATGGCTTCCCGGGACCCCAACCTGACAGCACTAAGCTCCCTCCTGGAGTGATGGCCACATGCTCCAGGGCTACTGCCAGGAAGGACAAGGCCCCAGGCCCAAAGCCAGATAGTCCAAGGGGCAGCTGCCCACCGTCCTTGTTTTATGGTAGTAGGAATGTAAGAGCAGGTACAGTCTCCCTAAGCTCCTTAGAACATCTTTCCATCCTCTAGTTCCCACGGCAATATGCGAGTCCTACTTCAGAGTGATAAAGTTTTCTTTGGGAAGGGCCTCTGGCATGATAAGGGCAGAGCTCTTGTCCTTCCTGCTTAGCGAGGCATTTGTGTCCTGTCTAAATGCAAAGGGCTATTATTTGTGTGGTTAGGGATTGCTTGGAATTTTGAATTGATCATTTTTCTCTACAAGTTTATGACAATAAATTGGAAGTTACTATGCCAGGTAGAGCATACCCTGAATGCCAGCCCACAGGAGGCCGAGGCAAGAAAATTGGCACAATCTGAGGACAGCCTGAGCTGTATAACTAGTCCCAGGCAAGTCAGAGCAGACGGCCTCAGGACCCCTACTCATCCTGGATGCTTAGCAACTTCATAGAGTGTGGGAACGTGGAGTCGACGTTGTCTTCAGGAAAAAGATTACTTGGGGACTCTTCTAACTTACAGGTAATGTGGCTTCATTAAAAAGTAAAAATAAATAAATAAATATATTTGGTATATGTTGACTATAGAAAGGTAGATTTGTTTGGGGTGCCCCTGCTTATTCAGAGCTCCCATCTGGTAAAGCAGAGCTCCAAGATCACTTCTGCCACAGCTGCAAAATAGCCTTGGGTCAGAGAGGAAAGGTCGCTGCCGTGTTTAGCTGGAGCTGCTCCTTCCTCGGGCTGGTAAGAGCGAGCAAGTCTTGTGGGGACATGTCACAGTTGGCTTGACTTCTCCCCATACAAGTGTCTCCAGGATCTGATGCTCAAATGTTTGGAAAGGAATCTAATGTATCAATTTGCAGTAGCACACATCATATTTTGACATTAAAGAAATCTCCCAAAGCTGAAACTTTCCAAATAATATTGCGGTGGCGTATTATGAAGCATTGTGTTGGGAATGCCCACCAATTCGTGCCCGGCACGAGCTGCCTCTGACACGTGTTGCACTTGTGGTTTATGATGCACACTTGTAGCTGTAACCAAGCAGCCATGTCCTCGTCCCTTGACCACAAGTGTCCCCTGCCTCCACTTCTTGGGGTGGTCAGACTTACTCATCTGGACCAGCTGGAGTGTAAAGACCTTTTTACTGATAATTGCTTAGCACAGCATCATAAATTCTCCATTCTCTGGTGGGTTGAAGTACACTGAATTTTCTTCGTGAGTGTGGTTCTTGGAACCCTTGTTCTGCCCTTCAGTTTGCTGCTCCTGTTGGGGGGCCACACTTTCTTCTTTAGCTGTGTTTCCTACAGAAAAGCCTAGAACTGCCTATTTTGTTCTTAAGTACTTTTACCCCAAATAAAACTGAGATTCTGCCTGCCGAGAAGGCAGTGGGTCAAGGCTGTTTTTTCGTCAGAGAGGATATTTGTTTCATGGGACATTCCAACATATAGTTATATTATTTAAAATTATTAGCTTTCAGTTGTGATCATATAGTTTCTTTTACTGTTGTTGACAAATCCACAGCAGTCACATTCAGTTTTGATTATAAGATAACTCCTCTCTGGACTCTGTTTTTTTTCTTTGAGGATCTTTTTTGACTAAAATATATTTAGGTAAAATCTTTGTGTCCCAGATGTTTTTCATTGGAGCTAAAAATTGCTGTAGTTCATGAGTTATGAAAATCTTTGGTCATTTCTCATTTTTCATTCCATTATTTTCATTGAACAGCTGGTAAACTTAAGATGTTTCAATTATTTTTTGTTGTTGTTGATTCCTCATGCATTCCAAATTTTTATTATCTCTCACTGTTTTTCTCTTTAACCATTTTTACACTTTTGTTCTTCGGAATTTCTTGCATAACTGCATAGATTTGTGTTGTTTTCACCCCTTATCACACAATCCCATCCCGGCTGCTTTTCCCACTGCAGATTTTCTTCCCACAAGTCTCCTTCCTGTTTTCCTGTCCTTTTGCATATGTGGTCCCCTGGGCTTCATCCGGGCCACCAGCACTAGTACTTTGCAGAAAGTACTTCCCTGCTCCCCCTCCCCATCCTGAGTTAACTCTCAATAGCTTCTCAGGGAGGCGTGGAGCCTCTTGAGATCTTTGCCCTTTCTGTGGTGATTGTCTTGTGGAAGTGGATATACGTGGGATGAGCGCGTGGAGGCAGCGTTCCTATCGTGGCCGGAAGGTACCATCCGGCTGCCCCTTCCCCCTCGGGCTGCTACGTTGCTCACTCCATCTCGTCCTTGGTGCTTCCCATTCCTTGAGTGGGGATGGTGTTGATTTAAATATCTTGTTTAGGGCTGACTAGTTCATAGTTCCTTATTCTCTGAATTTTCTCCGGCAGCTGTGATTTTCTGTGCTAAATACCTTCCTTTGGAAAAGTTTTAAGTCATTTATAAATGTGTCATTTAATCAGCAATCCTTGAATTTCATTGATTTTTATTTTGTTTTAATTTCAAAAACATTTAACATCTTATTGTTTTAGTGTTTTAATTTGCACTCAGTTATTTTTAATGTTTAAGCTAAATTATGCGATCAGTTGAATTATAAAAAGGTACTAAAATTTAGTTTTTAGGTTTTCTTTTCTTACAAAGAACTTTAAAATTGATGCATATTATAATGAATGGCATGCTTCTGTTGGTAGACTGCCATGTAGTGTTTATCATTCTGCCTTTCCTGCTTCCCTTCTTTGGTGTTTGATTCTCCCTTACTCGGGACAGTATCTTTGGCCAGTGTTTCCTGTTGCTATAGTTTCACATTTCTGCTTTGCAAGCTTGGGGTGAGCGCATCAGGGGATCCTTCCTTGTGAGATCTTGAGGTGTTTCTGCTGGTATCCTGAAAACAGCTCCGAGATGCTCTGCTGCCTAGATTCAAGCTTTTCTGAAGGTACATCTAGTGTAAAGCATATACCCACATCTAATATGTTGTTTGCAAACTACCTGTATGTGGTCTTTATTGTAGAAACCATAATGCACTTAAAGCACAAGTCTGTCTTTGTATTAAAGATACCTTGAATTTATGAAGAAACTCAGTCACAAGTCATCCAATGCCTTGATTCCGTATTCTGTACTCATATGAAACAAAAGACTTTCTCAATGGAATAAGATAATATATATTCAGTGAAAGCTGTTCTGATTTCAGGATCCTTATTGACTTTTTTGGCAAGGGGAGCACTAAAGAGTTTCTTTTCTTATAAGTTTCCTATATTAGTTACAGAACATTTGTGGTATCCATAATGCCTAAGAGTCTGATGTCAGAACACATCAGTCAATAAACTATCGACATGGAAATCTTCCATCTCTACCTAGGTCTTTCCATGGACAAGACATTAATGTTGAAAATATCACTGGAATAAATTTGAAATTAAAATAAGAAAACAAGAAGGCAATAGCCACAGATAGGAGATCAAAAAAAGCCAAAAAGAAATAAAAATAGCAGGGGTCAAGGAGAAAGACAAATGTGGGCCGAAGAAACACTCAGTGGAAAAAGCAGAAAGACTCTCACATGATTTCTCAGAAGCTACAATTAGATTTTGAGCTGACTTTATGCAAACTGTACCCACGGAAACATAAACAGAATTGTTATAGGTATCTCCCAAGATTCTTACTTCAGCTTGAAGAAATCTGAATTTCAGACTGACTTACTGAGCTACAAGTAAGAATCACTGCAAATTCTAACAGTCCGCCCTGGCACGGTACCTGTGGCTTGTTCATCTCAGCAAGAAGTCCAGGGATTGCCTCCTGCAGCCGCCTCATCCCATCCTCTCAGCTCAGTGCCATGCTCTGTGTATTTCTAGAACGAAGAGCCGCTTTAAGAATTTACCGACAGTGTTGGAAAATCATGTCTGCTAGGACATGGCCGCTTTCTCTGATTTGGAGATTTCTCCTAGTGGGTGTTAGTAATTCATAAGGCGATTTCCTTCCTATATGAGCCAGGTAAATTTAGCATGATTTCCAGATTGTTACTTCAAATAATATCTACACGGTACAAGTTCTCTTTTTCATGTATTATGTCAAATAGTTTTTTAATGCATGCACCATGGCTATCATTCATGAGAGTACAGTCTGCACACAGATAGGTTTCTGATATTTCCATAAGATCTTGACTTTTTAAAAGGGGATGGTAATAATAATTAAATTTTTAATTTGATTTTCATTGACTTGCATGTGGCATTTTAAACTCTAATTTTATAATGTCTTTGAAGATACATTAGGTCTGTGTGGCCAGTTCAATTTGGGCCATTTTCTCAAATAAGGAAATAGTACTTTATAGCTCGCATAAGAGTTTGCCCACATTTCCATAGTTAGGAATTGAGGCACTCTATTTGAAACATTGTTCAATAGTACATATATCTTTAATTGTAGTTAATAATTGATAGACTTTCTGTGTAAGCTGATGTTAAGAAAAAAAATCACTGAGGAAGTAGTCCTTACTTGCCAGACCAGATGTCTGGCCAAATATACCAAGGGATGCCAACTTCCTTAGCTACTTCCCTCCGTCTTATTTACCTGCCTAGGGACTAGTCCCACTCACCATGGGCTGGACTTTCCCTCATCTTGACAGTCTTCTGCAGGCTTTCTTGGGGCCTAATTCAACCACTGATTCTTTACAAATGTGCTCAGAGCTCAAACCCTCAACTGTCAAGCTGATACTTATATGGTCTAACTATGACACCTTCCCACGGCCATATTCGAGCTGCCCCCACAGACTGCACCTTCCGAGGGGTCCTCCTCAAGTCACATGTCTTAAACCTCCATCCAGAGACTTGCACCTTGCCCTCCCCAGTACATTCCCTCAGTTCTGTTTCGGTGCCATGTCTGTTGCAGGACATCCAGGAGGAAATTTGAGTTGATGTTTCTTCATCCCAGGTGGAGCAATGATGACAGACCAGAGAAATGATTCAGCGCAGGTTTTGCTTGGTCAGTTAGTGAGTTTATTGGGGTTACTTACCAAAGCATGGGTGAGAGGGTACTGACAGGAGGAGCATAGGTGACATGTTACAGGGACATGTGTGACTCAAGAACAGCTGAGTCACGGAAGAGCCTAACGCATCATGCTGAAGGCTCCTGCAAGCTGGATCAAGGGAGAGCCCTGGAGTTTGCAGGCAGCTCCACCCAAGAGTCTCCTCTCTCTTGTTGTTCACTGCTTTAATCTCCTGTAAGCATTGTTATTGTAGTGAGCTGCATGGTTACTGCAGTGAGTTGCATGGGTGCTGTAGTGAGCTGCATGGTTACTGCAGTGAACTGCATGGTTGTTGTAGCGAACTGCATGGTTACTGTAGTGAGTTGCATGGTTACTGTAGTGAAATGCATAGTTGCTGTAGTGAGCCCCACAGGTTGCTGTAGTGAGCTGCATGGTTACTGTAATGAACTTCATGGTTGCTGTAGTGAACTGCATGGTTGTTGTAGTGAACTGCATGGTTACTATAGTGAACTGCATGGTTACTGTAGTGAACTTCATGGTTGCTGTAGTGAGCTGCATGGTTACTGTAGTGAGCTGCATTGTTATTGTAGTGAGCTTCTTGATTACTGTAGTGAACTGCATGGTTGTTGCAGTGAGCTGCATGGTTGCTGTACTGAGCTACATGGTTGCTATAGTGAACCCCACGGTTGCTGTAGTGAGCTGCATAGTTACTGTAGTGAGTTGCATGGTTGCTGTAGTGAGCTGCATGGTTGTTATAGTGAACTGCATTGTTATTGTAGTGAGCTGCCTGGTTTGCTGTAGTGAGTTGCATGGTTGCTGTAATGAGCTGCATGGTTACTATAATGAGCTGCGTGGTTACTAGAGTGAGCTGCGTGGTTATTAGAGTGAACTTCTTGATTCTCTTGAGCATCTCTTCTTTTCAATAGAGGATATAGTGCTGTTGAGTGCTGTGCTAGCAGTGGCCTGATCATGGCTACCTCTTACAGTATAAAGGAAGTTTCTTTTCTGTGCCTAATTTCTTGACTATTTATAATGTGAAATGTTGGCAAATGTAGTCACATGTCTTTTCTGCAACTAGTTTATTGATAAAATAGAGCACACACTGAATTTCAGATGTTGCACATACTTGCATCCCTATGACATCTGGTTTGGCCATACTGCATCGCTCCTTTCACACGCTGCTGGGTTGGGTTTCCGGTGTTTTCCTGCAAACATTCACGCTCATATTCCTAAGGGATGGTGTCATGTAGTAGAACAACATGGGGGACATTCTCCAGGCAGGGCCGCAGGTTAGGGAGGACATAATCTGAATTCAGTTCTGGTTACAGTGTGGGAATGTTTAATCTTTGATGAAAGATTTAAATACCATACTTGGATCCTGATCCTGCCCCGATCATCAGGACTGCCAGGATCCTTCTCTCCATTTTCTTTTCCTGACCTCTGCTGCCTTTGCTAATATATTTCCTTGATGTTGACTCGTCTTCCCTCTTTGAAGGAATCTTCATTATTTCTTTGTGACTATATGAGGACCACCTGGTTATGCCTCAAGATGTTTAACTTCCTCACATCTGCAGTAACCCTCTTAGCATATAAATAGTTTAACAGTAGGTTTCAGGCATCAAAATAAACAATCGTATGGGCCATCAATTCAGTCTGGTGTCAAATTAACTTAATAATATGATATAATAGTTTTCAAATACACGTTTATATCACTGAATATGCACAACGACTCTGATGATTTGTTCATGAAGATTCTTTGGATTCTTAAAAACTCTCCCTCCATGTTGTCAGTAATCTTGGCTTTAGGATAGTAGTGGTAAAGACTAAAGACAGAACAAAAACAAATTTCTGTGCCCAAAAATTTGAAGGAGAGTCTATTCAGTGTTATTTCTGTTCTCCAAGGTTCATGTTCAAGTATAACCAAATGTATATTCTAAAGTTTGAGAACCATTAAGTGATTCAGATTTGCTTAAAACAGAACTAAAATTACATTTACTTGTGGGTTTTAAGAGGTCTGTTACTAGTTATGCTTCTGTTCTGTAATCTTTATAATTCCTCTCATTATTAGCTTTTTAGGCTGCTCTTAAAGGAGAGAGTGATTAAGATGCTAAAAAAAAAAAGGAGGTAAAAGGTTTGACTTTCCCTTGTTATTTTCATAGTCATGGATCATTAGAATCTCAGGAAGGAAAATGTCCTTGAAGGAAGAGCACTGTGAAGCTGCCAGTGTGCATTTTATGCCCACCCCTTCCACATATGCATTCTTGTCTTTGGATATGTTACAAATTTGGGTTGTCTTGTTACACAGATTTGGTCAGTCAGAATTCTATGTAAGTCTAAAAACCTAATATTTTTGACACATTTTGAATATTAGCATTGAAGAAAGACTATGCACGTGGCAATCAAGAACATTATTTGTACTGTAAAGTAAGACATTCTGAAGTGTTTCCAAATATTCTATTTGTAAGAGCATGTTACCTTTTCACATATGTGAGACTAGTAAAATACAAAATACTACAAAGTACTGTGTACACACACGCATGCGCGCGCACACACACACACACACACACACACACACATACACACACACACCATTAACTGAGCTCCAGTTCTGTCTTCTGGATTTTGAATTTGAACCAGGTATGAATGATTTTTCTCCTCCAAAGACCTTGCCCTTTTGTGATTTTGCTGAGAACACAAGAACCAACAATAATTTGCTATATGTCATAGTCATCCTGTTTTGTTTTTAGAAAACTCCCAACAGTCTGACAACATACATTTGTTATGGTTGATTTTGGGCATTTAAATATGAAAGCAATTAAGGGGCATTTGAGGGGAATATGACAAATGAGAGTTTGTGCATAGGCCAATTTTTCACTGACCTGAGTTCAGGGACACTATTATAACTCGGGTTTGCCTCCCAAGTTGTTTGAATGAGTCAATTTCCCAGTATTTATGTGGGCAGGTTGACGGATGAGTGTGACTGCAGTGGACGCTCGAGAGTCCCTTTCTATTTTTCCTCCTCCAGGTTTCACTTTTGTGCTGATTCAGATGCGGGCCCTGTGCATTCAGCCATCCAGTTAATATATCGAGACAAGAAAGCAATAACTTGGGTGATTATGTGAACTGTAGAGAAAGAATCAAGGAGTGTTGTGAATAAACTTTTACTACTGGGAACAGCACACTCCATGTGATTTCCTTCTGGGTCCAAATAGTAACACTTTGTATTTTTAACGGCTCCTTCAAATATCCCAGCCTAGCTTTCCTCTACACTCACTGTGAGTCACATAGCATAAGCTTCATATTGATGTGTAATGACTATCATTGTTCTCATCTTACAAATGTGAAAACTGAGACAGAGGATGCCAAATATATTGTCCAACCTCACATTTTCTAACTTAATTGTTTATGTCCATGAAACTAATCATTGATCATTGAAATATCCATCCGTAAAAGTTTTGGACATAGTAAAATAGCCTAACTCAAGATGAATTTTCCCCCATATTCAGAATACTCAAAACCAAGATGATAAAGAACAAATACCTTAGCAATTAAAATGATTTTAATTGAACATGTAGGTTATTCATTCCACTACATGAACTACAAATATAGAAACCAGTGTCCTGCAGATTGCCTTCTGTAGCTTACATGTAACTTAGGCTCACTGCAATTCTGGAGTGATTATAAACTAAAAGCTGTCATTTATTCTGGTTGCTAAGGAAATGGTAGGAAGAATTCAAGGGAGCGTATCCAGCATTCATGGAAAACATCAAGTGGTTCAGACAAGTTAAGTACCCAGAGCTTTAGATGTATAAGGAAGCTAAGACGCCTTGGTTGCAGGAAGGGACACTTCATGAGGAAGTCTAACAGTGAACTGCTTCTAGATTGTTGGTTGCTCTAATTGGAAAAAAATCTGAAAGAATTTGGAAGACACCAGGCTTTACTTAAAAGAAGGGATGATAAAAAAGGGAAGAGCATGCCATGTAATCCAAAACAGAACTCTTTTGCACAAAGAACTTGAGAACTTGTGTGTGTGTATGTGTGTGTGTCTGTGTGTCAGAGTATATATTTTCATGGTAATAAGGTATAGTTAGCAATATCAAAGGGAACTCAAGGTCCAGGCAACCTACAAAGCAGATCAATTCTTGAGCTAAGGAAGGCTTGCCGAAAATTACACGGTACTCTCTTCACTCTCCAGACAAGGGAGTCTAATTAAACTAACAAGAGAGGGTGAAGATCTCTGGCTTTGAGAAGATTATAAAATAAAGAAAAAAGGCAATTACTCAATGTTTAAACTGTTGACAAAATAAATATCTAGAGCTCATCGTATAAGACATAATTTGCATTCTCTGCAATTCCTACCTTGAGTTTATCTTGAAATGTAACAGAAAAAAAGTTATTATGAAGCTGTATATTTCAGTCAATATGGAGGAAAGATAGCAGGGATTCAAGTTCAGGTTCTCATGAGTGTGAAGAAGTCACGATTCTTATCTATTCAGAGAGGCCCATGAAATGCTTTTTTTATTTTGTTTTTATTTTTATTTTTCTACTTTTGCAATCATATTGGGTATTTATCCCAGCTTCCCTCCCTTCTCTCTCTCCCCTTTATCCTCTCCCTTCCCTTCAGTCTCCCACTCCCTCCCATCCTTCTGCCTGTTTGCTTCTTTAGACCTCAGGGTCTCCTCCTGTGGGGGTTCAGGCCTTCATAGTGTAACAAGTAACCTGTCTTCAGGCCACCCCACTGATTTGTGCATTTCCCTTCACTCATCTAGCTTTTGACCCAAAGGTTTCCACTGTAAGTGCCCATTCTATGGGTTTAATAACAGCTACTCACAGAACAACTTTGATGTACTATCTTCATACCTGTAGGTTTATTAGCTGTCTTTCCTATTGATTTTTTCCTTCCTTTTTTTAAATAGGTTCTTATTCTAGTTTGTAATAATAAGGATATGTACCTTTCTGACAGGTGGGTCTTGAGTCCAGTCAGAGAGCTGTTGGTTGTGTCCTTGATTCTCATGCCACTATTACACTGCTGGTCACCTGTTGCCATGGTGATTTATATTGCAATTCACACATCTCGTGCCATTGGTGGAGCTTGCGATTATTTCTCTTTCCCACCAGCTTCTACAGTGTTCCTTGGTACTGTGTAAACTATCCAGCAAGGAGAAAGTCCTCAGACCAGTCCTAGTTGATATATTTTGCCCAGGAAAGTCTTTCTAAGGCTGCTTTCACTTTGAAAACCACTGAACACAAAGAAAAGTCATGAGCCCAGATTATAATTGCCAGGAGTTTTCCTTTCTAAGACATCCTTCTTCCTCTTAGTGACCTGTCTGGTAGCAATGAAAAGTTACAAAGAATCAGGGACCTGGATATGGAAGGCATTGGGGATTGACTTAGCCCTCTGCATCTTTCCGCTGTAAGTCTGTAGTGCTCTGCATGACAGCAGCTTGGGATACTGTAAGGGAAGATGTCTCACATCATCGTCTTCACTGCCATCTTCTGCCAAGATTGTTAATTCCCAAAAGTCTATGACCACTGCAAGACTAGGCATTATTATCACTCATCGTTTACACTGAGGCAAGTCGTTCTGGTTACAGCCAGGCACACACTTTGATGACGATCCCTTCGTGGCTCGGCACAGCAGAGCCTCACCACACTTACCTAAAAGGTTTCACCGCTGGGGAACTGCATTTGCTCTTCCACTCATCTCTTTTCTAGACCACACGCAATTGCAATTCAGCGCCCTGTTTCTCTCAACCATCCTTAGTCTGCCTTTGTTTCTACGCGCACATGCATTTAAAAATTGTACTTAGAAAAAAATTACATAAACAAGGAAGCTTTTACCAACTACAATTGATAACCTATTTATCCATTCAGAAAGGTATTCATTTTCAGTTCATGAGGAGCACATTTTCCAAGAAAGAAATGAGTGTTAAACAACATAAAATTTGACATACAATATCTTCATATAACGAAGATAACAAGATGAAGCCTGTTTTACCAAAGTTTGATTGTCTCTTTGGAGAAAGTTTTATTTTTATTGCTTTGCACAATTATATGATAATTACCACTGAAATTACATAAAGCCCATTCCTATGAATGTACCCAATGATAAATATGAATTTAGTTGGCCTGGGGAGTCTCTTTTTTTTTTTTTTTTTTTTTTTTTTGCTTGTGGGGCGAAGTGGATAAAGACTGAGGTGTTCTGGCAGCCATCTCATCCTGATTCAATATTACTGCACTATGGTCTAGATATGACACAATTTTCACATTCTTTACCATCACTTCTTTCCTTAATATGAGTGTCATTGAGCTAAGTGATATCAAAATCTTTTCCTATCTCACATTTTTTTCTCTTTATTTTCAATGGTAGAATCATACATGTTCTTCTGTCTTCTGAAAGCCTGTTGAAAACATTTGAGATCCAGCACATATCCTTTCCTTTAAAATCACTGCCTACTTCTAACACAATCTTAATACACTATCTGTGGAACTTTAGCAATTAAATAGAACTTGTTTCTCCTTGAATTTCCAGTGTGCATACAAATCTTTAGTTATAGTCTCAGTTAGTACAATCCATCATGTGGATATCCTGTTCCCTTTACTGTAGCACCTTTACCTCGTGGATTTGGTTCCTATCAGTTCCTCTTTCAAAGTCATATATAATACTGTCAAGTATATTTTACATAATCAAACACATTTTTAAATAAGCAAGTTCATTTTACCCACATAAACACTACAATGGAGCAGGGTCAGTGGTACTAGGGTAGAAGATAACAAAGAAAGTGTTCCTTATCATAAACCTTTAAAGCAATTCCAATAATGAAGGATGTGTTGGATTTTAGGTGTGGAAATTTGTGTAAACCCTACCAGAAATTGATATAGTTTAAAGTGGTGTGACTAGAATATGACTCTTGTAAAGTCTGGGTGAACCAGTGTGCGTACAGGGGTCACAGAGACCAGCAAAGGAGGAATGTGTGAGAACCCTCTCCTCTTGGTAGATTCTGAGCCTCAAACACGTTCTCCGCTCCCTCAGGTGCTTTGGCCTACTATCTTCTTTACTATTCCAAGCATGAGTCAACATCTAAAGCATTTCATGTCGGCGCCACTGTTAGATGTTGACAATCGTAAACATACGCACACATCCACACACCTACACACTCACTTGAGGATAGATGTCATTTAAAAAAGGAGGATGAAATCGGATCTCTCATTAGTGCATCTTTATGCATGAAACCTATAATTTTTGTTTTGCAAAATAGATGAAACACAAAGACCCCGTTAGCATATTCTACTGTTTCCTATGGGACATTAATAGCACTGTGTAAATGCTGAAGGTTGGCTTGTGTTTGTTCCCAACACTTACTTTTTTATGCACTTAGTCAGTCTGTATACCACTTAAAGATCTTGTAGGCTTTTCTCCCTAACCTTGTCAATACTAGATCCCTAACTGACATAGATTAATAATGATACTGCTTTTCTTGTCGGCTGCCTCCTCTTCATATGTAGACCTTACTAAAGCATTATCAACTGAAGGAAGTCACTGAGATCATGGGATGCTGTTGGAATTATAGGTGGATAAGAAATGGTGGATCCCATGAAAAGGCAATGACAGAACCTGGAACTAGTCAGGAAAGGAAAAGAGCATGAGCCTTTCCAAGGAAGAAGTTGTCTCTTGAAGGGAGGTTCGCGACTTGAGTCAGATGCAAATAAGATCAGAAGTATTGGGTTTTACTTAGGAAGGATTTCAATTACTCTTCATAATGCAGAGATACGGTGGCATCTTAAGAACAAATAACCCTAAGGGTGGTTAAAGAGAGCTTCATAAGCTTATTTTAATCAAGATTTTCAGCAATACAGGAAGATGAATTTGTATGGAAGCTTCCTTATAAAAAAAAAAAAGGCTTTTGTATCCAGGATAAAACACTGCTGTGTTCAGTGATCAAGAACAGAGCATAGCATGGAATCCTGAGTTCAATCCCCAGAATCTATGAAAAACCCAATGCAGTTTAGTGTGTCTATAATCCTGGCATTCTTGTGCCAAGGATAAGAGGCACAGACAGGAGAATCCCTGGAAGCTTCGGGACCTATTGCCTGATACACACACTCACAAAACAAGGATTCTGTCTCAAACGAGTTGGAAGGCAAGGATAGATACCCAAGGTCGTCATCTAACCACAAAACATGTCCCGTTGTGCCTCAGCTATGCCTAAGTTATGTTGTGACTCCAACCTTCAAGTATGTCTAGTGTCACTGTTTCTCAAGCATATATTTACATATCCTTACCTTCTGACTATTCTCCATTTACATAGAAATTTCTGGAATGTAATCTTCCAAAGAATAGAACTCCATCTACTCTGCTTATAACCTCTCTATCCTGTACAGAAAAATACATGGTTCCAAAGTCATTGTTGAATAAAACCTTATTAAATGAATCAGTCTACAAATCTTGCCACTCCACCATGATCATCAATCAAGCACAGCCTGCTATTTGTCCCATCTGGTCCCTTTCCTTGCCTGAAAAACATCATCTACACAGTTGTGCTAATGAAAAGCCTTAAAGTTCTTGCCCTCCTTTCACCATCTCCTCTGCCAGGATCCCAGCCTGACCCTCATTCAGACCTTTTCCTCCTGGGCTCCTCCCTTTACCTTCATTAAAGCACAGCAGTCTTTCTGAAGTTCAGTTAAAGCCCTATCACTCACCAGTTTGGGCCCTCCATGAACTTTCCTTCATACTAAAGCTAAAAGGCCCACCATCCTCTAATCCAACCTAAGTGCCAATCCTGTCGATCTCTGAACTCTAATCTCAGTGACCTTTTAGTCCCTTCCTTAAAAGTGGGTTCTGCAGACTCACTTCTTCCTCCGTCGGGAAAACTGTTCTTCATGTCTTCCACTGGATCTCACACAGTTTAATGTTTAAAATGTCAGTTTTAGATGTTACTTCTATTTTTTAGTGGGGGAATACTCTTTCTAATAATCTATTCTGAATTAGCACTGAGCTCTCCCCTTTCAACAGAGGAACTCGAGCCCATCACCCTGTTTTATTTTCATTGTTGCAATCATGACTTTTGAAGTTATATTATTAAATTATTGAGCATCTGTCTTCCCTTCATCAAAAGTGGAACTCGGTGAGAGCGCAGCATTCCTGTCTGGTTCTTTGCTGCACTGTGAACAAATCAGAGCAGTTCCTGGCGGAGCAAGCACTGAGAGCATGCATGCCGCGTGGAGGAATCCCCCACAGAGGTCCCCGAGCCAGATGGACTGCAAGCTTTGGAGGATTTATGCCAAGACGTAAGGACAACTGTAAAGGCATCCCAGCAGATGGCAAGCGCTAAAGTTAGATTTCCTCATGAAGGAAAGCTTCAGTGGCTTTGTTCCTGGAGGACGGAGGAACAGTGGAACCCATGCAGGAAGAAGAGACAGCAGGTCCTGGAGGAAGAGGAAGGCCAGTCAGCACAGCTTCTGTCCATTCTAGGTATTGATTCACCTTTCAAAGACTAAGAGTTTTCATCTTTAAAGCTGAAATGATTGGGCTGTGGAGATGGTCTAGGGGTGAAAGCCTTTGTCTCATAAGCAAGAGGCCTGAGTTTGGGTACCCAGATCCCACATAAAAATGTCAGGCAGAGATGGTGGAGACTGTAATTCCAGCACTGGAAGGCAGAACCTGAGAAACCCAAGAGCAAAGCAATAAGAACGTAGAACAACCCAAGATGGTTCCTAATGTTACTCTTGGGCTTCACCAGGCACAAACTTTCAAATGTCCTCTTGCACACATACTCGTACACACATGCACACTCACCCAGAAGCAAAACATAAATGCACACAAGCAACTAAACAAATGAATGATGATCGCAACCTATACCGATGACATAAAATGTCGTGGAAAGATTCAGTGAGATAGCGCCTTGCCGTGTTTGGTGATAGATTGTGTGTGTGTGTGTATGTGTGTGTGTGTGTGACTTCTGTAGATTCCTAAAATGTCAGCCAAGTGAATCAGAGTGGCCTATCCACAGTGGCTCTCAGAGATTCTAATATTTATGACATTCTTCCATGTTGACTGTCAGTAGCTACTGCATAAATGCAGTACCAAAAGTGAGCAGTGAATTCAGGCCTATATTCTTAATTAAGAAAAAGTGAACAGGAGAAAAAAAATCACTTCTGAGTCTTATAAATAGGAAATTGGATTTCCTAATGGGTAATTTGAAATACTTTGGAGTATAAATACACCTGGAGCACTCACACTATAAGTTGGTGACTCAGAGAACAAGGGCACAAAATCCTGAAATAAGCAACAGCAAATGGCCACTTAAGCTTTTAAAGAGCAAATTGCAGAAAATAAATTAATTCATTTAAATATGCATGAACCTACCGAGTGAGGAAGGTGCTGCAGTGGGGCTGAGTGATTGCTTTGTTCTGTGCGTTTAGAAGTATTAACGCTGCACTTCGTGCCTTACGCCTTTGAGTAGAATGAATCCAGAATTTTCTGAATTTTCAAAGCATTTCTAAAGTAACTTAGATTATAAAATGGGAAATTTGAATGAAAGTACACATTGGCCTCATTGATTTGGCAAAGTGAAGAGCAACTTTATCATAGTTGGATCCCTGGGGGAATGGAAAGTGGTTTTGATTATATTGTTAGGAAAGGCTTTTACAGTGGTTGACATAATTTTGCCATCTTACAAAGTGGCCAACTTTTCTCCTTAAGTGCTGAGACTTAACCAAGTTTTCTCCTGTAGTGTGGTGCAACAGTTTAAGTTCTAAGATTTCGCATACTTAGTTTGGACTCTAGGGCCTGGTTATAATATTTATCAGAATTATTACTCACTTCCACTTCTCATCAGATCTTTTAATTTTCATTATGGGAATGACAGACACTAAAATCTTGATATTTTATATCCTTGTATGCTTAAAAACAAATTTTATGGTTCTGTAATTGAATAAATAAAGGAAAATGGGCCAGAGGGAGGAGGCAGAGATGCCAGGAATGGAAGCAAACTGTCAATAAAAGGACTGTAAGCCTCAGAGCTGTGCGCGCTCTGCTAGCTTAGAGCAAAGCGGTTTAAGGGCAGGGCTGCTCCCTGTACGGCCGAGGCCGCCTCCTTCAGGGCAGCCTCAGCCTTGATGCAGGGCAGTGAAGCGGAGCCTGGCGGCAGCAGGAGACCTGCAGGGGCAAGGCCAGGAAAGGAATGGGCAGCCTTCCCTGAGGACGGGCATTATCAGCAGAACCGGCAGAACGTGAGCGTAAGGTGTCACACTGAGGGTTGCAGACTGAGATTTGCGTAATCTGTGGAGAATCAGTAATTAAGGCAAAGTCCTAAACAAGCCTGCAGAGTATCTAATTGGCAAAGGATTACCTGGCCGTGTAGGTGGGATTCTCTGAGAGGTGGATAAGACGCAGGGAGCTGGCCCAGTGCGTTAGCACACTTCTGCCTGTTTTGGCAGACTCGTGCTCTGGTGAGCGAGCTTTGCCGTGCTCTCGTTAATTCTCGTGGATGTGGTACGTCCAGTTCTCTCAGCTCCTGCTGTTGGCATAAACTCTCCTGCCAAGCTGGACTATGAACTGAAATGAAGACGTGTAATTCAACTCCTGGTCCCTTAAGTTGTTTGGTCATGTGGCCATATCAGCACCAGGAAGGCAAAGTGCAAGAGCAGATGAGTAAAATCTCAAGAGGGAAATGATCATCTTTGACTATAACAAATGTGACTCTGGGGTGACAGAATGGGACAGATTAGAGAAAGATACATGCAGTGTTTCAACTAGACTATTTCACTTATTCAATTATCTGAATAAGCAGTTATTTCCGTTATCCTAGTAAATGTCCAGGAAAAGCAATTCTCATTCATTACAAAAAGAAAATATAAATTAGTTGCATTTTCTGAGTCATTTTTAGAAATCATCCTTTTCAATGTGTATTTCCCCTTTAAAACTGCATGTTCATCTTCAGTGTCTACTTATGTCTAAGGAACGTTTTCCTCTTCAGTTTGGGAGCCCAGGACAGCCCACTCACAAGGATTCTCCCATCTCAGCCTTCCCAGTACTCTCCCAGGCGCGAGCCATGCCTGGCTTCAAGTCTTTGTTTCCGTCCTGTTGTTATAATCAAGTATGATGACCCAGCTTCAGACTGACCATTCTGTCCAAAGCCGTGTCACTTAGTGTCCTAATGTAGCTCTTCCTACGTTGATGAATTATGCCATTGCCTTCCAGCCCTCTGCCCACCGGTCTGCACATGGAATAGGACCTAGCACTGTTCCTGGTACTGGCTCCAGAATAGACACACAGACCAATGGATAAGGGTTGAAGACCCAGATAGAAGCCCACACAGTTACAGCCATTTGATCTTTGACAAAGGGGCCCAAAAAAACCCAATGGAAAATGAACAGCATCTTCAACAAATGGTGCTGGCAAAACTGGATCTCCACATGCAGAAGATTAAAACTGGACCCATAATTGTCACCATGTACAAGAATTAATTCCAAATGGATCAAGGACCTTAATATTAGGCCAGAGACTATTAAAACCCTAGTTGAAAGGGAAGGGAACTCCCTCAAGCTGATTAGACTAGGCAACAGTTCCTAAACAGAAATCCAATAGCACAGGCACTAGAACCAACACTCAACAGATGGGATCTTATGAAATTAAAGAGCTTCTGTTCAGCTAAAGAGATTGTAAACCAAGCAAAAAGAAACCCACAGATGGGAGAAAATCTTCACTAACCACATATCTGATAGAGCTCTATTATCCAGAGTGCACAAAGAACTTAAAAAACGAAACACAAAGGAGATAAATGGCCAAATTAAAACATGGGCCTCAGAACTCAAAAGAAACTTTTCCAGGGACGAAATTGTAATGTCTAGCAAATATCTTAAAAAATGCTGCACATCCCTCACCATCAGGGAATGCAAATCAAAACCTCCCTGAGATATCATCTCACCCAGGTCAAAATGGCAAATATCCACAATACAAACACCACCAAATGCTGGAGAGGATGTGGAGAGAAGGGAACTGTCCTTCATTGCTGGTGGGAGTGCAGCCTTTACAACCATTCTAGCAATCAGTTTGGCTATTCTAAAAAAGTTAAGGATTGAAATGCCATATGACCCTACTATACTACCACTGGGAATAATCCCCCATGATGCAGCAATCCACAGTGACAGGAGCACAACCATGTTCATTACAGCAGTATTTGCAATAGCAAAGTCACGGAATCAACCCAAGTGCCCAACAGTTGATGAATGGATAATGGAAATGTGCTACATATATACAATGGAATACTACTCACCCATCCAAAAAGATGAATTAATGAAATTTGCCAGGAGATGGATGGAATTAGAGAAAATTCTATTGATGAAGTATTCCAGACACAGAAAGTTAGACACTATATGTACTACCTAATAAGTGAATCCTAGTTCCAAACTTAATGATATATTCAAAGGTAAATCTCTGTAATACCCACTTGTAATTGCAAAGGATTATAGACAGGAGGGAAGGGAAAGGAGGACCTCAAAAGAAAGGAGATAGGGAATCATGCCTCAGTAGAGAAAATAGGCTACAGTCAAGTATTACATGTAAGTAGTGAGACATCTGGTGCAGTTCACTCTCACTTCCCTTCCTGGTCACTTGGGACTGAACAGGTTTGATCTCACCAATCAGGAGGGTATAGGAACTGGCAGACAGATGGTAACCATCTGGCGTATGGGACACTGACCCCCTTACTGTGTCATATTCCTATTCTTCCATCTAGCTTTGAGTCTCCTCTTATATTAAGATCTTCATTTAAACGGTTTTTTTTTTTTTAATCTTTGGTTAAGAGGTAACCTTTGATAACAATCGGGATGCAGCCAAGGGCAGTGCAGGAAAACTGAAAATGAAAACAGCAACAAACCATAATTCAGAACACCAAAGACCCTATATTAATCACCTGGAACCAAACCAGCCAAATCTCTCCCCATCTTACAGCTCAGGGAACTTTGTGGAAGAGAGGGCAACAAGATTGCAAGAGCCTAAAGATGGGGAGGAGCAATGATATGCAAGATGCTCCATCCGAGTTAGGGCTGCAGCAGTCAGGATTGAACTTTGCCTGACCTGCACAATGACTGACATTCAACAATCTCCCGAAGTCTAGCATGGATCATGGGGAGAAGGCTCCAAACAGTAGGATCCTTAGAGGCAAGGGATTAACAGTCACAATAGAGTTCCTTGCTAATGGAAAGCCCGAGAAGGGGCTCCGGGCTATGCCATTGAGTCTTTACCACTCACTAGGGTGGAAAATTCAAAGCGAGGTTTGGCATTCACACAAAAGGATGCTCCAGGAGATGGGAAGGAGGAAGGGGGAGGCACCAGGAGAGGGGAAGGGAAGGAAGGAGGGAGGGCGTGAAAGGAAGGGGGAAGGAGGGAGAGTACAATAGGGGACGACTGGGGAGGGGAGAGTGAGGGAGAGGACAGGGGTATCTATTGAGCTTGTATGATTAGGAAAAAAATACATAAAATGTGGGAGAAAAAAATAAAATATAGTAATTATTCCTTAAAAAAAAGTACCTGGTGCTGTTGATGGAATGTTACACACAGGTACTTACAGGTAGACTTCAAATTCGACCTATAGGAAATAGATAGGTTAATATGTACTTACGGAGGGAGTAACTTGATGCATCCTTTAAGGTATGTGTCCTATTATAAACTAAAAACTTGATCTTCGAGAATTTCCAGGTTGAAATATTATTTCCAGCCATTGCTGAATTTCTAGTGATTAACTTGCTTTCTTAATAGCTCCATGAGATGCTTCTCTAATCAATGCACATGAGCCGCCATCAAAAGTAGAATTTCTAATTCTGAGCCAGAGCAGTTGGAGGCCAACCAAATCAGAACCTTTAATAAGGTTTATAAAGAAAAACCATCAATCATTCATTCTGTCTCCCTACTCTGCATATATTATTGAAAATTTTTGTCAAAGTTTTTATACTAAAAATTACCCTTTTAAGAAATTTGAATAGTATACATATTAGTACATAGTATTATCTAATCAAAATTTGATTTGTGAGGATGAATCAGCTAATATATTCATAATTTTAATCCTGATAACAACTTCAGAATTGGCTGATAATTACTTTGGAATTAGAGGCTCTAATTTGTACATTGGTAATGTGTTTCCAATCACCAGCCAGTGTAACAACAATAATAAATTACACTGCTCTCTTCAGTGAGCTCGTGACAGACAGCTGATGGAAGATATTTTCACCAGAACTGAGTCTCAGACCTTTCTCTGAGTATCAAAACCCTGTGAGCTCTTAAAGATTCGAGGGCAGGTTTAGAGGCATGGCATTCAAGGTCCATTGGAGACACCCATGGTTATGTTTCAGTTCAAGTCAGTGACTAAGGAAGCCTTATTAATTTCTCTCGAGTACCAGGTAGACCGAAAGACAACACTGGTCAAACTCTCCCCATATTTGCAGGAGGCATCTATCTAATTACAAAAGCTCAGACAGGCCCCTGGCAGAAGAGATTCTGTAATAAGAATCACTAGGTAGCATTAAAAACAAAAGATAGATAACTATGCAGTTAGTCTGCATTGTTTTGATAAAATCATGACAAAACAGCCCAAGGGAACAAGGGGTTTATTTTGTCTTAGGATCCCTGGTTATAGTTGCTTGTCCAGCTTGGCACGAGAGCTCACAGCAACAGCAGGGACCAAGGGAACTGGCTACACCATATCCACATAATGGTTGAGAAGGGGGCGATCCTTACTTGCCAGACTAGCATGTCTGGTCAAATATAGAGAAGGATGCCAACTTTTCAAACCTTTCCCTCCACTTTATTCACCTTCCTGGGGAATAGTCCCACCCACCATGGGCTGGATCTTCCCCATCAGCTAGATAATCTCTCTACAAATGTGCCTCGGGCATCAAGTTGACACCTGTACCTAACTATGACAACGATTGTTTAAATCATGAATGATACAAATGGTATTTCAGTGCCATCCCAATTACAATGTAAGTTTCTAACACAGTCCAAAGATTTCCATGTGTATTTTTATCTGCAAGAAGTAGTGGCTAATAAGCACAAATGCCCCTTTGCTGCCACACACTCATTCGAGTACTGTCCGAAAATTGTCTCATGGATTCCATAATGTCAAGTCCTGTCTTACAAGGGTAGACAAGAGGTATGGAGACGGTTCATTTCCAAGTGTTATAGTTTGGATATGAAATAGCCACCATGCATGGGGAGGCTTGATCCCCAATTGCTGGTGGTTAATAAGAGATAATTCGCTCATAAGGGTTCTGACTTCATCTACAGATTAATCCATAAATTAGTTGCTGTGAGTCCTACCGGGGTGAAGTAAGTCACTGGGGACCATAGCTTTAAAATATGAAGGTTTTTATTTTTCCCTTTCCTCCCTTCTCTCCCTTCTTCATCACCCATTCCCTCATCCTCCCTCCCTCCCTCTCTCCCTCTCTTCCCTCTCTCTCTCTCTCTCTCTCTCTCTCCTCTCTCTCTCTCTCTCTCTCTCTCTCTCTCTCTCTCTCTCTCTCTCTCTCTCTCTCTCTCTCCTCTCTCTCTCTCTCTCTCTCTCTCTCTCTCTCTCTCTCTCTCGCCACGAGGTGTGCAGTCTCTTGCCACACTTGTCTTCCTCCAGGAATTCTACCTCATATGAAGTTCAAAGTAGAGAATCTAGCTGACCACGGACTAAAACCTCTGAAGCTATTAACCAGAAGTCAGGTCCTTCTCTGTAAGTACTTTTTCTCAGGCAGTGCATCGCAGTAACAGAAATGTGACTAACAAAACCTGCCAGCAGAGGAAATGAATTGCTTTCTCCACCCTACTCCAAAGTCCGTGTTCTTACCGTGCACTCTGCATCCTGCCAAAAGGAAAAGAAAACCTTCTCCAGGTTCAAAATCTAGAGGGCTAACCTGAAGACATTGTTTTTCAGTCTGATGTAAATGAGAATTTGGCAGAGAATTAGCTGACCTATGACTTTCTAATAAACTACCCACAGGCAATAAGTCTACTATTACCTTTCATGCAACCTCTTGAAGGGTGTTTTAAAATACATGTGGCACAGTGTGGTTCTCAACCCTAGGTGCACAGTGCAGTCACATGGGGGGGTCTGTCACACTTCTAGAGGGCATGCAGGGGTCTGCATATTATTCTCAGTGACCAGGTGTTGGGTGTTCCTGTGCTAAGGTTGAGGTGCTTTGTAGCGAAAGCAAAGCTCCTTCACATGTCCATCCACACAGCACCACAGGTATACCTGGCAGGTGGCATCAGCCACCACACCAAACCACTGCACGTCTGCTAGTAATGGGATCACTTAGTCATCTTGCACCTTCAATATCTCCATATCCTTTATTTCCCAGAACCTAGTAATTATCTCCGTATCCTTTTTTTTCTAGAACCTAGTAATTCACCAAGAATTCCCAGATAGATACTTATGAAAAAGACCAGATGGCCCTTTCTGTTGGACACGTGTTAATAGCCCTGACACCTGAAAGTCTGGAAAACTCCACTTAGGCACAGGCATGACAGTGGATGTTTCTAGAGCACGAGAGCACTTGCTTACATTAATGAGCCAGTGCTGTGACAGAGGCCCGGCCTTCAAATAGGACCTGTGCCTTCACCTGGGACAGAGCCTCGTGTCCTCTGGTGGGCCACAGTGGTGCGCTCCAGCGGGGGCTCACGCCATACGCAGATGTCCTGCGGGGTTCTGACAGAGCGAAGTGGTCAGTGACTTGGACCTGCAGATTTCAAAAAGTAAACATAATAATGTTTTACATGCCCATCGCTGAATTACTATTTGCCAAGGAGTGGGCAAGTAGATCATTTGTGGCTTATGATACATACACACACACACACACACACACACACACACACACACACACGCAAGTATGGCTCCATCTTGCATTGTTAAGTGTATTCACTATTTTTCTTGGAAACAACTTAAAATAGATTGCATCATAACACACTCCTCCAGAAACTAATCCATAAATTCCTCCTACCCCAACCTGATTGTGATATCTTACGATTTTTTAAATATTTTTTAAATTTATTATTTATTCAATTGTGCATGTATGTGTGTGTGCGCGCGTGTGTGTACGTATATGTAGAACCGCGGACGAATTCGGGAACCACCATGGACCGCCTCCACCTCCTCCTTGTTTACTCTGCCCCGGGATTCACAGGCTCCGCCATATCAGGACCAGAAGCGCAGGCCGCCCCCGCTTCCGCCTGGTGTCTATATGTGGGGTCTAGGATCCGAGCTTAGGAGCTTCCACCTGCAAGGCAGAGGCTTAACCCCTGAGCCACCTCTCCAGCCCCATCTTACGATTTTTAAAACCATGACTATTGTCCCAGTAAGTTGGCTCCAAGGTTCAAGCCTCCATTTTTAAGTTACATATTGAAATTCATGTTGTGGTCAACTACTTATCTTCCCCCTTTCCAGAGCCAGAATCTAGTTATGATTTTTTTCTGTGTAATTGCATATAAGTTCTTCTTTGGGGTCTGGCATTCCAACTTGTAATAACAGTACACTTGGTGACATAAAGATAAGTATTTGCCTAAAGAATCATGAACTGAGGAAAATCCTAACAACTAAGCTGGAACTGTAAGTTTTTTCCCACTGGTGGCCTGGGGGTGAGAGAGCATAATTCATTCTTGGCTACCAGCTCCCCCCACCCTAGTGACTGCTGGTCATGGATGTATACAACACTTGGTTTTGGATCAGGATCAGTCACTAGGAGTTACATTTTGAAACTGACAAGCATGACATGAGAATGGTCGTGTCAGATGGTGCACTATCTTTATAGTACATTTGGGGGCATTCAGGAAAACCTTTCACTCAACCTGAGACCCACAGAAGAGGAAGGACCTTGCTCTGACAATTTGTTTGTGGGTTTTCTGCCCCAGGCTTTTGTCCACTGGGACTCTGAGAGCTGTGGGTCCTTGCTGGATTCTTTTCAGTACCTCAACATCAAGGTAATTGAAAAATAGAATCGCTGCGGTCAGCTTTGGGTATCGTGGGTCCAGATTGATAGATTGCATCCTTCTCGTCTCTGTCCAAAGCCTCTCTGCTTTCTCCTCACCCCTCGGCCTCTGGATCAGAAACATCTGTCCCTGTGTTAGCCCATGCTCTTGACTTCTGTCACTGTAGTTCACTGGGCCATATGGACAGGAAGCACAAGTGGCAGCTTGAAGCAATAAGCTCCGAGAAGGAGGCCGAAGGGGGGCATCTCATGTCTCCCCTGCGGACTTCGTCAAGCAACTCGCTCCACCAAAGGGCAAGCCAGATTAACTGTCTGCAGCGGCCTGCGTGACCGGCAGCTTCAAAAGTTCAGCAAAATATCTCATTCAGGGCAACGCACACGTGGCCACAGGCGCAAGGAGAGCAGGAAGCTGTGTCTTCTTAGCAGTCTCCACTGACAGGAAAACTTCACCTTGGACTCCAGGGCCACGGTGAGTGTTGGCCTTGCCGCACCGACTGTGTGCTATCTGCAAAGAAAAGGCAGGATGATAAGCATGGTGCTCAACGTCTGGCTTCTGTTTTGGACTAACACTTTTGCTAGAAACAAAGGAAAAAGTCAAGTGTATGGGAAAAGATGACCATCTGGTCCTGTGGCATAATTTCAGTTTTTTTCCCTTTTTACCATAGTTGTATTTATTACATTAGCCATTGGTGACCCCTGCAAAATAAGGTCAAGCAGTTATTCAGTCAATATGAAATTAAAGTCTGGATTTTAGGGCGAGAAGTCCTGACTTTTCTTCATTTGTTTCATCAGATACATGGGGATCAGCGGATGGCTCAGGGTAACAGGTCTCCTCCGTGGCGCGCTTTACTGTACAACCCCTCATCTGTTCCCTCCAGCACACTTGAAGCTTGGTTCCCTGCAGGTTATTGCCTTTACTTCCTAGGTTAACAAACAAATTTAGATGTCATAAAAAGAGTGACTTTTGGAACTGTCAGCCCGAGAACCCACAGGGATGATTGATTACATATCACTTCTTCAATGAAGCATTTTTTCACTCTAGGAACAGGTGATATGCTGTACTTGGCAGCAAACTGAAAGAGACACCTCAGGATAAACATAATTCTTTCAACATTCAGCTTTTGTGGATATGCAATACATTCTAAGGAAATGCTTGATTACAGTAGCAACTAGTCTATGTCCTGCAGTTGCAAAAGGAAGTTGTCACTGCGCAGTGATCTCTGTTTCTCGAAGGAATGTGCATGCTTTTCACAGAGTGCAGCATGATGCTTCACTGGAGTGCACAGTGAAGAAAAGACTTACGAGCAGGGATCATCGATGGACCTAGAGCGCCATCTGCAGAGTAGATTGAATAATGTAGACTCGGGCTTCATGTACTCGGACACATCCAGATGTGTGCTCAGCGTTGACTGTGCGTGCTGTGAGACTTGCCACTACATTAAAAGAGTAGATTGAATAATGTAGACTCGGGCTTCATGTACTCAGACACATCCAGATGTGTGCTCAGCATTGACTGTGCATGCCGTGAGACTTGCCACTACATTAAAAGAGTAGATTGAATAATGTAGACTCGGGCTTCATGTACTCAGACACATCCAGATGTGTGCTCAGCGTTGACTGTGCATGCCGTGAGACTTGCCACTACATTAAAAAAAATGATCATCTGCTTGTAAGATATTTTTTCATACTAAAATAAATATGTCCATTGTTTAGACTCCTAGAAAATGAAGTATTTATTATTCATTTGTTCCAAGTTTACTAACAGTCCTTTCCAAGCACTGTTGATTTCCTGGTTACATGGACAGTGTTAGACCAGATATTGGTATCATCATGTATTCACTTGCTACCTCTGCAGTTCAAGTCTGTCAGCCCCAGACTTGTCAGCCCCATGAGTGAATAGAAGTGAAAATGTTATCATCCACTGTGTTTATTGTAGTCTTATCCCTACTACCTAAATCCGTGCCTGGCACAGAAATGGGTGCTCATATGTGTGCTGTGAATGAACATACATCTCTGGCCTTTCCTCATAAGAACAGTGAGAAGACAAAGCATAGACAGATGGCCAGGTTTGCTCTGGATCGCAGGCCCTCGTTTCTGAAACCAGCTGTCAGTGGCAGTAGGCAGCAACTCTTCCTTTCAGTTGTTGCTTCATGAAACATAAGTGAGGTCACTGAGTGCTAAGTGCTGTGAATCACAAGACATAGGAAACTAGCTGCCCTCATCCCGACTTTTTTGATTTTTGCAACACTCTGGACAATATTTATTCATAACTTTCTTGGATACTTTTAAAATGCATATGAGTCCTTATATTTAATTAAGGATTTCAGAAGATCCCATAGCATACTGAACTTTGTGAACTTCTTGCATAAGAAGATTTTTAAATTAAATGGAATAGAAGTGAAAATAATTCATTTAGTATTGCCCCCTCTGTTATTTTTTGGTAAGCACATATCTGTTCTGGGACATGTTTTTTTAACATAGGTAATACATAAAATTTGACCAGTGTATTTGATGTGTGGTATAGAATAGTACCTAATTTTTATAAAAATTTATAGTAAAATGATCTAGACATATGTTAAGATTTCCCTGATGCATAAAAATAAAATAAAATAAAATAGGGAAGCAAAATTTTAGAAAATTCCTAACTCTGTAAAACTAGACAGATTTGTTTTTAAAATGTCACTTAATTTCTATGCTATTTGTAAAATAGTAATATGTTTTGACCAAAAGAAACGGAACTTATTAGGATCAAGGTTATTTCTTTGCTGTCATTTTTATTATGCATTTGCTAAGAACATGGAGCCTGAGCTTATAAAATGAGCAGATTTGGACAATGTCCATGTATAACTTCAAATTCTTTCTTTGTTTTTGACAAGGATTTCATAGGTAGTTCAATGCTCCCCTAACATGTAAGTTGTCTTAGGCTAATGGAGCACATTGTCCTCACTTTTGATTTTGTCTTAAAGGCAATATCAGTACGATGAACCATCATCTGTCCATGGCCCGCCTTACAATATAAATAAATGGCTTATGCACACACTCAAAAAAAATTAGTGTTAGTCACAGCCAGACCATTTTGCAAAAGTTCTCCATCCTGGTTGAAAAGCAATAGTTCCCACAGCTAACCACATCAGTTTACAATAGCCATTCCCCAAAGTAAAGTAACTTGTCTTCCTAGATTCCTGTCCTCCCACTCTGTTGACCCAAATAGTAGCCGACCCTAAAGAAGGACTGTCACTAGCCTGACATTCTTGTGCTTCCTGCGCCCTACTTTCCTGAAAGCCCCTTAGCAATGTCTGAAAGCTATAAAATTAGAAATAGAAGCCCCACTTGGCTGCAGGCTCTGCAGATGCCCCCCCAGCATGCTGCTCGTCTCAACCTGAATCACTCTTAACAACAAATACTGCCTTTAGCACTATGCATCTTCTAACTTTTTTCTAAGTATTTTCATATTCATCCAGTTATGAATATGTAAATACAGTATCCACACATACTATCATGAATTCATAGGCTCCTCTGGCATAACTGTGGAGAGAGTGATAATACACCAAGTATGGCACAAGCATAGTATTCAAGATCGTGCGGAGAGTCCTAAGAAAATAATGGGCAGACAAAGCATGTAGACTAACCAAGGAATGTCACGTTCAATGCAGTCTCTGAGGAAAACATCTTTGAGTGGTGAGGTCTGAAATAAGAGCAGACAACCCTACCTTGGGAACTGAGGAGAGGGAATGTGGATAGAGCAGAAATAAATGCAGTGAGAGGAATAGGTCTTCCTGTCTGCAAAATATAGAAAGGAAGCCTGGGGCAGATCATTCTTCAACTGAGCAAGGATATGAGTTCAAGCGTGTGTAGGCAAAGCCCAGTAGGCTGTAGTAAGATATGCTTTTTGTCCCATAAACATCAGGGAACCACCTAAAAATTTTACCCAGTTATGCATGGTTTATATGGGAAAAGGATTACTCAGCCAGCAGTCGTTTGCTACTCATGCATCTAAAATATTTCTGGACTGTTTCCTCTCTATTTCTTGACTGTTTCCTCTCTTCTCAAGTTTTAGCTTTCTTGCCCTAGTTGAGCAGCCATCTCTGATCCTATCCACAAGTTGGTTTCCCTTCAGACATGCTGTCATAGCTAGGTACAGGTGTCAACTTGACAGTTGAGGATTTGAGCTCTGGGCACATTTGTAGAGAATTAGTGGTTGGGTTAAGCCCAGAGCAAACCTGCAGGAGATTGTCTAGCTCAAGGGGAAGGTCCAGCCCATGGTGGGTGGGACTAGGTCCTGGGATAAAATACAGAGAACTGGTTGAGAGAGTTGGCATCCTTGTGTATACTTGGCCAGACATGCTGATCTGCAAGTAAGGATCGTCCCTCTCTTGGCCTTTGTAGAGAGATGGTGTGACCAGTTCCCTCAGCCCTGGTGTTGGTGCATGCTCTTCATCAGTTCAGACTGAAACCTATAACCAGACAATCATAAGAGAAAATAAACCCCTTGTTCCCTTAAGCTATTTGATGGTGATTTATCAGCAGCCTCTCAGGTGAACTGCAGCACATGCCCTTCATGAATCTGCCAGGCTTCCTGAAACATCCTGTGTTTCTCTACTCACGTATCAGATGTCTTCTCTGTGCACACAAACTGTGTCCAGGTTCACCACCCACCTGGCCAGATGCATAAGATGGGGTCTGTTTTTCATACTCATCCTTCATTACTTTGCGTCTTGTACTTTTTGCCGTAGCAACAGCAAAAAGCTTTTAGACTCCCTCTCGCTGTTGGCATTTCTGTTTCTTCTTCCAACAACATATTCTCCCTCTTCTAGAACAACTCCCTGTTCCTTGAAAGAGCCTTTCACACTAGCAACTGCAGAACAATCCAAAACTTGTAATGGCATATGTATATTTAATGTTCCTTTGTGTTTATTAATTTCCCTGAGGATGCTCAGAAAATATTGCCTGTGAACCAAGAAACTTTCCAAGTATATTGGATGGAGATTTTTGGGTAAAGCTTGTTGTGTGCATTAATGAAATCATGTTGCTCAGGGGGTGAGTTAGCACAGCAGCCAAGCCTTTAGCTGACAGGTGACAACCGGGTCCTCTTTCACGATCTCATTTCTCTCTCACCCCCTCTGCTCTTTGGCTCTTGTGCTTACTTATCACTTGCACACACGTGACCACGGCTGTTGTTTTGCTGGGCTGTGCAAAAGTTGTCAGATTCTGAATCTGCCTCTAGGAGCCTGGAGTGCAGCAGAGGAGCCGGTAAGCGTCTTCACAAGAGCGCAGGAGGAAGTGACAAATGACACGCTAGGTAGGAGGAGCCGAAGCCATCTACCGAGAAGAGAGTCTCACCTCGTTTGTTTCTCAGGGAAAGGGAGACTGGAGACAAATTTTGCATTACTAAGCCTTCATTACTTTTCCAGAATACCCTGCAGCAGGCTTACTAATGTATTATGAAATCTCATGAATTAATAACTGATGTCATGTCTGAAACTTGTGAACAAAGAGTGCTTTCTCAGTTTCCTCTGCCTACTTCATTTTGCATGTCACCTCCAAGAATTATATATATACAAAATATAATATATATATAGTTAGATGTGTTTATAGAGTTGATATTCTACAGATCTCATTATCCCTTTAGGTAATAATGTTTTACTGCAGATGAAGGTATTAACTCTTTCTCATTTCTGTGAAATATTTTTAAATTGATTCTGGTTTCATAATATTGTGGTTATTAGCACATTTTAAAGCCCATAAGCACAGTATTTACAAAAATTGATTTGAAATTGTTCAGTTACAAAGTCTTTTCAAGTAGAGTCTTGCACGTAGACACCTGAGTTATGTTTTGGTTGACTTTACTACCAGCTGTTCATCATCCGACTTTCCAGCATCCTGAGAATGTCTGCTTACCAAGCATTCAAAACACAGGAATGTCTTTCCTTCCCAGACCAAGATGTTTAAAAATCTAAGTTCTAAGAAACACCAGCTTGCTTATTATTTGCCTCCATGAGGCTAGCAGTCAGAGTGTGCTGATATGTACTGTTTAATCTGAAGAATACCATCGCTCCTTGTTAGATGTGAGGCCCTTTAAATATGTGACCAAGTGGACAGGGAAACACTGTGTTATGTAATCCAGGAAGTGTGAGGTCAGCAGTGCACACTGGTTACACCACCGTCATGTCCTAAGTAGGCTTCATGCTTCCAGCTGATGGATAAAGGAGAGAAAAACAAGAATCCCCAGCAGGGAAATGTAGAAGCAGGAATGGGCAAACTGCAAGCACATTCTACTTTATATTTCCTGAAACCAAACTATCACATCTGTCTAAAGACAGAACTGCCAGACACTCCAGTGAAGTCCTGAGGAGAGAGTTCTCCATGCAGTAGGGAGAGTCAGAGCCGATGTGAACAGGAACAGCAGGAATGAGCGACTGGAAGTAGCGCCTTCCAGTGCTGACCAGGCTTCAAGGTTGCTGTCAACCGAGATGAAAAGGGCACGTGACCTTTTTTCACCCGAAGAAAAGAAATGCAGGTAACCCACGGAGTAACTTGACAGCCGAAGCACTTGTTCTTCCTCTTCTTCCTCTATCTCCTCCTCCTCGCGCCAACCTCAGTTTAGCATGTTTACTTCATACTGTAAACTGTTAAGCATGCAAAGCAACAGGATGCTACATTCCCCACGAAGCTTTGATAGCTACAGTCACATGGTCCACTAGTAAGACTAACTTAAATGACCTAAGCCTTATCTGGTATTCGACAAGCTTCCACGGTGTCTTTATGTGATTACAGTACAGTGTGGAACGTCAGCCTTGCTAGAATTTTATTCTCTCACTGCTAAGTAATTTTTCTGTATTTGGTTGTTACATAATTTTGCTTAGCATTTATTTTCAAACTATAATCATTTATACTGAAAAAGAAGAAGAAAAAATACTGCTATCAAATACACAGATACTTTGAATAAACCTAGATGTCGAATAACCTCCTAAAAATACCATGAAATTACCTAGTATCATCTTGAAATTAAAGATTAGAGAACAAATTTAGAGAATTTAAGGCCTATGAACTACGTATAGTACTATGTAAGAATATTAATCATGCAGCAAAAAGTGAACAGAAATCAGTTCAGGAGTGGTATGTACATCCATAAACACGTGTGCGTGTACATCCATACACGTGTGTGTATGCACATACCATACAAGTGTGTGTGTGTACATCCAATCATACATGCTATATGTTCATACATGCATGTGTACATGTATGTCATACACACATGTATGCATGATTTGTGACAAAGGGTAAGGCAAACCAAGGTTATTAGTTTCCTTGTGACTGATCCTGTTCAGTGTGTTTAGCAATATGATCCCCAAATGGTGGCATTTAATAGTAAATATGTAGAAACCTCAATGCTTTTTGTAAGAACATTATGTAGAAACATCAAAGATAATGCCTGAGAAGAAAAAAGGCATAGGAAAATGACTGGGGAGGTGTTCACGGTAGAGCCCGAAGGACAGGCATGGAGAGTAAGGCATCTTTACTCAATGGGCACATCATGTGCCTGTGTCAGCACCAAGAAGATGCTTTAAAACAACCCCGGGAGTCCGCAGCACTAAGGGTTCCTGAGCTGATCCCGATACGCTGGAAATATCTGTCATGTAATGTGGCAAAGACAGAACATGCATTGTTCATTGAAACAAAGCCTGAATAAGAGAGGCTATGTACATTAGATAATGCTAGAGAATTATGATCATCGTCTATGCTTCTGTGTTAAACTGATTTTGTACTGTTAGTGGGTGGCAGTTTCTGCAGGCTGGGATTGCATAAATGGATGTGAATGGTAATTCTAACTGATGATGGTGTTTTCCTGTGCTTTGTTTTGCGCCCTTGGGAACAGCCTGTGGCTGGCCAGAAATTAACCTGTCACCAGAGATTCAGGACCATTGAAAAGTGGGATACCAATTTGGTTTCTTGGGGTGCTTGGATGGGGTGAGAATGTGGCTTTCTGGGAAGAGGAAGAGTAGACCAACTTCTCCGGCATTCTCCTTTCTGGTTGTGTATTTTTCTTTTTTGCTTTCTGGTTTGAATGATTTCTGCTTATAGTAAAAGGACCAGAAAAATAGCTTAGGGTCTGAGCATGGAGTGTAGAGATGGCGACAAGTAGTATTTCATCGCTGACGTCAGAGGAGGAGACCTGCGATCGGCCTTCTGGCAGCGCACATGGAGCCTTTACTGCTGGGTTAAAGACTCACTGGCCCAGATTTACAACTGCTTGGATGCGATTATTGATGGATCGTCCAATATTCTGCAGGTGGCCTGGGTAGCAGGTACCTCTAAAGTTGCACATGTCTGGGAAGGGTACACATACTCTGGTTATGTCAACTACTTTCTGATGAAAACACATGGGCAACACATGCATTGGGATAGAAAAGGTCAAAACATGAATAAAACCTTTTGAAAACCTGCTAGCTTTCTGGCAGTTCAGTCAAAGTTTCATAATCAATATACTTCCCTTCTCTGTGAGTGCAATGTGTATAGTGTAAGCATCTGGCATTTCTTGGTTCAGCTTGGCTGTTCTTACCTTAAAGATACTATTACAAAACTTTCTAAATGCCAAACACGAGTATAATGAAAAATAGAATTTAGACTGCAAAGAAATTGATGGGTCAAATGATAAGGTGCCATATGTTTGCTATGTTCTGTCCTTGTGGCAAGGGATAACTGTGGACAGGAGAAGGCAGACGGCTAGAGTGGGGGGGGGCTGTGTGGCAGAGCAGACATGGGGTGGAATGACAACGCATCTCATCTCCCTCATCATCTCCCTGTTTAATAGTGTGAGAAGCTCCTTCACCATGGCCGACGTTATTTACAAGGAGTTTGGTGAAACTTATAGTAGATCATTAAAATAATGGCTAAGTCAAAACCATCATAAAAAAATCTGACCACAAATATGTGGAATAGGAAGCAAATTCATAAACAATGTAGAACTATTGCAAAAGTCAAAAAGACAATATGAGGAAAATGCTTCATACTTGAACTGATAGTGTTCCAGGTGACCACAGATTCACTAGCAGAGCCCTGGAGATGCATGAGATTGTTGCTATTTGCAAAGGCTTGGTGTGTGTGCGTGTGTGCGTGTGTGTGTGTGTGTGTGTGTGTGTGTGTGTGTGTGTGTGCGCACGCGCACATGCATGCTTGTGCACATATGTGCTTATGTATGTATTTGTGCATATGACATGTGAATGCAGGCACGTATGCCACGTGGCACACATATGGAGGTAGAAGGGCATCATCCTCGCCTTTCCACCAATTTTGAGACCAGTTCTCTGCACCGATGCTGCATAGGCCAAGCCTGGCTAGCCCCAGAGCTTCTGAAGATTCTCTGCCTCCCATTTCCCATCAGCCCTCTGGGATGCTTGGCCTTTATGTGTGATCTGAGGATCTGAACTCTGAGCCTCAAACTTGTGCTCCAAGTGTTTTACCCCCTGAGCTTTCTCCTTGGGCCAGTATTGTTTATTGTTTTTAAGTCTGTACTTTACCATTTAAAATAAAGTCTCCTTAAATAGGATAGAATATACTACTGTTCCTTAATGGACAAGGAAGGAAATGGTTATGAGCCGAAAGGTTGTGGAAAGAAGACACAGGCAACAGTGAGACTGCAGGACACAGATACACAGAATTCTCCTTGTCTCCCAGTGTCTCCGCCATTTTCTTCTCACATTGGCTCTGTGCCTGGACTGTGGAGTCTCAGTCCAGTCCTTCTACAGGTGCTGCACACTAGAGGTAGCTGCCCTGTCTTTGCTGTGACTTCTTTTTTAGAGGAAATATCCTGTTTCCTGAATGGTCCTGACAATCTCTTCTGCACACTGCATATGGGGCCAAGAACTAGACATGGTACTGTGGAGCTAGTTGATGCGTCCACGGGTCGTGGTCTGCTGTTTCGGTAATGTACATGATTCAGTCACATCTTACTGAACTGATATTAATCTAAAAATCTTTCTTTTAAGATTCCGTCAGGCTTCTGTAACTCTCACCTCATGTAACCCAATTCATTTGAAGGACCTTGTGACTATTCTTACTTGATTTTACTCTGATAAGTTTTCCTAGACTAAAGAAAAATTGTTTTCGATTTTTTTTGTGATAGCTAGTACGTGGTCATTAGAAAAATACAGAATGCCAAAAAAATTCAGGATTAAATTTAAATTTAATGTTATCAGTAATATCACCCATGCATGACTAGTAACAGCAATTGTGATGTTTCTTCTCATTCTCACGCATTATTTCTGATGATTTGTATATTCTTTTGCAATTATTTTTAAATAAACTTAAAGCAGACATGTTATATGATGGTAAGCAGTGCTCGTGCATGTACATTTTTGCCTGCATAATATTTTATGGAGTATAAATCCTTAGTGGCTATTTATCTTGAACAGTTGGATCATTTTTACTATTATCATATGCTGTGATGGACTTCCACATCCTTGATGTCTGGGCTTTTCTTTTTCCTTTTAAGATAAATGCTCAGAAGAGAAACCACTGAGCCAAAGATAATGAATTCTGCTGATGCTATTTTCACCATTTAATTAGAAAATGAATGCAAAGGCAAAAGACAATGGATAGGCAATATCCTTGGCCCCTGGGCTCCTATAACACTTTTTAAGTCCGTTTTCATTACACATGTAATTACTTCTTCAAGGATGCCTTCCCGAAGATTATATCCACCAGAACTCAGTCAACTGAAAGAAGGCCCAGAATAGCCACGTCTTTGGTGCAAAGAATGGTTCTCTCACATGTGAATGTCCCCTGGAACCAGCCAGGGGGTGATAAGAAATCTCCACTTCTCACAGCAGCCTGGCACTTCCCACCTCATTGCTCCTGGGTTTCTGGCCAGTGAGACAGCTGTGCTCCGAGCAGCAGAAGAGAAACCCAAAAGCATTAGATGTGTCCCTTAAAGGGCTAAACACCTGTTGCTTGTATCTTTTTATGTAGAACTTTCTCCAGAGGGTTTACTTAGCTGCAAAAGAAGCAGTTTTCTTACAATTCATAACTCATTATACCACCAGGCCATTTATTTGCAAATCCCCCCTCCTAACTTAAATTGCAATAAAATTCAGAAATTATATAACTTTCTACCAGACAATTATTTTTGGTGTGACTTGCTATGACCCAAATCTCTAAACACTTGAGATCATATGGTGTTCCAATGAGAATGCCTACCATGGCAAAACTTTCTTTAGAAAGCATTGTGAATTAAAAAGCATATAGAGATGTGGCACATAGAGAGCAAAAATAGAAATTCATGATTGTATAACCCAGGTAAAGCCCATGAGCTTTAATTAAATCATGGCCTTTAGTGTGTTCATACAAAGGAAAGGTAGGGTGAAAGTGAGCTTTTGAAATAGAGAGTAATGATTCAAGGGAGTATTTTAAATCTCCTATTCTTTACTTTTTAAAAGCATAGAACTTTGTCAGATGGCAAGTCATGATTTTCTGTAGTTTATTTGGGTGTTTCACCTTTTGATTTGGATATGAAAAGTCTGAAGCCAGTATTCTCTTCTTCCTTCAAAATATCGGGTCTGTCAGAACGTGAGAATTGAGACAAGTGAGACTGGTATATGTATCTGGGTTCTTCTTGGGTGAGATTTTTCAATCTCAAACGTTAGCCCGACACAATATAGAGTCACTAGGACTCTATATTTCACCTGGGAAAATGTACTCTACACATGCCCGGAAGGAGCATTTGATTAGCTACATTGATAGGGCTGTGCCCTCCTTAGTTGTGGACAGGACATTTCTGAGCAGGGGTTCTGGGTGGCATAAGACAGCAGCTGAGCAGCAGCGACAAACATGCAGTAGTTCACAGCTGTGCTCTTGACCATGGATGTCGCATCTCCAGCCCCTTCAAGTTCTGATGCCTTGACCCCCTGCCATGTACGTGCGTATCTGGGAATTCAAAGAGATTCAGAAATTAATAAGTACAGGACTACTTAGCGAGTTCCAAGAGCCTAAAGATGGGGAGGAGTATGATATGCAAGATACTCCACACAAGTTAGGGTCGCAGTAGCCATAATTGGACTTTGCATGACATGCACAATGATTGACATGTCAGTGACCCCCCCCCCAAAGTCTAGCATGGATCACAGGCACTAGGATCCTTAGAGGCAAGGGATTAACAGTCACAATAGTGTTCCCATACTAAAGGGCAATGCCACTGAGTCCTTACACCTCATCAGAGTGGAAGACGCAGAGGGAAGTTTGACAGACACACTAAAGGATGCTCCAGGAAATGGGAGGGGGGGAAGAGGGAGGCACTGGGAAAAAGGGAGGGAAGGGGATGAAAGGAAGGGGATAAGGGGGGGAGGGTGCAAGGGGGACTGGGGAGGGGTGCAGGAAGGGAAGGGACCAGAGTACCTATTAAGTTTATATGATTGGGTAAAAATAAACAAACATAATAAAAGAAAGTAATTTAAAAATAAAAATTGAGGTAAAAACATCTCCATGTTGTCTAAAAGAAATCCACTTGAAGAAAAATGAGCTAAAAGCTAGATATACTTGTTGTACAAGAATAAAGATGCAGCTGAGATATTTAGTACACAATTCTGAATCATGATAAACTTTGTAAATAGAGATAAAACTAAATGAGGAATTTATGCTAAACAGCAATGAGAATGTAAGTATGTATACCCAAACTCTGTTACACCAAAATCCACAAAGTGTAAATTACAAGAAAATAAAAAGAAACAACAGCCCATTAAACAAAAATATATGATGAATTTCAACTAATAATAATTATGTAATATACTTCTATGTACATACATCATATGCTTTTTATATATGCAGATCTTGAATGATTCCTATAGATGACTAAACCTAGACAGTGGATTATTTCAGACTTGGGTTTTTGTTGCTTTTTGGAGAGGGTTCTTGGCAGTGCTAGGTGATCTAACCCACGTAGATCTATTTTTTAAATCTTATAATTCACAAAAGTCACTATTAACTAAATAAATATTAATTTATATATGAATAACAAATAGAAAGTATAAGTCATCACAGCGGCCCATGCATATAATCCCAGCAACTGGGAGGCTGAGGCAGGAAGATTTCTGCCAGTTCCAAACCAGCAGGAGAGACAGTGTAACATCCTATCTCAAAAATACAGACAAAACAATCAAAACCTTCTTTTTTTTTCATCAAACAGTAAGAACATGTTCAAAATGTATACAATAAAAAGAAATAATCATTCCTTAATTGATAGCAACAGGTCCTACAAAAAAAAACTATTCAGTAACTATTAAAACGATAGGCCCATTTATACAATAAAAACTGGGGGGAGTCACAAATTATATGTTATTACATGTACTATATGTTGTATGTCACAGATTACAGTAAAGCTCTACCTCCGTCTTGCTTCACTCTGGAATCTCCCAGGCTCTGCCCACCAGGGCCGGAAGTATAGACCGCCACCATTTCCACCTGATGTTTTTATGTGGGACCTGGGATATGAACGCAGGACCTTCTGCTTGTGAGGCAGAGTCTTAACCCCTGAGCCATCTCTCCAGCCAAGCTTGGTTTTTGCTGTGTTGCAGAGTTGGCCTGAATTTCATGCTTCGACTTCTGGAATGAGAGTTACAGTGTCCATAGCCACACCTGGAAAAGCATGTAGCTTTGAGCAGGTTCTAGAAAGGAAGTAAGAGGGATCTATTATAATTTATATATTAAATAACATAAAATTGTACTTCATTATGGGGTACCGTATGGTGTTTAGATAAGCATAACATTCTGTAATATTCAAGCTACAGCAAATGTGTCTGTCTCCTGAAGTATTTACCAGGGGTTTTTTGTTTGTTTGTTTTTTGGTGAAAACGTATGCTGTATCTCCCTTACATGTGACCACTCCACTGTGCAACAAACATACCAGAGCTCCTTACTGTGTGACTATGAGTGATCACTACTGACTACTTTTCCCATCATTCCCTGCTCTCTACCTTCTCCAGACTCTGTTAACTAATACTCTCCTCCTAATTTCAGGGAACCTTTCTCGAAGGCCCCACACTGAGTTCACGTGGTGGTCGTTCATTAGTGTGCTGACCCCCCTTCCATCCATGCCGTCACAAGCATCCTGACCAGATGGGAATTCACTGTGTGCTGTAGTCATTTCTTGAAGTTGGACAAGTTTCCTGAAAATAGATATTCAAAGGTGAATCTGCGCCTGGTTTGTCCCAAGCCCACTGCTGATGTATTGTTGGAGAGGAAGAAGGGAGCTCACCAAGGGCAGCTGTTCTATGCAGGTCTCTCCCTGGCCCAGGACAGGCCTGGGTGTCCCATGCCCAGTCAGTGCCCTGTGCCCAAGCAACGGAGGAGCCTGCCATCCCTGGGCCTCACTTTGGATCCACAGGCTCTAGGCAATTTCGAGACTTCTTAGCATCTCCTTCCCGCCATCGTGGGCTGTGGCAGACACCACAGTGATTAGAGCCACACTGGTGTTGAAGTTCATCTTGTCACTGAGTTCCAAGGCTAAATCTTATACTCCCCTCCTCTCCCCCCAACACATGAGTCTTTCTCTGGGCTTTTCAGAAGACCGAGTGAGGTTAGACCATGTGAGGTTAGACCACCACAATAGCAGGTCGTCACATTTCACCATACAACAGGGAAGATCCGTGAGATATAACACTGCCCTGGAGACCATGGGACAGTTCTGGACAGAGAGGGGTGCTTCTCTACCCTACAGTCTACCTACTGGTTGGTTACATGTGCCCTGGTGTTGCCCAGGCACTAACTAGGGCAGGTGTCCCAGATGGGACCCAGTGGTTTGCACATGCAAAGAGATCTGGGAGAGGGAGGAAAATTATATGGGGGGTGGCGAGGGCAGGTAGCGAGTGATGAAAGCACCTGAGTTCATTGTTTATGTAATAAAAATAAGTAAGATGTGGAGTTCTTTTCAAAGGCTGAGTGAGGGACAGTGAGGTTTCCCGCCCAGCAACCCACGTGCGGAGGAGCTGGTGTGGGGACGCGGCCGTAAGGCTGTGCCTGGTACTGGCTCCCTCGTAGCCAGCCCCGTGCTTGGACTTTAGCCTGCACACTGGGCGTACTCCCCTTTGCCTCCCCTAGCTGGAGTCCTGTCTGTCTCTCCAGGAAGTGCGGCGTGGAGCTGGGAGAGAAGATGCCCCGCAGCTCTTCTTCCTCCCTCCTTCAGAGGGTTTGTCCCTAGATTTTGTGACTTCGTTCCTTGTGCCTGAATAACTATGTGAGCATATGTGTATGTGGGAGACAGATGCTGATGAGTCTTGTTGCTCCTCTATTGTGCTCCATTTTCCTGATCTAATTTTTAACTCAAGAAGCTAGAAATGGAGTAATGTAATTCAATGTAAAGAAACCAAATGAAGTGAGAGAGAGAGTTTCCAAATCACAGAAGCATTAAGTAGTCAAAAAATGAGTTCGACTGTTCAATAAATTAACTGAAAAGCTAAAAGAAGAAAAAGGCACAGCGATGTCCCAAGGATGTCTTCCCCACCCTCCATATCTTCATTAGAGCTGAACATTTGCATCAGCCAATGAGCATGTATTAACGCATCCAACCACTTGACGACCTCTGTCTGCTTTCGAGTTGCTCTTCTGCACCTTATGCATTCTGGGGAGAACACTAGCTCTTTTAAAACAAAAGGCAGAAATCAGTAGTCAGTGAACCATGAGGAAACATAAAGGGAGAAATCCAAGAAGGCAAAATTAGAAATAGATAAGGGTGGAGTTCACATTAGAGGCTAAATAAATAAATTATAATATGTGTCTGAAAAACTAATTATTGGCAGTTTATCAAAAACATCTTACTATAGCATAGACTCAGTCACTCAGTAAATGCAGAATCACTAATGAACATAAAAAGTCTACAGCCGTACTACCCTGAACACACCCGATCTCATCTAATAAACAAAAAACATGCAACTCCTATGCCTTTAAATGAAGACAGTCTCTCACTGGTGTGTGGGGTTATATATAAGAATGTGTATATTGTGGTTGGCCTGTATCAAAAGAATTTACTTATGTGCATGAAGACTGTAAGAAAAATAATTTATATGGCTGGGTGTTTCATTTTATGTTTAGAATACTGTTTGTGTGATAATAGAGAGTACACAGACTTCCTGCGTGGGAGTCACATTTTTAACAGTTCTTGAATCCCCCTGTGCAGACGGAGCAAGCTAATCAGTATTCTCTAGAAAGAAGTAATTCCACTGATTTTTATCAACTCAGAAATGTCAAATATGGTTATTTCTTCATGTGACATCTAAAATGAAACATTCTGTTAGTGGAATACACACTCTTGGATTGCTAGTCTTTTTTGAGGTTCAGTGCATTGTTCTTTTAGTGTTTCCTACATGAATATGGTGAACTTATGATATTTAAACACTTTGATCTCCAACTCTATCCCCTCCTCTTCCCATTACATCTCTTTTCTTCTCTGCCAGACTCCCTCCTATCTTCCTGTCTTTCAGTACGTGTGTCCCATTTGGGCTTCATCTAATTTGCCTTTGATGGCATGTGCCTGCGTGCTTGCTGGAGCACGAGTCATATCCAGAGGGCATACCATTAAGTAAGGCATCTTCCGCTCTCCTCCCCCATCAGCATTAACTCTCATTAGCCCCTCGGAGAGGTATGGGACTTATTCTTTAAATGCCAAGTATTGTAAGTTTTTAGAGTCACAGGATGCTTGTTCTGTCAGAATCCAGACACTTCCTAGTTAAACTACAGACACTAAGTAGTGGAGTCCTTCCAACCACATTTATGATTCCACTAAGTCAGACTAAGAACACTTTGGGTCGTGTAATAGACCCACTGATGTCAGAGTAACTTTGACCTTAGACTTTCAAGGGGGCATTACTGGTGACTGTCACCTGGTTGTCAGTCTGTCACAAAGAAAAGAAAAGTACAGTTGCTTCTGCTGCACTGCAGACTGTGCCTCTGCATAAAGGGAACTGTTTATTCTCAAACCAGTAGTTGAATCGCCATCTCAGAATGCCTTTGGATTTGTTGAGGTTGGCATCGATGCCATTTATCAAGAGACACCATGAAAACTTCTGCATTGCGGACTACTCCGCATTTGTAAGCTAAGCATATCTGTTTTTATGACAGATAGAAAGGGGGAAATTTTATCATAAATTTTGGTTAATATTTCTTATGTCATTCTGATTTTTTGTCTTACCAATGCTTAGATGATTTGGAACAGAATAATTCCAGAATATTTTACATATCACCAAAAATTATAAACTATGTCATGGACTGACTGAATGAAAGACAACTTGGATGAAAAATGGCCTACTTTGCATATACATAAATAAACCAAGTAATGCATTGTAAACAGTATAGAATTTTGTTCTTTGTTTTGTGTCTTATTTTACTTCCTGGAAAACCCCTCAATAATAAGGCAGCTCTGCATTAACACATTAGTAATGACCACAAAATCGTTACATCAGAATGAAGCAGCCCACCATTCTATTGCTTTCTTACTACCCTAGACAGTGTGAGAAATTCAACTCAAAATTTCAAAAACACTCTCATCTGATTAATAGCTTCTTTTTAAATTTTATTTTGCTTTGGTCTGGGATTTCCCAGGCTTCACATTCCAGAACCAGAAATACAGACCACCATTTCCACCACGTTTCTATGTGGGATTCTTCTGCTTGGAAGTACAGTCTTAACCTCTAAGCCATCTCTTCATCCCCTGATTAAGAGCTTCTTGAAAAAATATTTTAAATGGATTAAATTATCACTTTTTGGGGGCTGGAGAGGTGGCTCAGGGGTTAAGCCTCTGCCTTGCAGGCAGAAGGTCCTGAGTTCAGATCCTAGACCCCATGTATAGACGCTGGGCGGAAGCGGGGGCGGCCTGTGTTTCTGGTCCTGATAGGGTGGAGCCTGTGAATCCCAGGGCCGAGTAAACAAGGAGGAGTTGGAGGCATCCATGGTGGTTCCCGAATTAGCCCGTGGTTCTACACACACACATACATACACACATATGCGCACACACATGCATACACACACAATTGAATAAATAATAATAATAAATAAATTATCACTTTTTACAAAAAATATTACCAGTGTAATGAAACTATACAGATAAATAAGCATAGGATAGTGAAAGTCCCACCAAAGCCAACCATGATGAACTGTTTCTAGAGTTTTGGTGTTTACCTTCCTAAAATCTTTTTCCCATTTTTCTGTTTATTTTTAGTTAAAAAATTGATCATGATGGGCATATTCTCCTGAAGTTCTTTTTTACAGTAAAAAGCACATTTACTTGCCACAAATGCATCATCTCATCTCATGAAGTACATGTTCGTTATACACAGAGAATCATGTTGTGGAGACTTTCCATGACATTTAACCAGGGCCAACTGAATATGTATATGAGTTTGTAAGGATTCGGTAAAAACATTTTTATTCATTTTCTGACTCAGCATACAAATTAATGGACTTCACTCTGACATTTTTATACATATGCATCATTCTACCTTGTTTTTATTCATCCCTCGCCCCTTATTCCCATCCTCTTTCAGCTAGTTCCTGCTTCTGCCCTCTTGTCATAGGTATTTCATTTCCTTGTCCTCCCCCCCCTTATCTCTTCTCTACTTTCCACTTCTATTTTCATGTCATTCATAGGTAGGTAGACAGACAGACTGATAGATAGATAGATAGATAGACAGACAGACAGACAGACAGATAGATAGATAGACAGACAGACAGACAGACAGACAGACAGATAGATGATAGATAGATAGATAGATAGATAGATAGATAGATAGATAGATAGATAGACAGACAGACAGACAGACAGATAGATGATAGATAGATAGATACATAGATAGATAGATAGATAGATAGATAGATAGATAGATAGATAGATAGATAGATAGATAGACAGATAATAGATAGAAGTTACATTCCATGTAAGAGAATGTATGATATTTTTCTTTGTAACTCAGTCTCATTTTACTTAACACAATGAGCTGAAGCTCCCTATATTTCCTGCCCTGTTGTCATTTTGTTTCTTTTCATAGCTGAATGAAATTTCAGTACATATTTGCGCCACAATTTTTAATCTATTCATCTATTGAACTGAGAAATCTTGATTCACTGCTGGGGAATGCACACTGGTGTGGCCACTATGAGATTAGTATGAGTGTTCCTCGAAAATACTGAGAATATGCCTGCCATGTTTCATAATTTTAACTGAAACACTATGACCAAAACACTTGTGAATAAGCTTGTGTAAATGTTAGTGGGATTTGGTGTGTCCAGGAGCAGTATGGCTGGATCATGAGATGGGAATTCATGGACTGAAGATAGCTTTTCTTTGTAATGGGGAATGTTGTCATTGCTATGTAAGTATTACCAAAATTGTTATGTTATTTTCATTACAGAACTAGTGCATCATTTTTATAGTTAAATAGACTCTGTAAATTCCTTTTCTGACTTACAAACTCTTGCTTAATCTTTGCCTATTATTCATCTCTCACTTGGGTAAACAAGCTCTTTTCTAGTCAAGTTACTAAGCTCTAAGCATTGCAAATTTTGTTAATTTCTCTTCTCACCTGTTACACATATGAGGTCATTTATTTTGACGTACAGAAACTCTGAATTCTTTTCAGAGATTTTCTGAAGAAAATATGAGCCAATAGCCAGGCCAAAAATTCTCAATAAAAACTAGAAAACATGAAACAGCACTTTTAAAAGAATCAGTTATCGGGCTGGAGAGGTGGCTCAGGGGTTAAGCCTCCGCCTTGCAGGCGGAAGGTCCTGAGTTCGGATCCCAGATCCCACGTATAGACGCCAGGTAGAAGGGGGGGCGGCCTGCGCTTCTGGTCCTGGTAGGGCGGAGCCTGTGAATCCCGGGGCAGAGTAAACAAGGAGGAGGTGGAGGCGTCCATGGTGGTTCCCGAATTCGTCCGTGGTTCTACACACACACAGACACACACACACACGCGCATATACATACGCATACACGCACAATTGAATAAATAATAATAATAAAAAATTTTTAAAAATCAGTTATCATAATGAAATGACATTTATTCCTAGAACTAAAAGATTCAAGATATTAAAATCAGTAACTTGCATTAAGAGAATGAAAGACAAAAGTCACGTGATCCGTATGACTATCCTAATACATGTGGAAAAGGCATATAAATATCCGCTTAGCAGGTAGGTATAGAAAGGGTGCCCATGCACACAATAAAGGGCATTTTTGAGAGATTCACAGCCAGCATCATTCTCACTGAGGAAAAGCTGAAAGCTGTTTCTGGTCATAGAGCCTCAGCCAGAGCAGTTAGGCAAGGAAAGGAAGAAATTGCAACCAAATTAGAAGTGACATTAAACTCTTTCTGTCTGCAGGTGACATGATCTTATATAAAGAAAATTGTAAAGATGTCAGCAAAATAAATAAATAAATAAATAAACAGAGCTGATAAACGGAGCAGAACTTCAGGGAAAGAGCATAAAGGCAGCGATGCATCCCTGTGGTCTTAGACCCAGGAGACGGAGGCCGAGGCAAGTCTGAGCTGCAGTGCAAGAACCAAGCTGTACAAGGCCCTGCCTAGAAATGAAAATAAAATTGTCACCCTATGAGCATCAGTAGCATTTCTACAGTTAGCAATTAACTGTTTGAAAAAAATATAGAAAACCATCCCATTCGCAGTAGCCACAAAAGCAGATAAAATAATTTTACTGTGAACATGACCAAGAAAGTGAAAAATGTAAAACATGAATAAAGAAACTGACCACCACTGAAGTGAATGGAAAGACATATACATTCATGGACTGTAATAATTAATATTGTCGAAATGCCAGTACTACCCAAAATGATTCACAGATTCCATCCAGACCCTGTAAATCTCCCATGACATTTTTATAGAAATAGAAAAATCCCCGAGATGCACAGGAGGATAGAGAAGTTCCTGAACACCAAACAGGTGTTTTGTGTAATCTTGAACAGAACAAACTTTCAAAAGGCTAGTAACCAAACACAGCGTTGGCATCAAAGCATATTCTCTTCTTTTTTATCTTGTTAACTTTATCAGGCTCTTGATTTGGGTAATTTTTAGTGGCCTTTTAGAGACTGTAGATACATTTTCATCTCCATATCCTGTCCCATAAAGCGGTAATCAAATCAGTAAATCTGAACTGGGGTGTCCTGGCTTCCTGTGGGACCTTTAACAGTGTCTAAGGAAACCCGTGGATGTCACTAGCATGCATGTGGTATGAGGGAGAGTGTTGATCAACTATTGCATAAAACAGCCATTCGTCATTACAGACATCTCATCTGGACTTAAATGCCAGTAATGATTCAATCAAAAAAGCATAGTTCAAATCTTTTGTCCATTTTTCTTGAATTTTTGACCTTCTTATTAATTGGTTATAAGTTCATTAGACATTCTGCATAAAAACCCTTCTTTAGAAGTGGATTTTTCCCCCAGATCTGTCTCCTAGTGTATGGCTCTCTTTCCATATGTTTACCAGTTTTAATTTTCAGCAAAATCCAGTTTCTTCCTACTTTTTCTAATCCATGTTCTTTGTCTTATTTAGGAAGTCTTTGTCTAATTCAAAGTCTCTTAACACATTTTCTTAGGTTTCTTCTGGAAATTTTGTAGTTTTCACTTTTACATGTAGATCAATAGTATGTTTCATCTTGAAACATATCAATCCCTGCATTTACTGGTTTGGTTTAGTTCTTTGCTTCTGTGTTTTGCATACGGCTTGACCTGTGGCTTCACTGACGTCTCAGCAGCCTTGGTTGAAATCAGTTTTCCATTTATGTTTGAATATGATTCTGCCCTTTCTGTTGTGCTCCACTGTCCCAAATGCCTACCTGTGCCTTAGTACACAGTGTAAGCTTTGAAATCACACTATATGAATCATCTCAGCTGGATATTGTAACAACATTGAGTCCAGGGACCTGTGAACACATGTCTCTTTCCATTTGCCTCGGGCTCTTCGTCTTCTCTCAGCGGGGCCTCATAGCGTTCAGCTTAGAGTTACTGCACATCTGTCACGTTGATGGCTAATTATTTTATATTTCTTTTCTTATCCATACAAGAAAAGCTCTCCACCACCGAGCCACAGCCCTAGTCCTTGGTGGTTTCAGCACAATGTCTCGCTGTGTGACATAGCCCGACTTTGAGCTTGATATGCAACCCAAGTTGGCCTCAAACTGGTAATCCTTCTGTCTCTTCCCTCTGAATGCTGGGATTGAAAGTGTGTAGTGCTATAGATGGCTCATATTTCTAACACTTTCTTATATTGTTTTCACTGGTTTCAACAATAATGCTGTATTAGTTCACATGAAAATGTACTCATAGAGTATTTTTCTGTCTTTCTGCTGTTTGGTGAAAATTTGAAGGAATTATCAAATGGAGACTTTGATTAGAAGGCTTTTTCCTGGATCCCTAGTCAAAGCTCTTCATCATTTGAAAAGCAACTCTGATCTTTTGTTCCATATGAGCTTTGCCACACAATGCTAGTGCAGGAGATTTTGCAGCCTATTCTTTTTACAATTCAACTGTATATGTATATATACATATGTGTATGTGTGTGTGTATATACTGATTTCCAACATGCATATACACACAGAGATAGTGAATTATTATTTAATATAATTAAATTTCTTAAGGCTTAAACTCTGTCTCCTTTTACATTCTATGCATCTTGAATATGGATCTCAACATGATACCTTATGCACTGAACAAGAATTCAGTCATGAGTATTAACTACTTAAGGATAGTTTTCCATAATCAAAAATTAAGTATTTTTCTCCAAATTAAAGAAAATAATTTTCATAATAAATTTTGCTCATGATGTTTCTGACCAGCTTAATGATGATCAAGCAGTTCATTGATGAAGAATTATTGAACCACTACTATTTTTGATGATACAAGTTTAGCAGTTATGTTCTTTGGAGGAATGCTAGAAAGAAGTCATCAAATACCAATAAAATGAAAGCCCAGAGGAAGCTGGGCTACTCACATTCTTTTTAACAGGCAAAATGCAAATAGGCCTGACTAAATTCTCTAACACTTGAAATTGTGCCAGGTGAGGTGATACCAAACCTGTGCATGTCCCTCACTGTATGTGGATACAGCCTATTCAGAAAAGTGGACCCACACAGTCTGTTTTATACTGGATCCATATCGCTACTGAAAGGGTAAGACACCAAGCTCTTCTTAGAAAGAGCTTAGACTTGGGGGCTGGAGAGGTGGCACAGGGGTTAAGCCTCTGCCTTGCAGGTGGAAGGTCCTGAGTTCGGATCCTAGACCCCATGTATAGACACCGGGCAGAAGTGGGGGTGGCCTGTGTTTTTGGTCCTGTGAATCCCAGAGCAGAGTAAACAAGGAGGAGGTGGAGGCGGTCCATGGTGGTTCCCAAATTCGCCAGTGGTTCTACACACACGCGCACACACACATACACACACGTACAATTGAATAAATAATAAAAAAAAGAAAGAGCCTAGACCTGGAGAAAACATCTTAATAAACAGAAACTATACCAGATTTTTAACATTCCAAGTAAAAGAGCATTTTTAATCATTGACTTGACAGAAACCACAATGGGTAGCTAGTGTGGCCGTTGTTTTGACAATTGAGAACCTAGCCTTTAGGCACATCTATGAATGATTAGTCACGGTAAGCCTGAGCAATGCTGGGGGAGATTTATCTAACTGGCATGCAAAGACCTAGCTGGCAGTGGGTGTGACCATTCATCAGGTAGGTGGCTAAGATGGTTTTGGTAGACTGGCAAATGAGAACGCATCCCCTCTCCCTGCTCTTCCTGTAGAGCCAGCCCCAAGCTCCTGATACTAGTGAAATTCTCTTGCCAGGAAGGTACCTGGAACCACGAGTTTGAATAAAAATCCCTTCTTGTTCCCCTAACCGTGTGCATTCTGTATTCAGCAGTGAACATGAGAGACTAAGACAGCTGGCTAGAAAAATTGTCCAAATAAATGAACCTCAGTTTATTGAAGATGCCCACAGGTCCCTGTCTAGATGCAGGAAAACAGAGGTTTGGAAACCACAGGGGCGAGATGCGTTTCTAGTGGGGTGCATTTGTCAACCAAGGAAACCAGCCAAAAGGAAGAGAAGAGCTGAGAAGTGCCACAGGTTCTCTCCATGAGAACTTCCTGTCTTTTCAGTGTGTGGTGAGAGCACGTCTCCTGAGCAGCTGGACGTAACCTGCTGCCACGGACCATAAGAGGCAGCCTTTAACCTTTGGCCTAAAATGTGGGACTTGGAGCCTGGGAATACCTTTGGCCACTAGTGGAAAAAATGCTGGTGGTGAGGGTCACAAGCGCACCCAAAAACTCAAGGTTTCGCTACCTTTGGTGTCACTACACAAGAGAATCTGACATGGCCTGAGCTTGTCATTAATATTCATCATGAATAGGAAAAAGTATAGTACTTTATATTTGAAATGGCAAAGAGCTTTTCCTGACTGCAGAAAGCCCCACGGCAGGCTTTGTGTAAACAAAGTATATTATTAGAGAGGGGATTTGATTAAAAAGTAAAGGTTTAGTGGACTTTTTATTCTTATGAACATTTTATATATTTTACATACAGCTTATGTTATGATACTTTCAAAGGCATACCTATAGTATATAATATATAATATATAGTAATTTTACTCTTAAAATTATTATATAATAGTAATGATCATGATAATAATGATCTAAATATTTATTTAGCCTGATTTTTTTCCCAAAAACATATAAACTTGTGTTCACCAGGTAAAAGGGCCCACAATCTCCTGTGGGCTCTGTACAGAGAAGCTGGACACAGGAAGCTCTGAACAGCTCCTAGTTCCTTGATAATACGTGTATAATCCACCCAGGATGGATCGTAACAAGCAGAACAGTGTGTTTTCTTTGTTGCTGACTCTTGTAGAATATATCATTTTCAGGCCTTCCAGGTACCCTGGTACCTATTTGTGGATACTACTTATAAAAACAAAAGGTATTGAGTTTTCCATGCCTGTGTTACAAACCAAAAATCTGCAGTCTGTCATCTTATAGAGGCTTTGATTATTCTTCCACAAGGATATCTATGTGTCAACATTTCATTTTAGCTGACGTAAAAATCTGGCTGTTTTCTCTTGCTCTTAAACTCCTGTTTTTACTTATTCCACCCATTTAGCAATTTGCGTAGCGTCATCTGCCAGTTTGTGGCTGTTTTCAGGATAGTTTGTAAAGCACAGCAGTGCTGATCCTAAAGAACCAACTCTGTAGCAAGAGGATTGGCGGGCCACTCTATGCTTAGAACAATTGCCCATTAAAGACAAAAATCTCTGTGCGAACCACTCTTCACTTATCCCTGTCTCCACCTTATGGGAAAGCAAAACTCTTCTGCTTAAGTGACGGATGAATCAAAGTTAATCGTTTCTTTGTAGAACTTTCACAGAGGTCTTTAGGCAATTGGCAGCCCCACATCCAGCACATGCAGATGCGTGTTCCTGAGAGTTTAACTGATGCCTTCTCTTTATAGCTGTTTCCTCCCCTCACAGAACTCAAGGATGTGGGTCACGTGTCTCTTTTCGCAACTGATATATGAACTCTTACTTGTCTGGCCAGGTGCCGGCCATCTTCCACAATTCATAATCTGTCACCAGGAATAATGGCCCATTTCCAGAGGTGGCACGCGACCGTTCTCACGGCATGCATCAGGTAAACGGGCTGTGCGGCTGCTCGGTGATCTGTCGGCCATGGGCTGACGGGTACATTAACCTTTCAGCACACCCCCATTTCCACAGTGGTTCTTTTCTTTTACGCTCCCCATTCCTCTTCATGAGAGGTTGACTGATGACTAGCACAGCGTCCAATCACCGGTGAGCAGGTTGCTCAAAGGCCGCAGAGGTGGTGGGCTATGGGACCCCAGTAAATACACAGACTCAACCCTCCAACTTTTCTGGATGAAATGCCTTCAGTAAGCCATCGGGGTCGAGAGGAGGATTTGGTTCTCTTTTGATTCTTGGTTCTTTTATGTCATATCCTTTTGCTGTGACACGGTTCAGCTAGGAGTCCCATGACCTCCTTTGACTGTTCTTTCCTTTTCTTCCTTTCTAACAATACGTGTGGTCTCGCCACTCAAGGATTTCATTGACTGAGGGTCTTAAATACTACCTGGATTTGTTTGTTCTTGTAAGGTGTGTGTGTGTGTGTGTGTGTGTGTGTGTGTGTGTGTCTGTGTCTGTGCTTGTGGAATATGTCTGTCTTTTAAGGCAGGCACAGTGCTTAGCAGGCATCCCATGCACTGATATAGTTGAAGTCCACACAGTCACTACGTAGGAACATACATGGGTAGGTGTCCTGAAAAAGGTGTGAAATTGTCACACACAAAATGCTGCTAAGATAAGTCATCTTCTAATAGGCATGAGAAGTATGAGAGTTTTGAGAGTTGATCCTATATCATTGAAATTAACTGTGGATACCTCTGTGTGTGTGTGTGTGTGTGTGTGTGTGTGTGTCTGTCTGTCTGTCTGTCTGTCTGTCTGTCTGTCTGTCTGCACTCATGAATGCGAACTCATTCACTTCCCATGTGTTCCAACTATGTTGATGTGGAATCAAGTTTCAGAGTTTTAGAAAGAGATTAAGTGTATAAGTGAATTATAAATAGAGACAGTACATCGAGTTAATTTTAAGAGCATGGTAAGCAAGGAAACAAAGTGAGATTGATAGCTAAAAAGAATAAGAATCATTAAAATAGCAAACACCAAAAATGTGTTCTTATTGTTTCTTTTTAATGTGTGTGTATGTGTGTGTGTGTATGTGTGTGGTATATGCATTTGTGCATGTAGATACTATGACCTGTGGAGGATCAGAAGTCAACTTCAGGCATTTCCCTCTGTCCCTCTCCACCCTATTTTGTAGGTCAGGGGGTCTCTCAGGAGTCAGTGAGCGCCAGGGAGCTGCCTGTCTTCGTTGCCCTGTGCCAGGGCTGCAGACACGTGCCACCAGCCTGTCACCCTAACTGAGACCCTCATGCTTGGGCAGCGGGCATTGCAGCCTGCATCATCTCCCCAGCCTCCCGTTTGTTTCTAATAGTGAGCCTCAGGTTTTTTTTTTAACTCATTTTTAAAAGGACATGAGAGTAAGAGGGGGGCTTGTTGAAGAAGGTGTTCATAGGGAGCAGGAGGGGGTAAGAGAAGGTAATGGGGAGCTGAATATAATGAAAAATACTTACACGTATGAAATCGTCAACAAATGTTTTTTAATTTTAAAATTATACTTTCCATCTCACCTGCCCTGAATCATGGCCTTGCAGTCCCCACTAGGGGGAAGGCGTATTTCTAGTGCTCCTTGGACCTTGGCGAACTTCATGTCAGCTTTAACCAACAGCGTATGGTACAAATATAGCTGTGTCCATGCCAAGCTGGGCTTCTTATTAAAAGGCTATAGGATGCTTGACCCAAAACAAGATACTTATAAAACCCCACCTCCTGCCCACAAGGCTCAGGGAACATCGCAGAAGAGAGGGCAGGAAGAATAAGAACAACCCTTATTAAACTGAGAGAGAGGAAAGTAGAAGAGAGGCTGATGGGAAAGTTTTTTATTTATTTCTCAGCTTTACAAGCATATTGAGTGCTAATTCCTGCTTCCCTCCCTCCCACCTTCCTGCCTGGCCTCTTCTGTGGACCGTGGGGTTCCCTCTGGTTTGTCTGTCCACTCTTGTGGGGTGAACCCTGGTTTTGTAGGAAAGACAAGAAAGAGGTGACTGGTAAGAAGACCAGTGTGGAGAATGGAAGAATTAATCTGTGAAGAGCTGACCCAGAACATAGTTCTCAGATTTTCAGCGTGCCTTGTTAAAAATGCAAACTACGGCTTTCGAGGTCAGCTGAGATTTGGGATCCTGCCTTCCCAGCAAGCTCTCGTGGACGCTGATGTGGCTGGTCCGGCGACATCACTGTAGGTAGTAAGGCCCTAGTGGAAGGGGAGAGAAGATCCGGAACACTGAGCAACTTCACTGGAAAAGAAACATCAGATGTCTTCCTGTAACGTCTGAGAGAAAGGTTGAAAGACAGAAGTTTGGGCAAGCTGCAAAGGACAGAAAATCAATGCTCTTTTATCTTCTAGTGCTAGTTCTAAAGAACAACCTTTGAATGGGAAATGAGCATAAAGGAGATTTTTCCATCTCCAAAGAAATGAGAGTCTCTTGATTCTTTTTCTCTTAGTGTAAGTTTCGTTTGCTCTGGAAGCTCACCCTCGCTTTGCAGCTTGCTTTCCACATCGTTGTGTGTGGTCTTCCCTGCTGGAACCTTCCAAGAACAAGATTGTCAGTAATAGGTGGTGACTGATGGATCTTGATGTAGTAGGAAACTGAATTCTGATCATGGCAACACACACCGGCTCCCACTCAGTCAATCACTTAGATACTCTGCCTCACCTTCCTTCTGTGTCATAGAATATTAATCTCCCTCCTACAGTTACCTTGATGAAGAAATGGAATCTCAGTTATAATGCTGCTTTGGGAAGCCTCATCCACGTGGAGGGTGGTCCTACTAGTGAGGTCTCCTTACCCTCTTCCTGCCTCCAGAACCAGCAACTGGACCGCTTGTCCTCATCATGCTGCTCTGGCCTCTTCAACTTCAAAGACCCTTCTGGTCTCATTGGGCCCACTTAGATAAAGCAAGATGGTCTCACTCTTTTAGGAAACTTAATTCTGTTTTCCACATTCATTTGTCATTCTACGAACTAGGAGATGACATCTATGGGCCACTACTAGTCTGTATAAAAGAGATGAATTTTCTGGTTGTCAGTAAGGACTACTGTACATTTATTGACAGGCATCAAATTTGCAAGTATTCAGAAAGATTATAGGCAATTTTAGTCTTGTCACTTATTTTGGGGGAGTATCGATACAGATATTAAGGGTAAGGAGCTTAGCTAATATGCAATTATCTATTCCTAGAGAGTCTGCTCTATGATCATTAAATCCAATGTTTCTTAATAATGTCCGACTAAAATTACTCAGCAGTGTGTTATTGTGAATAGTAGTCTTAAAGCTGGCTTCAAAAAATGGGACATGTGCACAGCTACTTTCCGTTGGGGCAGAAGGGCGTAACTGAACAAACGTGAGCTTGGAAGTTATGTGGCTCGGAGTCTGGGTTTCATCTGGTCTACTTCATGAAAAGTCCACTGGAATTCAACTGTACCCCCAAATTAGATTTCAATAAATATGCAAAAGCTGTTTGACAGTATTCGCAAATATCTCTAAAATATAAATTGATACTTTTTTCTTTTTCCACTTGTGTATGTGTGTGTGTGTGTGTGTGTGTGTGTGTGTGTGTGTTCACGTGTGCGGAGGAACACATGTGCAGGTGCCGTTGTGTAAGTACATGTATTTGTTGGAAGACTCAAGGCTCGGGTCAGGAATCATGCTCGATCACTCTTCCACCTCACTCTTTTTGAAACTGAGTCCTTAACTAAACCCAGCACTCGCCAACAGGGCGGGTCTAGTTAGCCATCTTGCCTTGGGGATTTCCAGTCTTCTGAAATTGGAATTACAGGTGGCCAACAACACCCATCCTGTATTTTATGTGAGAATCTGAGAATCTAAACTCCAATACTTTGATTTGCATGGCAAATGCCTAACCACTGAATCGTCTTCCCAGCTTGAAACTGTTGTAGTTTTAAGAAAAATCAGTGCTGCTTTGCATGACCTGCACTATGTCCAACACATTATTGACTCCACAAAGTCTAGCATGGACTAAAGGCACTAGGATCCTTGGAGACTAGGGACTGACAGCCACAGTAGTGTTTCTAAGCTTAAGGGGAACACAGGAAAGGGCTCTGGGAAATGCCCCTGGGTCCTTGCACCTCATCGGAGAGGAGGACCCAGAGGAGAGTTTGGCATGCACATTAAAGGATGCTCCAGGGATTGGGGGGGAGCCACTGGGGGAGAGGCACTGGGGGATGGGGAGAAAGGGGGGAGGGAAGGGAGGAGCAGGGGGGTTGGGGGTAAGGTAGAGGGAGGGAGGGGACCAGTGTACCTGTTAAGTTTGTATGAGCGGAAATAGTAAATGAATGAATGAATGAATGAATGAATGAATGAATGAATGAAATCAGTACTTAATGTATCTGAAGTATTTTAAAGACACAGTTATATTATTTGCCAAACGATCACATCTTTTGGAACATGTTAAATGCATATGTTTTCAAATCAACTTGTTGGTGTGATGCTAGAGATAAAAGTATTCTCCCTGCCTAATGCTGTTAGAAGCCACCACAAAGACAGCGACAGTGAGTTCTGTGAGGTCTCTCTTTGATGCAAGGAAAGTGAAACTGCACAGGCTGACTTGTTTACTGCTGAGCTTCCTCTCTGACTTCCGCTTCTTTCTTCCTGCCTGAGTAATCTACTGCCACATCTGACAGAGGGGAAGGGCTCTAATAGAAAGATGAATAGAGTACCTCACGGATGCTCTCAGTAATATGCATAAAATCTGCATTTTCTATCTCTTTATATGCCAAGGTGTCTTTTTTTATTCTGTGGTATCTGGATAGTAAAAACTAGGATTATTATTGAAGAAGGCAGCAGGCAGTTTAGGAAGTGCCCTGTCTCTCTGCGACAACAGCTTCATGGCTAAGCACAATAATTTATGTTGATAAATTGCAGCTGTCAGAGTGTCCAAAGTACTTCACAGGATACGTTTCTAACTTCATGGTTCTCATTTATGCATCTTGATGTATAAACTTCCATTTGAAAAAATAAAGAAGCACCTAATATTTGTGTCACAAATAACTGTCACAACTTAGGTCGAGTAATATTTAAAACAAAAGAAGACTAATAAGTTCATCATCATTATTATTTGTGCTTACCATTTTACACAAATCTGAATTTATCTTTTTGTTTTGATTTTGCTGTTGGAGATGGGCTCTCTGTGTATAGCCACCCAGGTTGACCTCAAACTTCATATCTTCCTGAGGAATTTGTGTGTGCTACCTCAATTGCTCTTCTGTGTGGATCTGTGGTAGAAAATAGACCATTGTCTAAGAGAATTGGGTTTCCAAAAGAAGAAAAAAAGCTGTTGTAAAAATGACAAATAAAATGTTTTCAAAGCATAGGAAGGCACAAAAGGTGTTCACAAAAGTGACAAGCAGTGTAAAAACCACAATAGTAGAGCTAAAATGACAAACTATTGAGAAGACCATGGAATAGACACAACAATTTCAGAGACATCATTACAGGTAATATTTTATAAAAGTTATAGATAAACAATGTTCCAAGCCTGCAAACTTTTATTATAATCCCTGTTTTGTTAATGCATCAATCCGCTGTTATCAAGAGAATTGTGCTTCAAAATTCAGTGGTCTACCCCAACATAAAAGCATTATGATATATGTATGATGAAAGAATCAAAGCATAACATTTCATAAACAGAACATTTCACATCATGAAGAAACTGCAAAAATTAAAAGAAGGAAGTAAAACAATTGCAGCATAATCAGTAAGGAATAAATAAAAATGTCTGTAGTAACTCTTAACCTGTCAGTAGTTACTTGAAATAAAGACAGAATAGCTAATAGACTAAGGACAAAGCACCTTTTAGATTTAAGGACATTTCTACTCTCAAACAAAAGACAGCAAAATGTATTTTCATCTGAGCGTAGAGGGTGTCAACACTTAGCAAAATGGATAAAATATCTAGAAAAATTCATAATGCAAAAGACAAGGGAGATATTTGCATCATGATAAAAGGGTTAACTCTTCAAGAAGATTTAATAGTTTGTGGGGGTGACATCCAATACCCATCAGGATGGAGCCAAGGGCGGTGCAGGAGCAGCAAAACTGGAAGAAAAAAATCAATAAACCATGATTCAGAAAATCAAAAACTCTACATCAACCACCTTGAACCAGACCAGCCTAATCTCTCCCCATCCTAAAGCTCAAGGAAATTTGTGGAAGAGGGGGCAGTGAGATTGTAAGAGCCTAAAGATGGGGAGGAGCAACGATATGCAACATACTCCATACAAGTTAGGGCTGAAGTAATCAAAATAGGACTTTGCATGGCCTGTGCAATTACCAACATATCATTGACCCCCCCCCAAAGTCTAGCATGGATCACAGACACTAGGATCCTTAGAGACAAGGGATTAACAGCCACAATAGTGTTCCTGTACTAAAGGGGAACACAAAAAAGAGCTCTAGGCAATGCTACTGAGTCTTTACATCTTATCAGAGAGGAGGACCCAGAGGGAAGTTTGACAGACACACTAAAGGATGCTCCAGGAATGGGGGGGCCCCCACTGGCAGAAGGGGAGGGAGGGACAAAAGGAAGGGGAAAGGGGGGGAGGAAGTGGGGGGGTCTAGGGAGGGGAGGAGGGAGGAAGGGGAATGGGCTACTTATCAACTTTTTATGAGTGGAAAAAAGAAAAAAAGAAAAAGAAAGATTTAACAGAACATGTAAACATAAAAAGCAAATACTAATAAACCTAAAGGGCGAAAACAGCTGTAACACAATAGGCAAAATGAGTGTTAAATTCAGTCCTGGGTAGATTTTTTAAATATATAATCTGTGAGGAAGCACTGTATTTGAACAGTGCTGTAGACCTAGTGAACTCAGCGGACATAGAACATTCTGCTCGACAACACCAGACACACTTTCTTCAGGAAGCATTCTATAGCAAGCATTCTGTAGGACGCACCATATTATGCTTCACACAGCTTCACAACTTTAAAAAATGAAAAAATATTAAGGATCTCTTCTGGCCATAGCAAAACAAAAGTATAAATCAACAATAGGAAGAATTGGAAGAACTACTTCCGTATATGTAAACAATACATTTACAAGCAGTAGCTTATAGAATATATTAAAAGACAGAATTTAAACATATCAGAGATAAATGAAATTGAAATACAACATACAAAAACTCGTGGGGGTAGTTCTAAAAAGTAAAATTAAAACAAAAGGTCTACATCAAAAAAAGATGTCAAACAAACAGCCTAATATTGGACTTCAAGGAACTACAAAAGAATAAATACTAAACCCAAGGTTAGAAGAAGACAGAAAATAAGGAAAAATTACAGGTCTGTATCTTTGGGGAACACATAAATCCACTTCACGATAGTAGCAGACCAACTCCAACAGTCTATCAGCAAGATCCCTCACCACAAGCAACTGGCGTTTGTTCCTGAGACGTGAGGGAAACATCCTATCAGAGAAGTGAGGGATAAGAACTGCATGCTCATCTCAGACACAGAAAAACTATGTGACAGGATATGACAGCGTTTCATGGTGAAAATTCTAAGGAAATTAGACAGGAGGGTATGCCCTTCCATGCAGAGGTCATAAATGACAAGCTTATAGCTAGCTAGCTTTGCACTCAATAAGAGAAAGTTGAAAGCTTTTTTCTAAGATTGGAAAAAAACAAGGATGGCCATTCTTACCACTTCTACTCAACTTTAAGCACTAGGAGTATTTTGCAGAGAAATTAAACAAGCAAAAGAAATAATAGATAATAAAGTTAGAGAAAATAATAGAAAATTATCTGATGACACCATAGTCTTCTATATGGAAAATTGCTAATATTCCACCAAAAATAGCTTATGGCCAATAAGTCAGTAAAGTTGTAGAATACAATTGGAGCACATAAAAACTGGAAGTGTTTCTTTATACTAATAACAACAAAAAAAGAAATTTAAAATCAACCCCATTTGCAGCAGCATTTCCAAAAATGTAGAGGTAAATTTAACCAAGGAGAGAGAGTAGACTGAAAAGTACAAAACATTGATGAAAGAAATAGGTAACAACTGTTGAACTCTAATTGAATGGAAAAGTATCCTTTGTTTATCAATTACAAGATTTTATTGAAATGTCCTTTCTACCCAAAGAATCTGTAGAATCTTTGTGATGCCTGTCATTTCTTTTACAAAAGCAGAAAAAGTAATCCTAAAATTTTCACGGAACAAAAAACCCACCAATGGTCAAAGCAGTTGTCATCAAAAGAACAGAACATGAGACATCACACTGACTGATTCAAAACTTGCTATAAAGCTGAAGTTATCACAGTAGTGTGGTACTGTAATAAAAACAGACATGTGGACCAGTAGAACATGAAGAGAGCCGGAAGTAAGCCCATTTGCCTAAAAGTAAATTTTTGACAATCCGATGAGAGGCTAATGTCAACAGACAGCTCAACAGGAAGAAAATAAATGTCCCAAGTAAAAATGAACAACAGGCCTAAATAGGTATTTCTTAGAAGACATGTAAATTTATAGCACACACATAAAAATGTTCAACATCAAAAATCAAGGAAATGCAAATTAAAACTACAGTAATATAGTCTTGTTACACTCAACCATTGCAAACATATTGAAGATAGCCATCTTTGGCGATGGTGTGAGTAAAGAAAACTTTATATGACACCAATGGGAATGTAAATTAGCACAGCCATCATTAAACAGAAGTTCTTAAGAAAGCTAAAAGTTGAATTACCATATGATTCAGAAATCCCATTTGTTAGTATGTGTCCAAAGAAATTGAATTCACTGTGCCTTAGAGATACCTGCATCCATGTTCATTGCTCCACTGTCCACATTGACTAAGACATTGTAGCAACTTCGTACATAAGCATGTGCTCAACAAACATATTTTTATTTATGTATATATGTGCATATATACAAAATGGAATACTACATAGTCTTAAAAATTGAGTAAACTGTGCAATTTTTTATAACATGGATGACCTTAGAGGGCATTATACTAAGTGAAAGAACCCAGACACAAAATGGAAAATGCCACATGAATTTACTATGTGGGGGAATTCAGAGTTGAGGTCATAGAAGAGGTGTGGCAATGATGGCTACCCCAGGCTGGGGGAGGGGAGCAGACTGGAAAACAGGAAGTAGTCACTAGAGTATGCAAAGTTTCTGGTAGACAAGGGAATGTGCTCTGGTGATCTATATGCAGTGTGCATTTCAAAATCATTCAATCTGAGATTTTAAATGTCCCCACAAAGAAAGGTGATGGATGTGTTGATTAGCTTGATTTATAATCCAACACAAGCATACATCAAATAAACCACATTGTTTGTATCTAGTGACTATAGAATGTGTACAGTTTCGAAAATGCTAACTCAATACTGTAAAACTACAGTCACTTACCATGCCCTGTGGAAATGCAGCTGAAATTTGGCCATATGAAGTTGGCCTGTTTCCACAGCACCTGTCCATGCAGCCGCTCTGCCTGTTAAAACAGAAGTGGAAGACATCACACTGGCCATGACCCCTGTGTCTCTCTTGAACTCAGGGTAGCATATTCTTAGCACAGTGCAGGTCCTAAAACTTGAGAAAAATTAAAGGTCTTCTGTGTCTTGGAATACGGTGGCTGGTTATTGGTGTGTGTGTTTGCTTTGCTTTGTGATTATTTTGATGCTATTCTAAGGAAGCATATAAAAGGAACAGGGTGTCCAGGAGCAAAGCTGTAATTGCTAGTTCTGAGTCCCAGGAATCATGCTCCACCTTGACAGTCTTTGTCCCAGAACCCCAATCCACATAGATGGTTTCCTTCTGAGTGACTAGGAAGAGCTTGCATGTGGGAAAGACCTTGCTCTGCACATAGCATTTGTCTTTCTTCTGTTAGGGTCTAATACCTCTTGTGATTGATAGGGAGTGATGGATTCTTCCTGTGAACTAGAACTTATTTCTGAGAGGTAAGGGTCTCAGGTTAATATCAGGCAAATTACCCATCACAGACACTGAAAGAAAAGTCACTACTCTGCTTTGGCACCACTACGAAGTGAAGATCTCTAAAATTGGCATCTGGCCTAGGCATTGAGGCACAGTGATGATTTTCCTTTCAGCTTGTGTTAAGTACTTTTTCTCAGTGGTTTGTCATGTGAAGATCTATAGTTCAGCTGGTTTAGCATCTGCAAGAGGCAGTAGTTGAATTCACTGTTGTTCTGAGCACCAGACTGTGCCCAGGCGCACAGACTAACACTTCGGATAAATTTAAAAGGCATTTTCATATAGTGTGTTTATAGCCAAACCTTAATAGTTTGTACCCCCCTAGTTTTTTGGGGGCAGAGGTTCTGGCTTGGTTTTTAGTGCCAGGAATGTGTTTCTTGCAGAAAAGCGGCCCTTAAATTCAATCAGAAAGCTTTTGGTTGACCCCTTGACATTAATACCACTGTGCCCTAATGGTCAGCTCTTGCCACAGTGATCTCTGTTGTAGCTTGGAGCACTCACAGATTGATGAGCCTATTGATTGCTTTTGTCTTCCAGCAGCTTGCATAGTACTTTTTGGTACTATAAAAGCTGACTAGCAAGAAGGAAGCTTCCAAGCCAATTCCAGCTTTTTTTCCCCATGTTATGTGATCAGCATATGTTGTGCCTTCAGCAATAAGGTCTTACTGTCAGTTTCTGGAGGGCAACCAAGAGCAATGGCAAAAGTCTATTTGTGGGGGTGGGCTTTGAGAGCTCTCCAACCAGCAACTTGGTGGAGATATCACATACCTAGTATTGATAATTTTGTTTAATTATCTATGACTTCTGGTAGGAGCACTGTGGGGTATATTCTCTCTCTCTCTCTCTCTGTCTCTATTTTAATATAGGTTTGTGCATGGTTGCATCTTCCAATCTCAGTGCTATTTTTTGCTCCCCAGCCCTTCCTGAACCTCATCCCTCTCCCCTTAAACATATCCCCCTATTCTCCTTCCCACCTTAGTGAGATCCATGCATCCATAACCTTACAGTTTATAGTCTTTTTGTCTCCTCCTTTAAGGCCTTCTCCCTATCCCTCCTTCTCATCTCCCACTTAATGGTTCCCTTCAAGTTTCCTATCTATTATAGAAATTCCAAATTGAATACACAAATCAGTAAGTTCGATACTAGCATCCATATAGAAGAGAGACTGTGAGGCCTTTACTTTCCTGATTCTGGGATAACTCACCTAATTTATTTTCCAGTTCTCCCCACTTACCAGCAAATTTCATTATTTCACTTTTCTTGATAGCTGAATATTCCATTATGTATATGCACCATATTTTCATCATCCATTCGCCCACAGATGGACATGTAGACTGATTCCATTTCCTTGCTCTTATGAATAAAACTTCAATGAACATGGATGTGCAAGTCTCACTTACTAAGATGTAGTCTTTTGGGAGCATTCCCAGAGATGATATACCTGAGTCAGATATTCACACTTCAGTTTCTATTTCTAGTTGTAGTTATAAATGTAAAATAGTCATATTTGCTCTGTCCAGCTATAGCGTGGAATTGCACTGTGTAGATTTTAGAAAGACCCTTCCTGTCTACATTGATGCTGGTATAGAACCACATCCATAAGGAGAACTCCAGCTCAGAGAGAGGTTCCAAAACAAAAATCACTTCCATTCATGATAGCTTTTATCTCCTCCCTCCAAATGAAATTGGCATCTCTGCTTAGTTTCTAGATTTGCCAACAAACACCTTGCCTGTATTTTATCCTGAGTCAGACATTTCTCTGAGTATGTTTGTTTCCTGTTCTTTCTCTTCCCAGCTGGGTCCCAGCGAAATTGTTGTTCATGTCCTGTAGCTGACACAGTATCCCATCCTGCCTCTTTCACTAAGAAAAGATACCTTCCAGTTGGTAAACAATCCTTTGTAAGATAGTTTGAAGCAATGGCAATCATTTTGGGAGATTTGGGCTGTCTATTTTTCTGTGTGTGTGTGTGTGTGTGTGTGGTGTGTGTGTGTGTATGTGTGTGGTGTGTGTGTGTGTGTGTGTGTGTGTACGTACAAAAGAGCACTCAGATGTGTGTGCATGTATGTGCAAGAGGCCCAAGGGTGACATATGGAATCACCCTGGATTGTTCTACTTTCTTACTGCTTTTCTCTGGGGTTTCCCAGGCTCTGCCTTCCAGGGTCAGAATGCAAGTTGATGCTATTTCCACCTGGCATTTTTATATGGGATCTGGGGATTCGAACTTACCTCCTTTTGCTTGTGAGGGCAAGGCTTTAATTCCTGAGCCATCTCCCCCCGTATTTAATAGGCTGAATGACAAGTAGGCACTATTACTATTACTTTTATTTGGGTGGGTATTTCTGAGGCGCTCATGTTCCGCATCATATAAACTCCCTCTCACTCTGGTTCCCCCCTCGGGAGGTTCCTGGGATTTGAAGGGAGTTCCTCTCCTTATAATTTGTGTTAACACCTATCGTTCCTCCAGCTGCCTTGGTCCTCTCTGTGCTCCATAAATTGACTGGAGTGGGAGGAGAGCAGGGCAGTAAATCAGTAAATCTCTGCTCCGACTTCCCCTTTGTTTTGTTCAACTCTGTAATTACACTTTATTTCCCCAGGGTAGCAGATTTCAAATTTAAATGTCATGAATTTCAATATTTATACACATAAATAATAAGAAAAAGAAAGCTTAACTCCCTGCCCCTCAATTCACTCTACAGGCTGATATCTCCATAATGCAATAAAGACAAATCCTCTGGAAAAAAAAATGACAGGGATTACCAAATAACACCATCTATAATTCTTTTTTTATAAAGTAGATGAGTAGGGGAGGAATACGAAGACTTTTACTGTTCTGCCTTGAATTCAGTGTGACCACAAGAAACGCTTGTGGCTCCACGGCAGACCACACCGCCCAGGAGAAACAACTACTTACGCATCGCATTCTGTCCTCTGGCACATTTAATCGGCCAGTATTCGTATTCCATGTGTCAGGCACTGTTTAAATGTTAGGGAGACGGAGACCCCAACAAGACGCCAAGCTCATTTTCACGTTCCAGAAACATGCTAAGAACGTTTCAGGGTCTTTTGCTCCTAGATACTAGTTCTGGCTCGGTGGGGGAGGCAGTGACGGGGCTGAGAGGGAAGAACAGGAATGTGGTGTGTGTTCTGCAGTGGAGGTCTTTCCTTCTGCAAACCACAGTTTCCAAAACTGGAGGAACAGAAATAATCCCCGTTTCATCAGCTGGTCCAGCAGGTTATGTGTGTTAATGCTGGTGAAGACATGAGACAGTGGTTAGCTTTAGTACTACAAAGGTAATTGTTTTTTTTTTATGTTTGTGTGTGTGTGTGTGTGTGTGTGTGTGTGTGTGTGTTGTGTACACCAGAGGACGCTTGAGCGTGCATGCCTGTGAACACCCAAGTGTGACACGGGGACTCATCCTGCACTGTCTTCCCTCTTCATTGCTGTGGTCCAGGGTCCCGCCGCTGCCTTCCAGGGTCAGAATCGCTGCTCACCACCACCTCCCCTCTATGTTCATGTAGAATCTGGGATCTGAACTCAAATCCTTTCACTTGTGAGGCAAAGGCTTTAACCTCCGAGCCATCTCCATAGCCCTGCAAACGCCTTTTTAAGACTAAGAAATGCAGAAATATCAAATTCTGCACAGGATTAGGCACTCAAGATATTCACTGTGGGGGTCAAATACAGTGCTCAGTAATCTTCGCAGAGGTTAGTGGAGCAATAAAGGTGGATTTTACATGAATCAGGGCTGGGCATGAAGGAAAACAAAAACTTTTCACAAGTGATTACAGCATAGGGAGCTGAAAAGAACTGAGAGAGATTGGCACATGACAGGGCATGTGTAGACCAGGAGGGAAGTTTAACGTAATGGGCTTTGAACCGACCTAGAAAGCAATGAGAGACGAGGGTGAAGATAGGGGAAAGAGGGACAAATCATCTTCAGATCACAGTCACCGGGAGGTTAGAGACAAAAGGATATTGAATCACAAAGTGGCGCGACAGAGGGATCGTCTGTCTTGCTGTTACTGTGTAAGACATGTCAGGCATGTGCAGGCATAAAAGAATTTAATATATATTTTGAAATGGTAACTGCCAAGAACTTAAAAATAATTGAACAATTAAACATACAGTATCTGTGCCAGCAAAGGTCTCGGTGGTGTTTTCTTTATCTCATTTTATTGCCACTCTGGAAAGAAATGAAGACCAAACGAAGGAAAGCGAGAAAAGGCTCTGACAGTCACACCAAGGGCCCTTCTACAAGAAATGGGAGGGCTTTGGAGACCCTGCTAGAGTATGTCGGCTGGCAGAGGCTGCCCGCAGGAACATTGCAGGCATTATGCCCTCTGTGATGGATTCCAGAGCAAATGTGGACTTTCTTGGGTAGATTCTGAAGTCATAAGCTGAGGCAAAAATTAAGGAAGCTTATTCATCAAATTCTGGCCATGCGTGTATGCTATTAGAAAAAGTATTGCATGTTTTTCTTGATTATTAACTTAATGCACGCTTGAGTTATTGCAGGTGGATTTGCTGGACTCCTTGTAGATCAGAAGTTGGTGTCTGCAGAGTGGGGTCAGAGTACTGTTGCTTATGGTGCTGTCATTGTTCATGTGCTTATCAACGTCTCCCCGGGTGGTTGTTATTGAAAAGCAAAGTGACTTTCCACCGAGAACCTAGTGTGCTCACAGAGAATGTGAAATCCAGAGAATGAAGGGACTCAGGCTATAGATGAGATTTTAACAAATTGCAGAAATGACATGTCGGGGTTACAATGTAGTGTGAGGTGTCCAGCAAAGGAAAACCTTTTAAACCGAGTTCCAGGAGCTGTGCTGTAGTTCAGTGATGCAGTGTGTGTGTGGCGTGTCCCCGGCCTTGAATTCCAACCTGAGCATGGAAAAAAAAAAACCTGCCTTGTTATTTTGAGCCTTGGAAGAGATTCTCTAGCTAGAAGCAACATAAGCAAGTTGTGGAAAGGCAGAGACTTGAAGCTTCAGTCAGTGAAGGAAATATTTGAGGACATGCCTGACCTTGTCGTTTGGAGAGAATAAGTACCATCATGGAGCGCCAAGCCAAGCACGAGGGCCAGGACGCTCCGTGCTGCTCCCCACAGCAGCCTCGGGTGCTCCCCTGGAGTTTTAGGGGCCTCGACTCCATCTGTGAAGCAGAGTTGGAAATTTTATTAAGGATGTTTTGAGAAAGGCTTAAGTAGGAGGGTGAAGAAACTCAGAAGGCAGGACACACCTGAGCACACGGTGTTGGTTTATTGCTACAGAATGAGAATGTTCCTATGTGGAATGACTATATTCATATACAGGATTTTGGTGGGGTTTGAAGTCTGAAGTCATATTATCTCTGGGCAGCTCCCAAAGAGCACCCGGCTGAACTGCAATTCATGAGGTTAAAGTCTAGCCCATATATCTTCACTATAAACAGCCCTTTGAGGTTCTTAGCAGATGTACCTACTCAAGGTCATATGCATTTAGGCTGTAAGGCTGAGTTATTGTTACTTTAACGTAAAATATATGTGCACAACAGGAATGTCGTCACCATGCTAGCAGTCTCCACAGCAAAGACTATTGGTTGTACGGTAATTATTACTTTGAATTTGGTGAGAGGCTTTAGTCAGACTCAGGACGCTCTCCTCTTTCATGTCCCCAGAGTTTCACTGACTGTCCTGTCTCAAGACCACTGTATTGAGACCTAATGAAGTTACCCTACATAGACTTAATGCTTTGTCCACTTCTTTACTTATGCCCAGACAGATGAAGGGGACTTGGCTAAATTCTCAGAGCAGCCTGGGGCCGGACCTTAATCCAGTGTTAGTTCATTGTCATTGATCTAAGTCGTGGCTCCGTCAGTCAGGCTGCAAATTTCCTTTTCAAGTTCAGTATCGCCAAGTTCAAAGAATGCAAGAACTTAACCTGGACATTAAAAGGATTATGCCACAACTGTCTACAGCTACATTATACTCCCTTTTTATCCATACTAGTAATTTAGCTTTGGGGATTTTTAAGGACAATTTCACCCTATAAATGTATAATCCAAGACATAATAAATGTTTTTTTTAATTTTTTTATTATTATTTATTCAATTGTGTGTGTGTGCATATGTATGTGCCCGCGCGCACGCACACACGCGTGTGTGTGTGTGTGTGTGTGTGTGTGTGTGTGTGTGTGTGTGTGTGTGTAGAACCACGGACGAATTCGCGAACCACCATGGACGCCTCCACCTCCTTCTGCCCCGGGATTCACAGGCTCCACCCTACCAGGACCAGAAGCGCAGGCCGCCCCCGCTTCTGCCCAGCGTCTATACGTGGGATCTGGGATCCGAACTCAGGACCTTCCACTTGCAAGGCAGAGGCGTAACCCCTGAGCCACCTCTCCAGCCCCATAATAAATGTTTTGATTAGTGGGGGTTGTTCCTGTGTCAGAAATTCCCTTGCTTCTGTGAATGTTGCAGGTACAGTTTGCCTGAGAAGAGAAACAGGTGTACCCCATGGGTCACAGGTGAACTTCATATGATGAGTTTCTCTTCTCCTCACCCCTACAAGAAGACAGGATGCTTCTATCAGAGGTAAATCCACTGAGCCATGTAGAAAGTGCTTTTTGCATCTGGCGAAGGAAGCACCTTCTGTCGGCTGGGGGAGTTGTGACTTTTACATTAATGCTGCCTGCAGCGAGAACTGCAGACAGCACCTGCTAGCTGCAGTTGTGCTTCCAACTGCCATGCATGGGTGTGTCCCACGGCAAGACCGAAGGAATGTCATCTGAAGTTGGCCGTGAACTCAAGGAGTAAGGAGAAGACGGAAAGTCAGGATGGGAAGTGGACATCCAGCCACTGGGCCCAGCATTCCTTTGACCCCTACAGGCTGGTCACACCCGGAAGTAACAATAGAAGTTCTAAAAAACCAGGGACTCATAAACTTGAGTCAATAACAACCGCTTAAGGAAAAGCTAGATTCTAAGAAAAAGGTGTCTTGACATTAGTTAAAGACATGGTTGCTTAGGGAGAATAAACATCAAAGCAATATGGTTTGCCTGTGACCTGACTCTCTGGGCAAGTCTCAGGAGAACTAGGCCCAGAGGTTTGTAGAACAAGTGCACGAGTTCACATTGGATTTCATACTAAAGGCACTGGTTATGCTTAGTCTTCAGTCAAATATTCAGTTAATCTATTCAGTAAACATACAGAAAAAGTCTAGTTGGCACTAAGCTCTGTGCCGACCATGCAGGTGCACCAGGGGACATAGCACACCAGCCTGGACCCAGGTGCCCCAGGGCGAGAAGACCAGAGAAGTCATGTCTTCAGCGTTGAGACCTTGTGCTAATGTGAGCCATGAGGCAGAGACTTTTAGAGGTTCTCTGGTTAAAGGGGACGCTAGAGGGGTCAGAAAGTGCTGATCAAGAACAGTGGAGCATTAATGTGGAGTAACCATCTTTCATTTTGATAGCTATTTGCTAATAGCACCAAATGTTCTAAATTCACACACACCCTGAAACCTTAACTCTAGCTAACATGTGTTCTAATGCGGCAGCTATTACCATGGCAAATGCATAGTAGAACTGGGAGCATCTTTCACAAGTGCCACCGGTTCAGACTTCTGCCTTTGCTAAGCCCCTGCTCTCTTTCAAGTAAGCACAAAAAAGGTTCAGCATGGAATTGTGAAATTTTTCTCTTTTTTCTCATTTTTTTCATTTTTTTTTTATTTCCACTCAGACAAACTTAACAGGTACACCGGTCCCCCCCTCCCTCCAACCCCCTATCCCCCTGGGCCCCATCCCTTCCCCCTTCCCTCCCCATCCCCCACTGCCTCTCCTTCCCATCCCCGGAGCATCCTTTAATGTGCATGCCAAACTCTCCTCTGGGTCCTCCTCTCCGATGAGGTGCAAGGACCCAGTAGCATTTCCCAGAACCCTTTCCTGTGTTCCCGTTAAGCATAGGAACACTACTGTGGCTGTCAATCCCTTGCCACCCAGGATCCTAGTGCCTTTAGCAAATGCTAGACTTTGTGAGGTCAATAGTGTGTTGGACATTGCACAGGGCATGTAAAGTCCAAATATGATTGATTCGGCCCTAACTTGTGTGGAGTATCTTGCATATCATTGCTCCTCCCATCCTTGTGCTCTTACAATCTTACCGGCCCCTCTTCCGCAAATTTCCCTGAGTTTCAGGATGGGGAGAGATTAGCCTGGCCTAGTTCCAGGTGATTGATATAGAGTCTCTGATGTTTTGGATTATGATTTGTTGATTTTTTTTTTCAGTTTTGCTGCTCCCGCAATGCCCTTGGCTCCACCCCGATAGGTATTGGATGTCACCCCCTGGCCAGAGATAAAGACCTGTTAAATTAGAGTCTTGTTATAAGAGTATATTCAAAGGTAGATGTAATAAAAGTAGGAAACCGCGGTGAAAGAAGGGTCAATCACCCATTTGCAAAATGGTTACTTTTTATCTGCCAGACTATATGCCCTCCCCTTCTGGTAAGATCATACCCCATTAGTTGTAAATGATCAGGAAGGAAAGTCTGTGAATTTAACCAGATGTCTCATTACTTACTTGTAGTCCTTGGATGGTGGCCTATTTTCTCTGCTGTAACGTGGTCCCCTCTCTCGTTACTGGTGTGGCCCTCCTTCACCATTCCTCCTGTTCATAATCTTAGCAATTACTGTAGTTATTACAGAGATTTATCTTTGAGTGTCTCTAAGTGGGTTTCGTTCTAGGAGCCACCTATTAGGGAGTACATACGGCGCTTAATTTTCTGGGTCTGGGATACTTCACTCAATATAATTGTTTCTAATCCCATCCATTTCCTGGCAAATTCCATTAATTCATAATTTTTGATGGCTGAGTAGTATTCCATTGTATAGATGTACCACATTTTCCTTATCCACTTGTCAACTGTTGGACATTTGGGTTGATTCCATGACTTTGCTATTGTAAACAGTGCTGCTATGAACATGGTCGTGCTTGTGCTATTGAGGTCTATTTTTGCTGTATGGGGGGTTATTCCCAAAAGTGGAATCGCAGGGTCATATGGCATTTCAATCTTTAACTTCTTTAAGAAGTTGCCAGACGGCTTGCCAGAGTGGCTGTATGAGCCTGCATTCCCACCAAGCAAGGTAGGAGAGTTCCCCTCTCTCCACATCCTCTCCAGCATTTGTTGTTGTTTGTATTGTGGATTTTTGTCATCCTGACCAGGGTGAGATGATATCTCAGGGAAGTTTTGATTTGCATTTCCCTGATGGCTAAGAATGTGGAGCATTTTTTAATATATTTGTAAGACATTTTAATTTTGTCCCTGGTAAAGTTTCTTTTAAGTTCCAAGGCCCATTTTTTAATTGGCCCATTTCTTTCCTTGGTGTTTAGTTTTCTAAGTTCTAAGTTCTAAGTTCTTTGTGCACTCTGGATAATAGAGCTCTATCAGATATGGTGAAGATTTTCCTCCCATTCTGTGGGTTGCCTTTGAGCTCGTGTTACAACCTCTTTATCTGAACAGAAGCTCTTTAATTTCACCCGATCCCAACTGTTGAGAGTTGGTAGCAGTGACTGGGCTGTTGGATGTCTGTTTAGGAACTATTGGCCTAGCCCAATCAGCTCGAGGGAATTCCCTACCCTTTCACCTATAGTTTTTATAATCTCTGGCCTTATATCAAGGTCCTTGATCCATTTGGAATTAAGTCTTATACATGGTGACAAGTACAGGTTCAGTTTTAATCTTCTGCATGTGGAGATCCAGTTTTGCCAGCACCATTTGTTGAAGATATTGTTCTTTTTCCATTGGATTTTTTGGGCCCCTTTGTCACATATCAAATGGCTGTAATTTTGTGGGCTTGGAATTGTGAAATTTTTCACAGTAAACTCTGTTCTTGAAAAGATGCGAGCACAATGGTAGTCTTATAACTTTCTGTAACTGTACATCCAGCTAGCCACTCGAACCTAAGAATTACTCGCATACGTAGTAAAGCATGGGAATGTCAGTGTAAACTACAGTAACATTTTCACAAAATGTTAAAAATTTTCAAGGGAGAAGAGGTGGCAGGGATTTTAAACATCTTAAAATGGTAATTAAATCAGCCCAGCAGGAATTGTCTCTATTCTCCCTAAAAAGAAGCATCGTATTAAACTGTGATATTTCCTCCTTCTCATTTCAGTTACCTTCTCTTTACCCTGAAATGCCATAAGATAATGACACTAAAGGAAGTCTGCCACAAGAGACTCAGTGACTTTGGTACTTTCTTGCCAATGACAATGGCCCCTTAACTGGGGTGGTGAATAAATTCCTTTGTTGTGGGGATTTGTGGCTAAAGCACAACTAGTAGCATATATCACACACAAGCACATGTCTTTTGCCATTTTTCACAAGCGTCATGAGGAATGGTTATTAACTGTATGCAGCCATCTGCACTGTTGAAAGCTGACATCTTGGACTGCGGTGTGCCAGAGCAATAGTTCTGGGGGTCATGAGCTCATATCACCAAGTCTGATAGATATCTAAGAAGATGCAATAGGTTTAATGCAGAAGATTTCAAAAATGAAAGATTGCTTTTCACTTTGACTTACCAATTTTTGTGATACATAAAATCACTTATGTAAGCTACATTAACTGTTCCTACAACTCACCATGACCATTGCACCCTAGAGAAACCACGCAAGGTTGACTACACTTAAGAAGTGAGTTTCTGCAGAATTTTTAAAGATCCCTTTCCTCTTTGATTCAAAAAAGCAAAACATTAGGGAAACTTAGGGAAATAAAGACCTTTTGAAATGGCAAACTTAGTAAGTAAAGCAAAAGGTCTTCAAACTGTTTGAAGTACATGTAAGTCCTGAACCAAGATGAGATCTGTCACACTGCAAGATGCAGTGAAGTGTGACGTGTTGGGCACCTGAGCCGTGCGAGGCATCTGTTCCTGATGCTCATCCCAGGGCCCCATAGATTCTTACGCTCTCTTAGATGAGAACAGATGTCTGTAGCGATGATGTTATCCTCTGACAGAGAAACAAGGCAGAGTTATGCTGCTTGTACTTTTTTTCTTTTTGAGGAAACCCCCCCTATAGAATGATGAAGATAAATAACTCTTGCTGTTTCATATTAATGATTACCGTGGTCCTTAGTAGATCCACAATTTACAGGACACCCTGAAAGAGAGAAGGCAGTGTGCCCTGTCCATCAGTCAATAGTGAATGGAAAGTGATAGAGTGATAAGTAAAGCTGTAGCCACGCCAAGATCAGAATCAGCTGTGTTGGCACACATCCGATGAAGCCAGTTGCCCAAGTATTGTCAGGCCTGTAGCCGACTGAAAGCAGAAATCAACATGACAACTGGGTCCATTTTTGTCATCAACCCACTGAAGGTTCACATTTCTCCAGAAGGTTCCTGTGAGGAGACCAGATTGCTTCTTGTAGGAAAAAAGAACAAAAATACCTTTAATTAAAGAAGGAAAATGTGAAGCCCATTTTAGCCATGAGAGGAGAAGAGAGGCAACCCTGTTCCTTACTTATGGGATGAAAAGGAATAGCCAACACTTTGTTCATCAATAAGACACTGCAAATTAGAAGCATCCCTATAAACCTCACGACTGCTGGGTACCACGGGGGAACAAAGGGGAGACGTGACATCCAGCCTCAGGACTGGCAAGGTGTAGATGGAGCCATTAAGAACGTAGAGATGACTTTCACTGTTGCAGCACACATAGTTGTGAGTTAAGATGTTTTTGAAAACAGATCAGATTTTAGTAAAGACTTTCTCTCTTGGGATTAAATTTTCTGTATCAAACCAAATAAATAGACTCTCTCAAGCTGCACTTTTGAAATGAAACAATTCTAGCTATGCAAATGATTGGTACAGCTCGGCCTTTGTGGATTGGTTATTTTTAATATTAAAACATGGGTGCCATTTTCTATCCCTTCCTTCAAATTCTGTTTTATTTTTGGTATCATTAATGGGAAGCTTCTTGAATACCTTTAATTTTCATTTCTTCCATTGCAAATTGTTTCTATACTTCAGTAATAATATATTTCTAGTTCCATACAATTAAAAATTAAGTCTTATTAGTTTTGCATCGTGAAATTCCTAGCTAAAAAGTATAAGAAGATTAACTGAATTTCACCATTAATTTTTATATAACATGTTTATTATGAATACAGTAATTCATTTTCACTAAAAGTCATGTTGTAAGCCCAGACATGACAACTAAACCCATTCAATCATTTTCTCTTTCCCCCTAATGTAGTCCACTGAGGCTGTTTAACTCAATACTGGCTTATACTGATAATGAATCACATCTGGGATGTTTTATAATGGAATTGGCACACTTCTAGATTATAATAATCTGTATAACATGTCTTAGTGAAGGACTGTATCTGAATCTCTCAATCTGTTTCTCATTCACAAATCAGAGATGAGAAACCCAGGGTTTCAGGTTTGTTCCAACATAAAGCATTATTAAACTTTAGAAAAAAGAATATAGCCATATTTTTCAAGCAATTTGAATATTAAATATATAGCTTCAGTCATTTATTTTTGACCATTGAATTCAAAAACAGCTCCCAGGCCCTCCCAGCCTATCAAAGCCACAATTAGGCTATGACGTGGAATAGCACGCGGTGCTATGGGGTCAGGGGACTTGGATTGTAGTGCTGCGTCCAGATGTGGACCTCTGGAGTGTTTGGATTTTAGAAGAATGCCCATTTGCCTACTTTCTCCAAAAGACTTACAGTTGCCTAACCTAATTTGCCTAAGACTAACCTAGAATTTCTAATGGACAAATTTCCTTTTACATGTGCTAACCATTAAGCTCAATGATAGGCAAAATACCTGACAAATCAGACGCTCTATAACAAGAGTTTGGATAAGTCATATTTCTTCCCACAGGAGCTTATAATCTTGATTGAAAATAGAGTTTCAGAATATCTAGTGTATATGATGGCATCATACGTGTTAACTATTTCACAGTCATGTAGTAAAATGACAAATGGAAAGTTAAAACTTGGCTGATGTAATATGACACACAGCTTTGCCTTCAGATAGTTAATGGAAAGAAAGTTCATCAAAACAAGAGAAGTTCAGACTGTCATAAGGAAGGTTCCTTGGTATAAATTAAAGTAGGTTAATTATAACTGAAGCAAGAAGAAAATACATTAATTGTGAATTAAAGTAGCTTGTTTTAAAGAATGGCTAGTATATTCAGACTCAGAATATTCATATTTTAAAATGAAACACTATATATTAGTCTGGTAAAATGAATAATGAAGAGGTCATGATGAAGTACATTGGGAGCACACATATGTATTTCTGGGTTTATAAACAAAGTCTTTATACACTGATTTATGACATGTAACAAATCAGATCTGCTAATATCCAGACTTTTCAACAAATCAAATTCTGTTTTTCCTAAAGAAAAAAAAAAAAAGTAGTCAGATTCTTGCAAAATGAAGCCTCCTTTAAAAGCAGCCAGATGACTTAATGGACTGCGTTCGCAGTAAGCACCATACTGTTCCCATGTCGCAGTCTCAGCAAGATAACAGAGCCACAGTGACCTCTGGTGGGATTTCGCTTTCAGTCTCAGTGTCAGGCGAAGGCCTCAGGAGGATTTTTACCTTTACAGTCAGTGTTGCCTGCGACTAGGTTTGGTGGCTGGTGGAGGAATCTGGCAGCAGCTCTGCCAGGAACTCATTTCAATAAGGAGCCTAAGAGGAGCTGTCCCTGTGAAAGAAATGGGAGTGTCACCTCAGGGCCACCTGAGGAGCAGGTGGTCTGCTTGGACCCAGCCAGAACCTCAGCAATTTCCATGGCATATTCTGTCATCTCCAGGGCTTGTGGAAACTCACCAGCTCAGAGTTCTCCATTAATATTTCTACATCTTCTTAGCCATAAATCACTTTTTAATGAATGAAGCTTTACTTTGAAGATTTCTCCACATTTGCAATATTTCTTTCTAATTTTTCCTAGGTGGTAGAAGTAGGAAGTTCTTTATTTTCCATACTGATGTGTTTAGTGATTTCTTTGGTATAGATATACAAGGTGGTTTTGAAAACCCCCTCTTCAAAACTTGATATAAAAGTACCTTGTGCTTGCAAATTAGGAACTTTTGTCCAAAATAGTTCTGTTCTGTGACCTAAGAAAACGGGTTCCTCTTCCTGTGATTCAGATAAGAATCCATCTAAATAGATTATTGTTTTTAAAAAGCAAGAAAAATATAAGGATCTATTCATGAATGTATTCTCCTGGTTTTGATCAAGACCAAGGTCGAGTTGTCAGTTTCCCATCTGCACATGTTAGCTAAGCATGGTTCCCCTTCGCTGTATAATCCTCTTCTGTTTTGCATTGTATCCTGCCAGACTCCTACCATGCATTGCTTATATTAGCTTGTCACAGAAAACCTCCAGGAAATCTATTTTTGTATGAGAAAGCGTCTTTCTGACATGGTATCAAGGGTAGCGGTAGTGACTTGTAAAGTGGACTTCAAACCTTCATCTCCTTGTAGAGCCACCTGACTATTTCTGTAATTACTTTCTGTCTTCTAGTGTCAAAATGGGGCATTGATTTCCAGAGCTTCCCCACATTTACCTCTTCTGTTACCAACATGACAACTTAGTCCAGATACTACCTACCACATAATATAGCCATTTTAACTCTAAATAGATATGATATGATTATAGATCCTTTCACCAACTGAGCATCTATCCTCATTATAGACTCAAGTCATCATATTCATGAGTCCAAAATAGGCTGTGTTATCACCAGGTAAACAGATTGGGTTGATGACAGATTGAGTTAAATGAGCAATGTCCTTCCCAAAGCTCTGCCTGGATTTTGGTGAAGGCGTTACCCGCGCTTTCTTTCCCCTCTCATACCCTGGTCTTTCTGACCAGGTTCTTCTGCAATAGACTTCTCCTTTATTACTCCCAAGGTATTTATGCCATTTGTTTCTGTATCTATCTATTTCTGAAGTTATCTGATTTGATTATGAAATTCTAAAAGAGCATGGATTAGGTCTCTTTAGTTTAATTTGGATAGATGTCACCTGCAGGTTTGAGATGGGTGTGCAGATATCCCGTGGACCCTCACATATTCTCCTCTTTCTTCACTCTTCTGTGTCATTTGCATTTGTTTGATATACTTATAGTAATCTGTTGACATTTGAAGGATGGAAGCAAATGCCACTTCAAAGCTTCCTGGGCGCAGATGAAATTATGATCATTCTACAGAGTCTCAGCACTTTTCTAGAGAATTCAAAGTCCTTCAAAGACATTAACTCATTCATCTTCACCCTAGTAGTGTGAGAAATAATCAGGACAGGTATTGCTGACATTTTCTAAATGAATGCTGAGGTCGCTTGAGGACTTTTTAGTAAAAAGCTTTGGAATATTAGAATAGAAAAGTCAGCTCTCTGTTTTCCAGGGTGGCATCAAGTTATAGGGTAACGGTTCTGCTGTCCAGTCAGGCACCCTGGGATGAGAACCTGAACTCAGGGCCTGTCATGTGTATCATCATCCTGACATTTCTGTGGACAGTTTCCAGCAGGCCGGTGTCCACTGTAGTTCCTGCAGTCTGAGGTACAGAAGGCAGATGAGCAGCGCTTGAACTTCTGTCAGTGCCTTCTGAGACAGTCAAATCTAGGGCTGACTTTTCCCTTGAAAAGTTCCAGCTGCGGGCTGGTGAGATTGCTCAGTGGGTAAGTCTCCTGCTGGCAAACCTGTTGACCTAATAACCCAGAAGCCCACATAGTATATGTGTGTATCTCTCTCTCTCTCTCTCTCTCTCTCTCTCTCTCTCTCTCTCTCTCTCTCTCTCTCTCTCTCTCTCTGTGTGTGTGTTTTATCTCTATCAAATAAGTAATAAACCAATAAAATACTTTTTCAAAAGAAAAGTTCCAGCTAGCTCTTCAGAGATCATCCATTTTCACCCAGAGAGCTAATACCAGCAGGCTCTCAACTTTGGATTGGACTGTCCTATGTGTCTCCTAAGCCAATAGGTTTCTCTTATTTCAAGTATGTCTGATCATCTCCATTCCTGTAAGAAGGAGTCTGCTGAGTAGAACATATTAATGATATGATATATTAGGGAATGCATATTAACAGAGAAAAATATTACTTTTATGATTTTACCAAAACCTAAAAATTGAAAGACTTAATCTTAGCAGACATTTCCTAATTGGCATTAATTAGTTGTGATTCCTCCAATAGCAGCATTTCCCTAGTCCAATTCTATTTTGGGACATCAGACAGAGTCATGGGGGCATCAGTAGCCCATCGCTGTCACGCAAGGACAGTGGTAATTTGTGACAGTGGATAACACATGTCATCATGGAACTCTTCCTTGTGACAGTGGGTGTCACATGTCATCATGGAGCTCTTCCTAGTGACAGTGGGTGTCACATGTCATCATCATAGCTCTTCCTAGTGACAGTGGGTGTCACTTGTCATCATGGAGCTCTTCCTTGTGACAGTGGGTGTCACATGTCATCATGGAGCTCTTCCTAGTGACAGTGGGTGTCACATGTCATCATAGCTCTTCCTAGTGACAGTGGGTGTCACGTGTCATCATCATAGCTCTTCCTTGTGACAGTGTGTGTCACATGTCATTATGGAGCTCTTCCTAATGACAGTGGGTGTCATGTGTCATCATGGAGCTCTTCCTTGTGACAGTGGGTGTCACGTGTCATCATGGAGCTCTTCTTAGTGACAGTGGGTGTCACATGTCATCATCATAGCTCTTCCTTGTGACAGTGGGTATGTCACATGTCATCATGGAGCTCTTCCTTGTGACAGTGGGTGTCATGTGTCATCATGGAGCTCTTCTTAGTGACAGTGGGTGTCACGTGTCATCATGGAGCTCTTCCTAGTGACAGTGGGTGTCACATGTCATCATGGAGCTCTTCCTTGTGACAGTGGGTGCCATGTGTCATCATGGAGCTCTTCCTAGTGACAGTGGGTGTCATGTGTCATCATCAAAGCTCTTCCTAGTGACAGTGGGTGCCATGTGTCATCATGGAGCTCTTCCTAGTGACAGTGGGTGTCATGTGTCATCATCAAAGCTCTTCCTTGTGACAGTGGGTGTCACGTGTCATCATGGAGCTCTTCCTAGTGACAGTGGGTGTCACGTGTCATCATGGAGCTCTTCCTTGTGACAGTGGGTGTCACGTGTCATCATGGAGCTCTTCCTAGTGACAGTGGGTGTCACATGTCATCATCATAGCTCTTCCTAGTGACAGTGGGTGTCACGTGTCATCATGGAGCTCTTCCTAGTGACAGTGGGGGTGTCGCATGTCATCATAGAGCTCTTCCTTGTGACAGTGGGTGTCATGTGTCATCATGGAGCTCTTCCTTGTGACAGTGGGTGTCACATGTCATCATCATAGCTCTTCCTTGTGACAGTGGGTGTCACATGTCGTCATGGAGCTCTTCCTTGTGACAGTGGGTGTCATGTGTCATCATGGAGCTCTTCCTTGTGACAGTGGGTGTCACGTGTCATCTCATCATGGAGCTCTTCCTAGTGACAGTGGGTGCCATGTGTCATCATCATAGCTCTTCCTAGTGACAGTGGGTGTCACATGTCATCATCATAGCTCTTCCTAGTGACAGTGGGTGCCATGTGTCATCATGGAGCTCTTCCTAGTGACAGTGGGTGTCACGTGTCATCATCATAGCTCTTCCTAGTGACAGTGGGTGCCATGTGTCATCATGGAGCTCTTCCTAGTGACAGTGGGTGTCACGTGTCATCATCATAGCTCTTCCTTGTGACAGTGGGTGCCACGTGTCATTATGGAGCTCTTCCTTGTGACAGTGGGTGTCACAAGTCATCATCATAGCTCTTCCTTGTGACAGTGGGTGTCACATGTCATCATAATAGCTCTTCCTTGTGACAGTGGGTGTCACGTGTCATCATAGCTCTTCCTTGTGACAGTGGGTGCCACGTGTCATCATGGAGCTCTTCCTAGTGACAGTGGGTGTCACGTGTCATCATGGAGCTCTTCCTAGTGACAGTGGGTGTCACGTGTCATCATCATAGCTCTTCCTTGTGACAGTGGGTATGTCACATGTCATCATGGAGCTCTTCCTTGTGACAGTGGGTGTCACGTATCATCATCATAGCTTTTCCTTGTGACAGTGTGTGTCACGTGTCATCATTATAGCTCTTCCTTGTGACAGTGGGTGTCACATGTCATCATGGAGCTCTTCCTTGTGACAGTGGGTGTCACGTGTCATCATCATAGCTCTTCCTTGTGACAGTGTGTGTCATGTTTCATCATGGAGCTCTTCCTAGTGACAGTGGGTGTCACGTGTCATCATGGAGCTCTTCCTAGTGACAGTGGGTGTCACATGTCGTCATGGAGCTCTTCCTAGTGACAGTGGGTGTCACATGTCATCATGGAGTTTTTCTTTGTGACAGTGGGTGTGACATGTCATCATGGAGCTCTTCCTTGTGACAGTGGGTGTCGCGTGTCATCATCAAAGCTCTTCCTTGTGACAGTGGGTCTCACATGTCACCTTCAGAACTCTTCCTCGGCCCGTTGAGTTCAAGGAATGGATCGTGTGTTGGCAACAGAGACAGAGGGTGCAGTGCTCACCTTGGGAAACATCCAGCTGCTCAGTGGTGGGGCGATGACGTTCAGTAGGAAAGCCCCTGCTCTAGCTGTCATCAGGCATAGGAGTTACAGTAGCTAATGCAAGTGAGCGCTCATCCCCCCATGTATCAATCAGTGAGTAAGCAAAGCCGCCTTTACACAGCTTTGGTGTGCTGATGGGCGAAGGACTCTTAGCCACACTGCAGGCTGTGCGTTATGTCTTTTGAAGCTGCATCAAGAAGCCCAGTGCAGATATATCACAGGGTACTCAATTCCTTCTCGAACTGACCCCTGCTTTCTTCGATTCAGAATTATTTTGATGCAACGCAAATCACTGGTTATTTATTAGGAACTGCTCTGGATGAAGCTGAGTGAAGTACCCCCACCAATAACTTCCAGAGCTTTTCTCCAGCCCTTTCCTGTGAACTAGAACATCTGCCTCACAGAGCTGCAGTTCCTTCATCCAGTCCCAACCCGAGCACTGATGGTAGGAGCACATCCACATTCTGTTTGTATGGCCCCTGCTGCCCCCCCATGGTGAAATCCCCCCATGGTATTTCAAACCACGCACTGTCGTCATGTCCACTCTGTTGACCAGAAAAGTCCTTCTGCCACTTTGGTCTTTCTTGCATGATATCGACTCTCTTACGGAGCCAGGCAGGTAATTTATCTACTGTCTCACATTCTGCATTGGTCTGATCCATCATCTATCATTAGATTCGGGTTAAACCTTTCTTGCTAAGAAAAATAACACATCAGTGATATTGCATGCAGCCATAGCATCATCTAAGAGAGCACCACACAGCCTTTTACAATTCCAAATCATTCTAAGTAGTTATTATAATTAAGATTGGAAGACCACCCAGCTTTCCATGACTCAGATTCGAACGGAGGTTGCTGTGGCCACAATGCAGAGTACTAACCACTATACGATCATAGCGTGCCGCTGAACAGGCAGCCACACAGCCTTTTATTAGCGATGTTGCTTGATCATTGGGCTAAGATCCCTTGCCATTGTTTGAATGTGAGTGTGAATTATGCCTCCCGGCTCATGTTTTTGCATCCTTAGTTAATGTTGGTGTTCGGAAAGGTCTTGGCACCTTTAGAAGGTGGAGCCTTGCTGGAGGAAGGCATGTCACAGGGGCATGGACCCTGAGGTTGGGCAGCCCCACCTCACTTCCTCTGGCAGTGGGTTCTTGTCCTAGTTTGCTCTCTCTGCTCCGTGATGATGGCTGTGACCAAAACTGCCTCCAGCTCTGCCAACCTGCCGTGCCCTCTCCTCTGTGCTGGACCGTGAGCCCAAGAAATCTCCTCTTTCCCCCTCAAGCTGATTGTGTTGCTGTCTCACAACAGCAGAGAAGAGTAACTAAAACATATATAAGATTCACAAGATTTCACGGCTAACTTTTCTCCACCGAAATTAAGTGATGAGGGATGGCACGTTGATATTGGGCGACTGTCCCATTCTCTGACTTCACCGTAGCTGGCAACTTAGCTCTACTAGCTCGTGGCTCACCCAGTTACATCACTGAGGCTGAGGGACAGAGACTCTGCCACCCCTTCCTTAGGCGCTGACAGTGTGCTGTAGACTTTCTTGTCCCCTCCACTCCATTTCCATTTCCGATTGGCCCAAATTTGTCCCAGTACCTCTGTCCTTTCCACATCTCTAAATCAGTTTGGGGCTTTTTCTTGCTTTGGAATTGGGATGTTTTAGACTCACTGGATACTGTAGTCTGAGGTTCTGAGTAGTCAGATTCTAATGTAAATGTTCTAGCAAGAGAACCAAAGCATCTGTAGAAGAAAAAAAATATTAATTCGGTCTCTAGCCAGTGAAGAATGAGAGCATGATGCGGGCTAGAAAATGACATCTGAACTTAAACTGGATGGATCCAACATGTGGAGAAAAAGTAGATCTGTTTCGGGGGGAGAGGGGCATATACATTTTCATGGGAATAGCAATGTCCTGACTTAGTCAAGCAAGCTGCGTAGTGTGCTGGCAAGTAAGTAAGAAGCCAGCTGATAAGGGGTCTTAGCTGCTATGGAGGCGTGCCGAGGAAAAGGGATACTCGCTTTGTTTCAGCTCGACAGTTTGTTACTTTACTGTCACCTGGACTGTTCACGCAGATATGGCATAATCAGAGGTTTGTGAAGAGATCATTTAGAGGAAGCGCCATTAGATTATCTGCCACAATTACAGGCTGGATTGGACTTTTTCTATGTCATTTAAATACCATGTACTATGCCATAGTATAGTTTCTCTTGATACTTCAAAGTTCAGTTTGTTTGAGTCTCACATTTTCAGTTGTCTCTGGGAACCACAACTTCTGTTTCCATCTCGAACCTGCAGCTGGTAGGCCAGGCCACTCCTTGCTGCTGAGCGCAGGTAGCACTGAATCATTGATACATTCATGTTAAAGCATCAACCATCCGAAATGATTAAACGAACTCTCTCTGAGCTGAATGTGCCCTTAATTCCTGACGCATAGGACTGCGCGTCTGTGTGTGAAATGATAATCATATCTGTATAATTGAACCAAATGATAATGCTCCCCTGGTAAAACAGATGGGTGAATCCTAGTGTGGTTCTCACACCAACAACCTGGGCTTCTGCTGTTCAGTCCTACAATAGCGTCCAGCCACATATGGATGTCCGAACTAAGCAGAGCTGTCAATGTGAAAATTTGTACATTTTATCAGTGGCTTTTGCAGATGTAGCTTAAAAAAGGATCGCTAAAGATATCTTTAATTTTTATGTTGGTGCATATTAAAATGATAATATTTGATTTTTGTTAGGTTCACGAACAAAATTTATTATTAGCATTTTTACTGTTTGTTGCCTCTTAGGATTTTGGCCATGCAATGCTTGCACCCTCTCTGTGCAGTAGGTTATCATTCACATTTTTCAGTTGAGAAAGCTGAGGCCACAGTAAAACACAGCTGCATAAGCCAGGGAACAGGAGAGCTCGGATTAAACTCAGGTCTGGCTCAAGCATGATGGCATTTGCATTCTTTCGACACACAGGGGGGCCACGGCTTCCATCTCCACAAGTTGGATTGCCACCGTGAGTACTATGGACCCCACCATGACCTCCACCACCACAACTACTATGCACATCCACGGGAGCGTGTCAGGATCTACAACTGTGGGTGTGGGTGTTACTCTCTTCTAGGATGCAAGAGCGTCTTATGCGGAGTTCCATGTTACAAATATAGTCCTGCACAGTTCTAATTTACAACTTCACGTTTGTATCATTAGCAGCTACACAAGGCAAAGAACTTGCACTTCTGTAAAAATCATGTGAAATAGTAATGCTGGTTGCACTTTATCCTGTAACGCCATTACTGTAGTTTTATACCTTTTCAAGACATCCTTGGAAAGACAGTGGGCTCCCTCCAGTGGAAGATTAGCAAAGGAGCCGTTTCCCCCTTAGAGCTAGTTTCCAACTGGCAGTTTAGTTTAGCCTCTTGTTACTTTATGTTTTTCTTCAAAGTCTACCAGTGAGAATCCTAGAAATCGAAGCATGTTTGTTGGACACTTTCAAGTCACTCTAACAAAGTGAAATGTTCTGTGTAAGCAAACCAGGGAAGGTTTCTTCCCCTTGCCTAAGCACTAGCTTGTTAGGAAATAAGATTATGTGTGTGTGTGTGTGTGTGTGTGTGTGTGTGTGTGTGTACATGTAAGATTCATAATTATATAAACTTTGTGCATTCATGTGCATAATTAAATACCTTAAGGTATCATATTTTTGTCTCCTTACAGCTGAGTCTGTAACTTATGTAATTCCACACATTTGAAAATCTGGTCTGACCTTTGAGTTACTATTAACTATCCAAAACTTAACCCTTACTCTTTCTATGACTTTTCTATTTGAGAAAAAAACAGTGACTAGACATCCATGCCTTTTTAGGTAATTAGCTTTCTGTCTCCTGTCATTGGTACTGTGTCTTAAAAGGTTTAATGATTTTCATAAAATGTTAATTCTATATTTACAAGAACCCAGGTAGGCTAGTAAGTGGAATGTTACAGATATGGGGGTCTGAGGTTTGCAGTTAGTGAAGAGAAAAAGTAATTTTAATGAAATTTCACATTAAAATCCAACAACTACTTCCAGAAAGAATGGATGTAGAAAATTGTAGCACTTTCACTAAAACTTTATGACATGCCTTCCTCCAGCAAGACTCCACTTCCTAAATGTCCCACAACCTTCACAATATTAACACCATCTAAGGATTCGAACACATGAGACTGCGGGGGACAGCTCACAGTCAAGCCATGACATTCACCCCTTGTTCTTGCATAGACTCATATACAATTCCTGAATTCAAACCACAGTAAATCCTTCTTTAAAAATCCCCATATACTATAGCAGTCCCAGCAGTCCAAAGCCTCCTGTAAAATTAAAACACAAGTTACATACTGCCAACATACAATGACACAGGGTAAGCATTCTTCAGATTTCTTGTCAAAGTGTGTGCTCAGCAGCATTTTGTAACTAATGACGAAGCTGTTCTACACTGGGGAAAAGTTCTTCTCACTAAGTTGTTGGTTTGTTTGTTTGTTTCCTTGCAGCAAATGATGTGCTTAGCTTTGGAACCCTGGTCAGTACTTCCAACACCTACGATGGGTCTGGAGTTGTGACCGTCGAAACTGACCACCCACTTCTCTGGACCATGGCCATCAGAAGCTAGTCTCAAGCCTGACTCCACCCACGTGCCTCTGCCTTACCTTATCTGCTGGTGGTTTATTGTTCCTTGTGAACAACTTACCTTGGGATGCAGAAATCCAAAGTTCTCCACGGGAAGCCAATGAGTTTTCAGTGTTAGATGTTGGGGTTTAGTTCAGCAGTAGAGCACCCACCATACATGGGCAAGCCTTGGGTTCAATCCCCAGCGCCTCCCAAAGATAAAATAAAGAAGGTCGTGTTTAGATATTCTACGCAATAGTATAAATTATATCTTGATTTTTTATAAGGGAAAATCATGTGTTATGGAAGTAAGTTCTATTACATTCAGTTGGAGAGCTGATATGGATTATACCATCAGCCTGATTATTTTTATTTAATTAATCATTCCATTTGTCTTTTTGAAAAATTGCTTTTAATTTTGAAGCAGCACAAACTTGGTTGAGGTTTTTCCACGAATCAAGCATGCAATGTCAATGTATCTGTGCCTCTTGCCCCAAATGCCCTTGGGCCAAAGACGGGGACCGGTTTCACCTGTTGGCTCACAGAAGCTGCTCTAAGGGGAGACCAGACACACCTCATCTAAGTAGTGCCTCCCCTAAACTTCTAAGCCCCTAGTCTAGAGCAGCCCGAAGGCAGGTGGGACAGTGGGAGGAGCATTCTGTCCACCCAGAACCCTCACTGCCCGCTCTGCTAAGCTCACAGACACCCCGGCTCAGAGGCGCCTCCTCCCGGAAGTCAAGCCCCAGTCCTACATAGAGTCTGCGCACGACAGGATCTCCTTTGTTCTGTGCGCTGCCGTCGGACTCGGCCCTCCCTTGCTCTGCTGCGCTGTGAGCAGCGCCATTAAAGGACCTGAATATCTGAACTGTCTCAATGGTCTCTTAATCAAACCTGGGAAAGAATCTTTATTATGTAAAACTAAAGCAACTGCTGCAATTATGAGGTATAAAAAGTCATGTGTGTGTGGAGACCTTTGTGGACAGGGCAAGAATGCAGATTTATTTCTTTCATTTTTGGGAAGCAAACAGCTAGCAGTTTGCTCTTCACTAGTCCTGAAAAAGACACAGATTCACCTGATGCCCATGAACCTGCGATGTCAGTGCCGCCCCATGCTTCTGTATGTGTCGACTGTGCCTTCATCATACCCTCCAGCCTTGCTCGCCACTCACTAATCCCGCCCACAGTCATGTTTCCCAAAGCTCTACTTGAACTGCTGAAATAAAGCAACCAATGGATTCAACGTGATTGAATCTGATGACAGGAGCTAAGTCAGCGAAGAGGAAAAAATGAATCTTGTCTGTCCTAAGGCTCTGCACTTACAAAGGAGGATACCCCAAACAGTGGCGTTCAAACTAGAGTTACAATGACCTGCAAGGAATACGGTTTGCCTTGTGACTGTTTATAGATACAAACACGTGTGCACACACACACACACACACACACACACACACACACAAATGAAGCCTTCATTTGCTCTAATAATTATATCTTAAATTGAAAAGTACCCAGAAATACATTTTAGATGGAAAAGCATCCATCAGAGAAGAGCTAATGTATAGTTGCTTTTCAAAAAATTGTTAGTGAGCATGAATATAGAAGTACAATATTGAATAGACACTAATTTCCTAAATTAAGAAGAAGAATACATTTTTTTAAAAAATGCATTTCCTTTTACAGATTACAAGTTAAGCCACAAGGCCAATCCATTCCCAGGGAGTCATACAAGAAGCGGAAAATTCCTGCCATACATAGTACTAGTCCTCCCTTTCTCGCCCACTGCTGATTTCTCTCATCAGTCATAATTTTCTGTTCTGCCGAGCGCCAGCCTGAGCTTCAGACTCCATCTCGGAACAGTTACTCAGGCAGATGTGATCAATGATGCTCATTGGCTCAGAGCTAATGTGTTATTTTACCACTGTACACAAGACTACTCTGCTGACAACCCAGGAAAAGGCCATAGAAACATCACTCTTGCTCATAGCTAATGGGTAAATAAATAGATCCAAGGACCTGTTCCCTGTGTGCTAAAAGCAAGGACTTTGTGCACGGTGAAACAGAAATGAGTTCCATCCTTGAAAATAACTTGAAAAACATAAACTGGGCCCTCAGCTCATTCGTGGCTGAGGAGTAATAGACTCTTCAAAACCAACAAGGAAATCTAAGTCATAATAGGCCTAAATCCAAATATTGAAAAGGGTTCACATAGAGAAATTAATAAAAAGTTACAAACAGCATCTTAGCAATTATTTATTTTGAAATACCATTAAAATCTAAAGACAGTGAACAGTTCATAGATTTGGGGAGGGCATAAGGGTGATAAACAGGAGAATGGGAGTGTAAAATTCTGTCAAAATTAAATGTTACCAGTCTGAATTATATTCATTTCATGTGTAGTTGCTTCATATTATAAACGCTCCCCTGAAATGTAAACCTCTCTGGAGAAATGCATGCTTGTCTCCCTTGCCGTCACTGCTGTGTTCTGCTCTTGCGATAGAGCCCTGCCTGCCACAAGTGTTCAAGGAAAACAGGTAGAATACAGCGGTATCCCTGCCGCTGGAGGGGTGTACTGCATTGCTTTCCTACTCCCTAAAAACCAGCCGGATTCCCCCATATACACACATACCCACTTAGGCCCTGGATTAGGTAGGTATTCCTGCAGCTTCTCTTCAGTGGGGTCTTCAGTCTTTGAGACAAATGTGTTCCTTCTGGATTGGACAAGCTCCTTTACCTCTCTGTTCAATCTCTTACCTGAAGTAATGTTCCAGGGCCAAGTCCAGGCTGACAGGCCCCATTCCAAAGCAAATATGCAGTGAGGAAGAAAGGAGACCCAGACGCCCAAGGACTTTGACGCGGCCTACAGATATGGGTCAGGGAAAGGCATACACTGACAAAGGTTGGACCAACTGTCCTGAATTAAAAGAATCAAGGACACGATAAAGCTGAGCAACATGCTTGATGGCTCAACAGGACAGACAGACAGAACAAAAAGCTTCACAGAAATTTGTCCAGGTTGGAAATTGACTGTCATGACCCACGGACGGGATATTTGTTCTTTTCAAAAATTTCAGGGACGTGACCTTTAATTCTGCTCTGTTCATTTGCGTGTGAATCTACTTGATCCCTCAAATTAAACCCATGTGAACTTAGTATTCTTAGATCATCAAAAGGTAGGTCTTCACTGAACTGCTTCCGCTCAGCCTCATTATTTATGTTCTCTAGTGAATTAATAAATCAGTTTTTAAAAACTTATCTGAGGTTGGGTGATTCACACTGATAACCCCAGTACTTTGGAGAGACAAGAATTAGGAGCTCAAGGACATCTCAGCTAATAACCAGTTCAAGCACAACCTCATCTATAGAAGACCATCTCAAAAACAAAAGTCAAAAAATGCATATTGAAAGAAATTTACTAAACTGTATCTTTGCATCGCTTTTACTATTACGGTTAGCAAATATTTGTGTAGATTCTCATATCATTAAGACAAACTCATCTGCCACATATGACAATCCCCCTGCCATGTCCCAGCCAGTACATTTTACTGGACAGCCCCAATAATTTTGGTATTACTTATAAATTTAAAAAACTAACCATCTAAAAATAATAGGTCTTTTAGTATTATACCTCTTTTGCTAAATACGTGAAAGACAGAGTAGGTTATTTATTAGGATAACATGAAAGCTTTAGATTTTTTTTACTATAGGAAATACATAAGTGACTAATGATATTTTCTACTACATCTGCTTTATTGATTTAAGAAACACCACTCATTCTGCTTACTCATGAAAGACATTCTCTTGGCCCCAATGGTCCGCATACTGTTCTTTTATTTCACTCCTTAAAATTCAGGAAAGTCACTATGAATAATGAGATGAAGAGAAATGGTGCAGAAAGCAGTTGTTGGGATCACTTTCACCCTGTGAATTTATTATGCATATTTTAAAGTTGACCTTGTAGTCCAAGTTTTTATTCAATTCCATTGCAAAGAATTAAGTACAAGGTGAGTGTATTTGTATGCCAGTGGCATTGAGTAATGAGATTCATGAAGAAAATGTCAGAGATTAAATCATGAAGATGTCATTAGATTCCGTATAAGATTAACCATAGGTAGGATAGAGGTTTTTGTTTTTTTTTTTGTTTTGTTTTTTTTTTTTACAAAATAAGCTTTTTTAAGTACATAAAAATTGCCCTTTAAAATTTTGTTTTAAATCTTAAAACATGCATATGCAAAGCTTTTTTATAGTCACTTCTCTAGGTCACGTGTTTAGTAGTTGTGTATGCATGTAGGTACATAATTAGTCACATTGACGTTGCTGTTACACATTCTCGTTTCAGAGGTCAACTGCTTTCCACACAGGTCACTGTAAATCTTCACCTTCCTCTTGGGTCCATGTCAGAGCTGAACCCTATGGCACTGAAATCAAGGCCTTAAGTAGATTGATTGCAAAGCTAGGAATTAGAGAAACCCCCAACTTGCTAGAGACCCCAAGTTGCTAGAAGCTTCATATTCTGGTCTCTCAAGCAAAATAAATTCTGGCGCCAGAGGACTTTTGTGGATATTATGGGAAGCATATTTCACCTGGTACTCAAGGTCATCCCTACAGTATTGTTATATTTGGACACAGCAAGTCCCCTGGCAAAAGAGGTATCTAATCCAACTCAGGGTCTGTGCTCTTGAAGCCCCACCCTCAAAATTAATCTACAGTAACTATTCTGAGTCCCAGGACATCCAGGATTGTATATCAATGTGATGCTTGAGGGAATGCACACATTTAAATACTACCTCTGTATTCGCTTTGTTGAGTTCAAATCATCACAAGCAATCTCTGTTGTTTTTCAAGGATTTATTTACTGTGGATGTGGGTGTGTGTGTGTGCACGTGTGGATGCATGTTAACACATGCATATATTTGTTATAATCCACATGTAGAAGTTAGAGGACAACTTTTAGGAGTTAGTTCTCTCTTCCCACAATGTAGTTTCCAGATCATCAGTCTTAGCAGCTAGGGCTTTGCTTTAAATTTTTTTGTAACATTTTTCTTATGGTCTAATTAAAAATGTACTGATAAGAAGGTTTTCAAAGGGAGAACAAAACAGGGTAGATCAGGTAATATGGGTGAAATCACTTAAATTCATTGTATTCATATATTGAACTGTCAAGAAAAAAAATAAATTTACTGATATTACATGTGTGCAGTGTGACACGTTTTTCTGGGGCTATGTCACATAAGCAACTGTTCATCACAGACAGGGATTCAGCAACAGACCAAAGTACACTTACACCAAAATCTAACTTGATAAACCAGTGAAATCATTGGAGTTACGAGGGTGGATGAGGGTTACTTACAGGAACAGGGGTGACTATATCACAAAAATAAATAAAATAAATCCCACTCCAGACCTGGGTAAAACTCACGGAAGTTGTACCATGGAGCTCTCTGTGCAGCTTGCTTGTCCAAGAATGTCTCCCTCAGACTGGGTTGGGTTTCTCAAAGTCTCTTCCAGACCAGTGGCCTGTTCAGATTCTCCTCTGGGCTGCTGGCTTGTTCAAGATTCTTCCAGACTTTCTGGCTGCCAAAGAGTCTCCTCCCCTCTTTATTTTGGGGAAATCCCAATCTTGTCAGTTTCAGGAATTTCCTGAGACTAAACAGCTGCTTACTTTATAAGCCTTCCTCCAGGATAGAATGTTTATAATTGCTACACAACCATCTTCCTTTGGTTAGACGGGAGGCAACTTCTATAATGACATTAAGTATGTCCAGCGGAAAAACTGTCTCACAATAATGTGGTGGTCTGTAGAGAACACTCAAGCCCGATATCTCCATTTCTTGAAGACGGATGCCAAGGGCATCCCTCGCAGTCTCAGTTGCAGTGTACCTCCTATTCCAGCATAGTACTATGTCAGTGCCAGCACAGATGCCAGCCTATGCTGGCATGTTGACCTTCCTACAAGAGTCAGGGATGGATCTTGTCCTGTCTCGAATTGGGATCAAGAGCAGAGGTGTTTTTGATTACATATTCCTTCCTGCTCTTTGAAAGCCATCTAGACATCGATTAGCACATCTAAGGAAGGACGGGCACAGAGCTTTGTCACTGTAATTGTATCACTATGTTCCTGACCTATCAGCAGCCTGTTCTTTCCCTACGATGAATGGGGCCAGCCGTTAGGGCCTGTTAATATGTCTAAGGATTGGCAAGGCTGTATTGTTGGTGTTGGTCCCACCTATTGGTGACCTTGCATCTGTAGTTTGCCTGCCACTATTGACCTCATCACTCTTCGCAGTGTACACACATCACCCCCTGTTTCATGGTATATAAGAGATTAGGTTCCATAATAAACTTACTTGGTTTTCGGTTTTTCCAAAATTCTTGCTGGTCCCCATCTAGCACACCTGTTATCAGGATTGCAAGTAAGTGTGCGGGACCCCGCAGTACTCACGTCTCTTAGGTGGAAGGAAGACTAATGGCTATCAAAGTGTTTGGTGTAAGGAAGAATGCAGTTAGAAGATACAGGAACAAATGTGGTCCTAGCTACATTCAAATTCTATAGTCCCAGGTAGGACTAACTAATGCACTGTCTTTTCATTATAACAGTAAGTTAAGTTTTAATAAAGAAGAAAAGATAGTTAAAGGAAATATTCCAAATTGGCAAATGCTTAAAATACAAGGCTGAGTGTCGTCTATACGACAGAAACTGGGGCACGACATTCTTTCAGAGCTTCTCTGCCTAGAGAAATGAATCAGACAGAGCTCTTCTATTTACACTGAGCTCCCACACAAGCATAACAAGGCTTTATCAAAAGCATTCTCCACAGTAAACTTTATTTAACACTAGTGGAATCTGTGGAAAAGATTCCAACATCTGAGTAACTTCCTTTAGTTCCTTAGACACTTCATAGGTTAATTTATGTCACCCTATATCTTCCCTACTATTTATGGAGTCCAAAGCTCAAACGGATATGTGCCCAAGGTTACTTGCTAGTCTTTGGCAAGAAGCATGTTTACAGAGCAGAAAAGCAGCTAGAATGGTCTGTCCTTGTATAAGCAGTTGACTTCAAGACTATGTCCTTGTAATTTTTCACTTTCACAAACATTGCAATTACATATATTTTAACAGGCCTAGGTCTTGCTCCATCCAGGATGAGCATCGTGGCTGACTTGGAACATCCTCTCTTTATGGATAAGTTCATCCTCACATGGATGAACGGCGCACACAACGAGACTGAGAAAATGTTTGACAAGATGTATTTGTGAAGAGGAGCTCTTAATATCCTGGAACACATTTAAATCCTTACAAACCTTCAAGCTTATCTTAAACACAATTCTTTACTAACCATTTCCTAACTAACATCTGACAAATATCTCTAATATCTTAACAAAGAAGTTTCTAACTTCTATTTTTTTTCAGCTTCAGTTAAAAGCAACCGTTTTAAAGCAAGGCTTAACATAATTTCCCTTGTATATCACAACACTACTACTCCAATTTCTTTTCTTTGCTTCTTATATTCCTTTAGTAACCTAGATTTCTGCTTCCTGGATAAAATCGTAACACGGAAAATAATAATAACTCCCTATAGGTCCCACGTCGCCTCACCTAGCGTAGTCCCCTCCTACACTGCCTTCTCCCACCTGTGACCAGAACTGAACTGTCCCCGTCTCCCCCATCTCTACCATGCCTGGTTGCATAGTTCTCTAAGAAAGACCATGTAGTCTGTCCTTCCCCTCTGTCCCTCTATAGCAGCCTCAGGATCATTCTCATTAGCATGGAAATTAGTATTAAGTTCATTGCTTGAGTGATCTAATTTACACTCCCACCTACTGCAGTAACCAAGCTGATTTAAGAAGTCATGTGCATCCCACTTCAAATTCATTTTCAAAGCATACTTGGACTCTGACCACTTCCCACCAGCTCCATGTATTCCTCTTCCCCAAGCCACCGGTGGCCTCTCCTCTCCTCACTGTTCTGTCTTGCTCCTTCTACTTCTCTTCCTCCCTGACTGTTGCCATCTCCAATGCATCCATTTCTCCACTTGAAACCCTGCAGTGACATAGTCTCTACAGAAAGCTAAATGCCCACGAAAGCTAAATGCCCACGAACACTTGCGTTGCCTGCACACTGGGTTCAGGTTTCTCTGCTCTCCCTGGAAGTCTTCAACTACAGTCAGTCGTGCTCTTCCTTAGAGTCTCTCTACATCCGGCACCCCAAACCCTCAAACCAACAGGTAGGTCAGCTGCTTGCAAAGCTGTCAACCTGAGTTTGATCCCCAGAAGCCCACAGGAAGAAAAGAACTGACTTCCAAAAGGTGTCCTCTGATCTAAGTTTCCCCTCTCTCAAGTACATAAAATGTGCTTAAAAATAAACATGCCCTAATGACATAATATGCATAATTTATGATGACAGAATAAATCCAATACAATACTAGATGCTTCTGGCTTCTCAATGATTCCTTCAGTAATGTTTTAAAAGTTTCAAATGAAACCTTATCTGAAACATTCCCCTGAAATGGAAATTGAGTCTTAGGCTTGATTCAATTATTAAATGCACTAAAATCCTTCTATGCCCATTTTTCTGCAGTTTTGGCAGCAAACTGATAACCTCGGGCAGTCTTTAATTAGTGCCCTTTAAAAACGGTTTGCTAAATTAGTCAACTATGAAATCACCTCACACAAATGATTAAATTCAAATTGCACTTCAAATCCATCAACTGTTTTTACTCTATGAACATAGCGTCACTCCAGGGTTGTTAATTGCAATGTTTATCTTCCCGTGTTCTCATACATACTCAGCCCAGTGTGCCAGCCAGCACATCTCAACCCCTGATGTTTTGAGTGGCTGCAAGGCCCTGGGTGTTAATGTTGCTATTCCCAGAAATGGTTTTACCTCCTTCTTGCACTCAGGAAAGACGTATTTAAAAATAAGCCTCCTTATGTCCAGGTATGTCACCCGTGCCAAGGGACAGGAAGAGACTGTGGCTGCCACGTCTAACTGGCATGACAGCATTGCTACCTCATCAGAGGCCACTCCCTCTTCATGCCCTTCACACCCGAGAAGGATTTGTGAAGCTCCTGTCACTTAGCAAGTGTGTTCAGTCTTATTTACCCTTCAAAATAAGACTTGGAGCCAGGAAATTTTAACTGCCAACCTTTGGTCTCATAGAGACCAGAGAACATCAGAGGCTTAAATAATGCACACGATGATATTGACCGAGAGAGAACAGATCGTGTGACCGGTCACCTGACCACACTCTCCCAGCATCATTGCTGGACCCATCTCCTTATTTGTCCTCCATTCTCAGGGGTCACCTCCTTCCAGTCTTCCCAGATGTTAACGGGCCTTGTCTTGCTTTGCCTGTCGCTCGGGCTCATGCCCACAACCACCCAACAAGTCTTGTGTTGTGTCCTCTCCAGTCCTCACCACACTTCAGCCACTCTGATATCCTGACTGAGCCCCCTCGGTACAGGCCACAGTGGCATTGGTACCCTCCACTAATCTGACTGCCACCTACAGAATCCAGCCTTCACCTGGGGGAAACAAGTGGACAGGGGTGTTGTCTAGGGTTCAGCATGTTAGGACTCCCCAGAGAACAAGCAGACAGCAATCAGGAGGGAAAAGGAGGGCTGGACATTCAGCTCAGCGTACCGCCATGTTAGTTATCAGGATGCCTCCAACATCAGCATGTCTGCATGGCTTTCCTTGCTTCAGTTGGCTCTTTGTGATAGAAGGAAGGACTCGAGGGAAAGTTAGCAGGTGCTCTGTTTGTTAAAATTTACCTTTCTACTCTATTTTCTTTCATATGAACCTCACACAGAGAATTACTTTCTGATAAAGAAAGCAGAGATTCTGTCTTCTTCAAAAATGTCCCACAGCGGCTGCCCTTGCAGGGAGATCCCATGTCTGCGATGGAATGATTTGTTTAGCACTGAAATATGCATACAGCAGCATTCCATCCACTAGGTGGCAGCCAGACCTTACAAAAATAGAGTGCAAGAACTCCACTTTCTTGCTCAGGTAAACAGTGAAAGTTACTACCATAGTGCCCCCCCCACCCCACTCCTGCTCCCCCTCCACACACACACTCCTAATCTTCAAATCCTGTGCAGAGTGTCTAATGGTGAATTACTGAGAAATTGGGAGTTGGAGCAAGTGGTTTTGTCAAAGTGGCAAACCTAAGCAAGCATCTGGGGGTAGCTCCTGGCAATCAGCTGTGTGAGTCCCACCTGCTCAATACTGCCCGCTTGCTGCAGTGCTGGGGCTGGGAAACTCAGACAGGGGGACCAAAACCAAGGCTTCCAGTTCAATCTCAGGGACCCCAAATCAACACATCATGCACACCATAGCGGCTTTTGTCTGCTCTCTACTAGCAACCTGTTCTCGACTGTGAGACGTGCATTTAAATTTTGGAAATAGAAACTCATATACGATAAGAAAAACAGAGGGAAGGAGACTGTCCCGATAGACCTCTAGCCTCCTCTTCACCAAATAAATCTTTGAACAACTTACAGAAATATCATGAAGTCAATGAAGTTAATCATTCTAAAGTCATGCTGGATGATAAGCAAACAAAACATCCCATGGGTCCAATAAAGGCAAGGGCAGGAGGTTTATCATCTAGAAGATGCGCTCTTTCCTGAGATGCGACCACTGGTCTTGTCAGGAAAGCATGTGGTAGAGCACCCAGAATAGGAAAACTATTCTCTGCTTGCAGATTCACCATTTTTCGTTTCAACCAGATTTCCTCATCAGCTTTGTCTCCTGCAAAAGTCAGCTAAGTCGGCCTGCAAAAGAGGTCACAATAGGTAAGTTCTTCCTCCACCAGCTGCAAGCAGTGAGCGAGTGACCAGGTGTGATGGGGGAGGGGCACAAAGGACACATTCATTATTTTGAGTCATAATGAACATTAAAAACAGTATCTCCGTAGGACAGCTGGTCTGAACACCTGGGGCTGGGCAGTTATCACCTAGAAAGTAGGTCAGGTGACTGTTGCTCAACACAGTATTCCTTCTAATATAAGCAAAAGTTTAAATAGGAGGATGAATGTCCACATACACTGCTGTACCTCAATCCTGTATCTACAGTGATTTCTGTCACATGTGGTGTTGATTCATCTAATATCAATCTCAAGTTCTTCCCGACATAGTGCTTCACTGGATTGTTTCTAGCCAGTCAGATTTAGCACAAAAGTAGAAAATTATTTACTAACTCACAACTGGAGAAATCACTTACAAGCGCGACTAGTTTCTAGAACTCTGTAATATGATAGGCACTGGTCTGCTCAGTCTATAAAGCACTTGAAATGTGGCGATTGTGTATTTAATTTGAATAAATTAGAACTGGAATATGCATACTCATGTATTAGTGTATTGCTGGACTGGACAGTACAATTCTAGAATGTTCTTTTCAGAAAGCATCAATAATGGGAAGGATGAGTTTCCTCTGTATCCAGACTTGAAAGGTGCCACAGCCAGAACTTTGATTTTCATCTGAATGCATTTCTTGCAGGAAATCTCCCATCTCTTTATCCATCAGTTCCTTTATTTGTACCAACACCTAAATCCAATTATGTGCAATTCAGAAGTCCTGTGTGGCAACATGTTAAGAGAATCTGGCTCAGTAATGCTGGAGCCTGGAGATCCTTCAGGGTAAATCTCAAGGTTACAGTCTTAGTAACCACCTTGGACATAGAGTCTCAGTAGGTGGTGTGTTTTTGCTGTTCACAGATTCCACACTTGCATGAAAACAGACAGGAGGCACACAGGTGCAGACTTACACATGAAATAAAAGAAGGGGACACTACCCTTTCCTCACTGAATGTAAGTTACTCTATGAGTTTGGACAGTCTATTCTTACATCCCTTGTCTTCCCAACTCTGTTCTAAAACCAGAAAAATCTCCACTATCACCGTCCCTGGTCTCAAATTATTGTTGGTCAGATGGGTTCTCTGCCCTGGACCCAGACGAGGGCAGATTCTCTGCTCCTCAGGTAAGGTCCCTAGACCATGTCCCAGGCCCCAGGTCATCTGTGTACCCCACTAGCCACTCTGCCTCTCTGCCTTGGACCTGGACCAGGGCAAACTCCTTGCTCCTCAGAATTCAACAGTGTCCAGAGAAAACCTAAGAAAAGCTCTAGGGGACCAACACCATTCATCTGAGAGCCACTAAAATCATCCCATCCTATGGGAGAGAATGTTCACATCCAGCTCAAAGATAAGTAAATCCTTTTCACAATCTTGTCTCTCTCCATTATTAGTCACTGTAGTTTAACATTTCAATATAAGCCACCCAAAAACCCATACAACCTCAGGGACTATACCATTCACCCTCACATATCACCAAGGAAGTAAACCAAAAAAGTGCACTACCATACTAATCTTTAATCCCTGTCTACTAAACCCAACTTAATTGATGTACTAAGAGTCCAATAGCCTCATCTAGGAAATAACACCAACACCAGACAAGCATACCCAACTCCAAGGCAAACACTAGCAATAACTACTCAAGTGTAGTAATACTATCTAATTCAGTTCAGCCAAAAACACAGAAACAAAAAGAAGGTCATAAGAGATAAAACACAAGTGCCCAGGTCATAGCACAAATCCATGAGAAACAAAAACCAAGAAAACAAATCTCCTACCAAAAGAATTAACCCCTTAATGATGGAATCCAACCAGAACAAACTCACAGGAAATAGCCAAGAAAGCTATACCCAAGGTAATGATTCTCAAAGCCTGGTCTTTGTTATGATCAAAACAATGAAAGAGGAAATCCAGGAGGAGTTAAATAACTACATCAACCACTTTGAACAGGAACACAACAGGTACTTGGAGGAGATGAGAAAAGCAGTTGAAGAAACAAAAATAGGCATAGAGCAGTTAAAACAATCTCAAGCAGAGTTTAAAATTGAACTAAAAGACAAGCAATCATCAACCCAGAACTCAACAGAGAGTCTTATCAGCAGAACTAATGAAGCAGAAAATAGAATTTCAGACCTTGACAACAAAGTGGGAGAACTAACCAGTTCAATGGAAGAAGTTGTTAAAGCCAAAAAGATAGTTGAGAAGAATATTCAAGAGTTAGGGGACACCTTGAAGAAATCTAGCATGCGCATTCATGGAATATCAGAAGAAGAATCCCAAAATGCCACACCTGAGGAAATTTTTCAAATTATGATAAAGGAAAACTTTCCACATCTAAAGAAAGAGAGCCCCATCCAAATACAAGAGGCATTCCACACCCCAAACAAATATGACCAAAATAGAAACTCACCACAGCAAATAATGGTCAAAACACTACACATACAAGACAATGTGCTAAGAGCTTCAAGAGAAAAAAAAAGTCGCTTTTAAAGGTAAACCTATTAAAATAACAAATGATTTTTCAATGGAAATAGTAAAATCCAGAAGAGCTTGGAGAGATGTACTTCAAGTATTGAATAAGTACAAATGTTAACCTATGCTGGTATACCCAGCAAAACTATCAGTCATGATGGAGGGTGAAAGAAAAATTTTCCACCATAAAGGCAACTTGAAGGCTTACATGACCACCAAACCAGGCCTTAAAAAATGCCAGGAAAAATACTCAAGCTTGAAGAAAAAAACAAGCATATCCAGGAGGACAGAAGGGAAGTTTAAGACCACCAAAACTTGCAAGCTAAATAGTACATTTACAAAAGTCACTAAACACAAAAGAAAGTTTAGGAATTAAAAGTAATCTCTCCAGTATAACACTAAATGTCAATGGAATTAACTTACCAATCAAAAGACACGGGTTACAAACTTGGATTAGAAATCACAACCCATACATCTGCTGCCTTCAGGAAACACATCTCACCAAAAATTTGACCAAAATGGTCAAAAATTCTTCATGTTAATGGAACCAGGAAACAAGCAGGGGTAGCAATTATGCTATCTGACAAAGTGCGAAGTGGACTTCAAACCAAAGAAAATCATAAGAGATACAGAAGGATACTACATTTTAGTCACAGATACAATTCACCAGGAAGACTTCAGAATATTGAACATATACGCACCTAATATGGGCTCCTCCACATTCATTAAGCAAACACGACAATGCTAAAGCAAGAAATCAATCCCAAAATGATAATTCTTGGAGATTTCAATACTGCACTCTCAACATGGGATAGATCAACAGGTCAAAAACTTAACAGAGATACATTGGAAGTAAATCGTTGGTTGGATGGAACTTGGATGTGTTTAATTGTTTACAAAGCAACAGTTGTTTGTATTTTCATGTTTGTTTACTGCAGTGATAACTAACATACAGGTCAATACCTCTTCCACATTAATGAGATGTTGCTATGTTTAAACAATGGCATTGAATAATGCATCCACCCAACATATAATAATTGCTCTGCTAATATTAACTGCCTCATCCATGAAAAAAAAGTGCATATCTATGCAAATAGTATGTCCTCCTCCATCCACAGGCATGATGCTTTACCACCTACACGGCAAGTTAGCAAAAAGAATTCTAAAGCATCTGTGATGTCTGCACAGAGTGGTGGAAAACAACTGCCCTAGTGGCACTGAAGCTGCTTCTTCCAAGCAGAACCAGGACTAAGACCAGCCTCACATTGTCCTTCCATGTGTGCACACGGGCCTCGCTTCATGATTTCTATGTGTGAATGGTCCTTCACCAAGTGGCCCAGTCTTATAATAAAAGCAAAGAAAAGTCAGTCAGGCACATTCAATCTGTAGTCCCTTAGCTACACACATCCCAAGAGGAGACCTGCAAATGTAGCCTCACATAGATGCATAAATTACTTAAAACATTCTGAGATAGCTTTGCAATTTTTTTTGTACAATTTGATCATATGGCTCTCAAGTGGAACTTTATAGATAACAATGTCCTGTTGTGATTTCAGGAGGTTGGACTGACCCGCCTCATCTGCTCTCTTCCACGTTCAGAGCTATGCCCTGATTATTTCACAAGTCATCTTCCTCCTCGAGCTCATCTATTAACTCCATGCAATTTCTTTCTTTTTTCCTTTCTTCCTCCCTTCTTTTGCTGGGGCAGAAGGACCCTTTCCCTTCAGTCCTCATGAACTTGTTTTGTTGATGGTACCCAAGAGTCCTGTGAGATGGAGACAAGGCCTATAGCTTCCCTTTCTGCCACTGTCCTCCATGCTTGGAAGACTGCCTAAGTTACCATGACACCAGTTCATGAGAAGACAGACAGAGTGCTGACTTATATGTAGAAAAACCTCACTAGGTACCTGAACATGAGACTAAGACATTTCAATTGTCAGTTTTTTTTTCTCTCCTGCGTACATTAAATAGATCCTCTGAAAATATACTCACAATTTTGGATCTGTTGTCCTCTGGATGCTCAAAATAAGAAAGGGGGGAAATCTAATTTTTTGGTCACCATGACTCAGTCCAAGAACAAGATGTGAAAAGGCAGAGAGGATGGGAAAGGGGCCTTTACTGGGATGAAAAAGCCATCAGTGGACTGGAAAAGCAAGTACCAGGAAGGAGAGCCGTGCACTGCTTCCATAGAGAAAGGATGCCCGATCGCTTAGCAAATGTTCTGTTTACCCTGGCATGAAGCTCACAGACTTAGCAGAGAGATACAGACCAAGACACCAGCTGTCTCGAGGTTAATGTCAAAGCATACCTGGCCTCTTCCACATAAGGGCTAGAACCACGGAGGAGCTCTCAAAATAGCACACTAAATTTTTTTTTTTCCCAGTGCTGGGAAATACAGGCTAGAGTCAAAATAAACGAAGTTGGGGGAGCACAAAGGTATTTCTCACCCAAGTGTGTGAGCCTGGATTTGCAGTGTACCACAGCTGTCAAATACATGGGAGGCACTCACATCACTGCCTGTGTCCTGTGGCTGCAAGACGAATCTCCCCTCAAAGGATGATGAAGAAGGAGGCGGGACGCTGTGCACGCCCTACGGCTGCCTTCACGTTCCGGGCCAGGGGAGGAAATCCCACCTGTTTCTTGCTTGGTGTTTCACCTTCTTGTAAGGCTAAGGACAAATTAATGATGTAGATTTTTTTTTTCTCCAGAACAAATGGTACTTTTTCACCTCTGAGCCTCCGATGATTTGCTGCAACCATCTTCTCAGTTAGAGGTCAGGAATCAAGTGGAAGCCTCCATGTCCACCTTTAAAATGAAAATCTATGTAGAACACTTCAGGGTGAGAAAAGACATAAACATTAGCAATCTATAAACTATAAGACAAAGAAAATGCTAGAATACTTTTATTAAAAACAAAACTGTCAGTGTGGAGGAACTCAATCTTTTTCTTAAAAATCCACTCTCCTAACTTTGCTTGCCAGACAGAAAGTGTATAATCACACCGCTTGAGCCAGGGGAGAGAACAATGTAAGAGTCTCTCCCTCTCCCTTGCTCTCTCTCTCTCTCTCTCTCTCTCTCTCTCTCTCTCTCTCTCTCTCTCTCTCTCTCTCTTCTCTCTCTCACACTCTCTCTCTTTCTCTCGCTCTCTCTCGCTCTCTCTCTCTCTCTCTCTCTCTTGCTCTCTCTCTCTCTCTAAATGGAGAGATAGATCTAGAGTACAAAGCAGTCTTTGGAACCTTCAGATTTGCAAAGAAAGATGCTTATAAGGGATCCTAAGGGCTTCATCATGATGTATCCTAACAAGGGAATCGATAGATTGCCACCATCGCCATTCTGAGCATACTGTCCTCGGAGCATCTGTGAGGCAGGGGCAGGTCACTGAGCGAGCTTGACTTGGAGCATGGCTGGACAATTCGCCTTAGGCAAAGCCCGCGGCACTTCAGAAATGGAAACCCAGTCACCCTTGACCAGGACTCAGGCTATTCCTGTATCAGGCACCTGTGGTCACAGTCATCGCCCGCTCTAATTGGCCAGGATATGTTCTTCCAGGCATCTCAGACCCCATCACGCAGGGCGACAGAGCCCAGCTTCTGAAAGTAGAGCTGGCCCTCAAAGGCGGAGGACTAGCAGGGGCATTTCCCTGATCTCCCTGATGTTATCTCAAGTGACTAAGCAGAGCAGCCTGTGGGAAGACTCTGTAGTAGGGAAAGATAAAACCATAAAGTGTGATGGATAAACTACAAAAAGGAACAGTGGAGAGAGTCAGATAGCCTTTGTGATAAAGCAGGCTTATTGTTTCAGGGAAGAGAAAGGAAAACCCTGAAGAGACAGCAGAGAGAGGGTTGGCAGCAGGAGTTGTGAAAGATGAAAGGCATGTTTCTCAGGCACAAAAGTAATCAGGGCAAAGAGCTCTTGCACCACCTGCAAAGATAGTAGATTCTGGGATTTCCTCTAGAAGGTAAAAAATCAGAATAGATGGGAAAGCAGAGAGAGAGAGAGAGAGAGAGAGAGAGAGAGAGAGAGAGAGAGAGAGAACACATGCCAGAAAGCCACAGCACACATGTAGGAACCAAAGGACAACTTTTGAAAGTCAGTTTTCCCCTTCCACCCAAAGTCTTGAACTCAGATCACCAGGTTTCTGTGGAGATGTCTTTATCCACTGAACCCTCTTATAGGCCCCTAACAAAGTCTTCAACACTCAGGTCACTTTTAAATTACAGCACATTATTTCCATGTAACCCATGCACATCCTCCTGAATACATCTGCTCTAAGCCATCTGTAGACTGCTAGGAACTCCAAATAAAATACAAACGTTACGTAAAGATTTCTCATACTATGCTCTCAGGAAATAATGGAAAATGTCTCTGTACATGTGCATTGCAGACACTGCAGACTTTAAAATATTTTTATTCCAGTTGACTAAATCTGCAGGTACAGAATCCATGAACACATGATCGTAAGTGGGTATGCATGTACATTATATGTACATATATCTGCTCCTTGACCTATAACACAGTTCCATCTTAAAATGCCCTTCATATATTAAAAATATATATCTGCATGAGAAAGATGGCTCAGTTGATAAGGCACTTAAGCAAACATGAGGACCAAAGTTCAGGGCAACGGGTATCAGGAAGATATGTGATTGTAACTCCAGTGCTCAGGAGTCAGAGACAGGTAGAGGACGTTCAGGGAAAACTAGCTAACTAGACTCCCTGATCGGCAAGCATCTGGGAGACCTGCCTCAATAAACAAGATGGAGGACTGAGGAAGACACTTCCTGTCAACTTTGAGCCTCCATACCCATGGGTACATGCCTTGCACACATACACACACACATTCTCACACATAAAACACATACGTACATGTACACACCACACACACATGCAAAGAAAGAGAGTATTTGAAAGTCAAAATGCATTTAATACGTGTAACTTAACTTACCAGCTAGCGGCACTACAGGGTACTACTAGCTGTTTTCCCTTATGATTGATTGCATATCTTGCTGGGAGCTGTGGATCCCTGCTACGTCCCAGAACCATAGAGTCTCATATCTTACATTGCTTGCCTGGGAAAGAGATCAGAATTCAAAGTATACTTTATATGTAACACACATTGCTTTCACACAATTAGAAAGCTGGAAATCTTAAGTATAGATGAGCGAGTACAAAATGTGAACACACACACCACTATGTTCAGCAAAGTAAATTTCACAATGTCAGGCATTTAACAAAATATTTCCAGGCATCCAAAGAAGCAGGGACCTATGACCTGTAAGGAAGATGAACGTATAACTGAAAGGAACAGACTCAAATAGATAACGTCACCAAGATCAGTATATAACTTAACTCTACTTATTCAGGAAGGCACAGAGAATATATGCCTGGCAGGACTTGGAAGATATAACCAAATAGCAAGAGATAACAAGTCAATCAATGCCTGGGATTATAAATATAGTAGATAGGATTTACTAGAACCAGAAAAGAAGAAAGGATGAGAAAATGAAACACAGAGAGAGAGAAAAAGCTGAAAATTAACATTAAACATGAGTGAACTCTATGACATCTTTGAAAAATTAATATAAGTAAAACTGGAGTTTTTGAAGAAGAGGAAAGAAGGAGAGAGAAAAAATAGTTTATGTGTACACATGGGTGTAAGTAGGTATGTGGGTGGGTGTGTCTCTCTGTGTCTCTGTGTATCAGAGGGTGCTGTGTGTGCCTGTCGAATCCCAATGATGACTTGAGAAATCATCCTGGATTGCTCAACTTTTTTTTTCTTCTTTGCTGTGGGGTTTCCCAGGCTCCACCTTCTAGGGCTGGAAGCACAGACCACCACCATTTTTGCCCAGTGTATTTTTGTAGGATGTTCTGCCTAACCCCTGAGCAATCTCCTCAGCTCTATTTGAAAATACATTTGAAGAAATAGATGAAAGATCTCTCAATCTGACCAGAACTATAAACTTACCAAGGGAAGATGATAAATGAACTCCAAGTGAACAGTGTATGAAGAATGTTATAGGGTCTTCAAGATAGATCAGTGGCTAAAGGTGCATGCTGCAAAGCTTGAAGATCTGAGTTCAGTTCCTGGAACTCTCATGGGTAGAAGGTGAGAAGTTGTTTTCTGACTTTCACATATGACATGTGTTCCACAAGATAAATAATTAAAAGAGTGAGAGAGAGAATGCTAGAATGAAACATACCATAACTGCTTAAAAGTCACAGTAAGATAGATGGTTTTAAAATGGACTAGAGATTTAAAAAGTTGGAAAGCATCCATGCAAGAGGAACAATGGAAAGACTGGTAGCAGACTTAGCGAGCAATGTAGACAGAAGACAGAGCGGCATCTTTAAAGCTCTCAAGAAGCAAAGTGCCCACATATAAATCTATGCCCAGCTCTTTCAAGCGAAGGCTGAATAAAGGTTACTTAGATACATTAAAGCTGAAAGAATGCATCAAAAGACTAACTACAAGAAAAATTTCTTCTATAAGGAAAATTATATTTCACGGAAGTCAAGGAATGAGAAGCACTGCAAATGATAAACACATAAGTGTAAAATACAAGTCGACTTTTTCTTACTTTAAATGTATTTTCTAAGGCAGTGGACTGTCAGAAGACAAAATGCTAACACTGTGTCTCAGGGTTGTGACATGCACAGAGGCCTTGAGACAGAGCCTTGTACTGCTATAAGTCAGCTCTGAGGTTTTTGGGCTCGGTGAAGCAGCATGATGTCACTGGAAGGGAACCTGTGTAAGCCAAGCAAATACCCTGTAAATCCTAACACACTCCCTTGAAAATCAACGAATGTTACAAAACAACTGTGTAGTTTTAACAAGCCAACAAGGGAGATTAAAAGTGAACTAAAATATCCAGTGACTCAAAATGAAGCATGAAAAGAGAATCCCAGAACACATGTTCTGGATGGATAACAAATACCAAAATTAAATTCAAACCCAAACCTATCAGTGATTATCTCCTATGCAAATGAAGGAAGAAGCTGTGGAACTGAAAAACAAAACAAACTCCTTAGTCCCCACAAGAAAGCCTCTCTCTCTCTTTCTCTCTCTCGCTCTCTCTTTCTTTCTCTCTCTCTCTCTCTCTCTCTCTCTCTCTCTCTCTGTTAGTGCAGAATACAGAAGCTAGGGCCTTACACATCCTAGGCAAGCTCTCTACCACTGAGCCACATCTTCAACCTCAAGAAAGCCTCTTGAAACATACAGTTGTTTATGTCCATCAGTGAACACTGTGACAGTCTAGTTCGTGGACCGAGAACTTGCTACTCTTTTCAGTCCCTAAAAAACCGATGGCTTCTGCTAACAACAGGCTTCACCTAGAGTAATGCCAAGTGTCAAGTCCCACTGCATTTGCTACAATGGGACCCAGAAATGCCACATTTCATTCATAGCTCCCGATTCTGTGCTTCTCAAAATGCCCAATAAATACTTTCATTAATCATCCTAAATTAGTACCTTGTAAAATACCTATTATGTATCAGACTCTGATTCACAAGAAATATGTGTCATACATTGAATCATTCTTCCAACTAAAAGGCCCATATTCTTACTCATTCCTGCATCTATTCAACAAGTAGATAACCCTATAATCTAGCCACTGCACCAGCTATATGATGGTATTCCTGGGCATGCACCAATAAGACGAATGGGTAGAGTTTTTATACCAATGGAACTTAAAGCAGCATAGAGGAGAATGGCAAATTAGAATGTAATTATATATGCAATGGAAAACCATGAGAAAATATTGGGTGGTGGGTGTTACATAAATAATAAAGCAAAGGAATGCTCATCTAAATCATGACCAAGCCACCAGAAGAATGAAGAAGGTTCTAAGCGAAGCACATGAAAGCAGTTTGGTTCAGGTGTTTAGACAAAATTTGCCCCCAGAAATAAAATAGAAAGGATGAGTTGGAAGAAGCTAGACATGCTACAGAAAATTTTACTTTTCCTCTCAGTACATTGGGAACTAGTTCATTTTTATACAGAGAAAGAAGACTGACAAGTCACCTAATTTGCATTTTAAGATTCTTTCTTGCAAAGCTGTGGAGCAGGAAGAATGGTGGTATAGTAAGAGAAAAACAGAAGTATCCCAAGGGCATGTTTCTGTGCCCCGAGGACTAGGAGATCAAAGCTCTTTAACTGATGAAATACAGAGAGAAAAGAGTTGCATATTTGGAGACAGGAATCAGGAGAAAAACCTGAGAAGCTTGAAAAATTTGAGCGCTATCATTTCTCCTGAGTTCAAACCAACAGAGAAGCTAAAGAATTCACTGTGCGTGGTGTGGCTGCTCATGCGTGTAAACTCAGCGCATGGCAGGCAGACTGCACTGACTTAATTGGAGGCCATTCGGGCTACAGGCTGAACCTCTATCTCAAAACAACAAAAGGGGAGGAGACTAGATCTAGAGTGCTATGGTTGGCATTCAGAAGGAATGAATTGGAAATGAGCCCCCCCAATCCTAACATGGGCATTTAATAATGTCTAGGGTAATTAAGTTCAGATATGGCTTTCTCCCATCTCTCTTGGTCTCTTCTCCCTCCACTGAGACCCCCCCCTCCACGAGTGCCCGGGGAATCTTCTCCCTTGCTTGCACCAAATTAATAACACCTTCAGCAGCCTCACCTGGAAAGAAGATCAGCCAGAAGCCTTTGCATAATGAAGAACTGAGCCTAGTAGCCTATCCGGTTCTATGGCTTCCTGACAGCAAATTGAATGACAGGTTTGGCAGGTGGACCTCCCGGGTAATCAATGTGGTCTGTCTGCTATTGTTTAGCTTCCTTGCTTCACAAACAAGAAGCCTTCCTATTTCGCCACCACCACTCCTCAGGCTGATCTACTTGATTGCTATCAAGCAAGGGAGACATTTAAAGACACAGTAGGTCATTGACCACTGTAGAGATCTAGAAGAGTTACAGTAATTTAAGTGGAACCAAAGGCTTGTCACTTCATAAAAACTGACTGTAATGTGACCCTACTTCTCTCTCTCTCCATCCTCTCTCTTAATCTCTCAGTTTCTCTCTCTCTCTCTCTCTCTCTCTCTCTCTCTCTCTCTCTCTCTCTCTCTCTCTCTGTCTCTCTGGTGGACTCCTGGGTCGTAGGGAACAAAGAGAGTGTCAAAGCTTAGGAGAAAGAGTCTATACCCTGAAAACAGGACTTTGGGGACCATGATCTGGAGAGGAGAGCTCTCTCTCTATGTCCTGAGCCCCCTGTGAACAGCTAAGGTCACAGACAATAACCTGAAAGATCAGAAAGTCTTTACAACCCCTGGCAGAGACAGCAGCCCTAGGATGCTAAAGGAGCAAAACCCTTCTCAGGGATACTTCCTGCTTACTCCAGATGTCCAGCTGGACTGCCAAGCACATGGCCACAGTGTTCTGACTCCTCCTGATGACACAGCCCGCCTCTGCCCACCTGTGGCAGCAGGGCAGGCGGCTTCTGAGAAACGAACAAGCTCCGTGTGGACTGGATAATAAAAAACAAAACAGAGATTAGTAACCCAGAGGAAGATTTGGGAGGGGAATAGGTGGAGAGAAAAATATAGACTCTTGGATGCAAATTGGCCTTTAAATTTTGTTTAAATGTAGATATTAAAAATACTTTTTTTTCGGGGACTGGAGAGGTGGCTCAGGGGTTAAGCCTCTGCCTTGCAGGCAGAAGGTCCTTAGTTCGAATCCTAGACCCCACGTATAAGTGCCAGGCGGAAGCTGGGGGCGACCTGCGTTTCTGGTCCTGGTAGGGTGGAGCCTGTGAATGCCGGGGCAGAGTAAACAAGGAGATGGAGGCGTCCATGGTGGTTCCCGAATTTGCCTGTGGTTCTACACACACACACACACACACACACACACACTCACACGTGCACACGCACAACTGAATAAAAAAAAATACTTTTTTTCCTCCCCCATATTTGTAGGACAGTTAACTACTGAACTGCTACTGTAAATTCCGGAGAAACACTTTAAACTGTATGTGGAATGGGATTTTAATTGATTAGAATGTAAAAAACCATAAAGGCAAATGTACAACCATGATATGCACTTAATTGTTAATAAACAACACTGTTGCATAAATAGAAATAATAAGTTTTCCATTTCTAATTATGCATTTCTGTGACTTCCCTAACATATTTGCATTCATGCTATAAAACATATTAATATTTATTGTTTTAAAAACAAACTAAATACAAATATGCCTACTTGTTTGGGTCCCTGTTAAGGAGATAAAATTTAAATCTCTATTTGAAAGTTATTATCCTAAAAATTAATATTACCACACCCAAAATACAGTATTTAACTTAATTTGAAGAGTTACATTTGTCCATGTCTAAAAGAAACAAACTCATGTTCAGAATATAGGAACCAATTTTTTTTCTTTATTTGGAAACCATAAGGGATTCACAGGCTATTATAAGAAATAATAGCATACTGTCAATTCAACTTCCCCCATGCTATATCTTGCAGAGCCCTAGAAAAGTATCAGTCCGGAAACCCACAGACCTTGCTTAGATTTCACACTCATGTTTGAAATCAGTTCTGTGTAACATTATCTGCTGCATAGCACTGTGGACATGTCAAGATTCAGGACAGTTACATCATTGTTCACCCTTTCACAGTCATCCCTCTGTTCTAAGACCCAACTCCCTTGCATGGTTATCAACATTTGATCAATGACCAATTATTATTCCATAAATTGCTGGCTCTCCACGTCACAGTTTGTACTTCAGTACTACAGGGCTAATAATAGAACTCTAAAGAACTGTTATGAGAATAAATTGGTGCTTTTAAAACTAGTAGAAAGTGCCCAACACATATAGATGGATGCCATCCTTTAAGAGCTCAACAGGCCAAACTCTGAGCAGGTCAGTCCATTTCATTAAGTGATGTAATGCAAATACAAGCCCGGTCCAGGGGAGGATGGATATAGCAATGAATTCTGGATGCACTGGGCCCCATGAAAAACAGAATATCTGGGTTTAAACTGTAAGTATGCCTTTGACCAAACTAAAAAGGAAGGAAAGATGTGGCAGGCTGATAAATCAGCACCCGCTTTGATGTTGAGGCAAGCGTAGACATAGGCCGTTTGAAGAACTGAAAGGTGAAGAGATGTGAGAAGATAGAAGGGACGGCGAGGAGGAGTCAGCAAAGTGTGCAGGAAAGTTGGGGCAAGGTTTCCAGGAAAGCTGGAGGGCTGTCCTGCAATTAGCATCCCAGTTTGTTGTGGATCCTGGAGAAGCCTCAAAGACAATGGAGAGAAGAAAATGCTTCCAAACCACGCCCATAGGAAGAGAATGGATGGATGTGAGTCTTTTCCAAATGATAAAGGAGAAGCATTGTCAGTGGAAGAAGCATCACATTGACATAGCTGCCACTCTCACTAGAAGCATCAAATCCTGAGCGTGTGGGGCAAGGACATTTAAGTTAGAGGAACCAACAAGCCAGGACCTGTTCAGGCCCTGCCCAGACAGTGCCCAAATGATCCAGGTGTTGTCAATGCAACGACTCAAACCATCCAGTCACGAGATTTCCAGAGGAAGCCGCTGGGCGAAGCATGGGCGATTCCTCCTTTCTCTCCCCACCAGCTTTGGGTCCACAGTGGTCATCTGCTCACTTGGCCATTTGCTTTCTTCAGGCTCTGGACATGGGGGTTCTAAACATGTGCCTGCCTTAGTTCCTCTTTCCTTCTCCTAAGTGGCTTTTCCTGACCGCTGCCTGGGCTTCTCACCCCTGATATTTGCTGTGACTTTGGCCTGTGGGTCGACACCTATGCAGATTTCCCACTGTCTTTCCCAACTTTTGTTTCTCTGGTCCACGCTCTCGCGGTGACCTCGGGTGTTGCACACAGAACAAGAACATATAGGTTTGAGCTTCTGCTTCCACCGGCCATCTTCTTGCGGTTATTTCTCATTAGAGGAAAAGGATGAAGTGCTTTTTCACTTACCTGAATGACATGGTTAGTTCTACCTGGATTGAAAAAAGAGAAGGAGAACTTTCCAGAAGCATCAGCTCTTTCTTTTGCCCTGTCATCTTTGCAATTGAAAAACTCTTGGTAAGTGGGTGATGACAGTTTATGGTTTTGCTCTCAAAGTTAAAAAAGCAAACAACTTAAGAGAGAGAGAAAAAAAAAACCTTTCTCTCCTTCCAAATGAAATTGAGTGTATCGGCTAGTCAGAGAAGATCAAGACGATGAAATGTAGCTGAACAGAACTTGGGAATAAACATCCTTAAAAAGCCCTAAAACAAGGCCTTGCTGCCTCCCACATACTTAACAGAGATGTTTTTCTAGTCTGCGAGGGATTTAAAGTTCCAGGGCATAACTCCTCTGCTTCAAGTTGACCCATCCAGTATTACTAACACAACATCTACCAAGGAAACAGAGACGGATTTTCTCCCAGACCTCTGGACATCCTAGGCAAGACACAACTGTCACAACAGACACATTTCTTCACACAGAGCATGAAGTGGGGGAGAGGGGAGATAAAAGTCACAATAAATCAAGTTGCTTAAGAGCCAAAAAAAAAAAATTGACTTTTTCTAATTTTATAGCCCAACCTACTCCCAACAAATTCATTTATGTGCTTGGATAAATAACAATGCTTTCAATTCTCTCAGACCCAACCCAAAGCCATTTGTGCAGTTAGACCTCATATCTTTTAAAGTTTTGCATAAAGGTACCATTACTTTTCTGACCTTCAATCGGGAATACAGTCAAAGGAAGAAAAACTACATTAAATGAGGATCCAAAAGGAAGGTCTATGTTTAATTTCATATGATACTATTTAAGAAGTTAATGGTGTCATACTTTTTTTTATATGTGTGTATGTGTAGGGAAGGCTTCAAGAGGGCACGTGTGTGCGTGTGTGTCCATGGAAACCCAAGGGTGCCCTCCCCATTAACGTGGGATCTGGGGATTCCAACCCGAGTCCTTTTGTTAGCAAGGCAAGGCTTTAACCACTGAGCCATCTCCCCAGCCCAGTGTCCTACTTCTTACTAAGCAGATACCTCAGTAAAGGTGAAATGTCATTGACCTTCCCCATACGGACCACCTGCATCTACTGCCCACACTCCCTCCCCCGGGCTTGTTTTGTTTGCTGTGTTCCTGGCAAACCCAGGACCTTGAACATGCTGAGCAGGCACCTTGCGTCTCAGCTGCCACCCCCAACCTTTTCCTAGGATGGCTTCAACTGGTTTTGATTTTTGAAATGACCCACAGCGTTTCAAATCTGAGAGACATCCCTGAGAGTCTTATTCAGGTAGATCATTCTGGGCCCTCCATGGACCATAGAAAGTCGTATTTCAGGGGGACAGCCAGTGAGTCACATTTGAAACACATTCCTTCAAGCAACCCTGGTTCTGGGTGAGTTTGGGATCATCTTTGAGAAACATCATTATCAAAAGAGATAGAAATCTTCTGGACACCTGAGTTTGGGACCCAGAGGGGGTTGGGCTTCAGAGCCTTGAGAAGCCCTTTTCCAAAATTAGGGAGCTCAGTCAGTATTCAGGCAGTGACAAGTCCTTTGAGGTTTTTTGTTTTGTTTTGTTTTGTTTTTAGCACACTGTGATATTGCATCACAGTGCTCAGCCCCATCCCAACCCCCCAAAAATCTTCCATCCTGGCCCAGGAAAGACTCTGCTCCTCTGGGCTCCACAGCTGTCCACCTACTGCACTTTCCACTGAGTCACAGGTCACGTGATATAGACCTGAGCCTGTCCACAGAACGTTCTAATCTGTTTCCACCAGTAAGCGGCTCTGAGCAAGGACGGCATTTCTCTCACCATGCCTGCCATACGGTAACGCTCCTGGAAAAGGTTTTCAGTCATGTTTGTGTTCAGAAGTTATTTATATTATGTGGCAGAAGAAAATTCCCACCACCTTTCAAAATCCAGTGTGTGTGAGATAGTTTCTCAAGGCAATTTAAGAATTGGGGGAAAATGCACCACAGTTGATTATACAGCAAAGTCCCTGGTGTCCAAAAGCTTTTAAATCCTAAAATTGAAACACCTGAACTATGGGTGGGACGGGACCCCACCCACTACCCACCACCGAGCTCCAAGCACCTGCCTGTGCCTACTCAAGCCTGCAACTCGATATCCACTTTCCAACCCTCCCCCCCGGAAAAAGGGAGAAGCAATAAGAAGTTTACAATTTTGATTCTTTTCCTTAAAAAGCAACAAACATTCCATGAACTAGGAATCCTAGTGATTCACCCCAAATAGGTCACCCCATAAGAGCCTCTTTCAGAAAGAAAGAAAACTGACATTAAATGAGCAAGACTTCCGTAATCCGAGGCTAGCTAGAACTTTCCTCTGGTGGCCCCTGGGAGTAGCTATGGGCCTTATCTAAATCAGTTCCCCTACTTCTACCCACCCCAGCTTTTCCAGCTTTGCCCCTGACATCTAAGCAAGGCTTTGTACATTAAGGACCTTTTACAGTGTATGTCGGGGGGCCCATGAATGGTAGGAGCAAAGAGGAGTCAAGACAGCCAGACATTTCGGGGCGTTTCCCTTGAGTGGTGGTTCCAGAAGGCGTCACGTGAAAAGATCAAGTGAAAACCGCAATTCTGTCCACTGCGGAGCGTGTGCTGGGGGGCAGTTGAGCACCCCCATAAGAGGCCTTCTCCTTCTTCCCAGTATGTAATCCCCTGCTTTGCATCTGCGTGATGGGGTGATGGGGGACCCGCATCCAACAAGCACTCTTCAGGGCTGGGGGTTCCAGAGAGGCGCAGAGGCAGCTAGAGGCCCCTGGCTTGCAGCCCCGCAGGTGCGCTGAGGCCTCACCCTGGGATGTGGTTGAGGGGCGCAAGCGCAGCCTGTGCTGGACTCCACACACCTGGCGGCCCCAGGAGGCTTCATTAGCAGCATCTGTGCGGCCAGGCCATGGCAGACTGAAGCCGACGAGTCGTGGGGAGGCCAGGGCATGGAACCCACGGAGAATCCAGACAGGAAGCCGAGGGGTGAGCGCACAGGCACACGGGGGGGGGGGGGGGGGGGATGGAGGGGGGTCAGGGAGGGAAGGGAAGGGAGGAGGGAAGGGAGCCCTCAAAGGGGCTGGTTGAGACCTGGAGACCAGGTTAGCCAGAACAAGTGCTTGGGCTCTAGTGGGGAAGGGAGATGACATTACCACATCCTTCTCTTTGGGGTTCATCTTCCAACAGGCTGGGGAGAAAATTCTGGGCACAGAACCCACTCAGAAACCTAGCCTGGGTTCTGATAGGGTCACAGGCAAATTGGACTCCTAGGGCTTGTGTTTATTGAGCACTTACTCTGGGTTTGCTGCTGCCCTGCAAACTCCCCTAAAATGCCAGCGTGCTAGTCTGCCCCTCCTTCTCTACACCCACATCTGCTGCACCCCCACACCAGTCCTGTAGTCTCAGACCCCCTCCTGCATGCGGTTAGTTCTGTTGTGTATCCTAAGAGACAGCTCTTGCTTTTTCTATTGTGACAAAGCCATTCCTTAAGAGGCAAATTCCCAGGCAGTGCCTTTAAAAAGAACAAAGGCCCGTTCCTGTCTCTAGTTAGGGTGCGTTTGCAAACTTTCCTGATTGTAGAACACTGTGCAAGTGAGGGGAGGGGTGAGGGCACCACTCGCCCTCTGAGGAAGGATTCCATATGGTGACTGACAGTGCCTGGGCCCCGGCTGTCCTAATCCCTGTGTGATTTTAGGCTGATCCCTGGCTCTTCCATCCTTGTTTTTTTCCTCTGGGGAAACTGTTTCCTGGCATGGCATCCTGGATGCGATGAGTACTGTGCTTAGGTTTAGAGAGTGCTGACTGAGTACCCAGGTGGGTGCCAGCTGGGAGAGCTTTAGGGTTGTACAGCGCCCCCCTTCCCCTCCCCCCGGGTTTTAGTTCCAGATGGCCCATGTCCTTACCTGAAAAAGAAGACTGTGTCTGGATAGAAGGAGGGAGGGAGAAGAGAAAGAGCAACACTTGGATTGAGGCAGGTTGGGAGGACATAGGGAGGTCGAAAGATGATCTCCTTCGATGCTCTTGCCTGGGTTACTGGATACCCCCCTCCCAGCGAGCAAGGTTGCTTGGTCCCTTCTACAGGCAGTTTTGCCTCCCCCTGGATCTATTGGAGGAAGATCCAATCTTCTAAACACCTGAGATCCCAACAGTTGTATATTGAAAAACATCAAAACAAGGGACCTGTTCCTCAAACTTGCACTGCTAGTATCTAGGATTTAAAAAAAAGAAAGAAAAACAGTCACTTGGGCTAAGCAGGCAAAGGGAAGCCTAGGCTCTCTGAACAGATCCACTGCAAAGTAGAAGAGGCTCTTCCTCCTGCCTGATGTTGAGGCCCAATGGTTTCCTCCCCCTCCCCAGGCCAGAGCGCTGCAGACAAGCCCCAGGCTGCTGGTCTGCAGTCAGAGCGATCCCTGCAGGATTCAACCCCGATGAGTAAGGATGCCCAGAGCAAGGGGGCTCAGCTCCCCCGGCCTGACTTGGGACAGAAGTCACTGTCGGAGATCTCTGGGGGTCCACAGAGGACTGATACGTGCAGAGCGTGCTGTGCCCCCAATACCAGGGCTCACCCCAAAGATCCAGCACCAGCTGTATGCAGCCCCCAATCTCAAGAAGGTTGCCCCTTCCCAGGGAGAGAAATGAAAGTGGAGATACCTGTTTCTCCAACTCCTGGTAAGCAGGGAAAACAGTTTAATGTACAGTTTAATGTACCGGGTTTTAGTTCCAGATGGCCCATGTCCTTACCTGAAAAAGAAGACTGTGTCTGGATAGAAGGAGGGAGGGAGAAGAGAAAGAGCACCACTTGGATTGAGGCAGGTTGGGAGGACATAGGGAGGTCGGAAGATGATCTCCTTGATGCCCTTGCCTGGGTTACTGGAGACCCCCCTCCCCATGAGCAAGGTGTGGTCTCAACGTCATCTTCAAGAGTCCCTCACCCTGTCTGTGTCACACACAAACTTGTCTCTTCGGATTGGGCCCAGGCACCAAACACCTAGCCAATCTCTTCGGTACCTTGGCTCAGAACAGTCAGGATGCAGAGTCAAAGAGGGGGTCCCCAGAAGTGACCTGCCAAATTCGGAAAAAGACTCGAACCCTGTATCGCTCAGGTCAGTCCCTAAAGGTGAGAGGAAGGTTTCCTTAAAAGTGGTGTTATCCTGAGAAAGGGGGTGGGGTGTGTGTGTGTGTGTGCAGTGAATGCAGCTCCTAGAAGACCACCAGATGTGGTCAATCACTTTGTCCTGGATGCCTTTCTTGGTCCAGGGCAGTGATGACGACCTCTGACCCCTGAAGAGAAAGCCAGGCTGATGTGTCAGATCACACTCTGCCAGAGAGAAGGAGGGCCTTGGCCCATGAGGGAAACTAACTGTTGGGGACAATGGTTCCATTTGCCAGTGCTGCCCAGTAGGCAGCTCTCTTTCGTGCCATGGTGTTTGTAATCTTCCTCCAGACCAGCTGGAGGAGCTGGAGAGGATATTCCAGGAAGACCACTATCCTGACAGTGACAAACGCCGGGAGATTGCCCAGATGGTGGGGGTCGCCCCCCAACGCATCATGGTAAAGGAGCTAAACAGACAATCGGGGTTGTGGGTGGAGACACCACTCGCTGGAGGACTCTGAACGCAGGGCACAGCAGGCCACAGCAGGCCACGTGCTCAGCCCTTGGTGGGCTTAGAGACTGAAGAGAGGTCCCAGAGGTAGGGGTGTCACACCCATCTCCGTGAGGAGGTAACTTTAGCCATTAGAAGTTGAGGGAAGACACCACAGAGACCTTTGCATAAAGCCGAGCAGACCACGGAGAGGCATCTGACAACTGGTAAGATGTGGTCCCTGGCCATGTACCCGAGTCTCAGTCTCTCCTACGTTCTCAAGGTCTGGGAGTCCTTGTCTCTGCAGGTATGGTTCCAGAACCGTAGGGCAAAGTGGAGGAAAGTGGAGAAACTGAATGGGAAGGAAAACAAGGAGAGTCCCACAGCCCTGTGCACTGCCAGCAGCCAGTGCAGGTAAGAGCGTCACAGGGCAGGAGTGGAGCCCACACGGGGATCCTGGGATCGGGAGAAGAGGGACGGAGGCCGCGCATGAGTCGTGGGGTTCTTGGCTGGTTTTTACAGGGATCTGGATTGGGGAAGCCTTCTTTCTCCTTGCACCAAAACTGGTCTAAATTCAGAGTCTTTTTTTCCCTCTACGTCTAGCTCCACGTCTGAGCTTCTCTCTCCTGGACCCACAGACCCAGAACCTGGCAGTGCCCCTCCAAAGCCCTCTCTGGATACAGTTCCAGGTAAGCACCCCGTTAGAAGGCTTTGCTGACACAGCAAAGACACAGGCTCATTGCCCCAGAGGGCGCGGTGGATCCAGCCCTGCGGCGTGAGCATGCCTACCTCCCCATCTTAACCCTAGACTCCCTGTTCGCCGTCTTCCTCTAGGACCCTCCTTGCTGCTGAACTCCGACCAGACTCTGGCCCCCATTCAGCACACTGAAGCCGCTCAGAGGGCGGAAATGGCGCTGCCGCTCTTCAGCCCTCCGCCCCTCCGCAGGACCAACCTGCTTCCTCCGCTGGGTCCCGGGCCCGCTCCCCAGGGGACGCCCCGGCTGCTGCGGGACCTGCCTGGGAGCGACGGCGCCCACAGGGACGGTCCCTGTGCGTCCTGGGGGAACAGGTACAAAACCTAAGGTTGGGGGTGAGTTGAGGCATCGTGCAAGGGGGTACAGAAGGGTAGACATGGCAAAGGAAAGGGCCGAGTGGAACAAGTCTATGCGTGGAGGGGAGGACTCAAGTACATTTTTCTTTCTTTTTCAAGTTTTTTGTAATTTAATCTTTTCCTAGTTGTATAAGCATATCGAGTACTTATCCCTGCCTCCCTCCTTTTCCCCCTTTCCTCCCCACTTCTCCTCCCTTCATCATCACATCCTTATCAATCCATCCACTTCCTTCCACCCCCTGCCTGTCCACTTCTATGGGTTCCCTCTGGATTGTCTACTATTGTGGAGGTTAAGATCCCTGTGGTATACCAGGCGACCCCTTCCTCAGGCCACCCCATTGATAGGGCCACTCCCCTTTACCCATCCAGTCTTAGCTCCCAAGGTTTCCACTGCATGTATTCTCTCTCCTATGATCCTCGCTAGTCTGTGGGGACATGTTCGTGTGTCAGTCATTAGGTGGGTCTGGTGAAGACAAGTTTCACCGCAGTTAGTTCCTGGATGCAGCAGCCCTGCCTTGAGTGGAATGTCTTGTTCAGTGGTGGACCTTAGGCTCCAATCTCACCGCACCCTCTTCTGGAAGGTTCCCTAAGCCTTAGGAAGGGGAGAGATTAGGTTGGCCTGATTCTGGGGTAAGCGTTACAGGGTCGTGGGTACTCTGCCTGCTGGCTGGTCATTGTTGTCCACTTCACTTCTCCTCCGTTGCCTCAAGTAGATTTTGACTGGAATGATCTAGGATAGTGTGGCAGTAGAACCAGAAGCAGAGGGAGGCCGGAGGAGTTGGGAGAGGAAGAAGAGGAAGCTGCAATAGTGCTCCAAGTAGAGATGGAGAGGAGAGTGAAGCACCGTTCTCGGGGTGGTAGGTATGAGGGAGTCAGCCTTACATCTAACTACTCTTCCGTTCCCCATTAGTATCACGCCACCATCTACCTACTCATATATGGAAAACCTGGAACTTCCGGATTACCAACTAAGCAGCCAGATAGGGCCGCTGCAGTTCTCCCAAGCTCCATACACTCAGCTCTTCCCGTCCCTTCAGCCTCAGTTTCCATACCTGCCCCCTTTCCCTTTTCCTACGTCAAGCTCAGTGACATTTCTACCACCAGAAGACCCTCTGTTCTCAAGTCCTTTTGGCCCCAGCGGGGGCCCTTCACAAGACTATGGATTTCCCTCAGGACCACCTGCTGGGAATATGGGTGAGTCGGGACTAGAAAGGAAGGGCCCCCGCCTTGTGATTAGGGATGGGGAGGAAAGACAGAGAAGAGATCATTCTCAGATGGTAAACTAAGGCAGGGTGTGCGTGATGAAACCAATCTATCACTAGTTCGGTCCTTCACCTTCTGAGTTGTTGAGCCTGGCATAAGAATAATAATTTTATGTCACTGGGGGGGGGGGTTGGCGAGCATTAGAATTCATAAGTGCACAGAGAAGGCTGCAGTTACTGTCATCTCTGTTCTGAGCCACTGGGACTTCTGAAATTCCCAAAGAAGCCATTCATGAAACTAAACACTAGCATGAGGGGGATGAAAGTCATGGACCGGTGGGTGGCTCCTGGTGTCCTCAGCGCCTGGGCGGGACAGCACTTGGCTTACACCCGTGTCTGTATTTCCAAGCCACAGCCCCCAGGTCCAGGAGTCTGCCTTGCTGGGAGGGAAAGACACAGCTGGTGTCCCACCCAGGCTTGCCTGGGGCCCCTAAGCTGTGGTTGCCGTCGGGGAGGGAGAAAAGGACGCTGTTCCACGGCACGGTAACGTTGGAAGTTCTTGGTCCCGTCGCATAATCCCCACGCTCTTTGACGCTGCAGGTCCAATCTCCTGGAGTGACCCTTGCTTGCCAGAACTGCCCTTCGCTGGTCCGTTCTGCTCCCAGGCTGTAGGACACCCTTTGGGGGGAGATGGCTACTTTCCCGACCTGCTCCCGACCACTCCACATGTTCAGGCTGTGAACAAACAGCCTCCGTCAGGCCTCAGTGGGTTGCGTGAAGCCTCAGGACCGGGACCGGCGCCTTCGCTCAGCAAAGCGCAAGAGGAACAGCCCGCCTCTTCCCTTCAGCAGCCCGCCTCTTCCCTTCAGCAGCCCGCCTCTTCCCTTGAGCAGCCTGCACCTGAAGAGGTCAGAGACAAAGACAAAGATGCACATGCTGTATAGTGGGGCTAAAGAGTTAAGAGACGCTCAGTGGAGGGGGCAGGATTGGACGGTTGGGACTGGACTTGGGGTGGAAGTCCAATGTTTCCCCAGTGTGGCTTGGGGGAGGAAGAGGGCTGACCCCACACTTTCCCTCCTCATTTCTCACAGTAATTGTGAACAGAGAAGAGCCATGTTATTTCAATATGTTGTATCCATTATGTGGTTTCCTTTCTTTCCCGGACACCAAGTCAGTGTCCATTATATGCAATTAACCAATATACTCTTGAGTGTTTGTGTGTGACTGGAGACTCAATTGGACTTAACCCCAACACAGATCCCACTGGGCACAACTGTGTGGTCCCTGGCCTTATCCCCGGACCTGTCTTTCTACTAAAGGAGAAAGTGAGCATCTTGAGCGTTTCATTTACTCCTGCTATTAAAAATTTTTTTCTCCAAGTCCAGGACTCAACCTGAGTCTGGGTCTCTCAGTAGAACTTGGGCCCTGTAGGAATCACACTATGAGAACAGTCCAAGAGGATTGGAGCTACTGGAGGTCAAGTCTCTGGTATTGTAGATTATATTTTCCCCAGAGCTCCTTCTTGGGAATCATAGGAAGGATAGGAGGAAAGAATGAGGGGGTGAGGTGAACGTAAAGAGTACGGCAGGTAGACCATGCTCTCCTGCACAGGATGATGCTAAGTCACCTGATCTCTGAAACGCAGACCTCACTATCCCACAATGAAGAACCCAGGAGTTTTTCTGCGCCCTCCCCCCCTCCATACCCCAGCTTTCAGAAGTACCAAAAGACATATTACTGGATACCTAGAGAGATTTTTTTTAATTCCACCCTTTAATTCACCTATAGATAGCAATTTCGCTGGCTTTATTTATTTATGTCCACCCTTTGAAGTAGGGAGTTAATCAGGGAGCTATGGTGATAGATCGAGGTATGGAAAGAACAGGTTAAGAAAGGAAGAGCACTTTCCTGTGTTTGAACAATGGGTGGGGAGAGAAATGGGGTGCCTGTGTGTCAGCACCTTGCAGATGGAATTCACCTCCACATTGAACTTCAGTAGCTGCCTTTTCTTCTGTGGTTGTGGTGAGACGAATTGGGCAGGTAACAAATTCCTAAATGAAGGACCCAGCATTAGATCTTGCTTCTTCCATGCATGAGAACCTGCTTTAGTTTATAAAGACAAAAAGGAAGAACATGGGTGAGCACAAGGAGAAGAACAGGGATGAGTGTCAGAGAGATGGATCTAGAAAGGATGAGAAGCATGAAGGAGAGTGCAACTGTGGAACAGTCAAAAGAACGACTGGGAGATGGGCAATAGAATAAAATCTTCCCTGAGTTTCAGCAGAAGAGGGAAAGTGGAACCTAGATATGTAGCCTTAAGACAAAGGGACCTAAATGTCTCAGGTCAGAATAAATCATGAGAGAAATGTAGGGAGAACAGGGAGATGTCGCATGAAAAAGGAAGTGGGGAGAAAGCTGGTAGGACAAAGGGAACATGAGCAAAGAAACACATAGAAAGTTCTAAAGGTCAATAGTCAGGCATTGGAGAAGGCTGGCTTGAGGCAGTTAAAAGATAAGATAGGAAAATAAATGCCAAGCTTATGACTCAGGGACTCAGGAATGCACAGGAAGAGGACAAAGAGGAGAGATGTAGAAACAGAAGGGGAATATAACTTGCCTATATAGGAAAGCTGATTAAGAGTGGAAAGAATGTGAGGGAAGACAAGCGAATCCTGGAGTAAGTGTGGGGAGATGCACTGGGACATGGAGAGAAGAGGAAGGCAGAGATAAGGAAATGGGGAGACTGGTGTGGGACAATCAGAAATGAAACAGAGAGGAAACAACCACTAAAGAGTAGTGGGAAAGAAGGGTGAATGAGCAAGATGGGGAGCAGGAGGAGGCCCTGGACTGTAAGGAGTTCAGGGAAAGACTTGTGGTCGAGTGGCAGCTGGTGACAGATGGACGATTGCTATGGTTGTAGCAGATGGGAGGGGAGTTTCTAATGGAAGAGAGTTTCTAATGGGGAAAAGAAGCAGAACAGACACAATATGATATTCAGAGGGGGAAGAGTCATTATTGAAGAGTGTTACTAAAATTGAGTGATGGGAGGGAAATAGTCATGAAGCAGAGCTAACTCTTAAAGAGCCAGATCGGAAGTGTTGTAGAACCTGAGCTATGTGTCAGCATGTGACTAGATGTTGGCTGACATAAGTGACAGATGTATAATAATAGTTGGGTGTAAGATAATTGCAACCATTATGTTTTTTTATTTTAAGTGCTATTTCTTAGGATTGGGTTACTAATGTATTAAATCAACTGGTATGGAAATTACTGATATGGAAAGTATCTTGTACTCTGGAAGCTGATGGCAGATGCGGGGACCATTTCTCTTTTCCTTCCAAGTGTTTTTCAGCCATGATTTGACCTTCCTTGTAAGTAAGGGGTGGAGTTAGCACCCAACATCCATTTTCCCTGCAAAACAGAGTTTGGACTTGAGGGCTGTGCATCCAAATCATTTGAATGATTATTTGGTCTACGTGTAGGTTGGGTGTTATTCTGAACGTCCAAAATATTATTTTTAGAAAAATTTCAAACATTTCCCATACATTAAATGGATATTGATTTATATCCTTCAAAACAGTTCTCACTTTAACATCCATAAAAGGAACATGACTTAAGAATGGAAAATACCTATCTTAATTATACAAATACCCTTGTCTATTTTTTTTTGTGCCATAGCATTTTATATCTAGGGGTTATATATCCACAGATTCAGTTAAATGCAAGTCAAAATTTTTAGGAAAATATATTTGTCCTGAACATGTATATATATATATATATATTGTCACTTCATGAAAAAGAAGAGTACAACAACTATATATAATAGAAATCATATTGGATATTATGAATCATCTACAAGTTATTGTAGATACCCATAGGTTACATACAAATAATGTGCCATTTTTTCTAAGGGTCTCAAACATCCACAGATATGGGCTTCCACAGGAGTCCTGGAGTTAATTCCATGCCACCACAAACCAACAGTGTTTAATACCTTCTCTTTACCATTGTAATTACTATCTCTTTGCAGCAGACACTGGAGGGGACTGACTTGATGGTTAGGGAGACAATTGGACCACAAAGTAGGAAAATGAATATAGGCTTATGATTCAAGGACTCAGAAATATAGAGGATCGCACAGGAAGGGGACAAGGGAGAAATGCAGAAACAGGGTTATGTTACTTGCTACATATGTAGGAAAGTTTAAGGATAGCAAGAGCCCAGACATCCTTAATTTAAGGGTTAGAATGTATCCTCCAAAACACTGACATCACGTGATATATATAAGAAGACATGTGTCCTTTTTTTCTACAGTCTCATGAATTCATAAAATGGACAGCCTAAATGAAGATATATAAGGGGAAAGTCTATGTTTTTTCCATCAAGACACTTCTATGTCTAGTTGGCTGCTAAGCTCAGGCTTGGTAGAGCATTCACTGACTAGTAATGCAATTGTATAAGATCATCATATACATAAACTTGAAAACTGAAGGGTGGTATGCTTCAAGATCTATTCTAATATGCAAATATTAGATTTAAAAAGTGTCAGAAACGTATCAACATTCCCCATAGACTAGCAAGGATCTCAGGAGAAATAATTTCAAGCATAGGATCCCAGGGGACAAGGGATCAGACAGGTAGGGGAGTACTTCTATCAGCATTCATTCCAAGGAAGGACCTTTTGTTCTGCCACAGGTCCTACCACAAGGCCTGAACCCCCACTAGAGCAGATGATCCCAGTGGGAATCTGGGACTCATATACAAGCTGATGGATAGGAGGGTGGGAGAGAGCAGGTTGGATCCAGTTACAGAGGGGAGAGAGGAGGAAGGAGGATGGCAAGAATACCTACACATTGAGCTTGTATAACTAAGAAAAATTTTAAAAATGTCAAACATTAAAAAGACTCAAAAGTAAAATAAGCCAATTGAGAATGAAACAGACAACATGATAACCTAAACAAATAAAATAGTGATCATTTCTCAGAAACGCAGAAGCTTAGAGGTAGAGCAAACCTTACAGTCGCCACGGCCAGCTCTTGATATGCCAATAGTTCCTCCGTACCACCATGCGTGGCTCTCCAGTGTTCTACTGTCTGCTTCTTTAAAAGCCAGCTATGTCTATGTACATGTCTCTCACACACACCAAAACCCACAGGATATTTTTAAATTTATCTTTATGCTTTCGGAGTTACATATCTGAATGCAGTGAACTTGTTTCATCCTTTGTGACCCAGTCCCAACTTCCCCCCTCTTTTTTCCACTCATACCTTCCTCCCACAGAGTTTTGGAGCAGATTTTCCATCGAGTTCTCCCTTTTACTAAGAGGAAATAAAAATCTGCATCTGTGAATCAACCTCTTGTTTTCCAAGTAAGGTGCCACAAAGAATAAATCTAACTTTGCAAAGGTGGAGGATTAAGTCGTTCCCTTGAAGCCTTGGGTCGGAAAGCCGGGCCCTCCCGTGGCTTGGTCTCTGTGTTACCTTCCACTGCACAGGTCTCTTTAACAGGCAAATGTGAGTTTGTCAATTTCCTTCTGAGAGTGTCAGAACCTCATCTCACCTCTGCTGGAGTGATCCGCAGCTGCTGGACATGGACAGCCATCTGCACCAAGTGGGTATCATACCAAGGGGGTCTCTACTAAAAAAAGAAAATGAGTGTAGTGCAGTTTGTTTTAGCTTGGTTCTATAGCTTATTTGAGTGTGTGTGTGTGTGTGTGTGTGTGTGTGTGTATTAGAGGGCACTGTGTGTCTCTGTGGAGGGCCAAGGGTAACTTCGGGAAGTATCCTAGAATGCTTCTATCGCCCCTTTCGCTTTGCGCTGGGATATCTCAGGTTTTGACAGCCAGAGCCGGAGGTGCAGACTGCAGCCATTTCTACTTGGCATTTTGATGCAGGATCCGGGATCTGAATTCAGGTCTTTCTACTTGTGAGGCAGTCATAACCTCTGAGTCATCTCTCCAGCCCTGGTTTATAGCTCATTTATCATCAGCTATGATCTCTAGCTTTGATGTGAGCTACTTTGAAGATTGTTGTTTCTTACTTTACACTTGGAAAAGTGACATCTTGAATCTAAATATACAAAAACTTGCATTGCTCTTTTTGGTTTCATTCTTTTTCACTCTGTGAGCTTGTTGAGACGTTCTTAAAGAACATCACCTACTTTTTATAAGCAAACCATTGATAAATTGCTAAATAGGATATAGGTCAGTACATGATTTTTTGACTTTCTCCTTGAGAATACACCATGGATGGATACAGAGTTAAGTCAAATACAAATCTTTACTTACTTTGCCATCCTAAACTATCCTTAACTGTCTCCTACAAGGAGAGGCAGGGTGGGGACAACTGCTTTTACAACCCAATAAAATCAAAACATATTTTCTGTATAACAACCAGACAACTGAATATTCCTGTAGACCTATCTATCTATCAGATGTTGTTGGTTACACATAGCTTGGACTTCGGGAACACCTACTGTCCTTTATGACTTTAAGTTTTATTTTTTGTTAGTGTACAGCTTTAGGTTTCATTATGGTGTCTTCAAAATGTTCCTGTTAATTCTCATTTCTCTTTGTCCCCCCTCCTCCCTCTGTATCTTTCCACCCCATACATTTCCTATTTTCCATCTCACATGTCCTATTGCCCTTCCACCACAGCTAGCACCTCTTTTCCCCTCTTGTGGTCTCCTTTCTAGTTTCATCTTTATACACGCACACATGTGCGCGTGCACACACACACACACACACACACACATGCACACACACAAATATCTAAGCAAGGATCCATATATAAAGGAGAACACTCAATTTTTGTTTTTCTGAGACTGGGTTGCCTCAAGAGAATATTTTCTCTATTTCCTAATAGAACATCTTTTCTATTTTCCTGCAAACTTATGAATTTATTTTTCTTTAAAGTTAAATAAAATTCCCTTATTTTGTTCTTTATCCATTCTTCTATTGGTAGACATCTAAGCTGTTTTTCATTTCCTTTCTGTTGTGAGTAATGAAGCAAAGAACATGGATGTGCAAATATCTCTGCGGTAGAATATTAAATCCTTTGGATGTATTTGCAGAACCCTTTCCTGTGTTCCCCTTAAGCTTAGGAACACTACTGTGACTATCAATCCCTAGCCTCCAAAGATCCTAGTGCCTTTAGTCCATGCTAGACTTTGTGGGGTCAATAATGTGTTGGACATAGCGCAGGTCATGCAAAGTCCTGTTATGACTGATTCGGCCCTAACTTGTGTGGAGTATCTTGCATATCATTACTCCTCCCATCCTTGTGCTCTTACAATCTTACTGCCCCCTCTTTCGCAAATTTCCCTGAGCTTCAGGATGGGGAGAGATTAGGCTGGCCCAGTTCCAGGTGGTTGATACTGAGTCTCTGATGTTCTGAATTATGGTTTGTTGATTTTTTTTTTTTTTAGGAAAACTGAATTTTCTAAGAAACCTTCCATCATTGTTCACACACTGTCTTCACTGACTAAGGGCTCTTCTATTCCCAGACCCTCACCAGCATTTGTAATCCTTTAATTTTCCTTGATTTTATGTGGTTTTAAACAAAAATTAATTTTTATAAACCACATTTCAATAGCCTCTTATGTAAGTCCATGGTAATTTTACATTAAACTTATTTAAATTTAGCAATCAGCTCTTTAGAAATTAGAATATGAAATTATATTAAACCAATCCTTTCTCTTTTATTCCCCCCAATCCTCTCTTAGTTGGGGTTTGAGTTTTAAACCCATTGTTTTCTTACTATTAACTTTTTTCCTGAACATTCTATTTTCTGGAATTTTATTTTCCTTTCTTGGTGTAAACAGACTTGAAGTAAGAACCATCACCTCTCCTTAAGGGAGCTCATTTCTCTCTTCCCTGTCCTTTGCAAACACAAGTTTGATTAGACCTCTGGAGCCATTCTAATTTGGAAAGTTCCTGAACTTTCTCCAGATAACCCTCCTTCCTTCCTTCCTTCCTTCCTTCCTTCCTTCCTTCCTTCCTTCCTTCCTTCCTTCCTTCCTTCCTTCCTCCTTCCTTCCTTCCTTCCTTCTTTCCCTCCTTCCCTCCTTCCTTCCTTCCTTCCTTCCTTCCTTCCTTCCTTCCTCTCTTTTCTTCTTCATCTCTTTCTCTCTTTCCCTTTCCCTCCCTCTTTTTCTCCCTCCCCCTTTCTTCTAGAGACATCAAGTTCTGGTAGGCCTTAGGGCTCTGGTTCACAGCTCCCTCACCCAGACCTTGGGGCAAACATTTTCCAACCTCTCTCCATCTTTGCCTCCCCATCACCCTTGAAGCTCATTCTGTAAAAGCTCCATCTCAAAGAGTTCTTGGGACTTTGTTGCTGGGCACAGCAACATTCTTTCCTGCAAACTTCAGAAAGAAGAAAAGACAAAGGAAACAAGGAAATAAAAAGCCCGGTCAGGGTCAGTACCTCTAAGCTTTCATTTCACTACAAAGTTTGTTCCACTAGATGGCAACGTACCACCAGTTTCTCAGAGAGCCTTAAAACTGGTTGTTCATATCAGAAAGCCAGGGTGGATTTTAACTCAGTTCTTTCCCAGGAAGCCCAAAGCCCCGTCAAGTCCACTGATAGAAGGTTTAATTACTGAAGTCATTCACGTTGCAGTTTGGTTGCTTTCAGATAACATATAGGCTGTTCAGTTAAAATGGAATTCCACATGAACAACAAATGGTATTTTAGGGTGCTCCTGTGATTTTGAGTACCCTGGACTTTTATTTGCTTGACCTGGGCAATCTGGTTGTAGGGCTTTGCTAACGATAGCTATACCGTGAAAAGCTTCACGGTTCAAACAGGGATTCCTGGAGTCTGCCTCTGTTCTGTTCCCAGCCTTCCTGCAGGTGAGTCTTAGAACAGCCCCGAGTCCATTGCTGCATTTCCATCTTCCCTTTCCCCTACATTTACCTCCTTACACACACATTTTCTAACATTAGCATTCTCCATGTGGGCTCCTTTGGTCTTAAAAAATTCATCTACAAGTCTTAAGCCTACCCATTCCTATGATCATTTCTGCTTTCGTTATCTGGATATTTCATATGGTTTATCTCATTGTATGACACAGCCTATTAGAATTTTTTATACTTTTTATATATTTTTATACTTATTTGTGTGTGTGTGTGTGTGTGTGTGTGTGTGTGTGTGTCAGAGGGAACTATATGTTCCTGTGGAGGACCAAGGGTGACTTTGGGAATCATCCTGGATTACTTCTACCTCCTTCTTGCTTCTACCTCCTTGCTTCGTTCTGAGATTTCCCAGGCTCTGCCCACTAGGGCCTGAAGTGCAGGCCACCGACATTTCCACCTGGTGTTTATTTTTTATGTGCAACCTGGGATCCAAACTCAGGACCTTCTGCTTGCAAGACAGTCTTAAACCCTGAGCCATCTCTCCTCTGCTAGAATTGGTTTTTAAATGTCTATTTAATTAGTATTTGCATTAATGGAACACGGAATGGCAACAGGCTAAAAAAGAAAGTTCAGCTGGACTCTTAAATGGTCATGATCAGGTAGGAAAGAATACGATTCCTTTGAAGTGAAACTTTTCCCTTTCCGCCCAAGAGCTGTGCGTGCCCGAGTCCAGCTCAGGAGATTCTTTTATTTCCAGTTTTGTGTCTATGCTGTCATACCTTCTCATCTGAATTTCACAGCCAAGTCCGAGAAATTTGGAAGGGCATTAGGTTCAGCAGTTAACCCAGAGTTAAAAGTACTGGCTGTACTTGGTGAATGCAGAGACAAAGAAAATGTCTTCCCAGCTTGAGAGACATGCAGGTCTCCACAGGCAGGATGACAACACAGAGGACCAGTGATAATCTGGGAATTGATAGTTACTTGGGACTGGCTAAGAACCTCCAAAGAGGACCAGCCTGGCGTGCTGGGGCAGGCAGTGAAGGATTTGAGGTCCAGGCTCAGTGCTAGCTTACACAGGAAGAACGCTATCTGGGGAAGGAAGGAAGGAAGTGTGGTTAGCTCCGCAGAATATAAAGCAAAGGTGATACCCTTGAGACCCAAACAATAGCTAGTGAGCTCAGGGTGGCCTAGTGCATAGGGTGGACTGGTGGAAGGCTACGCAGAAAGCTGTCAGGCTGTGTCCTTTGCTTAAACATAAGCACTGGTAGGCTTGACTATCTCACATCTGTGTAAGAAGTTCAGTGGGGGCTGCAGGTCCAGAGGGGAGACTGGACCAGTAAGTGCAGACATAGAAATAATTATCTAAATCACAGAGGAAGAGACTCGGGTGAGGTGAGTCCTAAAACTGTATTAGCCAAGTGTGGTAAATACCTTTTAAAAAATTATATATATATTTGTGTGTGTGAAAGAAGTGTGGGGTGTAGCATGCATGCTGTGGTGCGTGGAGGGAGATTGGAGGACAACTTCAGAAACCATTTCTCTCCTACCATGTGGCTTCCCATGGTTCAAATTCAAGTCTCCAGGTGTGCAAGTGGGAGGGAACCTTCTGTACTGAGCTACTTGTGTTGGCTTCATGCATACTACATTTTCTTTTAGGGGTAGGGTGGAGGCAGGTCTTGTTATATAGCCCAGGCTGGGCTCAAACTCATCTTTCTCTAGCCTCAGCCTCTTTGAGTACCGGGATTACAAGCATCCCCCACCCCAACAGGTTTACAATGAATATCATGTGAGCTTATATGCAGATAGAAGAATCTTGCTTCATGAATGGCAGTATGTCCAAATCTGAAAGAGTCCTAATAGGTAAAAGGCAATCAATGATAGCAATTGATAGCATGATTTTGTGTGCTTAAATGGTTTATGAGGCTGTGGGGAGCTGATATGGCTCTCATACTTTATTCGGAAGTTGGTTTCCAGATAAAATATTACTATGATCTCTCAGTTACTTTTCTTTCGCTGCTGTGAAACAATGCTCAGACTCAAGTAAGTTAAGGGAGAAAGGAGGATTAATTTTGTTTATGGTTCCAGAGGGGATAGTTCATTATGGCGAGTGTAATGGTTACTCTTAACTATTGCTGTGAAGGAGCACCCAAGTCAAATAACTTAAGGAAGAAAAGGAGATTTATTCACCTTATGATTCCAGAGGGGAGATATAGCCCTTCATGGCAGAGACAGCATGGCTGGCTGGCTGCAGCTGAAGACAGGCTACGTCACACCCATCAGGTTCCAATGTACTCTAAGGAGCTTCCGACTAGATCTGGGTTTAGTCTTTGTATTGATCCAGATGATCTCTTCAGGTGGTCTCAGCTGTTTTAGTTAATGCCAGCTGTGGTCTCGGCTGACCTTATGTGCATCAAGTTGACACCCACGATTAACGATCACAGCAAGAATCTGATATGTAGAAGGCATGGTTTGGAGGTGAGTTCGGGTCACTGTAGACATCATGGAGGCCAGCAAGAGCAAAGAGCAAACCACAAGTGGAAGCAGCGCTGGACCACCCCCCCCCTTTCCTTCAGCAAGCTCCACCTCCCAAAGCAGCCACTACTCTCCTGAGCATTCAACATTAGCATAAGGTCCAGACACTGGACCCTGCGAGGGACAATTCACATTCAGACCGTGACGGATTATGATAGCAATGCATTTCATATTCATTGTGTACGTAGTTCTCTGCTGAGTAATTTAATTTCAAAACACTCCTACAAGTGCTATCTACTTAACAAGAAAATCTGAAATTCAGAGAGTTAAAAATTTGCCCTAGAATTCATGCAAAAGAAATGAATGTCAGACAGGAGTTCCATGTCATAGTGCCCACAATGTCAGGCAATGTCTTAATAGTTCCAGAAAGAAATAAGTAGAAAATTGGGGTAAGTGTAAAACATATGCGTAAAACACAATAGTGACAAGAACTACTATAGAATTAAGTCATTCACCATGTGTCTAAATAAACATTCGGTACCATCGATTATGTCTTTCAGGATTATTGTAAAGTAAACTTTCAGGATTATTGAGTTTCATTGAAAAGGAAATAAGGACATTATTCTGATATGGAGGGGAAGAGTGAACTGAATAAAGAAGAAAGGAAGGGTACACATTCTAAAGCTAGAACAAGAATTGGGCTGTGTGAGAAGCAGCAAGGGAAATGAGTGTAGAGGGGTCACGAGAGGAACAGAAGGAAGGAGAGGGGCTTCAAGGGAGGGGGAGCTTACCTGGTAGACAGAGAGGGTCAACATGAAATCAAATTTGACATCATTCTAGAAAACACTTTCATAAGAACTATAGGTATTGAGTCTGGGGGGTTAGAGTCCCAGTGTCCAGGAAGGACGTGTAGATGATGAAATAAAGGTGGGGAAGCAAGAGGAAGGCAATCGATAGGAGCAATGCCCATGAAAGTAACTTGTGTTCATTAGAGGGCAGATGTTGAAAGAAGTCCATGTTTCAGAGCCCACCCACCTGGGAGTGATGCTCAAAGCCCAGGGGTCCAGAGGAGGACTCCCACTTCATCACAGTACCTTCTGTGTCTCGTAGTTTCCTCTGAGCGTCTACATATCTCCCAAGACTCCATGATCCTTCCAGTTCACCCTGGCTTTCATTCCTTCTCCGTCTTTCTATCCTATCTGTGTCCGTCCTATTTCTGCAATCTAACTCCAACCCATAATGTTGTGATTGCCATAAACAAGCCTGCTTGTAACCAATCACAAAGAGAAAATGTTTCCAGGTAACCAAATATACCCATTTCAAATTAAATTTCTCCTGTTATTTCCTGTTAATCAATCATTGAAATTGGCAAAAAAAAAATCAATTACATTTTCATATGTGCATGCTAAAAATGATTCCAGGACTGCATTTATTTTATTTTATTTTGGGCACATGTATGTATGTTGCGTGTTTGCATGTGTGTGCGTGTGTGTGTGTGTGTGTGTGTGCGCGTACATCAGAGGATACTTGAATGTGTGTGCCTGTGGAGGCCCAAGGTGACTTCAGGAATCATTCTAGATTGCTCACCATCATTTTTCTTTGTTTTGGCACTTTCCAGACTCTGCCTTCCATGGCTAGAGTGGCAGGCCTCCACCATTTCTGCTTGGCATTTTTATATGGGATCTGAACTCAGGTCTCTGCTTGTGAAGCAGTGGCTTTAACCTCTGAGCGAATCTCTCCAGCTCCCAGGATGACATTTAAAGGGCAATGGTCAGGGTTGTGATTCAGCTGTTTGGTACAGTTTATGATTAGTCATGTGTCCCCAGCACTGAAGCAAACAAGAAACAGGACTGTCAGAGGCTAGGGATATAATTCAGTAGGCAAAATGCTTGCCGTAGAAGCATAAGTACCTGAATTTCATCCCCAGCACCCACGTAAACAAGTGCAGCCAGGCTTGCCTGAAATCTCAGTGTCGGAGACCCAAAAACAGGAGGATCCCTGGAGATTATTGAGGCCAACCCCTGACATCATCCTCTGGCCTCCACATATATGCTCACACACAAGTACATGCATCTGCAGAAAGATGTACACACGCACACACACACACGCGCACACACACGCACACACACACACACACACACACACACACACATGATGTAAGAGCCCAGGGAATGTGGGGAAGAATGCTATCAGACAGAATTGTCTAGATATGAGAGGTCGACTCAGCCTAGGAACTCACTGCAGGTGCATCTGCCTTTAGAAGACCTGTACAAGGTTTATGTTCATCCACATTTCACCATGGAAGGGAAACAACTTCAAGAGACTGACTCCTCCCTAAGAGGATGGGGGGATGGCAGAAGGGGAATTTTCCTAGTGGTGATCTCCCATGCGCCAGCCTGCGCTCAGGTACGGGCCAGTACAGGCAACCCAGGTGAAACTTGGTGAGTTGTGCATGCGCGAAGATGGGAAGGCAGGAAGGAGGCTGGGTGGAAGGTTTTCAGTGGGAAAGTGAGGAGGCGTGGGATTGAGTGATAAGGGCTGAATGTGGCACAAATAACATTGTATTCATGGGTAAAACTCCAAGAATAAAAACAAAAATGCACAGACACAAAATAGTACTATTGAAATTTTTTTTTTTAATTTACATTGGCTTTTCTTGATTTCTCAACTGGACAAGTCATTCTTCAGCTCTTTCCCTCCCTCCCCACCTCTATGCCTTAAGGCCATGTTGTTGAAGGATGACAGATGAGGACTGCTTAGAAACCACGCCTTGACCCTTGCTTCCAGTCAGTGACCCAGCCCAGCTCAATTCTATTGCCAGCAAGTGGTTATTAGCAACTCCCTACCTGTGACCACCGGTTCTTCCTGCTCTTTCCAAAAACACTCTGGCTGCTCATGTCTCCATTTGCTAGATTAGTCTTTCTATCTCACTGCAAGCCTCCTTCAACCTCTTACGATGATCTCGAACTCGGCAAGCCGTCTCCTGAAATCCCGCAAGGAACACCAAAATGTTTCTGCCTGTAGTTCATGATTAACTGCCTGTGGGACATGGAGCTAATCATCTATCTTCCCCCTAAGTTCCATTAGAAATATGTTAGGCACAAGGAAGGGTATTCAACAAGAAAGTCCTTAGGGATCTTTTTCAACTCCACACTGGGTAATTTTCTCATTCCCTGTAAGAGGGTCTGAAGAAAATGCTCTGGAGCTAGCTAGATCAGTCCTAAGCAACTGCGTTTTCTTTTCCTTTTCTCCCGGTGACTGCTTGGCTCCTATGGTAGCCCGAGGCTACTCTCAGGACTCTGTTACAAGACTGAAGACTTGGTTGCTTTCAGCCACTTTCCCTAACAATCTGAACTTTCTCCTTGGTTTGATAGCAGGTTTAGAACTTCCACCTTAGAGCACACGGTAACTGGCGCCCACCCTCTCCCCCTTCCCTCCGGTTTCCATTTGCCCTGTGCAGAGAGAGAGTTCTCTCTCTCTCTCTGAAACACGCTGGTAAATTGCCAGGAAAATATTTGCCTGCTCATTGGTGCTTTATTTGTGGGGCACACTCAGCCGTTCCCAGTGGCAAGCCCCTCCCTCCGGCTCATGACTCACCCCGCAGGCAGTGGGGATCAGCAGGTACCTCCACCCTCGCCAGCTGGGGAGAACGGCCACCCGCACTGGTTGGTTCCTTTCCTCGCTTCTCTGTTCACAGCCCATCCAGAGAGGGCTGCCCCCCCCCCCCACTTGCTTCCCCACAATCTTCATTCCCTGAATTTCCTTTGGTTCCAAAGCCTAGGGTTTTTTTTTCTTTCTTTCTTTCTTTCTTTCTTTCTTTCGCAATATGTCCTAGAAACTGAGGACTGAATGAATCCTCTTGCAAAAAGAAAGAAGCTAGGGAAACTTCCACAATAATTGTTATTTTTAAAGTGGGCGGGTTGGAAAAGCGGGTCAAAGGTCTTAAGCACGGAGAAGGTCCTAAATCTAGGCTAGAAGTGCCTCTGAGCCTGGCCCAGTTGGGCACACGTCTCTATTTGGCTCATTTGCTTGTAACCTTTAGCCCTTCTCCACACCTAAGTGAGAAGATTACAGTAAACTACAGACCTGAGTCCCTATAATCACCTAGCTCCTGAGTCATGCTTACAGCTAATGTGGTTCTAGGGTCACTGGTCTGTAAAAGCCCTTTCTGCAAAGACCTGAAAGCCAGGTCCCAACACTGAGCTTGTGCCCCTGCTGGGCCTCCTGTGGTGCGCTGGTGAGAAGCAGCTGCCTACAAATGGCCACTGTGCCAAAATGCTGGATTTTAAAGTTGGATCCCACAAACAAAAAGTATTTAAACAAGGACAACTTCACTGACTACTTCCAAGGACACAGACTATGGGAACAGATCAACAGAATCCAAAGCAGAATCATATCTAACTCAGAGATAAGTAAATATAAATGCTTAGAAAGGAAGTCAATGCAAGTAATTTATTTAGCTTTTTAAAGACTTTATATTGATTTATTTTTTAAAGTCTTTATTATTATTATTTATTAATTTGTGCATATGTGCGTGCACACATGCGTGTTTGTGTGTGTGTGTGTGTGTGTAGAACCACGGACGAATTCGGGAACCACCATGGACGCCTCCACCTCCTTGTTTACTCTGCCCCGGGATCCCCCCCCCACTTCCGCCCGGCATCTATACGTGGGATCTGGGATCCAAACTCAGGACCCTCCGCCTGCAAGGCAGAGGCCTAACCCCTGAGCCACCTCTCCAGCCCTATATTGATTTATTTTTGAGACTGAGAACAGAAAAAGAGTTTGTGTTCCTTCCACCATGTGTTTTTTTTTCAGTTTTTTTAATGTTGTATACATGAATATAGTGAATTTATAAAATTTTCACCCTTTAGTCCCTCATCTCATCTTCTCTCATTTCCCCTTTATAACCCTTCATCTACTTTGCCAGACTCCCTATTTTCAAATCTTTTCACTTGTATGGCCCACCCACTGTGTTTCATTTAGTGTGCCTTTGACAACTTATGCCTGACATGATTCATATACCGCGTGGATTCTGAGAATTGACCTCAAGTTGCCAGCTTAGAAAATGCAGGTGAACTTACCCACTGAACCATCTCATCTGCCTAGCTTTTATGAAGACTTTTAAACAACTTCTATGTCAAAGGTTTTTTGTTTGTTAATTCTTTTGAGACTGAGGGTAGAACTCAGTGTAGAATGATTACCTGCGATTTCAGTGTTGACCTCAACACTGAAAAAAAAAATCAAAAATCTTCCCACTGGGCTAAAATTATCAAAAATCATTACAAATACCCAAGACAAGACAGTAATTAACAATAAAAATATTAATATCGTGGTTAAACTTAAGTGAACGTGGCTGATGGACATGAAGTTTAATTAGCAGTTTTCTCACCTGTTTCTCATCAGCAGGGACCAACCTGGAAGTTCATTTGGCCCAGAGCACGAAGGGAGCAACTAGCTAGTACTTACGTGGTCTTGAGCTCTGCGCATGCTCAGGTCAGAAAGTCTATTGCTAATATCTTCTGAAAGTCACCCTGTTCATTGCTTGACTTAGACAAACAAGAAAAGGATGTATGCTCACATATATTTCCGAAGCAGTTCTCCCACGTGGTGTTGATCAGTGGTTGTTTTTACACTCTCTCATGAGCAACTGCTGAGTGTTTCGGTCACTGATGCCAATCAAGACTAAAGCAAGCTTTGAGTTAAATTCTCAGAATGTTAAGGAAAAAGAAACAGTCATTGGATCTATGCTCCATTTCCCCTAACTCAAGGTAGAGAAAATTTAGTGACTCAGTTGAGAAGTGCCCATGTTTATGTTTTTCTTTCTTTTTTTCCAAATCAAGAACCTAAAGAATCGTCTTTCAGGGGCTGGAGAGGTGGCTCAGGGGTTAAGCCTCTGCCTTGCAGGCAGAGGGTCCTGAGTTCGGATCCTAGACCCCACATATAGACACCGCGGAAGCAGAGGCAGACCGCGCTTCTGGTCCTGGTAGGGCAGAGCCTGTGACTCCCAGGCAGAGTAAACAAGGAGGAGGTGGAGGCATCCATGGTGGTTCCCGAATTCACCCGTGGTTCTACACACACACACACACACACACACACACATATACATACACACACGCACACATGCACACACGCACAATTGAATAAAAAAAAGAATCTTCTTCCAGATTTAATGTATATTAAATATCCAAAATATTGTATGGATGGAAAGTTAAAGAACTTACAGAGGGATCTGAAGGCCTTGACTTCAAGCAAAGCAGAGGCAACTCTAACAACTAGCCCATCTAGCACTCAGAAACTAGTTTTCACCTCCCAGAGCCAATGATGGAGAATTTGCATGGGAATTGTTTTTTTTTTTTTAACATTTTTTATTATTATTTCCGCTCATACAAACTTAATAGGTAGACCAGTTCCCTCCCCCCTCCTCCTCCCCCCGAACCCCCTGCTCCCCCTCCCTCCCTCCCCATCACCCAGTGCCTCCCCCCCAATTCCCAGAGAGTCCTTTATTGTGTATGCCTAACTCTCCTCTTGGTCCTCCTTTCCGATGACATAAAAGGACCCAGTGGCATTTCCCTGAACCCTTTCTCGTGTTCCCCTTAAGCATAGGAACACTTCTGTGGCCATCAATCCCTTGCCTCCAAGGATCTTGGTGCCTTTAGCTGATGTTAGACTTTGTGAGGTCAATAGTGTGACGGACATGGCGCAGGGCATGCAAAGTCCTATTATGATTGCTTCAGCCCTATCTAGTGTGGAGACTTCAAATCATTGCTCCCCCCATCCTTTTGCTCTTACAATCTTACCGCCCCCTCTTCCGCAGATGTCCCTGAGTTTCAGGATGGGGGGAGATTAGGCTGGCTTAATTCTATGTGGATGATACAGAGTCTCTGAAGTTCTGGATTGTGGTTTGTTGATTTTCTTTTGCAGTTTTGCTGCTCCTGCAATGCCCTTCACTCCATCCTGATGGGCACTGTATGTCACCCCTTGCATTCCTTGGAGGTCGATTTTCTCTGCTGTAACATGGTCCCCTCTCTCCTTGTGTCTGGTGTGGCCCTCCAACCCCATCCCTCCTGTTCACAATTCTTGCAATTACCATATTACATAGGTTTACCCTTGAGTGTCTCAATGTGGGCTGGGTGAGTTTGGTACTAGGAACCACCTATTAGGGAGTACATACAGCACTTAACTTTCTGGGATTGGGATACTTCACTTAATATAATTGTTTCTAATGACATCCATTTCCCAGCAAATTCCAGTAATTCATCATTTTTGATGGCTGAGTAGTACTCCATTATATAGATGTACCACCTTTTCCTTATCCACTCGTCAACTGTTGGACATTTAGGTTGATTCCATGACTTTGCTATTGTAAACAGTGCTGCTATGAACATAGACGTGCTTGTGCTATCGAGGCGAACCTCTGCTGTATGGGGGGTTATTCCCAAAAGTGGAATAGCAGGGTCATATGGCATTTCAATCTTTAATTTCTTTAAGAATCTCCAGACGGCTCGCCAGAATGGCTGTATGAGCCTGCATTCCCACCAGCAATGTAGCAGAGTTCCCCTCTCTCCACATCCTCTCCAGCACTTGTTGTTGTTTGTATTGTGGATTTTTGCCATCCTGACCGGGGTGAGATGATATCTCAGGGAGGTTTTGATTTGCATTTCTGCATGGGAATTGTTTTAAGGCTAGATATGGTTGATTTGCATTTCTGCATGGGAATTGTTTTAAGGCTAGATATGGTTCCGTGTGAGTTGTATGGCCAGTATTCAAATGTTTGTTTGAACAAATAATTTGGATGCAATTATCACAGCTACTACTAAGATGCAGTTATTAAATTCATGCTTTAATATATACATATGCAAAATATATCATATTCATGAAGTTATTTTTCAAAAATAGCTTTACAAAAATAGAGAAAACAGCAACGCACTTCTCCACAGTCATCTCCATTTTAGACATAGTAGTCATCCTGCCTCAGGAAAAATATGAGTTTCTCTCTTAATTACTGTATCGATAACTTTTCTTAAAAAGTAAGCACGCTTACATCTCTTGTGGGATGAACTAAAAAGGCAGTGTGCGGTCAGAGGTAATATCATTGTGAGAGATCATCATCGATAAATTGTTAGGTGATTCTGCAATCTGCAATGCGGCTTTACACTTGGGTTTTTCCATTCATTTGAGAGAATGTAGACTGTCCACAGAAGGACTATAATGAGCTAGCTTAAGACATGGTGGGCTATTGTTCTATAAGGGTCCCGGAGAGAACATCATTCAAGTGACTCTCTTTCACTGAGAAATGCTACAAAGAAGACACTCCTCACACACTGTTGGGAGCTAGGCAGGATGTTGGGGCTTCCTGCACTGACATTGCATCTTATAATCAAGGGAATGAAACCTGAACAGGTTGAATTATGGCAGTGTGGTAAGTGCAGTTTAGGACTCTTGGATTCTTTGTTACATCACACTGACTTTCATAGAGAAGTTAAAAACATCCGCACTGTCATCTTCACGATCATTCAAGTCAGAAGAGAAAATTATATTCGGATCTGCCAAACCTGAACTAGCCTATCTGTATGATAAAAAGAAGTTGGAGTATTTCTTTTTCATGGTTGTAAGTCAGTGATTTCTCGCTCCTTTTACAACCGGCATAAAGACACAGTGGAGCCACTGCCCACGGGCTCTTCAGTGTCCTTCCCACCAAGCTAGGCAGACTACAGTGTTCTTTCATGACAACTGAGGTAAGCGAGAGCTCTTGTGGGACTCAGAGTTCTGAACCTTGCTCCATGCTGAGTCATCTGCAAGGAAAACACTCAGGGAAGCGCCAAGTTTATTAGTGTGAGAGAAGGTTACTCTCACATTGTCACGGAGAGACGGAGATCTCTGACACACACGAGTTCGCACCAACGAGTACGGAGCATCTCTAGGACTGGAAGACACCTCAGAAAGTCACATCCCCACCTGATAAACTAATCCCACCAAGCTCCCCTCTGCAGTTTGCAGTCAGGATCTGCTAACCTAGGGCAGGTACAGCAGCTCTGACCTGTGGTCGCAGAGGATGCTTACGTTCTCCTACGTGTAGCAGAAGCACAGTTCCAGGCTCAGGCCCACAGTCCCTTTTCCAGTGAAGAAAGGATCCCAGAATCCAGTGTAAAGTCCCTCAGTATCCCCCTACTGAGCACAAACATGAAGCAGTCCTGGGCGAGGGATGGTCCTTGCTATCACGACCGAGTTCCTGGGCCACAGAACACCTTCCCAGAGGGCCCTGCAGCAGCCACTTCCAAGGACAATTCGCGCGGGGGCTCGGCAGACCCCTTGCAGAGAAGCGCCTACGCTTGCTGCTCCATCAGCTGCAGTTTGGCCGTCTTGACCCGATGGGCTTCCTTGAGGTTCTGCGCTCGAACCTCTGGGTTTAAAATGAACTCTACTTGGTTCCTAGGGAACCAGCCTTGCTCCCCGTCGGAAAGTCTCACCCCTTCCAGCCACCCTGTGGGCATGGGGAAAGGGGAAGGAAGCATTAGCTGGAAGAAGCGTCACGCCAAGTCTCTGTTGAAAATTATTCTACATCCCAAAGGTGAATGAGCTGAGATTCCCAGCATGAGAGACCCCAGATCGGAAGGTAGGAAACATGGCTGTCCAGGCTTTGTGGAAGTCTGCAGCTCCCCATTCCTGAGGCTTCCTCGATGTCATGAGTTGAATGTGTCCCCATAAAATATATTACTGATCACCTGATCCTGGGACCTCAACATGCACCTTTACTTGGGAACGAAGTGGTTGCAGATCTAATGAATAAAGCTAAATGGATGCTATCAGAGTAAGATGGTCACGAATCAATTAGGACAAGTCTTTACAGAAAGAGGGGACTGGGGCACACGTAGAAGGGTCACAGGGACGTGTGGCAGTTACGCTGCCACAAGCCAAGGAGAACTTGGGGCTACCAGTCTGGACAGGAAGGAAGCCCCTCCCTAGAAGCCGGGCTCCCCCGGCGCCTGGACCCTGGGCTTCTTGCCTCCCAGAGGGACGAGAGGACACATGGGCGGCCCTGAGTCGCTCAGCTCAAAGCATCTGGCATACCCCCGTGTCCTGCCTCCAGCGCCCGACCCGCCGCCCGCGGCTTCGCATCTCACCGTCGCTGCTCTGCTGCGTGACCATCACCACGTCGGCCTTCTCCAGCGCCAGCTCGTCGTTTTCTCGGGGCTTGTAGGCTCGAAGGCACTGGACTTGCTGGGAATCTTTGGAAAACAAGAATGAGGACAGGTGAGGAGAGATGGCTGACCAGGGCATGGGTGAGGAATTATGGGAGTGCTTGTCTCGGTGGGGAATATGGGGGTACAGGCGAAAGTGGTTGGGGAGATTTGCATCTTCTATCAAGGGCTGAGGGTTGACAAAGCTTTCTGCTCCACCACATGGCACCGGCTTTGCAGAAACAGAAGCAGCACTCTACTGCTCTGGTGAGGATGACGAGGAGACACCTTGTACTAATCACTCGTGATCACAAATCCTTGCGGTTCACCCCAAGAGCTCTCTTTGTCTGGAATGTGCCTGACTCTTCAGCCCTCTTTAATACTGGAGTTTATGAAGAGGAATCATTGTCTTTTCTAATTTCCTGTGCATGTGTTTTGCTTTGTTGGTGTGAAACACAGAACTTGCTGCAAAGGGAATAAGAGGTAGTTGGCTCTGGGCAATGAGAGACCATAACCTGTAGACAAGGATTCAGGTTACCCTGAATGACATGTTCCAATGTAGCTGAGTTTACTTTTATCGTAATAAAACAAGAGAGAGGGATAGAGCGAGGTGCTTGCAAGTAGAATGGAAGGCACTAGAAGACAGCAGAGTGGGTAAATCTCTTTTATAGGCTTCAGAGATTGTCTGAACACTCTTGGCTTTACGGTTGGTGAAAGTTAATTGCCTGGTAAGTTTAACAATACACAACACATACCAAAAATTGTACCTAATAGTTACAAGGATGTTAGATCGGATGTAGAGGTTGGTAATAAATGACTACGGAGGAGAATAAAGATAGTTGAAGGTAATGTTGGTTCTTGATCTGTGACATTCTCTCTCTCCATCATCCCATAGTCTGAGCTGATTGGTCTACACGATCTTCAGCACAGATACAAGAACTTCACTTCTACCATCAAGATTACTGAGCATGAATTGGTGACCTCTTCACTATTTCACATACCAAATGTGGCGATTCCCCCACATACACATTAAAAACCCTCCTCCAGTGGAATTCCAGGATGACATATGTGTCCTTGATTCCCTCGGCCTCACTTTCCTCATCTGTAAGTCAGAGATGATCACTGATAAGATCACTCATGAGGGAATTCAAGATTTCCCTTTGCATGTTTCATAGAACAAGGCAAAAGTTAAGGAAGCTCAAAATAGTAAAGTTTGGAGAGTGCCCATCCATCCATGGTAAATGGGTTTCCTGCACTTTCTACCTTACCACGTGGCACTGACTTTGCAAAAAAACAAATAGAATGCAACTATTAATAGTTCCCCATCGTCTTCCATTCACAAGGCTGGATGAAGGGAAGAAGACGAAGGGGCGGGCACCCTCCTGACCCACCAGAAGTGAGGTTAAACAATGATGTGAGTATGTGCAGCTTCTTCACCGGACGCTCTGGCTCTTTCTCTACGGCTCTTTGCATTCATTTGTTCTTCACACCCTCTAAAGGCCCATGTTCTTTCGGATCCATTTTTTTTTTTTTTTTTGCTATGTTTATAAATTAGAGAATTGTGGCAAGAGGACAACTATGGGCTGATATGGGAAGCAGAAGTACATTCTAGGAAAAAATGCACACATGCGGATGTGAATAGCTTCTAGTTGCCACTTGGGTACCCCTCTACCGCCATGTTGTCTCCCCCTCAAAGCATGCAAAAATGTAGTCAAATTCACAGCAGATCAGAATGAAAGTGACAAATCCTTTATGTGGAGCAAACATCTGCCTAAGATGAGGCCTGAAGAGACAGGGTCAGAGGCGGTTGTAAGCAGCTGGATCACAGTGTTTAAGTTTCTGCTGTCAGAGCTCCATCCTGAAATGCTGAGCAAAACGCATCACGCAGCACGTGGACGCCCCATGGACCGCCGCCGCCCAGCGCACCGAACCCTTCACCCAAAGGAGACCCCCAACACCACCTTGTCTCTCCATAACTCACCGTAACATTCCAGCAGGTCTAACTCTTCCCTTGGCATGGCCAAGGCTGAAATCCACCGAAGCTTTTCACTTCTGAGAAACCAAAGGAAGGACAAAACTTTGGTTACAGTCTTGAAGGTACAATGGTAGAAACGCATCTGCCTGCAGGCCAGGTTTATCTAATCCACAGACTTCTGAAAGTCAATGGGACCTGCTTGGTTGAAGCCATGACATGATCTTGGACCTTATGTTAACGTGTCTTATTTATCTAGCTTTCCTTTTTCTTGCCAGGCTTTTCATGCCTGCTTGCATCTTCCCAGTAGAAGCACAAAGTGAACTCTCTATCACACACATGTAGATTTCCCACTACAGAAATTATGCTGAGCAGAACCAGTCACCTTGGTTCTGACTCTGTGCATGATGCTGACCCTCCCTTATCCACCTGCCTGCAAAGAAAACATCTGGGCTCCAGTCACGAGGGGCGGTGGTGGCAGCGGCCTGCAGCACTTGCCCATGTTCACACGGGTTCGCCCCTCGATCCCAAACCTTTACTCAGTGGACTAGCAGGAAAGCCTGTGGTAGCGAAGCTGGCATGGGAGATGGAATAGAAAGGCTATCGGTGTCTGTAGATGGCTCCGCAAACATGCAGCTTGCAAATGCAGAAGACTACAGAGATAAGGCATTTTCTGGACACCTCTGTGAAGTTTTAATAATGTCCTTTGTATCAGAGGCTTGAAAAAGAAGAAGATGGGGAAATGAGGGAATAACATCTTTTGTTGGGGGTTTATATATATATATTTTCTGCCAATATATATATATATATATATATATATATATATATATATATATATATATATATACACACACAATAAAGATTTTTTTTGAATTTGAAAAAATTAGACCTGCTTTGTGACTGCTGTTGTATGTCATCTTAGCCTGAATTTATGATAATCTGAAGGTGTTTGACATTATCTTACATGCGATTTCAAATGTGCCTCAGCAAATAAGAGGAGACACTTTCACTTCTGCAGGAAGAAGCCGCCCAAAGCATTTACAAAGAGCACAAATCTGCCTCTGAGTGTTTGTCTTGGGTGAAAACCAGAACACAGACTCATATACTCGCTTCTCTGTTCCCAAGTGGAGAAAGGCATCATCAATTCCATGCTGGGGTGTCTTCCGGGGACAAGCCTGGAGAGTCTGCATCATGAGGAGTCTCAACCCATCAGATAAACTTATTATTAATTTTTTTTAAAGAAAGGCTCTTCGTGTACCTCTTATAACAACAATAATGCTACAGCGTTTGAGATGTGCCTTATCTTGTATTGCATACCAGCAGTTATAAGCATCATTTTTCACTCTCAAAAGTATATTATGTAGGGAATTATTCATTTTTAAGGATTATCTAAAAGAGCAAGCCAAATTTCTTAGTGTTGTAGATTTCTGCTCAACAGAGAATGATCTAGAGACGGGAGGCAGAAAGGACAAAAGGCATACAAAGTGTTGCTTGTTCACATGTAACACATGTGAGCTCAGTGGCTGTGGGCTGTGACTATCTCCTTTAACACACATGGGCAAAGACATTGGGTTGCTGTGTCACTGAGACAGTACTCCAATTCTACTCCATGCTAGCCTATCAATTCTTATGTCTTTCGGACCTTTTTTTTTTTTTTTTTGGCACGAGGTTGTAAAACAGATGCTAAGCCTTGGAGGCAAGGCCACAGCTTTGTCTGTCCCAAATTTCCTGCAATCTCCTTACTAGCTCTAGGGGCTTGGGTTTCTTGATGAATGCTCCCCAGTATAGAATGGGCTAGAGAGTTTTGGGGCTATTGCCTGGACCCCTTTCCTGTGGGGATACCTGTCCCCCCCAACTCCCGTGCCCAGACCCATCTCACTGAGTGTCAGTGCGGAAGAGGAACTCGGCTTGCGTGCCCTGTGCGTTGTGCCGAAGGAAGAGGCGGAAGAGGTTCTTGTGAGGTCCGTGCAGCTTCATCTCACACTTTTCCCCTCGGACGGAGGAGAAGGGAGCATGGTCAAACACCAGGAACCGGTTGCCCCTGCAACACACAAGGCATTCTAACTCGATTCTGGAGTCTTTCTTCTCCGTCTACTCTTGCATCTTAGATCCACACAAATGACCCTTTTATGTATCTACAGCTTGAAAATTCCCATTAAAAAAACATGTGAGGGTCCTTACTTGCTCCCAATCTGTAACTTCAGAGTCCTCTAAGACTGGACTAGTATGGTAGATACTTCACCACTTTAAGGAGTTGAAGAGATAGAAATAATAATTATAGTCTCAGGTCCCAATGAGTGGTATAAAAACTAAACTTAGGCAAGCTTTAGTATTGACTAGTATGTTGTCCACAGCCTGAAGAAGGCATAAATAAACTTATCTGAGGATGTGATAGGTCTATTTGCTGTACATTGCTCCTGTCAGTAATATAGTACAGGTCCTGGCAGGTGACTGCCTGATGTAATTTGGCAAGATCTCTCTTCTCTTCCTGTCTCTTTCTTGCTCTGCGTGTTTTGTTTTCTAAGCTATGACCCAGGTTCTTCGGATTGTTTCACTGAGAAGAGATCCACTGGGAACAAGTCCTTTAGATATTCCTTGTTAACTGTCCCTCCTGCCTTGTCCCGCCCCCTTCTTGTGCCCTGGCCTCCCATCCATCTCAGCCACTGACTCTCGGGGCCGGGACAGCAGCAGACAGTCATTGAAGAGGTGCAGGTGAACTGGACGCGTGTTCAGCTTCCTTCGCAGGCCGGGGGAGAGGCTGAACTCCAGGGCTGTCAGCTCCCCACTCTTCACCAGCCAGCGAGACTGTGAGATGAGTGGGAATATCTACAGGGTGGGACGAGAGAAGGCAGGTCACAGACGGGATGGGCACGCGTTCCCCCCCCCCCCGTCTCGTCCAACTTCCTAATCTCTTCCAGATCTTCTCTGTTGCTCCAAATCCAGCTGTTTGGATTTTAACTACACTGGGCTCTGGGGTGCGGGCCCCACGTTGACATGCTTGGTAATGGCAGATGACTAGGGCATAATCCTATAGTGACAATGTGAGAAAGCAGAAGAATAGGAAAGGTATCAACTGACACGCCATAGATATAAAGACCAGGGGCCGCTGTGGAATCTGTTCCTTCCTTGGTTATAATCAGAAATACACACCACATCAGTCAGTATCAGATACCGAGTGAAGTACGGGGGTGAAGGGGGGTCTGCTTGGAGCCGGAGTTTGGATGAAGATGAAGGTACTAGACTACATCTGGAGCATAGATAAGGGACTTTCTGTCTCTTCTAGGAAGTAAAGACAGTCTCTGTCCTGAGTGGGAATTGCAATATTTCAAATGTCAATTTTAGATTTGTGTGTGGATGAGACTTGGAGAGTTTTGCCATGCTGCCTTGGTTAATTAAAGTAGAAGGTGATTTGATAAATAAAGACTGATTTAAGCACAGGTACTACTACCCCGGATTTCATATGAAGCCTTACTCCAAGAAATTTTCCCTAACCATTCCCATTTTCTAAATGCTCCCCCTTTTCTGTCTCCTCCTACTCCTCTTCCTCTTTCTAGACTTTCCTTATACAGTCATATGCAGATAGACACAAAGATTTGCATCCACCCTTCTTACACCAAAGGTAATAGTCTGTACACAATTCTGTAGATTCACTTATCAACATGACTTGGAGACTAATGTGGGCATTTGCATATCCCAGAAACAGACTGGAAAGAAAGGGAGGAGCCCTGGAGGCTAAGGATGGTAAGTGAGATGACACTGCTGGGGGGTGAGCTGAGGGATGGTGGGATGGTGGGGAGCAGCTCACTTTGCACTCAAATTCAATCTTCTGACTCAGGTAAATCAGCTCCTCTGTCCGCCGCATTCTCTGGACGTTGCTATTACAGTCTCGGATCAGCTGCAGATGGATCAGGTGAGGGAAGCAGAAGAAACGCTGTATTAGAATCTGGACTTCAGGGTTGGAGAGATGGCTCAAGGGTTAAAGTCTGTGCTTTAAAAGCAAAAGGATGTGAGTTCAGGTCCAAGATCCCACACACATTTTGTTAGAAGTGGTGATGATTTATCCTTGTGGCCATGAAAGACAGAGCCTGGAATACTCCCGGGACAAAGCAACAAGGAGGTAGAGCAATCCAAGCAATTCCTAGGTCACCCTTGGGCCTCACACCTGCAAATACCCATTTCTACATGCACACACACTGAAAAAAAAAATCTTGACTTCGGACCTCTGTAACCAACCTGGAAACAGATGTGATAGCCCCAGTGTTTCCTACACAGCCGGGACTGTGTAAAGTAGCCTGAAAGTTACATCCTGGCATGCTGGAATACTTTGTATGACCTGAGAGAACATTCTGGGATGACAGACTGTGGTAGTAAGAACAGAGTCCCTAGACATGGAGTGTGGAAGAAGCGGCTTGACAGATACAATGAGATGGCTGAGTTCTTCCATCAAATGAGGCCACCTTTCCCACGCTCTCTGAAACGGGAACTGTGGAGTCAGAGGGGACGTGCTGGCTGCCTACCTTCTCCAGGGCATGGTGCGCCTTTGTGGCCTCTGCTTCTTCTGCTGAGCCAGGCTGTGTTCTCTTCAGAATGTTCTGTAGAACAAAGTAGGCAATAGCCAGAGGTCACAGGCAAACGGGAAGAGAAGGGAAGAGGTGGGAAGTGACGGAGAAGCCGAGACGCATGATTTCAGCAGCGAAGGGTGTGAGCAGTCGAGAGATTGCTCACGTTCTCCACGAGCCGTGGAAACTTCACGGAAGAGTGGATAGAATTCTGCCTTAAAGTCCCCCAAGCTCGGACCTTTGAGTGCTCTAAAGGGGAGAGAACCGTAGAAAGGCGGCCACACCTGGAGCAGCAGCTTGAGGCGGGTGATGCGCTGGAAGGGCAGAATCAGGAAGGACTTGAGAGAAAGGCGCTGGCAGATGGGGTCGCTCTCCAGCTTCTCCAACACCTCGCGGAAGCTGCTGTTGCTATTCCTGCGTGAGCAGCGAGCATTGGGTGAGATGGGCAGCATCGGGTGAGATGGGCTCAGGGGAGACATGGGGAACGAAAGCTCAGGGGGGGCATCAGGGATGGGGGAAACGGTGGTGGGGGTGTGATGGCGGACAGGAGCTGATGTGGACACGAGGGATGACTGAGACCTCTGACCACGCAGTGAGTACAAGGAAGTGCCCCAAACACCGCGCTTTGTGCTGGGGACTGACTCAAGGTCACCGCAGGGCCAAGAGCTGGGGTTGAGTCTCACATTAAGTTCTGGAAGGTGCGATCCTGATAGGTCTGGTTGGTCACATAGGGCAGATAAACCCGGCGGAAGTCTGGGGCGTGGTTCAAGACTACATCGCACACTTGGAATGAGAAGATGTCGGTCTCGAAGTTCTCTTCTAGGTCTGAAAGGAACCTGTATGAAGTTTAAGCAAGTCTCATGAGACTTTCAGGCCTCGGCTCTGCAGCTGGATCACCCCTGCTATGCCTTGCGCTTGTGACATCTTGTCCCCATTGATAAGGAACGGAACTGACTTTCCTTAGCTCTGTGTCCGTAGTTATACACTAGAACCTTCCTCAAGGTTGCTGCTAGTTTGTTCCTGATTTACTTCTCTCATTCTCATATTCTATTTCTTGTTTTTATCTTTCTGGGTTCCTGATCTTTCCATGATTTTACACATCATCTCTAAGGCAGTCCGTGTCCAGGTGATTTCCAAAACCTCCACCTGGAAAGCACTTGACTTCTCCATTGTGGGGTCCCTGCTCCCCGTGATTTGCCATCTTTGCTCTCCCCATCCCTTTTACAACAAGCCCGGTGGGAGTCAGTCCTAATCTCCTTCAGATCTGAAGGCAAAAAAGGTTTCTCAGAGGGACAAATGCAGCTGAAGCTTCCAGAGGTAAGAAGGTGGAGGCTGAGGAAGTGGTATCGGAGAGGGGAGTCTCACGTGCTGCTGACGTCCCGCACGTCCTGCAGACGAGAGAAGAGCCACTGGTGATCCTGGTTGGACAGGATGGCCCGGAGCTGGGTCGAGTGTTGGAAGTGATCCACGGCTATGTTTAGACTGCGCAGGTAGGAGGCCTCTGACACAATCAGCTCGAATTTAGCCTGCAAGTTTGGAAAGGAAGATGGCTGATGAAATCCTTGTATGGGTTCCATGGTGCATGTCAGTGATGCTTTAGGGGTGCAGTGCTGAGCCAGGCAGGTTCTCTTCATGAATCGCAGTCCCAACAAAATCTAACCGGGGACTAGAGAAATGGCTCAGGGGTTAAGACTCTGCTTCCCATGCAGAAGATCCTGAGTTTGGATCTCAGGTCTCACATAAAAACTCCAGGTAGAAATAGCCTTGGCAGAGTGAGTGGAGCCTGGGAAATCCCAGAGTGTAGCAAAAAGGAGGTAGAAGCAATCCAGGACAATTCCTGAAGACACCCTTAGACCTCCACAGGGATACACAACTGCCCTCCGATACACACACACACACACACACACACACACACACACACACACACAGAAACAAAACAAAAATCAAGAAAACCCAACTGGATCAGGGGGTGGAAGGGGAAGTGTGCTCAAGTATATAAGTTTAATCTAGAAGCAGAACAATATAAGTCTCAAAAGTATGCACACTGTGATGCATACTTTAAATACACAAAATCTATTTGCAAAGGAAGCCTAAATAAATTGAGCATTTCTGGACTCATGTACACAAAAATAATATCAAGATATGAAGCCAGATGGATATGTAAAAATGAAGAATGAGGTCTCTTGTAACAAATGCAAAATAAAGGCATTACGAAAATGCTAGAAGTCAGTACAGCAATTATGTGAGTAGATTTCTTTCATGAGAATATTTATGAGCATAGGGTGGAGAAGACAAAAAGGGGCAAGAGAGATGTGTTGGGAAATAATCTATCTAGCTAAAGATGAAGGCCTGGGTCACCAGAAGCATGGAGACATGTAGACCCATCTGATTATCTGGGAAGTAGACTCGGAAGATCTTGCTTTGCTAGCAGTAGTTTGTGGAAGAGGAGAGCCAAAGTTAACATCTGGGCTTTGAGCTGGTCACATGGTGAATGACAGAGTCACTGATGGAGCCAAGGTGTCTGAAGTAGGAGAAAATTTAGAAGAGGAAAGTGATGAGCTCAGCTTGGGGTCCCAAGAAAAACAGAAGCAGTGCAGTTGTGGTTTAACAGGAAACCCAGGGCTGGAGAACTTGTCTAAAGGTTCCAGCAGGGGGCGCGATGACCAGCAGGCATGACTAGTGGGCACCTCACCTTTTTCTTCCAATCATGTTCCCTCAACAGTGCCACTTGGATAGAAAAGAAGAAACGCATGTCTTGGTGGTCACTGTGACAACTAAGACACTGTCTGAGGACCCTGTGACCAAAGGTTTATCCCTGAGGTTATTATGTTCAAGAGGTTATGGTGGCTTGTATGAACCTCCTAAGTTTTAGTTTTCTGTCTTTTATGTAGACACGGTGATCCCCATTCATAAAATATGACAGTCTGGGGCTGGAAAGAGCTCAGAGGTTAAGCCTCTGCCTCGTAAGTAGAAGGGTCTAAGTTCAGATCCCACATTCCATGTAAAAACATCAGGTAGAAATGATGATGACCTGCACGGCTGAGCCTGGGAAACCCCAGCAAAAGCAAAAAGGAGGTCGAGGAATCCAGGATGTTTCCCAAAGTCATCCTTGGGCCTCCATTGGCTGGGACACACACACACACACACACACACACACACACACACACATGCACGCACACACACACATAAATAAAGTATGACAGTCAAAGGAAATGGAGTTTGTGTGGCACTGGATGACCGCAGAGGTGTCATGTGAAATGAGGATGTGTGTAGAAGACGCAGAGATACACACTGTTCTACTACTCACAAAGGCAAGAGAAACCAGGGCCAAAACTGGAGTCCTCCCCAGCCTGCTGGAATTGCAGAAGAAAGAGCTAGAGAACATGTCCATATTCCATATTTGATCGATAAATACAAGACAGATCAATGATTTTCTAAACACACCTGCTTTGAAAGTTGCAGCCAGAAAATAGCCCTCAAGGGATGTGTTGGAAATCATAAGGGTTCCCGAGGGAGTTGCGAGTGGGGAAATGAAAATGATCAAAAGGTATGTACATGCGATAAACCGTCAAAAAGTAAACCACACACACACACACACACACACACACACACACACACACGCACATGCACACGCATACACACGCATATACTTTTTAAAAAAAGGCCCACAAAATAGAGTTGAAAAGCTTAAATATGTGTCTGGCTAAAACATTGTTGATTCAGGTGTTGAGACTGAATTTCACTCTCCCTGGCTTTGCAAGATCATAACACCAGTGTTTATCCATCTACACATCAGACATTGCTAGGCTAAGCCTACAGCAACCCTGAACCAAAGACATCCCCCTTCTTAAACTCTAGGTAAGGAAGGCAAAATCTAGTGAGATTATACAATGTATCTAAGACTGACTCCTCAGCCAGTGAGATTATACAATGTATCTAAGACTGACTCCTCAGCCAGTGAGATTATACAATGTATCTAAGATTGACTCCTCAGCCAGATCCCCAGAATCTAAAATTAAGAGCCAGCATTTTCTGGGTGGCTATTATTTATCTTGTCTTTAATTCTCCCAGTAACTTTCTATTTCCATTTTACAAAGGAGGAAATATCAAGTAATTTGACGGATGTTAAACAGCAACGATCAAAGCTGCTGATGTAGGATCACACCCAGATCACCTACTGCAGAACCTCATTGCTTACACATTGCCCCATCCTGCTGTGTGCTATTTTCCTCCTGGGAAGAGAAGTTCCACTTCCTATGCCAGACACCTAGATGTAGGCACTTGCCATGGAAAACTTATTAATGGCAATGGCTTAGAACGAGACGGACAGCCTCAACTACAGTCTTGCTGCGGGAAGTGACGACCCTTGCAGAGACATTCCGAAACCTCGGCAAGAGCCCAGTGAGGTCCTAGAGGGACCACAGGACGCCGACTGCCTGGCATGTTCCCTCCGCGTGAACCCAAGCCGGGGAACAGGTAGGATGAGATGGCCCATGTACAGGTGCATGGGGTTGAGAGGGGGATGGGAGCAGCCTGTTGTTGATGGTGGTGGCAGTGACCAGGAGATAAAAAAACGCCACCAAGCATGACTTTGCAATCTTCCGGTCTGTGCCTGTTCCCTTCCCTTGCCCTCCCAGGTGGTTCGTACCTCTTGCAGTTTTTGGTTTTCGTGCGTCATGGTGAGCAGAACAGTGCTGTTGCGTACCCTGGGGATTTCCTGCCAGAGGGAGGCGCTGGAGGCCATGGAGAGGCGCTGCAGATAGGAGTCCGAGGACACCAGCGCCTTCCGCGGCTGCCGCGGGGACGCGAGCCCCAGGGGACTCAGCCAAGCTGTCCAGCCGCTGCTGGCTCTGAATCTCCTTGTTGAGAACGACATCGCTGTATTCCTGGTAGAGGAGCTGAGCTAAGGGGGGAGAAGGCGTGTGAGAGGGAGAGAGGGAAAAGGAAAGGTGAGCGGAAGCCAGAGATGGACAGTCAGAAGCCGCCGGCTGTGCTGACCTCTGGCAGGCCTACTTGACGGACAGTTACCAACCTCCTGCTGGCGGCCACCAGGCGCTGACGCACTGTGGTCATAACACCCCCCCACAACCCTACAGAAGCGCTTCGAGGTACTCACAGGAGTTGATGAGCTTGGAGCAACGTCGCGAGAAGCCTATTCCTTCCTTGGGTTTCTTCTCCCTGTGGAGCAAGGCAGACTCCTGGATACTTGCTGACCATAAGACAGAAGACCTCAGCTGACCATAAACAAGCAAGTCTCTAACTTCCATAAAATACGGGCATATCAGGATCTAATCCCCAAGACAAACATAGCCTTGCCTCTACCCTGACTCCATCATGACCCTCAAAATCCAGGGAAAATACACAAAATGACCACCAAAATCCATGGGGGGGAATCTAAGCACTCAGGGAGGACTTATGAACTCACAACAAACAATCGCCATGGTGGGGCAATTCAGAGCTCTTCGAGATGTTCTGTGGAGTTTTCACAGAGCAGTGGGGAGGGGAGGAGATGGTTCACAGGCAAAGAGCCTAGCAGGACAGCTAACTGTGATACAGTGGGTAGAACTGGCCATACGAGAACATCTCTTACCCTGATAAAGAGAGGCACAAGCCATCCGAGTTCCAGAAGCCTTATCCATTGAGGTCTTACTAAGGGACACTCAGCATCCTATGCAAAGATGATACAGGCAAATGACCTAATGTGATTCGTTAATTAATTGAGAGAAACTCACCGAAAAACAACACTGTCCGAGGGACCGGGTGGTCTTCCCACGGTTGGACTTCTTGAGTCTGAAAATGGAAACGGGTGTTATAAGCAGAGGTCATAGGGATATGGAAAGAAAGTGAAATGAGAAGGAAATGCAGATGTCCAGGAAAAAGAAGATGGCTTGACCGGGAAGCCGGAAGACAGTGCCAGAGTCAGAGGCATTTCAGAGGGCAGTACCCTTCATGTTCCCGGTGTTCACACACGGTGGGAAATCCCTGACGAGAAGGGGCCTGGACTCCTACGAGATGCAGCAGTGGAGGGAGTCGAGGCAGATTTAGGAAGAGGGGTGTCTCAGGGGCAGTGAGAGACGGCGATGTAGGGGGAGAGGAAGGAAGGGTTCAGAAACTTCTGTATTGAGGGTAGGAGAGTAAACCCGCAGATGGAGGACAGAAGATGCAGCAGGGTGCAGGGTGGTGAGGAGTTGAAAGAATGCTTTGCCTGGCGAAGATGTCCCCCCCCCTCACCTGGGGCGCCGTCAGGCAAGATGGAAGGTCTGCGCAGGCCTTGCCGGTTCCAGCTCTTGTGCTTGCTGGGCGCCTGGCCAGAGACCGCCTGCTCACTGCTGACCTCTGCTGGTCTCCCTGGATCCCGCCTGTGGGGCCAGCTGGACGACTTTTCTAGTTGGGGGTGGTTGGGTTTCTCAGGCCGCCTTGTGGGGGCTACAGCTGACCTCCTCAGGCCGTTGGCTCCCTCCTGAGCAGCGGATCTTCTGGGCCGGCCTCCAGGAAGAGCCTCAGCCTCTTCCGTGAGCTCGGGTTCACCCTGACTGGGGGGTCTCTGGAGCTCTGGGGTCCAAGGAGTGGTAGGGGAGGAGGGACTTAAAAGGTGTGTCAGGTTACTGAAAGCCAGTCCAGGCGAGGCTTCACTCATGCTCCGACCGGTAGGGACCAATGGTTCTGCTTTTCTGGCTGGCGGCCAGGAGGTGCGCCCAGTAGAGACAGGAGTAGAGGCCACCCAGTCTTGGCTAACGGGTCTTGGTTTGGTTTGGTCCCCTGCCTTTGTAAGTCCTACTTGAGTGCTTTTGTTCCTCCCTCTAGACTTTGGGGGTAAAGGGGGTGGTTCGGAAGAAGGATCTGTGATAGGGACAGGGGGTAGAGGCCTGAACTTCCTTGAGATACTGGAGGAAGAGGCAGGAGGATGGTGGAACGGGGGAAAGTTGGGGGTTGGAGGCAAGGGCTTGTTGTATCTCAGCCCGGAAGGGATGGGGGTCTGAGCATGGCGGGGGCTGTCTGGGGTGGATGGCAGAGGTCGATACTGCCTTGATACCAAGGAGTCGGGAACTTGGGGCAGTGGACCTACAGGGTATTCATGCACCCCTGAAGTGAGGGTCAGTGGGGAAGGATGACTTTGTCTCTTCAGAGTGGGGGTCACTGTGTGAAGACGGCCATCTCTCTCCAGCACGGGATGGTGAGCATGCCTCTTCTCCGGGGGAGGAGGGGGAAGAGGTTCGTGGATCCTCATGTCCCTGGAGAGAGGGGCTGGGGAGGAGCCGTTCACAGGAGATCCTACGGCTAAGGTTGAGTTCTGGGGGGAGCCCCAGGGCTGGCCACCATGTGAACTGCTGTGCCTCTCTGGGTCAGAAGTAAACTCTTCGGAGTCCTGACTCAGAGTGGAAGATGCAGCAGGGGCTTCGGAAGTGACAGCACCGTCCTGACCACTTCTCTTCTTTTCTGGAAGCGCAGGGCCATGCACGGCCGGACTGAGGGGCCTTGGTGGTGACTCAGAACCACAGGAAGAGAGTGGTCCTCCCACCAGGTCTGGAGTCTGTTCCATCCTGTGCAACCCCGAGAAAGAGCTGCTCCTGGGGTGTGGGCCAGCCCCAGGGGAGTTGGCCAGCAGGCTGTGAGGGGGGACCCTGTCGGAGCTGGTGTGTAGGTCCTGGGTGGTCTCTGTGGGAGGAAACCACGGAGGATGGCTGGGAGATTCTCCCACGCCTCAGAGGAGGGAGGACTGTCATGTGAGAGTGGGGCCGTTGGAGTCTCCCTCTCACGAAAGGCAGTCAAGGGGCTGGCAGAAGAGGACGCAGGGCTGGCGGGGAAGACGTCGGCAGGACTGAAAGGAGCTGAATGCGGCATCCATGGAGGAGTCATCGATGCACTGAAGAACAGCTCGGTCCCCGGGCTGTCGAGAGCTGTTCTACTGTCGAGTGACCCCGGGGTGAGGAAGGAGTCAGGGGGAGAACCGGGCTGGGAAGACCCTCCCATGGGGTCCAGGGCAGGCATCAGAGCTCTGGGGGTCGGTTCCTCGGGCGTGGGCTCCCTCTGAATCCCAGGATTCTTAGTCACATGACAAGAACCATCTTCAAACAAGGCACAGGGAGGGAGGACCTCGTGGGTTCCCCGAGCTACTGGGGAACTCCTGCAGTGTTCACGTTCCTCTCCTGCTGCCCGCTGCCCCCTCTTCTCTCTCCTTGGTTCCCCCTCACTTGAGTCCCCCTCCTCTTCCTCCTCCTGTTCTGCTCCTGGCAACGCTCTCTCCACCTGACCATGATCTTCTCGCTTTCCACTCACTTCCTCTGCCTGCGCCGTTGAGCCTTCATCCTCTGTGTATTCAGAGTCCGTGAACTCCTGTCCACTTGTTAATTCCTCATCTCCTAGTTCCCCCTCTTCCAGATCGCTCCTCTCCCTTACCTCTGGACCCCACTCGCCATAATCCAAACCTTCCGAGTCCCCTCTGCCTCTTCCTCTTTCCCCTTGGCCTCTGGACTTCTCTTCCTCCTGTACCTGTTCTGGAAGCTGCTGTTCCTGTTTAGCACTAACCCACTCGACCATCTCTTGCTGTTCTGCCCATCGTCCATCAGAGCAATTGTCTTCCCCTGGCGTTTCCTCCTCCTGAAATTCCACTTCCTGTTCTTCCTGGAACTCCAGCAGCTGGAAGAAACCTTTTTGCCCTTGACTTTCTTGTGCACCTTTCCACTGCAGATGCTTCCTCTGACGGACAGGTTCACTTCTGGGGTCATCAGGTTGGTGGGTCTCAGCAGGAAGCTCTCGGCAACGAAGCTCAAATCCTGCAGAGTCGGCCTCCACCTCTATCGTTTGGCTAGCTTCCAATGCCAAAGTGAGTTCTGGCTGCAGTTCTACCTCCACCCGGCTGCCCAGTTCGCTGGATATGGGGACCATGTCCAGCCATTCGCCCTGGATGGTATGGGCTACTGGCCTTGCTGGACTGTCTGCCTGGCTTTGGGCTGTTATTTCCTGGTGCTCTGGAGTGTCACAAGCCTGAACCACAAGGTCTTCCTGCCTGGTCTCCAGATCTGTAGAAGTTTCTGCAAAGAAAAATGGCGAGCTCTCAGGGGCAAAGTTGCCCACACCTGCCAATCCTTTGGGCTGGGTCATCAGGTGCGGATGACCGTCTGTCCACTTGTAGGACGGCTCTTGGCCTTCTTGCGCTTCGGGCTCTAAGGCGGGCATCTGGCTGCTCCTCATCTTAGCTCCAGAGATAGCTCTGGATTCTTCTACGGCAGGGATGGGATTAGATATTCCGTCTTGAGTCTCAGCCTCCATGGGGGCTGAATCCTAAGGAGAAATACAAGAGAAAAGTTTTCCCATTTCTCTTTTCACGTGCCACCGGTAAGGTTCCTGAGGAGGTAACGAACACCTTGGTTCCACTCAGGGCCATTCTATGGGACACAAACTACTTAATACAACAAGCAACACCCTCTATTCATTTCTCATTTTTTAAAAAAAATCATCGGACATAGATTCACCTAGTGATCCTTTTAGTTTAGGGTAACCAATAGTGAATGAGTCAAAGCTCCTTTTAGTTGATCCTGAGTTTTGTGAGGGAAGCGGACTGAAAACAATTCAGTTACGGTATCAATTGTCAAAGAGTGCCAGGAACTACCAGTGGTCATTGCCCTGTAAATTCTATTATGACATTGTCTATTTTTCCCCCGTCGGCACTCTGGACACAGCAGTGACTCAGCCTCGTATAACTACTACCAGCAGAGTGTACGCCACACCCCACATCTAACAGCTAGGGAGGCAGCGTGAACGGAATCTTCCTCCTAAGCTGTTGACATGGAATTAAAATAGGTCAGGCTGTCAGAGCCTATGTGTGACAGATGAGTTTCGCCTCCTTGATACAGGGTCTAGATTTCCCTCATCTCTTATTTTTATAGTGTCTAGCAGAACCTGGTGCCTAGTGAACAATTCCGTTTTCAATTACAGAAACTGATGCTGTAAAGGGGGAAAGATACGTAGGCTTCCCATATTCCACATGGTCCATAAAGCTCTGCTGCCTTCAATCCATTACTTTCCCTTCTCCTCCACACCAGGAGTAAACTCTTCCCACTGCTTTCTAACATTGCCACCTTCCTTCCTGTCTTCCCACTTCCAGTAAGGGACTCTTATCCTACTTTGTTGAGAATGTATGTAGAAAAACGAACAAGAGAGTCACTACATCAGTTGGTTACAATCCAAATGTCATCTGCAGTGGCCAACTCTTCTTTTTCTTGGCCCATTTTATGAGCCTCGCCAACATAACCTCTGTCAGTGTCTAAGCATCTGCAGGTACTGCTCAATTCCCAGAGGATTGCAGGAGGATGTTCTGCCCATGTGCTGTCTTCACATCCCCACATCCACCTACCTCCACTCAGCTCCAAGGGCCGCCATCTGCTGACATCGTCTACAATCCTACCTTGGTGGGTGGTTGCGGCTAACACTGTTGACCTTAGACACACTTCCTGTGGTGGTTAGTTTCAGTTCCCAATTCTGATGAGATCTAGAATCACCTGTGAGAGGAGCCCCCCCCCCCGGAAATCCCTGTGGGAGATTAATTTGATCAGGTTAACTGAAGTGGGAAGACAGGCTGCTGCGGGTGGTAGTTTTCCCCTTGTGCAGGAGCTGAAAAGGACAGTGAGCTGAGCACAATAGAATTATAATTTTTCTTAGGCAGTGGAGCAGAGTGGTCAGGTTGGGAAAGTCCCCCCAAATATCCCCACACTACCAGGAATATCCTAAAACAATTGGCCAGACCCCCATAGAAGATCATCATTTCCTGAAACTTGCCCAAGAACGGTGTTTACTGCTCACTACAAAAGAAGAGGAGCTACTTGATCTGCAGGAGTTTGTCCCAGATCCTGTTTGCTGTTTATAAAAGGAGAGTCCCTTCAACAGGAAAACAGCGTAGTCACCAAGACTGGACCCCCAACACAAAGAGATCAAAAGTCCCACTCAGATTTAAAGAAATTAAAACTAAACAATAGGGAGAAGCCACCTTTTTAAAGCCTGCCTAGCTCTATCATGAGCCTAACCCTGCCCACCTTCCTCATGCATTTCCCGAGTCCTTGCTTTATCCTTTCCCCGTGTTCTGGTTTCAATCTTCTGGTCTAGTACACAAGAGCCCTAGAGAAATCCAGTAACGAGCACTAACATGCACTCATCATTGCTCTCTGCTTCTTGACTGCGGGTACAAAGTGATGAGCTGCCTCAGGCTCCTGACACTGTGTCTTCCCTTGAAGTGATGGACTGCACCCTTGAGAAATGGGCTGAAATAAACCCTTTCCCCCTTAAGTTGCCTTTGTTGGGGTAACTGAAACAGTTCCCCATTCTTGTTACTTATGCTCTTACATTGTCCTGATCTGTGCCTTAGTTTTCTAATCCCTCAAGTGGATTAAATTACATTTCCCCTACAGGTAACTGTCAGTCAAAACTCACTCCATTCCTCCTTTGTATTTATAGCATTACCACTATATAATTATGCATGTGTTTTGATTAGCTCTCTTTTCCAACTAAGGGATGATAAGCTGCTTGACACTGAGAATTACTTGTGTTGTTCAATGATCTACACGTGACACTACACTTGTCCCAATGTAAATACTTAACACTCCAAACTCAAGGAATAAAATCCTTGTTTCCCTCCTGGTCCAGAGAGCCCACACCTCTGTCACTATCCCGCTGTACTTGGGGCACAGCCTGGCCCCAGCCTCCACATACACCATTTGTTCTCCACTTATCACCGGAGTGATCTTCAGAACATCACTCTTTGTTTAAATTCCTCCGTGGCATGGCTGGGGAGATGGCTCAGTGATAACAGCCTTTGTCTTACAAGTAAAAGGATCTGAGAGTGAATCTCCAGATCTCACATTAAAAAAAATGGCGGCACCCTATAATTCCAGCCTTGGAAGGTAGAGCCCGGGAAACCCCAGAGCCAAACAACAAGGTGACAGAACAGCCCAGGGTGATTCCCAATGTCACCTTGGGACTCCACAGGCACACACACTCAAGTACCTTCTTGCGCACACACAAATAATTAAATAAACAAACAAGTAAATTCTCAGTAGTTTCTGCCTAGCATCAAGATGAATCCTAAAAATTTGGCAAAGGTCATACACTGAACAGTCTGGTCTCTGCTTCACTTCCCGCAGCCCTGTCACCAATTGGCACCTACCTCTACCATCAACTCTCAGCTCCCCTCTCAGCTACAGACTCTTGGCCCCAGAGAATTCTCTGTTTCACCTTCAACACACTTATTTGCATATCATCTGTAGTCTAGGCTGGACCACAGATTCCACAAAGGCAAACCGTCTGTCTTGTTAACTGTGCAGTCCCTTGTACCCATAGCTTAGGGGGCTCCATGGGGGACTCATTCCTTAATTCAAAGATGGAAGGATACACAGTTAAAAGAGTATGTTCCATTTCTAGCTCTACCTATTTTTCTTTAAGTCTTTGCTAGTTTTAAGACTGTGTATAAATGTACACATCATTTATTTAAATATCCCTTTTCTTATCTTACACAAGGAGGGGAGAAACGCTTCCCTCACAGTCTAATGAAGATTAAGTGGGATAACATAAAATGTTAACTGCTATCTGTTAAGGGTCATAGGTTTGTTTCATATTTCATGGGGAAATATATGTATGAGAGAAATAGTTACAAGCTACAGGGATCTTTGGAGACACACAAAACTTCTCAAATGCAGATGATGAAGCTAAAGACTCCAGACATTTGCTCAGACTTCCTAAGCAAGTACAGGTACAAGTGAACCTCAAGCTAGGGCTCCTGATGTGAGCGCTGAAGCCATAAGACAGATGTCAGTCACTTCCCAAGAGAAGACCCTAGGAGATTGTGGACTACCCACTGCATCCAGCTCTGGACCTATTTGGGCTGTTTCAGATTTAATGCAGAAGCCTATCCAACAGCATGCCTCTTATTCCACTAAGCCACCATACATGTAAGCCCCCAAACCCCACCAAGTGAGTGGGCCACCCTTCAGTCTCTATCCAATAGAATCTGATATAACCAATTGTGCAGGTCCCTGACCACCTAGCAGACATAGTGCATGACAAGTTCACAGATACTATCTACCTGGATCCAACTGACATGTGTAATGTAAGTATACTTAGGATGAAGGACTTTTGTGTCCTTTCCCATTTAACTGATAGGGTGCAATTAAAGGTAAAATATTACATATGACATTGGAATGGGACCTTATTTTCTCAGCCACATGCTAAATAATAGATTTGCTCACTAGACACTTTCTGAAACCTGCTCCTACCTGCCTTGGAAAACCGCGTGACTAACCCTGTCATCTGCCCCCACCTTAACGTGAATTGTCCAGGCCCTGAATTCCCAATAAATCCATTAAAACAAGGACTCCTTGGAATTTTAACGTGTTTCTGCCATAGCCAGACACTAGGTACTATATACTTACAGTTCTATTCTGGGAGCACAACACATGTCTGTCTGTTGTGTGTGGAAAACCCATTAACACTGTTTCTAATATGTCCTTGTCCACTTGAAAATACAAGTGGTTACTGATACTGTTCAGACACCATTGGCCCCAAAGATAGAATATGCCCCCGTAGTCTCTATACTTGATCCCATCTTAGTAATCCTATTGCCATCCCATGTGACCCAGCTAGCATGAGGGAAAGCAAAGGGAAATCTATAAAGCATGTTCTTACTCACATAAAGGCATTAGAAGGGAATTTTTTTTTCCTTCACTCCCCATCCCGTTAGAGTTCAAACTTCCTCATCTCTTTCTCTCTGTTGAGTGACTAATTGTTATTTATCTGAGCACAGACAGAGATGAGGCAGCTCAGCGTGATTTGGCTTTTCTTCGGCCCAGAGCCATTCCATATCTCTAAGTACCAACTCACATGTGATCTCTTAGCAGTCAAAACTCTAAGTCACCCCATTTATAGTATACAATGCAGATGATACCTCCCATAGAGCCCCCCAACACCTTAGGCCTTGTGTATTTCTAGTCATCGCACATGAAGTGATTTACTCCCAGTCATTCTGCCCAGTCTTTAAAATGATTCCAAGTGCGACACATAAATGGAGGAACAACACATTTCCTGGATTCTTTAGCAATTAAAATATTCTGACTGAAAGTACAAATCACTAAAATATTGATAGTATATAATACTTCTGCATTACAACCTACAGTAGGAACGAACTGTCTTGTCTTTAGTCAAAAAGATTCTCTGGCTTTCATTTGGGTAAGATTACCACACAATTAAGTAACTTTCTTCACTGCCATTACTATCCCCAATACTACAGAGAATCCAAAATAAGAGTCACATTGTGGACTACTCATTGCTAACTTCTGTGCTTTATCTACTGTAGGAATCCTATCTATTGTAGTGAAACCTAAAATAAACATCTCTACTTACAGCCTAATATCTGAAAACTATCGCATCATCTACTGCCTCACAGGCCAGATGATAAGAACTTTATACATGAGGATGCTTATGACTGCAAGTCCACCTGTGAGCCTGGGGCCATCCACATAGATAAGGTATGAGTGACCTGTTTTGACACACCGTGACCCTGCTCCAGTCTACCTGGCTGGTCACTCTAAGTGACCAACTGTTGCTCAGTCCACACACTGTGAGCAAAGGCTGTAAGTCACCTGTTTGTACCTGTACCTCCACCAAGTAACACTGCTCCTGTTCAACCCAAAACCCCTGGAATGACCCCATGCCCCATAGGTGTCCACACCAGAATGATTGTTCCAGACGCCAGAGAAGACATCTTCTTGTCTATTACAGACACAGCGCCAGACATGTGGCCACAGGTGGATCACATTATAGACAGCCATACCCTCTAGGGACCCCCTTGGCAGTCCAGATCTGGAATTTCTGTATTCTTTTTGAAAGAGAGAGAGAGAGAGAGAGAGAGAGAGAGAGAGAGATCTTGACATTTCTCCTGATTTCCTCCTGAGGCTGGCATACATTCCTCCAGCCCAACGACCTGAAAATTTGTGTCCCCTCCTTCTCCCCAAGTCCTTCCTAAGGTTGTGGCTTCAGTTTCGCTGGGGCCAGAGGCATCATAAGCCAGAAGTCTGGGAAGGGGCCGCACTGTTTCCCTGGGAGCTTGTGTCTTTGGAGTGGAGTTGGGAGCGAGGGGGGGCAAAGGAGGAAGGAAGGCAAAAGGAAAACCACCTTCTTTCCCTCAGAACTCTGGCCTGCCCCTCCCCCTCAGTCTGACAACAGTACTGGCCAGAGTTCACTTCTAGGAGGAGGAGGAGGAAGACGAGGCTCTCCTGGGAAGCGGAGATCCAGGAAGGACGCAAAGGGGGAAGGAGAGTCGAAAACAAGAGGCCTGAGGACCAGCTCTCCCAGGCCAGGCCTGAGGAAAGGCAATAATTATGAAAGATGCTCACAGCTAGAGCTCCCAAGGGTGCTGCTGCTCGCACAGCCAGCCCCCTCCCCTAAACAACTCCTTGGCAATTCCCTAAGAACCCCCGACCAGAATCTCCCCATATATAGGCAATCGTGGGGCTCAGCGGGGAAGCCTGGGGGGATCAAAGATCCCAGTTACAGGTTACAGAGTCTTGGTTAACAAGGAGAGAGATGCTACACCCCCCCCCACACACACATACATAGACACACACAAATGTATACATGCAAATGCTAGGAAGATAACCAAAGAAGGCCCAGGCCTGGCTACAACACAAATGCAGGAGAGAGCAAGGTAAGATGCGATCTAGAAAAGGAATCTCACTGATTCCTTATTATAGGAACTCGCTTTCCCCAGGGTCCACTTTTGGGGGGATTGGGGCAAAAGAGCCCTGATTGCTAGCCCGGGAACATCAGAGGGCAGGAGACCTACTTCCAAGCGCAAACTTGGCTAGAAGAAAAACTTTCCAAAGAAAAGTGCGTTTCTTCCAGGTCCCTCCTCTTCTTCACCAGGTACTCGTCCCCCTCCCCACCCACCCACCCAACCCCCGACTCAAGCTCAGCCTCTTGGCCCGGCCCCCCATTTCCGGAGCCTGAGTCCAAAGACTTGGCTGGGGCCGGTCCCTGGGGAGGCCTAGTTTCCTCTTCCTTCCAATCCCAGCCTTTCCCCAGCACGGCTCCACCGCCGCCCGGACCCCGGGACTGGCAAGGGGGCGAGGAGGGCACCCACCTGGTCGGAGTCACATGCTGGCCCGGCCGGCCCGAGAGTCCCTGCAGGTCCCGGCGCCCGCACGCCCGACCGCCCGCGGTCCCCAGCCAGGCCCGGGCCGCCCCGGCGCCCCACCCCGGCCCGCCCCTGCCGCCGGACGGGAGGGAGGGACCGGCTCTCCCGAGGAAGTTTCAGGTGAGGAAAGGCGGACACACCTTCCCGGAGGAGGGGCAGGGCCCCTGGGCGCCCGATCCTCATTGGTGTGCGGGGAGCGCCCGTCACAGCTGGGAAGTGCCAGTCCGGCCCGGGGCGCACGAGCAGGCCGCGGCCGTTCGGGCGCAGGGTGGGCGCCCCCAGATCCGGACCCGGCTGCCCCATGGCCCGCCAGCCCCTGCAGGCTCCCTGCGAGCGTCCTCCTCTCGAGTGGTCTCCACGCGACCCTGCCGATCTGCAGCCTCGTGTGCGTGTGTGCGTGTGTGTGTGTGCGTGCGTGTGTGCGTGTGTGTGTGCGCGTGCGTGTGTGTGCGTGTGTGTGTGTGTGTGTGTGTGTGTGTGTGTGTGTGTGTGTGTGCTACTTTTGTCTTGCTGGTGACTGGCAGTGTGCACAGTCGAGATTTGCATCCCTCTGTGTGCCTTTACCTCAAGGCCTCAGATGCACTTTTCACTTCCTGGACGTTTCCCAGAAATGGAAGAGTGCCCCTGATTCCAGCTTCTTCCGCTAGCCGCCTGGCTGCATTTCGGAAAGAACACGACTCTGTTCCCTGCAGTTCATGTGCTCGCTCCTGTATTCTTGGGTTCTTTTTAAGATAATCATACACTTAGGGCATGTGTTCCTTCTGGGTACTTTCGAGTTAGACCTGGTATGTGTGTTTGGTGTGTGCACACACGTTTAATTTCCTAGGCCTCTTTGACTTGTGCATTTTCACAGACATACACACACACACCACGCACTGATTTTTTTTCAAGGAAGCATTGTGATCTGTTGGTCTGGGAACTCAAGCTTGAATGGATGGTTCTGCATGTCTCTGTAACCACTTCAAAAAATTCCAACACACACACACACACACACACACACACACACACACTTACCTAGAGGGACAGGAACTTTTGATGTTCCGTTTATAGGAGGATTTCTCCCCAAACCCTTTCATTACCTTGGGAGTTTCCATGGCAGTGTAAATCTTTTACAGGCTTTCAGGCTATTTTGCCTTCAGGACTGTCATGTGTCACAACTCTAAACACCTTTATGGGTAGACTGTGTCTGGATCCCCAAGTCCTCACCCCTATTGTCTACCAGCTGCTGCATTGGTGCCACCAAATAGATGCACCAATGTGGTGATTGGTAGGTCCCTGCGGAGTCAAATGTCATCAGGGAGTCATGGCCGCCTGAATGCTGATACAGCTTTGCGCTTTCAAAGGGTGTGCTGTTTCTCCGGAGCAGCTTTGCAGAATTAATGCTTTAATCAGGTGAGCAGCCTTTGACATCCTCCAATTTGCCACGGAAAAGATAGGAAAAGTCAAGCCTAGGTTTCAGCGGTGTAAGACAGCAGGCCAGCACGCTTCATAAATCGGCACAGGGACAGAAAGTTAAAGCTGGTTAAAAAGTCTAAACTCTTTCAAGACTACGAGAGATAAGTCAGTCTAAAGTATCAAAAGAGTCTTGAACGAGTTTGTCAATGTCTGATTCTCGGGCATGGCTGGTGTTCTGTAGAGAGTAGAAGAGTCTGGCTTTCACACTGTTTCTTGGATTCTTCTTGCCTAGAAGAAACCGTTCCTCGTTCTGCCAACTCACCACCTTCACTTTAGTGATCTCTGGGCTCTTGTCCCGAATTGAGCATAGGAGTTGTGACCTGGCTTTTTAGCTAGTTAAACAGTTACAGCGGACTCCTTAGGAGTAGCTCCTCTTGAGCCTTCCTCTTGAGTCTTCAGGGTACATCTGCATATGGCAACCAATCTAGCTCTCAGCTCTCCCTGCACTTTGGACACAATCTCACTTAATTTATGCATCTTTTCTTTTACATTTCTTAGTGCTTGCCCTTTGTGCCTGGGTTTCATAGTCAGGCTTGTAATTCCACCATAAGATTAAGAAATGTTTTCTCCAAAACTCTCAGATAGGAGAAAGATGATATAGTAGAAAGAGGTGGGATATAGATTCAGTCTTGAATTCTAGGATATCAAGTAATTAATGTGAATTTTGAGAATGTTAATGGTCTGGTACTTTACTTCAATGTTTCTATGCTTTATATTCTTGCTGTCAAAAAGAGAAATATCAAATTTAATACTACTCACTTCACTAGGTTGTTATGGGGACTCAAGAAAGGGAACATACCAAAACCACTTAGTTCAAACACCTTATATGGGAAATTGCTAGAGAAAGATATTTTCTTTTCCTAAGAGGGCATAATAGTTATTTGTGTTGAATGAATTGATAGTAATAAGACAAAAGGGAAAAGAAATGTGATAATTAATCCTGGGTGTCAACTTGACATACCTGGCATTAATTAATATCAGTTGAGAACACCTGAAGAGATTATCAGATCAATACATTTACAATACAAAGACCAGCCCTAGATCCGATTGAAACCTCCCTAGAGCTTATTGGAACCTCCCAGTAGTGGACCAGATAAAAGGAACCATAGAACAGGAGACTTAGAAGAAGAGAAACTTTCCAGGAACCCTCCAGCCTTCAGCCGTGCCGTCACCCATTAGCCTACTGGATGTTTGCAGTGAGTAGCCTGCCAGTTTTAGCCACCAGCCATGTCACCTCTGCCATGAAAGGCTGTTTCTCCCCTCTGGAACTACAAGTTGACTAAATCTCCCTTTCTCCCTTAAATTGATTGACTTTGAATGCCCTCTCACAGCAATAGTCAGGAGTAACCGTTACAGGAAACATAGATTCGAAATAAAATTATTGTGAGATGAGAGCTATATTTGATGCAGAAGAATAAACAGACTGTGGGATTTGAGATCACTTCAGCTGGAGAGAAGCCTTGGAGATCTAGTTAGGAGTGCGGAGAAGGACAGGCGACTGTTCTTTTGTAGTTCTAGGTACTGGAATGAAAAGTCTCAGAGTCTTTGTTTTTCAGCATCTTGGATTCTCATCCCCGGGGTTGTGATTGTCCTCAGCAGGGGCCACTTGCTGTCACATCTCCTCATCCCACCTGGGCAGCCCTGACTCAAGAGAGCCCTGATCTACTTCTCTGAATACTGCTCAGACCCTTCCTGCTCTGCTTTCTGCCTGTTCTCATGATTTACCTTTATACCTTTTGGATCCAAGTTTAAATAGATTTCTTTTCTCAGCTTGGCTGACCATGTTTTCTTTCCAACTTTGTCCTCTAAATCTACCCCGATATGGCCATTGCAGTTCTCAACTACTTTATTTTAGTTTGATGAACTTATTTTTCTGATTTTTTGTTCTCATGTTTCTTTTCTCGGCCTTCCCATACTGGCCTAACTTAATATTTAGTGCTGCACAAGGACTCTGTATCAATTGTCTCGCCCTCTACCAACCCACTTTCTTTCCATGTATTCTTAGAATCCACATATACAAAGACCAGGTCTTTGCTCCCAAGGAGCTCTGCATTATATCAAGGTAATAGGTGACAACAGTGATAACAGAGTGTGTCATGTATAATGTTGAGAGAAGCACAACAAAAACATAATGGAGCAAAACCCAGTGATTGGGAGGCTCAGATGACTAGTGGGTAGAGGTGTCCTACAAAGCTACTTTCCCTTTTTAGAGGAAGGTAGAGTAAAGACAGGTAGTTAGGGGAAACTGAATATGCACAAGGAAATCTGAGCATCTTCTGATCAGAGATGTGCAAACATTGTGCACTTAGCCAGCAGAGAGCTAAAGAAGTAACAGAGAATGTTTGGGACTGGTGGTCAGGAATGGCTATTATCTTCTAGAGGCGGACCTTCTCTGATGGACTGTTAGCAAGATCACGATGTGGCCAGACTAGAAGTCTAGAAAAAGTCACTCTGATTACAGTATGGAGAATGGATTGAAGCAGGTTGTGAAATGGAGAGGCAGGGAAGGAAATCAGGTGGATGTTGTGATACTCAGACGAGCATTCAGTCCTGTAGGTCAAAGGGGATGATACCCCCGGGAGAACAAGACTAGATTTGTTTCGTGATTTCCATATGGCTTTTCCATATTTGCTTGGGTTAACTCAACCCCCCCGACCCTCATATCCCCACCCCACACTATCCCCACTTTAATATCTCCTCCCCACTCAAGGCATCCCCTACCCCAAGGACCCTTTTCTAGTTTCTTTGCTTCTACCAGTATTTCACATTGAACATTCAAATCTAAAGATTCAAAGCTAGGATCCACACAGGACAGAGAGCAGGCGGTGTTTATCTTTCTGACCTTGGCTTATCCCATTGCTATAATTTTTTCCAGCTCCATCCCTTTCATAATTTCTTGTTTTCTTAACTTCTAAATTAAATTCAGTTGCACATATGTACCCCATTTTCTTTATCCATTCATCAATTGATGATCAGTTCAGACTAATTCTCTTTCCTAGCTATTTTGAAAAAAGCAACAATGTGCCTGCCCTCTTGGTGCAATAGCGGCACAAAGGTTATGGGGGTAACCAACTACTCTCTGGATTTGAGGCTCTCTCCATGGGAGAGAATTCATGCTTGGGCCTGCAAATGAAGCCAAAAATCCATTTAGAGGAAAACTTACTACTGTTGTTTTGCCTATAGTACCCAAGTTCTACTCTCAACTGTGATGAATGAAACCTATCTTTGCAACGAATAGCAATGAATGAGAGACTCGTGGCTGCTCATGATGCTGAGAACAAGTGCCAGTTGAGTGCTTGGCCTTAAGCAGGACATTTATACACCCTCTCTAAAACTTAGGGAACTCTACAGAAGAGGGGATGGAAAAAAATGTAAGAGCCAGGAGCTCTTACAAGAAGGACTGAGAGATGCGTTCTTCTGGGCATGACTCAGCCATTGTACTCATGATGTCACAGTGGCTGTGATTGCCTGCATTTGTCCTATGTAAGAGTGGACCTGTCATCCTCAGTCTGAGGATGGAGCAATACTGTTTTCATTTTTAAAAATTGAATTATTTTTTATTCTTTTAGAGTTTCACACATGAATACAGTGAATTCTTGATATTCTCACACCTTACTTCCCAATCCTATCCCCCTTCCTTTCTGTTACAACCCTTCTCCTCTACCAGTCTGCCTCCTGCTTTTGTGTCTGTGTGTATGGTCAGCAAGTTTTATCTGGTGGCCTCTGATGGCATGTGCCTAAGCACCTTGCTGGAGCATGAGTCACGTGTTGCTGTGTGGACCACTGAGGAAAGCATCTTCCCTTCTCTCCATCCAGTCATAACTCTCGATAGTCTCACAAGGAGATATGGAGCCTCTTGAGAGCTTTCCTCTTCCATGGTGAAATGTTCACATGCCAAGTCCTACGCAGGTCTTGTGGAAGTACACATAGTATGTTGATGGATGCAGAAGCCTTGTCATGTCCAGAAGGTGCTATCTGACTGCACTCTTGCCCCCGGATTCCTACATTCTTGTGTGTGTGCATGTGTGTGCATGTGCGTGTGTGTGTGTGTGTGTGTGTGTGTGTGTGTGTGTGTGTTGTAACAGGACACTTGAGTATGTGTGCCTTTCGAGGCCCAAGGGTGACATTGGGAATCATCCTGGATTGCTCTACCTCCTTTTGTATTGACCTGGGAATTCCCAGGCTCTGCCCTCCAGGCTACCACCATTTTTACTCAGCATTTTTCTGTGGGCTCTGGTTGTCTGAACTCAGGTCCTTTTACTTTCTAGGTAAAGGCTTTAGCCCCTGAGTTATATCCCCAGCTCAGGGTCTTACATATTTACTGCCCTCCTCTACAATATTCCTTGAGTTTTGGTGTGTGTGTGTGTATGTGTATGTGTGTGTGTGTGTGTGTATGTTGGGGGTGGTGATTTAGGTGTTCTGTTTTGGGTCGAACAGCCAGCATTCACTCATTTTCTGCACTTTCACAAGTTGTGATTCCCTGAAATAACAGTGCTTACCCACTGCCGTTTCTATGCCTAGTTCAAAACTCAGCCATACATTGTCCTACTGATTGAACTCAGTAGGTCACAAAACAAAACAAAAGACATGAATGCAAGAAAGAGTTGGTAAGGGGGGAGGGAGACAGGAGAGAGTAGAAGGGTGTGAGTAACCAGAATACATTATATACATGTATGAAATTGTCACAGACACACTTAATAAAATTTATCTAAAGCATCCAGCACCAAATCATCCGCCAATAAATGAATTAAATACTAAATTCTCAAAAGGAAAAAATACAAATGGCTGATAAATATATGGAAAAGTATTCAACATACAATACTAGCAGAGGAATGAAAGTTAAAACTGCTTCGAGATTCCATGTCATGGCAACAAATACTTTAGGGGACATAGGAAAGAATAGGCTCTATAAGTTGTTGGTGCAGTCACTCAGGATATCAGTATGGAGGCTTCTCAAATGATTAAACATGTAACTAAATATGTCACAGCTATACCACTCCTGGATAAATATATCAGAGGGACTAAGTCAATGTACCACAGAGATACTTCTACATTCATCTTTATTGCTGTACTATTTGCAATTGCTAAGAAATGGAGGCTTCTCTCAATGTCCATCAATAAATGAATGTATAAAGAAAATATGGTAATTATACACAATGGAATTTTATCCAGCCATGAAGAAAAGTGAAACCATGGCAGTTGTGGGAAAATGGGTAGAATTGGAGATCGTTATTCTAAGCAAGGTATGCCAGACTCAGGAAAACACCCACATATTTTCTGTCATCTGCAGAATTTAGGTTTAAATTTTTGTTTGTGTGTGGGGATCATGAAAGTAGAAAGGGAACCTTGAGAAATAAGGAAGAGATGTTAAGAAAGGGAAGGAATAGACAGGTAATGGAATAGATATTTATGACTTGGAAACAGAAGGGAGGACTACTTGATTTGAGAAAAGGACCAGCGGAAGGAAGAAGACGTAAGGGAGAGAAATAGGGAAGGGATGTATGTGTGTGTATACACACACACACACACACACACACACACACACACACATGCATACATAATATGACACAATGAATCCCATTGCTTTGAGATTCCATGTCATGTCAACAAATACTCTAGAGGACATGGGGAAAGAGTAGTTTTTTAATTAAAAAAAAAAAAAAAGATTTTCTCTTTGGAGTATTTGCTCTGCTTGTGGGAGACAACTTTCCCACTGCATCCCATCTAAGACATCAGGATCCCAGCATGTGACGTTTGCAATGACTGCCTTCGTGACTCTCTTCTCACAGAAAGAGCGTCAACTACTTTTCTGCATACACTGGATTGACACTTCACCATCTGTTCCTTTCTTTCTCCATGTGGGTGCTTTGGGTTTAAGAGTTAGAAGCCACTGACTGAATCAACACTTTGATGAGCTTCACATCACTTGGTCACAGTTATCATTTATGTCCTGGCTTTAATTTGCCTCGGTTACTTAGGAGTACCTATCATTTTACTTATAATTCTCTCCTAGACCTAGGGAGAATTGCTGAAGAAAATGGTACTATTTGCACATGTTCCAGATTTGTGTTGATTTGTGAGTGTCTCTAAGTGTTAACTTGTGGGATGACCACATCTCAATCTCTTTAAGTGTTTTGTGGATCCTTCTTTTAGTTTTTTTCATGTGTATGTGATGGTGCATGTGGATGCATGTTTGCATGCATGTGTATATGTGTACACATATGTATATGTGTATGTACCAGGTAGACACTGGAAATCTAGATCTCTCATTCAGTCTCATTTTTCTTTGAGACTTGGTCTCTCAGTCAAACCTAGAATTTGTTGATAGGATTAGTTCTACTAGTCAGCTTCCTCTGGGGATCCCTAGACTCTTTCTTCCAAGGTGGGAATTACAGATATGATACCTTGCCTGCTCACTATTTATGTGGCTTCTGGAGATCTGCATGCGGGTCCTTTTCCTTGTGTTATGGTGAGGGCATTTTTAAAACAGTGAAAACCTGAGTCAGCTCCAGGACATAAGTAATGCGCATGTGTGACCTTATCGTAAGTTGTGGAATGCATAATTGCCATATATGGGAGACAAAGAATCTAAATCGTACATAAGGCCCTGCCCTGCCCTGCTGGGGCCCAACTCTTGGATGGGGAATTCACCGAGACTTGTCCACACAATGAACTGCTTCCTGGGAAGAAATTCCCTACACTCCAACTCAGAGCCATTTCCCCAGCCCCTATGGCTCCTTCTTAAGGTCGTACAGTTTAGGATTCATGAAGTTCAAGCTTGTCTGATGCTGTATTGCCGCATCTGTTGTAAGAATAGTAGGAAATCCAGGAAAAGACTTTTTTTTTTTTAAGTTAGTAAGTGACTCTTGCTTTCACTTTCTTTACTGTAACATGCAGAAGATACTGGAGGATGTTTCTAAGAGCAGAGGCTTATCACTGTCTCGATTATCCTAATGTTATTGAAGAGACGGTTGTTTCCTCGCATACCTGTGCAGCCCCAGGAGCTTCATGGCCATGTTCACAAAAGTTAAAGGAAGCACTCTAGTGTGAAGACCAAGCGCAGCCTCTTTCTTTACATAATGGTCTTGCTGGATGTTGCCAGCTAATTCCCCCATCACTCCTCTTAGCTGCCACCTTTGCCTGTGCCGTGTCCTTCTAACAAGTCCCTTGAACATACCTTTTTGCTATTTACTATGGTCACACTTCCTTCATTCAAAATGCACATGTTGTTTTTGGAATTCCTTGATGCTAGACTGGTGTTCAGATGGATGGGCTTGACCTGGATCTCGCCGCCGCAGTTCCTGAATTCCTACAGGGTTGATTGACTTCATATCTTCACTTTTACCAGGTGATAGAGCAAACCCTGAACTTTATCACCTGGTAACGAGCTAGATTTGGATCTCAAAAAAAAAAAAAAGAGAGAAAATTAAATAGCAAAGCCTAGCTACTGTTAGGCCTGCAACAAGGTCGGACATAGGGTGTAGGTGCTGTTGGTAAATTTAGACAAATACAAAGGTAACAAAGAAGGAAGCTAGCAAATGAACACGTGCTACAAATATTTAAGAAGAATTGTACTGAGCAGTAAAGATTCTCTCTGCCTCCTGCTTTCATTGCCTATTTTGTTCTACCATTATCTTCCTGACTCCATGAGCTCTCTGCTGTCATTATCCAGCTGCTTGTCAAGCCACCAATGAGCTGTCTGTGTTCTTACTCCTTGATCTTGTAACACGTGGCTCTTGATAGATGTGTTCTTCCTGCCTTTGTCTACTTATCAAATTCCTACTGATGGTTTGCAGTGGTGAGTTCATATGTTACATCAACTCTGAAACCTTTTCTGATTCTTCTGAATGGAGTAGTGATGCTCTACTTGTGACATCATAATACATTCAAGATAGACTGCTGCTAGTGCATTTATAGTTCTATGATATTGTAGATAATTTTAAATTTGTTTTTCTTAATGCTACATTGCAAGCAGACTAAGATTAGTGACTGTGCATTCTGTGTCCTTGTGACTTGACAGTTCAGTGTGGGTTTTGGCTTAAAGTAGGTGTAGTTAACATGCTAATGGATGAATGCATGAAAGATTAGGAGAGAATGCAAATTTGAGCCACTGCTGACCATGTGGTTCTAGATGAGGAACTAGAGATTGTTTTTTCTATTCATTCATAAATTTTCTTGTCCACTTGTGGAAATGTGATGAGAATTCTTCTGTGCTAATCAGTTTGGGCTACAGACTAGCTGATTTAAACAACAGTCATTTGCTTCTCACAGCTCTAGATGCTGGTAAGGGCAACAGTATGTATCAACCAGTTTGGTTCGTGATAAGGCCTCTATTTAAACTGGCAGTATCCTGAGAAGAGAGGAAGTTTGGGCATCCCTTTTTCTTCTCCGCATCCTTTCTGGAAAATAATCCCATCGCAAGGTCTCAACTTCAATGAGCTCAACTAAGGTCAATGGTCAATGATCTCCCTTTGGCCCACCTCTTAATACCATCACACTGATCAGAAGACTTAAGCTGTGAACTCAGGGGAGATGAAGACATGCAGTCCAAAGGGAATCTCATCCATAACTGTGGATCTGTCTTATTACACATCCATCCATAGATGACCATGCATTTGGGAAGAGGAAGGGACGGGCAAGGGAGGCTAATGATGAGTGAATGTGGTCAAAGCACATGATGCACTTGAATCAAAATGTCACCATGAGACACATTACACTGTGCAATCAATGTGCACTGATAAAATTTCCCATGAAAAGCTGTGCTTTTTAAGGGAAAAGGCTTTTGTTCTGAAAAGCCAAACCAGTGAGCAGTGACGCTGCCCCTGCAGCTCATGACCAAGCATGCAGCCCCACACTATGCTCACGTTTCTATTGTGTTTCTGAGCTCGATGGCATGTGGAGGTGCCACTCATAAAGGCTGGGGAGCACATGTTCTACTATTCACTGTATACCAAGACCGTCTGTCAGGATTTGTTTTTATGTAGGAAACAAATGAATCCGTATAGCATACAAATTAAGATTATTAAATAAAGTAAGACAATAATCATCTTCTTGCTTTATTCCAAGTGATTGTCTCACCAACCTTGAGATTGAAGAGAGTAGAAATCTCACACCAAAGAGTCCTAGCATATAAGTGATTTTTTTTTTTTTTTGGTTAGAGGCACCTTGAGCACAAAAACATAAATCTCATCTGACACGCAGCCTTGAGGATGCAACTGCAGACTTTGCAAATTAGCAGCTTCTCAGAAAAGCAGTAAGAGCAACTTGAGGAAAACTCCTATACTTATATTTTCTAACTGAATTGGAAAAAGGGATCCAATAACAAAATTATAATTACCATCTAGAGATGTGTGTTAAATAAAGTACAGCCAGCTTCCTATCTTCAGATGTTATATTTTCTATATTGAAAATCTGCAGATTGCTTTTGCCTACCATTTCCTATACAATAGTATACAATTGTTACATTTACATTTTACATAGTATATTACATTTTCGATGTATTTAGCATCACAGATAATCTGAAGATAATTTAAAGTATATGGGATTGTGCATGTAAGGCACATGGAAACACTGTATTATGTTATACAAGGAATCTCAGTGTTCAAGGATTCGGGTAACCACAGAGTTCCCAGAATCAAGGTCCCAGTGATACTAGGGAACAATTGTATTTATTGTTACTCTTTGCCCTATTTCCTTACCTACCTTAAAGTTTTAACATTTATCATATCTTATTATGTGGGTAAGTAGGCATATACATGTGAGTTACATTTCATTCTTTTGTATAAGATCAGAATACCATACATATACTTGGTTAAACATATACCAGTGCTCATTGTGTCCCTTACACTGGTAGGAAGAGGGAGTTGCAGTTCCAAGAATTCCTGTCGTAGAGGCCAAAGCCAAAGCCAAAGAGTGTTGCTATCATTTGTATACATGTCTGTTCTTTTCTATTTTTAGAAGGCTGTAAATGCACACTGTGTTTTCTGGTTTTGGTTTTTGTTGCATGCCTTGTCTTTTTGTACTTCCTTATATTTGGGTCCTTGTTTGTGTATAGCTTCTTCGTCAAATACACAAAATTAAGCTAAAAAACTGGTGATAACATAGTTTTTATCTTGAAAACAGAAGCAGTATTCATTATTGTCTTGGTTCTAACACTGCTGTGCATTTTGCCAGTGGGTAGTTCTTGGCTTTATCCTGTTTCTCTGACTCTATGATATGTAGGTCTAGAGAAGTTTCATTCTACTGTAAAAGCCCTGGGGAACTGCGTTTAGTGGGGGCATCCATTTTCTCCCCTAATTCATAATCTCCCAGTATTTTATTAGAATGGGCTCCTCCTCTGTTTTGGATACTGGACATAGTTTGTGTTGTCACCAAGCCCCCAAGGCATCTGTGTACCCTGCCCTTTCCAACCCTCAGGGAGTAAAGAGAGTGTTGAAACAGGAGAGACAGAAAGAGCCTTTAGCTATAGACATCTGTGTCACACAGACTGATTATCACTGCACAGAGGCCCAGGATGAAAAAGTGGAGACGAGAATAAAGCGGACCATCGAGGGAGGCTGTTTATTTTGGGAGAAACATTCTCCCAAACATTCTTTGGCCCTTAGGATCAGACATCCTTGTCCTGATGTCTCTCTGAAGAGGAAATACGGCAGGCATTAAACTCATCGAAGCAAGATGTGGACCACAGAGTGAAGGCACTTTATTATTTGTTTGTTTGCTTGCTTGTTTATTTATGTATATATATGTATTTTGCAGATGATCAAGGAGTTCAGATGATACCATGTATAGTCTCACATTCCTGGTTCGAAGTCACGGCCAGCTGCAGCTAACATCTGCCCCGTCACCCGATTCAAGAGCCCGTCCTTCAGACTGTCAGCATTACTGATCTCGGACCCTTCTTGCTATGCATTTCTACTAGGTCAACAGAAAATGGTCCTTGAGTTAGAAGAACTTTGAACGTCTTCATGGAATAATTAAACATGTGGCTCCTATCCACAATGAATGGCGACTCAGCTCTCAGGAAAAATGAAGCTATGAAATGCACTGCTGGCCAATGGATGGAACTGGACAATATTATATGGAGTGAGGTATTTCTAAAGCTGCTCCTGGTACCTTGAAAGCTGGGTTGAAAGTGTCATGCCACCGAAAGTCTGAGGAAGGAAGGATCAGTATGGATAGGGATGGTAAAGAAAAGTTGGATGGAAGGAGAACTTGAGCTGAGCTGTGTGGAAAGTGTGGGTGGGTGTGGGGGCTGGGTTTCCATTGCTTGCACGTTGGGGAGCACTGCGGCCACTCCTCAGCCAGCACGGGGTTCCACCCTACCCCACATACCCCAGAGGCAAGGGCAGCCATTTGGAGGGTGCTGCACCCTCACATCAACTAGGGCATGTGTGGGGGTGGTTGAGCGATCGATTTCTGTGACAGTCTTCAGCCCCAAAGCAGCCTCCACCAAGCTGTCTTTACCCAGTGGGCCTCAGCAGAACACGTGCAGATTTGGTCTGTACTCAGAAGTGGGCTTTGTATTTCAGCTTTCTGAAGACAATACAAGCTCCAGACCTGGCAGAAGCACTAGCACCATCTTGTGGAAATAGACACTTCGCTAAGCTTTTCCCTTTGCCAGCTCCCTCTGTGACGACCCTCCCCCTGTGACGATGACACCGCAAGTCTCTTGGGTAACGTTCCCCCAAATAGTCTGTGCTCAGGGGAAACGGGTTACGTCACAGACAGTCTGCAAAGTGTTTTGAGTTCACATCTTTTTTTCCTCTTGGAACTCTAGGCTGGAGACTGTTCTCTGGTGTCGCAGGATGGCGTCCTTGCTTAGTTTTGGGTTGTACAATGTTCTGTTGAATGAGAATAGCATGACTTCATCACACTGTTGTTGAGGTTGTTTCTGACAGTTTGATTCCCAAACATTTTATTAAGTAATCTGAGCATCTGTGATTATTATGCACATGTGCCAGAGAACCTGTGGTTTACAGTGCTGGGGTGGAGTTTCTAGGCCCAATAATATGTGCGTTGGCAACTGTGGTAGACATCTATGGAATGGTTCTCCATGGGCAGCGTCCTTACTGAATTTCAGCAATGTGTGACTCTCCATGTTTTCGTTAACTATATTTAAAGTAAAATGGCTTTCCCTTGAACAGCCTTTACCCACGCTACTGTCTGCGATTCTGCTTTGAGAAGCCCACACCCATGTTCATGAGTGTGTTTGTTTCTTTCTGAGTGCCTCCCTGTTAACCTCATGCTGGAATCTATATTAAAATATTGTAAATGAAACCCCAACCCTGTTGCATAAATATAAAAACTCTTGGCTGGAAAGATGGCTCAGGGATTAAAGTCGCTGCCTCACAAGCAAAAGGACCTGAGTTTGGATCTAAGATCCCACATTAAAAACAAAACAAAACACACCAGGGGGAAACAGTAACCTGCAATTCCAGCTCTGGAAGACAGAGTCTGGGGAACCTCATAGCAAAGAAATAAACTAGCGAAATCCAAGATGATTCCAGATGCTACCCTTGGGTCTCCATAGACACACATAGTTACGTGCTCTCCTATGCCTATGCCTGCACATATTAGCACGCACACACACATACACACACATGCACACACATACACATACACACGCACACACACACACACACACACACACATGCAAAATAAAACCTCTTAGTCCTTTGCCAGTGAGAGACATATGATATAGTATTTCAGTATTATTATAAGTCTTGGCGTTTTCTTGGCATGAATTTGTTTGTGAAACCTGGCACCTGTCTACATAAATCCATTGACTTCCTCAAAAGCTACTTTGAGATATACTGGTTGCTTAGAAATTTACTTTTTAAAAATAAGTAAGAATGGCCTATATTTCATGTAACTTTTGAAAATGTACACCATTCGGCCCTAGGGCATTTCCAAAAGAAGCAACTAGGGGAGGGGACATCAGGAGAGAGGGGCTACAGGGGAGGGAGGAGACAGGGAAGGGAGGGAGGCTAGTAAGAAGAAAGGGGAGGGAAAAAAAAATTTTGAAAGAAATCGCATTTGCCATGAAGTAAGGAAAGCTTAAGCTGCACTATTCCAAGTGTCTGAACGACTTTTCACATTCATGGACACACACTCTTGCCTTTAAAGAAGTTGCCCAAGAGGCCAGGGTGTAGCCCAGTAGCACAACACTGGACCATCATGTGCACGTTCCTGCGTTCCACTCCCAGCGCTGAGAGCAACAACAAACCGTCGCCCATAATCCTGGATGCGCCCTGTTGGTCACTGTCTGCCCAGATTCTAGCTTCCCTCCTCTCAGTATTAATGTATCCAAGACGTCCAGGCACAAGTCAACCATACTTCCTCCTTTTATCCTTACTTTCCTCATGGTGTCATAATACAAAAAGGTCTACATTTTTTAAAAAAAATTATTTATTTATTTATCTGTCTATCTATCTATCTATCTATCATTTATTGTGTTATTGTGTGTGTGTGTGTGTGTGTGTGTGTGTGTGTGTGTGTGTCCCTGTGGAGGACCAAGGGTGACTTCGGGAATCATCCTGGATTGCTTCTACCTCCTTCTTGCTTTGCTCTGGGATTTCCCAGGCCCTGCACATGAGGGGAATGTTCAGGCCACCACTATTTCCGCCTGGCATTTTTACCTGGGACCTAGGATGGAAACAGAATCTTAATCCCTGAGCCATCTCTCCAGCCCCAAGGGCTACATCTTTTTGATTATATGTTTACAGACAACTGCATGCCACACTTTGTATGAAGGGACAGTTCTTCATTTCATCAGCTCCCTGTTGGGGAATTTAGTGTGTATTTACAGTGTATATTTATTTTTGCTTCATTGCCATTTGGTGAAGACTGTTGTTAGGTTTCAGAAACTTACTGACATGGTGGAGCCACAGGTCAGAAGAGGAGGAGCTGGCGGGGGAATCCCAGCCATGTGGGCTCCCCGCCCTCTTCAAGAATCTAGGACTGGCTGCTTATCAAAACAGATCCGGGAGACCTGCTCTTCACAGCATGGCAAGGATCTGTGATTGTGAAACAAATCATTCTTGCTGTAGAATTTCTGAGAATTTGAAGACAGGAGGGAGAGACAATTTAAGGCTCTGGATTCTTATAATGATGGCATCTTATAGATGCCACTGACATCTATAAAGAGCACATGAAGCTTGCAAGGTGCTATTACAGTGCCATTGCCACACGCAGCCTAGTGAAGCCTCCAGTCCAGACAGGCTGTGTGATAGGGCGCTATTTGTTTAGGATAGCTGAGCAACTCAGGCACAGAGTGTTACGTGTTTATTGTACGTGAGACGATTCAATTGCTTAGGAAACTTCCGTTCCTTCCCTCCAGTCCAATGCAAATATTGTGAGAATGACATTTTGAATGACTGGAAACATAGCTTTTCTAATCACTTCACTGTCTTAAAAAAATCAATTGCCTAGTCCTCTACCTGATCTTGCTTTTTTGGGAGTGAAAGAGCACATACCTATCTAATTTGGTTACCCTATATCTGACTTGATTGCTCAGTATTACCTATTGTTTACATATTTATATTACATAAATGTCTTTGTATTATGAGTTGCATAGTGTTTCATAATGTAGGTTTATGATCATTTCTTTATCTTGTTTTTTATTGACATTAGGTTATTTGTGACATTTGCAAAAGTTCCTTCAACTTGTAATATGTCCACGTGTACGTATCTATGTCTTTCCATGGAACAATATTCTGGTACAGTATATTTCTCAAATTAGAATTGCTTCATCAAAAGGTGACTGCTTTAATTTTTGATGAGCTACTCCTTAATTACCTTTAAGTCAATTTAGATTTCTGCTAAGGGGGCAATGCGTGTGTTCATATTTAGAAAGTATCCATTTTTTAAAGTTTAGCTTATTTCATGGGCAAGAACAATTTCAAGCCTTAACATCAATTGCTCTACTATTGAAGAAGAATCTGCATATCTTTTTCTATTTGAATATGTCCATTGTATTTTTCCCAACTGAAAATCCTTTTTTTTGCAGTTTTGTTTGTTGTATATATCAAGAACCATATTTTCTGTCCACAGCTTCTTTTTTCAAAATTTATTCTATCAATTTCCAAAAAATTTGGTTTCACAATGAATTTTTCAAATGATACTTTTTTTTATCTCCTTTCTTTTCAGTCCCCCTGCCCTCCCTGCACCCATCTCTCTTCTCCCTCCCTTCTCTGTCCTCTCTCACCACTGTGCCTCTCCCCCAGTGGCTTCCTTTCTGGTTTCTGTCACAATTCTCAACACCCCTCCTTCCCCTCTGGGTTTCCTATCTAGTTTCACAACCCACACCCACTATTGGGACCCCTTATTTACATATCTACTAACCTTAAGATATTATTTGCATATCAACAAGAACTGAGACCAAGTCACCTGGATATAAATTCTTCCAGATCCATCCACTTTCCTATATATTTCACAGATTTATTTCCTTTACATGTTTCCATTCTCCAGTTTTCATTCATGCACCTCTAGGCTGATGCCATTTTCTTACTGTTCTGAATAATTCAATATTACAGGGGTTGATATCTTAATATCTAGAATAGATAAAGAATTGCAAACATTAAATACCAGATACAATCCGTCAATAAATAAATGGGCTGTAATAAATGAGACAAAGAGATAGTTTTCAAAAAAGGAACCAGGAGTGATAGTAAATATTTTTAAAATACTGAAAAACTCTAGCCATCTAGGAAATGCAATTGAAACCACATTGAGATTACATTTCACTCCAGTCAGAATGGCTAGGATCAAGCGAGCAGATAAAAACAAATGCTGGCCCAAATGGGGTGAAAACTAGTATGATCACTGTGGAAATCAGTATGGCGGTTCTTCAAAAACTTAAAAATAGAACTAACATATAGCCCAGCTATATTACTCCTAGGCATACACCACATCTTCTAAAACTGGTTCAACACCGCACATTGGGTCATATATCTAAATGGGGATTGTGAAAAATTTGATAAAAGTAGAAGCTTCCTGAATGCCAAAGACCAAAATTTCATTCGAAAATCAGTTGTGTAATGAATCCGCGGTGCTTGTGGCAGAGTGACATGTGTTACATAGCACACCTTCATGACAGACTTGGTTCTGAACACACCGTGCACTTTGTCTCCTGCATGCCGTCACACCACATGGCACCAAGAAGCGCCCCTGAAACACTCGGGCTCACATCTGAGATGCACTCCAGCTATGTACTGCAGTGTTTTAGTGAGAGCTGAATTAGTTGTTCCTTTGTGGAAAACAAAGACTTTTAATATCGCCCCTCCACAATTCTGTAGGATGTGTCAAGCTAGAATTGTATTATGTGAGAATGTTTGATTTTTAAAAACTGTTGCATGAGTTTCATTAAAAAAAGATCACTGAATGATTTTTGGCTCAAGAATAGGATAGAAGTTCTGGGACTTTCTGAAATAGCTTACATGCTTCTATCACTTGTATTGCATATTAGTAGAAAGTGATATTCTCAATATTAACTATTACAAAAACAAACTACTGATGAACAATGATGTTCTCTATCCTGCATTATTTATTCAACCAACATTTAATTCCTTATCTTAAAATAAGCAAGCATGTCTTTCTCATTAGTGTGCTGGTTGCTTTCATCTGTAACAAGTGGTAGTCTACCAAAAAATTGTTTTGAGAAATTTTTTAATCATCTACTTTTAGATTAATGTTTGATCTGCATGCCAATCATATGTCCTTACACACCTAGAGTTCCACAAAAATTTCTCAGGTAAAAAGAGATTGCATATAGAAAAAGTTTAGGAAGCCCTGTCTATATCTGTGTGTTCAACCTTCTTCAACTCAGATCTTCAGAACATTACAGTCACTTGCATGTTTCTAAATACATTTTGTTTAACTGACAATATATGTTTATATATGTCTAACATATATTCATATATATTTACTACATACAGCATGATGCTTTTGAAGTATATATATATATATTATATAGTGAATAATAGAGTTTTCCAACATTCGTATTGCTTCACATAAGTATTTTCAAATGTGTTGTAAGAACCCTTTCAACATGCTTTCCTCAGATTCTTAAGAATGCCAACTATTGTTATGATTCTTAATTTCCTACTGACAGAGGAAGATTCCACACATGAATAGGCTACAAAATAACACCGGGCACAAGTGGCCGAGGTCTGTGGAGTAAGGCTGACCCAGGATCAACCTCAGGTTGTTTCACATATATGTGTGACCACAACAAACTATTTCTCCTGCTTGGTGTCTCTGTCTCCATTCTATAAAATGAGTGTGATAAAAATAATAGATCTGTAGAACTGTCAGGAACCATAGACAGGATAATAATGTATATAATTCAACATTATGCACAATTATGCACAGCACTCAAGAAGTTATATCTAATGCCATCTATTAAAATTGTGTATGGCATAGTAGCTCCAACATGATTTTAAAATCCTCTCCCTGGCATACATCTAAAGGAAAAGAAATCACCTCACTGCATCATTGAGATATATTTGCTATGTGTTCATTATAACACTATTTATGCTAGAAAAGATATTGCAGCAATCTAAATTTTTACCAGTAGTGAATGGTAAGAAAAAAGTGGTGGGTATTTACAATGGCAGCGTATTCAGTCTTGAAAATAAGAAAGTTCAACCATTTGCCACAATGTGAATGGGTCTAGAAGGCCTTAAACCAGAAGCAGAAAAAAAGATATTTCATACTTCACTTACACATGCACTCTAAAAATGGAGATGGAGAATAAAAGAGAAATGTTCATGCTCAAGGTAGAAGGGGGAAGAGGAAGGTACAAGTGGAAGGACATGAAATAGCAACTTTGAAAATGAACAAGTCCAAAGAGCTCATGTGCAACATGAATGTCATTGAGACTATTGTGTCAAGGGCATGGGTGTGAAATGAGATTATTGCTTGCTTTGCTTCTGTGTGAAATGTTAATTTGTCCCATTATATCACCATGTTAGTATTTATTTGCATGTCTTGTAACTTCGTGTTGCATACCTTAAGTATGTGCACTACAATCTATTTTAAAAATGAGAAGCAGAAGCCTAGAATTCAACAAATGAGATAAAAATGAGCTGGATCTCTTTAGAGTTCATCAGAAAGAAGGGCTCATGACATTTTTTTTTTTTTTTTTTTTTTTTGCTGGATGAGCAGCACGCCCCTTTGAAGTCCAGAGCGACCACATTCCAGGTCCCATCTCAAGAACCCATGTGTAATGATGCCCTGCACTCTCACGTGCAGCCACCCCACAGGTTAGAGGCTGCAATCCTTAGCCCGCATGCCACAAAAGCTGCGGGTATCAACCTCAGACTGTACGTGGACCAACTGACAGGTGCACAGATTTGACCTCCACCGCTGTATCATCTGCAGTAACTATTTCCCCACACTCATAGCAGACTTTCCAGAAGCAACACCCTAACTTCTCCCCATGTGGCATTGTCCTGGCTTCCCCCAAGCCCAGGCTCAGTCATTGGCACATATTTGGAAGATCTAGTAATGAACATGCATAAGTATTTAACCTCTTTAAATAATAATAGTATGGCTTTGGCTGTTAACATTTATTACATAAGAATATGCTAAAACAAATCTAATAAACAGTAATTTATCTGGCCCTGAAGAAAGAAAAGGACCATGGTTATCCCCAGGGTATATATAATGAGTAGAGGCGTGGGCAGGTTGAGAATTTATTTGTTCATTTTATCATGAGTTTACTTAGTCTCTACTAGGAACAAGTCTTTTGGGAACATGCATGTCCATAAGTTTTCCACAAAAGTTAAGTGCAGAGATCATTTATGTTTGGAGGGCTGGTATGATTTTCATCTCTAACGCTCAATCATTTTTGTAACCTTTTGCAAATTAGTTAACTTCTCTAACTTCTGTTTTTCCAGTTTTCATATAAGGATAGTATTGGTACCTACTCTGCATATTTGATGTGAGCTCTATATTAAACACTTTATTTTGTGCCTGCCACCACACAAATTTCAGTAACAATTGTCTATAATTAATTGTACTGTATTGTACTCTCAGAGGAATTTATGGAAAGGTAGATATGGAAAGGAAGATAGGTCAGAAGACTGAAAATTTGGAAATGATAGTCAATAGAAAGTTAAAAGGTTCTTTATACATGCAAGAAGTTTTGAAGCATGTTACTACTTGCTGGTAACAGTCTTAGCACTGGGATAAACATGAACCAATATTTGTCCTTTTCCCTCATAGAGTTTCATGTAATTTATAAGTGTATTATAACCCCCAAAGGTTATGAATAATTGGAAATCTTTAATCTGTTGTCTCAGCAATAATCCTCTATGTTTTCCCAGTGGATGGGCTGGGACCAGGTTCAAAAGGAGAGGTGTACTCCTGGGGCCGTCCCCTGGTAACTGACCTTGGGGCACTGAGACAGATGCAGCTCAGGCTCATGATTGGACTACATCTCCAAGGCTTTGTCTCTCAAGGGGATCTGGAGACACAGTGTGTGCATAGAATGGGGTCATTTAGAACCATGGATTCTCTTTCCACTGATGGACAGTTGTCTTGATTCAGAATATCTAGCCAGCCTGACTGAATTAAAATAAATTTATGACACAAAGGTAATTATCAGAGTAATACAGATGTTTTCAAGGCCGTTTACTTCTTCCGAAGGTTTCATTTGCATCTCTCGTTTGACAGGTTTCTCAGTAGTCCCCTGTCGGAGCTGCAGCATCTCTTGCTATGTACTGCATATGAAGCAAGGTTCCAGACTCAGGATGGTTAAGCATCTTCTCTAGGAAGCCCACGGCTAACAACTGGTAGACCAAAGTTGGAACTCAAGTCTCTAGCTGCAAATCTTACTTGCTTATGGGCTGGGCAGCATCAATGGATTTTGGTACCCAGGGAAGCGCTGGTGGTAGATAGAGCAGCTTCCTTCCAGCAACCTACCTCGTGGCATTGCGACTCTTCTCTTCCATGGGAACACGTCCCTCCCGATGCACGAGGCATGGCAGCCTGCAATGTCTTCCATGAAGCTGAACATGAAGTCTGTGTTCCAAGACACTGGAAAACAAATTATATTCCCAGTTTGAAATAATTAGAAGAAAGCTTTTATGCTGTTTAAGCTGCAAGTCTCCAGTTTAAAGCTGTGTTGTCAGTGTCTTCCACTGGTTTCTGTTTCACTGTCCTGTGAGTCGAGAGTGTGACTTTGAAGCCAGCTTTACTGCATCCTCATTTTTGCAAACTAGCATAGAGTCAGGCCGGGTTCTTCATCAGCTCTAAATGCTTTCTCTCTAGAAATCACTGTCTGTCTTGTCTGGAGGTCAAAAATATCTCTGATTCCCTCTCCTCCTTTTCTTCGGGAATACCATGACCTCTTTTTTTTTTCTTTTTAAAAACTTTTATTTATTTATTTATTTTTATTTTTCTGCTCATACAAACATAATAGGTACCCCTGTCCCCTCCCTCCCTCCACCCCTCCCTGAGCCTCCCTGCTCCCTTCCCCCTTTTCCCTTCCTTTCCCCCTTCCCTCTCTTTCTCCCAGTACCCCCTCCCCCATCACTGAAGCATCCTTTAATGTGTATATCAAACTTTCCTCTGGGTCCTCCTCTCTGATGAGGTGTAAGGACTCAGTGGCATTTCCTAGAACTCTTTCTTGTGTTCCCCTTAAGTATAGGAACACTATTGTGACTGTTAATCACTTGCTTCTAAGGATCCTAGTGCCTTTAGTCCATGCTAGACTTTGAGGGGTCAATGATGTGTTGGTCATTGCGCAGATTACACCATGTCCTCTTTTATTAATAACAATTATGACTATTTGCTTGGCAGTAAGAGTGCTAGAAATTTTGTTATTTATTTTCCATTTTCATTTCTGCATGCATGTGTGTATACATATTTGCATGTGGGTGAGTACAGATTTCAAATATGCATGTGTGTTGAGTGCCAATGCACGTGGAAGCCTGAGAGTAATATTGGGAATATCCTTGATTACTCTTCCACCTTACAGTTTTGAGGCTGAGTCTATGACCAAAATCAGAGATTACTGATAGGGTTTGTCCGGGTGGCCAGGGTACTCTGGGGATTTCCAGTCTCCGCTGTCAGAGGCTGGAGTTAAAGATGGGCTACCACACCTGCCCAGCATTTTATGTGGAGCCTGAAGATCTGCAATACTAGGCTTTTCTGGTCAATGCTTTAACCGTTAAGCCACCTACTTAGCCCCGAGATTTCTGAAATGTGATATTAGGGTAAGTTCTTGTTAGCTAGAGGCACTGATTACATTAGTTACTCTTTCCATCTTTGTTTTCTTACATAAAAGTGATTAGTGACAGTCCCAAACTCAGAGGGTTTTTAGGAGGTTTTACAGAGTTCAGGGGCACATGTGTACACACGTGTGCATATGCGTGGTATGAGTGGTGTATGTGAATTGAGATGTTTTGGTTCTGGCTTTAAATAAGCACTGATGTTGATGAGAACACGCTTCATCCCTATACTCTGAATATTCTTGTATTCTCCACAGACCTGGAATCTCCTTGGCAACTCCATTCATCATATTCACAGTCCAGAATGAGAAACCTTAATCTTTTATCTTAATCTTAAATCTTATCTTTTATTTTCTCAGGCTCATCATTGCATATATTAGACTAAAGAAACATATATTTACCTTCATATTCTAGGTTGAGTTAGGATAGGATTATGCTTAATTATGATTTAATTATCATAGTGATAGTAATCCAGTACATTATGCTGATAAACTAGAGAAATCTTGGGATCAGATTGTGCATGAGCGTGATAGTTATACTTTTCTTTTTTATGAAACAATACTTTCTTTATGAATGTTTACGTTCATAAAATGGAGTGGTTAATGAGAATTGAATTTTTTAAGATGACATCTCTTCAAAGCACCTATCAGCACAAGCTATCTCTTAATAATAATAATAATGCTCTTCATATTGTTATAAAAACACTTTATTCCATTCAGTTGTCTTTCCTTTGGTCTTTCTATCCTCATTTAGTGCATTCATCAAAATTTCCCAGAGAAATAGTGTGAAGATATATATATGTATAATATGGGATTTATTAGAATTTCTGAGACAGAACTTGAATTGCTGCTTAGTTTGTAAGCTAAAGAGTCAGGGAAACTGGTAAATATTTAGATAAGAAGCAGGTCGAACAATGATAGGATCCATATAACCAGTGGCATAATTGTAGAAGAAAGAAGATAAAGCCAAAGGAGAGGTCAAGTGGCCATGCAATGAAAAATTTTTTTAGGCTGATCATGTTAAAAATTACTAAGCATCCCCATAGTTTAGAAATATTCAACAGTAAAAGAACTCTAAATGCTAGAATTTGAGTGGTCTCAGCAAAGAGATGTAATTCTAGTTTCTGGAGAAAAATGCCAACTGTGCTGCTTTCAACATTTAACTGCATTGCACTCTAGAGCAATCTGTGAGCTAACCAGAGAAGCAAAAAGGTTAAAAAAAATCTTTGCTAACAATGTGACTATTTAAGTTCCCACAGAGAGGAATTAATGAATAAGTGGCTCATGGGCTGTAAGGATTGTGTGTTGCAACGAGTAATGTGTACAGACCAGCTGGCTGGTGGTTATCTACTGATTGGCTCATGGTTTCTAATTTGACAAGAATATTTTAATAGCAATCTACAGCATTAGTAGGAATAAGATTTTTCAGGCTCCCCAGTGCTCATGCATCGAGTGCAGAAATGTGTAAGTGTGAGAATAGGCATTCACATCAAGGTCCTGGAGAATATGTTTCAGGGTGACATACTAATGGTTACATACTTACCATTTGTGTCACATGAAATTAAAAAGAGCAATATGACTGTTCTTCATAAAAGTTAACTTTTCCTTCTTTCAGCAATATTTAGAATTGTTAAGTACTTTGTGGTCAATTAAAAAGTATGGTGAAGAGATAAATCAGTGAGTTTGTAAGTTTAGAGATTACTATAGCATAAATAAATTATCAGTCAGGTTACTGGTGTTTTTGTGAACTGGGGATGTGCCTAATAATTTTAGGATTCTGTGCTTAAGTGTCCCATAATGTCCTCAACATACATTGGTTATGGAGATGAATTTACATCTTTTACAAATGTGACTGTCTTGTTATTTCTCAGTAATTTCATGAATTGTTATATACAGGGAAAAACCTGTTTACAATATATAAATCACTTTGAAAGATATATATTGACGCAAGAAGAAGGGCGGATTCTTTAGAATCAGGTGATTTATGGTTGAAAGTCTGGTTTCCATTACTGGATGATTAGCATACTCATAGAGACCAGGCAGTGGTATTCACTTTTGTAATTTTTAATACAATAGACATTTATTGAAAATAAACAAATGAATAGATAGATATAAATGACCAAACAAATGTTTCAATATTTATTATTTATCTAGTAAGATCATTCTTGAAGTGGATCTGGAAACTCTTACTTAAAACTATTATAATGTGTAACAAATTAAAAGCAAGCCTCCCAAGTTAAAAGGAAAGAACTTTCTGGAGTATATTAACATTTGAATCTCTAAAAATGTCTAATTTTAATAGCAATATATTTGGAAGACACTTCCTTTCTTTATTTCTATCTCGTATTTTATTTCTTTCTTCATGATATTGAAACCATCTTGCCCAAACTCAATTAAATTTGCTAAGGGATTGGTAGAAGTGACACTAGAGACTAAAGATGAAATTTCAAGTAGTTTATGTGTTACTTAGAAAAGAGTAAATACAGGGGGCTGGAGAGGTGGCTCAGGGGTTAAGCCTCTGCCTTGCAGGCAGAAGGTCCTGAGTTCCGATCCTAGACCCTTCGTATAGATGCCAGGCGGAAGCGGGGGCGGCCTGCGTTTCCGGTCCTGGTAGGGCGGAGCCTGTAATCCCAGGGCAGAAGGAGGTGGAGGCGTCCATGGTGGTTCCCAAGTTCGTCCGTGGTTCTACACACACACAGACACACACACGCACGCGCACATACATATGCACGCGCGCACAGTTGAATAAATAAATAAAAAAATAAAAGAGTAAATACAGCGAGATGCACTTTTTAGACAAATTAAAATTATATTAAGAGCATATAAAATTCTGTTTTTCATTCTGGAGAGATGGTTCAGAGGTTAATACTCTGTCTCACAAGCAGAAGTTCCTGAGTTTGGATCCCAGGTCCCACAATAGAAATGGCTGTGGACTGCGCTTCAGACCTTGGTGGGCAGAGACTGGGAAATCCCAGATTGAAGCAAGAAGGAGGTAGAAGCAATGCAGGATGATTCCTGAAGTCACCCTTGGTCCTCCACAGGGATAGACAGTGTCCTCTGACACACACACACACACGCACACAAAATAAATAAAATATTTTGAAAAATCCTGTTTTTCTATGACATTCCTTGATTAACTTGATAAAATTCTACTTTATATGATTAAATGTACTCATGAAATTATTTATTAAAGTACAAAGGGAAGCAGAGAGCTTTTATTTCCAAATGAGTGTTGAACACTTGATATTGATATTCTTCAAAATAGCCTAATAATAGAATTGTAAAATTTGCTAGACAAAGGACTGTGTGTGTGTGTGTGTGTGTGTGTGTGTGTGTGTGTAGTATCGAAAGGTACAAATCATGTTGAATAAAATGAAAAAATAATAAAGAAGTGAAGAATAAATCAGTCCTACATGCAGCATATGGGTTTGTGTTTGTACAAGTTAGTAGCTTAAAAACTTGGCAAAGTGTTTGTTGACTAATACGTGATGTAACATCTCTGTGGTTTCAGAGTCAATATCTAAGATTGAAATCATCTCCTTACACCTGAACAAACTTGTCAGTACTCAATGAAGCTCATATTTTGAGGAGTAAAACTTTAAGTTTCATGGGTTGGTGAACTCCGTTGTAATGTTTCTGGCGTGAGTCATGAAGTGCCACTAAAGTAACAGGTATTTTTAAAAATCCTTTGTTCAACTGAAGTTCATAGTGGTTTATTTCTAAGCAGTAAGAGGTATTTGCTAAGACTAACACACTGAGTAAACCCGCCTCCATCTGCCTTCAGGGCTGTGTTTCCCATCTGTTCTCTTTCTTCCCTATCTCTTGTCTCTATGGATGAATCTTTCTTTCTTTGGATGCTTTTATTGTACCTTCCCCATTCCCCATTTCCTTACAATATCTCGTCTTCAAACTCGGTTTCCTTGCTTGGCCAGTGTGCATCTAGGCAGTAATTTTAGAGCCTTGCCAATGGTTCAAGTATTTGTGTACTTGCTTAGAGAAGTCTATACTCTGGTCTTAAAAAAATTACTGCAGAAAATGATGCCTTATTCATTACGACCTCACACTTATCTTGAATACTTCTTTTTTTCATTTCAAATCTGTAAGGCCAATAAGGAGTGTCTATGCCTCAAAATTAATGCCTCAGAATCTGTACCGGAAAGGAGACCTTTTATTGAAGAAATGCTTTTCATCTCATGTGATAAATGGATGGTATGTTTGAATTATACATTCTACCCGGAACATAGTAGGTATTCAATAGACATTGGCTGACTGAGTATCAATTTGATTAAATGCAAAACAAAAAACTCTAAAGAGCTATGCACACTTCACCTTCAGCCAAATTCTCAGATGCGGGAAACACTGTAAGGAATTACAGTGTAGGATTTCAAACGAACTTTAGTGGTTGTGTGTATATTTATTTGTTCTGTGAATTCAAGTGCATTTCTTAGCCTCTTGAAGCCTCAGTTTCCACTTTGTAAAGATAAAAGGGTCAGTTCTCACACATAAAGTATGGCGAAGATCAAACAAGATAATACATCTTGTACTCTGAACATACTTGGAACACTCAGTAACCATGATCCATCATTAAGAACTTCTTGGATAGCTCGTGATTGCATGAACTGCACGTGTTTGATCTCACCCATTCTTCATAGCAGTACCTGAAAAACATTTACTTCATTGTACATTGTCCTTTGAAAACCAGTTTTACAGTCTGTATTGTTGTGGCATATGTTAACAAAGTGAATTTTCAGACAGTGTATTCCCACATCTCACTCAGCATCAATAGCTACAATAAGTTCACGGCTGTCCTGCTATAGATATTTTTCTACTACAGAAGGCAAAATTCATCCACTTTTATATTGTCAGTCACTGTAGCCAAATATTTCACACTGATACAATTCAGTGTTGAGAATGTCCATGGCATGCGTGCATGCGTGCCTGCGCATGTGCGCATGTGTACACACACACGCACACACACAATGGTGGCATCAGGAACTGATTCTACCCACAACATCCCATCACTATCATTTTTAGCAATTATGACCTCTAACATTTTCTCCCTGTTGCTGGATTTAGGATAATCCAGACCTCCACATGGCTCCCTCTCTAGTAGAAGCACCATCATTGCATTTCTTATGTACACTTCCTTCATGCCAACTATCAAATAACTTTTCTTATGCAGGCCTTCAGTTCTTCTGAAGTCTCTGTGAATGAAATGTAATTACTCATTAACGGTTACCACAGAAGAAACTTTTGCAAAGATTGGATAAATAAGTAAAACTAGAACAGCTAATGGACAGCAAGATGACTAATGGCTGCCATATTTAGGTGAGGGGATCCCACAAATCTTTCAGGCGGCATTTGTTCTAGAAATATCACCAGGAATTATTATAGCAATTTTGAAACAAAAATAAATCTGAATCCATTGTTGATGAAGGGTTTTTAGAAAACTCTATGCAATTTAGCCATTTTCAGGCTATTTAGCTGGTGAGATCAGGCTGCACCTCTCTTCCCACTGTTTCTGTTTCACTATCCAGCTAAGTGCCGTGGCCTCTGCATGGCTTTCTTGATCCTCAGAATCACAGTTTTACTCAATAACATATCCATGTTTTCACATTTTTATTAGAAGCAAAATATTTTCATTGTCAAATATGTCCCCTTTGCTGAGAGAAAGAGAGAGAGAGAGAGAGAGTTGATCAAAGTATCTTAATTCTATGAGTGCTCTGAACTAAATCTTTATGCTCAATGAGAATCTCCTTTATACTCAACATCTTATCTGTGTTCCTGTTGCAGTCCAAGATATTTTATGGTTCTGTAAATATGAAGACTTGTCACTCTGAGCAAGAACCCCCTCATGCATGACCTCTGTTCCACTAGGTTTTGTGGGTTCAGCTCACCATAAGGTACATTAAATTATAAAGACAACATCCTTCACTTGACACATTGTATCTTAGTATAATTGGTTCTTTTTATTAGATACCAATGGTTCCAGTATAATGCTATTAACATGATGTAGTAAATAAGAGCTTGAGTCTCAAATTCTCTAAGGAAAAGTCCAATTCTTCCTGGAAAGCACATACTCAAGATAGAGTGATAGTAGGATCTTCATGAATTTTCTGTGGTGAATAAAAGAAATGACCCACTTATAATTTTATCAACGTGCAGTTGATACTAAGAAAGGGACTAAACAGAATTGTAGTTACTATAAAAATTTATGTTTTCATTCAAAAATATGTGTCAAGTATCCATTTATACACAGTAATCAAGAATGAGTCGAGAAATTTTAACCTCAAAATGATGAACACACACTCATTCTTTTCCCTTGTGATGATACTGAGACACCTTCTGTACAGGGAAATCCACCCTAGCTCATGGGAAGTTAAAATATATATATATATATCACAAGGGGCTGGGGAGATGATTCAAGGGTTAAAACTTTTGCCTGGAAAGCAGAAGGACCTGAACTCAGATCCCCAGTTCCCATATTTAAAAAAAATCAGGTGAATATGGTGGCAGCCTGTGCTTCCTGCCCTGGAAAGAGAAGGCTAAGAAACTCTAGAGCAAAACAATAAGATGGAAGACTAATCCATAGTTATTCTTAGTGTAGCACTTGGGCCTCCACGGGTATGCACACTCAATTGCTCTCCTGTACACATGTGTGCGTACACATATACACACAAGTATATATTCATATTCTAGCTTGTCAATTGAATTTTCTGAAGAATTATAACACACCCCATATGATTTTTCTCTGATACTCCTTTATAGATTATTCAAAAAGGCAACACTAACTTTTGTCTTCTTATTAACTACTGATGATTTCATTGAAACTCTAATATTTTTCTTCAGAATACTTATTTTTATATTAATAGATACAAGGCTTCACTTGCTTTCCTGCTGTGTCAGCACGGTTGATGTTCAGACTGAACCCCAATTTTTAACTGACCCTACAGTCCCTTCATTGCAGTTTTTGTTTTCCAAAATTCTCCCCTCTTGGTTCTAGTTTTAATTGTTTCTGCACTCAGACACCCCTATGATTCTGTAATATGTCAATCATTGTCATATGAAAATACTTAGTTGGGCTGTTGAATATGAGTAGCTAGAAAATGCTGGTGAGTCTTAGGAAATGGTACTAGGCAAATAGACTTTTTGAAAAATGGACAAATTGTGTGATGGTGCTTTCAAGAATGTTCTGTTTGGAAACAGTTTGGTTTTCTCCTAAATATTCTGTAGTTTTGTTGCTGTTGTTACTTAATTCAGTTAAAGAAAGTTGACAGAATAGATTCAAAGTAAGGAACCTAGGAAAGAAATTAAAATACTGTTTAATTTCACAGATAACTAATTTGACTATAAATTTTAAAAAAATGTCATCTGACAAACCCTCGTTTCCTGGAGACGCACTGAAAGCATCCTGTATATTATTGTGTGAAGCCCCAAAGACATGCTTAGGAACCAGGAGAAAGTCAGTTCTTCCGAACTCAGGATGTGATGGGTCTAAGCTTGCAGGAGACCCGTGACGCTGGAAATCCAGACGTCACACCTAGCGCACACGGCTTTCTCTGCACACGGCCCTCCTGAGCGCCCCCTTAACCTCAGCGTTCCTCAGGCTGTAGATCAGGGGGTTCAGCATGGGGTTGAAGAAACTGTAGAAGAGGAAAAGGATCTTCTGCTGCTCCTCAGGGTGCCGGGACTTGGGGGCCATGTACATGACGATGGCGCTGCCGAAGAAGAGCCCGACCACGCAGAGGTGGGAGGAGCAGGTGGAGAAGGCCTTTCTGCGGCCCTCCCCTGACCGGATGCGCAGGATGGCCCGCAGGATGCGCGCGTAGGAGACCAGCACGAAGCACAGCGGCCCCACCAAGATGAACACACAGGCCGCAAAGATGACGACCTTGTTGAGCGTGGTGTCTGCGCAGGCCAGCTTGAGGACGGACAGGATTTCACAGAGAAGTGGTTGATTTGGTGAGGCCCGCAGAAGGGCAGCCGCAGGATGAGCCCCACGTGCAACAGAGCCAGGAGGAGGCTAAATGTCCAGGAAGTAGCTGCGAGAGTGGTGCACGTTCTCCCATTCATGATGGCTGAGTATCGCAGTGGGTCACAGATGGCCACATACCTGTCATAGGACATCACCACCAAGAGCAGACATTCTGCATGTGCGAAAGCCAAGAAGAGAAAGGTCTGCGTCATGCAGCCCGCAAAGGAGATGGGCTGGGTCGGATCCAGCAGGTTCACCAGCATCTGGGGCACCGTGTTGCAGGCGTAGGCGATGTCGACCACGGCCAGGTGGGACAGGAAGAAGTACATGGGGGTGTGCAGTCTGCAGTCCAGGCAGATTGTTGCAAGGATGACCCCGTTAGCTAACAGGGTAAAAGAATAAAAGAGAGAGAAAAGTCCAAAGAGAACTAGGTGAATCCTTGGGCCAAGACAAAAGCCCAGCAGGATGAATTCTGTGACCATCGTCTGATTTTCCTCCATTTCCCTGTTCATGAGAGAGACAGAATTATGAGGTATAATTATTTTAAACATCTATTTTATTTATTACCTCAGATTTTAGATGTGTGCAAAACTTAGTAAATTTCATTAGGAACTTACTCAAATCAATAAGGAAATTCTTGATCAAAAATTAAATCTGTCTGTCCAAAAACTCTGACCTGACATACAATTCAAGAGAAAGATGACATCAGTGGTTATTTAGAGCCCTTGGCATTGCTGCAGTTGAGAACTAATAAACCCATATATATATATATATGTGATAACCAGGAAACAGATTATTTCAGGGTCCATGCGTATAAATCTATAAGAGAGTTACTGGGTCATAGAAGAGTGGAGGAGTTTTTCAAATGTGAATCATATAAAAATTTAATTACTTTGGTAGAAATCATGATTGTTATTATATATTGCATAAGGTTTAAAGGTTAGAGAGTTCTTATATAACTTTACTCAATGGATATCATAACCCAACAACTTTATGTCATTAGACTAAATGTCTCAGAAGTGAATGTTGGATGGACAAAATAATTGGAAATCAGTATTTTTCACAACTTAATGTTTAGAAACATACATACAACTTGGAGTGTTGAGTGAGGAGAAGGAAGGTAGTAGAATTTATATCTAATGATATTGCGGAATGTCATTACATATGTCTATATATTTACTTGCATAAGATATGTGTTGGAGATGTATGTATGTATGTATGTATCTAGCATGAATATCACTGCCCTTGAAAATTGGACAGCAATCAATGTTTGATAATTTGGTAACTGGTCATTTGGGCCATTCACAGATTTATTCATTCACCATAGGAATTTTTCTGATGCAGTCATTGAAGATAACACTTTTTGTGTCTCACTGAACACAGAACACAAATTCAGCACATGTGTGCACCTATGAACACTCAAGGATTTGCAAAGAGGGCAGGCTATGATCCTGTAGGAAAACCCTAACAGGTAAAATTTCCCACAAACTATCTATTCAGACTTCTCTTTTGAGATTTTTTCTGAATGAGATGACATAGAATTAAAATAAGGAAAAAGTAATTGTATTTGTCAATTCAGCCAGTCATAGTGTTTTATATAGTTTGTCTGAAATCTGAAGTAGCATAACTTGCAATTTAAAATGAAAAACAGCCACAGTAGAGATGACTCTCAGTGGTTAAAGAAAACATTTCCCACACAAGCAAGAAGACAGTAGTTCAGATCCTAGGACCCATGTAAATGCTAGTGGATGTGGAAATCTTCCTGTAATTTCAGCCTCCGAAGTCAGAGACAGGAGATTCCTGGATGTATCTGCAAGCTCAGAGCTTGATTGTCAGACATGGCCTCAAAGTATGTGGTGAAAGAATAATAAAGAAAATTTCTGATATCAATCTTGGGGCTCTGTGTGCATGCACACATATCTGTATGCACCTACACACATGTGCATACAAGCGTACACACATACACATGAAAATAAAAAAATTAATAAACAAAGAGCTCAAAAACAATGTTTACATCAGCATCAATAATTACAAAGTTTGTAACCTTCCCACTAAGTGTGATCAATGACAATGTTTTAGTCAAGTCTTCAGATTAATTCACATCAGTACCAAGGGAGGTGCTAAGAAGTGTTCCACAAGGAATATGGCACGTGAGACAACACTGCATTCTGAGATACTTGTAAAACTTGCTTACAGCCAACGAAAATGGCAATCCAAAGATGAAAGCAACTTGAAAGTTGGGATCGGGAACTTGGAGGTAGAAGGCTTCTAAAAATCCACCTCTGGTGTTTCATGCAAGTACTCTGAAATAGGGTAGGAGGAGTCAAACAACTCGGACAATCCAAATATAGTTAGTGACATGAGCTAACTGTGTAGAGAGTCTACAAAGACGTGAAGGTGTTGACATTGGCTCTAGAGGCAGCAGTTGGCAACGCATACGAGATGGCATTCAGGGGGGTGAAAAGGGGTTGATGAATATTTGCAATCCACATGCATGGGATTGAGTGACTGTTTATCAATAATATTACCCAGAATAATCTCTGATTTGCTCTTGTCACTGTCATTCCATGTCCTTCATGTCTTGAGCAGATAGCACTACAAAGAAGGAATATGTTATTAGAAAGGTTCTTGATGCACATTGCTGTCACATTTTGAATTTTAAATAAAGTTTAAATATGATGGATTATGCCTTGTCCTCTTGTGAGATGGCTTAGCACAATGTAGTTCCTGAAGAAAACAGCTAAAGTCAGACATAAGTATGAGAACCAGACCTTGAACCAATGTGTTCATTTTTAAGCAAATTAGAGGTGGGGGAAGGGGGAATCAGTTACCTTGGAAATGATAAAAGGTATCTATCTATGTTATTGTAAACATTACAAATCATCAAATCATATTGACATGAAAACAATCTTTCTTAAAAAAGAGTTTCTACATTTTAGAGTGATTTAATGCTAAGATAATATTGACTTTTTGTGGTTGCCAAACTTGTTAAAAATACATAGTCAGAAAAATTTGGGGCTGTGATTTTTTTATAGTCAAAAAGAAAAACTGATAAAAAAATATTAGATACATTAGCATATTTTGAGCACAAAAGCCCTATTGTTTCTGTCTTGGCTTATTAAAAGGCAGTAGAGAAGTTTTGTTTTATATTCCTGGCAATCAAAACACACTTGTTAAATGACAAAGAATAAACGCAACAGAACAAAAAGCAACAATGAGCTATTCCTGTCTTGTGGGATTAGGTTCTTTAAAAATATAGTTTCCTGTATTTATGTTAAGTTCAACCCCTTCTTCCCACTAAAAATGAGTCTGACAATCCAGAAAAAAATTCATTCCTATAATCTGTATTAAAACAAGGTGATTAACATCTGGTAAGAGATAAGGGCAGAGTTCATAAAGTGAACAAAGTACTTTGATTCTTATTGAGCGTCTATTTGTTCTTTTTCACTTGACAGCTATTAACATTAATTAAGACATGAAATGTTTCAATTTCACTTAACCAATACTCTGAGTATTTAACCAATACTTTGATTTTCTCTTCAGATCATATAAATCTTTAGCCTTTTTAAATGGAAGTTAAACAGATTACATTTCCACCACACTACCAGAACTCCACTTTGAAATCCAATTCCCAATGTAAATTTCAGGTATCATGATGTACATGTATTTATGCACTTAATACTTCAGAATGTAAAAGCTGTCGAACTTCTATCTGGTTAATAAACAAAGCAGAAAGAAAGAAAGAAAGAAAAAAAAGAAAGAAAGGAAGGAAGGAAGGAGAAAGAGAAAAAAGAAAAAGAAAGAAAGAGAGAAAGAGAAGGAAAGGGAGAGAGGAGGAGGGAAAGAGGGAAGGAGGAAAGGAGGGAAGGAGGGAAGGAGGGAAGGGAAAGAGAGAGAAAGAAAAAGAAAAGAGAGAGAGAAAGAAAGAAATGTAAATTTTTTTATATATCAACAAAGTATCAACATTTGATAGGAACAAACGTTTGATGAACTGGTAGTTGTTTTTCTGTAGAAGTAGACATGGGTAAAGCAAACTTCTTAAAAGTATCCATCATTGTTAATCAATTCTTAAGCTCAAAGGAAGGCTGCTTGTAGGTAACAAAGAACTAGTTAGCATTCTTGCTTACATACTTATGAGACAAAGGCTGGCCAAATTATCTCATAGTGTAAAGATATGTAAAACAAATGATTTGGGGGGCTGAAGAGGTGGCTCAGAGGTTATGCCTCTGCCTCGCAGGCAGAAGGTCCTGAGTTCGGATCCTAGACCCCACATATAGACAAGCGGGGGCAGCCTGCGTTTCTGATCCTGGTAGGGCGGAGCCTGTGAATCCCGGGGCAGAGTAAAAAGGAGGAAGTGGAGGCGTCCATGGTGGTTCCCGAATTCGCCCATGGTTCTACGCACACACATGCACACACACACACATACACACACGCATACACGCACAATTGAATAAATAATAAAAATTTAAAAAACAAATGATTTTTCTAGGTCAGAAGAAAACTGAAGGTCATTCTTCCAAAAAGAAAAATCCAAGAGCTATGAGTCATCAGCCCCCTTTCTCACTTAGCTATGCCGTCGCTGACATGGGTACCTTTCCATACGCTTTCTTTTTTAATTTAAATTTTGGTTTTTCCCTAGTTATAAAAGCACAATGAATAATAATCCCTGCTCCCCTTCTTTTCCCTCCTTCCCTCCCCCTTATTCTCCCTTGCCATTGCCCTCCCTCCTTCCCCTCCCTTCATCAATCCATCTCACTCCCTCCCATCCACCTGTCTGCCTGCTTCTATGATTCCAAAGTTTTTCCATCTGCATCCCAGAGATTCATCTTCCAGCTCACAAGAAGCTTATCACATGCACTAATTTACTGATTCCATGCTAGGTTCCTGATTATGTCTTCAAACGAAAGGTATATATAGATGTAGATTGAATCTCTGCTTGGCTTTATATTTCATGCAATAAACGTGCTTTCACTAACATAGCATGCATTTTGACTCTGCTGACAAGAATTAAATGCAAAATTCATGCATTCATAAATAACCCACATATGTTAATTTTCCTGAAGTGGAGAAATGCTTCACAGTGCATTCTGCTGTATTCTCTGTGAAGATGGAAAAAATTACTGCACCTGTTTCATCTAAATGCATAGTGTGGAAATTCTTTTCTATCAGAATGTTGATCATGAATTTATTTCCCTTTCCTCATGAAGAAACAGAGCGGCAATAAAGGTGACAGTTAACCACAGGCCAGATGTCAGCAGCTCTCAGAGAGGAATTGATGAGAAAGTAGAATAAGGCAGCCTTGTTGGCTCCCACAAGAGGATGACTTCTGAAGGCTCTCCGCCGAGAAGCACCTGGAAGCTGGCACAGGGTCTTGCTTCTGCAGAGCTTCTGTGGGAACTACAGAACCTTCCATCTGCCCCTGACTTGAAGGCAGCAGAATCCTCAGGAAAGAGATTTTATTCTCTGAAGGTTTAGCCTGCTTTGCTTTCCAGTCTCTGAGGATGGGTAGGGCCAGGAGACATGAATGCTTATCTCTGTTGGGAAACAGAGACAAAGCAATTCTTTTTCTATTTACATTCTCATCCCCAGCAGGACACACTATTAGGAAACCTAGAGAGTGACACAGTGCACCATTGAGACAGCGGCTGTCATTAGAGCCGCAAGCACTTGTCACTATTTGATTTCATAATTCCCAGAGTTACATTGTGCCTGATCTCTTCCTGGTTCTGACGAATCTGAAATGAAGCAGGACCATGAGAACTTGAAATCCACTCTTCAGTTCAGCATGTCTCTTGTGGAATCTGGGCTCCCTGGGATGTAGTAGAAACGGAAAGAAAGGAACCTAAAGCCTTATGTGATTGAAAGTCACTTTCCATGTTATGCAGATACTATGGAAACTGGTTAGAAAGGCATGGGGGACCAGTGGATAATTCAAGGAGAGGTCATGGTGACCTAGTAGGACATTTTGGACCTACCTTAAGGAAGTACCTTTTGGAACACAACACAAGTTGTGTTGGAAGTACTCTCTTAGGCTCCATTCTACAAGTGGGATAGTGGCCAGATTCAGATATTGTCCCTTCCTAGCACATCAGGAGCATCTGCACATTGGCTTCCTTTATCAATTATTGTCTCTTCCAGGAAGATGGAGATGGCTACTATTAAAGGCAATCACATCTTTATGTTTCTTTCTGATATTGAATATGGGAGACAGTAATTCTATAAGAAATCACTGTAAAATTTTCAAATTAATTTATTACACATTGATCCTGTATAAACCTAAAGGAGAGTTTTGCATATTTCCTACATTTAGAAAGCATGTTCATCTCTGCTTTGAGCATGTATCTATGATGAGAAGAAATGCTTTATTTTATGGAAGTCAAAAATAATTGTTTCTTATATGATAAACATATACTTTGCAAATACCTGGCATATAGAAGTAGTTGGCAAACATTTTATCTCCTTTTGTACCTTTATGAACTAATGTAAGTAAAATACTGATGAAATCTATAAATTTTGGCAGTTAAAAAATCCTCACCAGAAGTATGTTAAGGTCTTGAGGGTGGGCAGAATTACTGACAGACAGTATTTTATGGACATTTCAGGGGGGCTGCACACACTAACTTGATGGAACTGTGTCTACTTCCACAAGACCTGCACAAGATATTGCCTATTGGTATTTTACTATGGAAGTAGCAAGACCTCAAGAGGTGCCACACTTCTCTAAGAAATGATTGAGGGTGATGCAGAATGTGGGGATGGACTTTCCTTGCAGTCACTATTAAGATTCAGATATAAATTATCCTTCAGGCTCATGTGTTTGAATCTTTAGCTGATGTTTGGGAAGGGCATGGCATCTTTGGGAAGTGGAACCTTGCTGGAGGAAGGCATGTCATTGGATGATAGCCTTGAGGTTGATTAGCCTCATGAGAAGTCTGCTCTTGCAACTTGCAGTTTTCTTTCTCTGCCTCCATGATGTCTGCAGTGACTTAAGCCACTTCCAGCATCTGACAGTCAGCCATGCCTTTTCCGCCACAATGCATCATATAATCCCTTTCCCAACAAGCAATTCCAAAAGTGCACAAATCACATGACAGCATTGACCATACTTCTATACTTCTAGGTAACAACTTCTCTCAACTTCACACTTTTCACTTTCTGGTACTAAATTTTCTTAGTTTCATAGCAGCACCCTACACCCCACTTCTGGCACCAACTGTACTTGTTTCTCTTTCTCTCTCTCTCTCTCTCTCTCACTCACTCACTCACTCTGTTGCTTTGAGACAATTCTCAAACTCAACCTGAAGGAAGAAGAGATTTATTCAGCTTCTGGTTCCAGAAGAGAGATATGGTTGTTATAGTGGAAAAGGCATGGCTAGTGACCGGTACATGTACTGACATACCCTCCATGCTCCAGTGAATGCTCAGGCTGCTCCAGTACAGACCAGTGCAGATAAAGTGCAGTGAGTATCACACACAGGCAGATGGGACACAGGGGGATGAGACAACAGAGGAGAGCCTGGTTTAGGAAAGAAGATTTGCAGGGGGAGGGGGAAGTGGCATGGGATTGAGTAACAAAGGTTGAAAACGACACAAGTTCATTGTATTCATGTATAAAGTTGTAAATCATACCTAAACATCTCACCATATAAACATAAGAAATCTGAGTAGATCACTTGGTCTGCAGAGAAAGTGTTCACACACCTCGTAGCAGTGGTGAGGCATGGCGCTCATGAGCATAAGAAACAATCATGTAGCTGTCTCTTCAATCTCTGAATCCAAGCACCTGGTTCTCAGTGAGTTCTGCAAAGACCAAGCCAGATTGGGCTCTGCAGTGTTTCTCTTTTTCTGGCCCTGTAAGAGTAAAAAAGAATTGGAAGACAATACACAGAGACAACAGGCAAGAGCAAAACGAACAAATGAAAATGAAAACAAATAGCCAATCAATAGTCAAGTCCAATTGAGCCAGCACTTCTAGTGCTCTTCAAGTAGGCAAACGAGGCTCCCTGTGGTCACGAAAACATCATAGCTGTGGATCCTGTGAGAACACATGCTCACTTTCATTTTCTCGTGCATTTTCTTCCTTCCTTCCTTCCTTCCTTCCTTCCTTCCTTCCTTCCTTCCTTCCTTCCTTCCTTCCTTCCTTCCTTCCTTTCTTCCTTCCTTCTTTTCTCCCTCCTTCCCCCCTCCTTCTCTCCCTCTCTCCCTTCTTTCCTTCCTTCCAGAACGTGTGAACACACTCCCACCGCCTCTTGCAGCTGAGCCACTGGTTCAGGTTCACACTGACGCGATCCACTACTATCTGGCTCACTCTCCCTCTCTGATTGCCAAGAAGCAGCCTCTGAACCACGACTAATCAGCAAGCTGCAAAGGCATCTCTTTCCTTAGATTTTGACGTTTGTAGAGAATATAATGGAGAATGATCAATCCCAAGCTTTGTAGTTGAAAATCTCCCCACTAAGGACGAAGGAGTAAAAGTCAACTAAATCTAATTATCTGACATTTATAAGGGACAAAAATATGGTTATGGTAAAAAGGCCTGTGGCTTCCAGAGACTGAGGGGAAGAAGAGATGATTAGATGCACAATGGCCTACTGGTGACTTCCTGTCACTATACATTTGCCAAAACCCATCAGATGTACCATACCAAGTGTGAACCCCAAAGTAAAATAGGAACTTCAAGCAATAATGATATGTGAGCATAGTTTCATCCATTATGGCAAATGTTCCTAAGATCCAGTTTTTAAATTTTTTTATTACTTTATTTTGCCTAATCATACAAACTCAGTAGATACCCCCCCCTTCTTCTCCCTCCCTGTCCCTTTCCCCATTGTCTTCCATTGCATTCCCTCCCCTTCCCACTCCCATCCTTATCACCCCTTTTCCTTCCCTCCTCCTCTCTTGGTGCTTCCTGTTTTCTCCCGCCCATCCTCCAAAGCATCTGTTTATGAGGGCGCTGAATTTCCCTCCTAGTCGTCTACACTAGTGAGGGTTCAGGACTCAGTGACATAGCTTGGAGCCCCTTCTTGGGCTCCCAGTTAGCATGGGAACTCTATTATGACTGTTTAACCCCTTGCCCCTAAGGATCCTGCTGTGATCCTTACTACACTTTGGGGAGTTGACATGTCAGCCATTGAGCAGGTCAGGCAAGGTCCAATCATATTGTCGCTATACTAAGATCCATTTTTAATAGTAATTCCCTAAATCATCAGTATTGAGAGTGTATTCCATGTGCTAGTCCATCAAGAAGATAGAAGAAATGGCCAAATATTTGAATGTTTGTCCAACCCATTCAGGTCTGCCAAATCAGAAGCTAGTTCCCCAGGTGATCTGAATGCAAAATTAAATTAAATTAAATTAAATTAAAGTAAAGTAAAAAAACAGGCCCACATGTCCCAGCAGAGTAAGTAATGGTCCAGCAGGTCAGGGAAGAAAGTGCCTGTATTCCAGCGGTATCATGGAGACACATTTCATGAGGCTCAGGAACTGACTTTGACCCATAGAATCCAATTCCTATCATTTTTAAGTCACCAAAATTCTTAGTATTGCCACCGCCTATAGGAGATGTGAAAATTAATATATTTCATTACTTCCCCACTAAGAGATGCATCATTGTGGCATTCATAGTTAGGGTCTTAACAGTTTGCCACACTCTGTTTGAAAGACTCCAGACTGCTGTTCTCAACAGAACATAAAGTAATACATGATTTCTCTTCTAAATTAAGTATTTAAAGATCATTTCCATGTAGATCTTTAATTCCTCTGCGGCCACTCTGAGTGAGATGCAATTAATCATTGATATTCCTCCAGAAGAAACTTCTGTAAGGATCAAATGATCTAGATCTGGAAGAGACTGATGCCCAGTGAAATGCCTCGGATCTATCCTGTTGAGGTTGAATGGATACCACCACTGGCTCAGATGGTAATTTGTTTGGTAAATACCACCCTGATGATTACAACAATTTTGAAAACAAAAACCTGAAATTCTTTGTCTTAATAAGAGGCTGTTTTTAAAAAGTCCTGTGAAACATCCATTCTCATTCCACCGAGCTGGTGAGGCAGGGGAGAGACGACTGTCTTCATGTCCACTGTTTTGTGCTGTACTATTGCAGGTTTCTGATGATATTGTTGATAAACATGTAAATAGGGTAACAGAAGGTTTACTTTTGTTTCTGATTCTTGATAACACTGCCAAAGTATGCCCAACTACTGACCCAGCTTTCTCCATCTTATTCATCTGCCCAGAGAATGCCCCCCTATACAACGGTCTGGGTCTTCTCACAGATAATGTCCCATAGGTTTGTTTGAACTCACTACCAATACTTTTCAGATGTGCCCAAAAACCCAGACTTCACTTGTGAAGTTGGCACCCGAACCTAACTGGCACATGTACTGTCTCACTGCACAGACATTGACAGTGCTTCCCCAATCCCCAGAGTTGTAACTTTTGCTAACATAGCCACTTTGATCACATTTCAGTTAAGAGTCAATGAACTTTCACCATCAAGTTTAGATATCTTTCTGACTAAAGAGATAATGACCACAGTATTATGCTTCTGGGTCTTAACTGAACTAAACCCTCATGCTCAATGAGAACACTTCATTCTTGACTTCTTTGTGCTTTTCATTCCTCTTAAGGCCCCATGATTTCTACAATTGTACACTGGAGTCATCTTTCAGGACATCCATTCCTCCTGCATGTAACCTCTGATTTACCAGACTTGAGGGACTCCATCATATACATTAAGATATAAATAAATCACTCTTCTCTTAGCAGCTTAATTCTCTTGTGATAATAAGCCTCAGTTATCTATTAGCATTAGTAATGGTACCATGCATAATACATTGTTGTGCTTAAGTAGTTAGGAATCAGACTGCTAGAAAGAGTGAAAATACAGGCTGTTAACAGGGCTCTTTCTTCAAGAATTTGTTATGATGAGATGGGTCGCATGGCATTCTATTAATATATAGTACATTCCAGTTATTAAATGAAGTGAAATGGCATGTTTCGTTATAAAAACTTACCTATCAAAATTCAGAAAGTCATGTCTATATGTCTCCAACTACACACAGTAGTTAAGAAGAGGTTTATTATTTGTTAACCTTACATGAAGAAAACACACAGTCTTTTGAACAAGTATAGTATTTAATCTATATTGGTACTGAGAAACTCTGGACATTAGAATTCATTTTCCTCAAAGCAGTTGAAAACAATTTCATGGAATAGGGAAATGACTCAGCAGTTAAAATACTTGCCATGAAAGTCAAAGGACTGGTACCCACATAAGATACCAGGGCAGCAGGGTGGCCAACCTGCAATTCCAGCCCCAGAAAGTAGATCCTGAGATTCCCAAAGCAAAGTGGACAGCCACTTTAGTCCTATGGCCAAGCTATGTGTTTAGACTTCTAGCTTCAAAGCGGTAAGGTAGAGTAGCTATTGAAAATGATTCCTTTTTGTGTGAATGCCAAACTTCCCTCTGAGTCCTCCACTCTGGTGAGGTGTAAGGACCCAGTGGCATACAAAAGGTTGCTCCAGGGAGGGGGTAAAAGAAGGGGGAAAAGGGGGGAGGGTGCAAGGGGGATTGGGGAAGGGTAGAGGGAGGAAGAGGACAGGGGTAACTATTGGGCTTGTATGATTGGGGAAAAAAGAAAAAATCAATCGTTAAATAAATATAAAAAACAAGTAAAAATTTCTCAGCCATAAAAAAGATCCCCAATATTGTTCTTAGATCTCCACAAGCACATGTACTAATATGTGCTAGCCCATGTGCAAATATGCATACACCCCATATATACATGCACATGAAAAATATATCACAGATCATCATTCTTGATTTTATGTAGAGTCTCAACCTAAATAATTGTTCCTGATACTCATTTTCAGTTTATTTAAGGAGAGAGGATTCACTTTTATTACTTCACTAGTCATTAATGAATCAATCCATTGCCTTTTCTGCAAAAGATCCTACAGCTACTTCATTGTGGGTTTTTAAATTTCTTCTCCTTCTTATATGTCTTAATTATTTGCTTTTATTTTTCCACTCAGTCCAACATATTAACTCCTTAACATGCGTCAGTAATTTTCATATGAAAGTTCTTAGTGCCATGGCCAATGAGTAACCAAGTCTCTCTGAGTAGTTAACTGGACTAGTCAGGTGCAATTGTGGGAGAGCAGACAACATGGGTCAAGGTTTGGGAATTGCTCCTTTGGATGCAATTAATCTTCTAAGTCTCATGAAAATATGAAGATTATGACAATATAAAATCAGCAGATCGATGGAATACATTCAACTTTAGAGATTCAGATAATGAGCTAAAATGTTATTAAATTTCACAGAAAATCAGTTTAACTAGAAAAAAATCATGTCTGAAAAAATTTAATCTACAGACGGTGAATGAAAAATACATATCATTTTACTGCAGATTCAGAGGGAAGTTTTGTGTTATGCTTGTCAGATGTGAACACAACAGTAGGCAACACCTGGCAACTAAGCTTACAGGAGCTAGAGATCCAGACGTCACACCTAGCGCACACGGCTTTCTCTGCACACGGCCCTCCTGAGCGCCCCCTTAACCTCGGCGTTCCTCAGGCTGTAGATCAGGGGGTTCAGCATGGGGTTGAAGAAACTGTAGAAGAGGAAAAGGATCTTCTGCTGCTCCTCAGGGTGCCGGGACTTGGGGGCCATGTACATGACGATGGCGCTGCCAAAGAAGAGCCCGACCACGCAGAGGTGGGAGGAGCAGGTGGAGAAGGCCTTTCTGCGGCCCTCCCCTGACCGGATGCGCAGGATGGCCCGCAGGATGCGCGCGTAGGAGACCAGCACGAAGCACAGCGGCCCCACCAGGGTGAACACACAGGCCGCAAAGATGACGACCTTGTTGAGTGTGGTGTCTGCGCAGGCCAGCTTGAGGACGGACAGGATTTCACAGAAGAAGTGATTGATTTGGTGAGGCCCGCAGAAGGGCAGCCGCAGGATGAGCCCCACGTGCAGCAGAGCCAGGACGGAGCCACATGCCCAGGAAGTGGCTGCAAGAGTGGTGCCCAGTCTCCGGCTCATGAGGAAGGTGTAGTGCAGGGGGTGGCAGATGGCCGCATACCTGTCATAGGACATCACCACTAGGAGCAGACATTCAGTGATGGCGAATGTCAAAAACAGGAAGGTCTGCATCATGCAGCCCGCAAAGGAGATGGGCTGGGCCGGATCCAGCAGGTTCACCAGCATCTGGGGCACCGTGTTGCAGGCGTAGGCGATGTCGACCACGGCCAGGTGGGACAGGAAGAAGTACATGGGGGTGTGCAGTCTGCAGTCCAGACAAATTATTGCAAGGATGACCCCGTTCCCCATCAGGGTGACGGAATAGAAGAGAAAGAAAAGTCCAAAGAGAACTAGGTGAATCCTTGGACCGAGACAAAAGCCCAGCAAGATGAATTCCGTGACCACCGTCTGATTTTCCTCCATTTCCCTGTTAAAGAGAGGACAGGAACTGTGAAACACGATTTTCTTAATATAACAATTTTGTTGGCTCACAGATTATTTATTTGTGGAATACTATTAGAAAATGATGTTATTCAATTAAAATAATAAATAAAAATATCATCAAATAATTAAATTTTTCCAGCTAATGTTTTCACTTAGCATCCATCTTTTAGAAGAGAAATATATCTTCAGCTATTGCTTCCTTAAGGCCTTGAGCACTGACGCAATTAAGAGCAAACCATTATGCATAAAATAGCCATAACTAATAGGACGCTTTGTAGCTTCATGTTTGCATGTCTGTAAGGGAGTTTCAGAAAGAGGAATGGAAGAGCTTTTAAAATGAGATTTAGTGCCAGAAAGATTTTAATTGCTTTGGTAGAATCATGCTGGTTAACATAAGTGTTTAAATCTGAAGGACAATGTAGAAAGTGCTTACAGACTTCTCCTGAAGAAAAATAAAAGATCAATTACCTTTTATCGTAATACTAGTCTTGATGGAAAATAATCATCTTCCCTTATAGAACGGGCAATGATGTTCAGACACATATGCACAATGCAGAATGTTGTTACTGCAAGGGAAGGAAGTGCCAGAAATCACATCTAAACATAATTATGTCTGGTATTCTAAATCTCTATGATTTACTTATATATCATTGCATGTTACATATATGCGTGTCTCTATCTAAAATTTGTATTATAGTCTTGACAAACGAACACAAACTAACATTTGATAACTCAGTAACTCATTACACGTTATTTATTAATTCACTCTAGGTATTTTTATACTGAAACTCATAGGTATTAGGGTAATTTGTGTATATCAGACAAATTAGAAGCATAGAGTGTGCACATTTGAACACATGTGTATTCCTATTAGCTCCCTAGGATTAGGAGAACGAACATAACGGGTATCTAAGTGCAAATATTCACAGGCAAAATTGCCCATGCACTATTTCTTTTACACACCCTTCTAGGTTTTATTTGAATACAAATAGCCTAAAACAAAAATAAGAATGACAGAAATTCACTGTTAATTCGGTTCTTCAAATTTATAAAACCTATCATACCAGAAATCGAAAAGCACAATAATTTTCTATTTAAACTGAAAATAGTGGCTGAATTCAGCATTGAGACTTGTCATAGCCCTTGTAAGTAGGAAATTGAAAAAAGTATTGACATATCAATAATTCAATTTGTCAGACCCTTGACAGACATCTTCATGGGTAAGCTAGTAATCAAATAGTCTATAAATTGAGTCTATGCTAAATTAATGTACATGGCTTTTAGATCTTGGATTTAGGATCAGAATTTCCTCAACAAGCCTTGTTAAAGTACACCATGTGTTTTTAGGGTTCACATTGGCCAGCACCACTGCTGAGGCAAATAATTACCCAAATGAACTAGAGACATGGCACTGAGTTAGATTAGTCCCTAGTTTAACTGTCATCTGTGTCCAAGAGTATGTTAAGGAATGTACCCCTAAGGAACTTGGTATGAGAGGCAGGATTTTATTTTGAGAGAGACACTGGTACACTCCATATACAACCAATAAGGATAACAATCAAAGTTGAAGATAAGACAATATTAGAAAAGATGGGACTGGAGAGTAAGGCAATTCCAAAAGACCTCTCCTTATGTTGGAAGCAGTCCAATCAAGAGGATTTGTTAAACTTAGTGAGCTCAAATGTAGTCAGTTTAATAAGAAATGTATCTGGAGAAATGCAGTAAGAGAAGGGTGGAGATAAATATGGCATGTAGACATTGGGTACAAGAGGCAGCATTGGTCAATGCCTACGGAATGATCCTCAGAGAAAGGAACAAGGTATGGCACAAGGACCCAAATCACCTGGTAGAGGGATAGTTGCAATCCACGTGAATGGATTTGGGTATGGTTGATACTAACCCTAGTGAGAATAATCTCTAATTAGCTCTTCTCGCTCTTTCTCATACTCTTCACGACAAGCAGACTTTAATACCTTTTCCCGAACAGATATTCTTGCAAACATAGAGTAAGTAATTTGTATCTTTGTTCATACTGCAACTGCATTTTAAATATTAAATAAATAAGATTTAGAAGTCAAAACTTGTGCTTTGTCTTCTTGTGCCTTGGTGGAGCGTGATGCAATTCCTGAAGAAAATTTTCCAAGCCAGTTGAATAAAGAAGGACCAAACTTTGTATCCATGTGACACCTTTACCCCAGGCCTGGTAAAAAACAGGCTCTTTCCTAATGACAGCACATATCATGTTTCTCTTTTTATAAGAATTATTGATAAATAAACTTGACATCTAATAACCTAATTAATATATTTCTAAAAAGTCTTCACATGTGACAGGATGATTTAATATTAGGTTAATAATGAAAACAGGACATGGAAAAATATAAGGTTGTGATTTTTGATTGTCAAAAACAAGGAAAGGTAAGACAGACCAGGTACCTTAGCTTCCTTTTGGCACAGCAGCCCTGTTGCTTCAGTCCTGCTTTATTAAAAAACAGTGGAGTAGGTTGGCTTGTTTTATGTCCCTGACAACCAACATACATTTATTAAATGACAACTGAATAAATGTAATCAACTATACTTCATAAGGAAAAAGTAAATAAAATGGAACACATTACAAATAAAAGTCTTCTAAATGGAAAATTTTAAAGTTACTTGTCATCTCATTCTTCTCTCCCATTGTCACACTACCAAGAACACCTCAGTCTCTTTAGGTCCTTTTTCCATCCCCATGCCAAAGATCGGTCCCTCCCCCCCACTACAAGAAATTTCATATGCATTGGCTTTAAAACTATCTTCAGAAAAAGGTAAGTACAACACAATAGATTTGTTATCTCGTTGGCTTGATAGTCTATTAAAACATACATGTTTACACAAACTTAGCATGTATTTTGACAGAGTTAAAAAAGAATTAAAAGAAAAATTTAAAAATACATGTTAATTTTCTTGAAAGGTAGTGATGCTCCACAGTGTATTATAATTTCTGTTAGGTAGGAAAATCATTCCACATAATTCATCTAAATCCACAATGGGGAAATTCCTTACTATTCATATAGAATCTGAATAATAAGAATATAAATATTTAGAATTCATACAGAGAATGCATTTCTCTTCCTGAAAAACAGAGACTGGCGACAACAGAGCAGTAATTACCCCAAAACTTGGTACTATGATATGGGAGGAATTTGGCGATAAAGTAAATTCAGGAAATCTTGTAACTTTCAATTTAGACCCAAGAATCTCGGCAAAGGAAGCGAGTGGAGGCAGGTGGAGGCTGTGTTTCTTCAGAGTTTTGCAGAGTTTCACAACATGCATCTGCTCCCGACTGGAATTCAGCAACCTCCTTAGGAAAGGAGGTTTTATCTCCTGAGGGTTCAGCCTAAAATGACAGCCCTGGAGAACTCACTGGAGGCACTGGGCCACGAGACATTCTGTTTGCTTGCCTCTGCATGGAAGCAGACAAAGCAGTTGTCTTTTTCTGTTTCTGTTTTATCCCCAGCAGGACACCCTATCTGAAAACCGGGAGAGCTACAGAGCACTTCTGAGACTCTCTCGTGAGTTTCTGCAGAAAGTTTCTCAATGACTGGCATTAGTTGATCTCAGGAGTCCCAGAATTGCACTGTTTCTAGTCTGCAGATGATACCAGCATGCCTGCCAGGAATCAGGACCAGTAAGTGACGGCTCGGAATCCACTTTGCAATTCAGCTTCTCTTCGATGGGATATGGGTCCCCTGGTTCTAAAAGAAATAGAAGAGAGAAGCCTAAAACCCATGTGGTTGCAAGTTATACTTCAAGATGTAGAGGTTCAGTGGGAGCTGGTTAGGGGGGATTATGGAGTATAAAGCAGGGGTAAAGTGTCCCAGAGGGGTTTTCCTGTGGTCTGATAAAACATCATGTCACCTGCCAACTCTCATTGTCTTTGTGACTTCACTAAGAATTATAGATTTAATGATGTTTCTCTATAGCATAATGGTCTAAGTGCTATGGTTTAAACCGCCAGCAATGTACGGGAATGATTATCAATCTGGAAGCCTTCCCAAGTCATGCAAACCACACAAAACATATTGTATGTTGCTCAAAACATATTTTTGCAAGCTTCCCAAATAGTTTGAATGCTCAGAACAGGTAGCACATTGAAAGAAACCCAAGACTATGCTCTTTACCAAGCATCAGCAATAGTCCTACAGGTCAGAGTCGAGAGCTTCCATTCCATATGCCAGAGTCTCTGAGGACCAATTTCGCGTGGCTCAAGAACTCACTGACTCCAATTTCTAACATTTTCAGTAACTGTAGCCATAATATTGCAGGGAATAATGAGCTAATACTTTCACATGGCCAACTTGCTTGCAGAAGAACCATTATTGTACTCCATAGGTATAGGTCCTGACAATTTGACATGTTTGTAACCTCTGTTCTACATGTGACAGAAATTAATACATACAATTGCCATTTTACTATCAAGTACTAAATACATTTTCCCTATTTCCCTGTAATTTCTCTACAGCCTTTAAGAATGAGATGCAATTAATCATTAATATTCATTCCAAAAGAAACATTTTTGAGAATTATGTAAAACTAGAACTAAAATGCCTGACAATATGGTATCTAAAAGCTTCCATTTTGTTTAAGTTGGATGGATACCACCCAATCTTTTTTAGATGATATTTTTCTGTAAACACCATTTAAATGACTAAAATGATTTTGAAGGAAACGTAAGTCTGAATTTTTATAAAGGGCTGCTTTTAGAAAACTTCTAAGCAACCCTGATTCCCATCCCTCTTAGCTGGCGAGGCATGGTGGTGAGGCAGAGCTAGAAGCTAGAAAGAAAAGAGTACATTGTGAAAGCTACAAATTGTTCTCATACATCACAGTGAGGATGGGTGTTAAAGTTGTAATGGGAAGTTAGGGTGAAAACGGCGAGGACAGAAACATTAAAGAGGATAAAGAACTCACTTTTGGGTATAAGACAGCCAAGCAGACATGATTCTGAGACCGATAGGCTCTGCGAATCAAGACTAGTATCACCAGTCTAGCTAGCTTCCATGAGTCCCCTCTTGAGGAATGTATGCCAGTTACTATTGTCACTTACATCTTCCTGCTTTTAACGCAACTAATTGTGGCAGACTTAACTGCAGCACAGAATGGCTGCTTTTTATGAAACATCCAGAAGACCATCCCAGACTGCTCCATAAGACAAGGAGCTAAACATGAGGTAGCTAAGAAAGACTAAATTACAACTTGGTGTCTGTGATAAAGTGAACTTCCTCTCATGGTAAACCTACAAGCTGATCATGTAAATGTGAGAACAAAGAGTTTACAGACAGGTTCAAGGTGAGAGACAGCAACACCAGCCAGGGACTCACAGCTGCCACACAGACAAGGTCAATAGCTAAAAAAGTACAAGGTCAGAAACAGACAGGGAGAGGAGGGGTGCTTTACTTGACCCATGAAAGCTCCAGTTTGCCCCATCAGTAGAGATTACCTCGGGTCTTTTCCAGTTTCTACCATGGCCCTATAAACACCCACAAAGGAACTTAATGGGATTTTTCCTCTCTTGGAATCCCTCCCGCTCTTGGGACTTCTTTTATTTTTTCCCATTTTCTCGTTTTTCTTTAATTATTTTTAATAAAGCTTGCCTCTGTTTTGCATGCTAGGAGGAGACTCTGTGCCTTTCATTGTGAGACCACAAACCAGGAGCCACAATCTCAGGTTGACCTTTGATGACCTTGAGTGTTTAGTACCATAATATCTAGGGTCAAGCCCACCTGGTTTGTGAAAGTTCTCATCACTCTGAAAACCCCGTATCCATGAGGAATATGTCCCTCTGTCTTGTCAGTTGTTTTCTGTTTTCCTGTTGGACTCATTGCTATGGTATTGCCTCCCTGATCTTTTAGTCATACTTCTTTATCGCAAACACACACACACACACACACACACACAGAGAGAGAGAGAGAGAGAGAGAGAGATTAACCAATGGTGTCTTGATTCTAGGTCTTAGTAGGATTGTATTTCCACATTCAACAAAAAACACCTTCATTATCAATGTCTTTCTGTTCTATGTTCCTCTTAAACTCCAGTGGTTTTTCTTATTATGCATAAGAATCATCCAGGACAGCCACCCTTCAGGTATGACTTCTTGATCCACTAGACTCAGAAGGTTTCAGAGCAGCTCAGCATAATGCACATTGAAATATGAAGAAAGCCTCCTTCTCTTATGCCCATCCATACCATGACAGGAAGTTCACTTTATCACAGACACCAATTTATTTATTTGGTAACACAGATATTGATATACCACTCAGCACTCTTATGGATAAAGACTGGGAGTCAGACTGTCACAGTAAAAGTCCATTATATGCTACTTTCTGGAATGTGCATATCCAAGGTACAATGATAAAAGGAACTCCATGGGTTTGTTGTAGTGAAAGGATCCACTTAACATTCTATCAACATGTAGTACCTGTTACTCAGCTAATGTTTAAAAAGTGGTAGTTTTTATTATAAGCTCCTATTTTGTTGTGTATTGAGAAAGTTCTCCCTTCATACATAGTAATTGTGTGTTAAGTATTTGTTAACCCCCAAATGAAGAGTATTCTCAGTCTTTTGAGTATTTTTGAAATTTGTTCTCATGGTGATACTGAAAAAGAGTCAGGACATGGGAATCCATTGTATTTTAATATAGATGAAAAATCAGTTTAGGAACTGGAGAGATGGGTTGGTATGTTAACTGTTTGCTGTGCAATTATGAGCTGATGCATTCTGATCTCAGTACCCATGTCAATGCCAGGTGTGGTAGTACATGCCTGTAAGCCCAGTGTTGGAAATGGTGGAAACAGACAGATTCTGGGGGTTTGCTTAACAGCTTGTCTAATGAAAATGATGAACTCTAGCCTGAGTGGAGAGACTCTCTCTCAAAAAAGTAAGGTAAAGAATGATTCAGACAAAAGACACCGGAAGTCTACCTAGGTGAGCACATCCACACAGACAACTATGCACATACATGCCTAGGCACACATGCACGTGTATGCACACTCACAATTATTTCAATAACTAACTCCTTTAGAACCTAACTAAAATGTCTGGAATCTCATGCTTCAATTTTGTTCTTTCAGGCAACCAACAAATTCATTCCCTAATATTTATCAATATTTTTTATAAAAATTCTTAAGTAACATAAAGTATAATTAACTCAATACTTCCTGAGTGTTTCTTGGGCTGAGCAAGTGTACTTGTAGAAGACAGAACAAGTATACAAAGGAACTTTCAGGTTCACTTTGTGGTCATTCATTTTCTAGATTTTGTGTCGTTTCTGAGGTTTTGTAATGAGATGAAGTTTTTGACGGTATGGATTAAACTTTCCAAGACTCAGGAAAGAACTAAATTATTGTATAATTTTATAATGAATCAATTCAATTGGGAATAAGAAGTACATGGTAAAAACCTCATTTCATAGCCAGTGAATGAATGTAAGACGTCTAAAACTTTCCTGCACCTTAAGGTGGAGGACACGTTCTTCTGTAATCAGACATAGATATAAAAGCAAATTGTCTCTGGATTCAGGCAGCAACTGGAGTCTAAGCTTACAGAAGACTAATGAAGCTACAGATTCAATCATCACACCTAGCGCACACGGCTTTCTCTGCACACGGCCCTCCTGAGCGCCCCCTTAACCTCAGCGTTCCTCAGACTGTAGATCAGGGGGTTCAGCATGGGGTTGAAGAAACTGTAGAAGAGGAAAAGGATCTTCTGCTGCTCCTCAGGGTGCCGGGACTTGGGGGCCATGTACATGACGATGGCGCTGCCGAAGAAGAGCCCGACCACGCAGAGGTGGGAGGAGCAGGTGGAGAAGGCCTTTCTGCGGCCCTCCCCTGACTGGATGCGCAGGATGGCCCGCAGGATGCGCGCGTAGGAGACCAGCACGAAGCACAGCGGCCCCACCAAGATGAACACAGAAGCTGCAAAGATGACGACCTTGTTGAGTGTGGTGTCTGCGCAAGCCAGCTTGAGGACGGACAGGATTTCACAGAAGAAGTGGTTGATTTGGTGAGGCCCGCAGAAGGGCAGCCGCAGGATGAGCCCCATATGAACTATAGCCAGGACCGAGCCACATGCCCAGGATGTGGTAACCAGAGCGACACAGTCTCTCCATCCCACGACTGAAGAATATCGCAGTGGGTCACAGATGGCCACATACCTGTCATAGGACATCACCACCAAGAGCAGACATTCTGCATGTGCGAAAGCCAAGAAGAGAAAGGTCTGCGTCATGCAGCCCGCAAAGGAGATGGGCTGGGTCGGATCCAGCAGGTTCACCAGCATCTGGGGCACCGTGTTGCAGGCGTAGGCGATGTCGACCACGGCCAGGTGGGACAGGAAGAAGTACATGGGGGTGTGCAGTCTGCAGTCCAGACAAATTATTGCAAGGATGACCCCGTTCCCCATCAGGGTGATGGAATAGAAGAGAGAGAAAAGTCCAAAGAGAACTAGGCGAATCCTTGGACCGAGACAAAAGCCCAGCAAGATGAACTCTGTGACCACTGTCTGATTTTCTTCCATTTCCCTGTTAAAAAGAGAGAGGCAGAAAACTGTAAGATACAAGTATTTAAAATAGGGTTTTGACATTGTATCTCAACTTTGTCATCTACCAATGTGCTGGACACAACTCTTCTATCATAGATTTTAGTCATGTTGAATGCTGTTACTAAATGTGTTTTAGCAACATATTCAATTAAATAACAAGCAAATATTTATAAAAATTAAATTTTCTACATGCTAAAATTTAGACCTGCTGCATATTTTCAGAAGATAATAATATATCACTGGTGGTTACTTATTTAGAGTCATGGACACTGATGGGATTTAGAACTTATAAACCCATGCATATTAAATAATCATGGAATACTGCCTCAGTCTAGGTTAGTCAGTTACTGGATCTTACACTGACTTTTATGAAAATATTTTTAAAAATGTGAGTCTGGAGACTGCTTAATGTAGTGTTCACCCAAAGGACATCAAACTGTAACTTTTACTACTAATGCTATTTTTGATAGGCAAGAATAATTGTGAGTACTTAAGAATTGAGTGCAATGTATTTAGACACATGCATAAGATTTGGACTGTTTTCATTAGCTTAAAGGAAATGCTAGGTATAATATCTAATGATAATATAAACTCCCAGGGGTTTAGAATGTGTGCATGATAGGAACCTTTGAGAAAACATTGGCATGTTATGAATTCCCTTTTTAGGTTTTATCTGAATAAAAATAGCCCCAAAGAAAAGCAGAAAGAAGAGTCACTTTATTATTATTAATTATATTATTTTATAAGTTATAATATTAATTAATATCAATATAATCCTTCATATTTATAATATGCACCATGTCTGAAATCTGACATAAAATAATTTTCTATTCTACCTGATCTCAGCATGAAGAATTATCATTGTCTTATAGTCTGTTACTTATTCTCTCTGCCTCTGTCATGACGTCTGCAATGATCTGAACCTCTTTAAGCTTCTGCCACTTGCATCTGTTTCCATCATAATAGACTGTGTCTTTCCTCTGCAACCTTAAGTCAAATAAATCTCCCTTTCTCCCCTTAAGTTGCTTGGGTCTTAGTGTTTGTCTCACAGGAGCAGAAAGAGTAATTGAAACATCCTTTTTTATAACTAAGTAATTGGAAAATATTGACACCTTGTTAATTCAGTTTGTCATTTGACAAATACTTGCCTACAAATTAATAGTAAATAAGTTGTAATGCCTATTGCCAAATTGATGACCTTGGAGCTTTGATCTTGCATTTTGGATCACAATTTTCCTGATTAGTTTTGTTGAGATTCAATATGGTTCCCAGGGTTCACTATTGTCGACATCATCACAAGGGCAAAATAACTTGTGGCTCAGCTACTTTTCCTCAAAAAGGGGTGAAGAATGAATGTTCTATTAGGCCAGTTGCTAAGCATAACATCCTTAGTATTGAGGAAGATGTTAAGGAGTGTTCTCTGGCATGAGAAACAGGGTTGCTATGAAAACGATACTTGTAAAATGAGTGTGCAAGTGATTAAAACAGAGGTCAAATCTAGAGGTGAAAGCAAGACAATATCAGGAAGTGTGAGATGGGAGAGTTGGGAGAGAGGGGCTTCGAAAGTTGATGACTAGTATTTGATGTGATTTCCCAGAGGCGGGACAGAATGATGTGAGTAATTGGTGAACCTAAATATAGAAAGCTTCATGAGCTGTCTGTCTGGAAGAAGGAGAAAGAAAAGAAGACAAGAAATGGACATGGAGTGTAGACATCAATACCAGAGATAACATCTGGGAATGCTTGCAAAAGACCTCAGGGAGGAGAACCAGGTAACATAGGATACTAGACATGTAGTGGTTCACATAGATGGGCATGGGTAACTGGTTATCAATATTCCTACCAAGTTCAATTGCTGATTAGCTCTTCTCTAATTCCATGGTCTTCATAGAGTATAAGGTGATAACTCCTTTTCTTGAACAGATTTATCTACAAAGAGGGGAGTACATTATTAGTAAAAATCTTTGTATAGATTAAAGCTAAGTTCTGAATTTTAAATAAACTATATTTTGACCTTATGATTTATGCCTTGTTCTTTGTAATAACGTAATGCAGGTACGGAAGGAAATTTCCAAAACTACCCTGAATAGTATAGACTCTATACCAGCATAAACCCTTTTAAACAAAATTATGGAATAAAACTAATACTTTACCAATGACAACAGATGAGATGACTATTTTCTTATAGAAAAGGAATGACCAAATATCTTAATATGAAAATAATCTAAATAATACATTTAAAAATTATCATGTAACAAATTGATTTAATGTTGTTATAATACTCAGTTTTTCTGTGGTTGACAAACTACCTAAAATTTTAAGCACATAGAACATAAATATCATTAAGCATAGTAGTCTATTGTTTAGTATTGGCTTATTTTAAAGTAGTAGTTTCATTCATTTTGTATCCCTGCAATCAGTACTTGTTTGTCAAATGATGAATATGTGAATACATGTAAACAAATGAACAAAAACTGCTGTTTTGGGGTAGTTTTCTTTTAAGATATGTTCTGCTATTCATGCTAAATTCAGCCCCATCTTCTATCAGACAATGAGCCTTTCAAGTCACAGAATTGGATATAAATAAAGCATCAGCACTTGATAGACTCTGTATTTTTAAAAGTACATTTCAAAGTTTGATCCAAACTCTTCTGTGTCTTTTCTACAGTAGAAGGCACAGATAAAGCAGAACTCTTAAAGTGATTTCCTGCCATTATTAAATTGCTCAGTTCAGAGGAATGTGCTTACTTTTAAGCAAATAGGAGAAACTAAAAACAGATCAGTTATATATAGTTATAAACAGACATTGCCTAATTATCTAATGAGGTGAGGTTTGATAAGGCAAATGACTTTTCTAGGTACAGATACTATGCTGGAGGTAAACACTGAGGGTCAGTTTTATGTGATTACAATCTATTCAATTATCTGTTCATGGTGGAAAATAATTGCTCTTCTGTTCCAAGCCTCAAGTATAAGAAGAACAAAATACAGAAGGCTGTTGTATGTAAGGTGGCAAGACCATGAGGTTCTTACTGTGAAAATGTGCTTTAGGAGGAAGAAAAGAGAAAAAAGGCTAAATATGAACCCCAAATTCTTCTAAATAAGAAGATTTAATTGTCATTGGCCATCTTATCCTTATCCAAAGTTGTTACACTAGTCCTGACATTCAGTAGTTTTCATGCTTTTGGCCACCCCCCAAAGAGTCATATTCTTGACCACAGGAAATCTAACATGAGCACTTATTTACTGAGAGCTTGCTAGATCTCTGTGGATGTCTTTAAAGTTATACTCATGAAAGATAAGTATAGATGTAATACTAGAATTCACTTGGCTTCATGTTCTATGCAATAAACAAGCGTTCATAAACGTAGCATGCATTTTGACAGTGCCGTTAATAATTAAATACAACATTTATGAAATAATGCACACATGCTTATTTTCCTGAAATGGAGCTCTGCTCCACAGTTATTTCTGTTAAGTGTGAAAATCATTATACGTTTCATCTGAATCCATAATGTGGAAATTCCTTATTATTCATGTAAAGTGTATGAGCATGCTATTTATTATTCATGCAACAAATGTATTTCTCTTCCTGATGCAGAAATAAAGAATGGCAACAAGAATGAGAGCTAGTCACAGGCTAGATGCTGGCAGAAGAACTCGTGATAAAGTCAAGTGAGGTAACCTTGTTGGCTCCCACATTAAGACACAAAGATCTCAGGACGGGATGCATCTGGAGGCTGGGGCCAGAGTCTTTTTCGTCCAAGTTTCTGTGGAGCTGAAGAACCTGCATGTGCTCCTGACTGGAACTCAAGAGCATTCTCAGGAAGAGGTGTTATTCACTGGGGGCTCAGCCAAGTTGACGGCTCTTGAGGACTCACTGGAGACATGCGTGTCTACCTCTACTGGGAAGCAGAGAAAAAGCAATTGTCTTTTCCTATTACTATTCTTATCCCAGCAGGACACACAATTAGGAAACAATGCAGACAGTCACATAGCACACTTTTGAGACTACCACTCTCATTAAAGTACCTAAATATTTGGCATTGTTTGATCTCACGATCCCCAAAATTGCCATAGTCCACAATTTCCACATAGCTCCAGTGAATTTAAAATCTACTGTATTAGCTCAGCATCTCCTTGACAGAATCTGGGTACCTTGGGTTTCAGCAGAAGGTAACAGTTAAACCATTTCATGTCAAGTTACCCTCAAGGTATAGGTTTGCCGTGGGAGCTGGTTAGGGAGGAAGAGCAGAATCGAGAGTCCAAGGAGGTCCCAAGTTGTCTCATTGGAACTTTCAAGACCTGCTTTTGGGGAGTCTCTTCTAGGTCCAAACCCATGTCAATCATTTGAAATGGAGGAGATTTTTCACTTCAGTTTTCCAGAAGTGGAGGGGGCGGAACCTCTGTGAAGCACTTTCCCTTGGAAAATTTCTATTTAAGTTATTGTCATATTGACTTGTATTTTATTTCATTTTATTTTATTAATGGTCTTAGACAGGTCAAAGTGTTATTTTGAAAATTTTTACATACTAGCTTCTTACAAAATTCTTGATTTCTTGCTGTCCTAGGCATAAATTGAAAGTCAGACTTTGCTCCAACTCTACATATCCTCTGAGAGGAGAAGTGTGCTCAGAGGTGCTAAATAATAGCTTCTGGTCATAGGAAACTCTTTGTTCACAATAGTATTTGCAAATGGTGGGCTTTTTCTTCCTTTTTATATTCTAGGGTACATGAAAAAACTCTGGAAGTCAGGGAACTAACATATAAGCGAATAAGGGAGCAACACTAGAACATTTGTAAACAGCTATTTTACACATGGTTCTATTTCCAAATAGTTCTTAATTAGTAAAAGTTATGACATAAATGCAAGATATTTGAAGATGAGAGGAAATTAAATACAAATATCCATGCTGTAAACTTACACCAGAAAACACATCATCCCAAAATCATACAGAATATCAAGCTGACATTATTTTCAACTATGTAGATACAGTGAGCTTTGAAAATTTCCAGGTTTCTGTGAGAAATGGTTTGTATTTTAAAACTCTAAAGCATATTTATTTCTATTTCATGCAAAACTCTCTGTCCATCTTCTCTCTCTCTCTCTCTCTTTTCTTTCAGATATACACATACCACAGTTTTTGTAATATTGAGAACTAAACCTGGGTCTTGTACATTATAGACAAACATTCTACTACTAAACTACACCTGTAACCCATATACAAATTATTTAATCTCAAATTTGGAAGACTGTGAAATGGAAGGAAGGAGACAAAGGAGGAAGGAGGAAAGGAAGGGAGGAAGGAGAGTAGGAAAGAAGAAAGAAGAAAAGAAAATGAAAAAGACAAATTTATTTGCCTTAAAAAATCTTTTGTTACAGGAAATTGTTAAATAAAAAATTCACATGATCAAAACAATTTTGGCTGAAGCAGTAGTTAAAAACAGGCAACAGAATTCTTTTTCACCAAAACAAAAATACATAGTTTTCGTTATGCTAGTTCAGATGGGAGCCCTTAAGAGAAGCACCATGCATAGCTATTCACCTTATTATTCCACCACAGAAAGTGTTTTTCAAATCTGGAAGGATTAGTGTTTTGTGTTGGGAATGTTTCGGGAGCCAGGAAGCTGTATCATAACTTGCAGATGCTCTGAAAGGTACTATTTTGGAACCGTGCCTTCTAAATCCTGGCCCTTTGTTGAACTAACTGCTCTACAATCTGCTGTGATAATATCTAAAGACGTGGATTCATCTCACAACTGCCAAGTGAGTTATCAATACCACGACACAAGACAGGTCAATATCAAATAAGGGCCTCAGACAATTATTATTCCACTGTAAGTTGCAATGCTGTAATCTTTTCGAGAAACTCTATATTCCCAACACTCTCTTCAAAGTATTCTTCACATCAGAGTTCCTGAGACTGTAAATCAGGGGGTTGAGCATTGGGTTAAAAAGGCTATGAAATAGCAAGAGGTATTTCTTCTGCTCCTTAGAGTTCCCATATCGGGGTCCAACATATGTGACAATGGCTGTGCTGTAAAAGAGGCCAACCACACAGAGGTGGGAAGAACAGGTAGAGAAGGCTTTTCTCCGACCTTCTCTTGACTGGATCCTCAGGATAGCAATGAGGATACACATATATGAGAGCACAATTGAGGAGAATGGTCCCACAAGCACAGACACTGCCCCAGCGAGAACCATGTTCTCATTGAGGCGGGTATCTGCACAGGCGAGTTTGAGAACCGCCATGATTTCGCAGAAAAAATGATTGACTTTCTGAGACACACAGAAGGGTAAAGGTAGAAGCAGCACTAGATGGATCGAGGACAGAAGGACTCCAACAATCCAGGAAGCCGTGGCCAGGGTGCTGCAGACCCTCCAGCTCATGATGGCAGTATACCGGAGCGGGTGACAGATGGCCACGTAGCGGTCATAGGACATCGCCACCAAGAGCAGACATTCTGTGATGGCAAATGTCAGAAAGAGAAAGGTCTGCGTCATGCAGCCAGCAAACGAGATGGGCTGGGCCGGATCCAGCAGGTTCATCAGCATCTGGGGCACCGTGTTGCAGGCGTAGGCGATGTCCACCATGGCCAGGTGGGACAGGAAGAAATACATGGGGGTGTGCAGTCTGGAGTCCAGATAGATAAGTCCCAGAATGATCCCATTCCCCAGCAGGGTGGAGACATAGAACAGGGAGAAGAGGCCAAAGAGGAGCATCCGCATCCTTGGGCCCAGAGGAAATCCCAATAGGATGAACTCTGTGATCAATGTCGTATTATTCCCCATATCCCTATCATGGAAGAAACTAAGTTAATGATCATGGTTTAAGAGAAGATTTAAACAGAGGTTAATGTTGACTTACTAAATACTCTTTGTAGTTAGCAAAACGGTGACAGTTGCAATGAATATTTCTTTCTGGATGATTATTGAATGGTTTTACTTGATATGCACAGGTACATGTTTATTTTTTACCTTAATATTTTGATAGATGCTGAAAATTCCGAATAAATATATTATCCCATTTTAAACATAATTCAAGATTGCATTTGATTCTGTAGGCTACCCATAGTCTTCAAGTAATTTCTGCTTTTCTTGGCTTACATCATTCAGAGTTACTCTGCTTCTTTTTACCCACAGATGATGAACCCTAGTTCATGGACCCAAGTTTCAAAACCATAATAAGTTTAATATCATGTGGAGAGATTTTATTAAGGGTGAAACATTCTAAGATTATATATGTAATTGGTCAAATTGACCGTTGATCATTGGCTTGTACATAATTAACTACTCCTTGCATTTGTAATCACCTCCATAGTAAAACCTTAGAGAATCTTTTCCTATTTACGTGCACAGCCTTATTTTGGTCATTTAGTTCCATAGCATTAATATTTTGATGTGCACTTATGAGAACAACTGAGCACACTTGTTCTGTGTTACTGTGACAAGTGGATGGTGGAAACTTTTGTTTTTAACCTAATATTAACAAGTACTCAAACTCTGGTTTTAAGCACAGTCTTTTAAAGTGATGGGCAATTGCTCATTTTCTATGAAAAGTTCTACAGAGCAGGGCCTGATTGAATCACACCACTTTCTAACTCTATGGTTCCACAGTAAAAATGTGAATACAGTGTGGTATTCTCCCATTGTGTACATTTTATTATTTCCTTTGATGTAAAGTACACTCATCTTGGGATAGCAGGAATGAACAATAGCAATGGGTTTGTATAAAATGTAAATCTAAGGGTCTGAAAGTGGAAAGGAATGCTATTGGATATTGTTTTCTGGTCAGAATAAGGCTACCTCATTCAATTACACTGCTACACTAACTACTTCCACAATATCTGCATGATATTCGGTTTATCGGCATTTCACTGTGGAAGGGGGAAGATGACTATTGAAGGTTAACGCCAAACAGGTGAAAGGGAGCTACTTTCTTTCTCAATGAATTACCCATAAGTCATCCATGCCCCAGAAAGCACTCAGGTACTTGCCAGTGTAGGCATCTCAGGTAAAACTCCTTGGGTGCCAAATGCAAGCATACAAGTCAAAAGGAGACTGGCTGGAAAGCAGAAAGTGTGCAGTAGAAAAAGGAGGGTGGGATGACAACAACACAAATTCATTGTATGCATGTAAGGAAGTGTCAAAACAATAAGCTTTTAAGAAAAAGAAAAACAAGTACATCTAAGATTGAAAAAAGTCATAAAACATTATTCCATTGATATTCGAACTCTTTTACAACAGCACAAGTTAGCTGCATGTTCATTCTTGTGAAAATAAACAATATGAAGATATTTATTAAGTTGCTACTATTTGTATAGCATTATTTTGAGGGCTGAATTTATTAACATTTATCAATTTATTAACATTCATCAATTTTTAACTTTAATATGAAATTTAATATTAATATTTAAACTTCAAGACTAACTCAATGTCCAAACTCTGTGTGGCATCTCAAAATGTTATGGCCAAAAAAATATTCTTACAATTATTTATTTGACTTGCTTTTATAGGTGATACTTTTAAGTTTTTTAATAATAAAGTCTTTTATCAATAGTAACTTACCCTGAGGGAAATCATTTGCATGTATGTTTTTTCTATTAAAATTGCTCCTAGGCAAAATTAACTATTAATATGTTGATGATAATCATGCATTGATATTTTACTATTATATTTGTAAGCATTAGTGTATTTTGCTTAGATTTTTTATTTATTACTGTCATCATGTAGAATGTGAGCATTAAGAAAGTAGAAATGTTTTTCTGATGGTAAAAGCAAACAGACAATGAAAGCGGCATTTGTATTTGACCAGAACTTACCAAGACAATTAAGATACCTAGATATAGTTGTTGTACAAGGACCCCAGTAAACCTTCATGGGAAAATGCAAACATTTCTGCTGAGCTCAGTGATGGTTTGGAAGCCTTTCTCCTTCTCTCACAACTGACAAAGGAAGCTCGTGGCCCTTTGGGTTGCCTTTCAGAAGGAAAGGCTTTTATCATGTTCACAGAGTCCCTTCCAATTATCATGAGATAATAGTGCGTGAGAAAATAGCTCTCCTTGTGCCTGTATGTTTCCTATGGAGACAGAAAGAACCTGGGCACTGTCTTTCTAGCCCACAGAGGATTGAATTCTATTTCATGTCTGAGGAAGCCCAACGGACGGTGAGAACTTCATATGTTAAGGAAGAACAAGTAACACCTTCACAGATAAAAAAATAAATGCACATATAAACTCATACTCTGAGGCCACATTGCTTTTATACCTACCCAAGTTTTCAAATCGGTTGGGGTTTCATGTATTTTTATTTTGCTTCAATTTAGAAATAATCAAGCGGTACTTTGGCAGAATGGAAAGATTCAATACTGGTTGTTGTTTGACAGTGAAATAAAATTCTGACATTAATTCCTTCAGCCATATTTCTTTTTGTCTGTTTTCCCAGTTACTATGACAGGCTGAGGAATGTATACATTTGTTACACAATCTAAGTCATTCATTAATGTTAGATAGAAACTCAGATCCCTCATCCCTAATCACAGAGATGTGTGGGTAAAAGTTGTGTATGGTGTGCAATTCCTAGAGATTGTTTATCTGTCTTTAAAAGGAACCGATAAAATATAAAAACTGTACAAACCTTACTTTTTAATATTTCCTTTTTGGTAATCTAGTCCTGCCTTTGTGAGTTGGATAGTGCTTCATCAAAGTGAAGTTCAACTCTCATTCACTCAATCCTCATAGATGGAAATGAATCTATGAATTTGTCCTAGGAGAGAATGCTTCTAATGTTATAGATACTTGATACTTGATACATAGATACTTGAATAGAATAATGTTTTTCAGGCATTTGCCAGAAAAGCAGTTACTTATATAGCTATGTGGAAGCTTACAATTCATATGTAACAATACCTGAGAACCATGGCATGTATTAGGCTGAATGAATACCTTGGTCATGTGCTCATTGATGAAAGTGAGTTGTGCCTGATGAAACCTACCTGTAAATAAGTTTCTTTGAGAGTCTGCCATAGACGTAATGGCCAAAGCAGGGTGGACAGGAAGCAGAAATCCATAAGTGGGATGCATACTGCTTTCAGTGATGGATCCTTGCTCTAGAAAGATAGGGTGAAAGGGAATAGGAATTGTCATCACAACACCAATGGACTTCGAAGTTTGTATATTGCTATTCTTGTTGCTGTGACCAAATACTGAAGAGATTAACGGTTTGTCTTGGCTAACAGTTGAGGGGACACATTCCTTCATGTCTGGTTGTGGCATCAGGAAAACGAGGCAGCTGTTCACTTTGCTTCTTCAGTCAGGAAGCACTGAGAGATGGATGCTAGTGCTTAGCCTGGTTTTTCATATTTATTCAGCTTGAGATCACTTCCCATGGGATAGTTTTGCTGACATGGGGATGGGCCTGCTCTGTCTGGCGAAACCTTACAGAGACATGTCCTGGACATACCTAAAGATGTGGTTCCGTAGAGATTTTAATTCAATTGGATTGACGATGATGACTGACCACCACAGACTCCTTGGAAAAAGGCAATGAAGACTTGGTGTTGTCTGTGCCATCCAGAGTTCAGACATCCAGCAAGGCAGAGAAGAAGATTCCAATTTGTCCATTTCAAAATTTCTAGAAGTTTCTGTATATGTTCACTTCAAGCTACTCTGTCTCCGCAAATGTGAATTATTAGGGGCATTGAAAGTGTTAACCTCTGTGGTGATTTTTATGTCCCACACATGAGAGATCAATATATGTAACAATAGCTAGTCCAATAATCCTGGCATAAGACTTAGCTTATTAGTTGGTTAGCTGTTTGCATGGAGTCCCTAACAAACTTGATACAAGAAGAAACAGACACATGATTCTAATGACATGAGGATCCTGGCCAAGTCTTCATTCAGGCCACTTTTGACTTTTGGATTTCATGTAAGATATATAATACTGTTTACAGGCAAGGAGGTACTATTGACTCAGTGATTTTGATAGCACCTCAGGTCAAGGTTAGCAACTCTAGATCTATGGTTACTAGATGTCTTACCACCTAGTCTCCACTAAGGTTCAGCAGTAAGTAAAGTGTGTGTTTTGAAAAATGAATTGCTACTATGCATGGATACCTTCATATGGATTCTAAGGGACAGGACAAGGATTTCATAGTAAGTAGATTTTTATCTATCTCAGATTCCTCCAGATTTGTAAAGTTTGTTTCTCAAATTGCTTATGTGCAAGAGTTGTAGAATTCCTCAATTAATTGCTGCTCCCTCTTCTGCCGTATTCCCTGAGCCATGGAATATGTGTTACTTAGATGTCCTGCTTGGGGTTGAGCTGACCACGGTCTCTTTTAAATTTTGTACTTTGGTCAGTTGTGGCTCTCAGCATTACACATCTTCCATTGCAAGAGGGCCCTTCTTGGTTGAGTGTTGAGTGATTCTGTGATCTACAGGCATAATGATGAGTGATTAGATGGTAGCTTGCCATTGAGTATTTATAATTAACATTAAGAAGTTTGTTCCCATCTAAGGCCTATGGTTTGAGTTGTTATTGTAGCTTCCAGCATCCACAGCTGGCGAGACTGTTGATATCCAGTCCATCTTGTTTTTCCCATGTTTTTCCATGAGATCACTTTATGTAGTGTCTTCAAAACAAGGTCTTATTATTGGGTTCTGGGGTAACCAATAACAAAATGTAAAATGCCTTTTTTGTTTCAGGGGTCTTTAAGATTTCTCTATCCAACAGTTCTTCAGGGGGCATCTCATTCCTGGTATTGAGAAACTCACATTAATAAGTTGACTCACAGAGTGTTTTTCATTTTCTTAAATCTTCAGTTAAGATCAATAATACTTTATAGTTTTAGTACATAAGTCTCTTGTTCCTTTTGATAAATTAATTCCTTGGCATTTTATTTTTTCAACCTTGTATATGGGATTATTTCTTAAATTCTTTTGCGATTGTTCATTGTTTCAATATAAAATCTGAGATAGGCTAGGAGTCACCATAAACAAGAGGTCAAATCTATGCAACAAGCCTTCCTTCAGTGTATAAGCAAGAGCTAAACGTGACTGGGAGGTAGCTTAGTCAGTAAAGTGACTGCCTCTTAAACATGAGAACCTGACTTTGATTTTGAGCACCAACCTAAAAAGTCAGGTATGTGCCTGTAACCTCATATTGCTTCTTATTTGAGAAAATATTGTTTTTCCATTATGCTTCAATGTTCTTATTCTCTTTCTTCTCCTTTCTCTACCCTAGTGTGTTCCTCCCCTCAATCAGTGAGACCTTTGGTCCTTTCATCTCCCTTTTGCTTGGAACTCCTCCAACACTGAGATAGATTCCTATCTTGACAAGGGTCCAGCAGACATTTCTTCACCTCATGCAGTTCCACAGGGATAAACGGAACTGGTGTCGAAGTGGACACTGGTTGAATCTCTTACTTGTGCAATCATGGCTTGGCTGCTGACTCCATTTTGACTTTTTTTTTTCATGACTTCTCAGACACTTGAAAACTCCAACCCAGCTCAGTTCTTATTCAAATTCCAGCTGATTTTGCTTATACAATTTTAGCCTACAGTTTTTCTGGGTTAATTCATTCAGACTCCTTAGAATTTGCTTTGTGTAGTGTCACCAAACAGCTCAGGCTAACTTAATCCTTTTTAGACAGCACCATTTTTTTTCTTTTTAAGATTTATTTTAAGTTTTCCATACTAGTATATATTTTTTATATTGCACGTATTCCGTCTACTCCAATCTCTCTTTCCTGTCCCGACCTTTTATTAATTTTGCTTGACCACCTAGACAGTTACACATATACTTTCATGTTATGTTTACATACATGGTGTTCATGAACTATAAATGAAAGGGTATTTGTCTTTCAGCTGAATTTAATATGATTATCTCCAGTTGAAACTGTTTTTCTGAAATTTGCATATCTTAACTCTTCTTTACAGCTGAAAACATTCCAGAGAATGACTGAAGATATTTATGTATGAACACAAATCTCTCTCTCTCTCTCTGTCTCTCTCGCTCTCTGTCTCTGTTTCTCTCTCTATCTCTCCAAGAAGGCAGAGCTGGGTCATAGGAAAGATCTATTGTTAGTATTTCGAGGACTCTCTACATTGAATTCTACAGCGAATTAACCAGTCTACACTCCCTTAGCAGTTATAAGGTTTCCCTTAGCCTACAACCTGGTGAGAATTTGGTTATTATTTATTTATTTATTTATTTATTTATTTATTTATTTATTTGTTCGTTCGTTCGTTCATTCATTCATTCATCCATTCATCCATCCATTTATTTATTTATTTATTTATTTATTTATTTATTTCTGCCATTCTGATTGGGGTGAGTTGGAATCTCAGTATAGTTTTGAAATCATGTTTTGCTTCTTTTAAATTACCCTGACATAGTTCTGAATAGAACAAACAAGAGGTTTGACCTTGATCTTGCTCCTTTTAACTGACGGGGAAAGCAACGAGTGATTAACAATTAGCTACGATTTTAGTTATAGCTTTCTCATGGGCCCCTTTTCAGATTAAAGAAGTAACCTCTATTTCTAGCTGTTGAATGAGTGTCTCTAATGATCAGGTATTAGAATTGTTAAGTTAATGAGAGGTTCTATTTCTCCTTTACATAATAAGCATATCATAGTCTAGCGATTGAGAGTTGAGGGCTCGCACTGCCCAGCACACTGGAATATATCTGGTTGCTCATGGTGCTCAGTGCTTATCATATTGGTTGTTTCGGTCTCTGGTATTGGTTGAGGATAGTGCTTCAATACAAAGAAGGATATTGGTCTGTAGTTTTCATTTCCTGTAATGTCTTTGGTATTAGTGTTAATGATCTCACAGAATAAGTTGAAAAATGTTCTTTTTGCTTCTATTTAAAATATTTATGAGACTATTAACTTTTAAAACTTTATTTTACATTTCTTTACTTCTCTGTGTGTATCTACCAGCGTGTATTTGTGCATGCCATGTTACAATTGAAATCAAATGACAATTTATTCCTGGGGATTGAACTAAGGTTATTGTCTTTGGTGGCAAATACTTTTTCCTGCTGAGCCATTTCACTAACTCAAAATTCTTCCTTTTAAAATCTGGTATAATTTACTAAAAACTAATGCAGTTCATTCCTTTATTTGATAAGTTTTTTAAATATTAATTAAATTTCTTTATTTACTATCAACCCAGTTAAATTACTTCTAAGTGAGTTAGTAGATTGCATGTTTCCAGGAAAATTTTTTCTTTGTCCCAGAATCTTCTTATTGTCACAATGCTGCACAGAATTCTCTTACAGTCTTCTCATATCTGTTAAGTTGGTAATAATGTTCCTTAGGAACCCTGATTTTTAGTTATTTGACTACTTTTTTCTATTTTCCTACTGGCCAATCTAGCTAAAGTTTGTTAATTTTGTTGATGGTTTTAAAAAACAAGTTTTGCTTCCATTAGTCTTAGTTCTTGTTTGTTTTTTTTTTTTCTATTTCAAGTTTCATTTATATCCGTTCTGATCAGTCTTATTTCTTCTGCTTGTTCTTGCATGAAATCTACACTAACATCAGGGGACACAGTACTCTGGTCCTCTGCCGCTGTGCAGATGGGAGTGAGTCAGCATTGGAATTCAACATAGAAAGACATTTGCATTATAGGCAAATTCATAGATACCATTTTCCCTGTAATTTTGCTGTGTTTCAAGAGCTAGTATTTGAATGATTGCTATTTTTATATCATACTTCAAGCTGGGTAATTTTGCTTCAGCAAACCACATGTTTCAAGAGGACGGCCCAACCCCATTTTATCCACCTCACACAGACCCCTTCTTCTGTAGTACCCTGTGGAAGGCTTCCTTCACCTGGGCATTCCTCAGGCTGTAGATAAGGGGATTCAGCAACGGGTTAAAGAGACTGTGAAACAGGGACATCACTTTCTCCTGCTCCTCCCGCTGGTTAGAGTCAGGGACCATGTAAACCAGCATGGCTATTCCAAAGAAGAGCCCCACCACGCAGAGGTGGGAGGAGCAGGTGGAGAACGCTTTTCTGCGACCCTCGCCTGACTGGATCTTCAGGATGGCCCAGAGTATGTGCACGTAGGAGACCAACATCAAGCAAAGAGGCCCCACTAGCACAAAAACACACGCAGCAAGGATGACCACTTGGTTGATCCAGGTATCAGCACAGGCCAGCTTAAGGACAGCCAGGATTTCACAAAAGAGATGGTTTACCTCTCGGGCCCCACAAAAGGGCAATCTTAGCAGAAGAACTGTGTGAGCCAAGGAAAAGAAACATCCACATGACCAGGAAGTGACAGCCAGGGCCACACACACTTTCCAGCTCATGATGACAGTATAATGTAGAGGGTGACAGATGGCCACATATCGATCATAGGACATGGCTGCCAAAATCAGGCACTCGGTTGCAGCAAATGCCAAATATAAGTATGTCTGCACTACGCATGGAATAAAGGAGATAGTTTTTTTCTGGTTCACAAGGTTGGCCAGCATCTTGGGAACGTTATTGGAAGCATAGGACATGTCAAGGACGGCAAGGTGGGAGAGGAAGAAATACATAGGGGTGCGTAGCTTGGGGTCCAAGCAAATGAGCCCCAAGATGGTGCCATTTGCTAGCAGGATGAGGATGTAGAGCAGAGAGAAGATCCAGAAGAGAAATAGCTCCATCTCTGAGCTGAGTCGAAGTCCCACCAGGATGAAGTCTGTGACCCATGACTGGTTGCCTCCCATTCCTTCACAGCAGTCTGCCAGTCAGTGACCTGTGGCAGGAATACCAGAGCTGGAGAATCAGTGACAGTTACCTTTATCTACCTTAGTATGAGCTCAGAGAAAGCTTGCATGTCTGTTGCTTTTTGATAGCTTTCTCTTAGTTTCTGAATTTTTTTATCGCTTCTCGGCCTTTTGGCTAAGATCAAGTGTAGTTTCTGAATTTTTATTATAAAGTAAATATAAATAATCAGAAAAGTGCCCAGTTATACAAAAAACTTTCATTTACTTTCATCTAGATTCAGCATAGATTAATCTTTCATATCTGCAACTTACTTTCTGTATCTATGTACTTAACTTTCTATCACCATGTAAGCATCAGGAAATTGAAAGATTGTGTGGTTCTCTTCTTTAAAATTGTATTTCCTCCTTCTAGCTCTACCCATCTAGAAACTAATCTGAGATTTCACATTATATTTATTATCATCTGCCCTTACTTAGTCTTGTCACAACTTGAGTATGTATGAATTTAACCTTTATGTATCTTGTCTAGACATATATATATTAAACAGCACATTTCAAATTTTTAGTAGGATGTCTCTCAAGTAGGGAAAATACAGTGTTCCCCATGTTTTGATTTAGATTATTCACGTTCTTAAGAAGAAAGTACCCCTAGTCACTACCTATAGGTAAAGCTTGTTTATTTGTCTGGTTGTTGACACAAAGATAGTTTGGACCACTTGGTAACCATTACACTTCACAAACATCATTATTAGACAATAATAGCTTTTCTTAGTTTCTGGGATATTCATTAAATTATTGCATACATAATTGTAATCATGTTTTAGTTTCTACTGAAAATTTTGCTTGGCTCAATTATTAGTACTAATGATGGAAAAGGGTATAGTCCCAGTTCTGTCATTAATTTTATAACTTTTACTTGGCAATAATGTGTAAGATGTTTCCTATATCATTCTATCTGACTGTCTCTCTGAATTCTTCCTTATGTAATGGGTGTTATTTAATTATTATCATTATTTTTGATGCTTTATTTTTCTATATGTGGACCATACAAGCTCTTTCCCTTGTGTCTTTAATTAGTTTCTCTTGTTTCCATTTTTTCCTTACTTATGACAAAGTAAGTCTCAGACTTAGTTTGTCACAATATGCACTCTAGTCAGAAAATAGTCATTCTTCAAAAAGTTCATATTGCTTGTAAGCCTGCCCGCCCGAGGCAGGACCCGCTCTCGGTTGATCCTCCATCCCAGGTGAGTTACCCAGCCCTCAGGTCTCCCCTTGCCCCAGCTCCTCCCACCAGCAAGCCCGGGCAACACCCAGGATGCCTCCAGTTTGTCTGGCCCACGCCCCGGTCCCCAGTCTCCTTCTTTCCTTCTGCCCGCCTGCCCACCCAACTGGGACAGGACTTGCTCTGGTTCCTCCATCCCTGGAGTCCCAGGTCCCAGGTGAGGAGTTCTGCCATCACCACCAGCCCCTCTGTCCTTCTGACCCACCAGGGACCCTCGCTCATGGTCCACGGAGGACACACTGCTACTCAGAATTCAACAGAATCCAAAGAAAACCCAAGCAAAGCTCTAAGGGACAAAGGCCATACATCTGAAATCCTCTAAAATAATCCTATCACATGGGAGAGATTCTTCACATCCAGCCCAAAGATAAGTAAACCTCTTTTTTTTTTTTTACCGTACTGCTCCTTTTTCGTATTAATCACTGTAGATTAACTTTTCCATACAGCTATCCCCAAAATATATACAACTCCAGGGATTATCCACTCACCCTCAAATATCACCAAGATACTAGATTGTAAAAGTGCACTACCATATTAATATTCACCTCCGTCTACTTAACCTGACTTAACTGATGTACTAACAGCCTAATAGCCTCATCTAGGAAATAATACCAACAACAGACAAATGAACCCAACTACAAGGCAAGCACTAGTAATAACTGCCCAAGAGTAGTAATATCAACTAAATCAGTTCAGTCAAAAACACACAGAAACTGAAAGGTCTTGAGAGACAAAACGACAATGCCCAAGTCAAAGTGCAGATCCATGAGAAATAAAACCCAGGAAGACAAATCTCCCACCAAAAGAATTAACCCCATAATGATGGATTCCAACCAGAACAAATTCACAGATAATAGCCAAGAAAGCCAGACCCAAGATAACGACTTTCAAAGTATGATCATTACCATGAATAATACTATGAAAGAGGAAATCCGGGAGGAGTTAAACAACCGCATCAATCACTTTGAACAGGAACACAACAGACACCTGGAGGAGTTGAGAAAAACAGTTCAAGAAACAAAACAGACACAGAGCAGTTAAAACAGTCTCAGGCAGAGTTTAAAATCGAACTAAAAGACAAGTTATCTTCAACCCAAAACTCAACAGAGAGTCTTATCAGCAGAACAAATGAAGCAGAAAATAGAATTTCAGATCTTGAAGACAAAGTGGGAGAATTAACCAACTCAATGGAAGAGGTTCTAAAAGCCAAAAAGATACTTGAGAGAAATATTCAAGAGATATGGTACACCCTGAAGAAGCCTAACATGCGTATTCATGGAAAAGCAGAGCAAGAATCCCAAAATACCAAATCTGAGGAAATTTTTCAAATTACAATAATGAAAATTTCTCTCATCTAAAGAATGAGAGGCCCATCCAAATGCAAGGGGGCATTCCGCACCCCAAACAGATATGACCAAAATAGAAAATCACCATGGCAAATAATAGTCAAAACATTCCACATTCAAGACAAAAAAAAAAAGGTGCTGAGAAATTCAAGGGAAAAAACCAAGTCACTTTTAAAGGTAAACCTATTAAAATAACAAATGACTTCTCAATGGAAACAGTAAAAGCAAGAAGAACTTGGAGAGACGTACTTCAAGTATTAAATGAGCAAAAATGCCAACCCAGATTGATATACTTAGCAAAACTATCCTTTATGATTGAGGGAGAAAGAAAAGTTTTCCAGCACAAAGACAACTTGAAGGCTTACATGTCTACCAAATCAGGCCTTAAAAAAATGCTAGAAATGATACTCAAGCTTGATGAAAAAAAAAAAAAAAACCAAGCATATCCAGGAGGACAGACGGGAAGTATAATATCGCCAAAACCTAAATGTCAAACAATACACTTACAAAAGCCACTAAACATAAAAATGTCCAGAATTAAAAATATTTTCTCCATTATAACATTAAATGTCAATGGTATTAACTTATCAATCAAGAGACACAGATTACAAACTTGGATTAAAAACCACAACCCATCAATCTGCTGCTGTCAGGAAACTCATCTCACCACAAAAGATAGGCACATCCTAAAAATAAAAGGCTGGTCAAAAGTTCTGCAATCTAATGAAACCAGGAAACAGGCAGGGGTAGCCATTATGCTTTCAGACAAAGTGAACTTCAAACCAAAAAAAAAATCATAAGAGACACAGATGGATACTACATTTTAGTCACAGGTACAATTCACCAGGAAGACTTCACAATACTGAACATACATGCTCCTAATATGGGCCCCTCCACATTCATTAAGCAAACCCTACAGCATCTAAAGCAAGAAATCAACCCCCAAACAATAATTCTTGGGGATTTCAACACTGCCCTCTCAACATGGGATAGATCAACAGGCCAAAAGCTTAACAGAGACACTTTGGAACTCAACCAAACCCTTAAAGAAATGGACCTTATAGATCTCTATTGAACTTTTCATCCACACACCAAAGAATACACATTTTTCTCAAGAGCACACAGAACTTTCTCCAAAATAGATCACATATTGGGCCACAAAACAAATCTCCACATATATAGGAAAGTTGAAATTCTAGCCTGTACCCTGCCAGACTACCATGTTATAAGGCTTGACATCCACAACACAATAAACAACAGAAATTACATTAACTCCTGGAAACTCAACACTATAATGCTGAATGAGAATTGGATTCAGGAAGAAATTAAAAAGAAAATTCAAGATTTCCTGAAAGTGAACAATAATGAAAATACAACTTATCAAAATCTTTGGGACACAATGAAAGCTGTTCTAAGAGGTAAGTTCATAGCTCTTAATGCCTACATCAAAAAAAAGGAAACATCAGAAATAAATAACTTAACAATGCAGTTTAAACTTTAGAGACACTAGAGCAATCTCATCCCAAAAGCAGTAGAAGAGAGGAGATTAGCAAAATAAGGGGAGAAATATCTGAAATTGAGATTAGGAAAACGATAGAGAGAATCAACCAGTCAAAAAGCTGGTTCTTAAAAAAAAAAGCTGGTTCTTTGAAAAAATCAATAAGATAGATACACCCCTAGCTAAATTAACCAAATGCAAGAGAAAAAAAAACACAAATTAACAAAATTAGAAATGAAAATGGAGTTATCACTATGGATACCCAAGAAATTCAGAATATCAGAATATTATAATGTCATATTTCAAAAACTTATACTCTGTGAAATTTGACAACACGAGTAGGCACAACTTACTGAAATTGAATCAGGAAGTTGTGAATTATTTAAATAGTCCTATAACATATGAGGAAATCGATGAAGTAGTCTCGACTCTTCCCACCAAGAAATGTCCTGGACCCAGATGGATTCAGCACAGAGTTCTACCAGACATTTAAGGAGCTAATAACACCAATACTCCTTAAACTGTTCCATCAAATAGCAAAGAAAGGAACACTACCAGATTTTTTCTACAATGCAAATATTGTCTTAATCCCAAAACCTAACAAATATACACTTAAAAAAGAAAACTATAGGTCAATCTCTTTGATGAACACAGATACAAAAATTCTCAACAAAGTCTTAGCAAATCGGATTCAAAAACATATCAAAAAGATCATTCACGGAAATCAAGTAGGCCTTATCCCAGCCACACAAGGTTGGTTCAACATACAATAGATGGAGAAAAAGCTTTTGATAAGATCCAACAGCCTTTTATGATCAAAACCCTAGAGACAGGTGGAATCAAAGGAACCTTTGTCAATATAATAAAAGCTGTGTACAACAAGCCCGCAGCAAGGATTATACTCAATGGGGAAAAACTTGAAGCATTCCTGCTTCAATCATGAACTAGACAAGGCTGTCCACTCTCACCACTTCTCTTCAATATTGTACTTGAAGTCTTGGCTGAAGCCATAAGACAAGAAAGGGAGATAAAAGGGATTCAAATCAGCAAGGAAGAAGTCAAGTTTTCTCTATTTGCTGATGACATGATTTTATACCTGAGTGATCACAAAAACTCCACCAGGAAACTCCTGGAACTAATACTGAAGTTCAGCAGAGTGGCAGGATACAAAATAAACATACAAAAATCAATGGCCTTCCTGTATGCACAGAAAGAAAGAAGTGAAAAAGCCCTGAGAGAAACAATCCCATTTACTATAGCCCCTAAAAAAATGAAATACCTTGGTATGAACCTAACCAAGAAAGTAAGTGACCTTTACAATGAAAACTTTAAAACCCTAAAGAAAGAAATTACAGAAGACACTAGAAGGTGGAAAAACCTGCCATGTTCCTGGATTGGCAGAATCAATATCATAAAAATGACCATCCTACCAAAAGCAATATACAGATTCAATGCTACACCAATCAAAATCCCAAAGCAATTCTTTAACGAATTGAACAAACAATCTCAACGTTCATATGGAGGCACAAAAGACCCAGGATAGCAAAAACAATCCTGAGTAACAGAAACACTGCCGGAGGTATCATCATACCAACCTTAGTCTATACTACAAATCCATAGTTATAAAAACAGCCTGTTACTAGCTCCAAAATAGACGCACAGAACAGCATCTTCAACAAATGGCCCTTGCAAAACTGGATCTCCACATGTAGAAGATTAAAGCTGGACCTGTACTTGTCACCATGCACAAGACTTAATTTCAAATGGATCAAGGACCTCAATATAAGGCCAGAGACTATAAACCCTTAGTTGAAAGGGTAGGGAACTCCCTGGATCTGATAGGATTAGGCCAACAGTTCCTATTCGGAAATCCAATAGCGCAGTCAATACAACCAACACTCAACAGATGGGATCTTATGAAATTAAAGAGCTTCTGTTCAGATAAAGAGATTGTAACTCCAGCAAAAAAGCAACCCACAGAATGGGAGAAAATCTTCACTAACCACAGATCTGATAGAGCTCTATTATCCAAAGTGCACAAAGAACTTAGAAAACTAAACACCAAGGAAACAAATGGGCTAATTAAAAAATGGGCCTTGGAACTTAAAAGAAATTTCACCAAGGAAGAAATTAAAATGTCCACAAATATCTTAAAAAATGCTCCACATCCTTAGCCATCAGGGAAATGCAAATCAAAACTTCTCTGGGATATCATCTAACCCCGGTCAGGATGGCAAAAATCCACAATACAAATAACGCCAAATGCTGGAGAGGATGTGAAGAGAGGGGAACTCCCCTATGTTGCTGGTGGGAATGCAGGCTTATACAACCACTCTGGTGAGCCGTCTGGAGATTCTTAAAGAAATTAAAGATTGAAATGCCATATGACCCAGCTATTCCACTTTTGGGAATAACCCCCCATAAAACAAAAATTCACTTTGATAGCACAAGCATGACCATGTTCATAGCAGCACTGTTTCCATAGCAAAGTCATGGAATCAGCCCAAATGTCCAACAGTTGATGAGTAGATAAGGAAAATGTGGTACATTTATACAACAGAGTACTACTCAGCCATCAAAAATGATGAATTTGCTGGGAAATGGATTGAATTAGAAACAGTTATATTGAGTGAAATATCCCAGACACAGAAAATTAAGCGCCGTATGTACTCCCTAATAGATGGATCCTAGTACCAAACCTACTTAGAGACACACTTAAAGATAAATCTCTGTAATCCTACAGTAATTGCAAAGATTATAAACAGGAGAGAAGGGGAAGGAGGGCCCTGCCAGAAACAAGGAGAGAGGGGATCATGCTACAGTAGAGATAATAGGACACCATCAAGGACTGCAAGTAAGTAATGAGACATCTGGTTAAGCTCACAGACTGTCCTTCAAGGTCACTTGCAACTGATGGGGTGTGATCTTACCAGAAAGGGAGGGCATGTAGTCTGGCACATAGAAGATAACCATTTTGCAAATGGGAGACTGACCCCCCCTTCACTGTGGTCTCCTACTCTTACTCCATCTACCTTTGAATCTATTCTTATAATAAGACTCTATTTTAACAGCTTTTTATCTCTGGCCAGGGGGTGACATCCAATGCCCATCAGTATGGAGCCAAGGGCATTGCAGGAACAGCAAAACTGAAAAAAAATCAACAAACCATAATTCAGAATATCAGAGACTCTATATCAATCACCTGGAATCAGGCCTGTCTAATCTCTCCCCATCCTGAAGCTCAGGGAAATTTGCGGAAGAGGGGGCGGTAAGATTGTAAGAGCACAAGGATGGGAGGAGTCATGATATGCAAGATACTCCACACAAGTTAGGGCAGAAGCAATTATAATAGGACTCTGCATGATCTGTGCAATGACCAACATATCATTGACCCCTCAATATCTAGCACGGTCTAAAGGCATTAGGATCCTTAGAAACAAGGTGTTAACAGTCACAATAATGTTCCTATACTTAAGGTGAACACAAGAAAGATTTCTAGGAAATGCCACTGAGTCCTTACACCTCATCAGGGAGGAGGACCCAGAGGAAAGTTTGATACACACATTAAAGGATGCTTCAGAGATGGGAGGAGGAGGCACTGGGAGAAAAGGAGGGAGAGGGGAAAGGGAGGGGAAAAGTGGGGAGGGAGCAGGGAGGTCCAGGGAGGGATGGAGGGAGAGAGAGGACAGGAGTTCCTATTACGTTTCTATGAGCGGAACAAAAAAGTTCATGTTACATTTAATAAAAAAACATAATTATCAATACATATATTTTAATCTAATGCTATTTCATAAGAACATTTGCTTTTTGAAATTTTAGTCTATATATATATGTATCTGGATTAATAAGCCTGTATAGTTTTCCCTATTACTCCCATTTTGCCATCAAAACATAAAATGAAGACAATATAAAGTGAAAAATATTCAAGCAAGCTTCTGGAATACAGAAGAAAATATCACAGTGTTGCTGTTCAAAATTTTATATTTGCAGCACAATGAATAAAGGCATAACTTGCACTTCATGAAACAAAAGGTCTCCACCCAGGCACTTCTGTTATCCAGAGCATTTATCTGGCTGGAGGGCATGACTTTCCTTCCTCTATTTCTTTGCATATTTCACTGCTGACTCATTATCTCCTGTTTTGGGATAGGAAAATACTTTCATAGAATAGGGTGATGTAACATCTCATAGTTGTTATGATAGAGAGATAATATGGGATAGTTGCAAAAAGAAATAATTACACAACCAACTTGTTTTTCAAACCTTTTCAGCAAAGAAAAAGATTACTTCAACAATTACTAGAATTTTCCTTTTGAGACAAGTTTTTTTGACCATCAATATCTTCTTCTAAGCTGATCAATATCTAAAATTAGTTTGGCTGTTTCATACTGGAAGCACTTAGAGATAAAGTCTGGCGACACCTTTTATTCTCAGTCTTTTGTCTTTGAGATGATTGTTCCTGATCCAGCCTCTACTATCAGATCACAAGGACAAACCAAAGATGGGAGAGAGATGCCAGGGAGTCTGGGACCCCATGTGCTCTAACAGCCTGAAGAAGTTGAACAAGGGTGAGGAGCATCCACGACTTTTCTATGTACTTGCATTGCACATCTTGAGCCAGGATCATCCAGAAATGTCATTCTTCTGACACTAGAATGCTGGTTTCTATTACCCACCGTATGGTCTCAGCATCCTGCATTGAAAACTACCTCCCAGCTCAAATAAATCTCTCCAGCATGAAGAGATGTTAGAACTGGAATTTCACTAAGAATACTACTTTGAGTTAGAATAAGCCCCACAGAGTAGAGAGCCATACCTGTAAGTAGGTATAGAATCTTACATATGATGAAGTACCAAAAACAAGAGGATTTGTTGCACTTGAAATATCTCCAAAGAACCCCAGGAGCATAACTCTTATTTTAGACTCAGAACAAAACACTTTTGAGCTTCCAGTGAGACTTCAAATTCCCAGAAAGATCATAAGACAGTCTTCCTAGTTATCTTCTCCTCGAGGGATTGAGATACTCTGAATCTTCTCTCTGGAGAAAAGCAGTGGGAAAGCAGTTATTGAAAACTCAGTATTTCTTCACAAACTTCCAAATCCCTTGAAGGCAAGGAACTCAAATAGAGATCATAAGTCACAATAGCTAAACTCCTACAGTTCTTATTTTTTCATGAGTTCATGAATGTTTATAATCGCCTTTTCTTAGTGAAGTTACATGAGAGCATGCACACACACACACACACACACACACACAGAGACATATATATAATATTTGAGAGTCATGGCAGCACTGAGAAGATGCCACGGTTCAGTAACAAGTGTATTTCTCTTTTTATTATTATTTATTCAATTGTGCGTGTGTGTGTGTGTGTGTGTGTGTGTATGTGTGTGTGTAGAACCACGGGCGAATTCGGGAACCACCATGGACGCCTCCACTTCCCCCTTGTTTACTCTGCCCCGGGATTCACAGGCTCCGCCCTACCAGGACCAGAAACGCAGGCCGCCCCCGCTTCCGCCTGGCGTCTATACGTGGAGTCTAGGATCCGAACTCAGGACCCTCCACCTACAAGGCAGAGGCTTAATCCCTGAGACACCTCTCCAGCCCCTGCCAAGTGTATTTCTATCTGCAGTAAAAAGGATTAAATTATTTGCAAGCACCATTACGGAGCACTGATTATACTTTGGAAAATGTACCAGGTGTCATATGGGATAGAATAACTTAATCCCATCATTCTGCTCATTTTATAGATAGACTAACTGAAGTCTAAATATAACAACAGCTATTTCTCTTTTTCAAATTTAAATTTATTTTTAATCTTTTAGAGTTTCATACATTAATACAATGAATCTATGTCACTTTTCACCCTTGTTACCTATTCCCATCTCTATCAGTCTCCCTTCTAATTTCACATCTTTCTGTGAGTGGCCGACAGAGTTTCATCTGTCTTGTCTTTAATGATATGTGCTTTGGCACATGCTGAAGTATTATGGTATATCAGTGAGTATACCACGGAGGAAAGTATCCCCTCCCACAGCTATCTAGCATTGGCCCTCAATTGCCTCTTAGAAAGGTGTAGACCTCTGGAGATGTTGCCCCTTCCATGATGAAATTTGACAGAACAAATCTTGTGCATGTCTTGTACAAGTAGACATAGGTATCTGTTATCACCAAACATCTTTCCCATAGTAAAATTTGTAAAGTTCCTAATTCAGTGTCTAGATTAGTGCTTTAGGTACTATTCTTCCAATGGTACCTTTAATATTGATTGATGTTGCTATTACTGATATGTTATGGAATCAATAAGAATATTAATCTTTAAAGCTACATTCAAAATAGAGCAATTTTCACTTGTATCTTACTCTGTGGTGTGATTATCAGAATGTAATGTTGCAACCTTTGTTGCTAAATTTATACAAATTAATTGAACTAACCTTTCTAATATATTCTATTCACTTAGCCCTTGGTCTAGGCTCTCTGTTTCATAGCATTTATGTTTAAGAAAGCACTCTCAGAATATAAGCAGCAATAGTGTTGACATGCACAGACCTAACAATTGAATGAGTGAATGTGGAACAAATACAGAGTTGAAGAAGCTGGTAATTCACCTTACAAAATCATGATGCATTTTCACATTTTTGCTTTAAACTCCCAATTCACACACACACACACACACACACACACACACACACACACACATACACACACACACACTTTAATTTTACCCCATGATAATTCATTTCAACAATTTAAATGGAAATTAGTTGATGGTTAGTGAAATTAAGTTCTGGGCATTTTCCATTGATATTACAGGTTGAGGAATATTTCACTCAATATCACAATACATTTGATCATTACTTTCAATGTTGTTATGATTTATTTTCATAAGGTAAGTAAATATCACTAACAATACCAGTGCTGTCTGTTGAAGATAACAATAGTACAATCAGTGTCCTTATAGAATAAAGTGAAATTAGGGAGATAACATCTTTGCATTCCACCTATCTGTAATCCCATGCACAAATCAGATAGATCATTACAGCTACGAATAGTGTCACAGTTAGATACAGTTGTCAAACTGACAGCTGAAGGTTCAAGTTCTGGACACATTTGTAAAGAATAAGTAGTCGAGTTAAGCCCTAAGTAGTATGTAGGATATTGTCTTAAAGCTATGGAAGTCCCAGGTGGACCTGGTCTCTGGACAGGTGACTAAGATGGAGGTTTCTGGTTAAGGAAGTTGGCATCCTTCTGCATACTTGGCCAGACATGCTGGTCTGGCAACTGAGGACTGTTTCTCTCTCAGCGGTCTTGTGGTTACGGTGTGGCCAATTTCCTCTGTTCCTGGTGTTGATATGAACTCTGCTGCCAACCTGGACAAGGTACTGTGGCCAAGAACCACAAATCAAAATAAAACCCCTTGTTCCCCTATAATCTGTTTAGACATGAATTTCTTGGAACCATGATGGGTAATTGCAACAAATGACATTTCAGATCAGCTGGGAATAAAGCCAGTCACCCTTTATTATGGTAAACCAATAGCAACTACCTTCCATTATGTGCAGGGTCCACCTCTGTTCTGTTGTAGAGGGCATGGTCTCTAGCCTCCTAATCATGGGATAGCTATGTTTTGTCTTGATACATTCATAGGCTACAGATAGTCATAGTACATCAATGAAAATTACCAGTTTCCCAGTAAACTACAATAAACCAAAACTTTTCTGGGATTCTTCCAAGTTTTCTCCTTATACCTATGCGAATAAGATGAAGACACATTGTGTAACAAGTCCTGTAGTGGTTTTTACTTTTATTTTGCATCAAGAGCCAAGAGTTCTTGATGGATTATGGAACAAGCTCTTTCTATCCCCCTTGCAATAAGCTAAATTATTTGTAGAGTCACATGGCCCATTTCATGGGAGATTTATCATCTCCCAGGCAGTCCTGGCTGTTTTTCCTGGAGGAGAATCCTAATGGGTTTATTCTAATTTTCAAATACATTTACCACTGAGTTTCACTCTTATTTGAAAGTGAATTTAACTTGTCTTATTGCCTACATTGGACATCTGTGTTTTGTTTTTTTTTAAATTTTTTTATTATTATTATTATTTATTCAACTGTGTGCATATGCGTGTGTATGTGCGCGCACGCGCGCGCGCGCGCGCACGTGTGTGTGTGTGTGTGTGTGTGTGTGTCTGTGTGTGTGTGTCTGTGTGTGTGTAGAACCACGGACGAATTCGCGAACCACCATGGACGCCTCCACCTCCTTCTGCCCTGGGATTCACAGGCTCCGCCCTACCAGGACCAGAAGCGCAGGCTGCCCCCGCTTCCGCCTGGCGTCTACACGTGGGATCTGGGATCCGAACTCAGGACCTTCCGCCTGCAAGGCAGAGGCTTAACCCCTGAGCCACCTCTCCAGTCCTGGACATCTGTTTTTATCCCAAACAAACTTTTGTTCTTTTGTCTTGAGGGACCATCGCCTTCTTGTCATTGTTTACAAATGGCCTGAGTGCAATTAGGATGGCTATAGGTTAGTTGACAGAAAATACTGTGCTCCCTGAATTAGAGTTTGGTAAGTGGCATCCTACCAAGATGTCATGTAGTCTGAGTATGCCATAAAGCCTCCCACGATTTGGTCTCTCAAAGTGAGGCCATTTCCAGGCAATTATTAGTAATCAGAGGAAGTCTGTCCCTCATCATATTATTATATTTAGAAACACCAGTATAATGCACATCTTTATGGCATTATGTTGCATGATAGGAATGTAACTGGAATATTTTTGTCCATTATAAATGAGGATCTTTCTGAGCATTGATTACTAAGGGCTAGAGATATATAGTAATCCACTAGCTAAGAACTGTATTCTGCCTAGTATGGCTAAGTACAGTGTTGCTCTTAAAAGTTTCCATTCAAATGCTATTCTTATCATAACTAACTTTCCTTCAGTCATAAACATTCAGTATAATAATTCAATATAAAAATCATAGCATATGATCAAAACATCTCTCAATGTAAACCAATAAGGAATGAAGTCACCATTTGACTGATGAGATGTCCAAAGCAAGGGTAGATTTGGCAACCCTGTGATCACACTTTAGGGGATCTGAGAAAATTGTGCTAGGAGACAATGCTCTACGTGCAAACTTCTTAAGGCAGCAATGTATTATGTTTTCTTTATTATGCATTTAATTAGTTAATTTTCTTATTTATCAGTTAGCTAGTTAGTGCTATTTCTCCTTTTCTCTATTTCTCATTGGTTCAAACTCTTTCCACCTTTTCAAGGGCTGTTAAGTTCTTCACTGTGAAGTTGCAAAGATTGCCAGTGATACAAAATGATTAAGTCTTTTCTCTTTCATAGAGAAGAGGTCACAAGGTCTAGAGCCTATGGTCTCTCTAAATCAAGAGTAAATACAGTAGCATCTACCATTGACCCAAAAGGGGTAAAAACATACACAAGCCTTTAGAAATCCTGATGCAAATGTGAAAGGCTCAGCAGACAGTTTCATCTCTGTTCCTGGGAATCAGCGGCACAGTTAGGCAGAAGGGAAGTTGAGGCAGTTTGGTACTGTCACTCACAGCATGGTGCTGGCTGTATCCTAAGGCAGTCTCCATGGAGACCTTCATTCCAATGTATCCAGGATCCAGAGTTATACCTCGGTGAGAGTGTCAGGATGAGTTAGAATTTACAACTAGGTTCACAGGTTAAGCAAAGTGAAAAAGTTAAGAAAGGTTAAAGCAATCATTAAAAAATAAACTGGCTCTTTTATTTCTCTTATATATATATATATTTTTTTTTTATAAAAGCAGTTACCTCTGTAAGTGAAATGATGCACTGACTTACAAGGTGAGCATTTTGCTTTCCGGTGAGAGGAGTGAGAGTAGTGCTAGCGATGTGACCTTCAATTCTCACACGTATTTTGGCCTAAACCCTGGTTCGCTTGCTGTTTCCGTTGAGTTCTCTCAGAAATGGGCTGCTGTCTCAGACAGCAAGCATCGCAGTGGTTCTCTTTAGATTATTATTTTTTTGAATGTGTGGAAATATTTTGCCTCAGTCAGTAAGAAGTGCTCCTTTCTCTCCCCACCGCTCTGCAAGATCCCTGCTTGTCTATGCTGCCTCAATGTCAGGATGCTTCCTCCCTATTTCCTGTCCTTCTGAGAAGTGGAGGAACTTGACTGAGAAGCTGGAATGGTCCTATCACGTGGTGTACGGTCACACATTCATGAAGGAGTATAACCTCGTGCTTCTTGACCTAGCAGATGCACATGCAGCAGCTCAGTATTGTGGCTCTCTGAGTTTCACGCACTGCTACACTATAAGCTATAAAATTAAGTCCTTCATAGGAAGATGCATACTTTGTTTGTGAGAATGAGCCCTTCAACCATGTACTGACTTTTTTAGAAGTATGTTCATGAGGACCACTTCATGGATTTGTCTATGGAAGCATAGGCAGTACTTGCCTTTTTCATGCATGTCTTGTTTTGACACTGAACACTTCCTGTGAAACTCTGGGTATTGGTTTCCCCATCACAGATCTAAACCTATGCACTCTGTTTTATTTGGTGAGCATACGTGTGTGTGGTTGCAGACGCGTGGATTTCCGTGAGGTATGATATCCTCCACTACCTCTTGAAGTTTCTCTCCAAGATGTGTGCTTTGGGCACAGCCAATCAGTGTGGATGAGGACTTCAGGCAGGGCTCTCTGCTAATTTATTTTCCTAAATACCCAGTTATAAAACTCTGCCAATTGTGGGCCGAATGGCACATAAGACTCACCGTGTTTTTCAAGGATGTGAGATGTGAACTCTGGGGAATAAAGCAACAAAAGTGTAGACCTGAGCACAGTGTTAGGCATTCCTTGATCCCAGAAGGACCCTCCAAACCATCTCTTCCCAGACATTTACCTCCAAGCTAGCCTACCTATATTCCAATCTGTAGACCCAATCCACCTACTACTGCCTTTCCAACTATACTTTACGGCAGTGTCTATTGTTTTTGATGACATTGGGCTTGAAATTCACTATTATAAATAAAGTCGATCCATTGGGAAGGATTAAGAACCATCTGATGATACACGTAACAAAGATGCCTTGAAGAGTCAGGGTTCTATAGCTGGGGACATTGCAGGAGTTAAGACACACACAGCGAAGATTTTGGGGCTAAAAGAAGGGAGAAAGTTTGTGGGGATAGCTTTTGATTGAGCTGCATCTCACAGACGGTAGCCTGGAATGTTGTACCCTTCTTCAGAGAAAATAGAAAAAAAAAAGATATTTCAATTTAAATGATGCAGAATGTTTTATCATGGAATACTTTGCTGCCAGAGATGGTAAATACTGAGGAAATCTGTGACATTTATAAAAATGCTAGCATTGGTAAGTTGCTTTTAAAATTGGCTAAGGAGCCCCGAGAAGGGGGAAATGCACAACACATTCTCTCTACAGCACCATATATTGCAGAAGCCTACAAGGAAGTCAGACAGATTTAAAATGTCCTGAAAGCATGCAAATGAGAAACACTTGGGATGTGAATATCAGAATGATTTTGAACTTTGGAATTCCCCAGGTCTTATGAATCCTTTTCTTATTTACATTGAAAAGATATCTACTCTAATAATTCCAACTTTTTTTAAAGATATTTTTTATTGTTTATTCAGTTGCATGCGTGTGTGTGTGTGTGTGTGTGTGTGTGTGTGTGTGTGTGTAGAACCACGGGCGAATTCGGGAACCACCATGGACGCCTCCATCTCCTCCTTGTTTACTCTGCCCCGGGACTCACAGGCTCCGCCCTACTAGGACCGGAAACGCAGGCCGCCCCGCTTCTGCCCGGCGTCTATACGTGGAGTCTAGGATCCGAACTCAGGACCTTCCGCCTGCAAGGCAGAGGTTTAACCCCTGAGCCACCTCTCCAGCCCCAATTCCAACCTTTTTTTCACAGTTTTTTAATGTTTTATTTTTTTACATTGATTTTATTTTAATTTTTTTATTTTTTATTGTTATTTCCGCTCATACAAACTTAATAGGTACACCCGTTCCCTCCCTCCCTCCTCGTCCCCTCTACCCCCCTGCTCCCACTCCCCTCACCCCTCCTTCCCCACCCCCCAGTGCCTCCCCCCAATCCCGGAGAATCGTTTAATGTGCGTGCCAGACTCTCCTCTGGGCCCTCCTCTGAGATGACGTACAAGGACCCAGTGGCATTTCCCTGAACCCTTTCCTGTGTTCCCCTTAAGTATAGGAGCACTACTGTGGCTGTCAATCCCTTGCCTCCAAGGATCTTGGTACCTTTAGCAAATGCTAGACTTTGTGGGGTCCATAGTGTGTTGGACATTGCGCAGGGCATGCAAAGTCCTATTATGATTGCTTCGGCCCTAACTTATGTGGAGTATTTTGCATATCATTGCTCCTCCCATCCTTTTGCTCTTACACTCTTACCACCCCCTCTTCCGCAAATTTCCCTGAGCTTCAGGATGGGGAGAGATTAGTCTGGCCTAGTTCTAGGTGGTTGATATAGAGTCTCTGAAGTTCTGGATTATGGCTCATTGATTTTCTTTTTCAGTTTTGCTGCTCCTGCAATGCCCTTCACTCCATCCTGATGGGTATTGTATGTCACCCCTTGCAGTCCTTGATGGAGGCCTATTTTTTCTGCTGTAACATGGTCCCCTCTCTCCTTGTTTCTGGTGGGGCCCTCCTTCCCCATCCCTCCTGTTCATAATCCTTGCAATTACTGTGGATATTACAGAGATTTATCTTTGAGTGTCTCTAGATGGGCTGGGTGGGTTTGGTACTAGGAGCCACCTATTAGGGAGTACATACGGTGCTTAATTTTCTGGGTCTGGGATACTTCACTTAATATAATTGTTTCTAATAACATCCATTTCCCGGCAAATTCCAGTAATTCATCATTTTTGGTGGCTGAGTAGTACTCCATTGTATAGATGTACCACAGTTTCCTTATCTACTCGTCAACTGTTGGACATTTGGGTTGATTCCATGACTTTGCTATTGTAAACAGTGCTGCTATGAACATGGTCGTGCTTGTGCTATCGAGGTGAATTTTTGCTGTATGTGGGGTTATTCCCAAAAGTGGAATAGCAGGGTCATATGACATTTCAATCTTTAATTTCTTTAAGAATCTCAACTTTTTCAAAGGTTTCCTTACTGACTATTTCTCTTTTAGCATCTCTTTCATGCAAATGTATTAACAGTCGACCAAAGAAAGCAAAAATTCATATCCTGGTAATCAAGGCTGAAATGTCAGTGGTTCTCAGAATAGATAATTAAAACCAAAATTTCTCAACATCAAGATATAAATGCTTCTAATAAAATTGTTTTAAAAATTGAAAGACAAGTAGTTGATAATCTAAATCCAGTTTAAACAATCTATATGAGGATACTGTTTCTGTTTGTTGGATTATTGGGCTCAATTCTTTGATTGAATCATATTTTGAACTTGAAATGTTCCCCACAGGTTTATGTTTTAAGTAGGCGTTCTTAGCTTATAGTGCTGCTTTGAGGAGATGTGGAGCTTTTAGGAAGTGGGGCTTGGTTGCTAGACGTAGTCTTCTAGGGACTTGGAAGAGTAGCCTGATCCCTCTTCTGGCTGCTTTCTGCTTCATGACATAAATAACTGTTTTCTGCCAACACTCAGATGACAACAAACTGAGCTGTCCCCATAACACCTTCCCTTTCAATAATGACCCGCTGAAACCATAAATTAAAATAAAAATCTGCATCTTGCTTAAATTATTTCAGTCAGGCATCTTGGTCACTGCCAAAGAGCCCAACCACGCAGAGGTGGGAGAAGCAGGCAGAAGAGGCCTTTCTGTGGCCCTCTCCTGACTGGATCCATAGGACAGCCACCAGATGCACACATAGGAGACCAGGAAGATGGACATACAGGCTGTAAAGATTATGATTTGGTTGAGTGTAGTGTTGGCACAGGTTGAGGACAGACAGACAGGATTTCACATAAGAAATGGTTGATTTCTTGAGTTCCATAGGAGGGAAACTTCAGGATGAAACCTGCATGGACCAGAACCAAGAGGAGTCTAAAAGCCATGAAAGAGCAACCAGGATCTCTCCAGCTCATAATCACAGTGTAGTGTAGGGGCTGACAGATGGCCACATATTGTTCATGGGACATCACCATTGAAATGAGACCCACTATGTTAGCAAAAGCCAGATACAAGAACATCTGCTTTATGCATAGAATAAAAGCTATGGGAATATTTGACTTAGAAGGTTTGCCAGCACCTTGGGGGAACATCAGGGTATGTCAAAAACAGCTAGGTATGAAAGGAAGACGTACATGAGGGTGTGCAATCTGTGGTACAGATAAATTTTCCAATTATTATCCCATTCCTCAGCACAATGAAGAAATTAAAAAAGAGAAAAGTCCAAAAAGTAGATGCTAAAGGTTTGAATCACCTTGGAATCCCAGCACTGTAGCCTCTATCATCCCACATATGGCTGCATTCCATCTTCCGGTGATGAGGACAAGACCTTCTCATCCAGGACTGGAGAGTCAGAACTGTGATGAATATTATTACATTCCTGAATTCCACCTATACCCATGATGCCTTGGGACATGTTCTAGAAGTAAAATCACAGAGCTACACACTGTAAATATCTCAAAGGTTTTTGTTCCTATCAACACCTTCTCTGGAGTGTTTTCAGTCTCCCTGATAGTGTTTTGTCTTCTTGTGTGATATTCAGTCATAATCTTTGCTAACTTATGTCTATAGACATAACTCCTCTCTGCTCTGTGCTGTGGAGGTACAACTGTGAACAGAGAGACAGTTTGTATGAGTCAAATAGGAAAAAGGAACGATGACATCACTATTACAGTGGTACTTGTCCTCCATGGTTCACACTTCCATTTAGTGAAGGAAATCTCTGTCACTCTATTCTTAAGACCTGGTCTTGGGCTGGAGAGATGCCTCAGGGGTTAAGACTGCCTTGCAAGCAGAAGGTCCTGCATTCAGATCCAGGTCCTATGTGAAAATGTCAGGCAGAAATGGCTGCGGCCTGCACTTCCAGTCATGGTGGGTGGAGCCTTGGAAATCCCAGATGGAAGCAAGAAGGTGGTTGAAGCAGTCTAGGATAATTCCCAAAGTCACCCTTGGTCCTCCACAGAAACACATGTGCCCTCTGCTACACACACACACACACACACACACACACACACACACACACACCAAATGAATGAATGAATGAATGAATGAATGAATAAAGTTTAAATTTGTATGCAGCATCACCACAGTGGGCTGCATGGTGTACATCTTCATTGCAACTGTTTACTTTTAAAAAGTCAGAATTAATACCCAATTTCATCAGTTGGTACCATAGTGTGTCCCCCCACAAAAATACTGTTGCCAGTATTTTTGGTGGAGCCTTGCTGGAGGAAGGCAGTCACCGGGTGGGCCTTGAGGTTGGTTAGCCTCACCCTGCTTGAGTGAGTGAGTCTGCTCTTGAGCTTGCAGAAGCAGCTCTCAGCCTCCGTGATGTCTGCAGTGACTTAGCCTGTCTCCAGCTTCTGCCAGCCAGCCGTGCCTTTTCTGCCATGAAGAACTGCATTTCCCCTCTGGAACCATAAGCTGAATAAATCTCCCTTTCTTCCATTAAGTTGCTTGACTTTGTGTATTCTTTCACAGCAATAGAAAAAAGAGTAAGTTGTACCATTGGTGATAGACAAAATACGTTTAGTTAATTTTGTAACATAAAATATCTGTGCAGTCATTTAAAAAGATACATATTTTATATAGTAAAATGTAAAATCATCCATATGAGGTCAACATATATGTGTATATGATATGATTTATAGTTCAAATACAAGCTTATATCTTTTATCTACTTAAATACACATCAAACACTAAATAAAATATGCATCTATTTTGCATGGATTGTCTCTACAGAATCAAATTCTCCTGGGACTTTGCCTTTAAATGCTGTTCCCTTGGTTTCTGATGAATTCATGTAATGTTAGGCTGCAAATTGGCAATTTCCACTTCAGAAAAATTTCTACTATGATATATAACTAAAATTTCACATTATTCCTCCTCACCTTGAGAGTAATTCTCACCATGGTTTAATAGTAGGCACCCATATGAGGTTTCTCACAATTATTATCAGCAGGCACTCATATGCATTTTCCTGAAAGCTTAATAAGAAAGGCAGAATTGAAAGCCTTAATCACATCTCTATAAAAGAATCAGTCTTTTCTGAGTTATACTGATTGACAGAACATGCAAGAGTTTGTATTGACTAAATGTGGGTGTGGTTCTTAAATCAAGTCGGATATGACTGTCACATCAGCAGATCATGAATGAAAGAAAAATAAAAACAAAGCAGGAGCTGAGAAAAGCTCTTAACCACTGGTCACGGAGGCTGACCCTGGTCATGCAGAGAATTTCATTTCAACCTCTTTTAATTTACTGATTTGCCATTTAACTTCTGGAGAATTCAAGCTCGCAATCAAAAAAATTAGAAACAAGAATAAAAAAGTGTTTGACCATCTGAATATGGAACAACATATTAGCTAGTTTAATATGTGAATAATTTTTGACAATAATTTGAGGTGGGACTTGTCCTTCATGGCTTACATCATGTAGTCCCTGGGTATCAGCAGAGCTGCCTGCAGAATCCTCCAGGTCTGTACCAGCAGGTTCTTCTATGATTAGACATTTTTCAATTAAATATAAATAGTTCTACCTGATCAAAAATTATATGAGACTATATATTTTTAAAAATGAAAATGGAGGCACTTAGGATATTTTAACACTGGTCCAAAGCAAATGTTTCCATTGAATTCAGAGCCTTGGAGCCATTAAAAGATGGATTTGGGAAGCATAAACTCAGGTCTTCCTGATCATGTACTTGCTGTGGGATTAACTGCCATTACAATAGTTACCTGGATGAAATAGTCACCTGGTTTAAAAAGGCAAATATGTGAAAGCCAAATGTCCTGTCCTGAAATTCTGGCTTTTCTTATCTAGATTCTGACTCTCTATCTCTCCCTGTCTCAGGTCCCCCAACTGAAAAAGAAAGGGATGAAAAACTTGCCCTACCTCCTGGTGTAGCTAGGAGGCTAAATTGAATTAACTTTCACAAGACAGTAATTGCTCAAGCGTTATTATTGTTGCTACAGATGCAAGATATCTCACTCAAGAAGAGTTTCTGAATTAATAATTGTAAGGCACACGCAATGTCTTGAGCCATTCCTTGGTTAAAACGACCCTGAGAAATGTTGCCCGATGGACAGTGGGTTCCCTGGGGAGGATGCCACCTGTCTCCTAGGGAGCGTCATGTGTCCTGCAGAGGAGACACTTCTTAGAATGCCACACAGGAGATACTGAGCAGGTTCAGGACCAGTAAACTCCACTGTTTCCGGTGTTCAGTATTTCAGTATCAAAGGGAGGTCTGCAGACAATTGCAAAAGTTTGCTGGAGCTGGCTGGGCAGATTACATACTATGTTAGGGATGATCTCACCTCTTCTGGGCACGGTCATGACAAAGCCAAGGGTGAGGCTGGAATGGTGATGGAGAAAGCAAGAGGGTCAGATGCACTATGTCCACCAACGGGGTAAGCAATGGATCCCAATGCTCTGTTGGGTATCTTCATCACAAGCAGAGTCTGAGGGGCTGAAAGAGGTCAAGCAGCAAAGAACCAGAGATGCCCTTCACTTCACACTTCCTCCTTCACAGGTCCAAATCCCTTCGCGGGGAACATAGAGTATTTTCACATAGAATGATATGATTTGTGAGTTTTTCTTCAAGCATAGTCCTGCACTGGAAGAAACTTCAAGGACAGGAAGGGGAATCTATCATAAATTGTTCTCTGAAAGCCTCTCATTGGGATGGAAGCCTAGACTCACAGCTCTCCTGACCTCTGTGAGGACGCGCCTATGCAAGCAACAGATTCTTTTCTTGTCTGCCCTCACCCAGAAACAGGGACAGAAGCAGGAGCAATTGGATCTTTCACATCATCCCTAGAGAACTAAAGAACGAACTATATTTTTAGCAGTAGACAAACTAATGAATTGCTAATATTCATTTTTTTTCAAATTCACATGTGATCTGTTTTAGTGTGGTTTCTTGGGATTAGCTGCATTCAGGTTGTGTGTGTGTGTGTGTGTGTGTGTGTGTGTGTGTGTGTGTACCTGTACATGGGAGCCAGAGTTTAATTTCGGGTGTCTTCCTTAGGCACTCTCCACTTTATTTTTTCCTGTGTAATCTTCTATTTGTTTTTATTTATTGTTTGAAAATTTCATATGTGTTTATGCTATATTTGCTCATATTCTTCCCTATCGCATTCCCGTAACCTCTTCTATCTTAACTGTATCCAGTTCTTTCCCCCAAAAAGTCTCTCCTCAAGCTTTCACATCTCACTTTTTGCGATGCATTTCATTTAATTATGGCTATTTGCATGAGTATTGGTGGAAGGTAATTCACTGGAGCATGAACGACTTACCATTGGCTTCACCACTGAAGAAAATGAGTCCTTCTCCTCAGCAGCCAACAGCTGTCAATGATTTTCCCCAAGTGAGGCCTCTTCCATGATGGAATGATGATTGCCTGCATGTTGTACATGTTTTGTACAGGTGGTGATAATTGATGTGAGCTCATGTATTCACGAATGCAGTGGTCACACCATTTCCAGAAGATGGTGTTTCATAGCACTCTTCCCATCCTCCCAACTTTCATTCATTCCCCCTCTTCTGCAAAGTTTACTGACCCATGGAAGGGGTAATATGGACATCCTTTTTTTTTTTTTTTTTTTTTTTTTAGGACTGAATGCCTACCAGGCATTTATTCTCACCACTTTGACCAGTAATGAATCTCTCCATTACCCATTGCAAAAGAAAAGCATCTCTGACCAAGGCTAAAAACAGCACTCATTTTATGGGTATAAACATAAACATTTAGAAGATTGTCTGAAAACGTTCATTTATTAAAAGAAACGTGGAAAGTTTTCTAGGACATATGACTTCACTAGCCATAAACTTTTGCCCAGGTTTACAATCCCAGACCTGAATTGCCTCTTGTAGAGTGAGTCTCAATTTCAAGGAGAAAGCATTTAACTCTCATTACACTTACCTCATTTTCTCAAAAACATTCTCTCCTTCACTCGATTGCCATTCCTAGATAAACCTCAGTCTTGAAATTCATTGTTTCAGACCCATTTAAGATTGTTCTCTGGCAACTGACTTCAAGCACAGTCCTGCTTCTTCAAAGCACCCACGTATCTTTTTTCAATGACCCCACCAACCCAGAGGACCCCATCCTCTGTGACAGTCGGCAGCCTTCAAAGTTTTGCCTAAATTCTTCTTTATTTTCAGCATTTTTTCTGCTTATTTCCTTTATGAGGAAATGAGATAAAGTGCGAGACTCACTAATAACTTGATAAAACTGAGGATAATTTTTGTGCTTATTGAAATAGCAATAATTGGCACAATTATGCTTCTCCCGTTGAGAACAATATAACAAAATGACACTTAGCAGAGCCTCCTCAGACATAAAATTATGTCTATTTTTAGATCTAATCTTTGATATGATTAGAGTAAAACAATTACTGGGAGAAGACAGAATTTGTGAGTATTAGTGCTTTGATTAACATTCTATATTTAGTGAGAATTAATATCCCAAAGTATAAATGACTCAACCAGAGGCGATGAGTTTTTATAAATGTAGATCGATTTTGAAATGAAAGTGTTTTCTGACTTTTATTAATTGCCTTTGAACTATAAAGAGGAATATACGAACAGGACCTGATGTCTTCCTAAAATGACCTTACATGTTACAAATAGTAAACTGAAATTGAGCCTGATCAAGGAGATATATGGGGCTGTGGAATATGATGAACTTTCAAGAAAGTGTTTGGGATAATGTAGTGGATTAGCCACGAGAGGATTCTGTGGCTTATCTTTTAACAGTCTCTTCATTATTAATTCAAGCTAGTTAAGTTTGTAAATATTTTCTTTCATTGCAATACAGTAAATTTGCCTGTTATTTTACTAGGAATTTTTTTTTCATGTAAAAAATTCTTCCTCATTAGGTGTTCTAAAGACTTTATGGGTTTTCTTTTGGAATTTAGGTCTTGAATGCTTTGTCAGTTGAGTTTTCTGCATAGTTTGAGAAATGGCCTGAATCTTCCACAAAACATATTTTTCTCCAGTGATCTACCACACCCTGAATCTCAGTCAGCAGTTGCTAATAGGCATCAGTCCGCTTCCATGCTTCCTTTTAGACTTGCTAAGTTCGCTGGTCCCTCCCCATATGAATGCCACAAATTTCATTTATTGCCATTTCATAGCGTTCTATGAAATCTTGAGGATCAAATATTTCTGAGACTTCTCTCAAATTAATAGTATTTGGGACAGCCTTGGACATTTACATTTTAGAATTCGTTGTCAAGTTCTTCACATACACTGGGCATTATAGAATATTGCAGTTACGTTCAATTTATTCATCACTTTGAGGGAACTGAGTCATTGTAAAATCATTTTTTAAACCTAAGAAATTGGCATGGCTCACATTCTATATTTACTTAAGAAAGTATCTTCATGTTTTTTGAAGTATCTCCCAGAGTCTGGGTAAAAGCTTTGTTAGTGTGAAATCTCTTTGTAATTGATTTCGAAAACAGAAATATACTTATCAATTTTATATTAATCTACCTAGTTAAAATGCTTATATATAAATTAATTTGGATTACATGCCATTTGTATGTAGTCACAATTCATTTCTTTCTTCTCACGTGTGGGTTTGCACCTAGAAATGTTTTTTGTTGTTGTTGCTTGTTAGGCTATCTGGTAAAAGCGAAACCAGAAAAAAATTTTTCAGTGTGCATTTTTTTATTTTTAAAGGTAAAGATGCTAATGTTCACCATTAACTGATATTTGTCTGCTGTGTAAGAAGATTTTTTATTATATAACCTATATAGCATTTTATCTGAATTCTGTCAAACTCTACATCACTAAAATGGTGGTATGATAGATATCCTTTAATTTATTGGCATAGTAAATTATTTATTGTTTGTTTTAATATGAATTTTTTGAATTTAATCACAATATTTACTGATTGCTAAAATTATTTTTTAAACACTTTGTATTATTATTTCCGTTCATACAAACCTAGTAGGTACACCGGTTCCTTCCCTCCCTCCTCCTTCCCCCAAACCCCCTGCTCCCCCTCTCCTCACCCCTCCCTCCCTATCCCCCAGTGCCTCCCCCAATCCCCGGAGAATACTTTAATGTGCATGCCAGTCTCTCCTCTGGCCCCTCCTCTCTGATGACGTACGAGGACCCAGTGGCATTTCCCTGAATCCTTTCCTGTGTTCCCCTTAAGCATAGGAACACTACTGTGGCTGTCAATCCCTTGCCTCCAAGGATCTTGGTGCCTTTAGCAAATGCTAGACTTTGTGGGGTCAATAGTGTGTTGGACATTGCTTTGGCCCTAACTTATGTGGAGTATCTTGCATATCATTGCTCCTCCCATCCTTGTGCTCTTACAATCTTACTGCCCCCTCTTCCGCATTTTCTTCAAGATGTTTGTACTGTGTTCATGTAAAGGATTTAGTTTGATTTTCTATATCATGTTTCTCTGAGATTTGGTATCTATGATTTCAATAATATAAACATATTTGCTCATTTTGTCAGAAGCACAAAAATGCATATACTGGTTTGGGTAAATTAAAGGATTCCAAGGAAAATCCAGTAGCCTCAAATTCTGAAAACAAGCCCACACATGCAGGTCTATGCTAGCAATCCACAGTGTGATCTCCCCCTCCTGAGAACTTTCCTGAAATCTTTGGCTTCTGCATTCCTTACCGGATCAGAAGGTTGAGCATAGGATTGAAAAGATTGTAAAAACAATATAAAATTTTAGTCTGTCCTTGAGAACTGCTGGATTTGGGGACCATGTACCTGATGACAAAAAAGAGTCCTTCACGCAGAGGTGGGAAGCGCAGGTGAGAAGGCCTTTCTGCCTGGATCCTCAGGATGGCCACCAGGGGGTGTGTAGGAGACCAGCACCAAGCATAGTGACCCCCAAAAAACAGCTGCTAGAGTCTGCAAAGTCAAAAACTTGGTTGAGGGCTGGAGAGGTGGCTCAGGGGTTAAGCCTCTGCCTTGCAGGGGGAGGGTTCTGAGTTCGGATCCCAGATCCCACGTATAGACGCCGAGCGGAAGCGGGGGCGGCCTGCGTTTCTGGTCCTGGTAGGGCGGAGCCTGTGAATCCCGGGGCACAGTAAGCAAGGAGGAGGTGGAGGCGTCCATGGTGGTTCCCGAGTTCGTCCGTGGTTCTGCACGCACATACATACATACGCACACACGCACAATTGAATAAATAATAAAAAAAATTTAAAAAAATAAATCAACTCAAATCTTTAAAAAAAAAAAAAACTTGGTTGAGTCTACACAAGCCAGCTTGAATACTGAAATGATTTGAAAGAAAATTGATTGACTTTTTGTGCCTCTGAAAATGGTCAAGAGGAAGCCAAACACCAAACAAGAGGAAACCAAGATGGGGCACACCCTCTAAATCATAATGAGGGTGCATTTCAAAGGGTGACAGATGACTACATACCAAACATAGGACATCACCACCAGAATCATGTACTCAGTATCAGCTAAAACCAATTACGAAAATGTCTGAAGTGTGTATGCAGCAAAGGAAATGCTTTGCTGCGTTGCAGTATTTGGCAGCATCTTAGGGACAGTGCTGGGGGTATAAGACATGGCACAAAGTCACGAAAGGAAGAAGTATATGTGGTGTGCTGCCTGGTGTCCCAGCAGATGAGCCCCAGAACAAACCCATTTCCCCATGAGAGCGAGGCTGTGAACAGGGAGAACATTTCAAAGAGAAACATCTCCAGAGAGAAAACATCTTGGAATCCCAGTGGTTTGACCTCTGCTGTCTCTCTGGGTTAGATTCTCTTCCATGTTCTTGTGACAGACAAAAGCTATGACCCAGGAGGAAAATTTCAGAGTTGAACGGTAGAGAAGGGAGATAAAAGATAAAAGTTTTCACTTTGGAGTTTGAATTTAGGACATAGGCCACAAATCAATAATTCACAGTCTATCTAGTACAAAGTCTGTGATGTTGCATTAAAAATTCCAGTCTCAGGGATATTAAGAAACTGTTTGAGTTGACTAATATGGAAAAATAAGCTATTTTACATAAGCAATTATGTTTTCTGATTAAAAAACTGTATTCTTTATTTCATCATCATTTTCAACAGAAATTGGTTGAAACAAAGGAAGCAGATGGGACCAGATTTTTCCTACTTGCCAACATTTCCTCTATTTTCTGTTAACCCTTGAAGATGAAACTTAGTAACATTAATTTTTTTCATTGAAATTATAATACTAAGAATTTACTTTGCTAATAAGAAAGCAAATTTATGATCAGGATGGGCTCCTAATTTCTCTTTGATTTCTGACACATGACCATCAGAGGTAAAATATATAAGCTCTAAGTAGATTATGTTAGAATTTGAAATAAGACAACTCCAAAACACCAAACCAGATCAGGATATGACATGTCCCATGTTTGAAAATCAGGTATTCTACCTGTAGCTCAGTTTTCATAGGATAAAAGCAACTTATTGAGAATAGGGTCAATGTGATTGCCTGAAGCCAAGGGCTTATGTTGGACCATGAAAAGAGATTTAAGTCAACTACTGAGAAAAGGCTTGAAGAAGTGATGTTTGAAAAGATTTCATCAAAAAGTTCTGTCTTTGAAAATAACCTGTTTTAAAATTGGAAAAAAGTCTGTTGTTTTTAATGAGTTTAATAAAGAAAATTGTTGACTTAAACTGAATTTTTCATATTGAAGATGACATGAATCTGTAGGCTAAAAATAGACACTCTAGGTTAAGTAAAAGAAACTCAATAAATGCATATTGTACACCATTGTCTATGACTGCTGTCTTTTTTCAGTACTCAACATTTAATGGTGTTGAGCCCCTCAGGGATTCCTGTCAGCCAATACAACATTTTCATAATGGTATTCCAGCTGCAATTTAGTCTATGAAGGGCAGACTAATGAAGATTAACATAGATGGAAGGAGGAAGGGATGTTTTCCTCAGTGATATACTCACTGATATCTGATTCGCCGTCAGCAAGTACTCCGGCACATGCCGTCAAAGGGTCCACACATGTGAAAAGTCACAAAAATATCAGGGAGATTTCCAGGGAAGAAAGGTTGTAATGGGCAGATGGGGGGGAATGGGTCAGGGATTAAGGTGTGAAAATATCACAAATTCACTGTATTCATGCATACAACACTGGAATAAAAAAAGTAAATTAAGCTTATTTTGCATGATGAACTTAAAATATTAAAAATGAGGCACTAATTTCTTCGGTATATAACATAATATGACAGTATAATAATTGGTCAGTTGACTATACATGGGAGAAACACTAAAGCATGAAAGTTATCACACACCATAAAATAAATAAATAAATTTCAGGTCAGTGTTCAATCTAACTGCAGGACATGTAAAACGAAGTTTGCTATTATAACATTGTAAAGCATATTTCCAAAAATATATTGGGCTGTATTTGGTGGTAGTGGAGAAACAAATTTCTTTTACAGAATTCCAACAGAAAATAAAGCTTTATTTACATGTTACAGATACTGAGAACCCCTGTTCTCACATTTTGAAAAATTTAAGAATGATATATTTAACTTCCTTTTCTTTATGTTTTCGAACTAACCTTGCTTTTCAAGGAATGCAAAGAGAGTAAGAATATGCTTAAGTTTTTACATTTTTAGAGGCAAAAGTTTTCAAATACATTAATTAGAAAACCTGATTTCATAGAAAGGACATGTTGCCATATTTCCATCTGTTGTATTTCCTGAGTTAAAGAAGTGACCATAATGATCATGTGACAATACTCTAGGACCTGCTAAAGTCTTTGCCCAGGACAAAGACACCTACTTTGCACAATGCTAGATCACCATTCAGAAAAAAAAGTATGTCTGACTCAAATGGTAACTATGCAACTACTGTCTGTTGCCAGAAGATGTAAAAAGGACACCTTTATTAAATAGCTACAGAACCTTCACCCTGAAAACTCCTAACACCACCTTTCTGGCCAGAGAGTCTCCAGGTTCCATCTTCCTGGCACTGTGATAATTCCCGGATAGAGTAGGGCAGAATTTCTCATTATACAAAAAATTGCAGATCACCTCAGGATCCATTTTCACTTATCAACATAGTCTGCAAGAGTGGTTGGCTCACATAACTACTCTCTGTGTGAATCTATGGACCAGGGTGATCTACCATGTCCAGATATTTCACATAAGTGTGATGGGAAGGAGTGAAAAAAAAAGTCACTGATACCATAGGAGGAAGTAGCATTCTTGGTCTGACTCACCTATCGCTAAGAAGCCTCTTTACCTTACCTTCTCTTTCCAAACTGATCCTGACTGGATGAAAAGTGCAACTGAGAAACAAATGATCAAATATTTCCAAGACAAATGCATTCATTTTGATGTGAAGTTCATCAAGTGTAGCAGTTGCTCTTTTCTATTACTCAGGCTTAATCGACTTAAGGAGAGAAAGGGAGATGTAGTTAGCTTATGACTCCAGAGGAAAGATACAGTCACTATGGAGGGAAAGGCATGGCCGGATGGCAGAAGCTAGAGGGGACCTAAGTCACTGCAGACATCAGGAGACTGAGAGCTCCTGCTGCAAGCTCAAGAGCAGATTCACTCACTCAGCAGGTGAGGCTAACCAACCTCAAGGCCCGCCCCCTATAACTGCCTTCTTTTAGCAACACCCCACCTCCTAAAGGTATCATGACCTTTCCCAAACATGTGAGCCTTTGGGGGACAACCTTTCAAACCATGACATAAAGATTGGATCTTGTTTCCTCTTTGGTGGCTTCCTCACTTCTTTTAGTTGCAAGACACTTCAATCTATCACAATTTTTAAAACATTCATTTTCTGCCTTCTTCCCATTATATATTTCATATATATTATATAATAAATGTTACATCAAACTCACACAACAGTGCTGCGGAGATGGCTCAGCAGACAGTGGCACTGGGTGACACAAGTTCAATCCCTGGGGTCCACATGGTAGAAGGAGAGAATCACCTTTCAAAAAGTTGTCTTTTGACCTCCATACAGACACTGTGACTCTCTCTCTCTTTCTCATAAATAAATTTCAAAATGACATGCAAAAGGAAATTATAAGACAAGAGTTGGAGAAAAAAATACATACCCATGAGATGAAGACTGAGCTCATTTTTAAATTCATGAATATTCACCTCGGTTGGGCCTTTTTAAGATGGTTAGAACAACCTCTAGAGAAATTTCTGCAAAGGTACCTCTGAAGAGCAGCATAGTGTTCTCCTCAGTCTTTACCTATAGTTCCTTCACTGGTTCTCTTTGAGACACAAAGCATTTTCATTTTCAGGATATGCATGTAGGTGACTCTTGCTGCTGCTAGTGCTTATGCTTTAGGTCTTACATGTAGCGATTCATCAGCTCATCTCTGCCCATGCTCATACAGATTTTATAGCTGCAGTTTTTGCATTAAGTGACTGTTTGATCCATTTTGAGTTAATATTGTATTATATGAATGAGGTGAAATTAAGTAGAGATGTAGTCATTCTTTTCAATGTGGATATCACATTATTCAAGACAATCTTATAATTTTTTGCTCCAGCACTACTTGTGGAAAATAGATAATTATCAGTTATCTTTTTATCCTTTACCAGTCAGTCTCCATATATGTTTGATATCTATCTATCTATCTATCTATCTATCTATCTATCTATCTATCTATCTATCTATCAACCTATCATCTATTATCTCTATATCATTCATCTGCCATCTATTTATCTCAGAGAAGGACAGGGAAAGAGATTATAATAAATTGATGCAATTTATGGTTCAGAATCTGGAAGCCCAAGGGGGCCTGTGGAAGAGTTCCAATACTGTGACTCAACCCAAACATTGGACAAGATCGATGTCTCACATCAAAGACCATCAGGTAGAAAGAATGAAATTTCTCTTCCTCGGTGATTTGTTCTACTCAAAGAATACAAGGAAAACAATCCATATCATGGAGGATGATTTGGTTTATTCTGTACAGCAATTCCCTTATTAATCTCATATGGATGCATGTTCACAAATACATTTAGAATACTGTGAAACTAGCTCTCTAGCCTCTTATGACGCAGTCAAATTGATACGCAAAATTAACCACTGTATTTGAAAATCATAAATGAAAGAGTTGTTCTTTAAATTCTTTGTCATTAATTTACATGTCATTATATGTCAGAATTATGTGATCTGGATCACTCTATCTTTGTAATAAGCTTGGAAATCAGAAGATGTGAATCCTTGAACTTGTTTTTGTTCTGGTTCTTTTGTGTTGTTTGAATCTCATATTGAAAAATCACCCATTTCATACCTTTTTTAGGAAAAAAGGTGACTTGTTTGCAAGAATTGTACTCTGAATTGTACACTGAATAAACAGTGTTAGCATTACAGCAATACTAAGTCTTCCAATCCATGAACATGCATTCTGTCTTTCCTTTCGTTTATTCATAATAAACTTTTCTATATTAGTCTTTTTCTATATTAGTCTTGAAGCCTGGCTCTGCTCTCCTACTAGTTTTAATTTTGTGTAGTTCTTAAGATATTTATTACACAGATCTTGTAAATCTGCTAATAAAGATACTTTTATCTCCTTTCCAAATTTGATGCCATTTTTCCCTTTTTTTGCCTAATTGTTCTAGCTGTACATCTCTATAAATGTTGGATCAAAGTAGTTGATTATTATTTTGCTGAATACTTCATCAATTAGATTTTAACAAATGTTTTCACTTAATCTATTAATCATATGAATTTTCCTCTTTGTGTTTTGTTATATTTATTTATATATTTTCTCTCTCTGTCTTTCTGTCTCTGTCTCTGTCTCTGTCTCTGTCTCTGTCTCTGTCTCTCTCTCTCTCTCTTTACACACCATGGAAAACCTGCAGAAGTCAGAGGACAAACTGTAGAGGCTGGTTCTCTCCTTCCACAGTGTAGCACTTTACCCTTTTAACCCTCTCACTGTACTTTCCTTCTCCTCTTCTCTTCCCAATATAATACAGAGTATTACATTAACTGACATTTGGATCTTAATCCAATATCATAATTTAGTCTGATATCTGATATTCCATTTAGTCATAAGCAAAAAATTTTACAAGACATTTTCTTCATTTACTTTGGAGAAATAACATAGAAATGGAGAGGAGGAGGAAGGGAGAGTGATGAGAGAGAGATATTGAGAAAGAGAGAGAGAGAGAGAGAGAGAGAGAGGCACGTGGAAGTCTGAGAACAACTTTTAGAAGTCAATTAGTCTCTTTCTGTTTTTTGATACAACTACCTATGCCCCCTGAGTCTTCTTCCAGAAGCCATGATATGTAAACATTTTGTATGTAGTTGAAATTTATTTGCTACTATATAACTTAGGATCCTTCATCTGCTGTTCTTCAGTTATCTTATGATATCTTATTGCTTTGATTTTGAAGTGAGCATAACATTGCCCTATAGTTTGGAAATTCTCTGTCTTCTACTTTGGAAGAGTTTATACAGGTTTTGTTTTCACATTTTTCCTCAAAGATTCGAGAGAGAATGTTCATCAGTGGAAAAATATGGTGCTACGTTTTCTTTATGGGAAGATTGTACATTATCATCTCTCACTCTAAAATAAAACAATTAACTATGCTTATTGATTTCTTGTGGGAATTATGTACACACCCTGTTGCCTGAACTCCCTCAAATTGGCACAATCTTTTATGCTTTATTTCTTAATTAGCTTAGCAAACATTTCACAAGTGCAGCTGGTTAATGTATTAGAAATGGTTTTCTTTTACAAGATTGAGCGCTATCCCCCACGAAGCTGTGGTTGTCAGTCAATCTTGTGTGAACTTGAGCTTATCGTGTGCATGTTTTGGAAGAAACTGTGTCACTTAATGAACTCAAATTTAGTCACTAATCTTCATGTAATAATTACAGAACATAAGGATGAGTGGCAGCCAGATTAGCACTCATTATGGGGTTAAGTAAAACCAAGAGATGAAATGGAGGAAAAATATTTGTAAGGAATTCCCAGTGGTAACCTAAAATAGTCAATATTATTCTAAATGGGGAAATTTTCAAAGCATTTCTACTAAAATTAGGATTAAGACAACAATATTCATTGTCTCGCTCTATTAATACAATGCTTGAATGCTATTAAAGCAATAAAACAAGGGAAGGGGAAAGGAAATAGGAAAAGAAGAAATCAGAATATACTTGGTGGATGGTATGATTTCAATATTCTCAGCAAAGGGATGTGATACAAAATCAATATGCCAAATTAAGTAACCTTCCTAACACCGATAAAAATGTGCTGAGAAAGAAATTTGGATCCCAATTAAATAGCTTTCAAAGAGCTAGTCAAGAAAGAAAAACGCCATTAAATAAAAAATTTTAAATGCTAAGAAAAAAATGAAAAAAGATACTAGAGGATGGAGAGACCGCCCATGCTTGTGGATTGGCAGAACTATTAGGGTGAAAATAGCTATACAACCAAAAGTAATGCACAGATCTAACACAATTTCCATAGGGACAACATGCTTCATAGACATAGAAAATGCCCTAAAATTCATGTGGAGGTACAAACATCCATGGAAAGCGAAAATAATACCGAGCAAGAAGAGCTATGCAAGACATATCAACGTTCCTGATTTCAGTTATCCTACAGAACCAGAGTAGCAAAACCAGCCTGGAACTGATACAAGAGCAAGAATGTAGATCAAGGGAATCAAATCAAGGACCCAGATATAGACTCGTACAGTGAAAACCACCTGGTTTTTAACAACAGAAACATGTCTTCTTAGTAAGCGAAATAAACAGTGCTGGGAAACTGGATAGTTACATGTAGATGAATGGAACTAGGTCTTCAACACTCATCCTCACAAAAATCAGCTCAAATGAAAGAAAGTCTTTAGTGTAAGGCCTGAAGCATCTATTAGAGGAAACATTTTAGTATATAAATATAGACAAGGACTTTTTGAAAAGAACTCCAAACACTTGGAAAAGGCCAACAATATACAAATGGGGTTACGTCCTCACAGTGGTCTCCTACTCTTATTCCATCTACCTTTAAATCTACTCTTATAATAAGACTATTTTAACAGCGTTTTATCTCTGGCCAGGGGGTGATATCCAATACCCATCAGGATGGAGCCAAAGGCGGTGCAGAAGCAACAAAACTGAAAAAAAAATCAACAAACCATAATAGGGAAAATCAGAGACTCTACATCAACCACCTGGAACCAGGCCAGCCTAATCTCTCCCCATCCTAAAGCTCAGGGAAATTTGCAGAAGAGGGGGCGGTAGGATTTTAAGAGCCTAAAGATGGGGAAGAGCAACAATATGCAACATACTCCATACAAGTTAGGACTGAAGTAATCATAATAGGACTTTGCATGACCTGCACAATTACCAACATATCATTGAATCCCCAAAGTCTAGCATGGATCACAGGCAGTAGGATTCTTAGAGGCAAGGGATTAACAGCCATAATAGTGTTCCTATACTAAAGGGGAACACAAAAAAGAGCTCTAGGCAATGCCACTGAGTACTTACACCTCATCAGAGAAGAGGACCCAGAGGGAGGTTTGACATGCACAACAAAGGATGCTCCAGGAATGGGGGGGGGGAAGCACTGGGAGAAAGGGAAGGAGGAGGGGAAAGGAAAGGGAAAAGGGGGGAAGGAGCAAGGGAGGGGTGGAGGGAGGAAGGAGAATGGAGTACTTATCAACTTTGTATGAGTGGAAGAAATAAATAAATAAATAAATAAAAAGAAAAAAACGAGGTTACGTGAAATTAAAGAGTTACTGCATAATGAAGGAAATGGGTAACTAAGTGAAGAGATGTCCTGCAGAATGGGAGAAAATCCTAGCTAACTATACCTGGCAGAGGATTATAGCTAGGATATGCAAAGAACTAAAAAAAATTAAATACCAAGAAATCAAGCAACCAAATCATTAAGTGGGATGATGGAATAAATAATTTTCAAAAGATGAAGCATGAATGGCCAACAAATATAAGACTTTTAAAGAAAAATGCAATTTAAATTAGATTCCATCTCATCTCCAGTAACAAGAATAATCATTAAGTAAACAATAACAAACAAGATGTAGATGGAAAGGAATTCTCAAACACTGCTGGTAGAAATATGAACTAGGGCGGTAAGAGTGTAAGAGCAAAAGGATGGGAGGAGCAATGATATGTGAGATACTCCATACTAGTTAGGGCTGAAGCAATCATAATTGGACTTTGCATGCCCTGCGCATTGTCCAACACACTGTTGACCTCACAGTCTAGCATCTGCTAAAGGCACCAAGATCCTTGGAGGCAAAGGATTGGCAGCCACAGCAGTGTTCCTATACCTAAGGGGAACACGGGAAAGGGTTCAGGGAAAGGCCACTGGGTCCTTGTATGTCATCGGAGAGGAGGGCCCAGAGGAAAATCAGACATGCACAAGAAAGGACTCTCTGGGAATTGGGGCGGGAGGCACTGGGGGATGGGGAGGGAGGGGGTGGGGAAGGGGAACAGGGGGTACAGGGGGAGGAGGAGGGAGGGAGGGAACTGGTGTACCTAATAAATCTGTATGAGCTGAAATAATAATAAAAATGTATTAATAAAAAAAAGAAATATGAACTAGTCCACACAACTAAAAATACGTCTATTATTTTACTGAGCTATATACTCTTGTGTATTTATCTGAAGATCTCTAAACCAGCATATCACAGTCATTTGCATAAAATAGATGGAACTTGAGATTATAATTATTAAGTAAAATATGTTGGATTCAGACGCGCAAATATTGCATGTTTTCTGTGACTTGTGGATCCTAGATTTTATATAGACATACAAAATCATGTTTTTATGTATGATATGAAAGCAGGATAAAAACTCTATTCCCTTATTCTCTAGGGGAAAACAAAGGAAAAATGAGGGGTGTAGAAGAGAAAGAGGATGGTAAGAGCTGATAGGGAATGACATGGTCAAAGTACATTATAAACCTGTATGAAAATGTCCTGATGAGATTAGCCTGGGTACAGTGTTTCTGTGCCATTGAAAAAAAGAACTCACAGTATCAGCACAATTCTTTCCCACTCACTGTAAGTCATTATAAAACTGAAGGAAATGTACACACCAATGCTCTAAGCTGAGAGTGGAGGGTCCCGTGCCATGATTCTCATGCAAAAGAACACATGAGATAAACCTTACAGTGAAATAGACCTTTCCCAGGAGGCATTACCCAAGCAGCAAGTGAGATTCAAGCAGAAAGCAGCACACTCCCCAGGTTTAACCAGCAAATGTAGGACAGTGAGAAAGCTGGGATTTTAGAATAAGGTGCTAAGGAATAATATGAACGGTCCAGACTCATGATCCCACACATGGCTCTGGTTAATCTCAGTAGGTCTCAAAGCAAAAACACGTGACTATGGGAAAGAGACTATAGAGAAAAGGAAGGGTAATAGGAATGGGAGGGAGAGTAGAGAGGGCTGGAGATTCAGCAGATCACACTCTTTACATGTACGAAACTGTCAGGGAACAAGATCAATAAAAGCTTAAAAGAGGAACCCTCTTTTGACTGCTCAGAGTTTCTCTCTGATACCTAAATCTAATTGGATGTTTTGAAGATTCCTAAAGGCTCAGCTGACCGGTGTTTGTGGCTGTGCCTTCTGAGATTTCTCCACGGAGTTGAAGAGCTAATACAGGACTGGGAAGTGCTGGGTACAATGGTATCACAGACCCTTCAGAATGGGGCATCTGTAAGACCAGGGTCTATCGTGGGAGGTGGTCATGCGTCATATGCGTCAGTTATGCTGCCTCTGTGGAAAGAAACAAAGCTTCTTCCATCTTTATCAGCTGCGATAATGGAGAACCTTAAATGTTTAACACTTAAAATGTGAAGTTATGAAACACAGATCCATGTTTCAGAGGTAAGATGATCAATACCGTATGGCCAGGGACAGCACATGTCGAAGCTCCAAACCAAGCTGCAAGGTGATTGTGATTTGTGTGCTAATAAGTTACAAAGACCAGAGAAATTTTATAAATGATGTGATATTTTTACGAAGTTTCAGGATCTATAAAAATAATTGAATAATCCCTCTGAAACCACAAGATATGACTCCTACATTTAATAAATATTGGCTGATTTAACAACACTGGCTATTCTTACTGGAAAAATAAGATTATTAAGTCAAAGAAGGCTCAATACAAAAGTTCAAAGAAATATTAAGGACAGAATAAAGAGAAAATTAAATAGATTCTAAAACATATGTGGGTACATAGAGTAGGCTTAAAAATCTAACATATGCCCAAGAGAAAACTCAATAGCACAGACCAAAAATAGATTCTGCTTGGGAATTTCCAAAGAATGATGAAGTAAATCATGCCAGGACATTTCTCAGAAATGTCCACAAATTACAATCAAGATAAACAGAAGAAAGAAAAAAGCATAGAGTTATCCTGGAGCTATTAGAGTCACACTTGAGAAAATCAAGAAAAATGAAGATTAGCATTCAGGAAAACCAGATTCAAACTGCTTATAGCAACAGCTATTTCAGCCAGAATGTGATCCTCCAGGGGGCTCTACCTTGCAAGCCATGAAGCTTGCCTGTTTCACCTCTTTTCTTCCTTCCCATCCCCCTTTCTTACTCGCTTTTCCTCCCCCTTCTGCTCCTCTTCCCTATTCTCCAACTCTTCTGTTCTTGCTGCTTCTTGTTCGATAACATCTTAAGTTCTTATTAATAATTTCAGTTGACCGCTGATTCTTTGCTCTTTGAAGAGTAATTGTGCTATCTTTTGAATTCCTGAGTTTCAATCAATTTGAGATTATTCATTCCCAGTGTTCAACACTGGAGGTCCCTGTCTCATGAAGGTTTTATCCCGATTTCACCCTTTTCCTAGCACGTGACTCAGAGTCTTTGCAACCTCTGATTGTGGAGATTTGGCAAAGACCTAAAAGACAGCTTCAGGCTTCTGTTGACATAACTTGTTTTTCTTGAAACCTGTCCCACACTTAAAATGATATCTGTTTGCTTAATATTTTATCCAGTGGTTTATCTTAAGATAATTTTCTTTGGCACGCCGTGGACATTGGTATTAGTTACTTGTGCAAACCGTGGAAAAAGAAAAAAGTAAAACAGACATTTCTAGCTTTTATTTATTTCTGGAGACAGAAGTTAGAAATCCAAGACTAAAAACAATCTAATGGAGCTACATAAACTGTTATTTTATTTTGAAAATAGGTCGCATGCTCCAAAGGCAATGGATTTATAATGATTTAGCAAATCTATGCCCAGCTGTTCATACCCACAAACAAAAGAGAACTTCATCTTGCTTTCTCCTTTGACTCCTGGGCATGGCTCACAGTAGAGTATTTGGCGATCATGATAGTGATACACATATAATCTACAGTGTAGAACAATTAATGCACCATGGAGTGTATCCTGACTTTGCAGTTCTGACCTGAAATGGAAGTATAGAGCTTGTAAAGTGGTTCAGTTGGTAAAGGTGTCTATGTGCAAACCCGATGAACTGAGTTCAGTTCTCTGAGCCTACATGGTAGAAGGGGACTGACTTCTGGAAGTTGTAATTTTTCCTCCCCAAGTGCAAAGCAACATATTTTCTCTCCCCTCTCCTCAAATTAATAAAAAAAAATAATGACGTCATGTAGTTTTACTACATACATAAGAATAAACCTGAAAAAAAGCACAGGAAATATTTTTCTCTGTTTGTATTTCTGTAAGGCAACCATCAGGCAGAGTGACAGCGTCAAAGTCGCATGAACCAAGAGAAAAGGGATGACAAATTCTTTGGTTGGTAGATATGCTTGGGTGGTTCTCCTAGCTCTGTGCTACCTTTACATTTTCTGGAAGGAAATAAAATGGCTGCACACACACCCTCATGACAGAAATAAGGCATAAGTGTGAGAAGAGTAAAGTCAGGGTCATCAAAGGAAACTGCCATAGAGAAGATGAAATAGACCTTTTTTGCTGAGATCACAGGCCCACAGCACCCAGTTAGAGGCATGGTAGGGCTGCCTCACTAAAGATAAATAATATAAAAAAAGAAAACACCTTCATAGCCCCATGCTCTGGGATGATCAAAGGCTAGGCAGGCCCTAGAATAGACCCAGAGAAGCCAATGCTGGCAAACCCTTCCATTGCTCACCAAGAGACAAAAAAATCCAATAGAGAGACCAACACATGAAGCAGGAAGAGGTAATATAAAAAGAGGCTTATTATATCACGCAAGACAGACTGTTAAAAGAAAAGTTTAAAATGTCTGTCATCCCCCCACACGATGAACAACTTTAACGTCACTCTCCCTGCTCCACGGAGCTTTCATGGTTGCTCATTAAGAAGACAAAGTCAATCATCCAAATAAATCCTCATTCTTGTTTTATCCACTGAGAAAAAAAGAACAGATTTATGCATTTATGAGTACTATTTTCAGACTAGCATGGGTCTCCCTTGTTAGACTGTAAGCCCAGTTCAGAAACGATATTCAGCTCATTATAGTATTACCAGGATCCAGGTCAGTATGAGGCAAGCGCAGGTCATGAGTAAATGATGGTACTTCTGTATGCAGTCTGTCAGATGAAAAGCACAGCAGATAAAAGTCTAGGGCGTTCATAGTCCAGCAATTCCCTAGATATAATTCCAAAAAATTGATTTCATGCACTCTCTAAAAGTTGTTTAAAATCAAATTTACACTATACTGAGTTGTTCTGTCCTGAATGGTCCTAAACATCTTCTGGGAATAGAAACAATGGACTGCGATGCACACATATATACAATGAAATTCTATGAACCAATGAAAGCTGACTATGATCCAATTTAACAGCCTGGATGAATCTCACTAACAGCAATGACCAAAATAAGGAAGATTGCAAAATAATGAACACTTTGAAGGAATGTATTCTATTTGCATGAAGTAAAAGAACACATAATATTAATGTATTTTCTAGAAGTCAGGGCCATAGCTGCTGTCTAGTGGTGGGAACAGGCTGTAGCAAACTGTTTGCTATCTCATTTATATAAGTGGTTGGTGACTATAATTGCTTGTGATACACTCTGTGTATTTTTTTTCTTTGTGTGCCTTCTGCAAATAAAACAAACCATTTTTTTCCTGTAATTGTACTTCATTGCTAACCAACCACTGTGTGATGTCCATCTGCCTTTTTGTCTCCCACTTCACATACCTCCTTCATGCATTTTCACGAGTGTATCTTTAGTTCAAACTGGACTTCCTCGTCAGGACAGATGCAGCAGCTTCTAAACTGATTTCCTTGATCCCAAATTTGTCACTTCAAAGTCTCCCTTCATGCAGTACCAGAACACTTTCCTAAAACAGAGATTTATTATTTTCCACTTTTATACTTGTAACCTGACTTTGTGGTTAAGATAGGAGATCTGTAAAGACCATGACCCTGGAAGAGCAGCTCCTCCACACTAATTTTCCTCTAACCTTCACTCTTATTGGCCTTTTATTTTATGACCTACAGCCACCCTCATCTACTCCTAGTTTCCCTGGCAGCTTACTTGCTACTTTTTTTCCTCTAGGTCCTTGTTTCTTCTTATTATTATGGGAAATACCTCTTCCTGCAAAACATCTCCTATGCCCTTGTGACTCACTCCTATATCTCCTTAGAGATAGTCTTTTCCTCTAGGAAGTTTTCCCTAAGTCAATCATATCCTGGGCCAGTTACAACATCTCTGGTTTACACTAACATCTTGTGTGTATCTCAGTGATTGATTTATTAAGTAGAATTGCTAATTCTCATTTTTACATCTGTTTTACTTCCATTTCTATGCCTTTCTAGTAAGACAGTGAGTAAAGCAGTGATAAGAAATGTGTCTTATTCAACCTTTCATTTCAAGGAACAAGTATGAAAAGTTGTGTGTGTGCATAATTGTATGTGCGCACATAAGCATGCATGCGCATGAACTTTAGAAACTTGAACTGTGTGTTTATAGTTCGTACATCATTTATTGTTGTGGCATTTAATAAAAGGCTAAATTTTTCAAATTTAATAAAAGGTTAAATTTTTCAATATCCGTGACTAGTTGTGTTAAAATGAAAATTCAACTGTCTTAAGTTTTCTTACAAATTGTCCCTGCTTTTTAAAGATATGGTATGTCTGTGGTAGATAACATTACTAAATATTATTCTTTTGGTACTTATCAGGAGTTGTATATTTTCACAAGCTATTCCCCATTAAAATAAAAAAGAAGCAGTGAGCTTTTTATTATGGACCTAGTTTTACATATAATAAACCTAAATGAAAAGAATTTAAGTAAAGTAAAAAACTTGCCCACACATCAACTGTCAGAACTTTGTAAATGTCTCTCTGACTCCAAAGCACATGTGTTTTTAACTTTTTGGAGTACATGCATCACGGACAAAAGAGATAAATCCTTCAGTCTTCTTTTTAAAAAATCATTTTGTACAAAACCTTCACCTTAAAAAGTGAATTATTTCACAAATTGGCGAGACTTTTGATTGCTTTTTTCTCCCAGTAGCTTCCATAGTAAAAGAGTTAACTGACCTCAAATATCTCATTTGGAAATGGAATCATTCCCATTAACATTCAACTATAGCATTAGTGGTCATTTAAGCCCAACACTCATCATCCTGTGTTCATGCTTAAATTAACTGCCCATCTAAGGCCTCGTATTACTGATCAGTTAAGCATCACACTGATTATTGTCTATTATGCTTGTCTCAGTGATCTGTCCAAGGTCTGGTCATTTTCCATAGGATTAAACTGACCAAACGAATGGGAAATAGCTTCTGTTTTCTCTTGTCAGCTCTGTTCCATCTCCGGGCAGGTATTGGATGGGATGATTTTCCAGATCACTTTAACCCTTGATGAGAGTTTCCCTAAGATAGTCAGGAGGTGCTTTCCTTCAGGAACATCCTCTTCAGAGAACTTTTGACCTCTTTGTTCCTCAGACTGTAGATCAGTGGGTTGAGCATGGGGTTGAAAAAGCTGTGAAACAGCAGGAGATATTTCTTCTGCTCCTTGGAGTCGCCGTCCTGGGGCCCAATGTACATGACAATGGCTGTTCCATAAAAGAGCCCAACCACACAGAGGTGGGATGAGCAAGTTGAGAAGGCTTTCTGGCGCCCCTGTCCTGACTGGATCTTCAAGATGGCACCCAGGATGTGAGCATAAGATACCACGATGGAAGAAAATGGTCCCACCAACACAGACACCGCCCCAGCCAAAACTATGACCTCGTTGATGTGGGTGTCTGCACAGGCAAGTTTGAGAACAGCTATAATTTCACAGAAAAAGTGATTCACTTTCTGAGATCCACAAAAGGGCAATGGTAGCAGTAACACTAGGTGGACTAGAGCCAACGAGATGCCTAACACCCAGGACGTCACCACCAGGGTAGTGCAGACTCTCCGGCTCATGATGGTGGCGTATCGGAGCGGGTGGCAGATGGCCACATACCGATCATAAGACATCACCACCAAAAGGAGGCATTCAGTGTGTGCAAAGGTCAAGAAGAGAAAGGTCTGCGTCATGCAGCCCGCAAAGGAGATGGGCTGGGTCGGATCCAGCAGGTTCACCAGCATCTGGGGCACCGTGTTGCAGGCGTAGGCGATGTCGACCATGGCCAGGTGGGACAGGAAGAAGTACATAGGGGTGTGTAGTTTGGAGTCCAGGCAGATAAGCCATAAGATGATCCCATTCCCTAGCAGGGTGAAGGCGTAGAACAAGGAGAAGAGGCCAAAGAGGATCACCTGCATCCTTGGGCCCAGGGGAAATCCCAGTAGGAAGAACTGTGTGATGAAGGTCTGATTTTCCCTGACCTCCCTGTGAAAGAGACAAGGATGCTATCCAAGTCCAGGTTACTGAGGCAAGTATTTAAACATAATACATGTGTGTGTGGTGTGAAACATGATACGTGTGTGTGTATGTGTGTGTGTGTGTGTGTGTGTGTGTTTGGGGGAGGTAGGGATGTGCCATTCTGGGATTTTTTTCCTAAAAAAAAAAAACTTCATGTTGTTTTTGACTGTTAGTAAGCAAAACCTACACGTTTCAGAAGAGTTAGAATTTCATTAACTGCGATTTAAATAATAGTTATCATATTGCATTATTAAAAAAATCTTACTTTACCTTCAATCAAAATTTCACCAAATTTTAAAATACATTAATACTTATGTTGCCCTCATAGGGGTGGACGCTTGCATTGGGTGTGTTAGCTATGGTGGGCGTGTTCCTGTGGAGTTGCTGAGTTGCGGAATACAGGTGTCCACGTATGTGCATGAATGCTGTGTGATCCTTTTGGTGTAGAAGGACAGCATCACTGATCCTTCTACCAAATCGTCTTACAAATAAGAGTTGCCAGTTAGATTTGGATCTCCAGTGGCAAAACAAGCTTGAATTAAGTTGTGAGAATGAAAGTGTTGGATAACCTTGGCTTTATGATGGCTATCACCATCAATTCACTCTTGTACCCCCAGAGGGTCTCACGTTCCCTTGGTCAGACATCTTATCTCTTGCTCATTTTTTACTCTATGATTAATAATATATTTTTGTGCACACATGTGTTTCTCTATCCACATACTGGGATGTCAGGTATTTCCCCCACATGCTGCAGTACACGTACTACTACAAACACAGAAAGAGGGCATGTAAATATATATTTACTTTAATCCTTACATGGTGCAATGAACTTGCTAAATTCTTTCATTGTAGTCTATTCTACTAAAGTAAATAAAGTTAGTGCATAAAGTAAATAAAAATTAGTAAAGTTGCCAATTTAATAATTCCATAATAGTTTATAGCCTTCAGTTAAAAATACTGATCTATATCAAAGATGAAATGCAAAGCTCTAACTATAGAGTCATATTTATAGAATCTTTAAGATATGCATTGTAAATATAACGTAAAACAATGATTTATAACTCATGGTGGCATTTTTTCTTTAGTAGATGCCCACGCAAAGTATGTTTGCTAAGTTTCAGATTGCAAATGGTAAGCTAGTGTTCATTTCATACCTTTCTTCAGCATAGAATCCATCTGAACTTAACATGCAAATAAGAATCATAGGGAGTAGTAAGAATGTAAGAGCCAGGGATGGGGAGTGGAGAGGAATTGTCAGACAGCATCCTGTTCATGACAGAGCTGTTGAACCCAAGGGCCCCCTGCCCTGATGCCTACTTCCACTAGACCTCCATAACAACTGGCCTATCAGCATTCCTCCGTGGAGGAGGGAGGAGCTCAGGAGATACTGTGCCCATCTGAGGGATTGTTTCAGACTGTGACAGACAGAAATGGGGTTGATTCTTTACATGAGCCCAGTGCAGGCATCCTGAGTGGGGCCCAATGGATCATACATGCATGCATAGGGACTTGGCAGGCAGAGGAAGACTGGCTGGAAAACAGAATGTGTAGGAAGGGATGAATGGGTTGGGATGGGTAGTAAGCTGTGAAGAAATATAAATTCAATGTATTCATCTTGTATAAAATTTCAAAAATTAAAAAAACAATGAATTAGTAGCTTTCTAAAAAATAAATAAAACAGGACTCTTAGAAAAATTCATAACTGAGTTCCTACCAGTGTACTTCCCATTCATGCTGCTTAATATTTGAAAGATCTCATGAGTAAAAATGAATAGATTTTTACTTCACAGAAAATATAGAATCCCCTAATAGAAATTGTAGAGGGAAAATATTACTTTGGTCCAAGAAATTTTTTGTGACTATTGAAATCACCTTCTTGAAAAGTGGTTGCTTTATTGGAATTGAAATATGTGACAAAACATCTTGAACATTAGAGATTGACTTTTGTTGGAGAGGTATTCTTGTATCATGGGAGAAACTGAAATAGGAAGTTATTAGAATGCAAGTTCAACTACAGGATTTAGTGCATTAAAATGTATGGAAAAATGATCCATTTCACTCCAGCATATTTGTGACATTTGGAATTCATGAAAACAACAGTGATATTCATGAAACTTCATATGTTAAGGCACACAATAAAACAAAATAGAAAGACCAATAAATATTTGTTTGCATTCTTCCTATCTCCTACTAGAAAAAGCACAAATTGCAAGATCCATAGATATTTGCTGGACTTATGCTATATTCTGCTGCCTGTGGTTGAGAAAGGTCATGAGACACTTGCTCCTTACTGTCACAGATGACTTTCCTGTTGAAAAGACTCATAAACATGCCAACTCTCATGTTTCTTCCTTTCACAAAAAGAACTCACATTAAAAAATAAAGATTTCAGGACACTATTCTTTTGTAACATAAACCCATTTTGTATAAGAAGTCACTACTTAATTTGCAAGCAAATCTCTCAAACGGGTCTTCTCACAACTTAAGAAATCCAAAATTAAACACTTCAAAGAAAACTAATTGCCCATATTGGATATGTTTAAAAGAGTAGGCAACTTTCAGATTAGCATATTGCCTATGTCCATAAAATGTAGGACTTTGGAATTAGAAAATAACAATTTACATTCTCATTTGTGATTATTCATTCTGGTTACCTGAAATGGCATGATGAGTACATATTAGATAAGAGACTTCTTAAACTTACAAATGAAAATGAGAAGATACGTTGGACATTGTCTGGATGAAGCAAGTGGCAGTGATTTTTGCAATCTTTTTTCTTCCTTGGAAGCACAAGTCCAACAGAGACAGGATTTCTCTTCAAAGCAATGGCTTTATTTTCCGTTTAGCTCAGTCACCTCCTAACATGCTATGACGGCTTGTGGACGGAAAAACATCCACACCCTGACACCTGTTCCCTTTTGAACACTGATCATTGTTCTTCACTCTGGATTTCCATGATCACAGACACAGAAAATAATGAAAGGACTTCTAGGTCAAGACAGTTTTATACATTGAAATTTCTACTGGCTTAAATGTATTAGTTTCAAGTCCTCTAAAGCACTCCTACCTGCTGACCTCCAAATAGATTAACCAGAATTTAGAGCAGATGGACCCCATATTTACTGATTCTGTAACTAATCTGAACATAGATGTGTCTATCTGTCTGTCTGTCTATCATCATACCTATCTGTCTAGCTACCCATCTATATAGATAGACATTATTATCAAGACCCTGTGAGGAATACATTTCATATGGTAAGAACAGATAACTAGACCTGTAGGAGTTTTGGGAGACATGTTCAGGCGTTAGAAAAGTGGATACAATATCCCAGTGGGACTTGTTAAATGTTATTTTGAAGAGCTTAACTGGAGGACAAACAAAGAACGTTCTCATTAGGAAATAATCTCTATTCTTTAATTCCTAGTGATTTTGAGCTCAAAAGGGAGAGAAAGACCAAGATCCTTCCAGGGCAGTCAATAAAGCTGCTTTCTCTTCATCCTGAAATGGAAATGAATTGACCCTTCTTCGCAGATTATGACTGAGACAACTGATGATGTTCTTCCTTTGAATTCCTCTTTTATTCCTTTACCCAAAGTTATTCTCATATTTAAGTGAAGAAGAACTGAAACATAACTTCCTAGTATATACAAAAACCAACTAAAGAAAGTAATTATATAATTTTTTTAATCAGAAAAGGTAAATTGTGCTCATTTTGGAATGCACCTTTCTCCAGCAGATACGTCGCTAAGACGCTCACTAGCGATGGTAATCCATACTGCAGCTTCATGGACCAGGAGGCCATAGTTTGCTCAGTCAGGTCATGTACCTGGAGAGGGACGGTCAATCCTGTACACGGCTTATCATGCAGCCCACTAAACATGTCATCTCACAAAGCACATTTCCTGCTTTTCTATTCCCTATGATACTGCTGTAAAACTATTTTCTATTTTTCCTACATTTTTGGTGATAGAATCTATTTTATGTGAGATGTATTTTGTTTGGTTTTCAAATGTTATATGACACCTTCTTTTGCATTTAAGCTCACTCTTGAGACGTATTTCATCTAATCCCTTTTCTTCACGTACTGTCTTTCTCCAGGTTTGTTAGTAATGTCATGGTACCCTTATAAAAACTTTATAGTTTCATTTTTAATATATTCTCAAGAACCTCTGTATAATATGAAAGTTAATAATTTCTTGAAGATAGCTCAAATTACTTTTTAAAGTGTAGGACTTGGTATTTGTGGTGGAAAAATTTTTGTGACCAAAGCATTTTCCTGAGTACTTATTAATCTTTCTATTTTCACATAAATAAGTTTAAGATGTTTTTGCATAATTTAACTTATAAAAACTTCACTGTTAGCATTTTATTATCATTTTTAAACCTTTGAATTTTGGTTCTATCACTGTTCTTATTTTTACTAGATGACCATCTTCCCACTTTTGCAATTTTTCTATTTTAATTATTGTAATAATTCTTTATTTTCACAATAAAGATTTCTCTTATATAAATCATGTTCTATCTTTAGTTCTTGATCATTGTATCCTCTGAATTGAATATTTAAACATTCTTTTATACAAATTATTATTTTAATAAATTTAATTTGTAAATATTAATTTATATATTTTCTGTTTCAAGTTGTCATAAGTTTCAGCACTGTTAATTTCATCATTAAAAGAAAAGCTATGTAGAAGTGTATTTTTCATTTTTCAAATTTCATGTATTATCATGATTTTTTCACAATTAACTTTATATTTATTATTTCTTTTTTAACATTTTTTATTATTATTTCTGCTCATACAAACTTAATAGGTACACCGGTTCCCTCCCTCCCTCCTCCTCCCCCCGACCCCCCGACCACCCTGCTCCCCCTTCCCTCCCCATTCCCCAGTGCTTCCCCTCCCAATCCCTGGAGAATCCTTTAATATGCATGCCAAACTCTCCTCTGGGCCCTCCTCTCCGATGATGTACAAGGACCCAGTTGGATTTCCCTGAACCCTTTCCTGTGTTCCCCTTAAGCATAGGAACACTACTGTGGCTGTCAATCCCTTGTCTCCAAGGAACTTGGTGCCTTTAGCAAATGCTAACTTTGTGGGGCCAATAGTGTGTTGGACATTGTGCAGGGCATGCAAAGTCTAGCCCTAACTTGTGTGGAGTATCTTGCATATCATTGCTCCTCCCATCCTTGTGCAGGCAGTAAATTTATTATTTCTATGGTGAGAGAATGAATTCTAGTGTTATTGACTCAGCAGCTTGCATGGAAGAGAGAATAGAGAGAATATAAAATCCGGAAAACAGATAAGGGGTTGGGACATGCCTGCTTGCTTAAAAGCACACAGCTGTGTTGTCCGTGAACTCACCAAGCAGACACTGTGCTTACTAACACTGTTTGCAATGGACCCAACTGGTCAATGGTCAACTATGAACTGACGAAAAGCTCATGGTACCTTACAACATACTAATGAACTAACTAACAGATTCAGAGAGGGAGACACATATATCCAGTTGTGTGCCCACAGTAGACTCCAAGAGATTGTTCCAACTCCAAGATTGAATGGGAGGCCCTGTTTAAACCCAGTGGGACGACATACAAAATGGAAAGACAGAAACGTGGTAGTAACAACTGCAGGAAGGGGAGACTATGAGGAGAAGGAAGGGACATTTAAAAGGGCAAAGGGGAAAATAATTAGTATGTAGTGTGTCCATGTATGAAATTGTCAAGGAGTAAAATTCCTCAAGAGTTAGGCAGTGGTAAAAGGTGGCTGGAACCGTGTTTAAATGCAATGTCTGCATATTTACATGACTTTGCATTTCTGGAAGGGCTGTACATGTAGCAGGAGGTGGCAGTACATTAAACAGGAGTTACTTCTGCCTTCTGTCATATCCTATGTTCACGAAAAACGCCCAGCCCTGGTTCCTCATTATCATAAGAAGTATTTTACTTTGTTTAATTCCCCAGAGTGAAGCTGTTTCTACGGAAGGCAGCTTGCCGATTCCACAGCAAGTCCCCGGCAAACACATGTCTTCCAGAGTGGCATGAATGTTGTGCTTGTTTCTCCACTCGGACACTTCTCTTACTGTGAAAGCTAGCTCTGCCTTTGCCATTTCCCCCTTTCCAGGCTTTTTGTCACTCCTCTGTGTTTAAAGCAGAAGTTATTCAACTGTTATACTAGTGACAGAGCTAAAATTTCAAAATGTGAAATTACGAATATTTACTAATAAAGTTGTAGTGATAGTGTGGGAATTAGTGAAAAAAGTAGAAATAAAGATCTTATACAGCTGCAGTTCCTACCAAAATGATTCTTCTGAAGACTGCTCAATCAAAAGAAGAATAAGGTAGGATTTTGCGCTTTTTCTCAGAGTTAGAATTTTAAATCTTAAGATGAAAAGTTATGAAATATAAAATACTCAAGATTGAAAGAACCTTGGAGATAATCTCTTCCAAATTCCTGTCCAATGAAGAAGCTTTATATTCTAGTCTATTTACATTAAAACTGCACTGCAAGTTGCAAGACCTCATTGTTGGATACCTTTCAATGGTAGCAAATTATTTTCTCATATTGGTTTCAGATCTTCCTCTCTAATTGGCATATGAGAATGATTACTCTGTTTCTTTACTTTCATCTTTTCTTTTTCAGGCTAAACATGTACAGTCATTGCTTGTGTTGATTCAATCATTAATTTATGTTCTATATAGTTCTATATTTTCAGCATCCTGGACACTAGTAAAAACAAAGTGATCTGGGATACATTTGAACAGGTCCTGAGCAAGGCCACAGCCAAGAACATCAACCTGCAGTTAAAGCTGGAGCTGCGGGAGCCAGAGCTGACAGAGCTGAAGAGCCAGGAGGCCAGAGCTGCAAAGGAGTCTGAAATGTCCTGTCAGAGCGGGACCAGACAGACAGACAGAGAATGCCAACATCTCACCAGCCAGCTGCCTGCAGACAGAAGGGGAGCTTCCCAAGGCAAGAGCATCAGGTGCAAGAAGGTGCTGGAAGCACCCCCTGAGTGAGCTAAGGAGTTCGGGGAAAGCTGTGGAGAACTTGAATCCTTTACATTCTGCACTCTGCAATCAAGGCATCCTTTGAAGAAGATGCTACTTCATACTTTCAAACCATCCAGAAACACAGGCATGGGCCTCTCCCCAGACAATAGAGAAGTCTTATGACATCTAGCTGAGTGCAAAGAGAAAGAAGCATATACTGTAATCATTTGTACATTGTCTGGCAATAAATGACTCATGGTAAATATATATACACACACACACATACCACCAGGCAGCATGGCCACTATAGAAGAATGTTCCAGAGATGTCCATCGCCAAGTGGACATCATCATCTTTGATGAACCAGTCCCCAAGCTACAGGACAGATTACTATCATAGAGGCTGGACTCAACAGTGTGTAGTTGAACATTTTTACATCTCAGCATTATAGAGATGGCCCAGGTAATACTCTTAGATATGATTGTGAAAGGACCTTAAGAAATCTATCATTCCTCAAGCTGAGACAAGCTAAGATACATCACTCCGAGAAGTTCAAGATACAGATCACGGACTTTGAAATAGGCCAGCTGTTAAGTGAACATGGTTAATGGACCAGCTCAGGGAAGAGGGAGTAGCATTGCACTCAACCAGCACGGCTGTGTACCAGCCCGTTTGAAGAACATTAAAAAGCAGTGGACATAGATAAGGAAAAGGAGCTGCAAATCTAACCACTGTGGCACATTTCTGCAGAGGTGTTTGGGACATTTGGAATTCCATTTTTGCTGAGGATCCTTGGAGGGGAACATTTTAGAGAAATAGTGACTTGAACCTGGAGCATAGTCCTATTGAAGTGAAATGGTTTTATGAATTTAAAAAAATTGGGTCTCCTGTCTTAGCCTTCCCCCACTATGAGCTGTTGACTTTATTTAAGGAATTGATTGTTTTTTTTAAAAAAAGGGGCCACCATGGACTCTGAGATATCATACAATTAACATGATTCTGCAATGGTAAGTTTATATTGCCACCATCCCCAGTGGAGATATTCTAGATGGGAAGCTCCTAAGAATTCTTAGTATTCATGCAGAAGAAAGAATTATAGAGGAATCATTACTGTATTTCTGATCATAAGTGTAATCTGAAGAATCTTTCAGACTATGATGGTTTCATGTATTAAAATGCCAGAATGAAACCCATTATTTCTCAGGCTAACTAGGTATTAATAAAAATCTCCTTTTGGGAAGTTAAGTTGTAATAGAGTTCCCATACTAGCAGGCATCCCAAGAAGGAGCCCCAAGCTATGCCACTGAGTCCAGAACCCTCACTAGTGTAGGTGACTCAAAGGGAAATTCAATGTCCACATAAACAGATGCTCTGGAGGATGGGAGGGAGAAAGCAGGAAGCACCAAGAGAGGAGGAAGGAAGGAAAAGGAGTGAGAGGGGAAAGTGAGAAAGGGGAAAGTGAACTGAGGGACAACAGGGGGGAAAGGAAGGGGAAGGAGAAGAAGGGGGTACCTATTGAGCTTGTATAACTAGACAAAAATGTAATAAAAAGATAAAACTCCTTTTGGAATTGAAGATATACATAAAGTATATAATTTTATAGAAAAGTCTCTCACCAGGAATGAAAACTTCAAGCTTGTCTGATACTTTCCCTTAAATTATCAAACAAATAAAAAACAAAATCATAAAAAACTACAAGTTCTTGCAGCTGAAATTCTTTGAGACTTGTCACTGTTCAGCAGACAATGTAATAACTTATGAATTACTAGAATACAGTTGGATTTTATAAGTTCTATGATTGTTGAATTATGGATTTCATTGGCACACAGTCTATTTTCCATAGTCATTATTATGTCACTATTCTTACAGCTTTCTTGTCAAAATTGTACCTTCGTATCTGAGTCACCATAAATAATATAATTTACCACCCAAAATTATTATGTGAAGAAGTAAGTGAAAATGTTATCATCCCCACCTGATCTATGATAAAACCCAGGCTCAAAGAAACTAAGTCATTATTAGAAGGCGATGTATTCAGTAAGTCCTGGCATGATTGAAATGCAATTCCAGGGGAGTAAGGATCTCGCATTGAGCTATGCTCCCCATTCCTTCAGCTCTGTCGCACTGAGACCCACCAAGGAACCTCTGTCCAGGATCCACACACAAAAGGTAGAGAACCTCATAAAGGAAAAGAAAACAGATTTGAAGTCAGGAAGACCAGAATGACGGGCTTGGAGTGACACTGAAAACAGCTTGCTGTCTGTCATTGGGATCCCTCCACCCCCCGCCTTGGGGAGGTCACGTGATTTTGCAGAACACCCTGGTGGGGGACTTACTATGGGTGACCATCAAGCCGTTATGTGAGCACCTCCATCCTAAGGATGCCAAAGATTCTTTCAAACACGGGCTAGCGAAAGAATAAAACATTTCTGGTTTTAAGATTTTAGCCACAATAATATTTATCCGAAATGCAAATTCTTTTCAAACTTATTAAAGTTGAACGGTGTAGGATGAAAGGCAACTGAACAAAGATTCTGATTTTATTTTGCCTTTCTTCTAAAAGCAAATAGAAAACCTGTGTGATTAAAACTTGCCTTTCTAGTTTATGGAAATGCCACTGGGTCCTTATATGTCATCAGAGAGGAGGACCCAGTGGAGAGTCAGGCGTACACAATAAAGGACTCCCTAGGAATTGGGGGGGAGGAACTGGGGGATGGGGAGGGAGAGGAGGGGAGGAGGAGGTTCGGGGGGAGGAGGGGGGAGGGAGGGAACTGGTAAAAAAATTTAAAATGTATAATTACATTTTTAATAAAACAAACAAACAAACAAACAAACAAAACCCAAAAAAACAGAGAAAAAAAACATTCATAAAAGAAAAAAAAAAAGAAAGAAAGTGGAAGGAAAGAATTAATGCCACAAAGTTGTCCTCTGACCTCCATCAAATGCACTGTGGTACATGCACAAATACATTCTCATGCATACATCACACATCGCATTCACACACACGATTTAAAAAAAAAAAAGCTGAAAGACTGAAGTGAGGGCTTTTAGCCCTTAAATTTCACATGTAAATTCTTTCTTTCTGGAAACTGATCTCAGGGTTCCATGGGTGCTAAGCACATGTTCTAAGCCATCATCTTCATATAACCTGCTTTTTCTTATTCATCAGTTGTCGCTGCTGCCTGTTGGTTTTGTCCTAACAAGATGCTTTTTAAATACTGCTGAAAAGTCATGCATTCAGCTCCATCCTGACACATGGTTTCAGTGCCTCCAATAAAACTCATGCTGAGCTTAAAAACAAAAAACAAAACAAAAAAAACTTGCCTTTCTAGAAGCTGACTCTGCAGTTTTCGGTAGGGAGCTTCCGCATCAGGGGCTACCTCCCCTTCACACCCAGCTCTTGCAACATTCCCAGAGGGGGCTGCTCAGCCAAGATCATTGCTCACACTGTGCCATTCAAGGTATGTGCTGGAGCAGCCTGTGTTTGAGATCATTAGCGTACCGTTACGACACTAAGCAAGCTGCTAATCGCTATAAGAGGAAATTAACAGAACCATCTTTCAAACTGTGAGTCAACAAATCTTAGGTAGTTCTTGAGGAGGTGGGAGGATCCGGGACTCCTCGCTCTGTGCTTTCTCTTCTGCTTGTGCATTGTGGTCTGGTCTTCCGCTGTTTTAGAGACAGAATCTAGTCAACATGCAAACTTGATATGATAAATCCAAAAGGAGAGACAAAAAGGCATTTTTATTTGCACTCCCACAATCTCATAGAAAATTCATCTTATGCCTTCATTACTCTCCTGAACATCTATTCACCGTGATCTCTACTTCCACAGGATTCTTTTTATAGCACCCTCAAACTCAGCGGTCCTCAGGCTATAAATAGACCAGAGGATTCAACATAGGGTTAAAAAGACTGTAAAACAAAGAGTGCATCATTTGTGGCTCTTGAGGACTGCAGGATGTAGGGGTCGTGTACATTACAATTATACTCCCAAAGACGAGCTTGACCGCACAGAGATGGGAGAAGCAGATTGGAGAAGACCTTTCTTCAGCCTTCCCTGACTATATCCCCAGCGCCCTACCTAAGATGAACACAGAAGCAGCAAAGAAGACAATTTGGCTGAGCCTGGTGTAGGCCCAGGACAGACAGGATTTCACAGAAGACGCGGTTGATTTCATGAGCCCACAGAAGGGCAGCTTCAGGATGAGGACTAAATGGAGCAGAGTCATGAGGAAGCTCTATGCCCAGGAAGCTCTATGCCCAGGAAGCAGCAGGCAGGACGGCGCGACTCTCCCCAGTGTTGCAGATGGTAGCAGATGGCTATGAGCTGATCAAAGGACATAATCATCATGACAGACACTCGGTGTGAGCAGAAGCCGTGTGCAAAATGTTCTTCATCGTCCATGGAGCAAAGGAGATTGCTTTTTTTCCGTTATTCAGAATGTTTGCCAGCATGTTGGGGACATTGCTGGAAGCAAAGGAATATTGATGACGGCCAGATGGGAGAAGTTCATAGGACTGTGCAGTGTGGAGTCCAGCCAGATGTGTCCTGGCACTGGCTGCGTTCCCTAGCGTGTGCAGACAGAACAGAGAGAAGAGGGAAAAGAGGAGGTCTGCATCATGGGGCTGAGTGGAAGTTCCCACAGAATGAACTTTGTGACACAGGTCTGATTCTCCGTTGTGTTCTAGCGACCGTCCTTATATGGTCACTGCTGTGGCAGTGGGCTGTGTGCTCAGGGGCAAAAGGCAGGTGGAGATTGCTGTTCTTGCTGTTCTTTTCCTCAAGTAGAGGAAAGTGCACCGAGAATGGGAAAGTTTTGGAAGTTCAGAGGTGAGGATCTCACTCTTCCAGTGGCTTCTAAAGGAAGAGCTTTCCAGGTACAAGTGACCTTGTGTGTCCCTCGACACAGACTGATACAGGGTGTGTGGTGGTGGGGACACCTGCAAGGTGGACTTTAGGGAGATCCACCTTTACCAAGCCCTCCAGGTCATCTCCCAAGTGTCCCACAGGGAACAAGGATGCCCAATGCTCAGGTTTCATATCGGCCAGGAGTGCAGAATGCTGTTTATCATTGCGTCTCCATGTCTCTGGAACCTGGGGATGGTTGTTCAGAGGTTGTGGTGAGAAATGACTTAATACCCAGCTGGATCCATGCATGTCGAACTGTTCTAGTAATAGGGACATGCATGCTCCTGGGATGACACTGTAGATTACATTCCCAGGTATTTGTGCAGCAATGTGTTTGTGGTTTTGAGTCTTCCCAGGATGGATTAGGCACTGTTTGCAGGAGGCAAAGCATATTATCCTTGATTAAGTAATGTTTGAAAGAGTCAAAGCATACATTATCCTTGTACTATAATGATTGATGATTCCTTCTTTGGGAGGTAATTCTGACTTGGTTATTGATGGGTATTTATAAAAGATATTTCTACCAATCTTCTCACATGATATGGAGGAATGTCCTCAGACCTTTCTTGTAATTCTGGAAAATTCTCGAACTGGATAAAGTATGTAAGAAAAAAGCAGAGACAGGAGCAGAATAAAGCTGGCTTCCAGAGGATTTCATGGATGACATGGTTAAGGTCCTGTCATTAGAGGACGACGTGTCTGGGTTCCATCTCAATGATAATATAATCATAATCATTAGTGAAACTGTTTTCAGTGATACCTCTATGTAAGAAACTGCACTCATATTTATGTGATAAATCATAACCTGAAGATTCCTTAGTATTTTTAAATTGTGTCTCACATATTTACAAATTGTGTGTGTTTGTGTATATATGCACAACATGTCCAGGTAAAGTTTTGGAGAGAAATATCTAAAATCATTGATCAGAGTACATTGAATTCTTTACTAGAGAGATTCAGTTTTTAATGTGTGACCTGCATGACCTGCTGCTAATAATGGAAGGAGGGAATTATGCCTGTAATTTTTACTCTCAGACTAGAAAGGAGTCAAAGCAGGTGTTTTTTCACAGACAGAAGACAGAAGGTCATACAACTGATCTGGAATTTCTTTTTTTTTATTAAAAATTTAATTATACATTTTAAAATTTTTTACCAGTTCCCTCCCTCCCCCCTCCTCCCCCTCCCCTTCCCCCAGTGCCTCCCCCCCAATTCCCAGAGAGTCCTTTATTGTGTATGTCTAACTCTCCTCTGGGTCCTCCTCTCCGATGACATATAAGGACCCAGTGGCATTTCCATAAGCCCTTTCTCTTGTTCCCCTTAAGCATAAGATCACTACTATGGCTGTCAATCCCTTGCCTCCAGGGGTCTCGGTGCCCTTAACAGATGCTAGACTTTATGAGGGCAACAGTGCGCTGGACATTGCGCAGGGCATGCAAAGTCCCATTATGATTGCTTTGGCCCCAACGATTGTTGAGAATCTTGCAAATCGTTGCTCCTCCCATCCTTTTGCTCTTACAATCTTACCGCCCCCTCTTCCGCAAATGTCCCTGAGCTCCAGGATGGGGAGAGATTAGGCTGTCCTAGTTCTATGTGATTGATATAGAGTCTCTGAAGTTCTGGATTGTGGTTTGTTGATTTTCTTTTGCAGTTTTGCTGCTCCTGCAATTCCCTTCACTCCATTCTGCTGGGCACTGTATGTCACCCCCTGGCCAGAGACAAAAAGCTGTTAAACTGGAGTCTTGTTGTAATAGCACATTCGAGGGTAGATGTAATAAGAGTAGGAAACCTCACTGAGGGAGTGGTCCATCACCCATTTGCAAAATGATTACTTTTAATCTGCTAGACTATATGCCCTCCCCTTCTGGTGAGATCAGGAAAGAACGTCTGTGAACTTAACCAGGTTTCTCATTACTTACTTGCAGACCTTGATGGAGGCCTATTTTCTCTGCTGTAACATGGTCTCCTCTCTCCTTGTTTCTGGTGTGGCCCTCCTAACTCATCTCTCTTGTTCATAATCCTTGCAATTACTGTGTTACATAGGTTTATTTTTGAGTGTCTCAATGTGGGCTGGGTGAGTTTGGTACTAGGAGCCACCTATTAGGGAGTACATACGGCGCTTAATTTTCTGGGTTTGGGATACTTCACTTAATATAATTCTTTCTAATGACATCCATTTCCCAGCAAATTCCAGTAATTCATCATTTTTGATGGCTGAGTAGTACTCCATTGTATAGATGTACCACAGGTTTCCTTATCCACTCGTCAACTGTTGGACATTTAGGTTGATTCCATGACTTTGCTATTGTAAACAGTGCTGCTATGAACATGGTCGAGCTTGTGCTATTGAGGCGAACCTCTGCTGCATGGGGGGTTATTCCCAAAAGTGGGATAGCAGGGTCATACGGCATTTCAATCTTTAATTTCTTTAAGAATCTCCAGACGGCTCGCCAGAGTGGCTGTATGAGCCTGCATTCCCACCAACAATGTAGGAGAGTTCCCCTCTCTCCACATCCTCTCCAGCATTTGACGTTGTTTGTATTGTGGATTTTTGCCATCCTGACCAGGGTCAGATGATATCTCAGGGAAGTTTTGATTTGCATTTCCCTGATGGCGAAGGAAGTGGAGCATTTTTTAAGATAATTGTTAGACATTTTAATTTCATCCCTGGTAAAGTTTCTTTGAAGTTCCAGGGCCCATTTTTTAATTGGGCCAGTGTTTTCCTTGGAGTTTAATTTTCTAAGTTCTTTGTGCACTCTGGACAGTAGAGCTCTGTCAGATATGTGGTTAGTGAAGATTTTCTCCCATTCTGTGGGTTGCCTTTGAGCTCGTGTGACAATCTCTTTATCTGAACAGAAGCTCTTTAATTTCACAAGATCCCAACTGTTGAGAGTTGGTAGCAGTGACTGTGCCATTGGATGTCTGTTTAGGAAGTGTTGGCCTAGCCCAATCAGCTCGAGGGAGTTCCCTATCCTTTCAACTATGGTTTTTAAAGTCTCTGGCCTGATATCAAGGTCCTTGATCCATTTGGAAATAAGTCTTGTACATGGTGACAAGTACGGGTCCAGCTTTAATCTTCTGCATGTGGAGATCCAGTTTTGCCAGCACCATTTGTTGAAGATGCTGTTCTTTTTCCATTGGATTCTTTGGGCCCCTTTGTCAAAGACCAAATGGCTGTAACTTTGTGGGCTTATATCTGGGTCTTCAATCCTTATCCATTGATCTGTGTGTCTATTTTGGAGCCAGTACCAGGCTGTCTTTATAACTATGGATTTGTAGTAGAGACTTAGGTTCGGTATGGTAATACCTCCAGCTGTGTTTTTGTTACTCAGGATTGTTTTTGCTATCCTGGGTCTTTTGTGCCTCCATATGAACTTTGAGATTGTTTGGTCAACTTCTTTGAAGAATTGCTTTGGGATTTTGATTGGTATAGCATTGAATCTGTATATTGCCTTTGGTAGGATGGTCATTTTTACAATGTTGATTCTGCCAATCCAGGAACAAGGGAGGTCTTTCCACCTTCTGGTGTCTTCTGCAATTTCTTTCTTTAGGGTTTTAAAGTTTTCATTGTAAAGGTCTTTTACCTCCTTAGTTAGGTTTATACCAAGGTATTTCATTTTTTTAGGGGTTATAGTAAATGGTATGGTTTCTCTCAAGGCTTTTTCACTTCTTTCATTCTGGGCATATGGGAAGGCCTCTGATTTTTGCACATTTATTTTGTATCCTGCCACCCTGCTGAACTTCTCAATTAGTTCCAGGAGCTTCCTGGTGGAGTTATTGGGATCCCTCAGGTATAAGATCATGTCATCTGCAAATAGGGATAGCTTGACTTCTTCCTTGCCGATTTGAATCCCTCTTATGTCCCTTTCTTGTCTTATGGCTTCAGCTAAGACTTCAAGTACAATATTGAATAGAAGTGGTGAGAGTGGACAGTCTTGTCTAGTTCCTGATCGAAGTGGGAATGATTCCAATTGTTCCCCATTGAGCATAATCCTTGCTGTGGGCTTGTTGTATACAGCTTTTATTATATTGATAAAGGTTCCTTCCATTCCTACTGTCTCTAGCGTTTTGATCATAAAAGGCTGTTGGATCTTGTCAAAAGCTTTTTCTGCATCTATCGAGAGTATCATGTGGTCTTGGACTTTGGACTGGTTTACATGATGAATTACATTTATTGATTTGCGTATGTTGAACCAACCTTGTGTGCCAGGGATGAAGCCTACTTGGTCCCCATGAATGATCTTTTTAATATGTTTTTGAATCCGATTTGCTAAGATTTTGTTGAGAATCTTTGCATCTGTGTTCATCAGGGAGATCAGCCTATAGTTTTCTTTTTTAAGTGAATCTTTATTAGGTTTTGGGATTAAAACGATATTAGCTTCATAGAAGGAATTTGGTAGTGTTCCTTCCTTTGCTATTTGATGGAACAGTTTAAGGAGTATTGGTGTTATTAACTCCTTAAATGTCTGGTAGAACTCTGTGCTGAATCCATCTGGTCCAGGACATTTTTTGGTGGGAAGATTCGAGATTACTTCCTCAATTTCCTTATATGTTATAGGACTATTTAAATAATTCACAACTTCCTGATTCAATTTAGGTAAGTTGTGTTTACTTAGAAATTCATCCATCTCTTTTGTGTTGTCAAACTTCACAGAGTATAAGTTTTTAAAATATGATGTTATAATTCTCTGGATTTCTTGGGTATCAGTAGTGATAACTCCATGTTCATTTCTAATTTTGTTAATTTGGGTTTTCTCTCTCTTGCTTTTGGTTAGTTTAGCTAGGGGTGTATCAATCTTGTTGATTTTTTCAAAGAACCAGCTTTTTGATTGGTTGATTTTTTCTATCGTATTCTTAATCTCGATTTCAGATATTTCTCCCCTTATTTTGCTTATCTCTTTTCTTCTACTGCTTTTGGGATCAGATTGCTCTAGTTTCTCTAAAGCTTTAAGCTGCATTGTTAAGTTGTTTATTTCTGATGTTTCCATTTTTTTGACGTGGGCATTAAGAGCTATGAACTTACCTCTTAGAACAGCTTTCATTGTGTCCCAGAGATTTTGGTAAGTTGTATTTTCGTTATCATTCACTTTCAGGAAATCTTGAATTTCCTTTTTAATTTCTTCCTGAATCCAGTTCTCCTTCAGTATCATAGTGTTAAGTTTCCAGGAGTTAGTGTATTTTCTCTTGTTTGATGTGTTGTGGATGTCCAGCTTTAGGCCGTGGTGGTCTGATAGGGCACAGGTTAGAATTTCAACTTTCTTGTATATGTGTAGATTCATTTTGTGGCCCAATATGTGATCTATTTTGGAGAAAGTTCTGTGTGCTGCTGAGAAAAATGTGTATTCTTTGGTGCGTGGGTGAAAAGTTCGATAGAGATCTGTGAGGTCCATTTCTTTCAGGGTTTGATTAAGTTCCAAAGTGTCTCTGTTAAGCTTTTGACCTGTTGATCTATCCCATGTAGAGAGGGCGGTGTTGAAGTCCCCAAGAATTATCGTTTGGTGGTTGATTTCTTGCTTTAGACGCTGTAGGGTTTTCTTAATGAATGTGGAGGGGCCCGTATTGTGTGCATATCTCTTCAGTATTGTGAAGTCTTCCTGGTGAATTGTACCTGTGACTAAAATGTAGTATCCATCCGTGTCTCTTACAATTTTTTTTGGTTTGAAATCCACTTTGTCTGATAGCATAATGGCTACCCCTGCCTGTTTTCTGCTTCCATTTGCTTGTAGAATTGTTGACCAGCCTTTTATTTTTAGAGCGTGCCTATCTTTTGTGGTGAGATGGGTTTCCTGCAGGCAACAGATTGATGGATTGTGATTTTTAATCCAAGTTTGTAATCTGTGTCTCTTGATCGGTGAATTAAGTCCATTAACATTTAGTGTTATAATGGAGAAAGTAGTGTTAATTCCAGACATTTATTATGTTTAATAGCTTTTATAAGTATATTGCTTCGCTTTTAATGGTGTTATATTTGCCTTCTGTTCTCCTGGATATGCCTGTTTTTTTCTTCACGCTTGAGTATCATTTCTAGCAGTTTTTGAAGGCCTGGTTTAGTGGCCATGTATCCCTTAAAGTTGTCTTTGTGCTGGAAAATTTTTCTTTCTCCCTCGATCATGACTGATAGTTTTGCAGGGTAAATCAGCCTGGGTTGACATTTTTGCTCATTCAATACTTGAAGTATGTCTCTCCAAGCTCTTCTTGCTTTTACTGTTTCGACTGAGAAGTCATTTGTTATTTTAATAGGTTTACCTTTAAAAGTGACTTGTTTTTTCTCCCTTGAAGCTCTCAGCACCAGTTCTTTATCTTGAATGTGGAGTGTTTTAACTATTATTTGCCGTGGTGTGCTTCTATTTTGGTCGTATCTGTTTGGGGTGCGGAATGCCTCTTGTATATGAATGGGCCTCTCTTTTTTTAGATGAGGAAAGTTTTCCTTGATGATCATTTGAAAAATTTCCTCAGGGGTGGTATTTTGAGATTCTTGCTCCGGTATTCCATGAATACGCATGTTAGGCTTCTTCAGGGTGTCCCATATCTCTTGGATATTTCTCTCAAGTATCTTTTTGGCTTTAACAACCTCTTCCATTGAGCTGGTTAGTACTCCCACTTTATCTTCAAGGTCTGAAATTCTGTTTTCTGCTTCATTAGTTCTGTTGATAAGACTCTCTGTGGCGTTCTGGGTTGAAGATAACTTGTCTTTTAGCTCAGTTTTAAACTCTGCTTGAGTTTGTTTTAACTGCTCTATGCCACTTTTTGTTTCTTGCACTGTTTTTCTCAACTCCTCCAGATGTCTGTTGTGTTCCTCTTCAAAGCGATTGATTCGATTATGTAATTCCTCCCGGATTTCCTCTTTCATAGTATTGAACATGGTAATGATCATATTTTGAAAGTCGTTATTCTGGGTCAGGCTTTCTTGGCCTTTTTCCGCGGGTTTGTTCTATGTTGGAGTCTAACATTATGGGATTAATTTCTTCAGTGGGAAATTTGTTTACTTGAGTGTTGCTTCTCATGGATTTGCACTTTGACTTTGGCATTGTCATTTTAACTCTTAAGATCTCTCAATTTCACTAAACTGAATTATTTGGCCTGGGGTACTGGTGGGCGGGGCCCTAACGGGGACTTACCTAGGGCACGGGGTGAGGCCCGGGTGGACCGCGCGCATGTCCCGACTGACCAGAGGAGCGGGGTGGGGTGAAAAGGGAGGATGGGCGAGTCGGCGTGGAGCTATTTAACCCGAGGGCAGCTGGGGCGGGGCCCGGGCGCAGGGGGAGGTCCTCCTCGTCCCTCGGCCTCCGCGCAGCTCCGGCTGGATGGCGGGAGTCGGAGCCGGGTCCCTGTGGGCTGACCTGGGGTCCTAGGGCGTGGGGTGAAGCCCGGCTGGATCGCGCGTGCGCGTCCCGACCGGCGGAGCGGGGTGGGGCGAAATGGTGATCTGGAATTTCTGCAGTGGTAGAAAAGAAAAGAATGTACAGTAGTCAGAAAATAGTTGAAACATTTAATGAAGTAAGACAAATTTTATTTTGAGAAGATAGCATACCTAAAATTAGAGAAATAAGTAAAATATTATGAAGATGCTTGTTCATTTATGAACTTGCTTGTTCATTTTTCTAGGTGTTAGAGAAGCAAAAATTGATGATACTGTCTTAATATTCTTGGAATTGTTTTTTTAATAAAATGAGCCATACGAACAATTTGATATCTACGATACTATTAGTCACTTTAAAAACTGAGACTAAAGTGATGATATTTATATTATCTGAGTTCATCATTCTTATGGATGGCTCTTAGACTTTCTTCAGAAAGGCGTAATTGAATGGGACACACCATACTATGCCTTAGACATACTTTGGGCTAAGCCTTAGAGCTAGAAGGTTTCCCAGACTTCTGATTTATGGGGTTACATACAGTGTCTCTGTTCACTTACATGATGATATATTGGAAAGATCATTTTTAAGGGACAGGATTTTTAAAAAGCGTAGATTTGAATATGATGGGTGTGATATGCCTATAGACATATGCAAGGGTTTGTCTAGCAAGTAATTAGCTAAACTCCTTTGAAGTTCTTTAATGATATTTGGGTCAAAGATACAGATTTGGAATACAATTGATTGCTAAAACTTTGGTAATAAGACTAAGGAGATCGGAATTAGTGAACAGAAAGGAAGACCAAGAAGAGTTTATTTAATGTAACTAATTATTTAAGAAATGGAAAGTAAAATTTTCACTTTATAGGAGTATTTTGTCTAATTTTCTCACAAATGAGAATCTTTTCGCGTACAAGGATTATCTAGGTTAATTCTTACAACAAACATAAAACAAAGCCAAAGTTACTAAGAGAAAGACACATTACTATATCCCTTAGAGGAAAAAAAAAAACACATCATGTTTCATCAAAATTTCTCATTTTTATTGGTTTGTACAAAAGTAGTCATTAAGTAACATGTACTTTTAATTCCCAGACAGCCTGTTAGACTGTTGCTACAGATATGCAGCAAATTCACTGTGAAACATCATCATTGCCACATTTGTAAAATAAGGATTGAATTGAGGGCTGAGGTTCCAAGGATGGGCAGATGAATGTCCACAGATTTCAGAAGTGAAGCTCACAAACAGTTCCCTAGGCAAAAAAAAAAAAAAAAAAAAAAAAAAAAAAATCCACCATGAAGAAAGAGAGCTTCAAGCAAGACCCTGGAAGTGTGTCTTACCCTCTGGCAACTCTTGAACTTTCTTAATTCTTCTACACTCTCAGTTCTGGTCACTGGGGAAGAATGAAATTTTCTCCCCTCATTTCTTCTCCAATTAGGGAGCAAAAACCACTTACATACAGACACACAAAAAAAGTCAAAAAAAAATATATATAGAAAAAAGCTTAAAGCATTCTTCCTTACCTGCCAGTCCTTGGGACCAGCCTTTGAGAAACATCAGTACTATGAAAATATAGCAAATGTTTAAGCAATGGTGAATTAGTGAGAGAAGAGGAGATAGGAGACTTTAATAATATTCTAAGAAAGAAGAAATTAGCATATATATAGATTCTATTTGTCTTTGAGGGATTACATTCATTCATGTCTTGAATAAATAATGTTGTTTTTTCCTGTGTTTGATAGATGTAATCTCCTCTTCTCTTTTTCTTTGAGTTACTGGGATTCATTAGAGATTGAAGTGGCTTTTTTTCCTTAAGGATTTAATTGAGTGGCAGAGAACTTGCCTAGCACGCGGAAAGTGTTGGTTCAATTACAAAGTCCAAAACAAAATTCTTTCTGTGTTTGATAAATGTAATCTCCTCTTTTTTTTTTTCTTTGATTTTACCGGGATTGGTCAGTTGTTTTGTTTTGGACCTTCCCATCTTCTTTGCCTTCCTACCTTCTTACTTCCCTTCTTTCCTTTTAATTTGTCTCTCTTTGTCACTTGCTTCATTTTGTATATTGTCTTCTGCCCTCCCCCTTCCCACCATCCCTACATCTCTTGCTTGGATGTAAATTGTGTCCAGGTATAGTCTGATCATATTTGAGTGAAAAATTTCAGAGTATTTGCAAGAAAAAGGCAAAAATATCAAAGACAGAAAAAGTCAAATGAACATAGCAAATAAAAAATGGGAAAACTGTACTTCTGAAGATCCAGTGTTGATTCAATCAGCGCATGTCTTTTATCACCCACTTGTCCTACAGAGAAGGCGCACACAGAGAGAGTGCACATCAACTAGGCTAGAGAGTCCAGTGACTTGTCCATTCCCTCTCATCAAAACTACACAAATTCCATTTAAAAAAAACTCCTAATATTAATTTTAATTTGTCATCTCCTCTCTCTTGGTGAATAGCTACAATATTTATCTTTAATAACATGACTAACTGGACTGGGGAGATGGCTTGGTGATTAAAGTCACGCAGGCAAAAGAATCAGCATACCCAGACCATATAAAATGCCACTCAAGTGTGACTGTTAGGTTTTGAATGTGAGTTGTCTCCCATAGAAACATGTGCTTGAACTCTTAGCTGATGTTAATGTTTGGGAGGATGATGGTAATTTTAAGAGGCGGAGCCTTGTTGGAGGAAGGCATATCACTGTGGATGGGGCGTGAGATTGGGCATCCCTGCCCTGCTTCTATAGCATTCAGCTGTCACAGTTTGCTGCTTATCCTCTTGACCTCCATAATGATGGGCATGACTTGGGCCACTTCCAGCTTCTGCCATCCACCAAGCCTTTTCTCCCATAATGGGCCAGTGTTGCTCCTCTGGAGCCACAAGCCAACTAAATCTCCCTTTCCCCCCTTAACTTGCCTGAGTGTTATCTCACAACAACAGGGAAGAGTAGCCACAACAGGCGCCCTACTTGTTACTCATTTTAAAAGGCAGAGCCTAGGAATCCCCAGAGTAAATTTGCTGGCCAAAATATCCCTGTGAGTAAAATCTGGGTTTAGAGACTTAAAATAATAAGGTGAGAGAGAGATGGAGGATGATCCGTGATATCAGTCTATCTGCCACATGCAAGCTTACGCACTTGTATACATACTTATGCTTCTAACTGCATGTAAGCATGCATATACACATGCATTTGCTTCATGCATACATACACGTAAAAATAACATAACTATGTAGAAAATTGCTTTCACCAAAAGTCTAACACTGAATTCCATGAAAGCCCATCAATTGCTCATTATATTATTGGGCACGAGCTAACATTCATGGCTATGCTTAGTTTCTAAGAATTGAGAATACTAACTCTCTTATTCTTTTAAAGTTTATTTAATATTTTCCCATCCTGCAAGTTTCAGTAGAAAGGAGCAATGTACGTGTATATTTTACACGATACCTTGAATGACCATCTAAATCATCTTAAATACACACACATTCATATCAAAGCATTGATTTATCACTGACCAAGCAAATTTTTAAGAGGTGCCATTATTTAATAACTGGTGTAGAGATCAATCAAAAGGAAACTTAAGAGTGCTTAAGGAAGTTTTCCATCTAGTTTCCTCAATCAGATATCTAAATTATTAATGGTGGCTGGTATAGAAATGTTCTCTTCAGGGGCTGGAGAGGTGGCTCAGGGGTTAAGCCTCTGCCTTGCAGGCAGAAGGTCCTGAGTTCGGATCCTAGACCGTATAGACGTATACGCGTATAGACGCTGGGCAGAAACCAGGGCGGCCTGCGTTTCTGGTCCTGGTAGGGCGGAGCCTGTGAATCCCGGGGCAGAGTAAACAAGGAGGAGGTGGAGGCGTCCATGGTGATTCCCAAATTCGCCTGTGGTTCTACACACAGACACATACACATGCACACACGCATATACACACAATTGAATAAATAATAAGTAGTAAAAAAAATTTTTTTTAATCTTTTTTTAATTTTTTTTATTTATTCAATTGTGCGTGTGTGCGTATGTATGTGTGTGCGCACGCGTGTGTCTGTGTGTGTGTAGAACCACGGACGAATTCGGGAACCACCATGGATGCCTCCACCTCCTCCTGGCCCGGGATTCACAGGCTCTGCCCTACCAGGGCCAGAAACGCAGGCCGCCCCCGCTTCCGCCCGGCGTCTATACGTGGGATCTGGGATCCGAACTCAGGACCTTCTGCCAGCAAGGCAGAGGCTTAACCCCTGAGCCACCTCTCCAGCCCAAGTAGTAAAAAATTTAAAGAAAGAAATGTTCTCTTCATAGAATCCTTAATTTCATCAGTGATTCATGACCCTGACTTGCTTCACCTCGCTGTCCTGTGGGGGAGTACAGAAGTCTGACATGTGATTACCCGATCAATTTGCACTATGGGACCAAGTGTGCATAAAATAAAGTAATTATCTTCTTCGTGAATAGCTTCTTAGCCTTTCCTTCATATATTCTTTTGAATTGCATGAAAAAGTTTTAAATTTGTCATTTCAACTCAGTGCATTCTCTATGTGGACATATGTTTACCTGCTACCTGTATTTAAATGCTCACACTTATTATTGGAGCTTAACTGGTGGTGGTAATTAAAAGATGGGTTCGGTGCTGGGAATTTGGCAGGAGCTGGGCTAGGAATCTTCCATGTGCATTGTCATGCTACAGTTTAAACACAGACGCCGAGTGGAAGGGCTTCACCTGAGAAAGTTAACAATCCGAAAGATTAAACTTTGGGTCTAGCTGGCTATAAATTCCATGGTCTTAACCACTGTCCTGTTTCATGTCTGGTTTGTTACACTGCTTGAGTCCTGGAGGCTCATTAATGCAAGGACCATATGGTCAGACCGCCTGCTGCCTGCTCAGCTTCAGCAAGCCTTATGTTTATTACACGGAACAGCTTGTGAAGCGCTTCCTTGATTTTGAAGCAGCATGAGGCTCTTGGTGGAACATGAAGACCAAACACTCAGAAATACATTTCACACATTTCAGCATGACAGCAGTCATATGATATACTAGTGTTTATCACTTTATCACAACAATTCAGACAACCTATCAATGCATATCATTACAAATTTGTATAGTATTCCAGTATGTTAACAAAACACAATCACTCAACTATATCTTGGATATTTAGATTTTTCCATGTGATGTAACATAGAGAAATATCTTTGAGCAAAATTTTTTCTATACCTGGATTTAACTCTTTAATTTTTAGATATGTACTTATTTGTAAAAATATTGGAAGTACATTTATATTCATGACTTGAGTAGCTAGAGATGAATCATGAATGAGTCACGTTCTGCTGTCTATTACCTATATGAATTTGGGCGAAATAGCTTACATCTCTGAATTGTTTCTTTATCTTGATGTTCAGCCAAATAACAACCAATACTGTCAGGTTCCCATCAGAACTCAATGGAAAGATAAAGAGATCCTCTTACCATGTTATGAAAATGCACTTTAAAAGGATTAGTTCAGTTAACCTTCCAATCTTAAATATATGACTTTCTTAATATCCCAATGCTTGTATAATTATTTGTGTGTGAATGCAATCCCTAAATTTTACTTAATAATTTGATAATTTCAAATTATGTCTTTAAGTTTGTATAAATCTGATTCCTAATAAAGTTGAAAATAATTCCTCATTATTGTTGGCTCCTTGTATGACTTCTTTTCTGAATAGCTTGGTTATATCATTTCCTCATTTTACTCTACCTAGAGTGCCTATCCCAGGACCTGGCAGATGGGAAGTGTTGAATGAATTCTGGAAGGAAGAAAGGAAGGAAGGAAGGAAGGAAGGAAGGAAGGAAGGAAGGAAGGAAAGAAGGAAGGAAGGAGGAGGGAGGGAGGGAGGGAGGGAGGGAGGGAGGGAGGGAGGGAGGGAGATGGTTGAGAGCATAAAGATCCCTGCACAAAAACCTGATTTTGAACTCCTGAACCCACACAATTAAAGAACAAATTTATAGAAGTTGTCCTCTGATCTTTGTAACATATGGACTACATTCTGTATATACTTGCATGGTGTCTCTATTTCTTTTTTTCTCTCTTAACTGACTGGCTTTAACATAAAATATTAAAAATAACAATTTGAAAAATCAGTTCATGCTGAAAATTCTGGTATTATAATTCAATGGCATTCAAACATTTGCTTCTACAAAAAAAGAATTTTTAAAAGTTCTGATCTCCAGATCATTATTTTAAATTAGTATTTGAAATATTTAATGTAAATTATGAAGGTTGATTTTTTCTTAAGGACAAAAATTCCTCCTCACTCTCAGAAAATTTTAAACATTTTTAGAGAGGTTGCAAGTTCACCACCAAAAGCTCCCCAGGTTTCAATTCCCTGCTTATACAACCCTGACTCTTTTCCTTTCCTTCCTTTCTAATACTTCCTGTATTAGTTTTCTTTTGTTGGGTATTTGTGACAAGGGTATTTTCAAGAACAGGAAAATTACCCCAACTAATTTTCATTTTTATTTTTCTGAATTGCTCAACAACAAACACTACACACTGTTTCCCCACGATCATCAAGTGTCTGATGGACTGACTATTGTGTGCAGGGTCTAGAGGTGCCTACAGCTTCCCTGTGTTCATGGTTACCACAGCCATGCCATATCCAGAAGACATCATTTCATAACACTCTTCCCCACTCTCCAGTTCCTACATTCTTTCCACCTCCTCTTCTGCAATGTTCCACAGATCTTGAAGGAGTGTTACACATGTCCCATTTGGAGCTGAGGGAGCAAATGAATTGAAGGAGTTCAAAGAGACTTCTAAGATGCTTATTAATATGTCTCTTTAAGATTCAATGGTTACTATTACAGATGGTTAAGTTGTGGTAATTAATTGAGCTGTACATTTATATTTCATATATTTTCATTTAAATTATGCATTCTTTTCATGATACACGTTTTTGAGATAAAAATTGAAATAAAATAAATAGCAAAATCTTAAAACAATGAAAATTCAGGGAACAGGTATACTCTACACTCATGATTCATATTATTAAAATATTATGTGTATAAATGGTGTGTATACATAAGATAAAATAATATTCACAAAAATGATTGAAACACTGATATATTCAATACCATCAATGAATACAAAGCAAATTAAGTGAAATGACCTAGAAAGAAAATGTGAATTCAATCATTTGAGATTGAAAAGCAACAGAATTCTGTAGTGAGAAATCAGTGGTTGCACAATGCAGAGAGTGAGGAGCAGAAATCCACTGAAAAGAAACAAGGGAAGTTTTCCAGGATGAATAGGATAACAGACATATTGTTTATATTGATTTGCAATAATTCATTACATTCTACACCCATTCTACACCCTTAATAAAGTCAACTACAAGCCAGAAGTATTTCATATTTATTACTACATTTCCAACTCTATATCTCTGCTTTCTAGGTTATCATCTTTATACACTTGCAAATGCCTTTTCCTGCTGTGAGAAAGGCCATGGTGTTTTTGCTTAGGATATTGTGATGCATTTTGTCAATTCTTCTGTGATGATTAGTCTAAACTGTCAACTTGACAATTGGGAGGATGGTTTCTGTGAATATCTGTGGGAGACCTGCCCACTCACTATATACGGTACTAGTCCCTGGGATTGAGGTCAGTTGTAAATAAAAGGAGAAAGGGAGCTAAGCAAACGGAAGCAAGTGCTTACCCATTGCTTCTTCCTGTTAGCTACGGATGTGCTGTTGTCTCAGCATCTGCTGCTGGTGCTTCTTTGTCATCATGGCCTGTAATCTGGAATTGTCAGCTTGAATAAACTACTTCCTATATTAGTTTTCTTTTGTTGGGTATTTGTGACAAATATGATGACTAAGACAATTTAGTACCATAGTGGGGCCATTACTGTGATAAACCTATGTAGCTTTTAGAGTTTTTCAATCATTTCATCAGAGACATGCAAAATTTGGTCTGGAAAAAACATCAAGTGCTGGGAACAGAGCTTAATGCAATGTTCTGGTGGGAGACTGGAAGAAAATGTCATTGACAGAAACTGGGCAGTGGAGGCTGGATTTAGAAACGTTTCTGCTTTCCAGGGTAGAGGATGCACAGCAAGGATTATATAGAGAACTGAGGGTGACAGTATATTATTTTGGTTAGGATTCTGACTTTATTCACATCCTGAGATCCTGAGTGAAGCTGGATTTAGAGATAAGGGACTGATTTGTTTGTCAGAGGAAAGCTATGTGAGCAAGTTTGGATATTTTTTTCCCACTCATACAAGCTTGATAGGTACCCTGGTCGCCTCCCTCCCTTTCTCCCAGTGCTCCCCCTTACCCCCCAATCCCTGGAGCATCCTTTAGGATGAATGTCAAACTTCTCTCTGCATCCTCCACTCTAATAAGGTGTAAGGACTCAGTAGCATTGCCTAGAACCCTTTCTTGTGCTCCCCGTTAGTATGGGAACACTATTGTGACTGTTAATTCCTTGCCTCTAAGGATCCTAGTGCCTGTGATCCATGCTAGATTTTGGGGGTTCACTGATATGTCAGTCATTGCACAGGTCATGCAAAGTCCTATTATTGTTACTTCGGTCCTAACTTGAGTGGAGTATCTTGCTTATCGTTGCTTCTCCCTATCTTTAGGCTCTTACAATCTTACCACCCTCTCTTCTGCAAATTTCCCTGAGCTTTAGGATGGGAAGAGATTTGGCTGGTCTGGTTCCAGGTGATTAATGTAGGGTCGCTGATGTTCTGAATTATGGTTTGTTGTTATTTTCAGTTTTGCTGTTCCTGCACTGCCCTTGGCTCCACCCTGATTGATATGGATGTCACCTCCTAGGCAGAGATAAAAGGCTGTTAAAATGGAGTCTTACTATAAGAGTAGATTCAAAGGTAGATGGAATAAGAGTAGGAGACTGCGGTGAGAGGGGGTTAGTCTCCCATTTGTAGGATGGTTGCCATCTATCTGCCAGTCTCTATACCCTCCCTGACTGGTGAGATCAAAGCCCCCCAGTTGCAAGTGACCAAGAGGGAAAATAAGTGAGCTTAACCAGATGTCTCACTACTTACTTGCAGTACTTGATGGTGATTTATTTTCTCTGCTGTAATATAATCCCCACTCTCCTTATTTCTGGGGGGGCCTCCTTGCCCTTCCTTCTTGTTTATAGTTTTTGAAATTACTGTAGGTGTTACAGAGATTTATGTTTGAATATGTCATTAAGTGGGTTTGGTACTAGGATCCACCTATTAGGGAGTACATATAGCGCTTAATTTTCTGTGTGTAGGATACTTCACTCAATATAATTTTTTCTAATTCCATCCATATCCCGGCAAATTTCATTAATTTATCTTTTTTGATGGCTGAATAGTATTCCATTGTGCAAATGTACCACATTTTCCTTATCCAGTTGTCAACTGTTGAGCATTTAGGTTGATTCCATGATTTTGCTATTGTAAAGAGTGCTGCTATTAACATGGTCGTGCTTGTGCCATTGAGGTGATTTTTTCCTTTATGGGGGATTATTCCCAGAAGTGGAATAGCAGGGTCATATGGCACTCCAATACTAATGTTTTTAAAAATCAGCAGACCGATCACTAGAATGGTTGTATAAGCTTGCATTTCCACCAGCAATGCAGGAGAGTTCCCTTCTCTCTACATCCTCTCCAGCATTTGGTATTTTTTATATTGTGGATTTTTGCCATCCTGACCGGGTTGAGATAATATCTCAGGTAGGTATTGATTTGCATTTCCCTGATGGCTAAGGATGAGGAGCATTTTTAAGATATTTGTTAGACATTCCAATTTTGTCCCTGGTAAAGTCGCTTTTGAGAGCCCAGGCCCATTTTTTAATTGGGCCATTTGTTTCCTTGGTGTTTTGTTTTCTAAGTTCTTTGTGCACTCTGGATAATAGAGCTCTATCAGATATGTGGTTAGTGAAGATTTTCTCCCATTTTGTGGGTTGCCTTTGTGCTCGAGTTACAATCTCTTTATCTGAACACAAGCTCTTTAATTTCATAAGATCCCATCTGTTGAGTGTTTGTTGTAGTGACTATGCTATTGGATTTCCATTTAGGAACTGTTGGCCTAGTCCAATCAACTTGAGGGAGTTCCCTACCCTTTCAACTAGGGTTTTTATAGTCTCTGGCCTAATATTGAGGTCCTTGATCCATTTGGAATTAATTTTTGTACAAGGTGACAAGTATGCGTCCAGTTTTAATCTTCTGCATGTGGACATCCAGTTTTGCCAGCACCATTTGTTGAAGATGCTGCTCTTTTTCCATTGGATTTTTGGGCCCCTTTGTCAAAGATCAAATGGCTGTAATTGTGTGGTCTTATATCTGGGTCTTCCACCCTTATCCATTGATCTATGTGTCTATTTTGGAGCCAGTACAAAGCTGTTTTTATTACTATGGAATTATAGTATAAATTAAGGTTTAGTATGGTGATACCTCCAGCAGTGTTTTTGTTACTCAGGATTGTTTTGCTATTGTTTTGTTACTCAGGATTTGTTTTGTGCTTCCATATGAATTTTGAGATTGTTTGGTCAATTTCTTTGAAGAATTGCTTTGGGATTTTGATTGGTATAGAATTGAATCTGTATATTGCTTTTGGTAGGGTGGTCATTTTTATGATATTGATTCTGCCAATCTAGGAACATGGGAGGTCTTTCCACCTTCTGGTGTCTTCTGTCATTTCTTTCTTTAGGGTTTTAAAGTTTTCATTGTAAAGGTCTCTTACTTCCCTGGTTAGGTTTATACCGAGATATTTCATTTTTTTAGGGGCTATAGTAAATGGGATTGTTTCTCTTTGGTCTTTTTCACTTTTTTCATCTTTGGCGTATAGGAAGGCCACTGATTTTTTGTATGTTTATTTTGTATCCTGCCACCCTGCTGAACTTCTTTATTAGTTCCAGGAGTTTCTTGGTGGAGTTTTTGGGATCACTCAGGTATAGTATCATGTCATCTGCAAATAGAGATAACATGACTTCTTTCTTGCCGATTTGAAGCCCTTTTATCTCCCTTTCTTGTCTTATGACTCCAATTAACACTTCAAGTACAATATTGTATAGAAGTGGTGAGAGTGGACAGCCTTGTTTAGTTCTTGATCGAAGCGGGAATGCTTCAAGTTTTTCCCCATTGAGTATAATCCTTGCTGTGGGCTTGTTGTAGACAGCTTTTATTATATTGATAAGGGTTCCTTCCATTCCAACTGTCTCTAGGGTTTTGATCATAAAAGATTGTTGGATCTTGTCAAAAGATTTTTCTGGATCTATTTAGAGTATTATGTGGTCTTGGACTTTAGACTGGTTTATATGGTGAATTACATTTATTGATTCGTGTATGTTGAACCAGCCTTGTGTGCCTGGGATAAAGCCTGCTTGATCACAGTGAATGATCTTTTTGATATGTTTTTGAATCGGATTTGCTAAGATTTTATTGAGAATCTTCGCATCTGTGTTCATCGAAGAGATTGACCTATAGTTTTCTTTTTTAAGTGTATCTTTATTAGGTTTTGGGATTAAGATGATATTAACTTCATAGAAAGAATTTAGTAGTGTTCCTTTCTTCACAATTTGATGGAACAGTTTAAGGAGTATCGGTGTTATTTGTTCCATAAATGTCTGGTATAACTCTGTGTTGAATTCATCTGATCCAGGATATTTTTTGGTGGGAAGATTGGAGATTATTTCATAGATTTCCTCATATGTTATAGGACTATTTAATTAATGCAAAATTTCCTGATTCAATTTTGGTAAGTTATACTTATTTAGGAATTCATCCATTTCTTTTGTGTTATCAAATTTCATGGAGTATAAGCTTTTGAAATATGACCTTATAATTCTCTGAATTGGGTATCAGTAGTGATAACTCCATTTTCATTTCTAATTTTGTTAATTTGGGTTTTCTCTCTCTTGTTTTTGGTTAATTTAGCTAGGAGTGTATCAATCTTACTGATTTTTTCAAAGAACCAGCTTTTTGACTGGTTGATTCTCTGTATTGTTTTCCTTATCTCAATTTCGGATATTTCTCCCCTGATTCTGCTAATCTCTCTTCTACTGTTTTTGGGATCAGAATGCTCCAGTATCTCTGAAGCTTTAAACTGCATTGTTAAGTTATTTATTTGTGATTTTTCTGGTTTTTTGTTGTTGTTGTTGTTGTTGTAGGCATTAAGAGCTATAAACTTACCTCTTAGGACAGCTTTCATTGTGTCCCAAAGACTTTGATAAGTTGTATTTTCATTATCGTTCACTTCCAGGAAATTTTGAATTTCCTTTATGATTTCTTCCTGAACCCAATTCTCATTCAGCATCATATGCTATTATTATACTAATGACACCTGTTGTTATGGTGATTTTCATTGTAACTTGCAGATCTCACAGATTGATGAGACCTTTGATGATTTTTCTCCTCTAGTAGTTTCTGCAGTAGTATTTAATACTGTGTAAGCTATCCAGCAAGGAGGAAGCTCCCAAATGAGTTCACCAGTTGGTGTTTTTTCACCATTTCCTATGATCATGTGTGTTACATTTCAGCAATAAGGTTTTACTGTTAGGTTTTTGGAGGGCAACTAAGAGCAATGGCAAATACGTCCACCAACAGAAGAATTGGTAATGACAACGTGGTACATATACACAATGGAAAACTGTTCAGCCATCAGGAAGAATGAAATTATGGAATTTGTTGGTAGATGGATGGAACTTAGAAATATAATATTGAACGAGGAATCTCAGACAGAGAAAGACAAAGGTGCACGTTCTCTCTTATATGCAAATGCTAAACATTGATCTCTTGACTGAAGTATTTGGCTTGGAATTACTGTAAGAGTCAGAAAATTCAAAAGGTATCAGTAAGTGGGAAGATGGGAAAAGACAGTTAGGCTGAAACTTTTGGAAGGGAAGATATAGGATACCATGGCAGGTAGGGTGAGGGAGGGAATAATGGGAAAAAAATACCTAGGAGAGGCATGAAGGATGGGATATAGGAGGGAATGAGGAACTTAAAAAGCCCTAAGATTGTGGGATGGAAGCAGATAAGAACCTCCTATGTTATTAATATGTCAAAAACATTTCTTTTAAAAAAAGGAATAAAAGCGGACAGCCCCCATGCAGAGAAGCACAGAGAGAAAAACAGGGAAAAGTGCCCTTAGTTGGTCTACTTAGAACCCAATAACAATTAAAACTATACTAGAAGTAACAGGAACATGACTCTGGATTTTTAAGTGTTAAACTGTTGTGAGAACTTTTAAAGTCAGACTATGAGAACTTCTAAAACCAGATTAGATGCATTTTATATTAAGAGGGACATAAGACCTTCAGACGAGTGATGGATGATTGTGGCTAATGGGTAATATGTTTTGGTGTCAGATTGACAAAGGGAGAAGATTTGATGCTTAGTGTTAACTGTCAGCCTGGTACCTAGAGGGCAGGCCCACCTGAGAGGATTCTATGAGTTAAGATTTGCCTCTATACATGTCTGTGAGAAGTTGCTTTGACTACATAGTTGACCTAGCCCACTGAGAGAGAGACCATTTTGTGGGGTTGTTAGGCCCAAGGCTTGCTCTCTGGATGATACATTAGCAACTGAAAGGGCTGTTGAGTGTGACTCCTCCCTTGGGGGGTTGAGTTTGCCTCTTGTCTGCAAGATAATGGCAGGCCTAACTCCCCCCTTTGGGAGTAGAGAACTTCCAGGTTGTTTGGGTCACTTTTCTTTCTCTTAGAAACTGGCTGGGCTGTTCTTCCCCCAACAGTTCTTTCTTGCTTATCTGAGATATGCTTATGCATGGACCAAGTTACTGTTTGAGGCATACATTGTCCATTCCCTTCTAGCAACAAGGCGCCATGCCTGTTTAGCATACCTGGCGACATGTCTGGTCCCACAACAAATAGACGTAACTGAAATGTATGCGCTTTATGTAATCCTGTAAAGAATTTGATCCTGCTCCTTTATTATAAAACCTGTGTATGTTACAATAAAGTCGGCTTGGATGATAAGAAGATATCCAAGGCCCCCTCTGACCCAAAGCCTGAAACTTTTAATTCCTACCACTCCCACTTCAGTTTCTTGCGTTTTTAGGTCCAGGTTCATGCTGGTTTATGGACCCGGACACCATTTCCTTAGACAGGCCTGAAACTGGATGAATATGGAATATGAGTGTTAAGCAAGAATGCAAGTATGCATTGGTTCTCCATCTCTGCTCTTGTAGAGATGGTCTAACCAGTTACTTCGTGCTGACTTTGTGACTGACCTGCCATGATGGATTATAACATGGACTTGTGAGTTGAATAAAACCCCTTCCTCCTCTAAGATTTTTGAATGAGGTATTTTGTTCCATCCATGGGTAACAGAGACCAAAAAGAGCATCAGATTTCAAAATCGTGCTTCCCTGATGCCCTGCCCCTGGGGTGCTTTAGAGTTTATAGTCACATTCTTCCATCCCTACTTCCATTTTCACTCAAACAAGTGGACAATTGTTGATGAATTCTGAGAAGAGGAAAAAAGATTGTAAATCATAGGAAAATCTAAATTATTCTAACTTAAAATTTTATCCTCTTCTCCACATTATCCGTTTCCACAAAATTTCTTTTTTTTTTTTTCTATTTTATTTTGTTTTTGTGTTTCATATAGACTCCACATATGGACTTTCTATAGCTGATAGGGGAAGCCAGCTACATATTGTGTTGGTTTTCCTTTCAATGTGACTATCTTTTGGGTTGGGTGACTTGTACAGTGAATTCTCCCATCTGTGGGTAGCAGGGATAGAATGAATGCATCTCAGTGTGAAAGACCAAGAGATAGCATTCAGACATTTTTAATTGTTCATGATTTTAAATTAAAGTCTGCTTTGTTAGGGATTTCAGGATTCAGAATTTCTTATCTCCAGTCTCTCTACAGGATAAGCTTCCAAGATCCTACCTACAGAGAGTTGTTGCTAGCTTGAGGGAGGGTGAGTGGTGAGAAGCACTAGCTGCCCTGGTGGACATCCGTCTTCTCCACATCATTCCATCTTTGAGGTTTCCCAACCTCATTGGCGTGGCATTGGTTTTGCTTTCCACATTCTAGTCAACTGGTAGCTTTTTCTCTGATATTGTTTACCATTCCGTCTTGTATGTACAGCTCCATATGTACATACAAGCTTACATAGATGTAAGTTGCTTGCTTACATCTCTCCCACTTGTTTCTTCTTGTGGCTTATCCCTTTTTCTCTTTCACCATTTGAGTTGCATCTGTGGAAGGAGAAGAGACAAATGTATATGACAAATCATCCTTGTTTTTAAGGCACATATGGTCACTTAAAATTTCATATTCCTGCCAATTTTCACTCTTTAAGTTCTTTCTAAAATGATATTGAATTGAATTGAAACTTTTCTGCATGCAAACTCCCAAACATATTGGTGAAAATGCCCTGAGTATTAATAGTAGCTTGCTGACTTATTTTTTTTTCAGGAGATACTTAAGCATTGGGGGTAGTCCTTGCTTTTAAATGAGTATTTAAGGCCTCTTTATAATTTTCTCAGCAATACTATGGCAATGTCTGGACTGTTTGGATATCTATAATGTCTGTCAATGAAAGATCTAATCTATCAGTTCTTGAGAGATACACTGTTAGATATCTGATGAATGGTCAACACAATAGCCGTTGAATGCAAGGAAAAATGTCAAGAATTCTGATCATGTTAGTCATAAATGTCATTTTATTCTATTATTGGTGTGAGAACTAGAAATAGTATTCTATAGGACAAGAAATTTTATTCTACAAGGAACTTGAGTTAAATATTTTCATTATAAATAGACTAATCAGTTAAATTTCCAAACTGTTTTATTTTTGAGGAGTAGTGTCTATACATATACTTCATGCTGGGCATTAAGGCTCATATGGTATATTTTCCAAATTGATTATAGAGCATAGTTAGAGTATGGGAACAGGAATCATAAGAATAAATACACATTGCTCAGTGAAAACCTGGTCAATACCTTGGCTGATCATGTTGCTGACTGTACATAGCCCAGAGTCTACTCCAAAAAAAAAAAAAAAAAAAAAAACTGATTGAGAAAGAACCTCCTATAAGAGTCCTATTGAAGAAAATGCCCTTCCTGGCTTCCCGCCTCCTTCTGAGGTCGGGAGTGAATCCAGAGGGTTTCCAGTTGAAATAAGTCCTGTGCACCTCTGAGTCTACCCGGAAAATGCACCTCAGGGTTCTCAAAAGTTTCAAACCCTGGATTCCCTGGAGCCCGTGCATCCCCCTGTCTTAGGAGCCCTTCTGAGAACTCATTAAAGAGAGACAGCTGGAAAGCTGCCCCTGAAATCTTTGTAAAGATGAAAAAAAAAACTTTTTAATTGATCTCCAAGGAATAGAAAGTGTAACAGGATTTAAAAACGAAGTGACTGGGAAAAACTCCTTTTGGGGTTCATTAAAACTTTGTTACTATTCATTATAGCAGCAGGACTCTCCACAGGCAAGTAACTTTGTTCAGGAGACCATGGGGCCTTTGTCTTTAGGGAACACTCCAGGTTACTCAGCTGGAGGGCACCAGAGCTGATCTGAATGGTAGGGACTCAGCTTCAGGGCACCAGAGCTGATCTGAATGGTAGGGACGGGACGCTGGTCCCAGGAGACTGGGGATTCCAGCCTCTTATCAATGAAAGAAGCTCTTTTCCAGTCCACACACTTACATGAAGGATAAGAAAGCTAATGAATTTCCATGGATATCAAGTATTGATCTAAGACTTTGATATCTATTTTTAACTACATGCCATGTTGTTTGGATGGAAAGAACTATGAATAGACACAGAGAGTGTTCTTGTGTTTTTTCTCTGGATATTCAATAGAATAAAGAAGACTTTGATATCAGTTTTATATTCTAGAAATGTTTTTCTTATAACCTTGCTTGAGTTATTAAACTTGATTTTTCTTTGTGAATAGACAGTAATAGATATTAACCTTTATATGTTATTTTGCGTTAGTAAGTGCAAATGAAGGGTATAAGCTGACATGACTTCAAATTAACACTGTTCTAGTTTTAGTAGTTCATTCTCCTCAGACATGTCTGTCCTAGTTTTTGTTAACGACAGGTCTAATTCCACCATCCCCTCAACATATGCTCCATCTAGGCATCTTAGCAGATGCACTCTTATAATAGAATATTTCTGAACAGGCAGATACTAAATTGATGTAGAATTGCCAAGCCCTATCAGCTTCTCTATGTATCTTTGTCAGGGCTCATGGTATGGGTAATATCTGGGACCATTATATTTTAGAGTTTGTATAGGTCCTCCAAGAAACAAGACCAGGAAGAAATTTAGTGTGGAAACATGGTAAGGAAAAATGAGACATCAAGGGAAATCCAGAAGAGTCATTATATGCAGCTCTGATTTTTCTAAAGAGACGTTAAGGTATAAGCATCACAGAGAGTCACAGCAGAAAAAAGATGGCACAAATAACTGTCACTCACAGAAAGTTTAATAAATAGACTATGGAAAAAAAAGAGTACACATGTGATAATAAGATATACATACATCACCTTGACAATTGCAGGCTAAGCTCTGGCTACATCTGAATTAATGGGTAAGCCCTGAGCAAACTCGCAAGATATTGTCTAATTATGGAAAAGTCCTAAACTGCAGTGGGTGGGACAATTCCCTAAGCAGGCAGATAAAATGGAGAGAGCTGGTTCAGAAAGTTGACATTCTTCAGCAAGCATATGTGGACAGGCATGTGCTACTGGAAAGTAAGGCTTTTCCTTACCGCAGTGATTCCTGTGGATGTGGTATGTCCAATTCCCTTAGCACCTGGTGTTGGTACAGCCTCTCCTGCAAAGTTGGACTAGCAATGGTTACCAGAAGATCCTGAGCCAGAATAAAATCCCTTGTTCCCCTAAGCTGTTTTGTCTTGTATTTATCAGTAATATGCAGACAAATTGTGACGATGCCACAATGTGCCAGCTGCATAATCACACGGGATTCAGTACCGATGGTGCAAATGTCTGTATAACTTCTCTCGGTCCCACAGCAATACTTCACTTCTCTGTGCCATATTATGTTCCAGTCTCTCAAGCACCTTGAGGAAGAAAGGACTGATTCTTTGGCTTATAGACTCTATCTATACAGAATGGAATCCATTATAACCAGGAACACATAATGGAAAATAACCAGGAACACATAGGGGAAAGCATGGTGCCAAAAGCAAGAATCTGGTTATTACTTTTCAATCACACTCAGGAAATAAAGACAGGGCACGGGAAGTGTTGCTGGTCATTAAACCTCAAGGCCCACCCCTGGTGATGCACTTCCTACAGTAAGACTCAACTCTTACATTTTCCATAACCTACCCAAACAGTTCCTCCACCTTGGGTTCAAACACATGAACCCATGGGGGCACAATTCACATTCAAACCAATGATGCAACCTCAGAGAAGGGGGACTTCTGTCACAACATGGAGACAAACAGAATTACCAGGAAGGGGTGGTGAGGTCGGTCCAGAATCTTGAGTCAGCAGGAGGAGGCCAGACTGACCCTTCAGGAAGTGAGCGAGCAAGTGGAACTACATCCTTCTCTCTGCATCTCTCATCTTTGTTGCAGATGAGAGAATCACACAGCTCATTTTGTCCCTGTAACACTTCACAGTGAACAGGACAGAGTGGGAAAAGGAGAAGTTGATAAAAGAATGTCACCCTATAAATGTAAAATGAAATGAAAAGAAACACTATTTTCCAGTCTGCTTGATAATAGATTCAAGTAGGTAATGGATGTTAAAATATCTGGCTGGAAATCTGTTATGAAGTAGAATCTCCATTTAGTTTTGAAGACTCGTGATACAGAGAACTTACCTTCCAAGGGGGAAGCTGGAGCTATTTGGCTGGAACCACTTAGCAAGTCACCAAACTGTTCCCAGGGCACACTGATGTCACGTGTCTTTTAGGCACTAGGATGCAAGACATGATGATAAGAAAACTGAATGCAGTGGGCCATCTTTGAGTCAACTGCTGAATTGAAAACAAAGGTCAGTCCCATAGGGCCATATTTAGGTGACAGTGTTGTATCAATGTTGAATTTCACATGTGTGATTAAAAATAGTTTATTGTGGTTTATATTTGTTCTTCAGAAATACTGGGTGAATTACTCAGGATGAAACATTCTATTGTTTCACTCATAATATCTAAATCTTTCCTTTAAATGAATGAGCTCATGCGTACATGTTCTCCTCCTTAAGCTCAGCACCATCGATACATTGAACTGGATAATTCTTTGCTGTAAGAGTAGAAATTCTAAATATTAAAGGAGCTTGAACACCACTGTTTATGTCAATAAGTGACTGTGGCATTCCTCCTGTTGCAGTTCTTCTGCGTGGTTGCTGATAAATCACCTTTAAATGGCTTAAGGGAACAAGAGATTTATTTTCTTACTGATAGTCCAGTTACAGTCTATAGACCAGCTTGATGGGAGAGCATACACCAACACCAGGCTGAGGGAACTGGCCACACCATCTCTATGTAATGGCCGAGAGAGGGATGATCCCTACTTGCTAGACCAGCATGTCTGGCCAAGTATACACAAGGATGCCAACTTCCTCAACTGACTCTCAGTATTTTATTCATCTGTTCAGGGCCTAGTCCCACCCACCATAGGTTGGGCCTTCTCCATCAGCTAGACAATCTCCTGCAGGTTTGCTCTGAGCTCAACACTAATTCTCCACAAATGTGCCAGAGCTCAAACCCCCAGCCATCAAGTTGACACCTGTGCCTACCTATGACACCTCCCTACTGCATTCACCAGTAACCATAAAAAATATCTCCAGACATTGCTAAACTCTGTGGGATATGTGAAAATTTTTCGTTGATGGATATGTGTGTGTGTGTGTGTGTGTGTGTATCATTGTGTATGTTCACATGTGCACATATAGAGAAAGATGTATCTCTCTATTCAGCCATCTAGAAAAATGAGAATAAATAGAAAATTGGTCAAAGTTATCTGTGGTTGCTCATACCTGTAACTCCATGGAGCTCTTCAGAGGTTCGGAAGGAAACTGTGAGACATTATGAGTGAAACTGTGGCATATTGATAATGACCCTTAAGATGAGAAGAATGTACAATGTCCCCATCATTAAATTCAGTGTTGCAATGAAGTATGAAATAAAAGTATTCAGACTGGAAATTAAAAGGAAAGACACCCTGCACTCCCAGACATCATGATATGAGCTCTGTACATACAGAGTAAGCGATAGCAGTGACTACCTTACTTCATTCTGATTTTAAGAGGAAATCATTCAGTCTTTGTCCATTTGAAGATATTCCTATTTATTCCCAACTTCAATAAGCTTTTCATTGTGAGTTTACTTATTTTTCAGTTGCCAGGAAGGCTAATGTACTCATTTTCAGTCTGAACACTAAGTTTGAAACAATCTTCATTTTCTAGGCTAAAGCCCACTTAAATATGAATCATGGGCCTACTAGAGTGTGACATCCATCTCACATGTGCGTCTCACTTCTAGAAGTTTGATCTAGGTTTTTAATTTTTCTCTCCCTTTTTTTTTTTGCATGTGTGTATGTGTCAGAAAGTACCTGGTGTGCCTGTGGAAGCCCATGGTTGATTTAGGGAATCATCTTGGATTGCATTACTTCCTTTTTGCTGTTATCCGGGGTTTCTGAGGTTCTGTCTCCCAGGGGAAGAAGGACAGGCTGTCACCATTTCCACCTGGCATTTTTATGTGAGATGTGGGATCTGAACTCAGATTTTCTCGCTTTCGAGGCAAAGGCTTAACCTCCAAGCCATATCTACAGTCCATCTTATAATTTTTCAAGTCCTTCTGATGATACTTATATTTCTTCTGCCTTCTTGCATACTTTAGCTTCTGTGATCTTCATTGTCAAATTGATTGGATCAATAATCAACAAAGAGTCAAGCTAGGCATGCCTGTGATATATATATATATATATATTTTACTTGATCAGGTTGTTTGAAGCTGGGGAGACTTAGCCACCTCCAACATGAGTGGCACTTTTTGGTGGAAATCCAGATAAAAGGAAATCCAAGAGAAGTCATTTTACCCGCTCGATCATGCCTATTTGCACCTTGAAGGCAAATTCAGGCACCTTTGGTGGTGGCATCACAGCTGCTGACATCAGATGCCAGCTTCTTAGGCCTTCAACGTGGAAGAAAGACCAGAGGCTCTCCAGAACTTCAGCACCACTGAGACATCTCTGACCTCCGGGACCGAGCAGCTACGGGGGGTTGTCAGGCTCTCCGGGGTGATGACAGCATCATGAAAACCAAGCTAATGAGTTCCCTTTGACTGTGCATTCATTCTGTGGGCTCCCTTCCTCTACAGAACCCTGGTGCCTACAGCATCCTACACTTCTAAATCCAGCACCCAATACTATTTGTGTCACTTCTGTAGATTTTTGTCCACATGCTTTCTTGAGTTTTTGCATAAACTGGAAGCACTGGGTGGGATTAAAGATATTAGTTTATACATTATATTTCATTACATTATATTATGTTATATTATATTACATTATATTATATTATATTATATTATATTGTATTATATTATATTATTACATACCATATATATTATATATTTTGACTTTGGTATTGTCTTAAATTTCCTATAACTACTTTTGGTTTTATTCTGAAATGTGTAGAGACTTACTAACTACTTTCTTTAACTCTTGAACAACTTGCAACAGGTATGTACTTGGTATCACATATCTCAAGTGTTTTCACTGTAGCTAATAGGAGCATGAGCTATTCCTGGCCTATATAAGTTGCTTGTTCTCTATTCTTTCCCCCATCTTTTATTTGTTATAGGTTGGTTAATACTTATCTATAGATGTAAGGGGCATTCTGTGGGTTTCTGGAGTTGTTTTTCTTTCTTCTTTGTGATAGTTCTTTCCTCTAGTAGCTTGTCCTGTTAATGCTAACCAGTCTAGCATTCCAGTAGTTTGACCTCTTTCGCCAGAACAAATAGATGACTGGGTTCTGCTGGAATTCCTTCTACCTCTCCTAGCAGTAAACAGAAGCTATCATTGAACGTGTTTTTAAATGTGGCCTGCAAGCTCAGCTGAAGACCTAACTTCAATCAGAAAGTAGAAAGTTGGGTTGATTGACAAGTCTCAATAACACGAAGATGATGTTCTCTGTGGACAAACACCAGAGGGAGAGCATTTGAACTGAAAAAAAAATTCCCCACAAATGTCAACTCCTCCAGGCTGTGTAAACATTTGCTCAAATGCACACACACACTGGATCATAACAAAAAGTCTTGTGATTTTGACTCAGTTGTCTTACATATCCAGTGCCCTACGGTTATGCAGGAAAATATCATTTGCTGCAAAGATGGCTGGAAAGAGCCATAGCAATGTTGTTGTTGTTCACTGTGTATGTTCGTTATACTCTACAAAGCACATTGAATTGCTTCTCCTATAGAAAACACAGGTTGGTTTCTTGCAAACCCTTCAGAGTTCATCAACTGAAGACTCATTTGCACAGTGTAGGTTCCTTTGCCGAGGTATTTAGAAAACCAGTTTCATCAGTACTGAAAAATTATTTTTTCATGTCACACTTTTCTTAATAAACATCAGGAAATTACAAATTACTTATTTATGCAACCTTCCTTGTCTACACATTTAACATGTTTCATATTGCTTTGCTTCCTAGGATCTGTGACTCAGCCAGCATTTGCTAAAGATGGATTTGATATTTTCAGACTCCAGGGTAACTCGATCATAGATTTCCCAATTTTCAGCCTCACTATGGTGCTATCTAATACTTGTATTTCTTATTAGTGTTTTTGTTACTGAATTTTTAAAATCAGCTATTAGCATGCATGTACAAATCTAGTTGATTTTTTTTCATAGATGGTCCATGCACAATCATTAATTTTGTGAAGAAGTCTCATGAACAATTCAGCAAATTTCATCTTCTCTTTTCTGAGCGTGTGATCTATTTGACACTTGGAATATTGAAGGTCAATTAGCACATGTACCTTTACTTCGTGTCTATGAATAATGAACCACTAGGTATGTGAGTACTGGATGGAAGCACCAATTTAAACAGTGAAATAAAAAAATGAAAAAGCTCAGAAATGTGCAAGTTGTGATGAGAACTAAACCAGAAAGGAATAGTTCTGCATTGTGTCCCCTGGCGTAGAAACACGTACATTAGGTAACTCAATTTCTTTAAACAACCCTAAGTATTACAAGGTTCTATGTAACTCGTATGTAGACAACCATGTCATTTTTTAAAATAATTTATTCCTTCCTAACCTATGTAACATTTATTGTTTATTATAAAAATAGTGTATGCTAATTGTACTAATTAGTGAGCTTCATTGGAATGATTCAATACATGCATGTGTCGTATCTCTAGAATGTCCACCTTCCCTCTCTTCTCATGCTTCTCTTTCTGCCCTTCCCTCATAATCCCTCTTCTATTTGGAGTAATCTTGTTGATTTGCTTTCTTTTCTCAGAGAAAATGTGATATTGTCTTTCTGAGGACTCCGGTTACATTCATTTCTTTGCAAGGGGCATGAAGTCATTCTTATTTTTGACTAAATAATACTATATAGTATATACATGCCCCATTTTCTATACCTGCTGATTTGTTGATAGGCACCTAGGCTAATTCCAGATATTGGATATTGTGTATAGTGCTGCGATAAGTCTACATGAATAGACAGAGTTCTTTTCTATATTCTGACTTGGGTTCCTTCATGCACATGCCCAGGGTCTGGTATAGCTGGATAACATGAGAGTTCTGTTTTTAGAGGTTTTTTTAAATGAATCTCCATACTGATTTCTACATAGATCCCAAACTCAGTCTATAAAAAATCTTTTCTACTTTCTATATCCATACTAGCATTTTTTTCTGATAATAGTGACTTTTTTTCTAGGATGAGATGGAATTTCAAAGTAATTTTTTTTGCGTTTATTTGATGCCTAAGGATATGAGATAGTTTTCTAAAAAGCTGCAAATCCATAAGCACAAAATGAAGAGCAGAAGAACCTAAAACAAAGGTTTTACTTATAATAAATAGAAAATAGGCATAGCACCTAAGACAAATAATAAATATAACATGTAATGTCCACAATAAATTCTAGCAAAGTACATTTAGAGGAAATTACAGATCATATTATTTTATTTGCTTATGTAAATACTTGTGTGTGTGTGTGTGTGTGTGTGTGTGTGTGTGTGTGTGTGTATCAGAGGGCACTCAAGTGTGTGTGCCTGTTGTGGAGACCCGAGGGTGACTTGGAGACTCATCCTAGATTAAGCTACCTTTTTATTGCTTTTCTCTGGGTTTTGACAAGGTTCTGCCTTTCAGGGCCTGAAGTCCACGGCTGCTGTCGTTCCTGCCTGTCATTTTTATGTGAGATCTGGGGAATCTGAACTCAGATTCTTTTGCTTGTGATGCAAAGATTTTTAACCCCTGAGCCACCTCCCTAGCCCCAGGTTAAAATTTACCCTGTTTACCAGAAAGATAAAAAGCACTGAGATTTGGAACATTGGGAAAGAGAAGTTCCGGGCAGAAACATACTTGGCAAACACAAAAGCGTGGGTTGTAAGACAGGTCAGGCAAGGTTTACTTTGCAGCAGAAATACGAGTATGGTATAAGACCTTTTAGTATGACAAAGTAATGCAATTAAAACAGAGGATACCATAGCCAAAACAACAAACCTCAAAAGAAACAGGGTCGGCTTTTATGTGGTAGAAAGTAGAGAAACTAAAGGGAAACAGAAGTGACTGGAGATATTAGCAAATTTTTCTCATCCACATCATCTCACGGGGAAAATTAAGATGGAGAAGTCTAATGACATAATTAATGAAGTAAGTCACACTCTCTGAATCCTGACAACAATGAACTCTCTTGTTAAAGTTCAGTGAAACATTCAAAGGGAGGGACAACATCAATCCTTAGAGAAAACTAAGCTTTTATTATGCCATTTATTTGTTTGTTTGTTTATTTGTTTAATGTTGTGTACATGAATATAGTGACTTTATAATGTTTTCAAGCCTTAATCTCAAATCCCATCCCTCTTCCTTGTCCTGTTAAAACTCTTCATCTCCCTGCCAGACTCACTCCTGGTTTCAAATAGTTTTGTTTGTGCGGCCCACTGTGTTTCATCTAGTCTGTGATGACTTATGCCTGACCTGGTTCAGGCTCCAGCAGGCATCCTAGCTCAGTGGATGCACCATTGAGGGAGCATCCTCCTCCACTTCCCCATCAGCATTAGTCCTCATCAGTCTCTCAGAGAGGTGTAGAGTTTCTTGAGACTTTTCTGATTTTATGGTGAGATGTTGATAAAAAACAGTTCCCATGCAACTCTTGTGGAAGTATACGTGTCTGCCATGAAATCTTGTACGTCATGACTATGTCCTATCTAGGAGGTAATGCATGGCCCACCACCTTCCCACATCAGGCTCCTACAATCTTGCTGCCTCCTCTTCCAGAATGTTCCCTGGACCTTGGGGTGCAAATATGTGAGGCTCATATGTCCTATTTAGAGACAAACAGTTCACAGACACTGATTTTCTGCATTGTGTAAGTTGTACTAAGAAAATTAAACTAAAATAGCAGAAATCATATAAACATTATTTTAATTAAGAATTTCTCATATACAAACAACATGAGTTTTTTCCCATCTCACCTTCCTCCCTTCACCAATCCAGTCATGTCCCTCCTGCCCTCCTTGTGTGGATCACATGACTTCCTTTTGTGTGCCTGTATTAGTAAGAAACTGGGTCTCTGTGGTAGTCTAAGTGGCCCCTCAGTTCCTCTTCCTTTGTCTAGCACCTGCTCCTGAAATTCTCTCTGAGTGTAGTTGTTTCTTCTGAGATCCTCACTAGTCCATGGGGAATGCGGATATGTCCGTCATTACGTAGACTTGGTGAAAGTCAGTCGTTACATAGACTTGGTGAAAGTAGATCTCATTGTAATGATCTCCTGAGGACACAGCCTTGTCATGACTGGTGTGTCCAGGCCAGCAGTGCACCACTACCTTTGGGTTCTTACAGTCTTATCACCCTCTCTTCTGTATGGTTCTCTGAGCCCTGGGATAGGAAGAGATTTTTATGGCCTGATTTAGGGATGAGCATTCCAGGGTCACCAACACCCTGCACTTTGACTAAATGTGGTTTTCTGGCTCTCAAATCTTCCATTGCAATAGGACGCATCTTGGTTGCAAGCTGGGAGCTTTTCTTATCTAATGGTGTAATAAGTGTTTAGATGGTACCTTACCTTCAAGTGTTTATAGATAGTGCTAAGACCTCGGTTCCTGTCTAGTGTCCATTTTTCTCCCCTTCCACTGTTGTTTGAACAGGTTTACAGTACCAGCATGTGTTTCTGACAAGAAGGAAGTAGGGGGGCTAGAACCCACTCAGAGAGTAATTGGCTATCTGTGGGTACTGTCCACCATTGTTGCTCCATTGAACTCTTGTCAGAGTTGTAGTGCACACACAGAATTTATAGCTGGGTGAGCCCATTGATACTTTTTCTTTGAAACCACTTGTCTTTTTTGGTTTTGTTTTGTTCTCCTCTCCCTTACTATATCTTATTACCTTACTTCTTCTCCTTTAAGATATTTTTCTTCTCTAATTACGTCATTTATCTATTTGCCTGTGTTCTTTGGGGATATTCCTCCAACCTCCTTTGATTTATGTTCCTTTGTAGTTTATGGGTGCTATATAAGTTTCTCTTTGAATATATCATTCTGAAGATTCAATGCTAGGATCCACTTATAAGAGAAGAATATGCACATCTGTCTTTTTCATCTGGGATACTTTGCACAGTGTAATTTTTTCCAACTCCACCTAATACCATTAGTTCATTTTTGACCGCTGAATAGTATTCCATTGTGCCAGATACTAAATAATATTCCATGTGTGCCACATTTTCATTGTCCATTTGTCTATTGTTGGATATCTAGGCTCATTCTATTTTTCCACTATTGTTATCAAAGCTGCAATGAACATGGATGTACACATGTCTCTGTAGTAAGATGTAGCATTCTTTGGGAATATTTCCAAGCATGGTATAGCTGGGTCATAGAGTGTATTGATTTTTAATTTTTTTAGGAACCTCCATGCTGGTCTCCAAAAGAGTTGTAAAGCTTTTATTTTCACTGCATTGCATGGCTGGGGAGACAAATAAATGACTCCAGATAAGAAGACTTTGAATAAATAAATAAATAAATAAATATTGGAATTTTTATGACAGAGATGGCATCTGAAATCAGCAAGGCCAAGACAGCGCACATGATAAATGAGTAGAAGTTACTTACTGTGCTAGAAGATAATGAAGTTAGGTTTGCTGAATTTCACTTTGCATTATCATGTCTCTCCCAAGTCCAGCTGCCTTCTCAAGACCTGCCAAAGGGAGATTCTGCTACCATTTACCTTGGATTCTAAGCCATGCCAATGAGTAACAATTTAAAGCAAATTGATGCAAAAACCTCCTTTAAATGTTCTGTTTTTTAAGGAGTGTTATTTTTTCCTAATGTGCTTGTAAAATATTAGCAGGGCAGGGCTTAGAGTAACAAAGCCCCAGTCAAATGCAAGCTGAGCACTGAAAAACGAATGCAAGGAGCATAGCTAACTCCTCCCTTGATGTATGCTTCCATCTCTGGTACTCCTTGCCCTCTCTTCACATCGAATGTCTCTTCCTTGCTCTAGGTAGCCCAGCCTACGCAGCTTTCAAGATTCAATGTCAATTCTACCTCTTTTTAAAGAAAAACGTTGTTTTTATTTACTCAGTGTAAATTTATTTACTCTGTATAAATTCTTATAATTCTCATAACTATTTTATGTATATTGCATTACACAGTTTTTATTCCTATTGAAGCTTCAAATATTTTACAGCCACACTGCAGTACATGTCATATATCCCCATACTGAGAGCGAAGAGTGGAAAGCTAGAGACCATGTGTTGCCACACTGAGTGTTGTGGTCTGAAGGTCTGCTGCCCTTTATGGGGTCACGTGTTTGGGTCACTCTCTGGTACTAATGTTTGGGAAGATTGTGGAATCTTTAAGAGTTAGGCCTTGCTTGAGGAGGGCACTTCAGATGGGGAAGGCCTAGAAGTTAAGTAGCCATATCCTATCCTACTTCCTCTAAGTTTTCTTGCTCTCTCTGCCCTGTGATGACTGCAGTGACCTGAATCAGTATCCTGCCTCTGCCTCCATCCATGCCTTCTGCTATATGATGCCAACGTAATGGACGATATCCCCTGTGGAGCCATAAACCAAATATAAGTACCCCTAAGTACCCCTTTCTGCCTGGATTTGAGTACTGTCTCACAGCAGGAGAAAAAGAGAGGGGGAGTGGGGGGAGAGAGAGAGAGAGAGAGAGAGTGAGAATAGCTGCTACATTGAGTATCTGATCTAAAGGTTTATTTCACATAGTAGGTGTTCAGCCTGATGTAGTCATAGGTTGTTGGAAATGAGGATGAAGATTCTCATTTCAAATGTCATTTCCTTCCCCTGCATGTAACCGCACAGGGCTGGCCTGTCGGCACTAAGCAGCCAGTTTTTTAAATGTGGAGCGTTGCTCACTCTTCCCACTAGATGGTACCAACACCAAAGAAACGTTCTTTGGAAAAATAGATGACAATAAACATTTTTAGAGTGGTAAAAAAAATGAATATTCTGCCAAGGATATGATTTGAGAAATAAATTAGAAAGTTATGCAAGCACTCATGACATCACTGAATCAATCAAGATACCATATTCATCAGCTCCAAATCTGATCTCGTGGTCTATAATGGTGATATTTTTTAGGGGGAGGGGGAGTGAAAACAACTAACCTAACATGGTAGCTTTCCTTTTAGCAAATTTAAATGCAGTATTATTAACAATAAACATGGAGATCTCTAAAATTTACTGATCCTATAAAAACTGAAGTTTTACAGCCATTTTGCCAATGTTCCTCACAGCCACTGTTCCTGGATTTAACTCTTTAGCTATGTCTTGAAAAATGGTGTCACTGATGAGTTCAAGTGCCCAAGTCAACAGCATGTTGCCAACAGCATATATAACAGCACATATATATATATATATTATATATATTATATATATACAAAATTTACTTCAATCAAAAGACCATTCTAGATTTTCAGTTGTGTAGTTATTTTCCAGTAAATGAATGTCCTTTAGTAAATTATTTAGATAAATGTTTGTGAAATTAAACCCAAACACTTTAACAAGTATTTACAGCAATGGTGACAACAATATTATAATCATGTCAATTAATTCAAGCGTTCAATTCTCATGGTTAAATCACACAATGAAAAGGGGGCATAAAAACTGAAAATAAAAAAATGAGAATTCTTTTTTAATGTTTTAGTGTGTGTGAGTGACATGAGAATTCTAAAGATTGTTTTCAGATGATAATACTTTCAATTTTGTTATCCATAGAAATAGGTGTAGTTTAGATAAGGGTAGGGTCCTACATTCAACTTGAGGCACATAAGAAATGCATATTGGTTGAAGCTTATTGTGGGAATACTGAAAGTTCAGCTGAAGTCTTTGCCTTTCATTCATGATGGGACAGACTGCAGATATTTTCACACAGAGCGTCACGGATTGAAGTGGATGTAAGGAATGAGAACAAGGACAACACCAAGGAACTAGGTGAAAACTGGAGTAGGTCTTGTGTCAGCGAGCAATAGAAGAACCAAGCCAAGAATCTATTTTAGACATCCGAACTTAGAAGCTGGATTCCAACTGCTTCTCTCATCATATCCAGGTCTTTCTGCACTTTCTAGTTTTGTAGTGCAACATTCAGTTTTCATTTAAAACACAAGGAGATCTGTTAATCCAGTGTTAGCATGTAGCAACATCCAAAGGCAATCGCTTGCATCTGGGTCTTTGTGGATTCTGTGAGCTAGAACTGCGAAAGTCTTTTTTTTTTAAATTTTTTTAATTATTATTTATTCAACTGTGCACATGTGCGTGTGCGTCTGTGTGCATGTCTGTGTATGTGTAGAACCACGGACGAATTCGCGAACCACCATGGACGCCTCCTTCTGCTCCGGGAATCACAGGCTCCGCCCTACCAGGACCAGAAGCGCAGGCCGCCCCCGCTTTGCCTGGCGTCTATCCGTGGGATCTGGGATCCGAACTCAGGACCTTCCGCCTACAAGGCGAAGGCTCAACCCCTGAGTCACCTCTCCAGCCCAGAACTGCGAAAGTCTTTGGGATGGGTCCCTTGAAGGAACATTTGAAGCCATTTAAAAGTGTGCAGGAGATACACTCACCTGTGGACCTGGGAACCTTCTTTGTGTCTTTCCTTCTCAGAAGCACACGTCCCCCTAAACTCTACTTTCCTCAGTTTAGCAGGGTTCGCTGAGAATGAGGTGAGGCTGCTGTGGAAGGCGAGGCTGAGCTGGCCTTGCAGGACCATGATGGTAACAGCTGGAGAAGAAAGAATGCTTTAAGCCCAGGAAACTGAACAAGGCAGGGATTGCGGAGACAGTGCGCTGTATTTGGGGGGCTGCAAAGAGACGGAGACCATGAAGCCTGATGGGCAGATGCTCAAGCAGCCTTGTGAACAAGTCCAAGAACCTCAACCAAGACTGCAGATGGTGGAGAGAAACGTGACATATGTTTTTACAAAGGACCCTGTTATAAAAACTAACATTTCAGTTTTTGTACGGGGAGTCAGTCTGTCTTCGAGCCAAGCAACACAGCATTTGTGAAAGGGCACAATATAAAGTAGCAAATAGGATGCAGAGAAGAAAAGATGTGAAAATCTTCTATTCAGCTCACTCCTAGACAAGACAAATTTCCCTAGCAATGCCGCCGGATGTTTTGTGATTACAAAGCCATACCTGGCCATGGGAGGTAGCACACCTTAGGAATCTTTCCATGCTTCAGTCATACATGGATCAAGAAGGGAATCATCCCAGATGTTACATCTGTATCTTCCACCCTTTCATCCTTATAATTATTGCTCTAAGCTGGTCTTAGGACTGAGCTCTATATTTACCCTGACGACCTCCAGGCAAAACAATAGGCTGATGAGATTGTTCACATCCAGGAGTATGTGCCTAGTCATCTGATAATTAGCAACTTTGAATATCAAGTAACTGACAGCTTGCTTCTTACCATGCTATGCCACGCACCAGAACTCCAAGGTTACAGTCTTCCTCCACCTATACACGTACATTAAAGAGGTGTTTCAAATGTATCTGACAGGACCATAAGAGAAAAGGAAAAATACGTTATGTATATTTTGCTACTGAGCACTATTCTCCATAAAGTGAAATAACCAACGCATGGGAAGGAGCAGGTTCATGGGACACATACCTCCGTTTTCTAAAGCCATCATTTGACCTGCTTGTTCTCACCTTCTCATCTTTGTACAAACACTCCACTTTTCCATTTTTTAGATAAAAACACTTACTACATATGTGTGCATTTTATGGAATCATACTGCATATTATTTTGTACTTATTTATGAATTATATGATGTAGCTACTTTCTCTTTTATTTTTATTCATTTTAGCATAATTAATGATTGTTCCTGATTCTCTCACTTTGTTTCCTCTTCACGCTCCCCGTCCTTCACCAATCCATCCCCCTCCCTCACACCCTCCTGTCTGTTCCACACAAGGGTTCCTTGAATTGTCTGCTCTAGTAAGGGTTCAGGCCTCTGTGGCAGATTAAGTGGCCTTTCCTTGAGTAGACCCACTGATAGGGGCACTCCCCTTCATCCATCTAGCCCTGGCCCCTAAGGCTACCACTGCATGAAATTATTTCTCCTGAGTTCCATGCTGATCTATGGGAAATGTTGATAATGTCAGCCATAGTGCAGGTCTGGATAAGTCTCATTGCAGTTAGTTCCTGGATGCAGCAGCCCTGCCTTATGTGGCATGTATTGTCCAATGGTGGAGTTCCCCATCTTTAGGTTTTTACAATTTTACCATCCCATCTTCTGAAAGATTCCCTGAAACTTAGGATGGAAAGAAATGTGGTTGGCCTGATCCAGTTAAGGTTGCGGTACTCAGTGCTCTGCATTCTAGTTGGTTGCTGTCATCTATTTCGCTATTCTTCCATTGCACTAGGCTGTGTCTTATTTGCATATTGAGTTCTTTTCTAAAGATAAAAGATAAAGATAAGATAGATAAAGATATTCTAAAGATAAAACTAGAGGTGTTTACATTATTGACTCCCGAAGTCTAGCATGGACTAAAGGCACTAGGATCCTTGGAGGCTAGAGACTAACAGTCACAGTAGTGTTCCTAAGCTTAAGGGGAACACAGGAAAGGGTTCTGGGAAATGCCCCAGGGCCTTGCATCTCATAGGAGAGGAGGACCCAGAGAAGAGTTTGGCATGCACATTAAAGGATGCTCCAGGGATTGGGGGGGGGCCATTGGGGGATGGGGAGGGAATGGGGAGGGGAGGGGAGAGCAGGAGGGTCTGAGGGAGGTGGAGGGAAGGAGGGGACTGGTGTACCTGTTAAGTTTGTATGAGCAGAAATAATAATAATGAAAAAAAAACTAGAGGTGTTTAAGTGGAACTCTTAGGAGTTTATAATTAGTATTGACTCTTTTGATCCTGTCTGTTGTCAGTTTTTTCCCTGCCCACTGTTGTTTAGACTGGCTTGTAGTGGTGGACATGTGTCCCTGTCACTGAGTGAGGAAGGTTAGGGGCTGGTTAGCAGATGATTGGTTACCTGGAAGCTAATCCCACTCTCTATTGTGTCCTATTCCTGCTCTTCCCTCTCCTTTAAGATTTTTCTTACATAAAAGCCTTTTCTTAACTGTTTAATCATGTTCCTTTGTTTCTGCTCTTTTGGGATCTTCTTACACTCTACCTTTTGCTTGTGTTTGTGGATTGTATAAGAGTTTCTGTTTGGAGACTCTATATCAACCATCTAGAACTAGGCCAGCCTAATCTTTCCCCATCCTGAAGCTCAGGGAAATTTGCAGAAGAGGGGACAGTAAGAGTGTAAGAGCACAAGGATGGGAGGAGCAATGATATGCAAGATACTCCACACAAGTTAGGGCCGAAGCAATCATAATTGGACTTTGCATGCCCTGCACAATGTCCCACATACTATTGACCCCATAAAGTCTAACATTTGCTAAAGGCACCAAGATCCTTGGAAGCAAGGAATTGACAGCCACAGTAGTGTTCCTATGCTTAAGGGGAACACAGGAAAGGGTTCAGGGAAATACCACTGGGTCCTTGTATGTCATCAGAGAGGAGGGCCCAGAGGAGAGTCTGGCACGCACATTAAAAGATTCTCTGGGGATTGGGGGGGGGGAGGCACTGAGGGATGGGGAGAGAGGGGAGGGGGAGCTGGGAGGGCAGGGGGCAGGAGGAGGGAGGGAGGGAACCGGTGTACCTATTAAGTTTGTATGAGCGGAAATAATAATAAAAAATGTTTAAAAATACAGCAAAATATAAAAAAAGAACAATAAAAGATAACTCGTGATAAAAAAAAAGAGTTTCTGTTTGATTACATCAAACTGAAGGTTTAATGCTAGGATGCACTTATAAGTAAGAGCATACATTGCCTGTCTTTCTGTGTCTGGAATATTTCTCCTCAGTATAATTTCTTCCAGTTCTATCCATTTATTGACAAATTTCATTAGTTCATCTTTCCTGACAGCTGAATAATATTCCATTGTATACATGTGCCACATTTTCATTAACTGTCAACTATTGGACAACTAGGTTGGTTCCATTTCTTTCTAATTGTGATAAAGGCTGATATAACACGGTCAGATAAAAGGAACCAGAAGATGGAAACACCTCCTGTGTTCCAGGATTCACAGAATTAGCATTGTTAAAATGCCTATTCTACCAAAAGCATTATACAGATTCAATGTAATGCCAAACAGAAATCCAACCCAATTCTTCACAGAAATTGGTAAAATTATCTCAAAGTTCATATGGAAACATGAAAGACTCAGGATAGCAAAAACAACCCAGAGCAATAAAAACTCTGCTGGATTATCACCATATCAGACCTTAAAGCCATAGTAATAAAAATGCATGGTATTTGCTCAAAAAAAAAAGATATAGACCAATGGATTAAAATTGAAGACGCAAATTTAGTACATTCTTCTATAGCCAGCTAATCTTTGACATAGATGTGAAATAAATCCATTAGAAAAAGAACAGTACCAAATGGTGCTAGCGAAATTCGGTATCTACATGCAGAAGAATGAAACTGGACACTTATTTGTCTCCCTGCACAATAAGCAACTCCAATGGATCATTTATCTCACTGTTAGGCCAGAGACTATAAAACTTGTAGAAGAAAAAATAGGGAAAGCTTTCGAATCAATTCTCCTCAGCTAGCATTTCCTCAGTAGAACTCCAAAGGCATAGACAATAAACCCAACACCAAACAATGGGACTATATGAAGTTTAAAAGCTTTACCTTCAGCAAAAGAGACTGTTAATGGAGCAAAAAGGTAACCTACAGCATCTTCACTAAGCACACATCTAACCAAGGACTAATATCCAGAGTACACAAAACACTTGAAAAATTGAATGCCAAGGAAGCAAATTAACCCATTAAAAATGGGCTCTAGAATTGAAAAGAAACTTCTCAAAAGATGAAGTTCAAATGTCTAGCAAACATCTTTAAAAAATGTTCTACCTCCCTATGTAGGGTCCACCACCCACAGTGTGGCATGTCTCCACCCATTCACATATTCATTCACATGATTGCACAGCCTGCTGCGATGACGAAGAAAGTTAAGTCCCTCCATCCCCACCTCCACCTCAATTCCTCAGAGACTCAGCCACGGGACGGGGAGTTTGTCAAAGCAAATCTCAGTTTATTGGGGGTAACAAAGCAGCTTATATAGATAAAAGACCACAAGGCGCCAAACAGGCAGCTGATTGTGTCAAAGGTCAACACAACCTTCAGGCTCCACAGGTCAAGTCCAATGTCACGCAGCACAGAAGGCAGGTCAATACCTGAAAGCCAACTAGGGCTCTCTGTAATGTGATCAGGGTTACGCCCAGGACACTGGCCCTCAGTGCCCTCTTTAGTCCCATGTGCTCGGCCATGCCCTGGGGAAAATCCTGGGTGGGCCCAACATCCCTAATCATTAGGGAAATGCAATTTAAAACCACCCTGGGATATCATCTCACTCCAGTCAGAATGGCTATGATCCAAAACACAAACAACAGTAAATGCTGGTATGGATGTGAGGAGATGGAAACCCTCATACATTACTCATGGGTTTGGAAATTCATACAGCTTCTTTGTAGGTTTCTAAAAATTTTAAACATTGAAATTCCATACAATGGAGCCAAAACACTCCTGGGAATATTGCCAAAGAGCAAGCCACTTTCTATAGCACTTTTACATAGAATACTTTCCTTTGCTTTCTTAAGTCTCCTTCTCCATTGATCTCTACCTTTTAACATGCTGCTTTCATTTTCTACTATAAACAATGAGCACATCATCAGCTATTTTTACTTAACTGTATATACATATATTTAACCATAAGTAGCTAAGCTGAAACTATTACACTAAACTTACTGTCTCCCAGCTTTATTAGCCCTTTTCATAGGTCATAATGCTCTAGCCCTGACCATAGCACATTTACCCCAGATGAAAATGTTACTTTATTAAATGATTACTGAGTGCTGATTACTAAGTGTTGACTATTAGTCCAAGTACCTGAATTTAGTTTTGTTTTCTTCCTTTCCATGGCCTGGTTCTCCAATGCAGTACCCCCCCCACACACAATTCTTTTAGTGTTTCACACATGAACATTATGAATTCAACATTTTCACACCTTAATCCCCAATCCCATTTCCCCTTCTCCTCCCATTATGACCCTTCTTCTCTCCTTCTGGACTCCCTCTCATCTTCGACTGGTTTCACATGTAGCCACTGAGATTCCCCTGGCTTGTGCCTAGGTGCCTGCTGGAGCATTAATCCCCCATCAATGGTGCATTTACTTAAAAAAGTAATAAATAGAAGAAGCACAGCCAGTAAATTTGTTTTGCATATGAAGAAATTTGGGGTTCAGTTCACTCAAGTTTACACTGTAGAGACTAGTTTCAAACTCGTAGTGGTCCCAAAGCCCATGCTGATGGCTCACTAAGCTTCAATGGCTGGTCCTTCTTCAGCTTCCGACCAATAGCTGACTTGCCCCCAGCACTCCTCGAGGTGTCCTCAAGACAACCCATGGCGGACACTATCCTCACTTTGCTGGTCCTTCTCTTGCCCTGCCCCACCTGACATTACTCATGGGTTTGGAAATTCATGCAGCTTCATATGCATGTATCAGCTGATGGAGCTTCAGTGGCAAAAGAGGGGATGAGTGCAATAGGGCTTAAGGGATGAGAGAGGGACGTTTTCAAGATTTTCTCCTGACCCTAATTACACTTGGTGTGATGCCTACAGCCTGGGAAAATCCTTTCTGGTCTGGAGCTCCTTCCAGATGAGTCAGCCCCACATCACAGTTCTGACTCCCACTAACTTTGTGTAGACAAGACCACTGCATTTTCAGTACTGCATTGGATATCAGAAGTGCGTGCATGGTGCTGGTTTCTGGGACCTCCTCTTTCCAAATTCACTCTTGTTCACCTGTCAAGGTCCAAATTTCTGTCAGCAAAGATTCCATGAATTTTTTTTTCATGTGAAGCAATCAGGACTCACTTTGCTTCTGGGTATAAACTCTTCCTCTTTCCTTTTCTTCACACTTTGTAATCTGAAGTTATCAGATTGATATTTTGTCTTCACAGCTCAGAATTTAGAGCTCATAAACAGAAAAGTCATGTCTACTATTTTCAATCATGAATTTTTAACTCATAAGAGCCCTTTGTCCTACTTATTTCTCTATAAAGTTATTTATTAAGTGCATATATATTTAATTATCCTTCCAAGACATAAAATACCTATTTTCAATGAGATAAATTAAAGTATTTTGTTAAATGTATCCTGTGACAGCAACATATGCAGACTGATGATGGCTCTGGGTTCTTGGGAAATAGAAAAGAAAACAATTGTCCTTCTACACAATTTCTGGCAGCCCAACATCCCCCAACAGCCATTAAAGTGACCTCTAGCCCACATGGGCCCAAGAGCAACTGGGTTGGGCCCTGATGGAATTAACCAATGGGAAAAAGCCAGTTTCCCCGGCTTGTCTAGGTGTATAAATATACCTAGCCCTGGCAGCCATCTATGTCGATCTAGCCCCTCATGACCCTCTGTGCCATGAGTCTGTTTCCAGCTGCCAACTTCTCTTGGAAGCTACCTAGCTCCTCATGGCACTGGAGTTTCTTGTTCCTTGGTTCTCATGAATTCCATGCCTAGGTACCATGAGTTCTTATGGGCTCCCTAGCCCCTCATGGCACTCTAGTGCCATGAGCTTTGTTGCATTTCTGCTTCTCATGGAAGTGTCTTAGTCCCTCTTGGCACTCCATGTCTGGAGTCCATGAGTTCCAACCTTTCTCTTCTCTAATAAACTCTACCTTAATCCTCTAAAAAAAAAACAATAATTTCTGGCAGCCACTGTATTACAGGATGTGACTTCAGCCCACCAATCAGGATGCTATTTTTTTAATCAGCATGTATTCTAATTAATTGAAACTAACATTTTCTTTTCAAAAACATCTTTTACAGACAGCACAGGAAGAGTAAACATGATGGTAGAATAAAAATGGATTTCCATTGGAACTCATGTCCATCCACAAAAACTAGGCAAAGGTGAATAAGAATGCTTATCTGGCTAATGTCTGGGTTGCAAGGAAAGGTATGATGAGCAACAAAACCATTTGCCCTGAAGTGGTGGTATTTTCACAGGAGGGGAATTGAGGATGGGTTTGGGGAGCTAGAGTTTAGCTGGGAGATTAGATAGGGAGAATAGGTTTTGCCAGAAAATAAGACAGAGAGAGAAAAGACTGAGGATTAGATGAGGGAAAGCCAAGGCATCCTACCACCCTTGTGAAGACTGAAACCCCCCAGGAACTTTCTGTATATAAGCATGTGTATGAAGCCACTTAGCCGACCGGCTTCTCACCAAGTATTTTTAGTCTCAGTGAATAAATCAGTTCACCTGCAACATATGAGCTTACTAATTATGTTACAGCATATTACCATTATTTCAGTCAAGTTGAGTGGGTTTTCTACTCATATAATGAGAATAATCTTATTTTACTTGCATCAGAACTAGATGCAAACTATAATGCTAAGAGGAGAAAATGGCTGCAACAAGGTAGGGTGGAGGGCAGTGATAATACTTCTTTCTCTGATAAGGATGTTCAGAATGCATCAGGTCACAGTTTATCTGCATTGTCACCAATAAAGCCACAACTGAGAAGCTTAGAGGAACAATGGGACTTTACTTTTGTTGATGACTCTCCATTACAATTCACAGCCCTGTCAGTAGAACTCATTCCACCACCACAAAGCAAGGGAAATGGCCACACTGAATCCACAGCAATTTCTAAGAGAGGGGCAAATCTCACTTGCCAGACTAAAAGTATGCTGATATATGCCCAGCTATGATGCCAGCTCCCTCCATCTTCACCACATGTCCAGGGAATGGTCTTACCCACATGGGCTGGGTCTCTCCACACCAACTACTAGTTCTTCAGAGATGTGCCTAAAGCTCAGCCTTCAGCTGTCAAGATGACATTTGTATCCAACCACCACTGTCTACCCATGTCCAACCTGACACTGCATTACTTTAAAACTGTAACCTTTCTACCCTTGTCCCATAGATGTTACATGATTCTTATGATATAAAATATATCCAGCTCAGTTTTAAAAGCTTTTAAGGTCCAATTTTAAAAGCTTTCATAGTCCATTTCTAAAAATATTCATAGTCATTGATAATTCAGTGACCATATTTTTAAAAAAATCTAAAATCTCTTGACTGCAAAGTCCCATTAAAATAAAGCAAGTTAAATATCTTACCACAGAATAATTGTTAAAATGGAAGCATCAGGACACAGTAAAGAATCACCAAATCAAAGCTAAAATCAAAATTAAGAGCAAAGTCTAGCAAGGTAAATATCATAACCTTTAGCTCAAAGTATATTTTTCTTTTGTTTGTCACATGTCACATTGTAGGGAAGTACTACCCAGGCAATCCCTGATGGGCTCATAGTAAAATCTTTAAACATTATTAAGTTTTGATGATCCTTTATCAAAAAGGTCTCATGTTCAGAAAAAATCCAGATTGAAGACATAACATACATTTTTAGGACTGACCATTCAACCCAGTGTAATGAGTATATATTATATGAGTATAAATGTATTATCTGCTATTTGTTCCTATTCATGTGTGTAACATGTTCCTATTCAGGTTTGTCGTAATATTGGATTCCCACAAGAACAGTAGGTATGTAGTAAGTACTGGTAGAGTAAATTAATAACACGAATGAATTAAAATGTATGCTATGGGTGAAATTAACACATGCAATTAATTTTGTAAAATTTTTATAAGTTTTTATCAGTGATAAGCATGATCTCAGAGCTTGTTCTCTGGGCAAACTAGCAAGACTGATTACCTAACTTGTATCATGAATACAGTCTGGTCTAATATAGAGTTGAGCTCATTTTGTAACATATATCACACATAACTTGTTTCTGTGAGAATCTGCCCATTAAACTGATATAAATTATCTTATGTTGAGATAGATTTATGCATTAGTCTGAACTTTGTTCTTTTTTTTTCCTTTTTTAATTTTTTTATTATTTATTCAATTGTGCATATGCATGTGTGCGTATGTGTGTGTATGTATGTGTGTGTAGAACCACGGACGAATTCAGGAACTACTCTGCCCTACCAGGACCAGAAACACAGGCCACCCTCTGCTTCCGCCTGGCGTCTATACATGGGGTCTGGGATCTGAACTCAGGTCCTTCTGCCTGCAAGGCAGAGGCTTAACTGCTGAGCCACCTCTCCAGCCCCTGAACTTTGTTCTTTATGTGCCTAATATGCCCTTAGAAATTCTGTTGACAAAGAGGTCAAGGATGCATTACTAATTCTCATTTATTCTTTGCAACACAATTTAATAGAATTTACATACACACTCCTCATTGCCCAGACAAAGAAATGAACACACAATGAATTTGCAGTTTCCCAGATTACATCCATGAATCTAGTTAGTTTAGGACAATGTTATATTGACAATTTACTTCCCCAAATGAACACTAATGAAGGGGCAACTTGTTTTTATTTTATGCTATGCTAGGCATTGAATAGTCAAGGCCTTTTGGATCATGTTAGATGATCTTCACAACCGTTGTGCAAGTCAAATAGAGCAAGAACAATTATTCAGCTTTTGTACAGGAGGAATAAGTGTTTCAGAAATTATGTGTGGTTTCTCCTAGACCCCGGGAAAAATACATCTGAAGCTAAAACTTAAGTTGTGTCCAGAGTCCTTTAATGTTTTATTCCTGATCCCTACTAAACAAGGCTTTGTCTGTTCTTTTTTTTAATGCCTACATTTAAATTCCCATTGGGAGCTGCCAGCACAGTTTGATTTACTTGCATTCTTCAGAAAATAATTCCTTTTCAATATGTCTAGGGTTTTCAGGGTAAATATAAATAGCCAGCTTTGTATTGCATCAAAGGGATGCAAAATCCATCCAGAACATCCTTAAGTCATCTGTTCATGAACATACTTCTTGCTTCTGTACATTTATTATAAGAAGTGAAGAGTATGTTATTTCATCTTTGTTTCTGGTCTTCCTGGGATATATACTTCACATTTGCGCACTGTATTGTATTAACTGTGTCCTACTTCAGTAAATCACAATTCCATATCTCCATTCAATATCTTTGCAATTAACTTCAAGAGTTGACTTCTGAAGAAGCATGCTTCTCCCAAGGGAGAACCCCCAGTGCTAGAGGAAGAACCCAGGGCTCAGAATCAAGAGACCTGGGCTTTGATCTCTGCTCTTTACTGTCTGTGGAAATATTTTATTTACTTCCTTAAACATCTATTCTGTTGCCTGTAATATCAACAAAAAAAATCAACAAACCACAATTCAGAATATCAGAGACTCTATATCAACCACAACCAGGCCAGCCTAATCTCTCCCCATCCTGAAGCTCAGGGAAATTTGCGGAAGAGGGGGCGGTAAGATTGTAAGAGCACAAGGATGGAAGAAGTAATGATATGCAAGATACTCCACACAAGTTAGGCCAAAGCAATCAGAATAGGACTTTGTATGACCTGCGCAATGACCAACACATTATTGACCCCTCGGTCTAGCATGGACTAAAGGCACTAGGATCCTTAGAAGCTAGGGATTAACAGCCACAATAATGTTCCTATATTTAAGGGGAACACAAGAAAGAGTTCTAGGAAATGCCACTGAGTCTTTACACCTCATCAGAGAGGAGGGCCCAGAGGAAAGTTTGACATACACATTAACGGATGCTCCAGGGATGTGGAGGAGGAGGCACTAGGAGATAGGGAGGAAGGGGGGGAAGGAAGGGAAAAAGGGGAGGGAGCTAGGGGGTCCAAAGAGGGGTAGAGGGAGGGAGGGGACTGGTGTACCTATTAAGTTTGTATGAGTGGAAATAAATAAATAATTAATTAATTTAAAAAAAATCAGCAATAATCTTACCTAATACTTCTTACTTTAAATGAAAGAGAAAGGTATTATTGAAAGTGTTGTGTTGCTCCTACTTAAATGAAGCATGTTACAAATGTGATGAGTGTTCTTGTTTGAAACTGCTCAAAAGAAGAATTAATTTCTGGCTGACTGAGGCATGCGATACTGAACGTAGTTTAATCTCCTCTTTGCTAATGACAAGACTGTGAAGCAGAGAGACATCGTCCATGCATCTGATGAAAATTATTTTAGGTAGAGTGTCAGATAAATAAGTAATGAGAGCAGAGAATCAGCATGGCATAGAAGAAAAATCTCTGTGTTTTCTAAAATGAGGGTGGTTGCTTATATCTTAGAGACAAGTGGAAAGAGGAACAGCACAGCGGGCTGGAGAGGTGGCTCAGGGGTTGAGCCTCCGCCTTGCAGGCGGAAGGTCCTGAGTTCGGATCCCAGATCCCACGTATAGACGCCAGGCGGAAGCGGGGGCGGCCTGCGCTTCTGGTCCTGGTAGGGCGGAGCCTGTGAATCCGGGGCAGAAGGAGGTGGAGGCGTCCATGGTGGTTCCTGAATTCGTCCGTGGTTCTACACATACACAGACACACACACATACAGATACACACACACACAGACACACACACGCACGCGCACATACACACACACATGCGCACAGTTGAATAAATAATAATAATTTAAAAAAAGGAACAGCACAGAAAGAAGGAGGAGGAATGAGAGAATATTGGTTTCAAAGGCAAGGGGACTAATGGAAGTTCAGCTCATCCAACACTAGACATGATTAATGTTCATTCATCAACTACTAAGCAGAGGATCTAAACAAATTTTGTGTTTCAGACATTGTGAAGGGAAATATGACTTTAATAAAAGGCAACTATATAAAATATATCAGAAGCTACAATGTAATTACATGATGCATGATTGGTTCACAGATAAGAGAAAGCACTCTCTGAGAAGTAGGAAGTATCCTACTCAGGAATGGACAGTTACTTGGATAAACAAGCCCTAGTGAAAAAGCCTGGAAGTACTTGAGAAACAGACTCTGCTCATGTTAGTATCTGCTACCAAGAGTGATTCTCAGCATGTGGACAATGGAATTGTCGAGGACAGCTTTTCCCTTTGGGACAGTCAGAAAGATGAGGAATCAGAGCCACGGGATATTTTGACCTCAGAACTCTTAGAGCTTCCAAGATCCAACACAGACTGGCGCACATATCGCCATCTCTCAGTTATGAATGTACTTATAATCTTAGTACCTCGATGTAGGATTAGAGCTAAAGACATTACTTTTTCTCTGTCTACATGGTAGATATCCCTGTAGAGTACAGACCACATGCATGCACAAGCTTGAGGTTGGTGTTGGTATCATGACATCCCATTAATACCATTAATAGTCTAGCTGGGGCATTCGAGGAGAAAGGCTGCAGGGAGAAGATGTGGGTGATGATTTCTTTATAATCAGACATCACGGGCTAATCAGATCTGGTGGTCTGGCAATAGAACAGTTTCTTCAGAGCCTCTTTGACCTCTCGATTCCTCAGGCAATAAATGAAGGGATTGAGAGCTGGAGTGACAATGGCGTAGAAGATGGAAATAATTTTGTTCATATTGAAGGCATGGATGGCTCGGGGCCGGGCATACATGAAAATTGTGGCAGAATAGAAGATGGTGACCACCACAAGATGCGAAGCACAGGTGGAGAAAGCTTTCTGTTTTCCTGTGGGCATGCGTAGCACAGTGGCCAGAATGCATCCGTAGGACAGAACGGTGATGGAGAGCGGGAAGAGGAAGATGACCAGGGCCAAGACAAAGTCTACCAACTCAGCCATGGACATATCCGTGCAGGAGAGGTTAAGTACTGGAGAGATATCACAGAAGAAGTGATTGATGACATTGGGCCCACAGAAGCTGAGGCGGGAGATGAAATAGATCTTTGCCAAAGATATGCCAAAGCCAATGGCCCAGGAACCCAGTGCCAGGCGGAGGCAGAGCCCGTGACTCATGATGGTGGGGTAGTGAAGTGGGCGACAGATGGCCACGTAGCGGTCATAGGCCATCGCGGCCAGAAGGACACATTCAGTGCACATGAGTGCAATGAAGAAGTAAAGCTGTGTCATGCAGCTCGTGAAGGAGATGCTGTTGCTCACGGACCAAAAGCTGAAGAGCAGCTTGGGGACCGTCACGGAGATGTACCAGGTCTCCAGGAAAGACAGGTTGGCCAGGAAGAAGTACATAGGCTTGTGCAGCGGCCGGTTCTGCTGCACCAGGAGAATGATGATCACGTTTTCAGCGACTGTCAGAACATAGGCCACAAGGAACATCAGGAACACGGCTGCTCGCATGCTCAAGCTCCCGGGAAACCCCACCAAAATGAACTTGGTGACCCGAGTCTGGTTTTCCACCTCCATACTGAAGGCACAGGGCTTAGCTCTTCTGAAGGCAAAGAATCAATCGGTCAGACTCTGTGGCCCCCTCAGCATCCTTCACGCCTGACTTGTTTGACTACAAATACCAGTAACAGTGACTTATTCACAGCATACTGCACGTTAGATAAATACATATACGATAATCAGAATAGCATAATTCAATTTCCACATAGCATCTTTACCTATATACATATATTTTTCTTAGATCTATACATCCATTTTGATTATGAAGAAACTATGTTGGAGAGGTATTAAGTAAATTTCCAAGTTGTCATTGACAACAAACGAGGAGTTATATTCAAGTTTAATTCTAAAACGGTGTGCTATCTAATATATTCAGCTACTTTCATGAACACCTCAAAACTAAACAACTTGCAAACCTCCATACTCCATGCCAATTTCAAAGGATGTGCTGGCTTTCCTGACTCGTCAACTGCCTGCAACTCTCAAAGTTATTTTTCAGAGCTGGTTTATTCTTCACGTCCTGCTGGTCTCCTTTCACTTACCATCTCTGCTTATGGAGAGGACTTGTTTGTCTGAGAGGTGACTGGGAAGATGTGATGAGGACTTTTTTCATAGGTATTTCCTAATATTTTATTATTTTAATGTATTAGAATTTCAGAATTTCAAAATAATTTGTTATGACACACTCTAACTACTTTGTAATACTTTCAAATGCACGTGTCATGTATATAAGCTTTAGAATACATGTTATATGAAGGTGGAAGACCAGGAGGGTAGGAGGAGTAGGGTGGATTAAAGAAGGGAGGGGAAGGGAGATAGGTGGGAGAGGAGATGGAGAGAAGCAAGGATGAGTACTCAATATGCTTGTTAAACTAGAAAAATAAAAAAAGAAGAAATAGAAGTTTACTGGAAGTGGGAGCTATGAATTCAAAGACACAGAGACTAATAGGTGATAAACAGATTCTGGGAATTCCAACTACTCATTTCACTTAGTGATGAGGAATTTTGAAATCTTTAATTCAACCTCATTCTAACCTTGTGTGTGCCACAGATTTGTTATATGATCTTGATATTCTACTCCTTGTGAGACTCCATTTTCTCTTTTGTTAAAGTGAATATTAATATGCATTCAGCAAGTGAGATAAAGCAAATGATACTTTATATAAACTATAAACAATAAGTGTGAAAGAGGATTTTGCCCCACCTTATAGCAGAAAAGATGAATCTGGGTGGGCAAGGGAGGCATGCTATGAGGCAGATTAGAGAGCAAACTGAGCACAGAAGTTCCCTGTCAGGAAGCTTTAAGTTTTTGAGAGTGGGGATGGAGGTACCTGGGTACGTAATTACTTAAAGAAAATTAAACAAAATGCATCATAAAACTGGATGCATTTCCTATGAAGGTTAAGCCTGAAAATCACATGGATGTGATCTTGAATATCCCTGTGGCTTTCGAGGAGGTGATATTTAGGTAGAGAAGTATGCCAGGAGCCAGCCTGTTGAGAAAAAGAGGAGAAAGAGGTAGAGGAAGAGGAGGAGGAATGGAACCATGCTGAAGTGAGGCTACCATTGCTCTACTCCAGTGGGTGGGAATGGAGCTAGGAAGAAATCAGAAGGTAGGTATGGCCACTAGCCTAGACAAGATCAAAAAAAGATCTGACCCCAAGGTTTCCACTGTAAGTCCCATCTTTCTTGAGTTCCTAGGTAGTCTAAGGGAGCATGTTGGTATGTCAGTTATCATGCAGGTCTGGGAAGGACAAGTCTCACTGCAGTGAGCTCCCAGATGCAGCAGTCCTGCCTTGAGTAGAGTGTTCTGTCTAACAGTGAACTTTGTGGGAAGTAGTGGGGGAGGGACTGGTGAAGAAAAGAGGGGATAGGAAGGGGGAGGGAGGGAAAGAAGCTGAGATGAATACTCATTATGCTCGTAAAAGTAGAAAAATAAATTAAAAAGGGATCTGAATAATGATGCAAATGTTTGTGAAGATCACCAAGTATTAAAGATAAGCGGTACCCACCACGATTGTTATGGTGAGAGAGAGCTGTCATTTTGAAGTAGACTCCATGGGAAAATGAGAATTGTGAAGCAGCAATGTTCTAGTGGTCTTAAAGACTGGGTAGGGTTTCAAAGAAGTGAGCTCAAGGTGCATTTCAAAGATGGACTCTTTTAACAGCAATTGATGGATTGCATGTGGAAGTGAAGAGGGAGAAAGAAATCAAGATGTCTTTTCACCTGGAGGTGATCCCCTCTACTAAGACAGGAATAGCAACTAAGACAGGAAAACTTGGGATTTGTAAAGACGTTGTCCTCATAATAATGAATAATGATGAAATGAAATAATGAAAGAGCTTTGACAAGAATTGGTGATGTTTTGATGGGTTTTAATAGTTCATTATGTTCATTAATAAGTTGCTGATCATTTACTTACTGTCAGTCAAAAACATTTAGTTTGCTAAGTACTTTTCATATGGCATACCAGTTAATCCATAAAAATATAAATGAGACATAGCTACTTGAATTTCACAATAGAACACTAGTTCAGATGCATTTAGTAATATTTCTAAGCTAAAGAGAGATAAAATCAGAATTATACTGAGATCCAGGTCTGTTTGGCCTTTCAATCACTAGGCTGATTCACATGAAGACAAAGAAAGTCAGGGTTTCATCCCTCTGCCAGTTTCACACGTTTAAAATAGATAATTCTTTTAGGAAATGTTCTCCAAGGCCACTAAAATTTCATTATAAGCACAGGCCATTAGAGAGATAAGTCCTAAGTTATAAAAAGAAAAAATATGATAAAAGAAATATTCACTCAGTCCCCCTAGAAAAGAAGTAATCATATAGAAATGTGTGTTAAATGTACCAAAAAGAAGATGATCACTGGGTGAGTTCTGAAACATAACTCAGAGCAGAGGCAACATGGGCAGATGAATCAGAGGAAAAGAAAATGTCACAGAGGGCTGCATCATCAGCCTCACACGGTTGGAAAAGCATCCCATAATGGCTTAATGGATGTCTGTTTGGCAAACTGATTGGATGAACAGAGAAAGGATACAGGCAGATGGGGAGAGCAAGAGAGATTTGTCAGGGAACCAGTCATGTGGAATGCCATCCATGATAGAAGCAGTTTAAGAGCCATTCTCCAGCAGGCACAATAAATAATTGTTGCATGGCTGTCAGGAACATGATCACATCCTCATGTTGCACCCGGGATATTTGTGATACAGGATGGATTGTGTCAGACAAGGCTGCCAAACCAGAAAATGACAGACAAACCGGAAGGCACCATCACTGAGGACACATACAGACATGCAAAGAAGAGCAAAATCACTCCAGCTAAAATTTGCTCAAGGAGAATAAAAGACCATATTTAACTCTACCTAGTCTACCTTTGCATTTGTGAAGTTAGATAAAGTAGAGAAAGATGGAAAGAAAGAGAGGACAAGGGGGAGTAATAGGCAAAGTGAGAGAAGGAGAGGAAGGAAGGAAGAGGGGACAGGAGAGGGAGAAAAAGGGAAAAGAAGAGCAAGAGGGAGAAGGAAGAGGGAGAAGGATAGGGAAACTGACTCCTTATTTCTCAGCAACTAAATAAAAGTTAATCAGCAAAAACTGTTGCATACTAATGCAGGCTCGATGGTAGTGGATTATTGAGCTATAATGTTTACAAATCCTATTTGTTTATAGCTTTTGAATCCAACTTTAATTCTTTCTATCAGAGTTCTCAGGCTGGAATCAAACCTCTAGACTCTATCCATCTTGTGCAGACTATATATACTGTACTTCTCATGACCTTTATCTTTCTGGATTCTTTTCAAGGATGGATATCTGGTGACCGAAATGCAGGTAAACACGCATCTATCCTCACCAAGACAGCAACAGGTGTTTAGCCACCATCATACACAAGACATAATACCCACAGCAAAGTGAGATCAGAGACCAGGGTAGGAATCTAAAGGTTGGAGTCAGACTTTGGGGCACTTAGTTCTAATCTAACATCAAGTACCGGCTCTCAAAAGTAAAAGGAGTGACCTATTTTCACAGTTCACTGCACGACTTCTCCCCATAGACTTCAGAAGATGAGAACACCATTCTGACCAATTGTTGGAATTTGAGTGGGTGGGTAGAAAAGCATTTATGCTTTTAATATTATGTACCTGCCTCAGTCGCCTATGAGGAAAGGGTGCTCTGAGAGGAGATGCTTACCTTGGCTCAGCAGCTTCTGAGACAGTAGAATGTAAAAAGAAATTCTTCACTGATTCTACAATAGGAAGGAGGAGAAAACTGAGATGTTGAATAGATAGGAGGACCCCACTCTCTAAACCTAGAAGGTACCAATGGACACAGATGACCCCACTACTTTCCACCTGGTGACCAGAGCTACATGGGAGGATATCTCTGGGCTCTAAGACCACATTTGTGCCCAGTGTGGCCCCAGTCTGGCTCTTCCAGTATCCCGGGGCCAAAGCACCCATTGCTTTTCTGGAGACACTGCAGGATATGTGGATATATTACCCTGTGAGTGTCTTTGTTCTTCCGAGGACTTATAGGACATCAATACTTTCCATCCATCTCTGCCAGGACCCAAGAGGAATAAACCTTGACAACAGCCACCCAAATCTCTTGTGGGATCAAGAGAAATTTTTATTTGCCTAGTGTGACCATCTCATTTGTCCCAGATGATATCAGTTCCATAGGGAGAAAATTACTTATGGCCACATACTTGGAGAACCACATTATATTTATTCTCTATTGAAAGATGAACTGGAAAGAAAAGTGAAAAGTATTGGATTTAAATATCTACTTACAGATTCCAGTTTGTATTCAATCTTGGCTTACTTGAAACAGAATGATCATAGCAGTGTTCCCAGGGAGATATAGACTCCAGAAGCAGATGGTATTGCTGCATTTTAGTGAGAATTTGCTTAAATACTTATGACATAATGTATAATAAATGAGTTCATCATGGTGGTTTATTGCCACTTTCATCTGATTTTTGATACCACCTGAATAATAGTTGAGATTATCAAATGAAACTCTGGTTTAGCAAATACCACTTCTCCATATATACAGAATCCTTAAGTAGCACTCCTACAGAGAAAGGAGGACACATTTTCTGTGGCTTCATCAAATCCTATTGAATATAATAAGCAATGCACTTTGGAATACCACTGAGTTCGCAGTAACAAATCAAGCATCCTTCCATACTGCTTCTGTTATAGGACTGAAAAACAGAAAGCAAACTTTAGCAAGTCATAGTAAAGCACTTACTTCAAAACTCTGCCCTCAATTAAACTCCATACTTTAGAAATATTTTGTCATCACTTAAAATACAACCTTTTATATTTACCATAATTTTCCAAAATTAATTTAAATTGTTTTGATATTGTGGTTGAAAACAGAAACTGACAGAACTTCTGCCAAACTACAATTGTCTTAGCTGTATGTTCCCTTCCAGAGTCACGAAGCACATCTACAGTAAAAGGAGTCCAGGAATTGATGTGTTTGTGACCTTTGATTTGGAGAGGTGAAGTTGAATGGTCAACGTTAATACAAATAATGCCAAACATGTTAGAAATATTTGATAGATGCAAATTATACAGATTGTGTAATGCCCTAACACAATGCTATCTCTGAGTTCACCTGTGCAAACTTCCTTTTTTATTATATTTATTATTTTCCCAATCATATAAGCTTAATAGGTACCTGGGTCCCTTCTCTTCCTCCACTCCTCCCCAGTCCCCCTTGCACCCTCCCCCTTTTCCCCTTTCTTTCACCCCCTCCCTTTTTCGCACTCCCTCCCCTCCCCCCATTCCCTTTAGTGTGAATGTCAAACTTCCCTCTGCATCCCTCCACTCTAGTGAGGTGTAAGGACTCAGTGGCATTGCTCAGAACCTTTTCTTGGGCTCCCCTTTAGTATGGGAACACTATTATGATTGTTAATCCCTTATCTCTAAGGATCCTGGTGCCTGAGAACCATGCTAAACTTTGGGGGGGGGGTCAATGACATGTCAGTCATTGCACAGGTCATGCAAAGTCCGATTATGGCTACTGTGGCCCTAACTTGTGTGGAGTATCTTGCATATTGTTGCTCCTCCCCATCTTTAGACTCTTACAATCTTACTGCCCCCTCTTCTGCAAATTTCCCTGACTTTAGGATGGGGAGAGATTTGGCTGATCTGGTTCCAGGTGATTAATGGGTCTCTAATGTTCTGAAATTATGGTTGGTTGTTGTTTTCAGTTTTATGCAAACTTTCTTGGGAAGAGAGAGAGACAGAGCAAGACAGAGAGAGAGGGATGAAGCATGTGGTGTGTGTGTGTGGTAAGTATATGTACATGTCAGTGGTAAATGTGGGGGTGGGGTGCTATGTGCATTTGGTGTGAGTTTGTGTGGGGGGTAAGTATATGTGTCAGTGGTAAATGAGGGGGTGGGAGTGGGGGCGGTATGTATATTTGGTGTGTGTGTGTGTGTGCACATGTATGTGCCTAATGGTGATTCCACATTGATGGCTTCTTCAGGCCTCTGACCAGGTTCTATGGGCAGCAACAAGGAAGCTGTGGAGCGCGCTCTGCTCGCTCTGTGCTCTTCCTCAGGTTCTGAGATTGCTTGGCCTTCTGCTTTCCTTTTCTCGGGTCATCTGCAGCTCTTTTCATTTTTTATTGTCGACGATACAGTATGAATGTACCGCAGTCTATCTGCTCACCATCCCATGGGCATCTGGCTCTGCTTGGGGCATATTTTCAGCATTTAGATCATTTATTACTCTGCTTGGCCTCCATTTGCTACTGAACAGAGGCTGAAGATCACCAAAGTGAAATCTAGCCTCCTTCAGGTTTATTTCAGCAAGCAGCCAGGTTATATATATGACTTCCTCGGGCACACACAAGTTTATATAAGTCCATATTTCCAAGTGCAGTTTCTTTCCCAATCACTTCCTTTTTATCTTTCTGATCTCTCCTTTGTATGTCCCAGTTCTTTATCTCTAAATGGAGGAAGTTGCAGTTAACATTTTTTGCCTTTAAAGCCTTCAGACATCCTGGCCTTGTGGTGCAGGTCTGCAATCACAGCTAATCAGGAGAGAAAAGGGAGAAAGAGGATCAGGAGCTTACAGCATGTCTGGGCTGCAAAAAAGGTCGAAGACCAATTTAGACAACTTAAGGAGACCCTGCCTCAAAAAATAAAAAGTAAAAAGAGGATTTAGATATAGATCAGGAGTGGAGTGTTTGCCTGGCATATGCAAAACCCTGGTTCAGTTTCAAGTAAGCCATGCATACCTCCTTACACACACACACACACACACACACACACACACACACACTGTAAACTTGCAACCTTGTCAAGTTCCTTTTTGAGTTTGATATGATTTATTGTAGTTTATGTTACTCTATATATTAACAATTTTGCCTTTATTTCTGATTTACATTCTCTTTGCTTCTTTTTCTGGCATTAGTAAATTGGCTACAGTTTTCAGATAAGTAGAAATGAACATGAACATACTGGCTTTGTCTCTGATCTTAAAGAAATCATTCAGGACTTTCATCTAATAAGGATGGTGCTGGGAGTTATTCGACAATAGTATCATTGGCCAAAAGTTACCTTGAATACTAGGTTTTCACGGTCTTTGTCATGAATGGGCATTTAATTATATTTACTTTTTTCTGCTTCTAATGAAGTAATCGATTATTTTTTCTTTCAGTATTAATGAATGTAACTGACTGTTTTGAAAATAGAACTAAGTGCTTTGATTTAAGAGAACTAAAGTAAAAACCACAGATTTTTTTCCTCACACATTTTATTGTTTTCCTAATCATACAAGCTCAATAGATACCCCCATCCTCTCCCTCCCTCCTCCTCTCCTCAGTTCCCCCTTGTACTCTTCCTCCCTTTTCCCCTTCCTTTCACCCCCCTCCCTCCCTCTCCTTCTCCGAGTGCCTCCCCCTTCCTCCCTCCCATCTCCTGGAACATCCTTTTGTGTGAATGTCAAACCTCCCTCTGAGTCCTCCACCCTAGTGAGAGGTAAGGACTCAGTGGCATAGCCTGGAGCCCTATCTTGGGTTCCTTGTTAGTATGGAAACTCTATTATGACTGTTAATCACTTGCCTCTAAGGATCCTAGTGCCTGTGATCCATGCTAGACTTTGGGGGGTCGTTGACATGTCAGCCTTTGTGCAGGTCATGCAACGTCCAATTATGGCTACTGCATCCCTAACTTGTGTGGAGGATCTTACATATCGTTAGTCCTCCCCATCTTTAGATTCTTACAATCCTGCTGTCCCCTCTTCCACAAAGTTCCCTGAGCTTTAGGATGGGGACAGATTTGACTGGTCTGGTTCCAGGTGATTAATGTAGGCTATTTGGTGTTCTCAATTATGATAATCACACATTCTATCAGCCCATCATAGAGTAAAACTGGAGATCAACCACAAGAGAAAATAAGTAAACTCATGGAAATTAAGTGGAATGCTACCGATGACAGACAACTGGATCTTCATGAAGTTGGCAGCTGGGTTAGGTGACTTTTCTTTTGGAGTTATATCTCAACAGGTTAGATGGCACAGGTACACCTCAGGATCAACTTTAGGAGACGACTTCTGTGACATTGTTAATTTGTGGTGGGTCAACTTTGTGTGTATTGTAAAGAATGTGTCATTGTAGTCAGGGAGACTAGTAAGCCGTTAACTCTAACTCCACATTTCATTAAGAATCATGCACTCAACCTTATTTTTATATAATACATTTTTTATTATTATTTCAGCTCATACAAACTTAATAGGTACACCAGTTCCCTCCCTCCCTCCTCCTCCCCCCCCCCGAACCCCCTGCTCCCCCTCCCCTCAACCCTCCCGCCCCATCCCCCGTGCCTCCCGCCCCGATTCCCAGAGTCCTTTCTTGTGCATGCCTGACTCTCGTCTGGGCCCTCCTCTCCGATGACGTACAAGGACCCAGTGGCATTTCCCTGAACCCTTTCCTGTGTTCCCCTTAAGCATAGGAACACTACTGTGGCTGTCAATCCCTTGCCTCCAAGGATCTTGGTGCCTTTAGCATATGCTAGACTTTGTGAGGTCAATAGTGTGTTGGACATTGCGCCGGGCATGCAATGTCCAATTATGATTGCTTCGGCCCTAACTTGTGTGGAGTATCTTGCAAATCATTGCTCCTCCCATCCTTTTGCTCTTACAATCTTACTGCCCCCTCTTCTGCAAATGTCCCTGAGCTTCAGGATGGGGAGAGATTAAGCTGGCCTAGTTCTAGGTGGTTGATATAGAGTCTATGAAGTTCTGGATAGTGGTTCATTGATTTTCTTTTGCAGTTTTGTTGCTCCTGTAATGCCCTTCACTCCATCGTGATGGGCACTGTATGTCACCCCCTGGCCAGAGACAGAAAGCTGTTAAACTGGAGTCTTATTATAAGAGCACATTCAAAGGTAGATGTAATACTTATACCCAAAATTGGAATCGCAGGGTCATATGGCGTTAGGCAATGGAAGGGGTCAATCACCCATTTGCAAAATGGTTACTTTTTAATCTGCCAGATTATATGCCCTCCCTTTCTGGTGAGTTCACACCCCCTTAGTTGTAAATGATCAGGAACGAATTGTGAACTTAACTAGGTGTCACATTACTTTCTTGCAGTCCTTGATGGGGGCCTATTTTCTCTACTGTAACATGGTCACTTCTCTCCTTGTGTCTGGTGTGGCCCTCCAACCCCATCTCTCCTGTTCATAATCCTTGCAATTACTGTAGGTAATACATAGATTTACCTATGAGTGTCTCAAGATGGGCTGGGTGGGTTTGGTATTAGGAGCCACCTATTAGGGAGTACATACGGTGCTTAATTTTCTGGGTCTGGGATACTTCACTTAATATAATTGTTTCTAATGACATCCATTTCCCGGCAAATTCCAGTAATTCATCATTTTTGATGGCTGAGTAGTACTCCATTGTACAGATGTACCACAGTTTCCTTATCCACTCATCAACTGTTGGACATTTGGGTTGATTCCATGTCTTTGCTATTCTAAACAGTGCTGCTATGAACATGGTCGTGCTTGTGGTATCGAGGTGAACCTCTGCTGTATGGGGGGTTATACCCAAAAGTGGAATCGCAGGGTCATATGGCATTTCAATCTTTAATTTCTTTAAGAATTTCCAGACTGCTCACCAGAGTGGCTGTATGAGCCTGCACTCCCACCAGCAATGTAGGAGAGCTCCCCTCTCTCCACATCCTCTCCAGCATTTGTTGTTGTTGCACTCAAACTTATTTAAGCCATTTGTCACAATGTTGTTCAACGTGGATTGACCTTTGTTCATTCTGTTCTTCAAATCTAATAAATACCAATGCTGGGTAAAGAAGTACCCGCAGATGGATAGCTTTAGTTCCAACAGCAAACAGATGATTTTTCTTTCTTCCGTGCATGCTAATAAATGCCTCTGGGTTAAGAATTCAGTTCTGCGTTACAGGAAGTCCTGAAGAAGAATGTTTTCATTGAATAATATTCATTGTACATAGTAAAAGGTTTTACAAAAACATTTTAATTCAATTAGATCATGCACTTTAATACATTAACCACATATACATTCTTTTACTTCCCTCTTCTCTTTACATATATATATATATATATATATATATATACATATATATTTTTCCTTGTATCTAATTATAAATATATGTGGATATAAGACATAGGATCAATATGTGAGAGAAGACATACAGTATTTCCCTTATATTTTATGTTTGTCTTCCTGAGCCCAGCTTATTTTGTATAATATGATGGTCTCTAGCTGTATTAATTATCCTTCAAACAGCACAATTTCATTTTTTATGGTTAACACACACATACACACACACAAGCAGATTCTGTAACTTGGCTATTGTGAACAAAACTTCAATAAATGTAGACAGTGAGTATGTCTGTAGCTTTTGGGGTGCTCTGGGATAAATAGCTCTACTCTAGTAGTGTATTCATTTCTTGAGGAGGCTAGACACTGGTTTTCACAGTGATTGAATGACTCACATTCTCTCCAGAGTGCGTAAAGTTTCCCTCTATCCTGTATCCTTACCAGAATTAGTTGAAATTTCTTCTTTCATTCATCCAATCAGTTTTTATTAAGGACATACTATAGACAAGATTTTTTTTGTAGAACTCATCTAAAGAATAACTAAAATACATTAGTATAAAAAATACTGAATCTTTTTTATTATTTTCAATTTGTTTTTTCAAATTGTTTCAATTTGTTGTTCTTTGGCACAGTCATTACTTTTTTTTTTCTGCTCATACAAACATAATAGGAACCCCTGTCCCCTTCCTCCCTCCACCCCTCCCTGGACCTCTCTGTTCCTCCCCTCTTTTCCCCTTCCTTTCCCCCCTCCCTCCCTTTCTCCCAGTGCCCCTCCCCCCATCTCTGAAGCATCCTTTAATGTGTATGTCAAACTTTCCTCTGGGTCCTCCTCTCTGATGAGGTGTAAGGACTCAGTGGCAATTCCTAGAACTCTTTCTTGTGTTCCCCTTAAGTATAGGAACACTATTGTGACTGTTAATCCCTTGCTTCTAAGGATCCTAGTGCCTTTAGTCCATACTAGAATTTGAGGGGTCAATGATATGTTGGTCATTGCGCAGATCATGCAGAGTCCTATTATAATTGCATCGGCCCTAACTTGTGTGGAGTATCTTGCATATCATGACTCCTCCCATCCTTGTGCTCTTACAATCTTACCGCCCCCTCTTCCGCAAATTTCCTTGAGCTTCAGGATGAGGAGAGATTAGGCAGGCCTGATTCCAGGTGGTTGATATAGAGTCTCTGATGTTCTGAATTATGGTTTGTTGATTTTTTTTCTTTTCAATTTTGCTGTTCCTGCAATGCCCTTGGCTCCATCCTGATGGGTATTCTTCTATCTGGCAGCCTATATGCCCTCCCTTTCTGGAGAAATCATCCCCCATCAGTTGCAATGATCAGGAAGGAAAGTCTGTGAACTTAACCAGATGTCTCATTACTTACTTGCAGTCCTTGATGGTGGCACAGTCATTACTGTAGGTACAATAAGTTTCTGACCGTAGTCATTCTGACTGAGGCAAGGTGAACTCTTGGTTTAATTTTCATTTGTAATTCCCTGATCACTAAAAACATTCAACACATTTTCATGTATTTATTGACTATACTTTACCTTTTGAGACTTCTTTGTTTATCTCATTTATCTATTTATTCAATGCATCTTTGGCACTTAATTTGTTGTGTATTTTAATAGACTGGAAATTAATCTCCTGCCAGATAAATAACTAGAAGTTGGGATTTTTGTCCACTCTTCAGGCTGTTTATATTTGGTTAACTGTTTCCTTTACTCACAGGCTTTTACTTGTAATTTACATGTAATCTCATTTATCAGTTTTTGGTTTTGTTTCCTGAGGTAGTGGAGTCCTATTCAGAAAGGTTTTGCCTATGCCTACCTACATCTTGAAATGCTTTCTCTAAGTTTTTCTGAAGCAATTTCAGAGTTTTGGATTTTATTTAAGATCTTTGGTACATTTGCAACTAATTTTTGTACAGAGTTGAGAGACAGGGATCTAGTTTCATTCTTTACAATGTAGATAGCAAGTTTTCCCCTCATAATTTATTAAAGAAGATATTTCTTCTGGCATTTTTTTCAGAAATCAGATAGCTGTAGGCCGCTATGTAAGTTTGTTTTGGTATGTCCTATTCTATTCTGTGGATAGATAAATAGAAAGATAGACAGATTTCTTGCGACAGTATTTTGATGCTTTTATTATTATGGCTCTGTAGCATAATTTGAAATGAAATATTGTCAAAGATCCCTTCTTTGACTGATCCCTCTGAAAAGGTAACATCAGCCTCTGGAACTTGGGAAGAATACGTTGAACTCCCCAGTAGCCTCGTGGCTTCAACATGCTTTGGTCTTCCCATGTGAACCCAAAGTGCTACATCGATGGACAACCGTGCAAAAGGCAGAAACATGAGGGAGAGTTGTCAATGGGGATGGGCACAGAAAGGTATCTAGTCATCACTATTTGTGGCTCCTAAATCTAAAAAAAGCCACTATTCTCTTCCATTCTTGCTTTTTACACTAGGACGGTGTGTTATAAAAACTGCTAGAGAAAATTATGGGCCCCTCATTTACATAATCTCTAATAATAGACTTGGCTTTCTTCTGCTTCCATATTTAGAGGATATGGTTCAATGTTGGATGTGATTTTATTTTTAACAATCTGGATATTTCAGAGTGGAGCTAAGCAAATTTGACCCATATTCATGTTATTTTTACATCACACAGAGTCTGGTTAAAAAAAAACACTGATAAGGGGCTAGAGAGATGACTTAGGGTTAAGACTCTGCCTCTCAAGTAGAAGGTCCTGAGTTCAGATCCCAGGTCCCACAAGAAAACACCAGGTGGAAATGGCCGTGGCCTGCATTTCCAGATCTGGTGGGCAGAGTCTGGGAAATCCCAGAGTGAAGCAAAAAGGAGGTAGACGTGGTCCAGTAAGATTCCTGCAGTCACCCTTGGGCCTCCACAGGTACACACAGTGCGCGCACGTGCACACACACACACACACACACACCACACAAAGTAAATAAATATTAAAAAATAAAGAATTAAAATTAAAAACTCCGATAAGGGATTATTGTTTTCTATAACTGAGTACTGGGATGCTTACAGATTAATTTTTAAGTTGGGACTTAAAGGCTGACTTAAATGTGAAGTCATTCCCTCCACTTACCAAAACAAAATGAAGCACACACTTAAAGAACTTTGAGAAAATCTCTTCCCAATACACGTACAGGTGCACGGGAAGCTGTTTGAATGAATGGAGTTCTTGAATACTACCGAACATGAAGTTTCTGTGGGTTGAAACCTACATTAAGATGATTGGAAGCCCCTTCCACTGAAACAATATCTTGATTCTGAGCCTGGTAAAGTTGAGAATTAGTACAGCCGCTCGAGGCAGTTAGGGTTTCTGGTAACCTCATGCATGAGCACTATAGAGCTTGTAATGTGTGCTGGTGCAACATGATTCGTCCAGAGCAAACATACTGAGGGCAGGCATTGAAAGACGCAGGAAGCGACTGCTATTTAGGTCCTGATAATGATGCTCATGTCACCTGGAAAAACACCACACATTTCATATTCAGGGACTAGTGCAAAAAGAAGAAAATCTCAACAAAGGCTCATGGGTAACCTCAACATCAGCTTTGAAGTTAATAGCTGTCATTTAGAAAATCAATTTTCATACTTCATTGACCCATCTATAAGGAGAGGTAATTATCTAACTTAATGATTTGTGAATATTAAATGAATAATAAGTTACTGAAATTCAGGGCCTGGTACTTGAAAAGTACCCATGAAAAGCAGTGGTATAGTTGCATGCCAAATGGAAACTTTCTAGCGAAATTCTGTTTGAGGCAAGCTGTTCTCATATAAGTCTGTGAAGTGAAAAGAAGGAGCAAGTGCAATGGGATAATGATGTGGAGGGAAAAAGAATGAAATATTCAGGGAAATGAAAAAAAGTTGTATATGACTGGGAGAGAAGGCATGACTGAGGAGTCCTTGATGAGACTGACTCTGCAGAACATGTGACAGAGTTAGTCATGGTACATACGAAGATATCTTATGGTAATCACAAATGGACATTATTAAAGTGTTTTCAATCAGAAGGAATTACATATTTGGACTCAATTTGAGAAACAAATGCCTTATGGCTGAAGTCTCAACATAGGAATGGAGGTGAGGAGGTGTGTAAGGTAAAAGACAAGACATTGATGCAGTGATTTAAGAAGGAATGAGAAAAAAAATAGGGTTGTGGTTTTAGTGAGGTAGGAGTAAATTAGCAATGCCTAAGTACTGTGCATCTAGGAAACAGAACAGAGAAAGAAAGATAATCAAGAATGTCTACCGGGGTTGGGGATTTAGCTCAGTGGTAGAGCGCTTGCCTAGCAAGCGTGAGGCCCTGGGTTCAGTCCCCAGCACCGGGAAAAAAAATTGTCTACCAATGTTCTGTCACAGACCTCTTAATAGATGGTGAAATGCTCACCAAATGGTAAGAGGCCACTCAGGAGATGCTGGATTTGTGGAATTTGGAAGACATATATGGATTATAATTGAAGATAAGCAACTGTTCAATGATATTTTTCTGTAAGAAGGAAAATCGAGTAACCGCAGCTCTTTAACCCCAGCATCCACTACTCTTGAGGTAGTATATGCTTTAATATTGGAGGAAGTGATCGAAAAAGAATCAACAGTTCAGAGTATCTGCGAAATAACCCTCCCATGGGAAGTTGAACTGTATCAACATTGCCTAGGTTCCATATTCTCATTTTCCTGTTAGTGATAAAATAAAATGATAGAATGATAAATCCAGAAAATAGAAACTATGTAATCTGTCTCTGCATTTTCAAGCAATTAGAAAGACCCAGAATGACGATTAATGGACTTTCACAAATATCATTTATTCCCCTTCCAAGTGTTAGGGTTTTTTTTTTTTTCCTTCTGGTACACAGAATTCGGCTTTTTAAATTTCCAATACTATTTTAACATTATTTAAAAATTCAATACTAATATACCTTACATACAGCAAAATAATTCTTAAATAATTTCATAATTCAAATTTATATACTATTCAGTAATTTAATATTTTGAAGTAGTACATGAAAGAAATATCTTTGGATAGCAGCAAGAAAACCATTTCTCTTACTCTTAATGTTTATCAGCTCAGTACTATGCATGTACTATGTATTTGATTAGGCACTGGGTTTATAAGATACAAAGATGAAGTTCTTGGTCTCCAGAATCTCAGCCTAAAGTGTGGTGAGATATTCTTTTGTCTTCCACAGCAACAACTGAAGGATTTTTCCAAAGAAAAGGAATAGGCAGAAAGCCAAAATATCTACAGTTTTAGATAGGAATTGATAAAATTTTCAAACTGCACATCTGTGAACTGCAATACGCAAGACAGAAAATTTTGAAGAACAGAATCCATTTAATAGTAAATGAGAAAGTTAGAAGGCATTATGCTTGAAAAGAAAGAATATTTCTACCAATGAGTTCAGTGTAACAGAGACCAAAGTTTCTCCTCTAACGTACAAAAAGTAAAGTGAAGTTTTCTAGATGTTTCTCTTGTTTTTCAAGCCATTGAAAAAGACAAGCTAATGCTACAGATTTCTCATGTTTGTTTTGTGACCTATATCCCACTCCTTAAGCCCAGATCCACATATACACACACAAAGATATGTACATATATCAAGTTTATAAAGCTTTAACTATGTATAAATTCTCTCCATAACGATGCAATTTTTCTTAGAAAAAATTTGCTTAATTTATCTCACAGTTTAATTTGCTTAATTTATCTCACATAACCTTAAAAGGGCATATGAAATGTTCCAAATTAAATGTTTAAAGGGATTAGTTGTTTCTTTCAAATAACTGAAGATCTATAGTTTGAAAACAAAAGGAACATCATGTATTTACAGTGTTAAAATTAATATAAAACTTTCTTCTTTGGAAGAAGTAGCCATAGCATAAATGACATCTTAAAATGTCCAAGAATTTTCATGTGTCTGGGATACTTCACTCAATATAATTGTTTCTAATTCCATCCATTTCCCGGCAAATTGCATTAATTCATCATTTGTGATGGCTGAGTAGTATTCCATTGTATAAATGTACCACATTTTCCTTATCCACTTATCAACTATTGGACATTTAGGCTGAATCCATGACTTTCCTATTGTAAACAATGCTGCTATGAACATGGTTGTGCTTGTGCTATCGAGGTGAATTTTTGCTGTATGGGGGGGGGTTGTTCCCAAAAGTGGTATAGCAGGGTCATATGGCATTTCAATCTTTAATTTCTTTAAGAATCTCCAGACAGCTCGCCAGAGTGGCTGTATGAGCCTGCACTCCCACCAGCAATGTAGGAGAGTTCCCCTCTCTCCACATCCTCTCCAGCATTTGGTGCTGTTTGTATTGTGGATTTTTGCCATCCTGACCGGGGGGGAGATGATATCTCAGGGAAGTTTTGATTTGCATTTCCCTGATGGCCAAGGATGTGGAGCATTTTTTAAGATATTTGTTAGACATTTTAATTTCGTCCCTGGTAAAGTTTCTTTTAAGTTCCAAAGCCCATTTTTTTTAATTGGCCCATTTGTTTCCTTGGTGTTTAGTTTTCTAAGTTCTCTGTGCACTCTGGATAATCACGGGGGTGGGGGGGAGAGCGAGGGGGGGAGGCAGAGCGAGGGAGGGGGGAGGCGGAGGGAGGGAGGGACTGGTGTACCTGTTAAGTTTGTATAAGCGGAAATAATAATCTAAAAAAAAAGGGACCATGGTCACTTTGACTGAAATTACAAAAAAAATGTCCAAGAATTATACTTATAGCTTCAAAAATGAAAGGGAATTATTTGTCTTAGTCAGATTACTGTATCTATGAATTAACTGATGATATGGAGCCCTTAAATAAGAAGAAAATGTGAATCTTTTCTGTAATTAATGATGGGCAAGTGAGGTTGGTGCAGCAATAAAGAATGAGTATCTGTCTCAGAAGAAATTAATTGTGTGGCAGACATTTTGCCCATAATATTCACAACAATTCCAGAATCAGTAAGTTTCCTTACTTAACAAAACAAAACAAAACATAGAAAACAACACCATAAAATATGTCAGTAACTTACCAGAGCACCGCTAATGAAACAGAATGCAGGTCAGAAACCAGGTTTGCCTGAAAATTCTAAGGTCCATATTTTGGCTCCTTTGATAGACTAGCAAATAAAAATATCAAGAGTGAGAAAAGAAAAATCTCCACATGAATGCAGACTTGAGGGAACCGATCTAAAATGGTCATATGATAGCTTCCTGTAAGATCTCCCACAGGTGGAGGAATCTTTTTAGGAGCATATCTTCAGTGGGGAAGATCTACCTACACTTATCTGATATCTGGTTTGGTTTGAGTGACCCAGAGGAAAAAGATCACAAGTTGTTCATCCTTTATCTGAATTTCTCTAAGAGTTTCCCAAGGGCAGCCATAACCTCCTTGTTCCTCAAGCTGTAGATCAGGGGGTTCAACATGGGGGCCACCACAGCATAGAACAGAGCAACCGTCTTCTCCTTTTCCACGGAGGAGGCGGAGCGGGGCCCCAGGTACGTGAAGATGGTGGCCCCAAAGCACATGCAAACCACCGTGAGGTGGGAGGCACAGGTCCCAAAGGCTTTGTGACGCCCTTGAGCAGAGCGAATGCGCAGAATGGCAACTCCGATGCGCGCGTAAGAGAACAGAACCAGGGAGCATGGAAGCATGATCACCAGAAACCCTGAGACAGCCACCATGGCCTCGTTGAAAGAGATGTCCACACAGGCCAGCCGCAGCACAGCAAGAGTCTCACAGGCAAAGTGGTTAATAACGTGGTGACATAGAGGAAGGCGGAAGGTGATGATGGTTTCCATCAGTGAATTCAAAAACCCTGCCACCAAGCAACTGGCAGCCAGGCCCAGGCAGAGTCCTCCATCCATGACGACGGTGTAGTGCAGGGGATGGCACACTGCTACATAGCGGTCGTAAGCCATGGCTCCCAGCAAGAAGAATTCAGAACCTCCCATCGCCAGGGAAACACAGAGTTGGAGCACACAATTGTGGAATGGGATGAGCTTTTGGACCGAGAGCAGGTGGGCCAGCATCTGAGGCGCAATGCTATTCCCATAACAAAGGTCCACTGTGGACAGAACGCTGAGGAAGAAGTACATGGGGGTGTGAAGTCTGCTGTCCAGTCTGATCAGCAGAAGAATCAGGGAATTGCCTACGATGGTCACCAAGTACATGGCCAGAATGAGGACGAAGAGGAAGACCTCGGTGCCCCAGTCACTGGAGAGTCCCAGCAGGATGAACTCGCTCACCCATGTCTGGTTAGCAATTTCCTGATCCATGAATTTCAGGACTGGATAAGTAGTTTAAAGACCATACTTAAAGCTTAACTTCTGAACTTCCATGCCTGCTGGATTCTGCTTGTTCAAGTCCACAGCGGGGACCGCAATGAGATGCGTCTAGAAATTAAGGAGAAAAGAAACAACGGTGTCAGAATTCAATTCACTGTACCACCATTTCTCTTCCTAAACACTTATTCTTAAATAGGGAAATAAATTAATGAACTATTTTGTTGATGAGAAAGGTTTGGTCCCATGAAGAAATAATTTTATGAATTATTAATGACATCCAGTTCTATTGAACATCATCTGTGGAGACCATTTCCATAGCAGAATGCATTCAGGAGAACCTGAATACTTTTTCTTTTCTTTTTTTATTAAGAATTTTCTTACACGCAAATAAATGTGTTTATGTCAATGCTCCTATCTTACTTCCTCCCTTCTACTCTCTCCCTCCTCTTCCAACATCCCCTCTCTTCACCAATCCAGCCTCATCCTTCCACCTTTATGTCCCTCTGCATATGTGCACCCTAAAGCTCCCTTGGGGCACCTGTACTAGTAAAGGACCAGGTCTCTGAGGCTGTAGATGTGACTCTTCAGAGGGGACTCTTCAGTAGCCCCCCTTCTCTTGTCCAACCCAGTGTGAACTTAATGAAGTACTACATCCTCACTTAATAATGATATTTTTCTGAGGAATGACACTCTTCATTTCCTATGAAACAGTTTAGTTCTTACCAATGAATACAGAAGAGTAGAAGTATATTAATTGTATAACATGAGGCTCGCCGGGCATGGCGACCCATGCATATAATCTTAGTGCATGAAAGATTGGGAGACAGTAGAACTGCCGTAAGTTTCAAACCAGCTTAAGCGACATAAAAGTTCGAGGCCAGCCTAGGCTGCAATATGAAACCCTAGTTCAAAAAACAAACAAAAACTCCCACATATAACCAAGGATGGTAGCACTGTGTAATGAGTGACTGGCTCTTAGTACCCCATTCATTTTCTGCACAGCAAAGCAAGCAATAACCAAATGAAAAAACAATGTGCAGAATAGGAGAAAATACTCTCACAGAACATCCAGTGACAGCATAAAAAACCCCAAAATATCCACAAATGATTTCTGCAGCTCAAAAGTAAAATAAAAATATCAGCAACTAAACCTTTTTAACAAATGAGCAGAGGTCCTGAATGTGTGTTTCACAAAAGATGAATAGTCAGGGCCAACAGGAACATGTAAATGTGTTAATGAGTTGTAATCCAAAAACCACACTCTTCACTTTCTTAAAAACTTTTGACCTAAGGTAAAATTTTCTTTCTCTTTGTTCACTTACAGAAGGAAGAAAGTGATCTGTCACTAAAGAATGTACTTTATGACACAAGACACTGGAGAAAAGTGTAATACAGTATACGAAGGCAGGCATTCCAAAGGCTTCTACTAGTTAAAGTGTAGCTATGGAGGGACACTCGATATGCCAAAAACAGTTTCTTTTAAAAAGGAGCAAGAATGGACAGTCCTTATGCAGAGGAGCACGCAGAGAAAAAGCAACAACAACAACAAAAAATGCCCTGAGCTAGTCCATTTAGAACCCAATGACAATTAAAACTATACTACAATTTCCAGGAGAGTAACACTGTCTGATAAGTTGTTGGTCAGAAGTATCAAAGGCTTCTGACCAACAACTTATGCCATTGCTCTTAGTTGCCATCCAAAAAACTGACAGTAAGACCCTATTACTGAATGCAACATATATGGATCATAGGACATGGGCAAAATACACCAGCTGGAATTGGTTTGAGTATCCTCCTGCTGGATAGTTTACACAGTACCAAGGAATCCTGTAGAAGCTACTGTGGGAGAAAATTATTCAAAGACCTCTTGAACATGTGAAATCTGCAGGTTGCAACAAACATCACCATGGCAACAGGTGACCACCAGCATAATAGTGGCACGAGTATCAAGGAGACAACTAATAACTTTATGATTGGGTTTAGGGCCTGTAGCAATCCACCTGCATGGTTGCTGGTAAATCACCATCAAATGGCTTAAGGGAACAAGAAGTTTATTCTTTTATAGTAGTCTGGTTATAGTTCATAGTCCAGCTTGATGGGAGAGCATGCATCAACACCAGGGTCTAGGGAGCTGGCCACACCACCTCTACATAACTAGCTGAGAGAGGAACAATCCTTATTTGCTAGACCAGCATATCTGGCCAAGTGTATACAAGATGCCACCTCTCTCAACCAGCTCTCTGTATTTTATTCCAAGGGCTATTCCCACCCACCATGGGCTGAGTCTTCCCCACCAGCTAGACAATCTCCTGCAGGTTTTCTCTGAGCTTAACTCAACAACTAATTCTCTACAAATGTGCCCAGAGCTCAAACCTTCAACTGTCAAGTTGACTCCTGCTGCCTATGACAGGGCCCACTTGTCAGAATGGAACACATTCCTGTTACTGCAAACTAGAACAAGAACCTATGAAAGGGAAGGAAAATAGGTCACAAGGGAAGAATAGACTATAAATCTTTAACTACGGAGACAGTCCACCAAACTTCTCTGTAAATACCTGTGATTACTTACACCCATAGATTGGAAGAACACTCAGCACTCAACCTAGAAACCTTTTTCCACAGCAGAAGTAGAGGATTTAGGCAGGACACACCCTAGTCCAGTGGAAGAGCAGTGAAACAATCAACAGACAAGCAGAATGCAGAGTACTGACGACCGTGCAAGGCTCACCCAGAATCAGATCCAAATCTCTTCCCACCCTAAGGAACTTTATAGAAGAGGGGGGCGGTAAGATTATAAATGCCTAAAGATGGAAGGTCCACCACTGGACAAGACAGTCTATGCGAGGCAGAGCTGCTGCATCCAGGAACTCACTGCAGTGAGACTTGTCCTTACCAGATCTGCACAATGGCTGACACACCAACATGCCCCATCCCTAGCAAAGATCTTGGGAGAAATAATTACATACAACAGGAATCTTAGGGGTCAGGTCTAGACAGGCGAAGGGGAGGGCCTTACTAGTGAGTCTACCCAAGACAGGGCCACTTGGTCCGCCACCAGAGACCTGAACCCCACTAGAACAGATGATCCAAATGGAGCCTTGGGACCCATAGAAGCAGGCAGATCAGAAGGTAGGTGGAAGTAGGATGGATTCATGAAGGGAGGGTGACAGAGATAATTGATCAATACACTTACAAAACTAGGAAAAATTTTTAAAATTAAAATAAATAAATAAGAAAATATCCACAATGTCAGGGAAATGAATCAAATCTGAGCCTTCGGAAAGTGAATATCAGATAGAAATTAGAGAAAACTGTGTAAAAAGTGTGAGGTCCCAGGTTTAACCCTTTGTATTGAGAACATTCAGCTACCTATGGCAAAGTCATTCAGACAACATAGCTGCAAGATCTGAGATGGACAGAGAGAGTCACACTGCTCAGAGGTCTGAGGTATCACTTTCTACTGTGGGATAGACAAATGGACTCAAAATTATGAGGATAAGAAGTTAGCTTGGTCAGTAAATTTCTTGCCTTAAAAGCACAATGACAGAACTTTAATGCCTTGAGCCCATTTTTTAAAAGGAAGGACGGAAGAAAACAAGGAAGGAAAGAAGGAAGGAAGGGAAGGAGAGGAGGGAGGGAGGGAGAGAGGGTAGGAAAGAGAGAAAGAGAGAGAAAGATGAGATACAGGCTTGTAATCTGAGCTCTAGGGAGATGGAGACATAGAGATCCCTGGGATTCACTGACCTGTCAATCTAGCTTCCTCGTTGAGTTCCAGGCTAATGAGAGACCTTATCTCAAGAAAACAGGATAATATAGTGCCCAGAAGCAAAGCTAAGGTCATCCTCTGGCGTCCACATGCATGTGTACATACATACACGTTCACTTGCACATACACATGCAGCCACACACAGGAACACACATGTACACTCCCCCACATACAGAAAAGAATCGAGTATAGTCAAAGGTGACATCTTGTACTGTTTAAAATTATTCTTAGATCTCAATAAATTTTACACTAAATTATTTCATGTTCCATTCCTTGTGGTTTTTTATTGCATTACATCTTTATATTTGAACTTGTTAAAGTTATTTTATAGCCCTGTACTTCTAATACTTTTTAGTCATGCTTAACTGACTCTGTGTGTTATATTTTGCCTTTTATAGTAGGTCTTGTCAAGATTTAAGTTTGTTCTAGTGAAACCGTGTTCCAAGTTGTTCCCACAGGGATCAAAGATTCTCAGAGGCTGAATCAGTGAGGAGTTCAGAACAACTGCATGCACACAACTCCCTTTCTTCACTATCACTGTAGCAATCCCAAACTTTCTTACAATAAAAGCAAAAGATCAAGCAAGCTCAGCTAAACGACATGCACAGCATTATGGGATGATTTTAACACATAGTTTTCTGCACATTATACATAATCATTTTCAAAAATAGAATATGCTTCAAGAAAGTCGTGCTGATAGTGCCGAAGTGAGTGGAGATGAGTGCATCCTTCTTTGTTCAGAACCTTTATAACTGTCTTAGCAAAGATCAAGAAAGGAAGATTAAAATGCACTATATGTATGTGTGTAACACGAAAAGAATAAGAAAAGTTGCAAATTTGGTGAAAAATACATAGCACACAGAGGGAGAGAGGGCAGCTATGAGAAGAATGCAAACCACAGCCCTGGGTCTATCTGTCTTCCAGCCATTGGTCTCCCTTCCATCTGTTCAGTTCCTGTCTATCTGTGACATTGTTATCTTGTTCCCACTTTATCCCAGCATAATACAGAATTGGCATCAATGAATGTTAGGCCTGCCCAGGATTTGCCCCAGGGCATGGCCGAGCACATGGGACTAAAGATGGCGCTGAGGGCTAGTGTCTTGGGCGTTACCCTGATCACATTACAGGGACCCCTAATTGGCTTTCAGGTATTGACTTGCCTCCTGTGCTGATGGACATTAGACTTCACCTGTGGCACCTGTAGGTTGTTTTACCTTTGACACAATTGGCTGCCCATTTGGCACCATCTAATTACTTGTCTATAACTCTTGTTTCCCCCAATAAACTTGAGATTTTGCTCAGACAAACTCCCTGTCTCATTGTTGAGTCTCTGGGAAATTGAGGCGGAGGCGGAGACAGCTGACCTCGCCTTTCTTCATCACTGCAGCAGGCTGTGCAGTCGTGTGAATGAGTGTGTGAGTGGGCTAAAACATGCCACGTCGTGGGTGAGTGGACGCTACAAATGAATCCCAGCCATAGTAGATGCCAGGACATATTTATGTTTATACATGTGTAGCATACATGCATGCATGGATTCATGTCCATATGAGTGTACGTGTGTGTGCGTGGTGATTCAAGGTTGAAATCCAGTGTCTTGTTGATACTTATCCATCTTATCCATTGAGGTAGCCTCTCTCACTGAACCACAAACTCACTGATTGGCTAGACTAGCCAGCCAGTTCCAAAGATCCCGTCTACCCATTGCAAGTGCTGAAATTGCAGGCAGGCGCCTATCTCCACCCAGTTTTTAAGTGGGTTCTGGGGATTCAAACTCAGATCCTTTTCCACTTGTATGGAAAACACTTTGCCCATGGAGCCATCCTCATACCCCTGAGCCACATTTTTATTTCAAGTAGGGGAAAACATACAAGTCACACACATATACACATGCATGTGTGTGTGAGTGTGTGTATGTGTGCGTTCAAGTATGTGAATGTGTATGTGTGGGTGAGTGTGCACATGTGGAAGCCAGAGATCAGCTTTTACTATCATTCCTCAGGTGCCATCTGTCCTGTTTTGCTGAAACGGGGTCTCTTTCTGGACCTGATTTATCAAGTGAATACACATGCGAAAACAACCTTGAAATTCTATAATAGTTTAGAACCTGGAGCATCTATGTAGCATATGTGACATGCAAAGCTAGACACTGACACCTATGGAAGTTACATATCCTGACCAACAGTAGATGGTCAGAAATATTTAAACGTTTTAGGTAGAGATGACTATTAAGACTCAGATCCATCAGCACAGGTGGGGGGCTCGCTTGTTATGTCTGGTTTTGATTGAAGAACTGAAATCTATCTTCTCAGGACCCTTCTTCACTGGATCTAACCATTATCCCTTTAGGCTTAAGTGCAGGGAATGGTTAGGATGTTCAACAACTAGTTTTAAGAGTCACATTGTTAAATGAGTGATGAAGAAGCAAAACTTCGTCTGACTCACCTTCAGAGAGCTGAAAGGGCCTCCCTGTGTCTTTCAAGGGTGGAAAGTCAGAGAATATTGAAATTTGAAGACAGTGACTTTGGAAGAGGGAAGTTTCTCAAACTTTACGAGGCAAATCTCTAGGGGCCAATTATGCTTTCTTTATTAGATTGCTCTTCTTTTCCCTCCCCCTCTGTTTGGTCACTTCTGCACTGAACACTCTATTTCAACTTTGCAAATAGAAGTTTGCTCCTGTTATCCCTGGGGCATGGCAGGGAACTTGCCAAACTTTAATTTCTCAAGGGATGGACGTTTGCTCTCCAGCAATCCCTTTTTGAAGAGTATGTATCCTCATCCAAATTGATGAGGGTATATGGGTAATTAAGCCAGCATCTCTGTGCCAGTTCACCCATCTCCACTTTCATTTATGTAACAGGTGCCAGTCCAGACAGCAGAAAAACAAATGTCATGTGTCCTCTCTTTTATGTGAATCCTATTCTTGAACCTTCAGATCTATGTGCTTAAGGAAGAACACATGTAAAGGTTATAAAACTAGAAAGGGGACCATAAGGCTCAAGGTGGTGAGTGGAGAGGAACTTAAAGGAGTGGAAGATGAATATGAGTGCTCTAATGTGGAGAAGAAAATAAAGGAAAGAAAGATTTAAGGAGGGAAGAGAACAGAGTAAAGAGGGAAGAGTATGAGCACAAATTAATACTAAGGATATATGAGGCAGCCATACATAAATCTACTATATTATAAGCACATTTAAAAATTGAAAAAGTGTAAATGGAAGTAGCAGAAGCTGCCCTGAGAAGCTCCTCCCAGAACCATAGGCAAATAAGCAAAACTCGCAGTGCCAATGTGCGATGTACACTGCCATAAAAGATGCTGGTCAGGATGGTCCCAGAGGCGCCAAAATAATAAAGATTTCTGCCATTGTTCTTGATGATAAGACCCTATTGCTGAGGGTACCACACATGGTGGTCAAGGGATATGGGGAAAGAAGCTGGAAATGACCTGCAAGCTTCCTCCTTCCTTGCATAGTAGTAGAATTTCTTTTCTTTTTTCTTCCTTTTTTGGTACCAGAATTTCTATGTAGGCTACTTGGTGAGAAAACCCAACAGCAAACTTAAGTAGCTGTGAATTTTGTGAAATACAATAACAACCGCCCTGGTAAGATGTGCCCATTGGTGAAACAGTAGCATGTATGTTATGAAAATAACAGATCACTTTCTGGTTTTACTTCAAGGCCCGCCCTTCAGGAGGGTCCTTCTGCCTTGTACTAGAAAGCACGTTAAGAACCTGTGGATGGGGAAGTCACTGGCCCTAGGAAAGCACAAACTACTGTTGTTTTGCTATATGGACATGATATCAAACTGCCTTTCAAATGCTTATCATAATTGAAAAACGATGATGTTCACTTTTCTTAAAAATAACCTTAAACTACTACTCTGTCAAGGTAAAAATACCTCCCATTTAACACAGCAAACATTTTTCTTAATGAAGAACCTAAATTTATTTTTTGGAATTAGGAACAAAAAAGATTCAATTTCCATAAATGCAGTTTAATGTGGCACTAGAGGTTCCCACTTGTTACATAAGAAATTAAATCAAAATGTATGAAGACTATAAAGGAAGCTGTCACTCTTTAGAGTTGATATGGTAAATGCTAGTGATTTTTTCAGCTAATTATTAGTTTTCATGAGATGACTAGGAAGGAGCACATTTTATGGAAAACCATAGGATTTCTGTACACCAGCACAATCAATGATGCAGTAAAGCAAAGGACAATTCATAAGAGCAACATGGGTGACAAAATATTTCAGAATCTGCTCAGTAGAGAACCTATATATCATCTACCGAGCACTTTGTCAAAGACTCAGACTGCTCAATAGTTTTTTTCTATCTGGCCTGTTTTTCCATAGCCGTGAACAGCATCCATACTGTATGTCTTTCTTCTTTCTTTTTCATATTTTTCTCTACCTTTCTCTCTCTCTCTCTCTCTCTCTCTCTCTCTCTCTCTCTTTCTCTGTGTGTGTGTGTGTTTGTGTGTGTGTGTGTGTGTGTGTGTGTGTGTGTGTGTGTGCATCACAGCAAACAAGAGGAGATCAGAGGACAACTTGCAGGATCACTGTGTGTGATCCAGCATTCAAACTCAAGTTGTCAGACTTGACAGTAAGCTCCTCTCCCTGAAGAACCCTCTTGCTGGCAGAATCTCTCTCTTTATTTTTATTTTTTTACATGTGCAGCTTCCCTTAAATAGGATGCTAACTTTGCGAGGACAGACACACTATAGCTTCACTATTGCATTCACAGCACTAGGGACAACCAGGCAAGTAACATGTATTTCACAAATAGACACTACAAATATAGAGAAAATATTAATTTCCCGTTTGTGTGATGGTTGATCTTCAGTGTCAATTTTCCTAGATTTAAAATAAATAAAGACATACCGATGAACTTGTCTACATGGATGTTTCTAGAAAGGTTTAAACTAAGGGAGTAAATTGAACCCTAAATGTAGACAACCTACCCTAGGGTTCAGGACCCAGGCTGAATAAAAAAAGAGAAAAAAAAAGTAAAACTAAAGGTACAATTAAATAAAAACACAATATTCTATGACATAGGTGTAAGAGTTTATTCAGAAAAACAAAACTTGAAAGCATAAATCATAAGACAAAAATGATCAGTTTTATTGTGTCAAGATGGCAGCTCTCTGTCCAATAAAGGATTCATTGGCAAGATTAATGGAGAGAACAGGCTGAAAGTAAATATGTCCAATGACACCACAAAACAAGGATTAATGTCTACAGCGTACAGTGCCAACTTCGAAGTGTCAAAATTCTAAAAGAGGAAAATTGGTTAGGCAAAAGAATATGGGATTCATTGGTTAAAGAACTTGCCATAAAAGCAAGAAGACCTGAGTTCAGATCCTAATTACAGCCTTGCAAGTCAGAAACAGGAAAGCCCCAAGAACAAGCTGAGTAGTCACACTAGCCCTATCAGTGAGTTCTGGATTGATTAAAAGATACCACCTCAAAAATAATAAGGTAGAAGGGCAATTATGGTTGATTGCTGAGATAAATCTAGAACACACACACACACACACACACACACACCTATAGATGTGCCAAAACACATAAAAATAGAGAAAAAAAAGAAAAAGAAAATGTAGTATGTTACAGTGGAAGCTCTACTGTAGAAATATCTAACAATTTCATTCATTCATTCCTTGCATATCCACTATGACACAGGTTCCAGTCTAAATAGTAAGCAGATATGAGTAAACAAACAAGAAAAAGAGTACTGCCACCCTGGGTAAACTAGAAAACAAAAAGTTAAAATGAGTTCATTGTAAAGCGTACCAGAGAAGGTAAGTTTTTTAGTAATGAAAACCATAAATAAAACAATCATAAAGTTAGAAGCAATGAAAGAATTCAGAAAGAAGTTTGCGGTAACACAAAGAGTCGTCATCACATCCATGTTTAAAGATTACAGTCAGCTAGCTGAAGAGCTGAAGTTGTATGTACTGACAGGATTGCCATGAACAGAGATAGGCAGGCATGGACAGGACAGGTACTGGCGAGGACAGAAAGGCTCCAAGAATCTAGAACATGAAAATATGTCCACACTATCAGAGAAACAAAATAAATAAAATAACTTTAGGTTTTCAGCCTGGAGAGCATTCAAAACATGCAAAGTGTTAGTGAGGCTGAACACACTGAAAAAACACTCAGACGCTAAAGCAAGAACATAGAATTAAAACCCATTCTGGAGAGGATTAATTGGAACCTACAACTTGATTCCTATGTGATATCATAAATATTATGGATTAGAAGAAACAGTAGAAGTATTTGACAGATGATATGTATAGATCTTAAGCAAAATGTAGGGTGGAAGAAACTATAGATTGAGGCAGTTCATGATCATACATATATACACACTTCCAAGCCCGACTGCAGCAAGCATAGCTGAAATTGTCCAAGGTAATGATAGTGTACATGCATACACTTGTAAACAAAACTACTAAAGAGAACACATCAAAGAGTATAAGACAGTAAACAACAATGCACTTCCAAACACATTCCTACAAGAAACATATTGCAATATTTGTCCAACAATAATGTAAACATATGTATTTCCAAACACTTACCTTAAGCATATTATAACAGTGTCCAAAAGTCAAAGAAGAAACAAGAATAAAATATTATCCAGGGACCTACACAAGTGATGGCATTCATTTCACCAAAAACATTAAGAATGTACCCAAGATTTAAAACCCAACTTATTTTCCTATATCCTGAAACCCAACATGTATTTCTATCATACTTTTCATAAAAATCAACTTAAGTAGTTAAGGAAATGTTAATCAATAAATTATTCAATCAGGTAATAGAAATTGAACAGCATTGTTAAGGCACTGGAATTAATTATGATAAAATCTACATATTCTTGCTCTTCAGAAACTTTGTTCTACCTAATGAATCCAAGCAGAGTCCACTGATAACAGTGACATTGTTTCTGTTTCTGGTTTTGCTTTTGATTTAACCATGTCCATAATAGATACATAATTAAAAGTATATTGTGGTCAGGCTGCAAAAGTAATCTATCTTGGCAGATGAACTTCTTAGAGGAAAGCAGAAGAAACGACTATTTCCTGTTAATCTGGAGTAGCTGTTGTTGGACTGTTGGAAGGAAGAAGAAATTCTTGTTACCTAATTTTTTCCTTAAACTTCCCCAACACTCTTCGCAGTGCACCAATCACATCATTATTCCTCAGGCTGTAGATTAAGGGATTGAGCATTGGGGTCACGACGGCGTAGAAGAGAGCGACCATCTTCTCCTGCTGTGCGGAGGAGCCCCCCATGGGCCTCATGTATGTAAAGATGGCTGTTCCAAAGCACAGGGAAACCACTGTGAGGTGGGAGGCACAGGTCCCAAAGGCTTTGCGGCGGCCCTGGGAGGACCGGATGCGTAGGATGGCAGCAACTATGTGGACGTAGGAGAACAGCACCAGAGCACAGGGTAGCATGATCACCAGAAATCCCGAGATGGCCACCATGACCTTGTTGAGGGCAATGTCCACACAGCTCAGCCGCAGCACAGCCAGCATCTCACAGGCAAAGTGATTGATGACGCGACGACAGAAGGGCAAGTGGAAGATCAAGATGGTCTGCATTAGTGAATTCGTGAGACCAGCTGCCAGGCAGCCGGCAGCCAGCCCCAGACATAGCCCTCCATGCATGATGACCATGTAGTGCAAAGGGCAGCACACGGCCACGTAGCGGTCATAAGCCATGGCGCCCAGGAGGAAGAACTCTGAGCTGCCCATTGCTAAGGAGGTGCACAGCTGCAGCACACACCTGGGAGGTGAGATGGACTTCCGGGCTGACAGGAAGTGAGCCAACATCTGGGGGACAGTGCTGTTGGTGTAGCAGATGTCCACCAAGGACAGGACACTGAGGAAGAAGTACATGGGCGTTTGGAGCCTGCTGTCCAGCTTGATGAGGAGGAGGATGAGCAGGTTTCCCAGCATGGTTACCAGATACATGCCCAGGAACAGGACGAAGAGGGAGATCTGGGTGCCCCGGTCACTGGACAGTCCCAGGAGGATGAACTCACTCACCCACGTCTGGTTCTCCCTTCCCATGAGTCCGGGAAAACAGAACCCAAGTTATGCATAAGCATTTACCAGATTGAACCGAACCTTTTGCTTCTTCCTTAAGTGGAAGAGACTTTATTAGAATACTTGGAATTTGTAGTCAAAAAGATTAGCTGTAAAACTGGACTCTCTTGTTGTTATACCCAAATTCTAACCATAGATTTCATTTGATTTCTTCTTGTACTAGTGGTTTCTCTCTACTGACTTTTTTGGGAGCCATTAATTTATGACATACACTGGTCAATTTTCATCTTTATTTAATAGGAAAATTTGACCTTCGACTTAGAAAGCAGCAAGTTCAAATACATTTTTAAGTTCCAAGGATGTTGCAGTCAGTAGAATTTTATACATGAAAACATAGTGGTTGTGTTAAGCCTTAAGGATCTTCACGTGAGTGTCTCTATGTGGCTGAGAGGTTATGAAGTCATTTCTGACGTGAGGCTCTTCCTGCAGAAGAGTGAAGAAGAGCAGATCAAGTGATGTACCTGTTGAAGCATTAAGTCAAGCTCCAAGTTCAAAGCTTCCTTCTCCTAGATGTAAAAATTAATATCTATAACACACATGAGTCTATTGACAAGGACATCAACACACTCTGGTTACACATTCTCACTGACATATTCTCATCATTAGGGCTTAGGGACTAACCAGGAAATGATGGGCAATAAACTTGAATTAGCCCATCCAAATGTTGATTATTTCTCTTCTTTAATCAATCTCTCTCCCTCTCTCTTTTTTCTCTCTCCCTGTATCCCTTTCTTTCACATTAACACAGGTTCCCACACACAGCATCTTGTTCAAACCACAAGTGACTTCCAGATGTCTTGTGAACTCAGCATAGTTTACTAATCTCTCAGAATTCTGTCTTTTCTTTTCCCTGCCTTTGGGAAGAAAACATAGAACTCATACACTGCTGTCCAAACCAGATAATGATCTGCTTGCCTCCTGCCATCAGTTTTGCCGCTGACCTTGCTCATGACAGGAAGGGCAGTTGACCGCAGATGAGCAGACAAAATGTCTCTGGGCATTTGCCTCTTTCTTTCATCTGTGAATATATTATGCTTGAAAAAGCATTCTTACCTTGGATAATTTAGCTATGACACAAGGGAAGATAATAAAGTACAAATGTTCCTTTAATTCTTTAGAATTTGTTCTAAAAGATCAAAGCACTAACAAGTCATGCTGTAATATTTATGACAGAAGGAAGCAATCCCAACTTTCTTTTCTAATAATGAAAGTCAAGTTGAAATGTGAAAACACTGAAGACAAACACTGTGGACGGAGAGAGAGAGTGCTCACTCCACAGGGAGGCGTCACTGCCAATGGGCATTAACCACAAGCAGGCACTATGCTGTAAACAACTTCCAGGACAGAAAACAATGCACACAAAGGATTTTTGATAGCAAAAGCAACAAAATAATAACCATGACAATTATATATACAATGATGACTTAATATAAATCAGTAGCCAAATGAGGAGTCTGTGGAAAATTGTGATTGATACGTTTTATATCTTCAAAACCAATAATTAGTTAAAGAACTGACAAAGACCATGTAATTCCTCATCTTTGGCTAACAATTTTCCTTGAAGGCCCAGAAAAGTACTACTTTCAGGAGGATTAAAAAACTGGCAAGCCTATTTTAATATTTCTGATTGTTTTAAATGTATGCTCTCTCAGACAACCCGAAAGGAACCTGGGGCCCACACAGACAGGCATGAGGTTTGAAGGGAGAGGGATGGATTGGTGAAGGGAAGGGGGTCAGGAGAGGAAGGCGGAGAGAGGGAGGGAAGAAAGAAGGAGAATAGGGACAACCATTCATTATGTTTGTAAAACTAGAAAAATAACAAAATAATTTAACAAAAAGTATCACTCTCTAACAATAAATGAACTGTGATATCAATAAACTTGAATTTTTACTCATTTTTTTCAATCTACCCAAAGGGAACATATTCTCAAAGCACCAAAGCATCCAAAATATTTTAATTTGGCTTGTAAATATATCAAAAGTAAGTTAGCAAATACCATCACTGGTAATAAAACTTTAATAAGCATTCCTGAGTTGTGATTCCTTACCAGAATTGTAATTCTACCTTCCTGTGGTCCACTTACAATGTTCTCAATAAATAAATCGTTTGAAAAGTTTGAGCTGTGTCAAAATGCCCATGCTGCCACTTCCTTATGCAGAACCTGTGTGTGGGTCCACAATCAGGAGCCATTGGGTGTATCAGATCCAGTCACCTTATGCTCTACCTGCATTCTTGGTTGAGGACTTGTCACAGAGGCCATAATCTTGTCTCTTCTTCCTCCCGTTGTTGTGTCGCACAGTGAAGCAGAAGAGACTTGAACGTCTACTCCATTCAGAAAGCTCTGAAAGGATGCCCTAGGGAAGTAAAGTTGGCTGATTTCACATGTGTTGTATTTTTCTTCTTAGAGTATCTTAAAGGACTTTGCTCTCATTTTGCCAACACAAAATGTACTTTCTCAGAATCATTGTCAAAATGGGACTTGCACCTCTACAGTAACCACATTGAGCCCAATGGCCAGGAGAACTCAGCCTGCAATAGGAGGCTGTGCAGGAAGGAAAACTTGCTTCCAGGCCGCTGGCTCCTCCCACTGGCACTGATTCATTCCCAGAATCAGAGCTCAGCACAGAGGAGAACTTGCCAAGATGTGGGATGTGGAAGAAGGAACTTTCTTTCTCCTCAGAGATAAAAATCTCTATAGGCCAATTATACCATGCTTGTTAAACTTGTTACATTCTTTTTTGCTTTCATTGCCTCTCCCCTTTCTAAAACTTAATTTTCACTCTTCATCCAGTAATTACTGGGTTGTTATTCTATTCCTGGAACTCTTATCTATCTTTCAGAAGCTTTACAAATAAAGACTACATGTTCATTAACCCAGAACGTGAGAACAAAATCCAAAGTTCTACTTCCCCAGGAGACGTTCTCCTGTGATTTGTTGAAGGTTCTTGTTGAGGAAGTTGTAAACTGACCATATTTTAAATCGTGTGTCCGCACATTCATGATTGAAATATTTAGCCCCGTAATACATGAACTGTCTCTAGGATTGTGTGCAACATGACACTTCGATGCAAGCATTTATCGTCTACTAGATTTACCAAAATTCTCTTCACGACTAATGCAAATATTTGAAGGCCTGTTTCCCATTTAGAAACAGTATTGAGAAACTCCTTTTGAACTTGAGGCAGGCAAGCTTAGGAAATAATTTGGAGTCTGGGGCCCACATTTGGATTGGGCTAAGAACTATACACATACTTCTGGTAACGCACTTGGAAGTTTAAGTCATGTACCTGCAAGTACTATGCACAATTCTCCAAGCAAGTATATCCTTCTCTAAACAATGGAATAGGTCTCTCCTCTCTTAGTAACTGTACTGGTGGTCACTCTTTGTGTTGCTGTGAGAGAACACCCAAAGTCAAATAACTTAAGGAGAGAAAAGGAGTTTTATTCAGCTTACAGTTCCAGAGGGGAAACACAATTCTTTATGGTAGAAAAGGCATACCTGGCTAGCAGAAGCTAGAGACAAACTGAGTCATGCCCTCCTTGGAGGCAGAGAGCTATTGCATGCAAGCTCAAGTGAAGACTCATTAACTCAAGCAGGGTAAGACCAGCCAACATTAAGTCCCACCCATCATCCAGCAAGGTTCCACCACCTAAAGATGCCAAACACATGAGCCTGTGGGGAACACATTTCAAACCATGATAGCATCATCCATCTTAAACATTTTCTATCACATGTATTCCCAATGTATGAAGAATAAGGAGTCCACTCTAGTCAGTTAAGGATGAGGCCCCATGAGATCCCAGGCTGTAATGTTTTTAAATTGGATTGTGTACAGGATTTATTCAGGTAACCATGGCTGTTGTGAGTTCGTGAATGCAATAGTCACATCATGTCCATAATACAGTGGTTTGCTACATCCTCCCATCTTCTGGCTTTTAGACTCTTCTACCCATTCTTCTGAGATGTTCCCTGACAGACTTGCAGGGGTGGGGTGGGGTATTATATAGATATCCTATTCTCAGCACTTTGACCAGTTATGAATCAGAAAATAGCTTCTTTGACAAAGGTTGAGAGCAGTACTAGTGCACAGGGACAAACATAAATATATGGAAGGTAGTTTAACATGCCCATTTATCGAAACAACAGTAGTAATTTCCCAACTATATCTTATGGCCTCCTCAGCTATGAGCTCATTACCAGGATTACAGTACCAAGAAATGGGACACAAATCAGAAAACAGCTGATTACCCCAATAGCAGTCATGACTCTATTACACTGGTGGACACATCTTGAATGGAAGGAGAGTACTATTGCATGCAAGGTCCAATGCTGAGTAAGATCATTGATATCTCTTGCTGCATAAGATCCTGATATCTTACCTCCTCATGCAGCCTGCATAGTAACTTCTGGCACTTTAAAAGGCAGCCACCAGCAAGCAGTCAGCTTGTTTTATCTGTGCTTTCCAGCCTGCCCCAGCTTGGTTTATCTATGTTCTGAAGCAAAAATATGTGGTATTTTAAGAACAGTTTACATCTAGTTATGGTGGAAACCAAGAGCTGTGATAATAGTCAGTGCTACTTAGCCTCTGGGTCTTCCCTGGCCAGTAGTAACTCTGAGATATATCTTCTACCTCATACTGAGATTTCTGTCTAAAAAACAGGAAGCAACATTACCCACCTATACTAGGTAACTCTCTTCATACTCCTCCTTTTATTATCATCAATTGTATATTCAATTAGTTTTACAAAGCAGTAGGTTCCCATAGGCTTTTCTATTTTTATTTTTCTAGTTTTACAAACATAATAAGTGATTTTCCCTGTTTCCCTTCCCCCCACCCCGTCCCTCTCCCCTTCTTTCCCATTCCCTTCCTCTACCAATCCATCGCTCTCCCTCCCAACCTCCTGCCTGTCTGCCTATTTAGGCCCCAGGGTCCCTTCAGGTTTTCTTCTCTAGTAGGGGTTCTGTGGATATTGAAACCAATACTATGATGAACACACACACACACATACACACACACACACAACACACACAACACACACACACACACACACACACACACACACACACACACATCCTCTTTCCCATGTAACTCTACATATCAGTTGTTAGTAGGAGAATTGCTGCATTTCTGCCTAAGAGCATATCTAGATTTGGCTCACATTTTGTCAGTTTTCGAAAACATGATGGTGCAGATTAAATTCCCAACAAATATGAATGAGGTTTTAGGTGTCTCTGGTTTTCATTCATTGTTTGTTTGTTTCAGTCTTTCTCTGTTCTTGGCAATGCCTATCTTTTTCGTGTTAGTTATTCTGATGGTCTACAGTAGTAATGCATTGCTATTATGCCATATATTTCTCTTATGACTAAATAAGATTTCCAACATTTGTTTGTCATTTTGAAATTCTGTTTCTGGAATGAGGGTTTAATATTTTGACTATTTCTATAGTGTCTTATTTCTCTTCCTTACTGAATTTATTTCTTCATGTAGATCAGTCTAAATTGTTACTTATACAAGGACACATTTTATCCTATATTCTTAATTGTATTCTCACTGTACTTGTGCCTTTGATGAAATGGTATTTTTAACTTTTATGTACTTCTGTATGTCAATATTTCCATGCTGTCACTGCCTTCTGTCACCCAATTTAGAAATCTTTACCTCAAAACGTGAAATGTTCTGTCAGTTAACTACCTAATGCAGAGAAAAATTAATCTGGAATAGGCATGTTGTATTATCTATCTAACTATGAAAAATAAAACTTTGAAAAAACAATATTGAAGAAAAATTCTCCTGGTGTTAATGTAGAGAAACTTGGTTCACTTGGTTCACTAGACACATATAATAAGTGAAACCTGAAGAATCACTTCTTAGCATGGCATATATACTGTTTGTAGAAGTTCTAGAACTTTTGCAAAAGAAGGACCAGAAATAATGTGAGGGCCAGAAAAAAGACAAAAAAGTTGAGATAAGCAATTTTGCTGAAAAGACATGTTTATGGCAATTGTGAACCCACAGTGCAGGTGGTTTATGATTCTAAGTATATGTTATCTATGAACTAAGGAGACACCCATGGGGACTACAAAGTGATGCTGAACAATGAGGGACTAAACAGTTTGGGAAGTGGACAAAAAATTCCAGTTTTGTACTCATAGCAGAGCCTGCTAGGATTTCTATGGCCATAATTGCACAAGAGATTCTGAATAAATCCAGTACACATAGGCATAACAGAAAGAGAAGAATTGTAATAGGAAGAATTGCAGAGAGGGGGAATTGATGGTGACTTGGGACAGAGATAAGAAAAGATAGAGGGGGGGCTGGAGAGGTAGTTCAGGGGTTAAGCCTCTGCCTTGCAGGCAGAAGGCCCTGAGTTCGGATCCTAGACCGTAGGTGTAGATGCCAGGCAGAAGCAGGGGCGGCCTGCGTTTCTGGTCCTGGCATGACAAAGCCTGTGAGCTCCGGGGCAGAGTAAACAAGGAGGAGGTGGAGGTGGTCCATAGTGGTTCCCAAATTGACCCGTGGTTCTACACACACACACACACACACACACACACACACACACACACACACACACACTCGCACAATTGAATAAATAATAAAAAAAATTAAAAAAAGAAAAGATAGAGGGAAAAGTAATCAGAGAGTCCTATATACATGTATGAAATTGTCAGAACAAAAGCTATAAATAAAAGTGGGAAGAATGAAGTGGTTTCCAAATGCATCAACGATCACAATATTTTATAGTTGGAAGCTACATTTTTACAATGAACAATATTATAGAATAAATAAATCTATTTTAATGGTAGAAGCAGTGCATAACAAGAAATAATAATAAAAGGAAAAATCACTTTTCGCAACGGGTTTGCCGTCAGGACGCAGGTGTCGTGAAAACCACCGCTAAACCGAAGCCAAAATGGGCAAGGAAAAGACTCACATCAACATCGTCGTCATTGGCCACGTCGACTCTGGCAAGTCCACCACGACCGGTCACCTGATCTACAAATGTGGTGGGATTGACAAGCGGACCATTGAGAAATTCGAGAAGGAGGCAGCTGAGATGGGAAAGGGCTCCTTCAAGTACGCCTGGGTCTTGGACAAATTGAAAGCTGGGCGTGAGCGTGGTATCACCATTGATATCTCCCTGTGGAAATTTTAGACCAGCAAATACTATGTGACCATCATTGACGCCCCAGGACACAGAGACTTTATCAAGAACATGATTACAGGCACATCTCAGGCTGACTGTGCAGTCCTGATTGTTGCTGCTGGAGTTGGTGAATTTGAGGCTGGTATCTCCAAAAACGGGCAGACCCGTGAGCACGCCCTTCTGGCTTACACTTTGGGTGTGAAACAGCTGATTGTTGGTGTCAACAAGATGGATTCTACCGAGCCTCCTTACAGCCAGAAGAGATATGAGGAGATTGTTAAGGAAGTCAGCACCTACATTAAGAAAATTGGCTACAACCTTGACACAGTAGCATTTGTGCCAATTTCTGGTTGGAATGGTGACAACATGCTGGAGCCAAGTGCTAATATGCCTTGGTTCAAGGGATGGAAAGTCACCAGGAAAGATGGCAGCGCAAGTGGAACCACGCTACTGGAGGCTTTGGATTGCATCCTCCCACCAACTCGCCCCACCGACAAGCCTTTGCGCCTGCCCCTCCAGGATGTCTACAAAATTGGTGGTATTGGTACTGTCCCTGTGGGCCGAGTGGAGACTGGTGTTCTCAAACCCGGCATGGTGGTCACCTTTGCACCAGTCAATGTCACAACTGAAGTAAAGTCTGTTGAAATGCACCATGAGGCTTTGAGTGAAGCTCTTCCTGGGGACAATGTGGGTTTCAACGTGAAAAATGTGTCAGTCAAAGATGTTCGTCGAGGCAACGTGGCTGGTGACAGCAAAAATGACCCACCAATGGAAGCAGCTGGCTTCACTGCTCAGGTGATTATCCTGAACCATCCAGGCCAGATCAGTGCTGGCTATGCCCCTGTACTGGATTGTCACACTGCTCACATAGCTTGCAAGTTTGCTGAGCTGAAAGAAAAGATTGACCGCCGTTCTGGTAAGAAGTTGGAAGATGGCCCTAAGTTCCTGAAGTCTGGAGATGCTGCCATTGTTGACATGGTTCCCGGCAAGCCCATGTGTGTGGAAAGCTTCTCTGACTATCCTCCTCTTGGTCGTTTTGCTGTTCGTGACATGAGGCAGACCGTTGCTGTTGGTGTCATCAAGGCTGTGGACAAGAAGGCTGCTGGAGCTGGCAAGGTCACCAAGTCTGCCCAGAAAGCTCAGAAGGCTAAATGAATATTACCCCTAACACCTGCCACCCCAGTCTTAATCAGTGGTGGAAGAACGGGCTCAGAACTGTTTGTCTCAATTGGCCATTTAAGTTTAATAGTAAAAGACTGGTTAATGATAACAATGCATCGTAAAACCTTCAGAAGGAAAGGAGAATGTTTTTGTGGACCATTTTTTTGTGTGTGTGGCAGTTTTAAGTTATTAGTTTTTAAAATCAGTACTTTTTAAATGGAAACAACTTGACCAAAAAATCTGTCACAGAATTTTGAGACCCATTAAAACAAAGTTTAATGAGAAAAAAAAAAAAAAGAAAAATCAAAATTTAGTTGAGCAGGGCTTACAAGTACAAAGTCCTGCGTTCAGATCCCCAAGTCCCATGTAAAAGCAACAGATGGAAATGGCAGTGGCCTTCATTTCCAGCCCTGGTGGGCAGAGCTTGGGAAATCCCAGAGCAAAGCAAGAAAGAGGTAGAAGCAATCCTGGATAATTACTAAATTCACCTTGATCCTCCACAGGGACACATGTGCCCTCTGATAAATTCATATGTGCGCAGACACACATACACACACACACACACACACACACACACACACACACACACACACATACTGAACGAATGAATAAATAAATATATCTTTAAAAATTCAGCTGAGCAATAATCAAACACCAGATCCCATATTTCTATATCTGTCATCTGTCATTTGTCATGTGATCAAGTGGGTTCCGAATTGTCATGTAACTTTATCACTCTAGGTCTGCTTCTCTTGGAAGCTCTTACTGGTGCTTACAGCCTCTCTTGCTGCATGTCCCATGGTTCTGATGCAGCTCCATGATGCAGCTTTAGACTGTGTCTTTGCAGAAGCTCCATCCCTCTCACACAATTCCAGGCTTCAGTCGCTCTCTAAGAGCTCGTCATTCTTTCATCTTCCTTGATGGCTGCCATGGTTTGAAATGTGAGTTGTCCTCCCGCAGGCTCAGGTGTCAGGATCTTTAGTTTGGGAAAGTCATGGCACCTTATGGAGGTGGAGCCTTGCTGGAGTAAGGCAGATACAAGAGGGGGGCCTTGAGGTTGATTAGCCCCACCCTGTTTGAATTAGTGAGTCTGCTCCTGAGCTTGCATGATGTCTGCAGTGACTTAGACCGCTTCCAGCTTCTGCCGGTCAGCCAACTGTGCCTTTCCCTTCATGAAGGACTGTGTCTCCCCTCAGGAACCATAAGCTGAATAAATCTCCCTTTCTCCCTTGAGTGGTGTCTCACAGCAAAACAGAAGCAATGGCAAAACTGGTTATTTATCTGAACAATATTACCAAACGTTGGTACTTACTCAGGATGGAGTCTGGCCTATCCAGACCTCATGGAATTCAGGAAATGGTCCTCCCCACCATGCACTGGTCCCCATCAATCAGGCAGTCTCCAGAAGGTTTGCTCAGAGTTTAACTTTCACAACTTTATAAATACGATCAGAGCTCAGACTTTCTTTTTTCTTTTCTTTTCTTTTTTTAAATTAATTAATTTTTTCCACTCATACAAACTTAATAGGTACCCCAGTCCCCTCCCTTCCTCCACCCCTCCCCGGACTCCCTTGCTCCCTCTATCCTTTTCCCCCTTCATTTTCCCCCCTTCCCTTTCTCCCAGTGCCCCCTCCTCCCCTCCTTGGAGCATCCTTTAGTGTGAATGTCAAACTTCCTCTCTGATGAGTTGTAAGGACTCAGTGGCATTGCCTAGAGCCCTTTCTTGTACTCTCCTTTAGTAGCAGGAACAATGTTGTGGCTGTTAATCCTTTGCTTCTAAGGATCCTCATTCCTGTAATCCTAGACTTTGGGGGGGGGTCAACTGCTAGGCTGGTCATTGCCCAGGTCAGGCAAAGTCCTATCATGGTTACTTCGGCCCTAACTTGTGTGGAATATCTTGCATATTGTTGCTTCTCCCCATCTTTAGGCTCTTACAATCTTACCACCCCCTCTTCCACAAATTTCCCTGAGCTTTAGGATGGGCAGAGACTAGGCTGGCCTGGTTCCAGGTGATTAATATAGGGTCTCTGATGTTCTGAATTATGGTTTGTTGTTTTTGTTGTTTTTTTTTTTCAGTTTTGCTGCTCCTGTACTGCCCTTGGCTCCATCCTGATGGGTATTGGATGTCTCCTCTTGCAGTACTTGATGGTGGCCTATTTTCTCTGCTGTAGCATGATCCCCTCTGTTCTTGTTTCTGGCAGGGCCCTCCTTCCCCTTCCCTCTTATTTATAATCTTTGCAATTACTGTAGGTATTATAGAGATTAATCTTTGAGTATGTCACTAAGTGGGTTTGGTACTAGGATCCACCTATTAAGAGTACATACAGTGCTTAATTTTCTGTGTCTGGGATGCTTCGCTCATTATATTGTTTTGTAATTCCATCCATTTCCTGGCAAATTTCATTAATTCAACTTTTTTGATGGCTGAATGGTATTCTATTGTATAAATGTACCACATTTGCCTTATCCACTCGTCAAAATCGCCAGACTACTCACCAGAGTGGGATGTATAAGCCTGCATTCCCACCAGCAATGTAGGAGAGTTCCCCTCTCTCCACATTCTCTCCAGCATTTGGTGTTGTTTGTATTGTGGATTTTTGCCATCCTGACTTGGGCGAGATAATATCTCAGGGAGGTTTTGATTTACATTTCCCTGATGGCTAAAGATGCAGAGCATTTTGTAAGATATTTGTTAGACATTCCAATTTCGTCCCCAGTAAAGTTTCATTTGAGTTCCAAGACCCATTTTTTAATTGGGCCATTTGTTTCCTTGGTGTTTAGTTTTCTAAGTTCTTTGTGCACTCTGGATAATAGAGCTCTATCAGATATGTGGTTAGTGAAGATTTTCTCCCATTCTGTGGGTGGCCTTTGTGTTCCAGTTACAATCTCTTTATCTGAACAGAAGTTCTTTAATTTCATAAGATCCCATCTGTTGAGTGTTGGTTGTATTGACTGTGCTATTGGATTTCCAGTTAGGAACTGTTGGCCTAGCCCAATCAGCTCCAGGGAGTTCCCTACCCTTCAACTAAAGCTTTTGTAGTCTCTGGCTTATATTGAGGTTCTTGATCCATTTGGAATTAAGTCTTGTACATGGTGACAAGTATGGGTCCAGTTTTAATCTTCTGCATGTGAGACAACCAGTTTTGCCAGAACCATTTGTTGAAGATGCTGTTCTTTTTCCATTGGATTTTTTGGGCTCCTTTGTCAAAGATCAAATGGCTGTAATTTTGTGGGCTTATATCTGAGTCTTCCACCCTTATCCATTGATCTGTGTGTCTATTTTGGAGCCAGTACCAAGCTGTTTTTATTACTATGGATTTGTTGTATAGATTAAGGTTTGGTATGGTGATACCTCCAGCAGGGTTTTTGTTACCCAGGTGTAACAATCTCTTTGAGAAGTCCTCGGAAGGTCCTTACAGTGTGAGGAGAAGTTTCTGGGTCATGTGCTGATCACTCCGAGGGCGCCGTCAGTGTAGTGCTTGGGGGGATGGGGGAAGACAAGCATAGTGGGCGCATGTGACCCAGATAGATGCTGGCAGGGCCGCCTGGGCAGACCTCCCTGTGGCCGGTTAAGCGATGGTCCCGAAGGCCAGGAGCAAGGCCTGCCCATCAGCCTAGCCCCTCCCTCCTGCCGCTGCTATGACCCCGTGTGTTCCCAGCAGAAGGGGACACCTGGAACAGGACGTGAGGCTGACGTTGCCAGGCCCTGAGGTGGGGGCCACGCTGACCTGAGGCTTCAGAAGCGCGCAGACTCCCTGCTGGGAACAGGGGGCCATCAAGTCCTTCCCAAGTGGGACGGAGATCACGATTACCCCAAGTTCCTGGCCCTGGGAGACTCTGGCTGGGCAAGACCTGCGTGCTCTACCAGGACACAGCCGGGAAATGCAATTCCAAATTCATCACCACGGTCCGCATTGATTTCAGGGAGAAGAGAGTGGGGTACCGAGCCACGGGCGGGTGGCGCCGTGGGCCGCGGCAGGATCCACCTGCAGCTCTGGGACACGGCCGGGCAGGAGAGGTTCGGGGACACCGTGGGCTTCCTTCTGCTGTTCCATCTGACCATCGAGCAGAGTTTCCTCAATGTCTGGAACTGGATCAGCCAGCTGCAGACGCACGCGCGTACTGCGAGAACCCAGACCTGGTGTCCTGTGCGAACAAGAGGGACCTGACGGACCAGCGGGTGGTGAGGGAGGAGGAGGCCAGAGCCCTCGCCGAGAACACGGAATCCCATACTTTGGAACCAGCGCGGTCAGCGGGACCAACATCGTCCTGGACAAGGAGACGCTCCTGCACCTCATAATGAAGAGGATGGAGCGCTGCGTGGACAAGTCCTGGATTCCGAGCGAGTGCTGCGCTCCAACGGCCGCGCGGCCTGGGCACAGCCGGCCACCGACCGGCCGGGGGCACCTGTGGCTGCTGAAAGTCAGGGCGCGGCTGGGGCCCCGCAGGTCCAGCTGTCCTGCGCTCCCAGGTGGGTGGTCCAGGGCCCAGCGAGAGAGACTCGGAGCGCAGGCTGCTTCTGTACCATTCAGCGCGACAGTCCAGAGAACTGCTTCGCAGAACCCAAGTGCTTTATGGAACTCAGCCCGGCTAGCTCAGTGGGTAGAGCACAAGACTGTTACACCCAGGAGTGTCTTTGCTATCCTGGGTCTTTTGTGCTTCCATATGAATTTCGAGATTGTTTGGTCAATTTCTTTAAAGAATTGCTTTGGGATTTTGATTGGTGTAGCATTGAATCTGTATATTGCCTTTGGTAGGATGGTCATTTTTATGATATTGATTCTGCCAATCCAGGAACATGGGAAGTCTTTCCACCTTCTGGTGTCTTCTATAATTTCTTTACTTAGGGTTTTAAAGTTTTCATTGTAAAGGTCTCTTACTTCCTTGGTTAGTTTATACCAAGGTATTTCATTTTTTTAAGTGCTATAGTAAATGGAATTGTTTCTCTTAGGGCTGTTTCACTTCTTTTATTCTGGGCATAGAGGAAGGCCACTGATTTTTGTATGTTTATTTTGTATCCTGCCACTCTGCTGAACTTCTATATTAGTTCCAGGAGTTTTCTGGTGGAGTTTTTGGGATACGATCATGTCATCTGCAAATACAGATAACTTGACTTCCTCCTTGCTGATCTGAATCCCTTTTATCTCCCTTTCTTGTCTTATGGCTCCAGCTAAGACCTCAAGTACAATATTGAATAGAAGTGGTGAGAATGGACAGCCTTGTCTAGTTCCTGATCGAGACAGAAATGCTTCAAGTTTTTCCCCATTGAATATAACCCTTGCAGTTGGCTTGTTGTATACAGCTTTTATTATATTGATAAAGGTTCCTTCCATTCCAACTATCTCTAGGATTTTAATCATAAAAGGCTGTTGGATCTTGTCAAAAGCTTTTTCTGCATCTATTAAGAGTATCATGTGGTCTTGAATTTTGGACTGGTTTATATGATGTATTACATTTATTGATTTGCATATGTTGAACCAACCTTGTGTGCTTGGGATAAAGCCTACCTGATCACTGTGAATGATCTTTTTGATATGTTTTTAATCCGATTTCCTAAGACTTTTTTGAGAATCTTTGCATCTGTGTTCATCAAAGAGATTGGCTATAGTTTTCTTTTTTAAGTGTACCTTTATTAGGTTTTGTGATTAAAACGATATTAGCTTCAAAGAAAGAATTTGGTACTGTTCCTTCCTTTGCTATTTGATGGAACAGTTTAAGGAGTATTGGCATTATTTCTTCCTTAACTGTCTGGTAGAACTCTGTGCTGTATACATCTGGTCCAAGACATTTTTTAGTGGGAAGATTTGAGATTACTTCATTGGTTTCCTCATATGTTATAGGACTATTTAAATAATTCAAAACTTCCTGATTCAATTTAGGTAAGTTATGCTTACTTAGGAATTCATCCATTTTGGGGGCTGCAGAGGTGGCTCAGGGGTTAAGCCTCTGCCTTGCAGGTGGAAGGTCCTGAGTTTGGATCCTAGACCCCACGTATAGATGCCAGGCGGAAGCGAGGGTGGCCTGCATTTCAAGGCGGAGCCTGTGAATCCCAGGGCAGAGTAAACAAGGAGGAGGTGCAGGTGGTCCATGGTGGTTCTACACATACACACACACACACAGGCACACACACATGCACAATTGAATAAATTAAAAAAAGGATTTCATCCATTTCTTTTGTGTTATCAAATTTCACAGAGGATAAGTTTTTGAAATATGATGTTATAATTTTCTGAATTTCTTGGCTATCAGTAGTGATAACTCCATTTTCACTTCTAATTTTGTTAATTTGGGTTTTCTCTCCCTTGCTTTTGGTTAATTTAGCTAGGGGTGTATCAATCTTATTGATTTTTTCAAAAAAAGTATATTTTTAACATTTTTTATTATTATTTCAACTCACACAAACTTAATAGGTACACCGGTTCCCTCCCTCCTTCCTCCTCCCCCCGACTCCCCCGCTTCCCTTCCCCTCACTCCTCCCTTCCCATCCCCCAGTGCCTCCCCCCCAAACCCCAGAAAATCCTTTAATGTGCATGCCAGACTCTCCTCTGGGCTCTCCTCTCCGATGACGTACAAGGACCCAGTGGCATTTCCCTGAACCCTTTCCTGTGTTCCCCTTAAGCATAGGAACACTACTATGGCTGTCAATTCCTTGCTTCCAAGGATCTTGGTGCCTTTAGCAAATGCTAGACTTTGTGGGGTCAATAGTGTGTTGGACATTGCGCCGGGCATGCAAAGTCCAATTATGATTGCTTCGACCCTAACTTGTGTGGAGTATCTTGCATATCATTGCTCCTCCCATCTTGTGCTCTTACAATCTTACCACCCCCCTCTTCCACAAATTTCCCTGAGCTTCAGGATGGGGAGAGATTAGGCTAGCCTAGTTCTAGGTGGTTGATATAGAGTCTCTGAAGTTCTGGATTATGATTTGTTGATTTTCTTTTGCAGTTTTGCTGCTCCTACAATGCCCTTCACTCCATCCTGTTGGGTATTGTATTTTACCCCCTGGCCAGAGATAAAAAGCTGTTATACTAGAGTCTTGTTATAAGAGTATATTCAAAAGTAGATGTAATAAAAGTAGGAAACCACAGTGAGGGAGGGGTCAATCACCCACTTGCAAACCAGTTACTTCTTATCTGCCAGATTATATGCCCTCCCCTTCTGGTGAGATCATACCCCATCAGTTGTAAATGATCAGGAATGAAAATCTGTGAACTTAACCAGATGTCTCATTACTTACTTGCAGTCCTTGATGGAGGCCTATTTTCTCTTCTATAACATGGTCCCCTCTCTCTTGGTTTCTCTCCTACCCCATCTTTCCTGTTCATAATCCTAGCAATTACTGTAGGTATCATAGATATTTATCTTTGAGAGTCTCTAGATGGGCTGGATGGGTTTGGTACTAGGAGTCATTTATTAGGGAGTACATACGGCGCTTAATTTTCTGAAGAACCATCTTTTTGACTGGTCGATTCTCTATATTGTTTTCCTTGTCTCAATTTTGGATATTTCTCCCCTGATTTTGCTAATATCCTGTCTTCTACTGCTTTTGGGATGGGATTGCTCTTGTGTCTCTAAAGCTTTAAGCTGGATTGTTATTTATTTGTGATGTTTCGATTTTTTGTTGTAGGCATTAAGAGCTATGATCTTACCTCTTAGGACAGCTTTCATTATGTCCCAAAGATTTTGATAAGTTGTATTTTTTGTTGTAGGCATTAAGAGCTATGATCTTACCTCTTAGGACAGCTTTCATTATGTCCCAAAGATTTTGATAAGTTGTATTTTCATTATCGTTTGCTTCCAGGAAATCTTGAATTCCCTTTATAATTTCTTCCTGAATCCAATTCTCATTCAGCATCAGAGCATTTAGCTTCCAGGAGTTAGTGTATTTTCTGTTGTTTGCTGTGTTGTGGATGTCAAGCTTTAGACCATGGTGGTCTGATAAGGTACAAGCTAGAATTTAAACTTTCCTGTATATGTGTAGATTCGTATTGTGGCCCAATATATGGTCTATTTTGGAGAAAGTTCCATGTGCTGGTGAGAAAAATGTGTATTCTTTGGTGCGTGGATGAAAAGTTTGATAGAGATCTGTAAGGTCCGTTTCAGTAAGAGTTTGATTAAGTTCCAATGTGTCTCTGTTAAGTTTTTGACCTGTTGATCTGTCCCATGTTGAGAGGGTGGTATTGAAATCCCCAAGAATTATTGTTTTGGTCATAGTTGAAAGTGTAGGAAATGCCCTTGAGCTGATTGAGATAGGCCAACAGTTCCTAAATGGACATCCAATAGCACAGTCAATACAACCAACACTCAACAGATGGGATCTTGTGAAATTAAAGAGCTTCTATTCAGATAAAGAGATTGTAACTGGAACACAAAGGCCACCCACAGAATGGGAGAAAATCTTCACTAACCACATATCTGATAGAGCTCTATTATCCAGAGTGCACAAAGAACTTAGAAAACTAAACACCAAGGAAACAAATGGCCCAATTAAAAAATGGAGAGGTGGCTCAGGGGTTAAGCCTCCGCCTTCCAGACGGAAGGTCCTGAGTTCGGATCCCAGATCCCACATATAGACGCCAGGCGGAAGCGGGGGCAGCCTATGCTTCTGGTCCTGGTAGGGCGGAGCCTGTGAATCCCGGGGCAGAAGGAGGTGGAGGCGTCCATGGTGGTTCCCGAATTCGTCCGTGGTTCTACACACACACAGACACACACACGCGCGGGCACATACATGTGCACATGTGCACAGTTGAATTAATAATAAAAAATTTTTTAAAAAAATTTTAAAAAATGGGCCTTGGAACTTAAAAGAAATTTTACCAAGGACGAAATTAAAATGTCTAACAAATATCTTTAAAAATGCTCCACATCCTTAACCATCAGGGAAATGCAAATCAAAACTTCCCTGAGATATCATCTCACCCCTGTCAGGATGGCAAAAATCCACAAACATCACCAAATGCTGGAGAGGATGTGGCAAGAAGGGAACTCTCCTACATTGCTGGTGGGAATGCAGGCTCATACAACCACTCTGGCGAGCCGTCTGGCAACTTCTTAAAGAAGTTAAAGATTGAAATGCTATATGACCCTGCTATTCCACCTTTGGGAATAACCCCCATACAGCAAAAATTCACCTCGATAGCACAAGCACGACCATGTTCATAGCAGCACTGTTTACAATAGCAAAGTCATGGAATCAGCCCAAATGCCCAACAGTTGACAAGTGGATAAGGAAAATGTGGTACATTTATACAATGGAATACTACTCAGCCATCAAAAATGATGAATTAAAGCAATTTGCCGGGAAATAGATGGAATTAGAAACAATTATATTGAGTGAAGTATCCCAGACATGGAAAATTAAGTGCCCTATGTACTCCCTAATAGGTGGCTCCTAGTACCAAACCCACTTAGAGACACTCAAAGACAAATCTCTGTAATACCTACAGTAATTATAAAGATTATGAACAGGAGGGATGGGGAAGGAGGGCCCCACCAGAAACAAGGAGAGAGGGGACCATGTTACAGCAGAGAAAATAGGCCACCATCAAGGACTGCAAGTAAGTAATGAGACATCTGGTTAAGTTCACAGACTTTTCGTTTCTGATCATTTGCAACTGATGGGGTATGATCTTACCAGAAGGGGAAGGCATATAGGCTGCCAGATAGAAAGCAACCATTTTGCAAATGGGTGATTGACCCCTCTCTCACCACGGTCTCCTACTTTTATTCCATCTACCTTTGAATATACTCTTGTAACAAGACTCTAATTTAACAGGTTTTTATCTCTGGCCAGGGCATGACATCCAATACCCATCAAGATGGAGCCAAGGGCATTACAGGAGCAGCAAAACTGCAAAAGAAAATCAACAAACCATAATCCAGATGATCAGAGACCATAGATCATCAACCTGGAACTGGCCAGCTTAATCTCTCCCCATCCTGAAGCTCAGGGAAATTTGCAGAAGAGGGGGCAGTAAGATTATAAGAGTACAAGGATGGGAGAAGTAAAGATATGCAAGATAATCCACACAAGTTAGGGCTGAAGAAATCATAATTGGACTTTGCATGACCTGCACTATGTCCAACACATTATTGACCCCACAAAGTCTAGCATGGACTAAAGACACTAGGATCCTTGGAGGCTAGGGACTGACAGTCACAGTAGTGTTCCTAAACTTAAGGGGAACACAGGAAAGGGTTCTGAGAAATGCCACAGGGTCCTTGTACGTCATAGGAGAGGAGGATCCAGAGGAGAATTTGGCATGCACATTAAAGGATGCTCCGGGGATGGGGGGGAGCACTGGGGGATGGGGAGGGCGGAGGGAGAGGGAAGCCGGGGGGTCAGGGGGAGGTGGAGGGAGGGTGGGGACCGGTGTACCTGTTAAGTTTGTATGAGTGTAAATAATAATAAAAAAATTATTGTTTTGTGGCTGATTTCTTACTATAGATGCTGTAGTATTTGCTTAATGAATGTGGAGGAGCCCGTATTAGGTGCATATATGTTCAGTATTGTGAAGTCTTCCTGATGAATTGTGCCTGTGACTAAACTGTAGTATCCATCTGTGTCTCTTATGATTTTTTTTTATTTTGAAGTCCACTTTGTCCAATAGCATAATACCTACCTCTGCCTGTTTCCTGGTTCCATTACCTTGCAGAATTTTGAACCAGCTTTTACTTTTAGGATGTGCCTATCTTTTGTGGTGAGATGAGTTTCCTGAAGGCAGCAGATTGATGGGTTGTGATTTCTAATCCAAGTTTGTAATCTGTGTCTTTTGATTGGTGAGTTAATTCCATTGACATTTAGTATTATAATGGAGAAATTACTTTTAATTCTGGACACTTTTTATGTTTAGTGGCTTTTGTAAATGTATTATTTGGCTTTTAGGTTTTGGTGGTATAATACTTCCCTTCTGTCCTCCTGGATATGCTTGTTCTTTTCTTCAAGCTTGAATATCATTTCTAGCATTTTCTGAAGACCTGGTTTGGTAGACATGTAAGCATTCAAGCTGTCTTTGTGCTGGAAAACTTTTCTTTCTCCCTTGATCATAAAGGATAGTTTGGCCAGGTATATCAGCCTGGGTTGACATTTTTGCTCATTCAATACTTGAAGTATGTCTCTCCAAGCTCTTCTTGCTTTTACTGTTTCCATTGAGAAGTCATTTGTTATTTTAATAGGTTTACCTTTAAAAGTGACTTGTTTTTTTTTTTCCTCTTGAAGCTCTCAGCACATTTCACATTTTCTTTGTCTTGAATGTGGAGTGTTTTGACTCTTATTTGCCATTGTGAGTTTCTATTTTGTTCATATCTGTTTGGGGTGTGGAATGCCTCTTGTATTTGGATGGGCCTCTCTTCCTTTAGATGAGGGAAGTTTTCCTTGATGATAATTTGAAAATTTTCCTCAGGTGTGGTATTTTGGGATTCTTGTTCTGGTATTCCATGGATGGGCATGTTAGGCTTCTTCAGGGTGTCCCATAACTCTTGAATATTTCTCTCAAGTATCTTTTTGATTTTAACAATCTCTTTCATTGAGCTGGTTAATACTTCCACTTTGTCTTCAAGATCTGAAATTCTATTTTCTGCTTCATTAGTTCTGCTAATAAGACTCTCTGTTATTTTAAACTCTGCCTGAGACTGTTTTAACTGCTCTATGCCTATTTTTGTTTCTTGAACTACTTTTCTCAACTCCTCCAAGTATCTGTTGTGTTCCTATTCAAAGTGTTTGATGCGGATATTTAACTCTTCCTGGATTTCCTCTTTCATAGTATTGATCATGATGATGATCATGCTTTGAAAGTCGTTATCTTGGGTCTGGCTTTCTTGGCTATTTTCTGTGAATTTGTTCTGGTTGGAGTCTATATTTATGGGACTGTTTCAGTGGGAGATTTGTTTTCTTGGCTTTTGTTTCTCATGAATCTGCACTTTGACTTGGGCATTGTTGTTTTATCTCTTAAGACTTCTTTCAGTTTCTGCATGTTTTTGACTGAACTGAATTAGTTGTATCACTACTCTCAAGCAGTTATTACTAGTGTTTGCCTTAGAGTTGGTACACTTGTCTGTTGTTATTGTTATTTCCTAGATGAGGCTATTAGACTGTTAGTACATCAATTAAGTCAGATTTAGTGGACAGGGGGTGAATATTAGTATGGTAGTGTACTTTTACAATTTAGTACCTTGGTGATATGTGAGGTCGAGTGGTATAAGTCCCTGAAGTTGTATATTTTTTGAGGTGGCTATATGGAAAAATTACTCTATAGTAACTAATGATTGAAAGGAACAGGATGGTAAAAGGGGGGTTTACTTATCTTTGGGCTGAATGTGAAGAATCTCTCCCATGTGATAGGATGATTTCAGAGGACTTCAGATGTGTGGCCTTTGTCCCCTAGAGCTTTGCTTGGGTTTTCCTTGGACTCTGTTGAATTCTGATGAGCAGTGTGTCCTCCGTAGACCGGGAGCATCCAGCACAGGTGGAGAGGGCACAGTTGCTGGTGAAGGCACAGTTAGCCGGACATCTGGGGTGTGGTCTAGGGTCCCTTCCCAGCCTGGAGCAGGCTGGCTGGACCCCGAGTGTCCCAGGCAGGTGAAAAAACCAGAGCTCAGACTTTCAACTGTCAAGTTTACACCTGTATCTATCATAATTTGAGTCACTTTTTGACACTCTTTGAAGAGAGAAGACTCATTGATGTTATCTCTCCTTCTTTCCTTCTCAGTCCCTTATCAGGCATTAATTCCCTCCATAGACCAATGGCAAGGTGTAGTCTCAGAAGAACCCAACTTTTTAGAATTGCAAAGATTGATTAGGACCTCAAGGCCTGCTATGGCATAAGACAGAAGAAGTTGCTTCAGATGGATACTAGGGCAACTTCCACACTGCACACAACTTATCTCTTTTTCTTAAAATATACCTAAAAATCATTGTCTTCCATTGCCTTGTTTAAGGATTATACATTCTGAGGTCAACTGCAGCTTTTGTAGCTTGCTTATCTTGTTGTTCATTTTCTTTCAGATTTTCAGATATAGTTTACTGAGTTTTCAGAAATTATACTCCCTTATGCTTTTAGATGGTATTCAACAAATATACAATAATTTTCTTGTCAAATCATTATTTCTTCACTATTTAAAATAACCAAATCTTGACTTTTCCTTTTCCAGTAATGCTATCACGCACACATACCCTGTGATTATGTACAAAAAAAGACTTTAACTGATTTTTGTACCTAACACTATTATTTAGAATGTATATTATACTAGATCCTTCACACACATACAAAGAATGCTTAATCAATTTGTACGGAAGTACATTCTCCACATATCACCTTAGAAAACTACTAGATGAGGCTACATACATACACGACCTCATAATCTCATGATTCCATATGAGGAAATTTTTAAGTGTAAGAACCCATCCCAAATGATTCCCAAATGGCACATCACAACTATATATATATATATATATATTTTTTTTTTCACTGTAAGATAAAAATATGCCACATAGACAACAGTACAGTAACACACAAATAAATAAAAGAATGTTGTTTATTTTCTTTACTGTTATGCATTCTCCTCTGCTCAAATAGGAGCTTCCATCCAAGAAATTCATCAAAAATTTGAAAATACAAGTCAAAATATACATAATATTTGTAATATACAGAGCAGCATAGCTTAATAACACAGTACTCATTAGAGAGTCTCCTTAGAACATAATCGGACATTAAGGTTACTGCTCTAGACCAGCATCCTTCCATTTTCATTCCACATGTTCTAGGTTCCAATAAAATTCAAAACTGAAAGCATAAACTAAGTTTAATATGTTTTGCTTTTGAAATATCATGAAGTCAGAGAGTGTAAGTCAAATACATACCCAGTCCATAAGAAGGCAGACTGAATAATGGGGTAATAGTCAAGGTCAATGGATTTGATTCTAGTTTTGACCTCTTTCCTAGCTGCTACTAGGCAATGTCGATCTTATCTGAGTTGGGGACAGAACATTGAGACAAAGTTCTTTTCTGCACTAATGCTGAAGAGTCATCAACTTGTCAGTTTTGATGTTAAACCAGAAAACTGTGCTAACAGTTTCTGCCAGGCCCCCTTCACTTCCTTATTCCTTAGGCTGTAGATCATAGGATTTAACAAGGGCATCAAAATGGCATAGAACAGAGAAATCATCTTCTCCTGAAGGACAGAGGGGTTGGAGTGGGGCTGGATGTAGGTGAAAATAGTGGTGCCGTAGCACAGGGAAACCACGGTGAGGTGGGAGGCACAGGTGTGGAAGGCTTTCCTCCTTCCCTCTGTGGACTGGATCTTCAGGATGGTGGAGATGATCTTGATGTAGGACAAGAGAACCAGGAAGAAGGGCGTCATCAAAAGAATGATGCTGGACGCCATAATGGCAACTTCATTAGAGGAGGTGTCCACACAGGCCAGCCTGACTATAGCTAAGAGCTCACAGGATATGTGATCAATATATTTGTTCGTGCACGTGGGCAGCTGGAAGGTGATGACAGTGTGCACAAGAGAGTTGATGGAACCACAGACCCAGGAGGTGACGGCCAACTTTGTGCACAGTCCCCTGTGCATGATGACTGAGTACCTCAGAGGATCACACACCGCCACATAGCGGTCATAGGCCATCACGGCCAGCAGAAGGAACTCGATCCCACCCAGGCCCAGGGAAAAGAATAACTGGGCTGCACAACTCAGAACCGGGATTGCTTTGCGTTCTGCAAGAAAATGAGCCAGTAATTGGGGGACGATGCTTGTGGCATAGGACACGTCCACAAGGGAGAGGTTGGTGAGAAAGAAATACATGGGCGTGTGGAGTCGACTGTCCAGTCTGATCAGAAGAACGATGAGGAAGTTCCCCAGCACTGTCAGCAGGTACATCAGCAAGAACAGGACAAAGAGGGAGACTTGAGTGTCCCGGTCACTGGACAGGCCGAGGAGAATGAACTCATGCATCCATGTCTGGTTGTCTGGTTCCATTAAAAAATATGAAGATTGTTTGTCTGTAATGAGTATGATAGAATGTAAGCAAATGAATGACCACACTGTAGTGTGTAAGAATACATACTTTACATCTCATGCCAGGTATTTTATCAATGTTAGTTTATTCATGTGATCATTGTTACATGTATTAACATGTATTATGTGTTACATGCTTAATAGCAATATGCTTTCTATCTGCTGCTTGAGAGTCACAAGACAGTGCCTTAAGAAGGATATGATACGTCTCAGGGGAATGCGTTACAGCCAAGAGTTCTCTGTTTTTATGTTGCCTTTATTTTTTTGGCAAGGAACATATAGTGATTTAGTAGGGAAAATGATAAGTGATGTGGAATATATAAAGTGTTAAACTACTTCAAATATGTTAACTAAATTCATTTTGCTGAAATGCATAAACCAATTAAAAAAGAACAATCGCAAAGAGGCAGGGATTATGAATATCAGAATCAGATATTAAAACAGAGTTCAAAACTCAGTTTTATGTAATAAGCATGTTGTTTCTGATTAATGTAAAATATCTCATATAAAACATTCTCAGTAAATAATTCAACAATAAATAAAGCACAAGAAAATGCTTGAGTAATGTTGCTGGCAATCCAAGAGCTGTGGGTGGGTAATCATAGTAATATGATGACCATCAGTAGGATATGTTAGGAATTCTTAGAGATGCCTATTGGGGTAGAAATGTCCTTCTGATCACTAGTGATCTTTAAGTGTTTCTTTTTTCAGTAAAATTAGTAAGACTTGTCTATTTGAAACATTGGACAGTAATGGGTAACATCTTAAAAACTCATGTGTAAGAGTCATCTAAAGATAATGGATTTCCAGAAATTCAATCACTCTAAGTTTTAGAGAAACATCAATAATTATGTGCATATGTACATTTGCATATAATGTGTACTGTGTTTCAAATACAAACCTAAAATAATTTGAAAATTCAATTTCTCTGGATGGTTTTACTTATAATTAAATTCTACAGAGTTAATCTTGAAATTCAGTTACTCCTCGTAAAAGGAAAAATAACCCTTTTATGAACATGTGATTTTTTAATTAATTTATTTATTTTTTCCACTCACACAAACTTAATAGGTACCCTTGTCCCCTCCCTCCCTCCACCCCTTCCTGGATCCCTTGCTCCCTCCCTGCTTTTCCCCTCTTTCCCCCCCTTTCTCCTAGTGCTCCCCCCATTCCTGGAGCATCCTTTACTGTGCATGTCAAACTTCCCTCTGGGTCCTTCTCTCTGATGAGGTGTAAGGACTCAATAGCATTGCCTAGAGCCCTTTCTTGTGTTTCCCTTTAGTATAGTAACAGTATTGTAGCTGTTAATCCCTTGCCTCTAAGGATCCTAGTTCCTGTGAACCATGCTAGACTTTGGGGGGGGGCCAATGATATGTTGGTCATTGCGCAGGTCATGCAAAGTCCTATTAGAACATATGATCTTAATAGTGTGAAAATAGATAAAAGCTGGGGATGTCACAAGAGGTAGAAATGCAAGGTCCTGAGTATCATCTTTAGTGCCACAAAGAAAAGTTCAATATGCATAAAATAAGCATTTCTTGAATTTCCATAAAGCTCATCAGCCCACCTAGAAAACTGAATTTTCAAGCATGATATGAAATTATGACATAAATTGTAATGCCATATATGCAAACAAATGTTGAGTTAAGAGAATTTTTCTTTATTATAAAGCAAAGAATAACTTTATTGCTGGGTTATTATTCAGAATTTCATAAATAAAACAGGTACATTTGTTTATAGCAAATTAATAGAATTGAGTTCAGTTACTGTTGTTACCAAACATAACATAAGTAATGTTGAGAATGAATATTCAAAGAGCCACCCTTATTTTCCAAAATAATAATTAGTAATAACAATGCTGTGGGTCTTCGTGAAGGTCGTGACTGGTATGGACTGAAATATGTTGTTGTAAATATTCATGCTAAAATAGTAACTCTGAAGACAACACAACATGCCTGCATTTGGAAGTAGAACCTTTCAAGAAGTTAGCTAGTTAAATGAGGTTATTAGGACTGGGACAATACAATGTCACTAATATTTTCATATGAAGAGGAAGTGTGGGTGCATTTACAAGGAAAGATGACATAAAGATAGGGAGAGAAGGTTGCCTTGTAAAGGAGGTAGGACTCAGAGAGCCAACATGCCAACATCTTTATTAAAGATTTGTCCTCAACCATAATCATAGAGTACATTTCTGTTATTTAAGCCCAAGCAAAACCCAAATTGGCTGATATTATTGTTATTCCCTATTTATTATCTAAGGTCTCCATAGTTGGAATATGCAATATTGGGAAAAATATAAGCAAGAAAAGGCAGGGATAGTTGATTAAATAACAGAGAATTTTGGTTGTTCTGGGATCTCAAAGATGAAAACGTACAACTCCTTCACCTCCCTTACCTGACAAAGAAAAAAAAATAATAACTGATTCCAAAAATTTCCAGCTTACACATGACTCTGAGAGATGCACGCTTGTACAATTTCAGTGTCTCTGCAGTTATGAAATCACCCATATCATAGAAAGCTTGCATAATACATTCCCAGCCTTACTTCTGTTTTACTAACTAAAGCAATCATTAGCATATTGTGAATTTGCAGCAAAATATGATAATAAAAACAGGCTACATGCTATATAAATACGTTTTGTTTATATATTAACTGATGAATTTCAACTTATTATGGTTCCTATTTATTTTTATGGCTATCGCCTTATTTCAAAAGGTCATGGCTTTTTTGGATACAGAGACTTGATATATAGAACAGGTTAGTCTGGAGTTTGCTGTGCAGCCCAGAGTAATATTGAGAAAATAATCCCTCTGCCAGAGTTCCCAAGGGCTAGCATTTATTCTCATGTGCAGCTCAGAACATTAACTAAATAATATTAATAATCATGGAGTCTCTTTTGGTACTCAGCGTAAATTTGTGTGCATTCAAAAGCCAAATAAGACTGCAAAGATAGGTTGTCCCGATGATTTACCATCCCACAGCAGCACTGGCTTAGCATTGTCTAGCTGCAGCTAATTGTGATTGCTGCTCTTTTTTCACAGTGGGGAACCTCATGATTTAGGTCTCACCTCTCCAGGAGCTAGAATTTGTTGTTCTCAGCTGTAATTAGCTGTATGTTCTAAGGCTTTCCCTAAACCCCTTATTTTTCACTGAAGTCAGATAACTTAGGAAAAAAATTATTAGTTTCAGTGTTCCAGCTGTTGTGAAAAACAAGAAAACTTTTGCCACAAGTTAGCCATGTGTTTGGCACTTGAAACTAGTGAACAGCCAAGAATCTATGCCGCCGAGCACCCTGTGTTCAAGGGTGATTTGCAATTGCTTCTCACTGTTGTCAAACTTCATCTGTTTGCCATAGGTTGACTTTCTCTGTGTTGTATCCTTCTCCTAGTCAGCAAACCAAAAGCTTTCATTGTCCATTGGCAAGTTAGCATGCATGCTATTTGCTCAGAACACAACACACACATGACATAGCCCTGTGATTCATCTGCGCTATAGGAAATCCAGGAAGGAGGGCTTCCTTTTGCCTGTGTTTCATGAATGTTGGTGAAGACAGAGTACTCACTGTGGCCATGATAACTAGAGTGCTGTATGTGAGACAGTATGGTACACACCATGAAAACTGAGTGCTTAAAGCTCTGTTGCTAATATTGCTAATGAAGTTTATTTATATTGAGACTGTTTTGGAGACATGGCTAAAAATTAAATAATACTGAATGAGGTTTTTGTGATGTGAAGGATTCAGCAGAATGTGCTCTACTGAGAATTCCCACCTAAGTTCCTGCTGATGCTTCACAAAATGTCAGGTCTGAGGAGCAAAACAGAGCTTTCGATGCCAGCGACACTGAAATTGCAGGAGGGGAAAGAGCTCCCAGGTAAAACATGGTATTTGTTTCATCATAGCATAAACATCTTCCTTTAATCCTTTTTTTATCCAGTAATTTCTGATTACAGCACATATCATGACTTAAGTTTTGCTCTCAAAAAGCAAAAAATGAGATTTTCAGATTCTTCACATAAATTTTGGCATGAAACGATATAGGTCACTTAAAAATGAAACCCTAATGTGTAGCCTTAACATGTAAACTTTTTAAAAAATAAAATAAGCCTATGTGGGATTCCATGGAAATGGAAATTTTTGCTATTACAAAATTTTAGTCTAAGTTGTAATTAGACAAGCATTATTTAAGCCTATTAAATCTTGATAAATGTGCACAATATTTTCAGCATAATTCTGGAATACATCCTTATGCTGAAAATAAATGCGACTGAAAAGGTTGGGAGTGAGGAATTCATATAAATTGGCAAGCTGATGCATTAACTTTTATCTGGATGAGCTTGGCTTTGAATGCTCCTGTCCTGCTTTCCTTCTGTCTGTCTCCTAACCTTTCTTCTATAAGTCAAATTCTCACATACTGTTTTTCTCACCTCTCTACACCATACCTACTTTCCAGCAGACATGGAATCTGCTTTTGCTCTCCACATTTTAGAAGAAAGGAAGATCTGAAGCCAAGATAAATACACAATTAAATGAAACTTCTCAGACAATTTAGTGATAATTGTTGTTAACATTTTCAAATAATGAGATCAGGCATCTCTCCATTAGTCTGTTTTAATGTATGTAAATCTAAACAGTTGTCACCCAGATGGGGGGTCTCATATAAGGCAATCTTCCTATGTCAATCAGAGAAATGTTTGAGGGGAAAGAGTATAACCATAATAAAAATATGACTTCTGGAAATTAAGTACTCCTTTATCTTTTTACCTTCCTCACATCTGGGCTGTCATAGAAATGAGACCCAGAAAGAAGTGTGAGCAGCTGTTCATCAGAACAAAGATGGGCATATCAACAGAACAGATCTCTCTACCGGGTCCCACACACACACAGAGATATCTTCTGTTGCTGATGTTCACATTATCACTGGTTCTTACTTGCACATACTGCTTTGGATGCCAACACTTTACAACACTCAGATGATCTTTGCAAGAAAGGCACTATCCAGCACTTGGCACTGAGAACCTGTATCTCCTCAACACATTCAGCCTCATTTTACAATATCCTAACCCCCACTCAAATGCATCATGCACTTAAGACCATGGAACATCATTTTAACTCTATCAGGTAGGTGATTCAAGAACTTACATCCAACCCCTCATATTAAGAATAGAACAGTAAGTTTCAGTGTTTTAAAAAACCCTGCAAGGTATGCACAAGATAAAAATACATCTCATTGTCTCATTCTTCAGAAAAATAATGCTTTCCAATATTCATGTCAATACAAAGAGTGCATGATTGGATACCTTAGGTTAACCTCAAAATTAATATACGATCAAGGGTTAAATCCATCAACCATATTACAGAGATGATTTCCAACAGTCATCTAATAATGCTGCCCCAATGTTAAGGAATAAAATTTTAGTCTTGAGGAAATTTGTGCACAATCTCTAGTAGCTTTTCACTGAATCTAATCATATTTGACTTTCTCAATGGAAACCTCTACAATGAATCCCTAATGAGGATACATAATATATGATCTATAGATACTTTTCTCTCACAGTGGTCTAAGTAGGCCAGATTCTTACCTTTGTTATGTTGAGCTGTCAGTGGAAATCATTCTTTCCTTTAGAGAAAGGTTGGTCTGACAGGTAGCTGCTCACCTGGCTATTGTCTGTGTAGACTGAATCCATCATGAATAGGCGTATTTATATCATCTTCCATTTGGACACAGAGAACCCTACTCATAATAAGTGGGTGATCTGTCAAAACAATTTTATATTCTCGGAGCACTGTTATCTTTTCTTCTTTGAAATTTTGTGTCTACATTCCCTGTTGCCTGTTTTTTTTAACCACAATTTTAGCCTAATTATTGATAACAGGTCTCTCCAACAATTGCAGTATTGAAGTTCACTTTTGGTGGTATAATTTTTTGTGGTTACACCAGCAAATTATAAGGTTCTTAATTGTTCTTTCCCTCTATCTAGGAAATCCTTCAACTTAGAATTTTTTTGTTCTTCTAGTTTCTATAGTCTTATTTCTACACCTCATTCAAGAATCAAACTGGACATGAGAATCAGGAGACCTCAATTTTAACTCTAGTTTGTAGTCTTAATGACATATAGCTATATGACAAGCTTAATAATCTTTTATTTTCAGTATTTCCTTGAGGGGAAAAAGCAAATACAGAAAAAAATTAAGAGATTGTAAAAAAAACTAACCATTTACATTTCCTGGATATATAATATACTCCTACTACATGTTCATGAATATCTGTGTCTAGCTACAAATTTTATTAATCTAGCCTCCACCCATGTGTCCATATCAAAAGTAGTATAGAACAAATCTAAATTATTTCTGCTTTTAACAAATAATTGAATCTCCCTTCTCTCTGCTTCATTTTTCTCTTTCTCTCTGCAAGTATTAAAGATTCTAAAATTCACACAGTGAAAAGTATCTAGCTCTCAGGCCTCTAGAAAATAGAATGATTTCAATGTGTTTTCTGAACTACTAAAAGTGATTTCAAAATTTGAGTTTCATATGTCTAATACAAAGTCCCCATCAAAACAGATCAGTGTAGGTCTGCCCATCTTTCTGCTCCTGTTTTCATCCACCCTCTGTAGACACCTGTATTGCATATTCTTCAAGTATTATTCAGTGCATGGTGATACACACAGTCTTCTTCACTCTAAGATTGTATTCCTAAGGGTGTTTCCTGTGCACAACATGATGGACTACTAGAGATTAAGTACCCCAGTCCTCCTGGGCACAGTGACTCAGAAATCCCATGCAACTAGTAACTACGGAGAGGAATCTCACAGATAATCCCAAATTGGGTCACAAAAGACATTAGTGAAACTTGGCAGCAGCAGCACTGGCAACCTGAAGCTGACACAGGCCCTCAGGAAGTTCTGCACCAAAATGTTAATTGTTGGCTCCACTCCCAAATCTCAAAGGCAGAGCCACCATGCTGCCCTTGCTTGTCCCCTGGAAGCATCCTTTCCATTCCTCTCCCCTCCTGAGCTCCACGGCAGCCTTAGGTCATTCTAAGGAATCACAGACCCCAGCACTGTGACATTTCAGAATGCTCTGTTTCAGCAAAATGAATTGTATTCATCAATGCCAGAGTCTCAAGGAGCATTGATTGTTCCTGAATCCAAACCAGGATTTAGCTCCAGGAGGTCCCAATGTCTCCTTTTGAGTATTGTGCTGTGTGCTACTGGGATGCATTCCGAGAATATATCGAGCTGCTGTGAACTTCATAAACGTTGACTGATAAACAGTGCATGCCTCATGGTGTGATGAGGGTTCGCGATTGTCATTGCTGCGTCATTTGGGGAAGATGGCAACTTGTAGCTCATTTCTCCATTTTCTGGCTCTTACATTCCTTCTGTCCATTGTCTACAGAGGTCCCTGAGTCTTTAGGGGTGTTATAGATGTCATGCTGAGGACTGATATTTGACTTTAACTTACTATCAGTACCTTAACCTCTATAGTTATGGAAATGAGATCTACTTAAGGCCATAGATAGACTTTGCATCTTTTTTGCTCCCTCTCTGTGATGTTCCCTGATCCTTGAGGAGCGAGGATTAGATGTCCGGCCTGGCACCAAGTGCTCCATAGTCGTATATTCTCTACCAACCACCCTCTATGGCAAAAAGAAGGTTTGGGGAGAAAGACTGTGAGTTGCATAAATCATTTGGTTTATAGACAAGAATTTAGAAGGCAATTTGATACCATTTCCTTTAAAAAAAAAAAAAACAAAAGCAAAGGTAGTAGGTGGCCTTCTAAGACCTATGACCTCTCCACCTACAGGTTCTCGGTTGGTTTTACAGCCCTCTGTATCAGACCTTGAATCCAATTGGAAAGCAATTCATTACTTCGATGACATTCATGCCTTTATTGCACCAGTGAGCACATCGTGCAAGATGGTTCTTGTGGATCACAGGATTTATGCTGGATAAGACTGTTGATGATTTTGCTTCCTGAGAAGCCATCATAGCCCCATATGGTACCATGAAAGTCAGCCAATAGGAAGTAAACTTACAGATCAGTTCCACCTTTATTTCTCCATGTCCTGTGTTCAAAGTGTATTGTCTTCAGCAGTACAATCTTTCTTTTTTTTAACATTTTTTATTATTATTTCTGCTCATACGAACTTAGTAGGTACACCGGTTCCCTCCCTCCCTCCTTCTCCCCCACCCTCCTGTTCCCCCCCTTCCCCCTCCTGTTCCCACCCTCTCCCCTCCCTCCTCCTCTCCCCACCCTCCTGTTCCCCCCCTCTCCCCTCCCTCCCCATCCCCCAGTGCCTCCGCTCCCAATCCCCGGAGAATCCTTTAATGTGGATGCCAGACTCTCCTCTGGGCCCTCCTCTTCCATGATGTACAAGGACCCAGTGGCATTTCCTTGAACCCTTTCCTGTGTTCCCCTTAAGCATAGGAATACTACTGTAGCTGTCAATCCCTTGCCTCCAAGGATCTTGGTGCCTTTACCAAATGCTAGACTTTGTGGGATCAATAGTGTATTGGACATTGTGCGGGGCATGCAAAGTCCAATTATGATTGCTTTGGCCCTAACTTGTGAGGAGTATCTTGCAAATCATTGCTCCTCCCATCCTTGTGCTCTTACAATCTTACCACCCCCTCTTCCGCAAATTTCCCTGAGCTTCAGGATGGGAAGAGATTAGGCTGGCCTAGTTCTAGGTGGTTGATATAGAGTCTCTGAAGTTCTGGATTAAGGTTTGCTGATTTTCTTTTTCAGTTTTGCTGCTCCTGCAATGCCCTTCACTCCATCCTGATGGGCATTGTATGTCACCCCCTGGCCAGAGACAAAAAGCTGTTAAACTGGAGTCTTGTTATAAGAGTACATTCAAGGGTAGATATAATAAAAGTAGGAAACCACAGTGAGGGAGGGGTCAATCGCCCATTTGCGAAATGGTTACTCTTTCTATCAGTCCTTGTGGCACATGTCTACATTGACTTAAGGGCTTGGGGGGGGGCTTCCCTAACCAACAGTTCATATGAAAATACTCCACATCTGGTACAGAGAGCTTAGTTTATCACTTGGGACTTCTGAGGCACTTTCTGTATTGCTTTTCTCCCTCTTTCTGTGTTCCTCTGTCTCGGTAACATCTGTTCCAAATATTTTCTTATTTTTTAATAAGGTAATCAGCTAGCCTTCTCATATGTCCTTACTGTTATTTTTCACTTCTTGGAAAAAAATCTTCCTTTTCATTCAAGTTCCCATAATATAAAGACCCCTCAAAATGGATTTTCACTTTAAAGAATTTCCAAAATTGATCTTTCTATACTAATGCCAACAGCCTAAATCTTTTGTTCATAAGCACTCTGTAATCAAATGCTTTGCAAGATGAGATAAGATTTATTCAAACCAGAATTATTGAAACAAACTATGCAAGCAGGGTCCAGAAAAATTGCTTTGAAGAGCCTTTCCAGGGTTTCTGATGGAATAGAAGAATTCCTTGACCACCATAGACCCAGCTCACATCCATCCTTCAGTGTAATACTTTGCTGCATTTGGTTTACATTGCCACTGATAAATGTATGACCAAACTGCTTATAAGGAAACAAGGAATCTTTATTTTGGTTTATGATAATCCTGTTACAATTCTTTGCCAGGAAAGCCCATATCAACAGCAAGGGCTGAGGGAACTGGCCACACCTGTATCGACATAACAACTGAGAGAGGGACAATCCTTACTTGTTGGACCATTGTGTCTGGACAAGTATGCAGATGGTTGTCAACTGTCTCAACCGGTTCCCCCATCTTATCCACCTGCACAGGGACTAGGCCCACCCACTGTGATCTAGGCCTCCACATCAATAGACAGTCTCCTGCAGGTTTGCTTCAGGCTTGATCCATCTGGTAAATTCTCACAACTGTGCCTAGAGCTCAACCCTCCACAGGCAAGTTGACACCTATATCTAACTGTGACACATTTCATCCTGACGCTATACAAATCATAAATAGTAACTTGATCTAAAGTCTTCCCTGATTATGTTGTGATTTGAATATGAAATATTCCCCAGTTTAATGTACTGAAAGCTTGTTCATAAGTTTCTAACACTCTTTAGAAAGACTGCAAATTTGAAGAGATAAGACTTGGCTAGAGAAAGCCGGTCATTGTGGTTGTGCCTTTGATCTCTGGTCCCTCTACTTTCTGTGCTTCCTGTGTGCAACAGAGTGAGCACCCTTCATCTCCTCATGTTCCTGTGCCATGAGGTTCTTCCAACCACTAGTCCACAATTGACATATATACGGGCTGTGGACTAGAATATATGAAACTGGGATCAAAAAACTAAGTCTTTCCTCTTTTAAAACATTTATATAAGATATTTTATTCCAACAATGTAAAGGCTTATGAATTAGACTCTAATGCTATCCCTCAACTGAACTGAATAAAGAGCATCAAAGTCAAATTTAAGGTAAACATCCACAACTTTCCTTGCGTAGTAACCACTATTCATTCACAAATTACTTTCATTTTCAATACAGAAAAGTGTCTGTGTTCTGAACAGGAAGATCAGTTGTTAGGCGTCTAATCAGAAATTCAATTCAAGCAGTATTCATGAAAGATATACTGATTTTTATTATTAATTTTCACATTTATTATTAAAAAATTGGTATGACATATCAAATTACTTAGCTGCATAACTTATGCATCTATTTAATAAGCTATTTTCAGGAAAGAGTTTTTTTAGAAGAAGCATGAAACAAAGGAGAAAAGATGGGCTTTTCAACCAATAACAATTAATAACTTAATAACCATTCGCAAACAAGGACCCTGGATTCATAGACCTTGAACAAAACACAAACAAACCCAAAACTTATCCAAAAACTTGATTATAATGCTTTCACAGAGAGTAAATTTTGATGAACTGTGACCTTGGAAGACACCAAAATCAAATCTATAATAAAAGCACATAAATTTAATTTGCTGAAAATTGAAAGTTCTGTTTCTATAAACACACACTTAGGAGAATAAGTGCACAAACCACAGACCGAATGATATATCTGCATATCATATTTGCATCCAGAATATCAAAAAAATCTCAGATATTCAATAAAAAGGGAAACAACAGCACAAATTGGGTACAGGATTTCAGCAGACATTCTCTCAAAGACTTGCAAATTGTTGAAAAGCACAGGGAGAGTTGTTAAACACCATTATTCTTTCATAAATGCTCATTCAAATCATAATGAGTAGCTCTTTTCACTGTGGTCAAAAGTTTAAAAATATGATAACTGACACTAGAGGCAATAATTATACCTGTCACATGTTGTTGATGCAGACTCAAATGGTAATCCTCTTTTAAACATTGTTTGGCACATATTTAAGACTTTAAACATACCTATGTAATTACTATGTAAACTTTTATTTCATTGTGTTGACATTAAAACATCTTTGTTGATTGCTTAAAATGTTTCTTCATAGTTAACAATTATTAGAAATAACCTAAGTGTACTTTGAAATAGTAAGCGTTAAATCATAACACATCAATACAATGGAAGATTACACAAAAATAAAATGAATGGGCACCAACATAAATGTACGTCACATGTATCATACTAACAGAATTCAGACGCTGCTATTGATCATGTTTATATGATTTTCTGCAACAGGCAAGTATATGAAGGCAAAAATCTTATCATTAATTTCAGTAGCTTATGTCTAAAAGGCTAATAGAACCCGAAAGTAAATCAGGATATGTTTGGATGGATAAAAAATGTCCTTCATTTTAAATATCATGATGCTACATGATATGTGCTTATAAAAACTCAAAAAATTTCACAAAAATGCATGAATTTTACTATAAAATGCTATTTATACTATGAAAGATATATTCGTGAAAACATGAATTTTAAGGTATTGGTTTTTACTATTATTACTACTAAAATAGTGTTTGGGGTCAAAAATTCAAGGACAGCAGAAGTTTAATAATTATGGCTGAATACAATTTTGTATTATATTATAAAAACATGGTACTTTTCATTTATCACTTTTCAAGTACTTCAAATCCACTAAACCTACAAAGTTAAGACAATCTTATTATATACATTTATAATATTTACAAAATACAATAATTGGGGCTTGATAAGTTTCAAAGTAAAGAAGATTTGTTATTTGCAAGTAGCACAATGCTATTAAATCTCTAAAGAATATTTTAATATTATTAGTGTATAATAATTCCACTATCATAGCCAAAGTAGATTAATTGCTGACACAATCTTAACACTTCATTGGCTTACCAGGCTGAACCTTTCTTTTAATTACTCAAAATTCTCAGATGTATAACAAGGGAAGTGTGAACTTCTGAGAAATTCTCATCTAATCGCTAACTTGGGACTCTCAACCAGTAGCTATTCTGCTCCCTTGATACAGGCATTTGCATCCTTAATGTGTAGAAAAGAGGAAGCCACTCCCTCTTTGACCATTAGCAAAGTTTGTCTTTACTGGTTCCAGACTCAGAAGACAGGAAGCTATTACCAACAACATTGATGAAGTTCTTGGAATTAGAATTCAAGAGCATATTAAGAAAACCATGCCAAGTTGGTTTCATTGCAGGCATGCAAGACTGGTTCAACACATGCAAATCAATAACTATAAGAATTAAAAACACATTATCATCTCAACTGATGTAGAGAAAACCTTCAGCAAAATTCAAATATTCTGAAGAAAGTAGAAATAAAAAGAACATACCTCGACATTCAGCAAAATTCAAATATTCTGAAGAAAGTAGAAATAAAAAGAACATACCTCGACATATGACAAATCTGTGGCCACAAAGAGAAAACCAGAGAAAGAAAGCTGGCTAGGGTATAGGAAGGGGAATGGAGGAAAGAAATAAGTGAGAAGGAAGTATAATTTCATGTATTATGAAGAATCCATGATGAAATATATTACTTTGGGTGCTAACCTAAAAAAAAAAGTTATTTTGGAAAAGATATGCCAGATAAATTAACACAACTGAATTCAAAATGGCAAATGTAAAAATCAAACTTCATTTTATATTTAAAAAAATCACAGAGAGTTGCTGGAGAGACAGCTCAGGGTTGATTGAGCCTCTGCCCCACAAGAAGGACCTGAGTTCACATCCCCAATTCCATGTAAAAACACAACAGAAATGGTGGTGAGCTCACTTCCAGTTTTGGAAGGCAAAGCCTGGGAAATCCCAGAGCAAAGCAAAAATAAGGTAGAGTAATCTGGGATGATTCCCAAAGTCATCCTTAGGACTCCACAAACATGCACACACACACACAGACATGCACAGTCACACACACACATGCATGCCAAAAAAAAACTCAAAAAAAAATCACAAAGAAAGGGGAAAGGGAAAAAGTTACTTTCCCATTACATTCCCTATCTATGCATCAGGATGATGAAGTAAGATGAGAGGAAGTTGCTGTTTACACATGCATCCCAAAGAATGTGAAGCAAGAGGGGACAGACTCTCCCCACCTTAAAGGCCATTTTCAAAATGTCAGGGGGCAAGTGGGTGCTACTGCCATCAAGAAGTTAATGTTCATTAATACTGCCAGCTATTAGGTAATGTTCGGTTAGATCCAATAACAAAATTCATTTGATCCCAAATATCAACAGATATTTGTTCCTGATAAGAACTCCTGAGACAGACAATGTTATGAAAGCCCAGAAAAAGGAAATTAAACACTGTATGTCTCTTGCTAGAAGGATTATCACGTTGTGTGAAATGCCAGAAAAATAAAGTTGAATTTAATAAAGTTTCTAGATCTAACATGGATGGAATACAGGGTTTAAAAGGGGTAGAATTACATCCTCAGTAAACTACTTTTATAAGTCCAGACAGCACAAGAAACTCAACTGGGAAAAGCTTGCAATGCTACCAAAAAAGTAAATAAGATGCTAAGGAGGAGAAATTAGGGAAAAAAAATACTACGGTTTAAAAGGTTTGAAAGAATAAGGCACTTGACACTACGCCTGCGTACCTGAGTACAATTCTCAAAGTCAACATGGTAGAAGGACAGGAAAGGACAGAACTAACGCCTGCAAATTTTCCTTTAATTTCCAAATGCATGCTGTAGCATCTTTTTTTTTCTTTTTTTATTATTTATTCAATTGTGTGTGTGTGCGTGCGTGTGTGTGTGTGTGTGTGTGTGTGTGTGTGTAGAACCACGGACGAATTCGGGAACCACCATGGACGCTTCCACCTTCTCCTTGTTTACTCTGCCCCGGGACTCACAGGCTCCGCCCTACCAGGACCAGAAACGCAGGCCGCCCTGGCTTCTGCACGGCGTCTATACGTGGGGTCTAGGATCCGAACTCAGGACCTTCTGCCTGCAAGGCGGAGGCTTAACCCCTGAGCGGCCTCTCCAGCCGCGCATGTGTAGCATCTTAACCCCGCTCTCACAAACAAGCTAAATACATAAATGTGAAAGGATTCGTAGAGCCATAAGAAATTGCCACATATATGAATATACATGTATATGTCACGGAAGATTTTATTTGAACAACTATGATTTTTTCATGTATTGTGCTTTCTAAAAGAGAAACCTGAAGTAATGTTCTATGGTTTAAATTATTGTAGAAATTTCATTTTGAAGTACTTTTCAGGGTCCTGTGTTAGCCTGTAAATTTCTATTTAGTGACTGTATTATTTAGAATACCATTTCTCACTGAATTAACAATAGTCTAATTCCACTGAAGATGTATTTCACAAGTACCTGAGATTTAGGATTAGCTACAATCTCAAGTAATATAAATTAGGTAGAATTTCATATGCAGAGATATAGAAATACTTAAAAATGAAAAAGCTAAAGTAGAAATTTAGCTGATGAGATGTGAGGCTATAGCAATCTATTAAAGATTCACCTAATACTTCTGAAAGTGAAAATGAAAATTTGGAGAACCTTTCATGCAAATGCCAGAAATGCCAGAAAAATAAAATTGAATTTAACCAAGTTTCTAGATCTAACATGGATGGAATACAGTGTCTAAAAGGGGTAGAATTACACCCTCAGTAAAGCTACTTGAGAGGAAATGGAAAGATCACAAATGCTGTGTGCACAAGACCAACTGCAGAAAAGAGGATACAGCTTCTTCATATATCCTCCTCCTCGGTATGTGCATTTATATATTTTACTTGACTCATTTCTTGCATCCCTCTCCTATGTAATTGTGTGTAGGATATGTTTGTGGTGTTAAATTTTTCAGTGTCATACACGGTTAACAGAATTTTCAGAAAGCCTCATAGCATTTCAGCAGAGTAATGAGATTTATGTGGGAATTGCAGCCTGGGATACAGAGGATCCATATAAAATACCTTTGATGAGACATGACTTGACCTTTCAGTTCCTAATGTTCATCGATGTTCCTCGATTACCCCATTGGCTAGAGGCCTTATCACTAATCCTTTCTTGTGTGTGTTTATTCATAAAATGATTAGTAGTTCAAAACTTCCATTGTGTTCAATGCATTTTCCTACTAAAATCTTTGTCAGCTTTTCAAAGCTGTGATGAGATTAGCAGACAATCTGGCATTCCATGGCAGTCAAGATTTGACAATTGCCTACCACCACATTTCCAGCGTGTTCGGACCTAAGTGCTTGCCATCAAGTTCAGACCCTTGAACTGGTTCTTGGTTGGAGTTTCTGGCCATTTGAGCCATTGCTTCTTGTCTTTCTAGTCTCAACCAAAGAAATTTTTCACATGAAGACTTCTTCTATCACCCCAGTGGACTTAGTTTAGTCTTATCGACATGCTTTATTATTCTTAATAATTCCCATTATTTGCCATCTGTCATCATTGTTATGCACATGTACACGCTTGTCAGGACTGTCATACTAACTGTGATGTAGGAGAGCAATGCTTGACGTTTGCTCATTATAGACGTTGCACTAATATCAGTTCAATTAGCATCAAAAAATGTAGCCACATTGGTATCTTGGGAAGCTGCTGTATCTGCAAGATTTAAGAGTATGTTACTTAAAAGTTATAGTTTGAATGTGAAATAAGCTCCATATTAAATGGATGTTCTTCTGTGTATAGACCTTCAAATGCTATGAAAAACATGTGTTGATAAATGTAAAAACTGAAAACTGGCTATTTTAAAGAAGTTATTCAGGCTATTTAGGGAAGAAAAGTGCTTCAAGGAATTGAGGAAAACATTCATAAACACATGCTGTTAATTCTACTTTCTTATTCCTAATTCAATTTTCCTTTCCCTTTTTTCCACATAGTTTATTTTAGGCTTTTTCACCCCATAAGGCTTTTTTACTCAAGTACACATCACTGAGACTGCATTGTGCACAAGGAAGATGATAGGTTTAGCACCTATACAGAACTTAGCACACTTCCTGATTCCCCAAAACCAATTCAAATCATCTTGGCTTCCAGTAAATCTGGTTGAGGAGTCTGCCCTATCTAAGAGTAATTCTGCTTTTGGCATTTTATGACTTATTTCATAATTTTATCTGTTTATTGTGTGTCTACAATTCATAGGTAGATTTGGCAGATTTTTTCAGAGACTAAACAAAGTTAATACTACATTGAATTCCCTTATATATGCACTAAAATCTTTCAAATTTTTTGAATGCTGTCAAACAAAGCAGTCATTGTCAATTAGTTTTCTTGCTCAATAATAGCCTTATATATTCAGTATTAATCCTTATTTAGACAAAATAAGAACTTCATTAGATTTTTCTGTATTTTTTACTTTCAACAGTCACAGACATTATGTCCATATCTAGTAGGTCCTGTGTATACACACACACACACACACACACACACACACACATTTAATTAACTTTTAACAGTTTTCTCAGAAAGTCATCTCACTCAAGAGTTGTGACTACATAGACTTTGCAGTAATCAAGCGAGTCTCCAAATGCGACGGTCAATTTCTCTCCACTGGAATCACTACAACCTTTTATGTAATGTAATCCGCATTAGCAGTACCTCTGAGTCATGAACAGGTTCATTATGCCAAACAACACAGTATTTTTCAGGAATTATTAAACCACAGAAATCAAGACAGCTTTGAGGTGGAGCTGAATTCCGTAACAGTGCTGCGCAACTCCACCAAAAGTGCTGCTGAGAAGTACAAATCCACCCACATCCCACAACTCATTACAACCGCTCAGCCGCCCACTCCGCATCATAAGGACACACCGCATCATCTCCTTCCTGGTTGCCAGGGCAACGCAGATTGTGCCCGTCGTTTCTGAGTTGCGTGAACACTGTGGCAAAGCTCTTTGCTCCCATGATCCTCTCGCGTCACCTGCTTACCACGTTTAACGTTAGCACAGAGAGCTTCCCTAACAGCTTCTGCCAGGCTCTCTTCACATCCTGATTCCGTAAGCTGTAAATCAGAGGGTTCAGCATGGGGGTCAAAATGGCATAGAACAGAGAGATCAGCTTCTCCTGCAGGACGGAGGGGCTGGAGTGGGGCTGGATGTAGGTGAAAATGGCCATGCCATAGCACAGGGCAACCACGGTGAGGTGGGAGGCACAGGTGTGGAAGGCTTTCCTCCTTCCCTCTGGGGACTGGATCTTCAGGATGGTGGAGATGATCTTGATGTAGGACAAGAGAACCAGGAAGAAGGGCGTCATAAGCAGGACAATGCTAGAAACCATGATTACAATCTCATTGGAGGAGGTGTCCACACAGGCCAGCCTGACCACGGCAAGAGTCTCACAAGCTATGTGATCAATATATTTGTTCGTGCACGTGGGCAGCTGGAAGGTGATGGCAGTGTGCACGAGAGAGTTGATGGAACCACAGACCCAGGAGGTGACGGCCAACTTTGTGCACAGTCCCCTGTGCATGATGACTGAGTACCTCAGAGGATCACACACCGCCACATAGCGGTCATAGGCCATCACGGCCAGCAGAAGGAACTCGACCCCACCCAGGCCCAGGGAAAAGAATAACTGGGCTGCACAACTCAGAACCGGGATTGCTTTGCGTTCTGCAAGAAAATGAGCCAGTAATTGGGGGACGATGCTTGTGGCATAGGACACGTCCACAAGGGAGAGGTTGGTGAGAAAGAAATACATGGGCGTGTGGAGTCGACTGTCCAGTCTGATCAGAAGAACGATGAGGAAGTTCCCCAGCACTGTCAGCAGGTACATCAGCAAGAACAGGACAAAGAGGGAGACTTGAGTGTCCCGGTCACTGGACAGGCCGAGGAGAATGAACTCATGCATCCATGTCTGGTTGTCTGGTGCCATTCAAAACTGTGACCTGCACTAACAGTCAAAAATACACACACAGAGTGAAAAACACAGAGAGAGAGAGAGAGAGAGAGAGAGAGAGAGAGAGAGAGAGAGAGAGAGAGAAGTAACTGAATAATCAGAGATTAACACTGTCAGAATACAGATTGTACTATTATATGGGTCTGCCAGCTTTTTAAAATTCTTTTTATCATTCTTGAGGTCCAGATAAGATGTTTATTGTTTCTCCTCTGTTCAGAGATACTGCTTGGTACCCCAGTGACATGGCATGCATAGTGGAGGTCAGTTCCAACCCGGAGGTTAAAAGTACAGTTTTATGAGTTCAATATTTTTTACCAGTTGCTTTCTTCCTAAGGGATAGATAAGAAGGATAGATAATTCAGAAGACAGAGCTGGGAAGTTTAAAAACTACCTCAGATATACAGACCACATTCATGTTGTTCAGATACCTAAGCCAATCACAAAATAAGTGATCATAACAAGTTAGAAAGATCTAAAATTCTGAGACCCTAGTTTTAAAACATGATTTTATTCTGCAGGCATGTGATTCCTCATTCATGATAAGCTTTGTTATATAAAAGAGTTTCACATTAAACACAAGTAATTTGAAACATGAATATATATAGTTTACAGGAGCTAGCTATTGGGAGTGTAGATGTAGTACTTTTAGGAAAGGAATATTGTGAACTCTGTCTTGAAGTACCAAAGAAGCAAATGTGAGTTTTCATCCAATTTCCTCCAAAAATACGAGCAGACGTAAGTAGGTTGAAACCCTTTAATAAAGACCTCGGGTCTGTTGGACAAGCTCTGGTTTAGCTTTCTCTGTCACTAGTGCTCAGTGGGAGGACATTGTGACATCTGGAGCTTCATATCTTCCTTCTTTCCACATGTCTCTGTGAAGGATCTGTCCTTCAGGTTATGAGCTAGACAGAAAGCAAATAAAATTGTGGAAGTTTAGATAACTTAGATCAAAAGGATAAATGAGAGACAGACATAAGAACCCATTTGCATCGTCCAAGACAGGGATAAGATAGGAATTCTCCCAGAGCTCCATGGGAATACAAACTTTCTTTTCATTTACTGTGCCCAGCAATTGCTTTTTCAGTAAAACTAGTATGCATGGCATAGTATCTACTTTAAACATCAAGCATGCATACATGGCATTTCAAAGAGATGCTTAGAAATGATTCTTTATTACTCTGTCTTGCTTGTCCACTAATGTCTCAGTTATTGGAGTTTGAAATATAAGGGTAAACAGGAGATAAAGAAGACAGGAGAGAATGGTACAAGGTTCAGAAGATCTTGACCATTCGATGGTCTCTGGGCTCAAATTGGAAAACTGCTGTTGATTCCACTCTCTTTCCTGAAAAGCAAAACAACCAAGAGGTGTAGAAATAATACCCAGCTCATCCGACATCCAGAGAGTTACGGAAACTCCCTTCCCACAGATATACCATGCTACGAGATAAGATTAGTCTCTACCTCAGAAAGAGGTGTTTTCTAGCTCTGCTGGTTACTTCTGTTTTCCTAATTATGGCCATTATCGCGCTGTGTGTTTTAGAGTAAAGCACTTTACTAAAATGGGCTGCACACAAATAAATGTATTTACCTGATGTAGCCACTGGCTTCTCTACTCCATGCATATAATGATTCACTTATTTGCAAGGTTACTAGTTGATCTCACATTTTCTTTTTTTAATTTTGTTTATTACCTTTTTTTTTTTTTTTTTTGAGACAAAGTCTTGTTTGTGCAGCTCAGGCCGACCTTAGAGCTTTTCTATTCTTTTCCTCTAGTCTATTGGGACCCGGCATGTGCCATTGTTACCAACTCGAAAATTAATATCTAATTAAACCTTTACCTATATTTTCATGGTCCTTTTTGGGACCCTGTAAACAAAATAGGAATGTTACATGCATCTGAAAGCCAGATAGAGGAAAGCAAGAGAGTTAACCTAGATAAATTTACCTTCAGTTACAAACTTTTTCTTATTATTCCAGTTTACTACTTCTACCATTTAACTTCTTCGGTGGGAAGAACCTGAAGAAGAGGAGTGAACAATTCACACATATATACATCCTGACCCTAAGCAAGGGTTAGTGATCATCTAGTTAGTGATCATCTAGAAAGGGCAGGTGAGTTTGGCTTTTGACTTTCTGGCTCCATTTCCTAAATTTCTTTTGAGCTTCCGCTAAGTCTCATTGCTATCTTCTAGAAGGCACAGACTCCAAATCCAAGGTTTTTTTTTTTTTCTTTTCTTATCTTTTAAAGGAATGTCAAGATCTTAAGTCACATTAGACGCATCTACAATGGTAAATTCTCAGGCAGCAATTTAATGTTTGAAATCCAGTATTTTAGAAACATGGGGCCAGGCATCACCAGGAACCTGCCTCTCTCATCCTTTTAATCAAAGGAAAGCCACTACTGAGCCACGAAAAGGGGCCTCATTGGAGGTAAAGCCAAGATTCTCAGCTCTCAGGACCTCTGCAGCAGACCTGCCTCTGAAATCTTCCACCGTCCTTGTCATCCTTTAAGAACCACTCATAACCTAGATGCATTCTCCTTGAAGTTGAGCCCCCCACCCCCGACAGCTCTGCAGCGTGTCTGAGAGGAAAAATTATAGTCCATTTCCAGGGACAGTTATAGTTCATTTCCAACTAAGAGTGTGACTTCGGAACGTAAGACCCTTTTGCATTTTCCTAGCTGTGTGCTGCCCATCTCTGGGCGGTAATAGAATTAAGACTGTGAAGGATGTGTGTTCATTGGGACGAAGATTAGACTCCAGGCGCATACGCAGATACCTATACACACTTGGCTAGTCGCTACATGTGTTTTGGAGAGACCTGCTGGTGCCGTTCATACCATCCTCTCACAGTTCTTACCAACCCTTAGTTTCCTCGCTGGTCTGTAGGTCAACTGTCAGCGACACTCGATTCGCCTTTGCAAGGAGCAGTGCGGGGCTTGGCACTGAGGTGCTTCGTCTGTTTGCAACAGCTAGCTCCCTCTTACAGTCTCCAGCCAACTGCATGCCTCATGCATCTAACACTGTGCGAGATCATGTTACACTTCTATGGAGTGGGTAGTTCAGGAACTGATATTGTCAGCATTCGCCCCACAGTGAGATAAGAATTAAATTTTAATTTGATGATACCTACTAATTATGTGTAGTATTAATTCTTGGGATTTCTGTGCTTCAAAAATTCAGAACAATAGCACTTTTTGCTATTCAGACCAATACAAATACTTCACAATTGATATCTTTAACCAACTTTAATTTTAAAAAATAGTGTGAGGCTTATGGGTGTGTCCATTACCTTTAGTATAGAAACAGTAGCCAACATCATTATATGGATGCTGTCCTAAAGTTAAAGGAGGAAATTCTAAAAATTCCATTTCTTGAAAATTTGTTTGTATCTAATCTTCAGTTTGTATCTAATCCACTGAATCTTACCCATGTCTGACCTCCTGGATGGAGACATTTACAATCTTATATGAAATAAACTGAGCCCTGAATGAGGACACACAGCACATGATCTGTGCATACTTTTCTTTACAGTGCTCAAATAGACTAGAGTCTTACCTTTGTAAGCTGAGCTGAAAATGGAAATCACTCTTTCCTGATCTGCAGCTGTTCCCTTGGTTATTGTCTATGCAGACTGCATCCATCACAGTAGGATATTTCCATCATGTTTCCATCTGGTCACAGAGAAAGCCCTAAGACACTGAGAGGGGTGATACTTCCAAAATGATTTCGTATACTGCTGCCTTTATTATTTCTTCTTCTTTGGGGTTCTGCCTTCTCTCAAGAATTAGCTGCCTGGCTTTTCATGTAATCTGAATTCAAGCATTGAGAACCAATCTCTAAAAGTTGACAACTTTGAAATTCACCACTGCTGATCTATTTTGCTGTGTCAGACTATGCAAATTCTCACTAGTTTTATATCTTTTGCTCCTTATGTCTGCAGTATTTTTTTCAGTAAAATGCCTTCAATTAACAAGTTTCCAAAGTGCTTTCTAACTGCTTAGAAAGCAAAAAAAATTGCATATTCAAGCTGAGAAAAATATATAAGATAAGAAAATTGAAAACAATTGACAATTTATCTTTCCTAAAAATGTGATGTTCTCCTGTGCATTCATAAATGTCCATAACTAACTACAGTTTTTATTAACTTTTTCTTGGTTCTTACGTGTTCTCTAAAAGTGATTGTAAATTTACTCATCAAATCTCTGATTTTTAGTATATGACAATTCTCTTTTCCTGACCTCTGTTTCATTCTTTCCCTTTCCCTCTGCCAAGATTAAAGTTTCTAACTGACAAATTCATATAGTGAAAAGGTAGCAAATTCTTGAGTTTCTGGAAAGCAAAATGATTTCACTACATAGCCTGAATTACTAGCAGTAATGAGATTTCAGTATTCATAGTTCTCATGTTGATCCAAAGTCCCCAAAAAATCATATCACTATTGGTTCTGCTCATCCATCAACTCCTGTTACGTGCCCCCTCTTGATATCTGCATTAAAAATTTCAAAATGTTAGTCAGTGTCACTGATGATATAGACAAGACTCCTTCAATCTAGGATTGTGTCCCAAGCATGCTATCGATACACAAAGTGGTGGACCACAGAGATCCAATGTGTCAGTACTCTGAGCTCTATGACTCAGAAATCCCCTGTGTCTAGTTTACAAATGCTACTGTGACAAAGCTGACAGATTATCCCAAATGGGATCACCCTCAGTCCTGGCAACCTGGAGTTGACAAAGCCCCTTGGGCACTTCTGCATTAGAGTATTAATTGCTGTCACCACTCCCAAATCTCAAAAGCAGGTCCAACATGCTTCCCTACCTCTCCCTATGGAAGGGTGATCTTCATTGCCCGCCCCTCCCCAGCTCCACTGTAGCTTAAGCTACTCTTTAAAAAAAAAAAAAAAAAACACAAAGCCCGCATTGTGACATTTCAGGATGCTTTCCTGCAGCAGGAGTGGAGTTCACTCCTCAGTATTCCAGGGAACATTGGCTGTTCCTGAATCCAAACCAGGTGAAAGCAACAGCTCTTTTCTTTTAGTCCCAGGTGGCCTTAGGTTTTCCTTCAGGATTCATGAGTGTTGTGTTCTTTTCTACTGAGATGCATACAGAAAATATATCCAGCTGCTATGAGCTTCATAAATGTTGATGGATAAACAGGACATGTCTCATGCTATGATGTAAATCCTAAAATAATGGCATCACACAGAACGACTTGAGACTGTAAACATTCACAAAATCAGACATGATTTATAGAGGAAAGTGGAAATATTAAGAATGATCCAAAATAGCTATGGTGTCCTGGCTTGAATATCACTATACAGGGTAGGAGCAGAACATGCATCAGTTGTGTTAGGACATAAAGGGTGTGTGTAGATTCACATGATAAGTCTACACTCAATTCCTTTAAGTGTTGGGTCAACTCTGCCTTAGCTCCACATATTTGCCATCCCACAGAAAGTCCTAAGAGGTTTGTTATTGTGACCAAACCATGGTGCTGTGGTATTCTGGCTTGAATATCTCTGTACAAGGTCTGGGCAGGAAATTAAAGAATTCTATAAGATCAAAAAAATAATGTTCCAAAATAATGCCAGAAATTTTTTGTATACCTCTTCAAATTTTTTTTAGAATTTTTTAAATTTTTTTATTAGTTATTCAACTGTGTGCATGTGCGTGTGTATGTGCGTGCGCGTGTGTGTGTCTGTGTGTGTGTGTGTCTGTGTATGTGTAGAACCACGGACGAATTCGCGAACCACCATGGATGCCTCCACCTCCTTCTGCCCCGGGATTCACAGGCTCCGCCCTACCAGGACCAGAAACGCAGGCCGCCCCCGCTTCCGCCCGGCGTCTATACGTGGGATCTGGGATCCGAACTCAGGACCTTCCGCCTGCAAGGCGGAGGCTTAACCCCTGAGCCACCTCTCCAGCCCACCTCTTCAAATTTTAAACATGTATAAAAAGATTCATTATAATTTTGAAACTAAAATCACATTAGTTATCTCTGGCATATTCTTTTTAGTTCTTTTTTTTATTTTCACTCATACAAACTTAATAGGTAGACCAGTTCCCTCCCTCCCTCCTCCTCCCCCCAAACTCCCTGCTCCCCCTCCCCCCATCCCCCAGTGCCTCCCCCCCAATTCCCAGAGAGTCCTTTATTGTGTATGCTTGACTCTTCACTGGGTCCTCCTCTCCAGTGACGTACAAGGACCCAGTGGCATTTCCCTGAACCCTTTCTCATGTTCCCCTTAAGCATAGGAACACTACTGTGGCTGTCAATCCCTTGCCTCCAAGGATCTTCGTGCCTTTAGCAAATGCTAGACTTTGTGAGGTCAATAGTATGTTGGACATTGCGCAGGGCATGCAAAGTCCTATTATGATTGCTTCGGCCCTAACTAGTGTGGAGAATCTTGCAAATCATTGCTCCTCCCATCTTTGTGCTCTTACAATCTTACTGCCCCCTCTTCGGCAAATGTCCCTGAGCTTCAGGATGGGGAGAGATTAGACTGGTCTAGTTCTATGTGGTTGATATAGAGTCTCTGAAGTTCTGGATTGTGGTTTGTTGATTTTCTTTTGCAGTTTTGCTGCTCCTGCAATGCCCTACACTCCATCCTGCTGGGCACTGTATGTCACCCCCTTTGAGTGTCTCAATGTGGGCTGGGTGAGTTTGGTACTAGGAGCCACCTATTAGGGAGTACATACGGTGCTTAATTTTCTGGGTTTGGGATATTTCACTTAATATAATTGTTTCTAATGACATCCATTTTCCGGCAAATTCCAGTAATTCATCATTTTTGATGGCTCAGTAGCACTCCATTGTATAGATATACCACAGTTTCCTTATCCACTCTTCAACTGTTGGACATTTGGGTTGATTCCATGACTTTGCTATTGTAAACAGTGCTGCTATGAACATGGTCGTGCTTGTGCTATCGAGGCGAACCTCTGCTGCATGGGGGGTTATTCCTAAAAGTGGGATAGCAGGGTCATATGGCATTTCAATCTTTAATTTCTTCAAGAATCTCCAGACAGCTCGCCAGAGTGGCTGTATGAGCCTGCATTCCCACCAGCAATATAGGAGAGTTCCCCTCTCTCCACATCCTCTCCAGCATTTGGTGGTGTTTGTATTGTGGATTTTTGCCATCCTGACTCTTTTTAGTTCTTGAATCATAAGTTAATCATTCATTTATGTTTGTTTATTAATTTACTTATGATTTATTCCACTTATCTAAAAATTCTTCTCTACTGCTGTTTGAATATTTACTGTTATTCAGCTGTCAATTTTCATCTGAAATAGTGATCCATTTTCCTACCTATATGTTAACTCATCTCTTCTCTTAATGTGCATTACTATGTCACATCATCTATACTCACCAGCTTTCCTCTCCCAATAGTTTATTCAGACATGTCAATATGGCTTCAGTGTCTTTGAAAATTTTCTGAAATCATCCAGGTAATTATAAGGGAAAGCAGTGATTCATTCTTTATCCACTTTCCTATAAACCTGAGAGAATTGATAAGATATTTTTCCACAACCAGTTGCTAAAATTCCACATTCATGAAGCAATTACTCACAGAATCCAGATGTTTACATTACCATTGCTTTTCATTACTTATCTGCAGACAGCCAGGATAAGCTCCAAAAATTCCACTTTTGAATCTGAGCTCTCAATGTTATTCTTAAGCAATGCCTTGAGGAAATTTTCCTTTTCGTCTAACCTCCATAGTTCACTTATTATCTTAAAACGTCTTTCAAATGAATACTTTTCCATTTTAATGTGGATAGCATCTTCTATTTGAGGATTTGTTTGGTAAACACCCTATAATTAAATGTTTTTAAAATGTAACAGGATTTGTTTACTCCAGATTTACCAAAGCACACACTATGGTGATAGGGTCTAGAAAATTATTTTAAGGAGTCTTTTAAGAGTTTCTGATGGAAAATAGTGCAAGAATTTCTTTTTTTCTCCCACATTTTATTTTTTCCTAATTGTACAAGCTCAATAGGTACCCTTGTCCTCTCCCTCCCCCTCCCCTAACATCATCCCCCATTGCACTTTTCCCCTTCCCCCTTCCTTTCATCCCCTTCCCTCTTTCTCCCCCTCTCCCAATGCTTTCCCCTTTCTCCCTCCCATCTTTTGGAGCATCCCTTTATGTGAACACCAAATCTCCCCCGAGTCTTCCACTCTAGTGAGGGTTCAGGATTCAGTGGCATAGCCAGGAGCCCCTTCTTGAGCCCTCCGATAGTATGGGAGCTCTATCATAACTGTTCAATCCCTTGCCTCTAAGGACCCTATTGTCTGGAGCCTTCTCCCATGGTTCATGCTGGACTTTTGGGGGTCATTGACATGTCAGCCATTGCGCAGGTCAGACAAAGTCCAATCCTGGATGCTGCAGCCCTAACTTCTATGGAGTGTCTGTGCAAGAACTTCTTAAACAATTCATTCTGTAGACTCATCTCACATGCATCTTCAGTGTAACGTTTAATCCTAGCATCACTCAAATTGCAAATATTATGATGTAAAGTTTTTGTAGATTCTATTATGTTTACTTATGAATATCTCCATGAGGTCATGTAATGAATCATTGCTTTGGTGTCCAGCTACTGTTGCTAGTTGGGAAGGCTGGAAACATTAAAAGGTGGAGCCTTGCTGGAGAAGTGGTTTGAAGGTTATACTGGACTTTCCTTTCCTCTACCCTCTGTGCTTCCTTTCTATCATGGGGTAAGCAACCTCCTCTTGCACATGTTCTGCCTGCCATGATGTTCTTCCTAACCGCTGTGCCAAAATCAATCAATTAACACCTCATGGACTAAAATCTATGAACTTCCTTCCTTAAGTTGCTTGCATCAGGAATTTTACAGCTGCTACACAGTTTGACTAGCATAGATTCTAACATCAGAATTCAACTCAAGTGAATAAGTAACATCAGTATCAAACTTAGTGTTTTTATTACTTTCCTTCCTTAAGACACCCATTCACTATGCAATTTCTACTGTTTTCCATATAAAAAAAGTCTCTCTTCTGCAAAGAAAGGTCACCTGTAAGGTATCTAACTAGAAATTGAATCACTTCCTTCCAGAAGCATCTATGAAAGACACATTAATATTTACTTTTGATTTATATGTGTCGAATAACACAAATATGACAAGTTACCTTCCTTCTCAATGTAAGATTTGAATAAATGGCTTCCAGTGAAATATTGATTTTTCAGAAAAGAAAGCTTAATGGAGGAAACATTGACTTTTTAACAATAGCAATGGACAGCTAGATGTCCATCTAGTAACAGAGGTCCTGGGTCCAGTCCTTGAGCAAAATATAAATGAGTTCAAAATACATCAGACATTAACATATAATGGATAGAAACTTACGTCTATGCTGGAGCAGAGACATAAACAAGTTTGCAATGTGACCCTGGGTTAACCATCATTTCCCACACGACATACCAGAATCATTATCTAAAACAAATGGATATATGCAATTTCCTTTAAATTAAAACTTCAGTTTCCTGAAAGACATTCTTAGAAGAATAAGAACATGCATCACAGATGATGTGCAGAATTTTTTATTGCACTTGTCTCTCATACCTTATAAATATTTATACTTAGAATATCTAGGAAACCTTCAGAATTCAATGGAAAGATGGTCCCAGTGAAAATGGGTAAAAAGATTTGAGTATACATTCCCTCAGAGGTTTGCCAGTGACTGAAAAGCAGAGGGAAAATATTCAAAATCATTGTTCTTTTTTAAAAAATGCAAATAAAAGCCATAATGAAAAGTTACTTTTCATTTATTTCTAATCTAAAAAAATAGATGAAGGTTGACCTCAGTGAGTGTTGCCAATGATGCAAAGTAACAGCAGCTCTCACAATCAGCAGATGCACCCACCATTGGCACAACCATTTTAAAAATATAGCATGACTCTTTTTCAAATACACAAACATGCCTTTGAAACCAAACGATTCATATCATTCTTACATTTCATTTCATCCTATAGAGAGAAAACATTTTGATAACCTTTTAAACAGTTTTCTTTGTAATTGTCAAATATTAGGAATAATCAAATGAACTCTAAAATAGGAAATGGATAAATCTGGACACATTGATACAAGGGAACATCACAACAGATCACTCTAGTAGTGTCAATGCATCTGAAATACAGTGTTCTAACTGAAAGAAGTCTGACTCTATAATATGATTCCACTTATATGATATTTTTCACTAGAATAAGTCAAAAACCTGAATGGTGGTTACCAGTGAGTGTTGCCCAAAGGAATAGAGGAACCAGGAAATGTGGAAAATGAAATTTTTTTCATCTTGGTTGTAGTGTATGATTGAATGTATTTTTCAAAACATAAAAATGTGCAAAAACATAGATAGAGACACAAGAGAGGGAGGAAAATGGGTGGGAGAGAAGTATGGAAAAGGTGAGAAGGAGTGCTGGGAAGGACAGGAAATAGATGATGAAAGCATAAATTTATGGTTAATACAATTTAAAGATAAATAAATTTAATGTGAAAAATGTAAAAATTTTGAGCTCAATGTGTACAGAGTACAAATTAATTTGAACATCCAGTAATAAAAGGATTGTCATTTATTATTACTTAGCAGAATATTTAGTGTCCAAAATTCAATTCATACAGTAAAGTATTTATAATTTTGGTTGATATGATTTGTACTGTTTGGTAATGTTGTGGTGTTTATCACTTGCAACATTCTCAGTACTTGATGTCTATTTTTATTTTTTTATTTTATTTTTATCTAGTTTTTACCTAGCTTTTCCCTAGTTATACAGACTCACTTTACTACCCACTACCATTATGAGCTCAATACATAGGTTCTACTCCAATCCCAAGTATAGTTTAGTATTGTTCTCAAATTGAGTAGTCTAAATGCAGCCTTTCATCGCCCAATTAAAAAAAAAAAAAAAACAGTCTGGTCTGAAGTAAACTATTCTCATAATATGGCAGGAAATGTCAGCTTCAGGGCTGAACACTGTATTTTAATGAAGGACTTTACATTGGAGAGAATTTCCCAGAATAATTTGAATGATCCCATGATATACACAAGTATCTTTGTAGAGAGCTCAGAGGAAATATACATGAGGACAACTAGTATCAGAGAGGTTGCTGTGCTGTTGGTATAAAGGTTCAAGAATGCAGGTAGGTTGCATGCAAGGAAAAGCAGACAAACACACTGTATTAGTCAGGGGCAACAACTATGCAGTGTAATTGCAATACAAACACTTCCCTGGGGTCTCCAGTAAGAAATGCAGTCTTGTACACATCTTGCTTTTGTCCCAGTGGACGCCATTACAGACTCTGACCTCCAGAGCTGTGAAGCAATTATTTCGTATTGTGCTAAGTCCCAAAGGCTGTGATACATTCTTACGGCCACAATAAGAAACTACAACAGACACATCCACAAAAGATGAGACATTTCAAAAACCTTTAAGAATAATTGCTTCAGTCAATTAAGATTTATATAGTTTATAATTCCAATGAAAGAAGCAGACTATTTACTGTCTTAAAATCATATAAAAGGAGAAAAGCAAAATCTTATTCTGTTATTCCTTATACCAATTACACAACAATAAGGTGAAATACTGTGGGAAGGAGTTTCTATGCTTATAGATGGATCTCAATAACAAGAACAATAGACAGATGGCTTTTCATGATCTTTTGTTTCTTAATAAATTGTTGGTTTTGGGTCAGGAGTTTGCCTCACAGGTTATTTTCACAGTGTCTGGTGGGAAAGAGATGGTACCACTACAAAGAAAATGAAATATTGGTAAATACGCAGCAATGCACAATATCATATTAACTATCGTAACAATGAATTATTCAGCCTCAAATGTCAATAGGTGATTATTCTTTTTAAGAACCCCTGAACCAGGCAATATCATGACTGTGGTAATGCCTGGAAAGAGAAACTCAAACACTCCGCCTCTTGCTGAAAGGATTATCTCCCTCTGTGAAATTCCACTGCCAGAAATATGATGAAATTAAATGTGATCGAGCTTCTACAAGAGATACAAGGTCGGAAGAGGGCACAACTACACTCTTGGGATATCAGACAAGGCAAACCCAGACTATAAAATAGCAATTCCAATGTTAGCAAAGTGGAATTGGGGCCAACACTGGCTTAAAAGGATTTTCAGAGGCACAGGATGCCAATTCCATGGATGTGTCCTGTTAAGGATTTTATTTGCAGTATAATTTTTACATGTATTATTTTAAAAAACTCACAGGCCTCAAATGATATTTCATAGTTAATAATGACCAAAAGGTATCTTATTTTTCTATGAGATAATATGCATACATTATTTAGGAGAGAAGAGGGGTGTTTACTTAGTTTATGATTCTGGAGGGGATATAATCCCGTACGGCAGAAATCACATAGCAAAATATATGGTGGTAGGCAGAAGCAAGAGGTGAATTCAGGTCACTGCATACATTAGAAGGCAGAGAACAAGGACTCCAGATGAAGCAGGTGGTTTACCAAGCCTCAGGGCGCACTGCCCATGACATGCCTTTCTCCAACAAGGTTCAGTCTTGAAGATGATTTGACTTTTCAAGCATTAATACTAGAGAAGGAATCAAATGCCTGTGGGAGTCAACTCACATTCAACCCATGACATTGAACAAGGTTTTATTTTCAAATACTATGTTCTACTCCATGACTTTATTACTTAGAACACCATCTTATCTTTCTTGCTGGCACAGTGCTTTCTTGCCTTCTATTGAAGATGTCTTTCATAAGCACCTAAGAATTAAAAAATAAGAAAATCACAAGAAATTTATCACAAATTTAATTCACTGATAAAGTGTAGTCCTAAATCTTCCTGTTAAATGAAAAGGATAAACACAGAAATCTAAGAGTTGGAACATGAAACTATGCTAGGCTGTACTTCGTAACTAATGCCCTCTCTAACTAATGCCCTCCATAGCTAATGCCCTCCATAGCTAATGCCCTCCATAGTTAATGCCCTCCCTAACTAATGCCCTCCCTAACTAATGCCCTCCCTTAGCATTTCTGCCTTCAGAGAACTGAACATGAAAAGGACCTTGCACATAGCAAACCAAGGAATGTTTAGGGGAAAAGCGATCATGGACTAGTTGGCAAAGAGAAAAGTACTTATGTGTTTTTAATTAGTTCTCTTCTTTCATCCCTTCCCTGTAGATACCATGCATACATGGGGTATGTTCATGGAGGTAAACATTCAAATTCAATACACAACTTACTGACTTTTCACACAGCATCACAGAATCTTACTGGATAATGAGTTTCATTCAGGAGTTCCGGTCTGGGATAGGGATGTTTGACCTGAGGTACCCTACACAGGCCATGACTTCATCTTTCACTACCATGCCTCAAATGCCTCTCATGTCTCAGTGGTGTTGCTGAAGCAGTCCACTTTCTGGACCCCTTGCCTTCTCCTTTCTTCTATTCCACTTGTCATATTGACACCTCAAAAATGCCCATATCATAAACCTGTCTTCCCTTTCATGGGATCTGGCTAACATCCATCTCTCAAACAATGGCGTTAATCTTTCATGTATTACCTCATGAATTATGTGTTTGTTGTGCTTCTATAATCCAGAGAAAGAACTCATAGATTTTTCAGAGATTAGATCAATTCAGTGTTGTATATTAAAATCAGTTACACACAGTAACATCTCTTTGAAATGGTTTTAATGTTGTCAGTGGCTTAAATTTGACGTTTTCTTGTCCAATAAAGGCATTGTATACTAATAACCATTAGTTATTACTTTTATTTTAGCCATCTTTTCGGGTAGTTAAAAAGATGTTCATTTCATCTTTCTGTAATTGTGAGATTCAGTAATCATGAAAGGTACTACGTCCACATCTAGTAGGTTTTACAAAGCACATCTTCAGCTTTGACAATGGTCTCTTCAGAATGTTGACTCATTCAACTGTATGTGACTGCACAGCCAGACATTATTTGGGTCTTCAAATGTGAAAGTGCATTTATTTTTTTATTCACAGGAGACACCATCATTTTTTCTGAAATGTACTGGCAAATGTTCTTGCACAAGATGAAACCGATGAGTGGGCTTTTGCCTTTACACAAATTGAAAAAGGTATTTTTTTTTCAATTATCGCCAAGCCAAAGAGATGGAGATTATGGAACGGTGAAAAGTCTTGTGACAGCAGTGTGCAACTCCACTAAGGGCACTGCTGTGACACAGAAACACACCCACAGCCCACACCCAACACCACCACGCAGACTGCTATACAACATCATCAGTGCATGTTATATCATCTCCTCTCTCGTTGCCGGGGCAACATCTGTCATATCTGACCTGGATGGAGAGCACTGAGCCGGAACTCTTCTCTCCAGTGGTGCAGGTGAGTCATTAGGTTTTCAGTTTTAACGTCAACCCAGAGAATTGTCCCAATAGTTTCTGCCACGCCCCCTTCACTTCCTTATTCCGTAAGCTGTAAATCAGAGGGTTCAGCATGGGGGTCAAAATGGCATAGAACAGAGAGATCAGCTTCTCCTGCAGGACGGAGGGGCTGGAGTGGGGCTGGATGTAGGTGAAAATGGCCATGCCATAGCACAGGGCAACCACGGTGAGGTGGGAGGCACAGGTGTGGAAGGCTTTCCTCCTTCCCTCTGGGGACTGGATCTTCAGGATGGTGGAGATGATCTTGATGTAGGACAAGAGAACCAGGAAGAAGGGCGTCATCAAAAGAATGATGCTGGACGCCGTAATGGCAACTTCATTGGAGGAGGTGTCCACACAGGCCAGCCTGACTACAGCTAATAGCTCACAGGATATGTGATCGATGTATCTGTTGGCGCACGTGGGCAGCTGGAACGTGATGGCAGTCTGCATGACGGAATTGGTGGAGCCGCTGACCCAGGAGACAGCAGCCAGCCTGGTGCACAGTCCCGCGTGCATGATGGCAGAATACCTCAGGGGATCACACACCGCCACGTAGCGGTCACAGGCCATCATTGCCAGCAGAACGAACTCGACCCCACCCAAGGCCAGAGAGAAAAAGAGCTGAGCCGCACAGCTCAGAACTGGGATTGCTTTATGTTCTGTAAGAAAATGAGCCAACAACTGGGGGACGATGGTAGTGGCGTAGGAGACGTCGACAAGGGAGAGGTGGGTGAGAAAGAAATACATGGGCGTGTGGAGTCGACTGTCCAGTCTGATCAGAAGAACGATGAGGAAGTTTCCCAGCACTGTCAGCAGGTACATCAGCAAGAACAGGACAAAGAGGGAGACTTGAGTGTCCCGGTCACCGGACAGGCCGAGGAGAATGAACTCACTGCATCCATGTCTGGTTGTCTGGTGCCATCAAAACAGGTGACTCTGCAGTGAAAGATGAAAATAACAGATGTTCACCATGAAGCATGTATCTGCGTGATTCAACCAACCTTTACCAGGTGCATCTGAACAAGTATTGACTAAAATGATGCATTCCACTGAATTTTGTATTCCTGCGCCTCAGAAAGACTGCCGGGGGCAGCAGGTGGACATGATAGGGAGACTGCCGGGGGCAGCAGGTGGACATGATTGGGCACCAGAAAGGTCAGCTGAAGCCTGAAAATGATGACCTGAAATTTCAAGAGCATTTCTAAAATTATTACATCTTAATTCTAGACTGTTACTCTTATCTCTCTAAATACGGTAGCTACAGCATTTTTTTAACATTTTTTATTATCTCCGCTCATAACACAAGTTAGGGCCGAAGCAATCTTAATTTTTAAATTTGTGTGTGTGTGCATGTGTGCAAGTGTGTGTATGTGTGTGTGTGTGTGTGTGTATGTGGTGCAGATATAAGAAAATACAAGAGAATAATACTTAAGGATTCTGGGCCAAGATATTAAAGTCAACATATTCTTGCCAAAGGCTGGAGATTGTATTTTAATGTATTTGCTGAAATTTTAATGTATTTGCAGAAAAGGACTCAGTGGGTTATTAAAAAAAGGATATGAAGTTATGAGGGGCAATGTGTCGGGGCTAAGAAGAAATGGGAGTGAGCAGATGCTATGAACAAGATATATTGTATACACATATGAGACTGTCAAAGTAGCAATAAAAAAAGTTATAGGAGTTCGATAATTCTTATTGCATGGATGTCCATCTGCTAACATTCCCATTACTGACATGGAGGTAAAGGGGAAAATGCAAAAGACACAAAGACAGAAAAGGGCCGGAGAGACAGGATGGAAACAAAGGATCCTCGTCAGTTTAGATCTCTAAGCTGAGAGGAAAACACAGTCCCAGCTTCAGTTCTCGCCTAATAAAGGACAAGAGAAAGGAGCTACTTCTAAAAATGCCCTCTCTGGCATGGCCCACAGCCATGCAAGCGTTCTGTAAACTCTTCCTGGTGCTCCCCTCCCGCCTTGCCTCCTCTCGCAGCTCCTTCTTGCTGCTCTATGCTGATTCTTCCACCTCTGCCTCTCCTGTTGCTTTCCCAAAATCATAACCAGCCTCAGAAAGCATCCAACTGCTCCAAAAGGCATTCAGATTTAAATTCTAAAACTTCAAAAATAGTTCACTTGGAATGAAAAAAAAAATCTGGCAGCTGCTGCTGAATAGGTAAAAGATCTGCCTCTAAATTAGACCTTTTTCTGCATTAACATTGCAAAAGCATCTGTAGCGCCCACCTCTGTCAGAAGATGGGATTTCAGGCCCTTTCCTGCGCTCAGACCACAGGGCAAGTGGAGGACAGACCACACTGGTCATGGACCCAACATTTGTCTCTGCCATGCTGTCTGCCGACTGGAAGCCAGACAAGCCTCTGATGCCTCTTGTACACTTGTCATTTCAACCGCTGCCCTGTCTCATCACAGATGATTGACAGCCTGGGAAAAGCATAGCTTCAGTGTCCAGTCGCTGCCCTTTGAATGCCAATAGGGTCTGGAGCAGAGATCTTAGGCTCTGGGGGGTCTCGTCTTTCTATACCTGTGATATATTTAAAATCTGGGCAACTGGAAAGGTCACTGGAGAAATAAGAACTGGAGGATGAGCATTCCTTCCTTCCCAATGGTCCTGAACAGGCAAGTGACCATTAGTAAGTCGTGGTCAGCCATCCTGGCTTCTGGCTCTACATCCTTCAGGGTCTGCTTTCTTCCCCTCATTAGCATCCTCGGATTCCTTGCTCCTGAGTGACTCCATTTCCCTCTTTTTAAAAGAAAAATATATAGTCTTCTCCCTTTTCATGAAAATATAAACCTATTTAAGTTTTGGGAAAGAATGATCTGCTATGGATTTGTCATTCTAAAATATTCATTTCGGAGTACTACTCAGCCATAAAAAATGATGAATTACTGGAATTTGCCAGGAAATGGATGTCATTAGAAACAATTATATTGAGTGAAGTATCCCAGACCCAGAAAATTAAGCGCTGTATGTACTCCCTAATAGGTGGCTCCTAGTACCAAACCCACCCAGCCCACCTAGAGACACTCAACGATAAATCTCTGCAATACAGTAATTGCAAGGAGTATTAACAGGAGGGATGGGGTAGGAGGGCCACACCAGAAACAAGGAGAGAGGGGACCATGTTTCAGCAGAGAAAAATAGGCCTCCATCAAGGACTGCAAATAAGCAATGAGACATCTGGTTAAGTTCACAGACTTTTTGTTCCTGATCATTTACAACTGAGGGGGTGTCATCTCACCAGAAGGGGAGGGCATATAGTCTGGCAGATAATAAATAACCATTTTGCAAATGGGTGATTGACCCCTCCCTCACTGTGGTTTCCTACTTTTATTACATCTACTTTTGAATATACTCATAACAAGACTCTAATTTAACAGCTTTTTAATCTCTGGCCAGGGGGTGACATCCAATACCCATCAGAATGGAGTGAAGGGCATTGAAGGAGCAGCAAAATCACAAAAGAAAATCAACAAACCATAGTCCAGAACTTCAGAGACTCTATATCAACCACCTAGAACTAGGCCAGCCTAATCTCTCCCCATCCTGAAGCTCAGGGAAATTTGTGGAAGAGGGGGCGGTAAGAGTGTAAGAGCACAAGGATGGGAGGAGCAATGATATGCAAGATACTCCACACAAGTTAGGGCTGAAGCAATCATAATTGGACTTTGTATGCCCTGTACAATGTCCAACACACTATTGACCCCACAAAGTCTAGCATTTGCTAAAAGCACCAAGATCCTTGGAGGCAAGGGATTGACAACTAAAATAGTGTTCCTATGCTTAAGGAGAACAAAGGAAAGGGTTCAAGGAAATGCCTGCTGGGTCCTTGTACGTCATTGGAGAGAAGGACCCAGAGGAGAGTTTGGCATGCACATTAAAGGATTCTCTGGGGATTGGGGGAGGGGAGGCACTGAGGGGTAGGGAGGGAGGGGTGAGTGGAGGGGGAGCAGGGGGGTCGGGGGAGAGGGAGGGAGGGAGGGAACCAGTGTACCTATTAAGTTGTATGAGCAGAGATAATAAAAAATGTTAAAAAATAAATAAAATCTTCATTTCAGGGCTAGGGAGATAGCTCAGTGGGTAAAAGCATCTCACATACAAGCCTAAAGCTCAGCGGGTAAAAGTGCCTGAGAAGTTCTCTTCAGTTCATTTCTCGTTTTTGGTATCTATTTTCCAGATTAGTTCTTGTAATCCATAGAAGCATCTACCTTTGCTAATTTAAGAAAAAAAAACATTGAAAATTTGAAGTTTATAATTACCTGCTATCATTAATTTTGAAGACTTTCTTTGCATTTGTGTTCCTTGGTTCATTCAACCTTATAATTTAAAATTAATTAAGTCCATGCTTCCCTCTTACTTTGCTTCCAACCTAATTCCCCCCTCCGTATTATTAGATAACTTCTCTAAATTCTCCTTCTAATGGCTCTGAGAATGTTCTAGGATCCTGAGCTCAGAGCTGGCTCTTCTGCATCTTCAGGTGTCTTGGGGAAAGAAAGGGCAGGGAACAGGAGGGGAGGGAAGGGATGTAAATCCAGAGAAAGACAGAAAAGGAAAGGTAAGAGATGGGGAGGGGAGGGGAGGAGAAAAGAGATGGGGGAGGGAGAGAATGTCAGAATAGTCTATGAAATATTATCTACCTAAGGCCTATCACTAACCTATCACTAATGCTTGAAATTTACCCTTTCTGTTGGACATTGCCTTTTGAGTGAAAAGCTGAAAAATAATAAACTAAAAGTAAAAATCTGAAGCACCCAGAGGCTGAGCTTACTGTGAATTAGTGCATTAGCTTATAGTCTTTCATGCAGGTCATTTATGAGTAGAAAGTAGAAGTCTTGGGTATGAACAATACTGAGTCACAGGAAAAGTGAGAAAAATGAAGCGGATAGGAAATAGCACCATTTGTAACATTACCTTTGCTGGAGCAGCTAAGTCAACATCTTTAATGTCCGTGTTATTTAACAAACTCCTTTTTCTTTTTTTCTTGTGAGGACATCTGGAATCTATACAATCCATAGAAAATTTCCTTGTTAAGTAAATGAATGCAGAAAATTCAAACTTTACCTTCATTTGGCTCTGGTGAAAACTGCCTCCATTGTCCCTTTGATGATTATCCAGTAATTACTCACTGCAGCAATTTATCAAGAATTGATGTTCTCTCTGTGACAAAGAGACAAAGAGAAAAGACAGGTGTTCAGAATTCTTCATACAATCCTTTCTTCATAGCACAATACGCTTTGTTTAAAATCAAATCTTAGTCAATCGTTTTTAAAGAAGTAAGTCTGTTCTTTGATTCCATGGAAACAGTTACATTTTCTTATGTGCTTTTAGTCTAATTCTGAAAAACAGCAGGTCAAATATTATTTTTATACCGATTTAACCTTTATGTACTTATCCGCCATCTTATTGTTTTTCTTTATGGTTGTTTGTCTTTATTTACTGTCCTCTAACAACTTCCGGAGTGGAAATATATGTCACCTTGAAGAAAGAAACAATGTGTGAGTGATATAACACACGTGGATGTTAGAACCTGTGAATACATTTTACATTTGATTTCTACTTCTATTGGATGACTACTTCAGCACCTTATGTTCTTCCTGTCCCCACACTGCACACATATACATTGAGAAAATAATTAAGTAAATTTTGATTTAGAAAAACCAACTGGACATGTATAAGAGGATCAGGATCTCATTCTTCAGAAATATTTCAGAAAATAACTCTTTCCATGATTTATGCCAAAGCACAGAGTTTATGATTAGTTAAATTGAGTCAGCCACAAAAATCCAAACTCAAACACAGTTTGGTTTCACTCATATTACAAAGCCAATATTACGCATCACCCAAAGATGGTACCTATATGTAGGGTTGTAGTGTAATAAGGAAAAAAAAGCATTTTTCCTGAGAAATCCATGGATATTTACAACATTCCATCAAGTCTTAATCATTTGTGACCTCCTTACTGGAAAACTCTAGAATCTCAGCAGAGTCAACTGAGTCTAAATATAAAAGTACAGCACAAGAAGCTAAGGCACACAAACCTCAAATTTTTTTTGTTTCAGATTCCTCCCCATGAAGTGGAGAAAATATCCCACTTACCTCTGCATAGATGAACTGTCCATGAAAACTGTTCTTTCCTTTAGTGAGAAGCTCATGGGTCTGAGGCTACTTTTCTGATGTGTGCTATGCAAACTGCACCCATGATGGGTAAGAGTATTTCCACCATCATTGCACTTGGACACAGAGAACCCCAAGGCACTAATAGGTGATTATCAGAAATGACCTCCTATGCTAAGAGCACCATCACAATTTTTTCTTTAGGGAAAGGGGTGGAGGTGGGGGGCATCTTCTGTTATGTGCTTTTCTCTCCAGATTTGGCTGTCTGGATTTCTAGATAAACTTAGCTCAGTTATCAAGACTAGGATTCTCAAATACATTTAATCAGGAAATTCACTTTGGTGTTTTATTTTGGTTTAAGTATGCACATCTTCACAATTTTTATGTTTCTTTTCCTCAATGTCTAACCAGGATATTCTTTTGCTATGTAAGTAGCTTACTTGAGAAAGCATCCAACGTATTTTCTAAGTCACCTTCTGATGGAATTAGCCCTGAAACAAGGCTCTCGGCTACCCCAGCTCTAGCCACAGTTCACATGCTGAGTGGTGTGGTACTTGATGAGTGGACTTCAGCATCACGCTTTCTACATTTCCATGACTTCAAGGAACTTGAAATGCTTAGCATGCACACTCTCGAGAAAATAACCATAGGAAATTTAAAGCAATTGGGAATCTGTTTTTCTGAAGATACTGCTCCAGCATTCATAAATATCAACTAGCTTCTAAATAAAAGTTCCATACATCTGGATTTACCATGTAAGTTTCTTCCCCTCAAATAACACATGATTTCTCCCATGGTTTACTAGTGCCCATTCTCTTCCACCACCTTCTATTTTGCTCTTTCCCATTTCTTCTGCTAGTTCTAAAATGTGAAATTGAGAAACCCCTCCCCATCTCCTGAAAATAAAAAGAACAAATATGACACTTAAGCCTCTAACTTCTGGAGAGCAGAAATTTTCACTACACCAGTGTGAATTCTTAGGGTGAGAAGACTGCATTAGTCTTAGTTCATATTTCTGATCCGAGGATCCTACGGATCAGATCAGTGTGGTTTCTCTCCCTGCAGAGATCTGTTCACATGCTTGTGCCCTCTGATGACATATCTAATAAGAGCGATTACCCAGTGCCTCGCAGATGTTTTCTACAGAGTGCTGCTGCACCACAATGACACATGATAGGGTTTAAGAGTCTTTGACTACTTGGACTCCAGAGCTCTGGAATCATCTGAGACTAGTTTGGATTTTGAGGGAAACTAGAGAGGAAGTTCCTAAGTGCCCTCAAATTGACTCACACATGGGTCTCAGGAAATGTGGCAGTGGCTGCATTGGCGAGCTGGGGCTGCAAGATTCCCCTCAGGAGCCCAATGCATTAGCATTAATTGCTTTCACCACTCCAGATTCTCAAGAGAGAGCTTCCACGTCGCCCTTCTTCTCCCTCTGGAAGGCCATTCTCTTCTATCCCTCTCCCTTCCAAAATGTCACTGAAGGCTTCGGTTTTTCTCAAAGATCATAGAACGCAGCTTAAGAAGTTCTGTCAAAGCCCTAACCTGAATTTTGGTCCTTACGTTTCTGTTCCACTAAATAACAATCCTGTATGACTACCTGGTAAGCCAAGCCAATTCAAATTTTTGGCTCTTAGGATGCCTTTATTTCTCTTCCTGTAAGTCAGAGAATTGAGCTTAAAATTTCAAAGCTATATGCACATATATATAGTATACATTTACATATATAGTATACATTTACATATATATAGTATACATTTACATATATACATATATACATATATGTGTGTGTGTGACTATTGCAGATGTTGATGAACTTCTAAGTACATTTTCATGGTAATATTTAAGTTCCCATAACAAAGTCATCACGTTTTAAGATGTTGATCAAGATGTAGATCAAGTATGATCTACATCAAGAGAACCTTATTGGACATAGGGAAAGAAAAGTAGAAAGCAAAAACGTCATTAAATTTCTGTATCTTTTTGAGTTTTCGATATTTATAAGAGGTACAATGTAATTTTCAAAGATGGAGTTACATTACAGTTCCCTGGCACTGTCCTCATTCCCCATGCACATTTTAAATAAATAATTTATTCATTAATCACTCATCTGCCAACTCCAATGTCCACCAACATCTCCATCTCTGTCCATACTGTTACCCACTGTCCATCATCTCTATATTCCTGCATCCATGTTCTCACATGCCCATCATTGGGTACTAAGCATTCAGGTATCCACATGACAGCTTTCCTATTTCTTTAATATCTGCTAATTGTCTGTTAAATCTCCTATATTCATTGAAAATACTATATATCTGCATAACACTGATGTCTACTAACATGCTACCATGGCTTCTGATGTCATAACACCACATATCTTTGACAGACTTTCTGAAGTGGTCTATGTCAAGGAAAGGGAGAGTGAAGATTCTTTTTATTCCTTCCTCTAATTTCTAAGCCTCCATGAAAGCAAAAGAATTAGTTGGACATGTTCTCTGGGCCATCATAGTAAAATTTCATGATGGGAAGGTTTCCTCAGCACTGTTTTCTGCATCACTGAAAGTCAACAAAATAAATTTCTGATTCTAAGATTTTATCAATATAGAAAAATTAGAATTATCTTAAAATACGTATTGTAAACTCTGACTCAAATGCTTTATTTAATGTCATCTTTTTGATGACATAAAATAACCTAATAATACTGATAGAGTAAATTATATAACTATAATAATGATCTGAAAATTATCCTAAAAGATAATGTGCAACAGGAAAAAGCACTAGCAAAATAGAAGATTTAATTAGAACGTGCCAGCTGATTACATAAAATGTATAAAAAATGCATTACATAAAATGTACAACATCCCACTGAGCAGAATGCTTATCCACTGTGATAGACCTTATCCTGAGCCAGTTTTTAAACTTCATAAAATAATAAAAATAAAATCGAACAATACAAACATTGCAAGAGGCATTACCATATCAAATTCCAGATTATACTACAAAGATACAGTCATAAAAACAGCATAGTACTGCTACAAAAATAGACACAGTAATCAATGGATCAGAATTGAGGACTTAATATGCACATATACATTTATCCATCTGATTTTTAGTAATGGGCAACAAAACATATTGAAACAAAAGATAGCATCTTCACCAAATGGTACTAGGACAACTGGATGTCCAGATATAGAAAAATTAAACTAGATCCTTATCTCTCACCCTGTGCAAAAATCAGATCCAGGCAAATCAATGACCTCAATATTAAACCTGAAACTTTAAAATTTTAGAGAAAAGAGTAAGGAGTACCTATTAAGAGATGGGCATAGGAAAGGACTTTCTGTATAGAACCCCATTGAGACCAACAATTAACAAAAAGGATCTCATGATATTAGGCTATTCTTCTCTGTATTGTTCCAATATCAATATATAATGTACAAAATTAGCTATTGCATTGCAGGAGCAGCAAAACTGCAAAAGAAAATCAACAAACCACAATTCAGAACTTCAGAGACTCTATATAAACCACCTAGAACTAGGCCAGACTAATCTCTCCCCATCCTGAAGCTCAGGGACATTTGTGGAAGAGGGGGCGGTAAGAGTGTAAGAGCAAAAGGATGGGAGGAGCAATGATTTGCAAGATACTCCACACAAGTTAGGGCCAAAGCAATCATAATTTGGACTTTGCATGCCCTGCACAATGTCCAACACACTTATTGACCTCACAAAGTCTAGCATCTGCTAAAGGCACCAAGATCCTTGGAGGCAAGGGATTGGCAGCCATAGCAGTTCCTATGCTTAAGGGGAACATGGGAAAGGGTTCGGGGAAATGCCACTGGGTCCTTGTAAGTCATCAGAGAGGAGGGCCCAGACGAGAGTCAGGCATGCACAAGAAAAGACTCTCTGGGAATTGGGGCGGGAGGCACTGGGGGGTGGGGAGGGAGGGGTGAGGGGAGGGGGAGCAGGAGGTTCGGGGGGAGGAGGAGGGAGGGAGGGAACTGGTGTACCTATTAAGTTTGTATGAGCTGAAATAATAATAAAAAATGTATTAAATAAAAAATGAGCTATTGATCTGAACAGAGTTCTCAAAAGAAGAAACACAAATGTCTAAAAAAAATCTTAAAATGCTCAATATTCTTAGCAATTAAAGAAATGCAAATCAAAACTCCTATAACAATCCATCTTACCTCAGTAAGAATAAGGCTAAGACTGGGGTAAAAAAACAAATAACAATAAATACTGGAAAGGTTGTAGAGGAAAAGGAAACCCCCATCCACTGCTGATGGGAATGTAAACTAGTGTAGTCACCCTGGAAATCAGTGTGTTTTCTCAAAAAAATTAAAAATAGAGATACCACATTACTAGTGTCATGGTTTGAAATGCATCCTCCACAGTTGATATGTTTGGGAAGGTTATGGCACCTTTAAGAACTGGAGACTTGCTGGAAGAAGGCAGTCACAAGGGATGAGCCTTGAAGTGGATCAGTCCCCACCTACCTCCAGGAGGAATCTACGTTTGCAGCAAGTGGTCTTGCAGCTCTCAGCCTCATTTAGCCTGACTCCAGCTTCAGCCAGTCAGCCATACCACCTCTGCCATAAGAGACTGTATCTCCCCCTTTGAAACCATAAGTTGAATAAATCTCCCTTTCTCCCTTAAGTTGCTTGACTTTGAATGTTCTCTGACAGCAACACACAAGAATAACTATTACATAAATTGGTACCAGAAGTGGGGTATTGATGTGAGATTAAGAATAGCTGGTACCACAATGTGAAGCTGTTTGTGAATCTGAGAGAAGTTGGTACCCAGCAGTATGGCCAATGCTGTGATGTGGCTAGTGTACCTTTGGAACTGTTTGTTGAGAGAAATATGGAGAACTTTGGGACTTTGTGCTGGGAAAGTCTTTGCATCTTGATGATGGGGCCAAATGAACCTTTCTTGTGAGAGTTCCAAAGAGATCAATGTTGTGAGAGATGCAGGCAGTGGAATTCCAGATTGTGATGATCCCAAAGGTAATAGAGACTGTTTTTGCAAATGGATGAGTGGCAAATGGAGCTATGTGTTAGCAGAGAGTTTAGTGACATTTTTCCCTTGCAGTGAAAGCTGTAAGATCTGATGATAAAAAATGCAAAGGGGTGCGTGTGCGTGCGCGCGCACGTGCGCGCGCGCGTGTGTGTGCGTGTGTGTGTGTGTGTGTGTGTGTGTGAGTGATTCATCCTGGATCCCTGGGTTTCCCTGAAGGATTAAGCTCTTGCCGCTCGCCGTGGTGTCACGTCACTGCCTCTTATCAGCGGCTTTCCTCGTGGCTGACCCTGCCTCCCTCTTGGCTCCAAGCTTCGGTTTCTTCTAAATGGGAAACTTACTCGTGGCTGGAATGGTGGTGTTTCCGGGGCCTGCTATCTAAGGCTACTTAACAAGTGCTATGGATAAAGGGAAGCGGATTCAGGAAGAAGGGAGCGATTGGTTGCTCGGCGCCGCGGCAGTCTAGCTATGTGGGCAGCTTTGCTGCGTGACTATACTTTACACAAGTTCCTTTGAGTGAAAAGACCACGGAGCCCCACCCTGGATGACTGAAGAGACGGGAATATTCTGGAAAGCTATGGTGAAAGTGTACAGATCTGAAGGAGGAGCAGAAGCCAGGTCAGCTCCAGAATGGAATGAAGGTGATCGGCGAGGGATAGGGAGCTGCCACTTTCTGAGCAACTGCTGCAGGCCCGGCCCTTGGCCCCGATGCCATCTGATTCAGTTCCCACAGTAGTCCCATGAGGTTGGCATCACGAGCACCACCCCTCCATTGCTTGGATCAGGAGGCTAGAAGCCCAGTGTGTTGTCTGCAGAGCTCTGACTTTCTGTACCTGAGTCCAGGGCCTCATGCATGCGGGCAGGCTCTGCACCACAGAGCTACAGCCCAGTGAATCATCTGCTAGCTAACTCCCTTTGTCTCATCGTGGTTGATTTCAAGTGACGTTAAAGATGGAGTTGGGGAGAGACCGTGGAACAGCACTGGATCGTGTAGTATTTGCTCCGCACCGACACAGCACTGTAAATACAAAGAACTTCCAGAAGAGATGGGGGAAGAGAGAAGTGCTCTTGCGGCTCTGTCCTGCCTGGGAGACTAGTGGTAGTTGATGCTGGCTGTGGATGGATGGTAAGTGTTGGAGCAAACACCCAGGGACACGCTTGTTATGCGAACAAGAGCCCCCATGAGACACAGTGTGTCTCACACACAGAGGCAAACATAGGAGGGAGAAAGAAGGCCGGGCAGAAGGATTTCTGGGGGACGACAGGCATGGCACCAGGTAGCATGGGGTGAAGCCGACTCACATTCATTGTTTCCACTTGTGAAACTGTCCCAGAATAAAAAGAGATACTGAAAAAAAAAAAAAAAAGAAAAATGCAAAGGCAAACTTAAAGAGTTGAACCAGGAAGAAGCAGAGAACAAAATAGCTGTTAATGGAGCTAATCAGCTCCGTTAGTAAATGAAAACCTGCTCTCAATTTGGATAATAAGAGAGATCCTAGCTTGAGGACAAGACCCTCAGAGACAGCTCTCACCCATAAGATTGCAAATTCTTTTGGAAGAAATGAGCTAAAGGGTGAAGTTCCAAAGCAAAGGTTTATTTTTCCTGCAAAGCAACTACTCAGGAGTAAAGAGATTTTTTTCCTGCAGTCAGCACAGAGTAGCTGAATCAGCTGTGATTCGAGGGAGCCAATCTCTAACCCAAGGCAATCTTGGCAAAGTCGTCCACGTGGTTCTGGTTTTACAGTCATCAAGGATGCAAGTGAGAGGAGATCGTGGAGCCCTCCTCTAAAATTTCATAAAATTAATAAAAAATAAATAAAGTGAATATCATCTAAAAAAATAAATAAAAATAAAATTTTAGAAAATGGTGGAATCTAGGCAGCATGAGGCTGAAAGCCTGCAGTTAAAGGCTCAAGAAGGGCAGTTTGTGCTGTGGAGTTAAATCCTGGTTCATCATTGGGAAGTAAAGATACTAGAGATGCCAGAGACAAGTGGAGACATCTGCCAAAGAAAACTGTATACCCTGGAAAGAGTCAGCCCAAGAGAGTGATATGTTCTACAGACAGCTGCATTGGAGGGGTGGGACAGAAGCTTTTTGGAACTGAGATGCTTTCAAAGAGAGTCTCATCTATTGGACTTGGAGCTACAGGATTTAGAGTTTGTCCTGCTGTTTTTCAATCTTGTTATGGACCAATTTTTCCTGGATATCTCCCCATTCCTTTTAGAATGGGAATGTTTATTCAGTGCCACTATATATTGGAGATATGTAATTTGTCTTTTGATTTTATAGGAGACTTTGGACTTTAGACTTTGAGAGTGTGTTGAGACTACTAATGTAGTTTGTATTGAGACTTTTACAGTTGGTGAATACTAAGAAGATATTTGTGTTATGTAATGTAATGTTAATATACTGTTTTATGTGGAGATTAGGAGTAACCTAAGGAAATGTGATCTGGTGTCAAGTTGACAAGAGGTGGTCTTGTGATAGTTAATCCTGGGTGTCAACTTGACACACCTGGCATTAACGAAGATCAGCTGAGACCACTGAAGAAATTATCCGGATCAATACATTTACAATACAAAGACAGCCCTGGATCTGATTGGAACCTCCCTAGATCACATTGGAACCTCCCAGTAGTGGACCAGATAAAAGAAACTATGGAACAGGAGACTGGAAAGAAGAGATACTCTCCAGGTATCCTCCAGCTTTCAGCCATCACCCACTAGATTACTGGATGGTTGTAGTGACATAACTTGCCACCAGCCATGTCACCTCTACTGCCACCTCTACCATGAAAAACTGTTTCTCCCCTCTGGAACCGTAAGATAAATAAATTTCCTTTTCTCCCTTAAGTTACTTGACTTTGGGTGTTCTTTCACAGCAATAGTTAAGAATAACCATTACACTTAGCTATACCAATCTTTTGCATATTCCCTAAGGACTGTATATCTTACCAAATAGATACAGGTACATCTGTGTTCATTTCAGTTCTAGTTCCAGTAGCAAGGAAATAGAAATAAGTCTAGATGCCCATTAACTGGTGAATGGATAGTGACAGTGTGGACATACATAATGGAATATTATCCAGCTACTACCAAAGAGGAAGTCACAAAATTCTTAAATAAACTAATGGAACTGGGAAAAAATATACTTAATAAAGTAACTCAGACCCAGAAAAATACTGCATGTTTTCTCCTATGTGCAGATCTTAGTGTGAAACTTACAGGTCTATATGTTTAGCCTGCAATATTTCTAGAAGCCAGGAAATGAGAAGAGCCATGGGGTGGGGGGGGGACAGACAGCACTTTAAAGAAGTATCCATATGTGTTCCAGCTTGATGATCTTGACTTCTGTGTCCAAAGTGTGTGACTTCTTTCAGAAATAGAGTCTTATCATCAGGTTCTGAGAGGCAACAAAGAAATTTTAATATGGGATGTTTGGGACCTCCCTGACTAGCATCTCACTTAGAAGTACCTCATACCCAGTGCTAGGAGTTTCCTTTGATCATCTGTGACTTGTGGAGAGTCTTGTCTCAAGGCAGTTTTTGTTTTCTCTTTGTCTTCCCTTTTCTGTGTACCTCTGTTCAGGATACCTCTATTGCAACTTTTTGTTTTGCTGCATTTTCATAATAATGTGTTAACTGGTAAGTTTCCATGTGACTTTTTCTTGCATCTCTGATGCAGCTAATTCCTTCCTGATCCTTTCTCTTCTTTTCCTTTCTTTTCTATCCTCAAATCTTTACTTCCACAATTCCCCCTTTCCATCTCCACACTCCTTATTTGATCTACATACCTTGCTTTCACTTTCTTCTCTCTACCTCAACATTTTCAGATCTTATTTGTTTTATTTTTTTCAGACAGGCTTTTATTATGCTACCTGGACTGATCTCAAACACACAATCCTCCTGCACCAGCCTCTCAAATTCTAAGATTACAGCTCATTACCCCTGTTTCTTGGGTTGTGTTAAATAGGAAGATCTCTACAGATTCACCTAGAGCTAACTCTAAAACACATACATCATTGCTAAGTAATTACCTCATGATCCTGGTGTGTCATTCCTTCTATGGAAACATGCCTTTGATTGTCAAGAATGTGTGATATTGACCGACTGAGTTCCACAGCCATTCAATGTGATCAATTTTCAATAGACATTTTACTGCTGCTGCTTGAATTAAAGTCAACAAAAATGTAGCCTGCTGACATTGACATTTTTTGGGATGCTTGCTATTTTTTATAATTTGAGAACAGGACAACAGTTAGGAATTTCAAATGTCAAATGGTACTTGGATTTATGGACCTTACACCCTGAGGCTCCAGATTGGCACATGTTTACCAATAAGAAAACTGCAATTTAATTGACTTAAAGAAAAAGAAAAAATGTAGTTAATGTTTCAAAACACAGGGAATACAAGTATAAGTGTGTTCCTTTTTTTCTTTATCATTTGTTCTATTATTTCTTCCCTTTCTTTTACAGTATTGGAGCTTCTGATTAGACAGGAGACCATGCTCATGTGTCTGTACTTAAGGTCACTGAGGTTGACTAGAGTCTATTGTATGTGAACAAAAAGAGATAGAAGAAAAAAATCCCTAGCAGAATCCAATTTATAATACATTCCAATTTCCTAAAGTAAGGATGAACTCTATCACTATCTTTCACTGGCATTGGTGAGGAAATAGTGATTTCTTGCATTTATCATTTTTTTATAAATTACATATTATCTAGTGTCTTTGACCCTGATATTGTTTTGACATTTCAGAGAAAGTTTGTGGACATTTAAGAAATCAGAAAATCATTAACATGTTTGTTGTTATTGTCTTTAACAAATAACTAATAATTGCACACATTTATGTAACATGATGTGCTGTTTTGACCATGCATACAGCTCCCATGGTATATAAAGTAAAATTCTTCTCACTTTCAATATCACATGGTATTATCTGAAACATAGCTTTTCTTCACCAGTAACAGCTTCATTTGCAAAATAACCTTTGGTTATATCCTTATCAGGATAAAATAAGACCCATTAGATGTTTTTCTTCTTAATCCTTCCAATACTCAAGCAACGCAAGTGGTAAGTGCTGCACAAAAACATTTTAATCAGCCTTGTTATGAACACTCTCCGCATGAGGTTGAGTCACAGGATGATTACATGTGACTACCAAAGAGTGCACAAAAGTAGAAGTGCATTTTGTTCCTGGAAGCGCCAAGAATATTTTTCATAATGGGGGGAAAAGAACATTTAGTCCAATATAACCATAATGCATGTGTCTGTGATTACAGACAATGAGACAAACCAATTACTAGCAGTCATAACACGGATGTTAGGAACAGGAACTTCTATGACAACAGTGCTTAACTCCACTCAAGTGTGTCACTGTGACATAGAAGCACGCACATACCCCCCACACCAGCACAACCACTCAGCCTCTTACGTAACATCACAGTGCATAGTACATCGTCTCCTCCCTCATTGCCTCCCATAGTGCCTGTGATACCTTGAATTGCATGCAGAGCTCTGAGCAAGATCTTTCTTCTCCCGTGATGTTTATGAGTCATCAAGTAGTCAGTTTTAATGTAAAACCAGAGAATTGTGCCAAGAGTTTCTGCCATACCCCTTTTGCATCCTTATTCCTTAAACTATAAATGACAAAATTCAGCACAGGAGGGTCAAAATGCATAGAACGTACAAATCAACTTCTCTTGAAGAACATAAGGACTGGTGTAGGGCTGAATGTAGATGATAATGCCAATGCCATAGGGCAACCATGGTAAGGTGAGAGACCCAGGTGTGGATTGGATCTTTAGGATGGTGGAGATGATCTGGATGCAAAAGAAGAGAACCAGGCAGAAAGACATAATCAAAAAGATGATGCAAGAAGTCATGATGGCAAATTCGCATGGGCCGCCTGCCCACAGCTAAGAGTTCACAGGATATGTAAACAACGTGTTGCTTCTACATGTAGGCAGCTAGAAGGCAAGGGAGCATTCTGAAAGACAGAATTGATGGAGTCAGTGACCCTCAATGTGATGACTAGCCTGTGCATACTTCTCCATACGGCGATCAAGGACTACAGAAGGGTCACACACTGCCACATAGTGGTCATAGGCTGTTACTGCCGATTGCATAGTCTCCAAGAGGAGAGGAAAATAAGGGCACAGCTCAGAACTGCGGTGGCTTTGTGTTCTGCAAGAAAGTGAACCAGCAGTTGGGGGAACGATACTTGCTGCATAAGTGACACCCACAAAAGGGAGGTCTGTGAGAAAGAAATATATGGGTGTGTGGAGTCAGCCGGTCAGTCTGATCAACAGAGCAATGAAGAAATTTCCAGCACTGTCACCAAGCAGTGAAACTTGAGTGTCCCAATCACTGGACAGGCTGAGGAGAATGAATTCTCTCATTCACATGTAGGTCCTGTGTCTGTCTGGACATGTGAGAATTATTTAGCTGCAGAGCAAGTCAGGAAAAAAAAAGCTACTGATCAAAGAACGTGAAAATAACCTCTTTAGAATATGTCACGCACATGGCATGCCGACCTTTGCCACAATTTGCAAATTAATGTGAAGTTTGATTAATGAAGCCCAGATAACAGATTTGCTTCCTTCCTACAGTATATTTACTCTGCAGTAGAGAGGCATGGGTATTTTACTTAGCACACGCAGAGTCTCAGAGATGGAATAAAGCTTGTTGGTGCTGCAGTGCTGTTTTCAGAACTCCATCTCATTAGTGACTTACCTTGGTGACCAAGACATGGAGGTTGCACCTGGTGATATCAGTAAAAATGATGGAATGAAGACTCAGGTTCTATTGCTTGTATGACTGGTACTTTGAGTGTCACTAAACACAATGTGCTAAAGCCGGGGTCCCTAAGGATGCATTCTTGGGAAGTGGCAAAGCTTTCAGTGTGTGAGACACAATGGAAAATCCTTAAGAACAGGGAGTGTGCCTCCGAAGGAAACCATGATAGCTCCGCCTCTTCCTTCCTCCTTTGCTCCTAGACTCACGGTGTAAAGCGGTTTTGCTCCATCCCATTCTCCCACTGCGATATGCTGCACCAGAGCACCAAAGCTCTGAGACTACACCACCGTGACTTGAAGCCTTCAAACTGTTAGCCCAGATGACACCTCCTCCTATATGTTATCTTAAGGCTATTTATAGTGACAGGCGTAGAAACGTGCTGAGGAAGAGGAAGAGAGCAGCAGAACACATATGACTTGAAAAAGAAACAGCTACTGGAGTGAAAGGTGTCGGGGGGCAAGAGGATGGGGAGGAGAAGCAACAAAAAGCAATTTTTGTGAGCATCTTTTATTGAGGATTTTTATATAGAAACAAAGTGAGCTATGTCTTTTTCCCACCTCCTCTCCCTTCTCCCACTCTCCCCTCCCATCACCAATCCAGCCTTGACCCTCCCGCCCTCCCGTCCCTCTGTATGTGTGGATCTCAGGGCTCCCTCGGGCTGCCCCATGCTAACAAGGAATCAGATCCCTGTGGCAGTGTGTGTGGCCCTTCAATGGGAAAAAAAATCACAAGCGGGGAGGGTCCTCTTCTTTTGTCCAGCATCTACCCTAGAGATTCTTCCTGGGTGTATTTGTTTCTCCTGAGATCCTTGTTGGTCCATGGGGGGAGTGTTGATCTATCGGCCATTGTATAGATCTGATCTCATTTCAATGAGCTCCTGGATGCAGCAGCCTGTCATGACTGGAGTGTGTCGGCCAGGAGTTCACCTCCCCCACCTTTATGCTCTTACAGTCTTACTGCCCCTCTTCCACAGGGCTCTCTGTGCCTTGGGATGGGAAGATACTTTCACGGCCTGACTAAGGCTGAGCATTCCCAGGTCACCAATACTCTGCACTCTGGCTAGCTGCGGTTTTCCACAGCACTGTTCTTCCGTTGCAGTGGGCGCATCTTGGTTGAGTGCCGAGAGCTTTTCTTATCTAAGTATAGTAAGAACTGTTTAGATGGTAGCGTATTATCGAGTTATTTATTGTTAAGATAAGGTATCTGTCCCTGTCTAATTTCTATTTTCTCCCCTTCCACTGTTGTTTGGGCAAGTGCAAGGCACGCGCTCACTGACAATAAGAAGGGGTTTAGAAGACATTCAGAGAGTAGATGGCCTTACATACCACTGCTCCTCCACTGGATTCTTCTCACCAGAGTTGAACAAAAACAGTTTACCTTCCCTTGCTGCGTTTATTTTCTTGTAACATTCATCCTTTTTTTATTATTATTTCCACTCATACAAACTTAACAGGCACACTGGTCCCCTCCCTCCCTCCACCTGCCCCCAACCCCCCTACTCCCCCCTCCCCTATCCCCTCCCTCCCCATCCCCCAGTGCCTCCCTCCCCCAATCCCTGGAGCATCCTTTAATGTGCATGCCAAACTCTCCTCTGGGTCCTCCACTCCGATGAGGTGCAAGGACCCAGGGGCATATCCCAGAACCCTTTCCTGTGTTCCCCTTAAGCTTAAGAACACTACTGTGACTGTCAGTCCCTAGCCTCCAAGGATCCTAGTGCCTTTAGTCCATGCTAGATTTTGTGGGGTCAATAATATGTTGGACATAGCGCATGTCATGCAAAGTCCTATTATGATTGTTTCGGCCCTAACTTGTGTGGAGTATCTTGCATATCATTACTCTTCCCATCCTTGTGCTCTTACAATCTTACCGCCCCCTCTTCTGCAAATTTCCCTGAGCTTCAGGAGTAACATTCATCCTTTAAGCTAGGGAAATCTACTTTCTGCCCTCCATAATCAAGAGAGTCTCCTGGGACTTTCTGGGAACATGCCCAGAGACTATGGCGAAGAATGAGGAATGCTGGGCAGTTAGTGTCAGAAAACTAAACCTTGATCTTTCTATTTTAGTGGCTTCAGGGCATCTGATGATATCCCCAAATACATTTTCCTTGATATTCACATCAATGAACACAGCATCAAAAGACATGCTTCTGAGGGAAGTTTTTATATTTTATCTATGCAAATAAGATGTCAAACCCCTATTAGTTCAGATCAAAGAATCCAGCTTCTATTCAAGTCGGTTCTGAAGAGCAAATACAGTAACAATCCTATCAGACCTCACTTCCCTGCAAGCCTTTATTTGCATTGCTTTCTGTATCCGTTTTGATTCTGCCATTTTATTTTCTCTACATAACTGACATTCATCTCATAAGCAATAAAACTTTCTTTTGTGTGAGTATCCTTTGGTGTCTTTATATGAGCAAACTTCAGGCCATATTTCTCAATATATGTTTAACCCATTTCTTTGTTTATTCAAAAATAGATAATCCATGCGGTCTTCCCAGAACATGGTGTTGACAATAACAACTCTTGGATCTCCACTTTAGACCTAAGCTCTGAGAAGGAAAGATATTCTTGTGTGTATGTCTTATGACATTGATGGACACAGGAAAAAAAAATTTTATGTCTTGATGCCTACATCACTGAGATCTTCCTCCTTTGCTTAAATATACTGATTACTAAGGAACTGAAAATATTCAGTCCATAAAACCCTGAGATCACAAATACAATTTTGCCATCTCGTGAATCTGTATTTCTTTAGCATTGGACAGAATGTTCATATCTCTGTAACTCAGAGTGGTCATATGATGATGTGGTTACTAGTTCTCTCTCTCTCTCTCTGTGCTGTGTGTGTGTGTGATTGTGTGTCACCATGTGACAGACAGAGAACAACTTTGTGGAATCTCTTACCTCTGTTGATTTTCATGTGGACAACAAGGATTCAACTTGGGTCACCAGGCTTGAGTGGCTAGTCGACACAGGAAAATTAATGTAATATTAATAAACAGCACAAAATGCATCAGTGCCTGAAGTTGCAGCACTATTGTGTTGGAATTGCATTACATTTATGCTGATGTCTTTTTTGTGAACTTCTAGATCTAATTATTTAAAATTGGATTTTTAAAAAATTTTTTAGGACCAGAAACGCAGGCCGCCCCCGCTTCCACCCAGCGTCTATAAGTGGGGTCTAGGATCCGAACTCAGGACCTTCTGCCTGCAAGACAGAGGCTTAACCCTTGAGCCACCTCTCCAGCCCCCAAAATTGGATTTTTTTAATAAAAATTACTTGGCCTGATTGTGACCCTGTAAGTTATATCATAAAAGAATAAAAAAATATGAATAGAACTCTGATGCTACAGGGGAATTAATTGTGAGCTACGAACACCAAAGAACATTACTTTATTGATAAAACTCATACCTTTGAAGGTATAATTTGTATCTCTGGGCATTTGACCTCATGATCCAGTTATTAATACTTCCAACATGGTTAGAGAGATGGCTCAGGAGTTAGAGTGTTTTTTGGCCTCCCAAGCAAAGGACCTGAGGTGTACAAGCTAGCACCCTGTACTTTCAGCCCTGGAAGACATAGCAATGGGTAGAGAAATCCAGGATGATTCTCTGAATCACCCTTGGACCTCCGTAGGTGCACGCAAGCACAAGTGCCCTCCTCTATACAACCACACCAACACGCAAAACAACAAGTTACAGCAAATAGAAACACAATTCTGTTTTTCTGGAAGAGCAATGGAAACAAATGTACATATTCCTAAAGAAAAAAAAATCACATACCTTACTACCAGTCTCAGAATGTCCCATTTTTTGCCAGCCGTAACCTTTTTGTACTGTCCATGTACGCACAAACTTGTTTGACCTTCCACAGTGGTTTATCAGAAGCCTTGGCTGGGAGAAGTGAAAGTCTTAAATATGCAGAGACATAAAAGAAAAACGCCTCTTTCATGTCAGTCAAAATTAGCTGAAAAGGAAAATAGACAAGTCCCTATTTGTAGATGAAGTCTGCAAAACTCTTCTGTCAGTAGGAAGAAAATCTAGGGGAATATGAAACACTTCGCTTGCCATTTGTAAACACTCTGTTCAGTGATAGAGGAAGAGCTTGTTTTCAAGCACACGTGGAACGGTCACTTAAATAGGTTGTGTAGGTGATGGTCAGTCTTCATTGCATGATCAATGATCAGCTTAGTGGGTTTTGAATCGGCTAGAAGTCTGAGGCGTGCCAGCGGGTGTGTCTATGAGAGGATGACTTGGGGGACGAATGACCATCTGGAATGAGGGCATCGTGTCCAAGAACTGGGAACGATGTACAGAATAAAGGGGGAGGCGAGTGCTGCATATCCCCGTCCCTGCCCCCTGGCCTTTCACATTGCACACTCCGTGTGCTATGTGTCTATTTTCCTCTTGTGAACCAAAACAAGTTTTTCCTCACTCAAGTTGTTTCTGTCAGGATGCGATGGAAGTGACAAGAAAAGCAAACAGTACAACAGCCCAAACCATGAAACAACCTCAGCTAATTTAAACTACATAAAGTACTTACTATAATAATCAGAACATTAAAGTAGCAATTAGTTTCAGAGTGATGCAAATAAATTCTATCTATGATGAGAAGTGGAGACTGACTATAGGAACACTGCCTGCTGGCTTTTCCCTTTGCTTAGCCTGGCAGTGTCACCTCGCACACATGCCTGATTTTTCAGTGCTAAGCCTTAGCTGATACTAATTCTGTCATGTGCAAAATCCTTCCCTCCTTAATCTCTCCACATGCAATTAATTCTACATAAACCAAGAGAACATATGGGCAGCACATATTCCTAAAGAAAAAAAATCACATACCTTAATACCAGTATCAGACTGTTCCATTTTTTGCTAGCTGTAATCTGCCCATGTATGCACAAACTTGTTTGACCTTCCACAGTGGTTTATCAAAAGCCTTGGCTGGGAGAAGTGAAAGTCTTAAATATGCAGAGACACGAAAGAAAAAAATGCCTCTTTCATGTCAGTCAAAATTAACTGAAAAGGAAAAGATTACAGCTGGCAAAATATGGAACATTCTGACATGGATATTAAGGTATGTGAATGTTTTTCCTTAGGAATATGTACATTTGTTTCTATTTCACATACTGTTCTGCCACTGTCTGCACCATGTAGGACCGAATCCTCTGAAACTGTGAACCAAAACAATATTTTCCTCATTCAAGTTGTTTCTGTCAAAAAGCCTAATTAAGACAGTCATCTAATCACCTACAATATTTCTAAGTATATTCAATGGAGAAAGGTTATCTTCAATGAATGATGTCAGGAAAATGAGATGTCTTCTGTACTGCCTAGTCCAGAGAACAATTTATAATAGTAGCACTTTTGGTTTTGAATGATTAAGTATATAGCAAGCAAGAGTGGAAGAGTAAATAGCAAGTAGCATATAGACAGAAAGAGTAGAATATCAAAAACTCCACACTGACACAAAATGGCATAGAAGTAAGAGAGAGGCAGGCAAGGACAAATAAGGTGTATACTGGGAAAATAATGGGTAAAAACAGCATAGGTTTATTATATTTGTGTATGAAGCTCTAAAAGAATAAAAATAAATTTAAAAATTCTTTTTAAAAAACTCCATCAACTTAAGCAGAGTTGTAATTTTCCATCAGTGCATTGAATTTTGCCTCTAGAAGTTTCGGTAACTTTCCATCACCTGCATGGGTCATCTCTGAATTTCACTACACACAAGTCTTGTGCAACTCAGTCAGACCCTCTACTACTCGTTTAAACATTCTTGGTTTTGTTCATCTTTTTTTTTTTTTTTTTGCATTGACACATTCAGTCTCCTCAAGCTTTTGTTTTAGAAGTAAGTTTAGGTAGCTAATTCAAAAATGAAAGAATTATTTGCAATCATTAAGGAGCGTTCACTTAAGTTAAGCCCCATTTCTTGTTCTTTCTAATCATTCAGACTGTAGCATTCAGGCATTTAGTTAACAAGAAAGATTTATTGGTTACTATTCCAGACAGAGGTTACAGCACAACTGTGAATGTTTCTGAGGAAGTTTGTAATGCTTTGAATTGAGTCCCAGTTCTACAATTGGGACACAGAGCATTCACTGAATCTGACTTTCTGGAGCTGGCTTTTGGGCGATGAGTGATGCCACCAGCTGTTTCATGTGATCCAGACCACTGCTCAGTGTCACCTCACCAGCACATACTTGGCAGTTTTCAATACACCCATATCCACTGACAAATATCACTCCCAAAATAAATACACATAAAGAAGCAAGTATCTTTCTCATGTTACAGAAGAAAGCTATCATTATAAACATCAAAACTAGAATTGTTCCTATAGAAACTACAATGACTGTTATTTTTCTTGATTTCTGGTATTTTTAATACTTCAAGAACACAAGTTGATTAACAATGTGCTTTATCTTTACAAAATGTGGAGAAGGGCTTTTTCCTCTTGTTTAAGCTACTGGAAACTCAGAATACACCAAAAGCAAGTATATTTACGTTGAAACATATTAAAACTTACAGAGATCTAAGATAACAGATGGCATGAAGCTCATACATTCTCTACCTTCTAGGCAGCCAAAATTTCCACATGAAGCACTACATCGCTTGTGAATATTGGAAACTACAGACGGTATTCTCTATCTTGCTAAGTATCTGTCATAAATTCCATCACAACATACGCTTCCGCAGTATGCACAAATAGAATACATGCAAATAAATGTAATATAAGTCTGTGCAAATAAAAGTTAAGAAAATTTAAATGCCCTCTCCTATGTTTATTTACTTTGGCTATAAAATAAAACATTGTGCTACAAAACTAAAAGCATTACAAATGTTTCTGTGGCTATGCAGAGGAAAGGAACAGATGATCAACCTTCATAGGCCATGCAGCTGCGGCAGAGCTGGGACAGAGAGGAGGGAGGTTCATTCAACAGACCACAGTACAGCAAATATGAGCATGACTATGTTTCCTGTGCGGAATAAATCACCACAGAAGTTGGTTAAAGCGTTTGCCATGCTCATATCTATTGCAGACAGAGGGTTCATGCCATGTAGATCTATTTGAATATATCCCATAGAAAACCCCTCTAGCTTGGATTGTCTTCAAGTGGAGCACAAAACCAGGTGCAGGGATGAACAAATTCAGACCTCTTTTCACTACAGTTTAGACTTCTTTGTAACTTACAGTATAGGAGAAATCAACAAACCCTCTTGGAAAAAACTGCATTCCAAAGCTGATCAGCAGTAGTATAATGCATCACACAGTAATTCTCCTCAAAGTGTTCCAAAATATCTGTTGAATTATTAAGTGAATTATTAGGTGATCCCAATCCAAGCACCAGAGTTCTAGGTGTATATGGTCTATTATGTTATTGACAATGCCTTGAGCTTTGTAAAGATACACATTGAATTCTTCTGATGGCTTTCTCCAAACTGATACATCTTTCACTCTCTTTGCAATTCACCACTCATCATCTTTGATGCTGTGCTCCTGGATGAAAGCGATCGAACGAAGCAGGCTTTTTAATTTTTTCTTCCTGAGGACCAGGCAGCTTGCTCGATATCCTCCAGCCAGTCTCGTTCATCTTTATCAAAAAACATTTTCTTTTCTTTTCAACCTTTTTTATGCCAAAAATATAGCCTCATATTACACCCTCTTCAACATTTCCTTTTCTCCTACTTATTGGTTTCTTTGGACTTCATCAAAGATACAGCAGCAAAAACAAACAAATTTACCAACCTACGAAAAGGGCTGATACTCATGGCATCTGGAAACAAGTAAAGATTAGATTGTTTAACAAACTTTCTTCTACTGTAAAATCTTAGGCAAAGTTGGCTGCTGCATATTATTTTCTTTGTAGCTTCACAAAAGTCTTAGAGCTAGAGAATGAACCTACAGAGATGACAGGCCTTGAAAAGGTGGAATATTCTTCATAAACAAGAAGACAGAAAGGAGAGAAGACATGAGAGGTAAAAATCATTGTATATGAGCTCCATAATTACAGTTGTAGATTAAAAGGTGGTTTCTTCCCTTGTTCTAGCAGTGGGCACCTGGGAGGGGCTGGATGAAGCATTGGCTCATCATCACTCCATTCATGACAGGTTCTGTCCTGATTCTCTGCATCCTTTTACTTTTTAAAACAGTCGCTCCAAAACATAAACAACATCTTCTGTTTCCTATTGCCTATACCAATTATGTGCTTTACAGTCTGGAGAATGGTCTATGATAGCTATATATTTAGTTTTGAACAAGTGGGCTTATTAAGTATTTAGCAAACAAAAGTTTGCTAAAAGAAGTAAATCGAAAGCATCAAATGAAGAGAAGCAGTAAATAAATAGCAAAACATCACTAGCTGATCACAGCATCTAGTAGAAATGACCTGTCATGGTTAGGCACAGGTGTCAACTTGCCTGTTGAGGGTTTGAGTAGTTGAGTTGAGCCCAGAGCAAACCTGAAGGAGATTGTCTAGCTGATGGGGAAGGCCAAGCCTATGGCAGGTGGGATTAGGCCCTGGAATAAATCACAGAGAGCTGGTTGAGAGAGTCAGCGTCCTTCTGTATAACTTGGCCAGACATGCTGGTCTGGCAAGTAAGCATTGTCCATCTCTTAGCTGTTATGTGGTGATGGTGTGGCCAGTTCCCTTAGCCCTGGTGTTGGTGCATGCTCTCCCATCAAGCTGGACTAAGAACTGTAACCAGTAATCATAAGAGAAAATAAACCCCTTGTTCCCTTATGCCATTTGATCTCATTTATCAGCAACCATGGAGGTGAACTGCAACATGACCCAAGTGCCCGAATGAGAGGAAGGATGAAAGTTAGTATTATTGTATTGGGGTTTATAACATCTGGTGTAAATTGCATCGATGTGGAATGCTCATCCACTGGAGAAACGCTCTCAACCTGGAAATCTAGCTGATTGCCTCAATGTGACGTCCCTCATCAAAAAAAGTTTGCCAGGTAATTAATTCAAAAGAAAATTACAGATTCTAAGAAATATCAGTTTTCAAGATCTTGGCTTCTGTTATGGTTAGATGCAAGTGTCAACTTGACAGTTGCAGACTGTTTAGGGCATAGCTGTGAAGGAGAATCAGTGGTTGGAGCAGGCCCCTGAACAAGTCTGCAGGTGTTTGCTTAATTGATGTGATGAACAAATAATAGGAAGCGCAAGGAGAAGGGACTTGCCCTTCCCATACCCTACGACGACTTGCTGTTGAGTTCACTCTTACAGCATCATTGGCTTCTTTGAGCTTCTTTGATTTCCTTGTTGCTGCTGCCGCTGCTGCCTCCATCCTTGGACTGACTCAGAGCTTGGCCCTCTCCATCTTAACCACTCACTGTTCTTCTGCCTCTGAAGCCTGGTTTCATAGACTTCGCTGCTGTTCGCTGTTCATTGCTGACATCGGAGCACAGCTGTTCTTCGCAGACGTCGGAGCCCAGCATCTTCAACTCTCCAGCGAGATAGAGGCTCGAGACCTTCTTGGGATCTTCCAGCTTTGTGAGACATTTCCGTCAAGAATGAAGCAGCTGCAGATGGCTACTTTGAAGGACTCTGCCTTTATTGTGAATTGATTTAATAAAGTTTTTATATATTGCATTCTATCAATTCTGTTCTTCCAGAGAACCTTGACTGATACAGCTTCATCATCCACTAATAATACGACACTGAAGAAGTTTCTCCACCTCTGGGTGCCTTAGGAAACTCTTTAATAAAACAGGGCTTAACGAAGGGCTATTTGCAAAGAGAAATGCCAAGTAACTGAAAATTAGCATTGCAGAGTGCTTTCAACCATTCCTTATATAAATAACAACAGTAATAATATTAATAAAATACAAAATGCATCATTTTACTTATACTTCTCAAAAATGAAGAAATAGTCTAATAGTTTAGAGGTTCACAAATATCACCATTACCAAGGCAAAATGCATTGAATAATTAATGTGCTCCACATAAAAAAACAGTGCTCTGTGAAGTTGCTTACTGTATATGCACAAAGTGGTTGTCAACTAAAAGTGGTTTTATTTTTGCATACACCCTGGGGACATTTGAAAATATTTGAGGTATTGCAAGTGTCTAATGGGTTAAGAGCACAGACGCCACTGAACGCTTTACAGGACAAGTCCCAGCAACAAAGTATTAAACAGTGACAGGTGCCAACGCTGCCCAGGCCAAGAACCTGCTCAAATGTGTCACTAATTTGTGGCTCTGCTTCTTCCAGAGACAGAGTGGTATTTGAAAGTAGCATCTTTCACTTATATCTTATCCAATGAATCATTTTAACATGAGACTACCGAGATCCCTTATTTGCTTTGACATGGTACAGAAAATAGAAAGATAAATAAGATGGTTTTCAGATGCTCTAAAATGATACGCAGTGTTGCTGCTCATGACTATCAGTTACAGCATCTGCTGTCACCGAGAAGAGGCACTAATCAAGCTTTGAAGTTTGTGTCCTCAGAACCTGAGGCACAGACAACCCTCAAGGATGATTTTATGGCTACTAAGTTCTAAATCAGAGTCTTGTGCTCAAATATTTTTCGGTGTCCAACAGCTTCCAAAAAGTTTCTCCTTGATTAATTTATTGGGTAGGGTTTCAGGTCCTGCTACCTTTATTAATAGTTGTCTGCTCCTTCCTACACGTCGCAATATTTTCCATTGGCAACTACTTAGGAATATCTGTGATTTCAAGGTGACCTGCTATAATCTAATTTACTGACACTGGCTAAAAGAAAGTTATCCTTGTGATAGTTAATCCTGGGTGTCAACTTGACACACCTGGCATTAACTAAGATCAGCTGAGACCACCTGAATATATTATCTGGATCAATATATTTACAATACAAAGATCAGCTCTAGATCTGATTGGAACTTCCCTAGCTATCATTGGAACCTCCCAGTAGCTGACCAGATAAAAGGAACCATAGAGCAGGAGACTGTGAAGAAAAAGAAGAGACTCTCCAAGAATCCTCCAGCCTTCAGCTGTCACCCACCAGCCTACTGGATGTTTGCAGTGACATAGCCTGCCTCCAGCTTCAAACACCAGCCATGTCACCTCCTCCATGAAAATCCCTCTGGAACTGTGAGATAAATAAACCTCTCTTTCTCCCTTAAAATTATTGACTTCAAATGCTTTCTCACAACAATAGTTAAGAGTACCGTTAAAATCCTTTATAAAAAAGCTATAATACAAAAGAGAGAAAAGTCTAACTTTAATAGACATGATATATAGATTTGATATACAAACTTGATGTCCTCTCTCAATGCTTCTGTTTTCTTGAAATAATTACTTGACTAAGTCTTTGAATGAAGAACTTTGAATGAAGAAGCCAAGGACCTAGACAAGAGTGAAGGAATCATGAGATGTGAGACAGAGAACGTTCACAAGCACAGAGACCATATGAACAATCCCATATGTACTTTCCTCCTTTCTGTGCTATGTATACATTTGCATTTTTGTTAAGCCCTTCTTTCATTCTCTTTCCCTACTGTTTTGTTTGGTTACTCATAATGGCATGTTTTCTAGATTAGTCCACAGGTAATAGATTATAACACAGGATTTTCTATTCTAAAGGAGAATGACATCTATAGGAGATCTAGTCTTGGAATGAGACAGATGAGTCTTTGTTATTTTGTGCAAAGACAGCTGTGTTTTCCTAATGGAACTCTATTTTAGGTGAGAGCATTATAAGAAGAAAGTTGTTAATAAGGAGAAAAGTAAATATGGCAGCATGAAGTAAAACCAAGCAATGCAACAGAGCTGACATCTGACATTTTGTTTCCTGCCCAGCAGCTCCGTGCTCCTTCATGTTTGGGGCATCCTTTCTCGGGACACAATGACTCATCCTCAGCTAACACTCATACTGATTGATGCTCAAGTGCATGGTCCTGAGAATTTGGCACAAAGACTTGGAAATGCGGAGGAGTAACCACCCATAATTAAATTCAGTGAGTGTGGCATTGCAACAGCAGACAGTTCAGTTTCCAGAGTCAGTTACCTTTAGGTAACAGGTCTAGGAATTTCCAGTGGGCTAAGAATGTCAGCCACACTATGCTCCATGAAAGCATTTATGCAGAATGACTTCTCAACCTTTTTTTTTTTAAACAATAGTCAATTCCAAGACTAATTCTTGGGAATTATATAGGCTTTTGTGCACGTCTTCATAAATTTGTTTTCTGACTCAATTAAACAGTTTGCTTCTGTTGCTTGTGACCAGAAACAGTGGATGCTAATGATGACCAAAGGAAACTTGGAAAGTAACAGAAGTAGTGCAAGGAGTTTTTTCTGCTTTCTTTTCATGATCTAATGCATACAATAAATACCTTAATCTTTTCTGCTTCGTTTACCTATATTTTTAGAGTGTGTCCCTAGTTATAACCAAAGGAGGAGACCTTCAAGTAAAGATTACAGAACTCAACTCAAAATTTCCAGATAAGAGTGGCAGCTCATTTTGCTGCTATGTTCTGATTCATATCATGTTTTTCCTGTAAAGGTCGACTCATTGCAAATAAGCAGGACAAGGCCTTCAAGGCTGTCAACATTTGCCTCTCTGGGTGGCATTCAAAGCCAGCCCTCTGTCCCCGTCAGTCAACTTCTCTACCTCAAGCATCTTTTCAGCTATTTTTGTGTTGTTTGTCTACCTTTCTTTTCTGGGGGAAATCCTCAGTACTGTCCTTCTAGTTCAATCTTTCCTGTCTTGCTCTCCCAAAACCTATAGGATGCGTGTTAACTTTGCAGAGGTATGTCATTCCTAAAAACACTAAAACATTTACCATTTCTTTCCAGACCTAGAGATATGCACGTTTTCTTTTATTTCTTTTTAAAAGAAATACAGTGTCCAGTCATAGCAGGGCTGCTGCATCCAGGAGCTCACCATAATGAGATATTCTTCACCCAGAACCTCACGAAGTTGACAAACCATCATTTCCACATGAACAAGTGTTGATCTCAGGAGAAACAAGTACACCGAGAGAAACACAGGGACAGGTGCCAGGCAAGGGAAGGGGCGTATCATCACTCAAGCCTGTCCACTGAAGGGCCACGAGCAATGCCACAGATGTCCAGTCTCATGCTAGTACAGGCACCCCAAATAGAGACCTGTGGTCCACATTCGAAGAGGAACTTGACAGCAGGAGAGACATGACTGAATTGGTGAATGGAAGGGAGGGTGGAAGAAGAGAATGGGAAAGGAGGGGGTGGGGCAAAGACATAAACTCACTGTTTGCATATGAAAATTTCAAAAAAAATAGAGATTTAAAAATGAAAGAAAGAGAGAAAGAAAAGAAAGGTAAAAAGAAAGAAAGAAAGAAAGAAAGAAAGAAAGAAAGAAAGAAAGAAAGAAAGAGAAAGAAAGAAAGAGAAAAGAAAGATTGATTTTCTTCTATCATATGGATCATTCTCCTTTTGAGGAAAATTTCTTGACATTTCAGAAACAATACTTTCTCTAAATAATTAGCAACAAATTACTTTGCAAATTCTTCTCAATAGCTCATCTATAAGAAGTAAATAAAAATTTAAGTCCTTCAATAAATATTTTAAAATAGAAACACTGTCTGACATTAGCAGGTTGAACTTTATTTCTCTAGTATACTGATAATAGAAACTCATTAAATTTCCATAGAGGTATATATTGTATGAATAGCATCTCTTGGCTGGGGACCGTCCTCGGTGGATCTTAAGTGCTCACTGAACAAGCATGGGGAACTGAATTCATATCCCTGGCACCTATGTAAGAGCCAAGTGCATGCATCTACATGTTGGAGAGACAGATACAGGCAAATCCTTGTGGTCTGGTTCACTGGCCACCAGTCTAGACAAAACAAGAAGCTTCAGGTCCAGTGAGAAATGCTGTCTAAAAAGAGTGGGAAGCAATAGAGAAAGACAGTCAACCTCAGCCTCCGGCGTTCACATGCACACATTCGCCACATACACATGTGCGGGCACCACACTAGTATGCAGATATTCACACATGCACGTGGCACATATGAACACACATAGGCAAGTGCACCTTCATGCATTCTTGCAAAATACAACACACATGTACATAGACAATGCCACAAATGACGCTGTTTGCATACAACAATGGAATATATTAACGTCGGTGCTGAGTTTTGACATTATACGCACACCTATATTCTCCATCCAAAACAAGATAGGGAACATTTCCCTCTCCCAATGCTGCCTTTGTCTCCAAGGCTTGTTTTTACCACGATAGATATTAGCTTTCATATTTTAATAATTCATTCCAATGGAAAACACAATATGTATTCATTTGGGGTCTCCCTTGTTTACACTAAATGTGAGGTCTTAAAGAATGATTTGTGTATCATATCAGTAATTTTTTCCTTTCTATCATCACAAACTATTTTATTCCAGAAATATGTCCTACATTATTTATTCTTTTCCTGATTTTAACTATGTAAGGGTAAGGGGAAAATTTTGAACTATAAAAATGTTTGAACTTTTATCTGAATACATGCTAGGTAAATTTTAAGAGGTTGTTAGACTATATGTGTTATTTATATTTATACAGATATAGATGTAGCAAGGGAGTCATAATTTTGTACAAGAATTTGTTCAACCACATACAGCTAATGGAACCTGACACTCACATCAGGAGTATGTCCAAGTCACAGTTGCTCTGTATACTTGCAAACACATGCTACTGACAATCTTTACATGAACAATTCTCACGAGTGAATAGTCTATCTCATTGTGATATGTATTTGCATTCTATAGATGATTGATGCTGCTGCATATCTTTTATTAGCCGTTTTTTACATTCTCTCATAAAATATCTTTTTTTGCCTTCTTCCAATTTTTCATTACCTTGTTGCTTTTTCATTGGTTTTCATGATATAGTAGCTTGTATCTCACTGCATTCTGCTGTCATAAATAGATTGATATAGACATATTCATACATGGACACATACATAGCTTCTCCTATCACAAGTTGACAATTCTTTTTCCCTTTCAGTGAATAAATATTTTGCATTTTGATGAAGTAACAAATAATAATTTTTCTTTTCTAATTCTATTTATTAAATTCTCACTAAAATGCCTTCTCTCTGTCTATCCTGAGATATTAAAGATATGGTCCAAAGTTTCTTTTTAACATATTTTTATTTTGTGTGTGCGTGTGTATGTGTGTGTGCCACAGCATATAAATCAAAGTTAAATTACACCTTTGTGGAATTGGTTCCCTCCTTCTACCTTTACACATGTTGCAGGGATTGAACTCAGAGTGTCAGGTGTGCACAAGAACCTTTGCTTGCTGAAGCATCTTATAAGTCCCACCTCTCAAGTCTGTTTACAAAACGGTTATAATTCCAGTTTTACATTTACATCTACTTTCAAATGTAAAATTTCAAATTATCTCCTATATGTGGAATACGATGCACTCGCTTTTCGACATATTTCTTTCCCTACTCCATATAACAATGTTGAAGAATTTCCTGGAAATATATTATCCAAATACTCAAAGGTGTGTATTCACTTGGGTGTTTCAGAAACACATTGCTTTTGAACCAGAAAGATGGCTAAGGGAGTAAAGGTGCCTGTGCAAGCCTGAATCCCTGAGTTCTATTCCTATAGAAGGAATAGTGGAAGGAAAGTAGAAGGAAAGAATGGAATCTCCAAGTCATTCTCTGACCCCTGTATGGACACACACACACACAAACACACACACACACACACACACACACACACACACACAAATAAATAAATAAATAAATAAATAAATAAATAAATAAATAATCAAAAAACACTTTCTAGATTATTATAACTTATGAGTCTAGAAAATATGCAAGTTCTCCAGATTTTTAATTCTTTTTCAACTGTATTTTGACTGTTACAAGTCTTATCAGGAAGCAAAGATGTGCTCAATTCTGGACGGCTTACCTTTTTGGCTCAAGGCCCTAGGCTCAGTTCCCAGCACTAATGGAGAGCAAAAACAGACAGAAAACCCCCAGCACAAATCATTCAATCACCTAAGAGTTTTAACGGAAACAAAACCCAATGCAGACATCATTGGATATCTACAGAGAATTATGTCTGAGACCCTGTGGGTTTCAAAACCTGCAGAGGCTTACATTAACATGGCATAATTCTTGCATGTGGCCTTTGCACATCCTGTTTAAACCCATCCATTTAAACCCTCTCTAGATGAGCAGTAGCAGCTAATGCAACACAAATACTAAGGAAGTTGCCAAATTGTCTAATTCAGGGAACAACAGCGAGGAAGACAGTCTGCACATGCTCGGGGCAGGAGTGCTTGTTTTCAAATATTTTCAAGACATAATGGCTGAAATTCATAGCGTTAGAAGCTTGAACGTTCTGAACAGTGACTGTGTGGCAAAAGACCAGGAGTTATGACTCCTCCCATCATTTAGACCAGAAAGAAGATCATCGCTCATGAGCAACTGTAACGAACACTCAGACCATGTTGCCTTAATGGTGGTGAATAATCCACCGTAGAATAAACGCTGCTGGGGTCTGTCCTAACAAATCTAAAATAGCAAGGCCCAAAAGGATCCAATAATTTAAGTGAATCATATCACACAACTCTTTAAAGAATTACAAGCAAACAAAAAAATCCAATACCGGAAACAATAAAATGCATAAGCCCATAGAAACTGTATATTCAGAGGAGCAAGGAAATAGGACCAGTGCAATGATAAGTAATAAATAGACTGCTAGTAATGTCATGGGACTCAGACTAGCACTACAGGCCATAGGTCCCAAAGCAGACATAAGTCCCAAAGCATTTAAAGTTGGCTTTTAAAGCACTGGCTTGCTGAGCTTGTGCCCTGGATAGGCCCCAAGAAATACTGTGCAGGAATTGAAAGTAACATTTTAAGAGCCATTAATAGCATGAAAAAATACTTTTACCATGACTTTTTTTTAAAAAAGGCATAAACTTGTATGCATAGCTTGCGTGTTTTGTAGCCTTTAGTATATAATGTAATCTCCATAAACTTTATTTTATTCATATATAAAATGAAGATAAAATATTTCCCTTATCTTGGCTGTATTGGGGAGGGAGAAGCAGCATGTTTGATACTTAAAAATCATTTCTTAAAACTTTTTTCATCTATTTTACTCTGTTAATATGCATTATTCATGCTTAATTTTTTCCCTGTCTGTTTGTTCTCTGCACAACAGGGAATTAGGTGCTGACTTATGCCTAGTGCTTTTGATGGTGTCCAGTATACAATTCATGAAAATTACATGCTTTGGGGGATGTGTGTGGTGGCTATAAAGGGGTTATGCAGAGAATCTTGTAAGGGGTTATGCAGAGAATCTTGTAATGGACCAGTTCTGCATCTTGATAGTGGTGATTTCCCAACCCACACCCACAATAGGATGTATAAAATGACACATGCAGAAAATCAGATAATTCCTTTAAAAAAAAAAACCTTATTGGCTCTGCAGCTTACACCAGCATACAATTCTGATGGACAGCTCAGGAAGTACACAAGAACTCACTGCACATTCTTTCTTGTTTTTTGGAATTTCCTGGGAATTGATATTTCAAAATAACAAACCTTGAAATATTTTTAATTAACTAGCAAGATACCTTTGGAATCTAGGTATTTTTTTTCAAACTAGAACTTTCAAAAAGAAGAGAAAAATGTTTGATATTTCTTCAATAGCTTTTTTTGATTTCTGTAACAAGGAAGTCTTTATTTTCTCTTTCTTCTTTTTAAAATTCTTAAGGCAAAAATAATGTTGCCTACTCTATAGTTTCTTGGTTTTCCTCTGTTTTTCCTTTAATTCTTCACTGTCTCTTATCAGAAGAAGAGACCTTCAGATAACCCTTAAGGCATCAATTTCTTCAACTCCAGCTCCATAAACTCCGTCCCTAATGAACACTATCGTCAGAGAATGACCGTGAAGCAGAATGAATCTCGTGGATAATTAGGGGAACTGCTTTCAATTTTTTGATACAAACAGCCTCTTTAGAAAGCATTTCTAAACTGCTTGTCTTTCTTCTGCCATTAAAATAATCTATTTGTCATACTTAGCATTTAAAACTCACTGAATAAAATCAGATTTGGTTCGACCTTTAGCTGTTTTGCTAAAGGAAGTATTTTTTTTCCTTGTTCTGCCCACCTGAAGCAAAAAAACATGTTCTGTAGGCTTATCATTCATAGGTTCTAATGTCATTGTGAAACTCAGGGTCCTGGCTAAGCTTTTCCTTTCTTAGAAGGCAGGCAGTTTTGTCTCTGACCAGGGGGTGACATACAGTGCCCATCAGGATGGAGTGAAGGGCATTGCAGGAGCAGCAAAACTGCAAAGGAAAATCAACAAACCACAATCCAGAACTTCAGAGACTCTATATCAACCACATAGAACTAGGCCGGCCTAATCTCTCCCCATCCTGAAGCTCAGGGACATTTGCGGAAGAGGGGGCGGTAAGATTGTAAGAGCAAAAGGATGGGAGGAGCAATGATTTGCAAGATTCTCCACGCTAGTTAGGGCCGAAGCAATCATAATAGGACTTTCCATGCCCTGCACAATGTCCAACACACTATTGACATCACAAAGTCTAGCATCTGCTAAAGGCACCAAGATCCTTGGAGGCAAGGGATTGACAGCCACAGTAGTGTTCCTATGCTTAAGGGGAACACGGGAAAGGGTTCAGGGAAATGCCACTGGGTCCTTGTACGTCATCGGAGAGGAGGACCCAGAGGAGAGTCAGGCATACACAATAGAGGATTCTCTGGGAATTGGGGGGGGAGGCAATGGGGGATGGTGAGGGAGGGGAGGGGGAGTAGAGGGTTCGGGGGGAGGAGGAGGGAGGGAGGGAACTGGTCTACCTATTAAGTTTGTATGAGCGGAAATAATAAAAAATGTAAAAAAAAAAAGAAAAAGGCAGGTAGCTTGGCTTTTCAGATTGTTTGTTTATTTTAATGTGCAACAACCTCTTTTCTCTTTACCCAATCAATAGCTACCTGTTAATTGCCAAGAGTTAATCAACAGCCTGTTGCAACCAGCAACCTCTAAAGGTGTAATTGAAAGTGCTTAAACGAGAACACTTTGATAGAACCAATGCCCAAGACAGAAGTTGATTTTAAAATATATATACTAGGCTGGAGAGAAGGCTCAGGGGTTAAGCCTCTGCCTTGCAAGGATCTAAGTTCAAATCCTTCCCTGTAAGGTAGAGCTAGGAACCCCAGAACAGAGCACAAAAGAGGTATAGCAATCCATGGTGATTACACACACACACAGACACACACACATGCTTGCACATATGCACACATGCAAAAAATGCATATATACTTCAGCAAGGCAAAGAAATCCTAAATATTTTCGTATTTCACTTCTCTGTGGCTTCCTTAAGGACAGAAGCCCCTGTGGCCCTCAGGTTATCAGTAGTACCACCACAGAGTGCCCACCTCTCCCACCTCCTGGGCACTTCTCAGAAGGCAATTCTCAGTTAACTTATGTTCTGAACAGTGGAGAGCTCAACCTTGTTTCTAGAATTTTTTTTAAACAGAAAAGATAATTTGTTGACTTATGGTTCCAAAGGGGATAATAGTCCATTATGGCAGGAATCACAGAAGCAATATGCCTTCCTCCAGCAACATGTCACCACTTAAAGGCACATAAACTTTCCCAAACATTACATCCAACCAAGGGTTCAAGTGCATGAGCTTGTAGGGGGACATGTTCAAACTATGACAGGTATCTACATAGACACAGTGGTCACTGACAGGATGCTAATTTCAGATACATCTGCAGATGCTTAGTGTTATCAACTTTCAAGATTTACTGGGAATCCACTCTCTGCATTGAAAAATCTCTTACAGTCAATTCACGCATGCAAGCTAACAAAAGCATTTCAGGCACATATGCACTCAGGTGAAGACATGGATGGTGTGTTGCCTTTTAACCTGCTGTTCTCTCGACAAGCTCAACTCATGCATGAGTGACTCAATGCACAGTATTGCTGATATTACCATATCATACTGTTTTGCAGATACTATCAGGAATTTTTAATGAAGAGTTTTCTTAGGTGTTTTTATGCTACTTTAAATAACGTATCATACAGATTTATTTTGGGGAGGAATTTCCTTTTAAAAGCATAACCTTAAAAAAAAAACAACTAGCCTACAGTTTTCAAAAAGCCCTAAGCTGTAAAAGTGAAGACAGAACAGCAAACAAGACTAAAGAGACGGGAGAGTCAAATGTCACTTGTGACACTAGACTCCATCCTCTCCTCACCAGGTCCCTGCTGGGACAGTTGGCAGTATTCAAATGGAAGTTGAAGCGTACATGGTGGTAATACATTCATGATGGGCTTTCTGATTGATGATCGTTTTTTGATACTTATAAAAGAGCGTTCCCTTAATACTCGGTAATGATTGGGATAGTGCTTTAACAACCTGCTATCAAATGGCTCAAGATAAAGCATTCTCCGCACTTTAAACTGTGCTGTGATTTGGACATGTGAATGGTGCTGATTCCTTCCCAAGTTGTGATTTTACATATCTTTGTCCTGCACATTACTAATAAAATGGTAGCTGACTCTCTTCACATCCTAATGTGTCTGTTTCTAGAGTGTATCTCTTAGTATCAAAAAAGCCACGTGTGGGCCATTTATATCTCAGGATATAAAGGCTGTCTTCCAAGTAGAGGGGTTTACCATGAGGGGGGTTATTGACAAGTCTTAGTCATCTTGCCTTTTTTAGTTGAAATTTTCATGAAAATTACACAAACAGCCAGATTTTAAATCAAAATTAGAAATCTAATTGTAGCTAAAATTTTTTAGACTTTATTTAAATAACCATTTTAATTGACATGTGTCTTAAGTTTTCAAATGATTGTGAAATCCAAATAAATTGATAGTTCAAATTCTGAAAGAATAACATGAGAGCAATGGGGGTTGGAGGCTGCTTTGGAATTTGCCAAAGAAAAAGTAGGTTTTGGACCATATGCACACATGTGTATGTGTGCCTCTAAGTGTGTATGTGCTTATTTGTATGCACCTACACACATGTACCTCTAAGTGTCCATGCATTTATAAATGTGTAGATAGATATAAGGAACTAGCTTTTGCATCTATGGAGGCTAGAAAAATACCAAAACCTGTACAGTAAGACAGCAAATTAGAGACTCAAAAGAGCCAACAGACTGATTCCAGTTGAAGTCTAAGGGCCTTGAGAGCCAGCATGTCTGATGGGTTCGCACCAATGTGAGGCTGACAGGATCATGAACCGGAAGAGCTTCTGTTGGACAGGAAGGATTCTCTCACTTAGGAGAAGATCGACCTCTTGCTTTCAGTCAGTCTGTTGTGTGCAAGGGCAGCTGCCGTCGTTCAAAAACAGAATCTTGGAAACAGCCAGCATGATGTGCAATCAAACATTCACGGATTGCCTAATGCAGTCAAGTTAACACTCAATGTTAACCATCCCCAAAGTGATAAGAGTAGATGAAACCAAGCTGTGAAGAACGCAGTGCGCATCTAACTTCCTCATCCGATGGCACCAAGCAGCATCGCCACAGAGGGGCTCTGTACAAAAACATCATTGCCCTGTGGCTGAACTGAACACGTCTCACCAGTTTGTGTGTTCAACATTTAAAGTCCAACGTGATCTGAGCTCAGACCGGAGTAATCGGTTTCTATGTATTATCAGTCTCTCCCAGTATGAAAGGACAAGAGAAATAGAGCCCACTAATCAATATCACTCACTCAACTAACAAATGAAAAAAAAAATCTTAATCTGATAACAAAATTCAAGTCAAACAACATACTGTCCACTTTCCCACAATCATTGGGTTCCCAATGCTTCCTGGGATCTAGATAAACAACTAGTTCTCCGACCTTCCTTCCAGGATTGAAGACCCTGGTGTGAGCTCTTTGCACAGAGGACTTCGAATGCTAAAGGCCCGGGAGCCATGCCATGCCTCATTCCTTCGGCTTCTGTCTTGGGAGCTTCCAAAGTATTCTTCTAAGTCTGACTTTGCTTTCCTAACTCCAGTTGCCACATGTGGAAATTGCCTTTTAGCCACTCAGAAGGGACCTCACGCAGTGAGATGTTCAGGACATGATTACAAATCCAAAAGCTTCCAAAGGTCAGGCACTAATTAACATGGCCACCATAGCGAGAGAACAGCGGGTGTCTACGCTGCTGAATCAAGTATGAGAGGGGCTGACAGGGGATGTGACAGAGATTAATTACCAACTGCTTCCAGCAAACCAGGGCTCCTGGCAGCTGAGCTGGTACTGCCTCGCCAAGGCAGCTACATTTCTCTCTTGCTATAATCCTCCTCCTCCTCCCAGAAGTTGACAGTCAACAGGACACATGTCTGCAGCCTCCTTTTTCCCTGCAGGGAGATCCACATACCACCTCCACCACCACCACTACTATCACCAACACCACCACACCACTATCACCAACACCACCACACCACTAGCACGATCTCTCACACCACCACCATATTTAGTTGGTGTTTTCACTGCGTGACTGGCCACAGAGTTTCAAAGCAAAATGTATACAATCCGTCTCCATTATGGAGAAAGGAACTCTAAAATACAAGCTGAAGAAAAGATCCACATAGGCAGAATTGAAACATGACCTTGAAATTCAGATGCTGCATACAATACAATACAGAAAGATGTCTTCTTTCTGTGTACAATCTCCCAGATCCTAAAATCATTGGACAAACCAGCAAGAGCTACACCTCCTTAGTCTCCCCTTCCCATTGCCTTTTCTGAGCATTAGGGGCTGGGGGAAGTCAGAGCCAAAGAGAAGGGGAAACCTCCTCACCCAGGATTGAGGACCACACTTTCCTCTACCAGAGAGACCATGACAAACCAGACTCACACAGCTCTGCCCTCCCTTAACCCGAGCTTCCATTCTTCTGTCTCTCACTCCTTTGCCAATTAGCTCTGGGTCTAGGGTTAGGAGGGAAAAGGGTAGCCAATGCTATAAAAATAGGGAGTAGAGTCTATTTCTGACAGCCCTTGGGAATTTGGGAAGACCTTTCTCACACATTACCAGATGTGTTACAATTCTACAAGGCAGCAGAGTTTCAAGGATTGGAGCAGAATGGAACTAGGCCACAAATCACTCAGACAGGGCGGGGCTGCAGCCGGGGAGGAAAAGGCCTGAAGGGGCCATGACACCACCACATCTTACTAGTAGAGTGAGCTCACGGTACTGTATGAGCCGACACAAAAGTCTCGGGGAATCTGTCCCTCTCTGTGCTCATAGCAAACATTCAATGCTCTTTGCCTTGTGCTAGGTACTGTGGACGTGCTGGGTTTCATCCCAGTCCTATGGGATAGAGATGTTGCTCGTCTTCAGAGACGACGACAAGAAGAGAGAAGCCAGCCAACGCTGTGGGATGGACAGACATCTGTCCCCATGGAGAAGACTAGATCCTAATCACCATACCTGAAGATATGCACTCTCGACGTGGTCAGGGTAGCCTGTGAGCGCAGATTTGACCAGCTAATTAACTGACCTTGAGGGTGAGAGATTGTCTGGACAGGCCCAGTGTATACATGCAGATAAGGGTCATCTAAGCAACCCAGGACTGCGGGGGGGACTCGGGAGATGAAATAGATACAATTAGAATGCCAAGATCCCCGACTCTAAAGATAGTTAGAAAGTGCCTCTGAGCAGGAAATTCAGGAAATTCCAGACAGCCTCTGGAAGCTGCAGAAGAAGAGGAAAGTGTATTCTCATTAGATCTTCCAGAAGAGAACATGGCTCTCTCTGCATCTACATAATAAGGGAGACCCACGTCGGGCTTCTAGTGCGCAGAACCGTAAGATAGCGAGCTAGCTTCGTGTAAGCGTCTGAAGGGTGTGTCATCTGCAGTAGCAGCCGCTGGAGGCTCACACGCTCTCAAGTGCTTGTGAATGGAGGTTTCGCAGTAGCTTTACAGTCCAGACTGTGGCCCGCTTACTAAACTTATAACGCATGTGGGCACTATTGTAGGGCAATTCCGTGAGCCTGAATATAAAAATGAATAGCTGATTTCACTCCTGGTCTGCCCCCTTGGCACGAGTTGCACGATGTAGCACAAGGCAATTTACTCCTCCACCTCCCACAACTTGACTTTTCAGAACATTGGATACACACTTTATGCTCTTCCTTAAAAATGCTTGTGTATTACCTCATGTGAAGAGCTGTATTTATCAACGTTCTCTTGGCTCATGATGTTAAGGATTTGTTTATTGTTTTTAACACAATGGCTGACTGCGCTCTCAAGGGGGTGGAACCTTAGCCTATATCCCAGACTTGGGGCTGTTTCTTGGGCCAGAAACTGACACAAAGCGGGCCTCTGGGATCTGGGGGCAGCTAGGCTGAGCTCCGCCCACATCGGCCATCAGCCAATCGGCTCACAGGGCCAGCCCCCTGTTCACTCCCCTTTCCCTGCCAGTCTCTCCCGGTACCCTCACCCTCCTCCAAACCCAGTCCCTTCTGGGCTAAGTTCAGAAGCTCCTTTCCTTTGGGGACTACTGGTACCCCAACGTAGCCGGTCCTTTCTGCCCCGAACCCGCTCTGCAGAGAACAGAAGGGCGAAGGGTGAGTGGAATCAGCCGCTGGGGTCTGCTCCAGGAGAGGCCTGCGGTGAGTCAGGCCACTGTCCGCAGGGCGGGGAACCCCTCTGCAGGAGCAGGAGCAGAGGGGTGACCTGTATTCAGGGGGCCAGTGGCAGCTGTTGTGTGTGTGTAGGGAGGTGTCCTTGGGTGCCTGGGGTGGTAGAGGGGTCTTTTTGAGTCCTTCTCTGTTCCGCCTTGTGCCTGGAAGAGGGGGCACCCCGTCTCCTTGTTTGGCTTGCACTCTGCAGGGAGCCATTGAGATTTGATCCGCGAAGCCTGGGGGGCGAGGTCATCTCTACTGCCGGAGGGAGGCTTGGCGAAGAATTCTTCTAGGTCGAGTTGCCCCTGCTTGGCCCTGTCCTCCGCCAGCCCCCTCCCCAAGGTGAAAGTCCTGCTGTCCCCGGGCTGTAAGAACTGGTGGGGGAGCGAGGTTTCAAAGCGAATTTGCACTGGGGAGCGAAAGACTCAGGCATCAGGGGGCGGGCGGTGCCATCAACGGGGGGGGGGCGGCGCCGCCGAGGGGGGTGCGGGGGATGCTGGAGAGCCGAGCATGGAATGTTTTTGGCCTGCAGCTGAGCGTGCTGGATTACACAGTTCAGACAAACAGCCCCCAGCGGGCCTGGATTGGCCCAACCTGCGAGTCAGGAAGGACGGTGCAGGGGGGTGGGGGTGGGGGGGCGGGGGAACTGGATCATCCGGGAAACTTGGAAGCAGCGCAGCTGTAACTAAATGCACAGAACGGAACATCTCTCCAGGCTGCCCAGCCAGCCATTCCCTGGACTTCCGGTCAACTGATTACATTTCAACACTTTGCCTTCTTGCTCGCTTTACTTAAAGACTCTTATGAATAAAAAGAACATATAGCATCCCAGAGTTGTCTAAATTAAAAGATAAGGAAATGAGTGTCACACCATTTTGTAAACCGGGCATTTACAGGATCTTGGATGCCAGGCTAGGTGGGAGGAGCCTCACCCAGTCCCCTCCCTCCTTGGGACATGCCGCCTTTTGTGATTTTTGTTTGAATAATCTGTGTTTCACATTTGTGCCTACAACTTTCATGTATGCCAGTTTTTTCTACATTTTATTTCTTGTTCTAAGTATTATATGTACTTATTTTTAACATCTCTGAAGTGCACCCTTGGTACTTCTTTTACTTTTAATGGGTTAATCTATTTAATCATTTAACTGTTGACGGACATTTGGGTTTCCGCCTTGAAAGATGTATTGGTTACCTGTGTTGCAATTTCCAACACCTAGAAATATATATGTACTTTAAGGAAACTGGGACGAGGGGCAGTGGGGGAGAGGGGAGGACCTATTTCCTGGCCACCATCTCTCCTGCTTTCTGTACATCAAGAATCTAGGCTGGACTGGACGTCCTCGGTCTGCAGTCAAGGGATCAAGGTATGGGCCGAGCACTAGTTTTCTCAAGGCTCTTCCAAGCTGGCTCATGGGTCATTGAAGGTTTGGATCTTCTTTATTTTGGCCAGACACCTCTTTCTTTGCCCCATAAGCCTTTGTGTGGAAATTAGCCACCACAGGATAGCTGGATTGCCCAGAGCAAGAGTTTCCAAAGCCAAAGATTCTTTTTGCCCCCTGATTTCAAAAGTGACTTCCCCCATTTTTGCCAGTCTGTGTTTATTAGAAGTGATCCCCCCCACACACATACACACACCCATAATGGAGAGAAGATGTGTACCTGGAGGCTGTTGATTACAGGGAACACTGCCAACCTAATAAGATAGTCTCACATCCACGTCTCCTTGTGCAAGCATTTGTCTAGTGTATACATCTACGAGTAGAGGGACCGGATCATGAGATGCATGTGTATTCTACTTCATTAGGTCATATCCAAGCTCTTTCCAGAGTATTCGGCCAGAAAGAGAAGAGAGTTCTTGTTACTCCACATACTTGTAACAAATTCTGCTTTCAGTCAGTGGGGTGTGCATGAAATGGCATTCCATTGTGATTTCAATGAGTGTGCCCACATAATGAACCCGGCTGCCCATGTTGTGTATGCCAATCAGGGATTGTGCTTTTTGTCTGCATTTCTGATTCCTGCTTTGTAATTTATTTTCCTGGTAGTTTGTTGTTGTTGTTGTTTTGTTGTTGTCTCTATCTCCTTGATTTTTCTGTTCCATTCTTTTTCCATTTTTCATGTCTGGGGAGTTAAGGGAGTGTATACAGATTGGGTATGCAGGTGCATATGCACATGAGTTAGCGTACATGTGGAAGCCCGAGATTGAGATCCAGAATCTCCCTCATTTGTTCTCCCACCTTATTCTTTTTTAGACAAGAGTTTTAATCAAACCCAGAGCTCACTGATTGTTAGGGAACTCAGGGAGTGCACCCCAAAAATGTGTGAGGACCACATGGGGGCCCATGAATGAAGAGAAACTGACATAAAAGAGAGTCTTAAGAAATACAAGTGGATTGGAGTTCAGGGCCTGGTGGGAGAGCATTGGAATGGGAGAAATGGCTGGAATCCGAGAGCACGGGGAGAGCGCAGGAAGAGGCAGCCGTGAGTAGCAGGACTATGATGGAGGAAAAGGGTCCCAGAGCACAGAGTGAAGGTGCCAGGGTTGGGGGCGCAGGCTGGGAGCCACAAAGAGGTGAGCAGGCAGAGGGAGCGAGGAGTGGCACCCCTAAGCTGGGCGTTTATGGCCGCAGATGTATTTAAGAGGCTGCCTGTGTGAGGTGGTCACTTAGTGGGGTTTGTTATGGAAGCAGGGCAGTGGGATTGGGGACAAGATTCATAAGCTAAACATTTCGTTCTCACTGCTTTCCTTGACAGAGCTGATCTCGCTAGCCAGGTTACTGCGGGGAAGAAGGGGGGACAGCTCCCAGCCTCCTCCCCTCTTCCCTCCCGGGCTGGAATTTCCACACCCACCCAGCATTTTACATGGGATCTGGGGTTCTTCGACTGCTTTAACTAACTTTAACTGCTAAGACACCTTCTCAGCCCTAGTTGTGGAATCTTTGGAGTGCTTTCTTCATGTAATTTAGGTGCTAACCAATACTATATTCATTATACATACTGCAAATACCTGCTTCCACCTTGCCTCTGATGTTTTCTTTCTATGTTTCCGTGAGAATTTTAACTTACTAATATAGTACTAGTTACTGGTTCTATACCAGTAGAAGTTACTAGTTCTATAGATTATCTTTAAGAAACTGTGTCCTCAAAATCTTGTCTCTTGTCTTTCTATGGTTTCTTTCAAAAAATATTTCACTTTATTTACTTAGGACAATGAGAGAGAGAAAGCAGAGAGAGAATGCACAGCAAGGCACTTGGAGGACAGAGGGCAATTTTGAGAAGTTGTTTCTCTCCTTCCACTATGTAGGCATCTGGGATTTGAACTGAGGTCATCAGGTTTTCCAGCAAGCACCTTACTTCTGAGCCAACTCATAGTCTGGCCTAATCACGTGCATTAGGCTTCATTTTGTTTCCAACAAATGACTTTTGTGTGAATACATTCAAACCCAGTACTCCATAGGATAATCAAGAAGAAATGACCCCTTCAAGATATGGAGACTTTATTTAGTTCATCTTCAATAGTCTGAATTGTTTTCATTTTCATATTTTCTTTTGCTCATGTTTTATTGAATATAAGTGTATTCTATTTTTATTGCTTTTATAAATGTTTACTTTTCTGAAAATTGTCTTTTATGGTTTATTGTTGCTGGCATATTGAAATATAATTGTCTTTTACATATTACTTGCCAATCAGATTTGATAGAATTAATTAATTTGCCTGTAATTTCTTTCAAAGTAACCATATAGGCAATTGTATCATTAGAAAATGACAATTTCATTTCTTTCCATATTTACATATCTTTAATTTCTCTTTTCTGTTTTGCTGCTTTGACAGAGGCCTTCAGGGCAGTGCCAAGAAAAATTTTACTACATAGACTTTAAAAATGGTTTTTACCATTCTTTATTTAGTTTATTTTGTAAACTATGTCTCATCCCTGAAAAAGAAGTTCACTTTTTCCTTTGATAAGTTCTATTTTTGCATCTTACTCTCTAAGTTGATACTGATTTATACTTTCCTCTATCTTATCAGCTTGATGTGTCATTTCAAGATGATATAGGTAGTATTCTTTCTTTGGGTATTTTATGAGAAATTTGTGTATATTGCATCTATCTTATGCTTGAATATTTCCTCAATCCATCTGCAAAACCCCCTGACATTGGAGTTCAGGACATTTTAGGTCTGGTTAAATAATTGTAATAATTGTAAGATTCTTTAGGTTTCTATATGGGATAAATATTGACAAATCGTATGTGTATATTCAATACCAATAGAATTAATGTGCGTGGCAGGAAGTATGGGGAATGTTTATTTTTTCCACACAATGGGGATTCACTTAGTGAGAGAGAGTATCTGAACACCATTGGATTCAATTGCTTTCATTATTGTAAACAAAGCAACTGTACATAAGTAATTTTTTTAGACTCTCTTCTTTCAAATATACTATTGAATTAGAGTTGCTATTTTTCCCCTACAACCTTTCAGGTATTAGACTCATCTTTTTGTTCTTATCTTCTGATTTGAGTATCAAAATTATGGAGGAAATTCCCTTAACATTTTTAATTATATTAACATTGTATTTTTTATCTGTTTAATGACTCATTCCACGATCTTTTCTGGATCAAAGGTTTTTAAGAGAAAATACTTTTTAATTTGGATTAAGAACTTTAATAGATATAAAATCACTTGTGTTTTCTGTTTCTTCTAATGCTGTTTTGGATACGTTTGCATCGAAGAAATTTCAAAATTCATCTAAATTTCACGAACTTACATTAAATAGTTGGATAGGCAGGATCATTTTGTTCTCTTTCTAATAACCCTTTGGGTTGTAATAGTGGCACCTTTTGTCTCTGGTAATCACGATCTCTCTCTCGCTCTCGCACTCTCTCTCTCCACATACCCTTATTAATCATAGTATCATTTTTACCTAACTCTTTTATTTTATTTTTTAATATTTTTTGATGTGTGTATGTGTGAGTGTGTATGTGTGTAATCAGAGGACGCTGTGTGTCTGTGGAGGCCCAACGGTGTGATACATGTAAATCAGATCCACTTCCTGGATCACGTCTACCTCCTTTTCTTATCCCTCTGTGATTTCCTAGGTTCCGCCTTCCCTAGGCCAATGCACACCCAGCCATTTCCGCTTGGTGTTGTTCCATGGGACCTGGGATTCAAACTCAGGTCCTTCTGCTTTCAAGACAGAGTCAACCCCCGAGTCTTCTCTCAGCCCAATCATTCTTACTTTGGTTCACTAAATCCAGCTTTTATATTTTTGTGCATCTACAAATTTTTTTAAATGGGGAGGAGGAGGGATTGTAAAGATAGCTCAGCAGGTGAGGCTTCTGCTCCCAACACTGGTGACCTGATTTTGACTCCCAGAAGCCCACGTGGCAGAAGGAGAGTTCTGGCTTCCAAAAGTCATCCTCTGGTTTTCACCACCATAGCACGCACAGTCCCTCTCAGAATAAACAAGCAAACGGATAAACACATAAAGCTTGATTTCTGTCTGCACGTTAGCCCTTCCGTTCATTTTCTTTAGCTTTGACCTTTCTACCTTAAGATGTAAACTTAGTGTGCTTTAAACTTCTTCCTTTTTCCTAATGTAAACATTTAGAGTTACAACTTCTCTTTAGCAACTGGCTTTTTGTCTATAAACTTTGACATTACTTCTTCCTGCAAATTTTTACGCACCATATTACAATTATTTAGCTAAATATTATCTGATTTCCACTGCAATGTCCCCTCTAATCTAATTGTCATTTAGAAATGTATTTTTTCAGCAATATGAAGAATTTATAATTAAGTTATTATTTCTATTTGAATCCTATTTTATCTTATAATATATTCTATATGTTTATGAATTTTTTCAGATGTTTGATACCTAATATATGATATCTTTGGGAAAATGTTTAAATAGGCACTTCAAATGTACTCCATTGCTCTGTGTGTGTGTGTGTGAGTGTGTGTGTGTGTGTGTGTACCATATGAGTTAATATGGCCAAATTTGATTTGTCATTCAAATTATGTATTGCCTTATTAGGGTTTTTTGCCCTTGTTTTATTCAATTGCTAAAATGCACATTTAATGGGATGGGAAACGCCTCGGGGTTTAAAGTTCTGCCTCACTGGCATAAAAATGCCAGGCAGGAATGACTGGAAGCTTGTCCTTCCAACCCTGGAAGGCAGAGCCTTGGAAACCCCAGAGCAAAGCCATAGGAGGTAGAACAATCCAGGATGACTCCCCAAGTCACCCTTGGGCCTCCACAAGCACATAAGTTTACTCAAGTGTCCTCTTTTACAACACACCGCACACACGCGTACACACATACATACATACACAGAGAGAAATACATTTAAACCTCCAACTATATTTGTGGATTAATCCATTCTTTTATTCCTGCCAACTTTGCCTCGTGATTTCTGAAGTTATCTTACTAAGGATATACATTTAGGAAGGCCATGTTACTAAAGGCAGTAGGATCCTTAGAAGCTAGGGATTAACAGCCACAAAAGTGTTCCTATATTTAAGGGGAACACAAAAGAGAGTTCTAGGAAATACCACTGAGTCCTTACAACTCATCAGAGACGAGGACCCAGAGAAAAGTTTGACATACACATTAAAGGATGCTCCAGGAATGGGGGTGAGGAGGCACTGGGAGATAGGGAGGAAGGGGGGCAAAGGAAGGGGGAAAGGGAGGAGGGAGCAACAGGGTCCAGGGAGAGGTGGAGGGAGGGAGAGGACTGGTGTACCTATTAAGTTTGTATGAGCGGAAATAAATAAATTATTAAAAAAAAGGAAAAAAAAAGGAAGGCCATGTTGCTCCGTTGAATTAATTGTTTTATCATTACGAGAGCCTTTTAAATTTTCTATCCAGTAATGTTTATCACATATTCTCAGTGATCTTTGCTAATATTATAGATAAATCCTTGAACTTGCTTTTGGTTATAGTTTGTGTGGTACCTTTTCCCAGCTTTCTGACAGTATAACAAATATCTGAAATCATCAACTTATAGACGTTGGATTCACACATGAGTCCATGGTGGGCTGGATATGCTAATTCAGGTCCACAGCGTGCTGTGTTGGGAAGCACAGAGAGGACCTACACCCCTCACCTCATGACCTGGACACAGAAAAGAGAAAGGAAAAAGTGCGGGTTCCCTTGTCTACTACAAGGGTGCGCCTCTGGTGACCAGAAGCCTGGCATTTGGACACCTCCCCTTTCTTCAGTTCCCCAATGACATCCCAAGGAGTCAGCCTTTACCTCCTGAGCTTTGGAAGATACTTAAAGTCAATCTATAGCAACTTTCATTCACTGTGTTCACATATTTAAAATTTTCCTCTTTCAAAGCAAAGTTTGTCTCCTGGCTAGGTTTTTTAAAATTCATTTATATTTGGTAAGACTATAAATGAGCTGATATATTAGCCATTTTAGGCTACTCTAACAAACATGCCTCAGCAGGAAACTTTGAAAACCCACATTTATTTCTCGTGGTTCTGGAGAGTAGAGCATCTAAAATATAGTTCTGATGCGGACTCGTTTTCTGCCTGGAAGATGACAGCTTTGTCACTGTATCTCCGCATGGTCATGAAAGAAAACTTCATTTTCTCTGCCACAAGAAAGCAAAGCACACGTAGGACAGCCACGCTTAGCTGCTTCTCACTTAAGACACGCTAAACCTAGTTTCTTCCTCCCTCCAAACTCCCACTGCCCTGTGCCCCTCTCCCTTCCTCCCTCCCTCCCCATCCCCCAGTGCCTCCCCCTCCCATCCCCGGAGCATCCTTTACTGTGCATGCCAAACTCTCCTCTGGGTCCTCCTCTCCGATGAGGTGCAAGGACCCAGTGGCATTTCCCAGAACCCTTTCCTGTGTTCCCCTTAAGCATAGGAACACTACTGTGGCTGTCAATCCCTTGCCTCCAAGGATCCTAGTGCCTTTAGCAAATGCTAGACTTTGTGGGGTCAATAGTGTGTTGGACACTGCGCAGGGCATGCAAAGTCCAATTATGATTGCTTTTGCCCTAACTTGTGTGGAGTATCTTGCATATCATTGCTCCTCCCATCCTTGTGCTCTTACAATATTACCGCCCCCTCTTCCACAAATTTCCCTGAGCTTCAGGATGGGGAGAGATTAGGTTGGCCTAGTTCCAGGTGGTTGATATAGAGTCTCTGAAGTTCTGGATTATGGTTTGTTAATTTTTTTTCCAGTTTTGCTGCTCCTGCAATGCCCTTCACTCCATCCTGACGGGTATAGGATGTCACCCCCTGGCCAGAGATAAAAAGCTGTTAAACTAGAGTCTTTTTATAAGAGTATATTCAAAGGTAGATGGAATAAAAGTAGGAGACCATGGTGAGAGAGGGGTCAATCGCCCATTTGCAAAATGGTTACTTTTTATCTACCAGACTATATGCCCTCCCCTTCTGGTGAGATCATACACCATCAGTTGTAAATGATCAGGAAGGAAAGTCTGTGAACTTAACCAAATGTCTCATTACTTACTTGCAGCCCTTGATGGTGGCCTATTTTCTCTGCTGTAACATGGTCCCCTCTCTCCTTGTTTCTGGTGTGGTCCTCCTAGCCCATCCTTCCTGTTCATAATCCTTGCAATTACTGTAGGTATTACAGAGATTTATCCTTGAGTGTCTCTAAGTGGGTTTCATTCTAGGAGCCCTATTAGGGAGTACATATGGCGCTGGGATACTTCACTCAATATAATTGTTTCTAATGACATCCATTTCCCAGGAGATTCCATTAATTCATCATTTTTGATGGCTGAGTAGTACTCCATTGTATAAATGTACCACATTTTCCTTATCCACTCATCAACTGTTGGACATTTGGGTTGATTCCATGACTTTGCTATTGTAAACAGTGCTGCTATGAACATGGTCGTGCTTGTGCTATCAAGGTGAATTTTTGCTGTATGGGGGGGTTCGTCCCAAAAGTGGAATAGTAGGGTCATATGGCATTTCAATTTTTAATTTCTTTAAGAATCTCCAGATGGCTCGCCAGAGTGGCTGTATGAGCCTGTATTCCCACCAGCAATGTAGGAGCGTTCCCCTCTCTCCACATCCTCTCCAGCATTTGGTGGTGTTTGTATTGTGGATTTTTGCCATCCTGACCGGGGTGAGATGATATCTCAGGGAAGTTTTGATTTGCATTTCCCTGATAACTAAGGATGTGGAGCATTTTTGAAGATATTTGTCAGACATTTTAATTTCATCCCTGGTAAAGTTTCTTTTAAGTTCCAGGTAAAACAAATTTTTTAAAGTAGTTAATCTCTATGAATCCAATCTTGGAGCCATGTTAGTCCTTTATTTGATTTTTCTATTTTTTTCTTATCTTTGCCATATGACAGACATTACATTTGTTGATTTAGAAAACTATTATTTATTTAAGCTTTATTCTTTCCAGTGTTCTTTGTTTCTTGCCACAGTACAGTGATCCTCTCAGGGATAATTTTCTTTCATCCTGAAGAATGAATGATAATTATCTAGAATTATCTTTATTCATCCTTTATGTCTTTAAAAGAGAGACAGAGAGAGTGTGTGCATGTGCATGTGTGTGTGTGTGTGTGTGTGTGTGTGTGTGTGTGTGTGTGTGTAGCTGTGCATGTGTCATAGCATGTGTGATCAGAGGACAGCCTTAAGGAATGTTTTCTCTCCTTCCACTTTGTGGGCTCTGGATATTGGAACTCAGGTCAACCACAAAGTGAACCCTCTCACAGCCCACTTTGCTTTCAATTCTGAAGGATGTTTTTGTTATGCATAGAATCATAGGCTGGCAGATTTACTCTTTCTTTTTTTTTTTTTTTCAATTTTATTATGTTCTTGTTTCCATCGTTTCTCTTGAAAACCAGCTGTATTTTTGTTTCTTTGAGTAGGAAACATCCTCAACTCTGGCTGCTTTTCAGTTCTTTTCTATGAATTTGGTTTTCGACAGTTGAGCCAGGAAGAGTCTGAGGAGAGAGCTTCCAGTGTTCATTCTGCCTGGGGGAAATATAAAAGTTTGTAATTTCATGATTGTCATCTGTCTTAGAAATATAACTCTCAGATATCATTAGCATATTGCTTCTCTTTCTCTCTCTCTTTCCATTCCTTATTGCACATATTTCTTAGCTCCCCTCCCCCCCATCTCACTGGTGTGTGTGTGTGTGTGTGTGTGTGTGTGTGTGTGTGTGTACCAGAAAGCTCTGGCATGTACGTGCCTGTGGAAGCCCAAAGGTGGCATCAGGAATTATTCTGCCTCCTTATTGCTTTGCTCTGATGTTTCCCAGACTCCTCCTTCCAGGCTGGAATTGTAAACCACCGTCATATCCACCAGACATTTTTACATGGGATCGATCTGGCGATTTGAACTAAGGTCCTTTCACTTACAAGGCAAAAGCTTTAACCATCTCCCCCAGTACACATGCTAAGCTCTTTCTGTAGTCTTCTATCTCTTACATCTTCTCGTCCTTGGGCTACTTCTGGGTACTTTCTACTGACTTTTCTCATCACTTTTCAATTTTCTTGTCTCTGGTGTCAAAGATGTTGCTAATGCCATCTACTAAATCACTAATTTAAATTGTTATTTATTATTTCTAAAATTTCTATTCTTACACTTTCATGGCATTTGGTTCTATCCTGATATTCATATTATTTTGAACATTTTAATCGCAGTTATTTTAATTTTCTTGTCGAAGAACTCAACTATCAGAACAATCCATGGCTTAATTCATACTATCTGTTGTTTCTCTAGAGTTCTAAGTAACAAAGCCAGCTTTTTAACTTCTCTTGACTTCAAGACATTGTAGAGGAATAATTGTAAAATTCTAATTGTTGATATTGTCTTCTGAGAGGATCTGGGAATGTAATACCAGCAGAAAATTTTGACGCTCCACCAAAACTTAATTTTTGTTAGTATTAGTCCATTTTGCCTTTGGTCTATTTCCAGAAACATAATTCTTAAGTATGATGCTTATTCATATGCCATAAATTTCCTTATATTTAAACTGAGATTAAGTGTGTGTTCAAGAACCTTCTTGGTTGTAACTTGAGCCCCTCTGTTGTTTCTCACACCAGTACAGTACTGAAATAAATGTGTGATCATGTCAGTCTTATCTGACCTTCAGGCAAGATTTCTTAGGGTCTTTTCCTTTACATAGCATAGGAAACGCCCAGCGGCATAGGGACATGTGTACATAGAATTTTTATCCACCCTCTAAGGCTTCTTCCAATGTGAAATATGTCCCGTAGAGCATCAATTGGTTGCTAATCTTGAAGTAGTAAGACTGATACTGACCTCATTCTATACTGTGAACATACAATGTCCAAAAAAAAAAAAAAAATGTGTGAGATGTAAGCCTGTGCCTTGTGTTTTCTCTCTCTGGAGAATTATAGTTTTTCAAGTCCTCTTCAAAGATACTGAATTGTTTGCTCTTATGAGAAATCTTCCTGCATTTTTTCCAGCCTTTGTAGATGTTGTCCGTGAGAGAGTTATTCCAAAGATATTTTCTCTGTGCTTCAACTAGAAATGTCTTGCTGCTTTGCCTTACATCTCGTGTTATCTCAGATCCTGTCCTTCTTCTCGAGATATGTCCTTTGAAATTTCCTCTGATCAGAACTTTGATGAACTCATGACTTGTTGGCTTATGCATAAATAACATTTTTTCAGAGATAGTTTGCTGGATATGCAATTCTTGATTGCTTAGTTTCTTGTTTATGCTGAAATATTATATTACTGTCTCTGTATTGTGGAGAGAACAGTAAAGGATTTAGCCATAAGTTATTAATAAATAACTTCCATTCTTATTTTCTTCTGGAATCCCCTGTTCCTGCCCCATATTAGTTTTCTCAGTTCTTGAAATCACTGTGATATAATCTTTTAATGACTTTTTAAACAATTCTATTTTAACTATTCTACTTTTCATTTCTAGTTATATTTGAATACCTTATAAATGCATATAGTTCACATTCAGGTTTCTAAGTTTCGCTTTTATTTTCTATATGTGTTAAAAATGATTATTTTCTATTCTTTGCTTAATAATTTTAACATCAGTTTCCAATACGGTTGCATAACTCTTACTGTACTTGCTGCCTTGAATGCTAGTTGATCTTCATAATTACTATTCCAAATTGGTCTGGGGGGGGACTTTACTTTAAATCTCTGCAGAAAGGGGTGAAGCCTCCGCCTTGGAGGCGGAAGGTCCTGAGTTCGGATCCCAGATCCCACATATAGATGCCGGGCAGAAGCGGGGGCGGCCTGCGCTTCTGGTCCTGGTAGGGCGGAGCCTGTGAATCCAGGGGCAGAAGGAGGTGGAGGCGTCCATGGTGGTTCGCGAATTCGTCCGTGGTTCTACACATACACAGACACACACACACACACACACACACACACACACACACACACGTGCACACACAGACACACGCACATGCACACAGTTGAATAAATAATAATAATAATAATAAATTTTTTTAAAAAATCTGCAGAAGTTCCTTCTATAGTCATTGGAGTTATATTTTTTCAGAAAAACCTGGATTAGCTTCTACAAACTTGAAACATTACCAGACTGGCAGCAGTTCAAATTAAAGTATTTGTTTAAGGTTTTTCCAAAAGAGGAGTATCTAGCATTCAGATCAAAAACCTATAGAATCAACTCCTTTGTGATTAATTACAATTCTCAAAGATTGTTTTTCCTTCCTTTCCAGAAGAGTTAAGACATGCAAGTCACATTAATTTGCTCTGTGCTGGACAATTTATTTCTTCTTTACCTTCAAGGAGGCTCTCCTAGTCACTTAGATCTAAATTATATGCTGTCTGTGAACTTCCTGTCAGTGTCTTGGTCTGGTAACCTGCCTGATATAGTCACTTCCCCTACATTTTCCAGGATTTTTCAGAAACACTTGTGCTTGTTTCTCTCAATGTCTCCTGGTTTCAGTTTATTTTAGCATTGCATATTCTTTAAATCATATCACTATATATACATGTATAATATTTATGCTATTTTTGTTGATAGCTTAATTTGGGATTATCTAATCAAATATATTTTACAACAAATTCAACACGGCTCTTTCAACTCCTTATTAACATGACATTTGTATGGAAAGTTATATGTCAGTAAATCATAAATATGCAGCTTTATAAATTCTTTCAAACTTAACACATCTTTGGACCTGTATTTAAGTTCGTTACAAACAATAAAAAAAAAATTTAAAAATCACCAATAATAACCCGGAAGCCCTATTTAGTCTAGTTACTGTCTTGCCCAAAGATAAACATTCCCCTAAGTTTTGTTCTTAAAAGTTATTTTTTCTCTTTTAAATTTGTGCGTATGTTATAGGCTTTTAATCTCTGTGGCAAACACATGGCAGAAGCAATTTGAAGGAGGAAAGGTTTGTTTTGACTTAGAGCTTCATTCGACTTGCTCATTGTCTGTGGACCAGAACTCGGCTGAAACATCATCCTGACAGAACATGCTAGAAAAAAGCTGCTTGGCTCATGCATGAGGAGCAGAAACTAAAACCTGGAACAAGTTCTATGCTTCGAAGGCACCCAGTGACCCACCTCCTCCAGCCAGGCCCATTCAGCTGAAGCCTGAGATAATCACCTCTCAGTCACTTCTCCAGCTGGGAACTAAGCCTTCCATTCATGAGCCTTTGGGGAGGACATTTTATATTTACAGACAAAATCCTATAGCATGTAAACTTGCCTTTCTATCTCCTTTCACGTTTCTTCATGGTGATGAGAGTCAGCCTCATGGTATACAGTATAAGCTGTTCATCCTGGCTTTGGCACAATTCTGTGGAGTCAATTCTCCCTCACACTCTCACATGGAACCAGGATGGAACCAGGTTATCAGGCTTGTGTGGCAAATGCCTTTGCTGCTGAACCAGTATGTGTTTTTTTCATGCCGCTGTGTGTATGTGTGTGTGTGTGTGTGTGTGTGTGTGTGTGTGTGTGTGTGTACCTGTGTACAAGTTGACACTTAAGTGTGTATGCCTGTAGAAACTCAGGGGTGTTACTGAGAATCATCCTGGATTGTTCTACTTCCTTACTGCTTTGCTGTAGGATTCCTAGGCTCTGCCTTCCAGGGTTGGAAGGCCAAGCTTCCAGTCATTTCTGCCTGGCATTTTTTACAGGAATCTGGGGATCCAAACTCAGGTCTTCTGAGCCATCTTCCCCAGACTTGCATAAATCTTTCAGTGAACATGTACGTGCATTTCTATTAGGTAGAGGCTTAAGAGTAACATCAACAAATCATTTCATTTTTTTTTCATTTCAAAAATGGGACTTTTAACATCTTTTAAATAAAATGTGTCTAAAGAAAAATTTTCTGATTTTCCACTTGCTGAAGTAACCAGTATGTCCTTATTTCTTTTCCAAATTTAGATAAACAGGAAACATATGTGGTAACATCTTGCTGCCTTGCAAAAGTAGGACCATAAACTTTTCACTGAAAATAAATATTGAGTGAATTCGTCAAGTGTATGAATCAAGCTGATCCTTTCAAAGAATATTTTGCGGCGCGAAACTTTTAGTAACTCATTTCTTCACCCAAGTGCTGTTGGGTACTTGGGCTTAACATCTCCAAGATTAGTTTAATGCTTTGAAGTCAGGCCTATAAAAGCAGAAAAACCATGAGAAAAACACAGGAGAAGATAAAGGGCTTAAAACTGAGCTTGTAGTGTGGACTCTGAGATGGAAAGAAAGAAGAGCCTGCTGACATATTAGAGAGGAGGCAGTGGAGGGGCAGAGAGAAGAACAGGAGGGAAGCTGGAACACGGGAAATGCTCGTGAACAGAGGAGACAGGGACAGAAATCTTGTGACCCGATTACTATTCCATACCCAGCTGCAGTTGGTTTATTTAAAAATGATCCCAGGGACTTCTCTCTAAACTCACATCTGTTTCTTTCTCTTTGCCGTCCATCCTGGGGACAACATGAAGTGTCAGGTCATGACCTAGACAAAGTAGAAGATTGAAAGAAAAGTAAAAGTTCTTGACCCACATTTCCTCTAGTTTGGAGATATTTAATGAAATCCTCATATATACACATTAGATCACGTTTTGCCCCATCTAAACATCAAACTCATCTTACCTTGAAAGAGCCACTCCTTTCTTAGGATGTTTATAATGGTCTTTACACAGGGCCAGTTTGGTTTGGGGACCCTTTCTTCTTAAGTGCAGAGGGGAGTGAGATAAGGACAACACATTCCTCCTTCAGGCTTTGAGGGGCCCACTGTGAAAAGGTGCAAGCGTATTTCCCCTGGGCTCTGTCCTTGCAGTCAGGTCTAAAGCCAGGTCATGGCTACAAGGTCAGGTGTGGGAGCCCACCCTCCCTCCCATAAATGTATCAAGGCTAGGAACAAAATTCAAGAAACCTCTACACAGGTTTCATAGCGAAGTCACTGCCAGAGGTTTAAGGAAGGATTTCTTTATATAGGTTTTTGTATTGATCAAAGGTATTTTTATTACAAAATAATATAGGTTACCATTGAACTGATAATGAGTTGCATAAATGTAATAAATCTCCTATAAGCAACTTTCTAAAAGTATTTATAGCAAGCATAGCCATAAGAGAACTTTGGAAGCAGAGGCAGAAAGAAGACTAGGTTACAGAGCAAGACCAAAAGGGGTAGGTGGGGGGGTGGAGGATTCACTTTTCTATCTAAAGCAACTGATTCTATTAATTTTATACACACTTCTATATAATTTGCACATTTATAGTTCAAAAAAACTTCAAGAAAGCAATATATAGGGCTGTAACCCATCTTTGGAAATAGTTGTGTATTGGTTCATATCTGCGTTGTCCAGCTGTGGTGACACAGCCTGTAATCACAGCACTGGGGAGACCGAGGCAGGATGATGTAGCTGGGCTACCATAGAGAGACCCTGTCTTAAAGCTCAGTCATGACTTCATTTTACTTATCACCGTTCCTTGGTAAAAAGACGAGTCTCACAGATTGGTTGATTGGTGGATTGATTGATTGGCTGATTGACTGAGCAAATTGTCCGGAGATGGGCGTGTTCGTCTCCATCCTGGGTCTGAGACCTCATCTCCGAAACTGACACAAAGCTTGTCCTCCGCGGTCTAGGGGCAGCTGGCGGGCTCCGCCCACCTCCTGCGGTGGCCAATCGGCTCCCGGGAGGGGCCCCTCCTCTCCTCCTTTCTCACAGCAGCCCACCGCCCACCTCCAAATCCCCCAGCTGGCTGAAGCCGCGGTTCACACCCCTGCGGAGGGCGACTCCCTTCCCCCCGAAGTGGTCGAGTGTGGGATTTGCTGGACCCGCGGTGAGTTTCATTCGAAGATGGTTTCCAGAACCAGAACAGGCCCTGGGCGCAGGAGCCTGGCGAGGGGCTGTTCTGGAGGATTCTTGGTGGCCTGGGCGGGAGGCCGAGATTCCCGGGGGTCCCCGGATCACCGGGCTCGACGCTTGCGGGGATCTCTCTGGGTCTGAGGAGGCAGGTGTCTTTCAAAAACCGTTCCTGGGATTTCTCCATCTCTAAGGTTGGTGGGATTATTTTCGGTTTGGTTTTGCTTTGCTTTCCTGTTCCTTGGCTCTTAATTTATTCTGCGCTGGATTTTTTTTTTTTCTCCCGGAACTTGACCATCAGAAATTGAGTACATTTTTCATTCTTCAGTATGAAATTTCTCAAAATTACGTACAAAAAATATACGATTTATGAGCTCGCTCTCTCTTCCTCCCTCTTTCCCCCTTCCCTTCTTTTTCTCCCTCCCCCACTTTCTCTCCTCTCTCAACCCTTCTCGGCTCCAGGCAGGTCAGCTTGCATCCCTCGCATTTCGTTTTGTCCTTTTTCGGGTACTTTTACATAAGCAACAGAGTCTGCGTCTGAATTGAATTGTTTTCCCCCAGGAAATCCATTAGGTTTTCAGCTGCCACTAATCCTGACTTTTTCTCCGGAAAGGACTCGGTAAACGTGCTCCGCCAAAGAAGGCGGAGAAGCCTGAGCCTTAGCAGAGACCACGGCTTGCTGTCTCTCAGGAGGCCTCTCTCTGCCAGGATCCTGAATCCGGATTTCCTTGGTTGTGTTCCTGGAATCCCTCCACGAAGCTTCGCCACAGATCCCACCTAAACATAATAATATTGATAAATGTTGACATAATTCATTTTGGAGAAAGGGCCTTGAAGGGAGATGGGGAAAGTTACAGTTCCCTAGATGAGGAGCAAAAGCCCCATCCAGGATTAAAGGGTGCCCACTTTTCTGAATCAGGAAACGTTGAATCCTAGGATGGGCGGATATTTATTTCCATCAAGTACTCCTGCCGTTCAACTGCAAGCCAGACGCTGGTTTAGAAGCAAGTATTAACTCGCCTATTTAAGCGTTCCATCTGTAATATAGACCCCCGCATACTCCCATTTTGCAGAGGCTAAAACAGGCGCAGAATAATTAAGAAACTTGGTTTAAGTCACACAGCCAGCGAGGCATTGAGACTGAACCCAGTCTCCTGGGTCTCCCCTCCCCCCCATTATCAGTCTAGGTCCTTAGGCAGTTCATTCCACCGAGTCTGTTTCACTAGCCGGTACTTACCTGTAACAGTTGAAGAGACACAGAGTAGAACCAACCAAGGCAGTTCTTAAAAGGGGAGGTCAGTTAAATATCAGGAATCTAATAGGATTTGACTGATGTAATAATATACAATGCCGTTATTAGAATTACTCGTCCCCCAATCCTTCTATTACACAGTATGGACAGGTAGGAATGTTTCCTTCTGATCTCATATCCGAATGTATGCATGTCCTCTCTTAATGAAAAAGAAGAAAGAAAAGAGAGAAAGAAGAAAGAGAAAGAGGGAGAGAAAGAAAGAAAGAAAGAAAAAGAAAAAAGAAAAGAAAGAAAGAGAAAGAAAGAAAGAAAAAGGAAGAGAAAGAAAGAAAAGAAAGAGAAAAAAAGAAAAGAAAGAAAGAGTTCTTACAATTCCTGCAGTTTTTATTTTTCCCCAGGCAACATTCCAGGCAGGTTCATTCATCCACCACTAAATAGAAATTTAAGTTCTGCAGAAACATTGAAAGGGTTCATAAATATATGCGTGCCAATTTCTTCAACCTTTTCCTAGCTAGTCAAGACATAAACCAGAGAAGCGTTAATAAAAAGGTCGCCACACTACTGGCGACTCGGGGCGTCCCTAATCCGCCGCAGTGCCGGGAGGCCACAGCCAGGACACAAAGAGGCGCTGTGCCCGGCCAAGCGCCGCCCCTCGGGCTCCTCGACGGTTGGGAGGAAGTGGGGCGGAGACTGGCTGGCGAGCCCCGCCCCTCCTCGGGCTCAGTCTCCTCCCCGCTCCTGGGGCTCTGAGCTGCTGGAGCTCTGCGGAGAGACCCCTCGCCCGCCGGCCCGTGCGCCCTGGGCCCGTGCGCCCTCCGGAGCGCTAGGCCCCGACCCTGCCCGCTGTCCGGTGGAGATCGCAGGGTGGCCCGGTGAGTGGCCGGCTCTGAAGGCCCCGAGGACCAAGGGGCTGGTGACGGGGACCCGCGGGTGGGCGGGAGGGGGCCGGGACCGCTCGGGGGGAGGGGCCGCTGGAGCCCGGCGCCGCTGGGCTGGGCGTGCCCAGATCTGCGCCCAGGGCTCCATCGGCTCTGGGAGTGAATTTTGTGCAGGTGATTTTCCTCTGCTCCGGGGCTCGGCGTGCCCACCCGCGCCGGCAGGCTCCGGCCGACCCCGGTCCGCCAGTGACTGCGTGTGCTTGCTTTGTGTGGGCGCCTGCCAGCCCGGCCGGACCCCCGGCGGCTGCAGCGGACCCGCGGCTTTGCGGAGAAGACCGCAGCCCGGGGAGGAGGCTGGGCCGGCTGGCGGCCTCGCGGGGAGCATCGCTCCCGGCTCCTGCCCTGTGAACCCGTCCAAACAGGGTCTTTGGGAACCAGATCCCTCGCCCCCTTTCTTGGCGAGCTGGACTGAGACGTGAGAGGTCGGGGTAGAGGAGGGGGTCAGGCGCCCCCACCTACGACAAGCCCTGGATGTCAGAGGCCTGGAGAATCCGAGTTTTTCCACTCGGCTCCCCTCCTCTTTGGTCACACCCCTCCCGGCCCCCGCGCCCCCACTCCTCTCTTGACGTCACCTTTATGCTGCTAGCCGACTGGCTCTAAGCCTAGGAGGAAAGGGGCGGGGGGGGGGCGGCCACAGCCCCCAAGCCAGGGTCCCTGGAGCCTGGGAGTTTGCAAAGATCTCGCTCCAGGTTACACTCCTGAGCAAGGGGTCGTCGGTTACCCTGTTCTGAGTGTTCCCCAGCCGAGGAAAGGCAAGCTGGAGGAAGGACTGCCCCAAAGGACCCGCAGAAATGCACCAGGCCGTGGCACTGGTGAGAGAGAAGGAGACTAGAAAAAGTCCTTTGGAAGCTTTGGTCTTTTGTGGGGTTTCGTAGGTTTGCTGGAGAGACCCAAGGGCGACTTGAAGTAAAAGCCTGGGGTATTTATTTTTGATGAGTATTTTCTTAATTCAATTTTATGACGGTATCAGATATAAAAACAACGAATCTATGTCATGTTCACCGCACATTATCTGATCTCGTCCTCTTTCCTCTCTGTAATTCCTTTTTTTTTTTTTTTTGCTTATGTGATTCCTTGACTCTTCTCAGGGTTGGTCTTGTTGAAGCACAAATCTTACAGATATGATTGATGTACGTGGTATTTTGTTTAACTTTTTAATTGTTTTTTTTTTCTTTATGCGCTCTATCCTTTTAGATGTGTGAATTAGACAATCTTTTAAAGTCGAATAAAGGCATAGAGGGCATCTTGTGGGATAGAATATGAAGGAAAGAATCAAATCCATCCCAATTAAGGTTTAGTAGAACTCCGTGGACACCAGTGTGTGGGAAAAGAATTGGATGTATAAGGAAAAGAAACAGGTTTTTTTTGAAAGAAAATGGCTTGGGAAATAAAAGATATGAAGAACTGTATGTTTGTGTTTATCAATCTTTTTTAAGGTCGGAATGGTTATTTGTTGAAGAGGTATTTCTAGATTTTTCTCTTACCTTTGTATATGCCTTTTGTTATATGTCCATGAAATACCTTACTTGCATCCTCTTCCCTCAGTTACTCTACATTTCAGCACCTGAAGTTAACTTAAACACAGGTTACCAGCAGCTCTGTGCCTCAGGTGGTCTCATTCCTGTTTAAGTCTAAGGAGCTGCTTTGGACGTTGACTATATGTGGCAGATTCAAAAGTGAGCCTAGAGGAGAAATGGTTAGAACTATAGAGGAGCGATAAAAAAGGGTGCAGAATTGCGTAAAGGCAAAGACACAGTCCACTTCTTCCCTTCTTAAATATGATCAAGGCTGCATGTTGAAAAGCAACTTCCACTGTAGATTTTCTATGCATATAAATAAAAACCTGAAACTTAAAGGATACTTATATATTCTTGGGACTTAAGATTTGCTGGATTTGTGTTCTAAACACAATTTGTGATCCAACACTTAGCCATCATTGTGACTTTGAATAAGTAACAAATTCCCTGACCATCAATAGTTTTATGATTTTTCCCCAAAGCTATAAAGTGAGGATAGTGATAATCCTACTCATTAGTTTGCTGATAGGATTAAATAAATTATATAAATCATGTATTATAAGGTCAGATAAACTTTGTATGGTGGTATGATACCACCACTACAATTACTGCTCGGGGAGGATGCACAGGCCACCCTCAGCTCAAACTCTGGAACTCACATAAAGTGGAAAGAGAAAATGAACCGCACTAAATTGTCCTCTGACATCCACAGCCGTGCCATGTCACTTGGGCACAACACCAACTACACAGATCAGATGAGACAACAGTAAGTGAAATCTATAAAGTTTTTCAAAATTACTACTCAATTACCATTTTCTCACCCACATAAAATGCATTTATAGCCTGCCTATCATAGGGGCTTCATATTTCCAATAAACATATTACCTAGAACATTCTAGGTAAATGCAAAAACAGACTGGACTTGGTCAGAGCTCTGTTTTCTGAGTGTGTGGTGTGTCCATACTGTAGAAAACATTGCCCAGAGAGAAGGGTGTGATGGGGAACTCTTGAGGCGATGTGCTTCCAAAGTTAGAGTCATGTGGCAGAATCCCATTCCAGATACAACCAGCTATCTGCAAAGATATGTGGAAGCTGAATTAGTTGGGTTCAAGTTTCAGACTCTGAGTCCACAAGACTTGAAAATAATCCTAGGAAACATTCCTTGTCTTTGATCTGTCTGCGTTTTTGCCCACCAGTTTCCACTAGTAGTTTTGTGTGCCAGTCAACATCCTTGAACATTTTTTAATTCTACTTCTATTTCTATAAGAAAGTTTATTAGAAGGTTGAGCCTATGAGCTCTCTTCATGTTCTTCTTTATCTTCTTCATTTTTCTCCCCAGTCATCTTTTATAAACGATCTTTTTGGAAACACACATTACATTCTTTATTGCCTGAGTACTGGTATTGACCATTTTTTCATAGAATATCCTCACTTAGAAGAGTAGGATTTCCGTAGACAGAAAGGAAGGAAGGGGAAGAGGGAAAGCAAGAGATCGGAAATGGGAGCAGAAGTGGGGTCCAGAAGTGGGAGGTTTGGAGGGAGGCAAAGGGGGGGAGGGAGGGGAGAGAGAGAAGAGAGATTGGTGAGGAAGAAAGGAGGGAAGGAGAAAAGGAGGAAGAGATGGGAAGATATGAGAGGGCGATTGGGAGGGAGGGAGGAGAGAACTGGAAATATCAAGTTGCCTGCCCACTCTTCAGGGTGGAGAACCGGCCAGAAGACAGTCAGATTCTCCCCTGTAAATATTGGTGAAGAAATCCTGTGGATTTCTCTTCACTGGAGAAAATGTGATTGGAATGGTTTTAGAGGAATAAAGATAGGATCAGGCAGGCCCTGGAGACTTGGAAACAAGATTCCTTTAGCCCGGACATGAATTAGTAAAGAAGTAAACTGGGCTGATAGCAGCGCCATCACAAATGGTGAGCAAAGACCTTGACCTGGTATTGAGCTGATGTTGGGAAGAATAGGAAGAGGGGACATACTGTGACTTCTTATTCACTGTTCTGGTTGTTTGTGGATCCGGGGGGGTTCTCCCATGAACCAACTGCTGACTGGTTATATCCTCTCAATGATCTCTGAGGTTATATAAAGTTAAGACTGATAATTAACTTCTAGAAGCATCAGATTTATGTAATTTTCCTCACAAGAGATGATTTTTTTTTAGTGAAAATAGGAAATTTAAATTTCTTTCTTTCTTTGGGGGGGGTGGAATTTGTTTGTTCATTTGTTCTTTTTTCTTTTTTAAGACAGGGTCCCAGGTCTGGCCTTCAACTGGATACAGTCATAACTAGCTTTAAATTTAGGTATATATATATATATGGCCAGTTTTCATTAGGGACTTAAGCTTCTCATTACCTCAAGACAGAGGCCTTTCCAATCATGAGAATAGAATGCAGAGTGTTTAGACTAAAGATTTTTTTTTAAAGGTCCACAGGGATACTTCAAAAATAAACATTGTAGTGGAGTCACGTAGCAGACGGCATGGCTGGAGGCAGAAGCAGGAGGCCACGCAGCCGTCATCAAGACACAGGGAGCAAGAGCAGACTGGAAGGAAGCAGGGCTGGGCCACCAAAGCTCTAGTCCCACGCTTGTGATGTGGCTTCCTCTAGCAAGGCTCCACCTCCTAAAGTTGCCATGAGCTTCCCAATCGTTAGCATCTGCTGAGGCTGCAAACTCACAAACTTATAGGGGAAAACTCACTCCAAACCATGACGCATGCACATGCAGACACTCTTTCTTCAACTGTGCCCGTGTCTCAGATGTGAGGGAGAATCTGCTGTCATGTCACCTTCTGCTCCTGACTGGGACTTGGCTTGAAGCTACGGAGAGCTTCCACATTCCTCGGATCAATCTGTGACTAGCCGTAGGATCGCCTTAGAAAACCCAGATGATTCAGTCGGAAGTTCTATGTGCTCCAAGCTAAGGCTAAAAAGATGAGTGAGGGGCCAACAGGGAAGGGATGTGCATGAGGCTACCATATCCGATCACCACAGCAAAGCACTTAAAATACTAGGGCTTCTCTCTCTCTCACCATCTTGGAGACTTAGAATTTCAGAATTTGTTGCTGATTCCTTCTGGAGCTGCAGGGAGAGAATATATTCTATGACTCTCTCATAGCTTCTGGGTCTTGCCAGCAATCCTTGGTGTTCCTTAGTCTATAAGCACAACAATTCCATCTCTGTCTCCGTCCTTTGGGGGGCCTTCTGTCCTAGGTCTCTGTGTTTAAATATCCTCTTGTAGTGACGTCAGTCATGAGCCTAGACTCATCCAGATCCAAAACTGACTTCATCTTAACTTGGTCACATTGCAGAGTGTGTATTTTCACATAAGGTTATATTCACACATGCGAATTCACATCATGATTCACGTATGTGAATTGGGCGTCCACCAAGTAGTTCTCTTGGGAAAATACCTTCAAGAGCCCTTGGCCATAGGAGGAAGCAGCCATTAGAACCTGGCTTTTTTGGGAGAGACAGTTCCACCTGTATTCCTCCCTTCTGTTGGTCGTGTCCTATGGCGGGAAGGCGTCACACATCTGACCTCAGAGTTTAAGAGGATGGGTCACAGAGGGGGTCCCATGTCATGGACACGGACACTGAGACAAGCCGTTTCAAGTGTCTGTACTTACCACACAGTGGTATGATAAGCTTGCCACGGCTAGAAGAGCGGGCAGCCCTGCTTGGGCTTTGGTTGTTCAGCTCTTCCTCATTCAACTGCGTCTTTGCTTTCCTCTCTGCAGACACCAACAGAACCATGGCGACTCCCTCTGCCGCCTTCGAGGCCCTTATGAACGGAGTGACCAGCTGGGATCTCCCCGAGGATGTCATCCCGTGCGAACTGCTCCTCATAGGAGAGGCCTCGTTCCCCGTGATGGTCAATGACATGGGCCAGGTGCTCATTGCCGCCTCCACCTATGGCCGAGGCCGCTTGGTGGTCGTCTCCCACGAGGACTACTTGGTGGACACCCAGCTCACCCCCTTCCTCGTCAACGCAGTGGGTTGGCTTCGCTCCTCCCCCGAGTCTCCCATCGGTATCCACTCGTCCCTGGCGCCTCTGGTCAAGGTCCTCGAGGGCTGTGGAATAGACTCCAAGATCGAGCCAGAGGTGAACGACTCGCTGGGGGTTTACTGCATCGACGCCTACAACGAAACCATGGCCGACAAGCTGGTGCAGTTCATGAAACGTGGAGGTGGCGTGCTCATGGGAGGCCAGGCCTGGGACTGGAACAACCAGGGTGAAGACGACAGGGTTCTGTTCACGTTCCCCGGGAACCTGGTGACCAGTGTGGCCGGCGTGTACTTCACTGAGAACAAGGGGGACACGAGTTTCTTCAAAGTCTCCAAGAAGATGCCTAAGATCCCCGTCCTAGTGAGGTGAGTGAGAAGTGGGCCCCAGACTGAAAAGCAAATATGGTCTGTGTTGCAGTCTGCCTGCATGGCGGCTGATAAATCGCTGTCACATGGCCAAAGGGAACAAGGGGTCTATTTTCTCTTAAGTTCTCATTCCGGCTTGATGGAAGACCTCACACCAGCACCGGGGCCGAGGGAACTGGCCGCACCATCACCACATAATGGCTGAGAGAGGGACCATCTTTACTTGACAGACCAGCATGTCTGGCCAAGTGTACACAAAGATGCCAACTCTCTCAACCAGCTCTCTGTATTTTATTCCAGGGCCTAGTCCCACCCATGGCCTGGGCCTTTATCATCAGCTAGACAATCTCCTGCAGGCTTGCTTCTGGGCTTAACTCAACAATTCTCTACAAATGTGCCCAGAGCTCAAACCCTCAACTGTCAAGTTGACATCTGTGCCTAACCATGCCGCTTCCAGGTTAACAGAGAATTTGACACACACATATGCATTCACCGCAGTCAGTTAGACCCATCCTCCGAGTCTCATGGATCCTGCCTTCCCAAATCCAAACCATCCGGGCATCTGAGGGAAAGAAACCGTAGTGATCATGATACTGCCCAACACTGAGCTTATTAAAAATACCGACAACTCCAAGATTTGGCATGGATAACTCAGGAGAGTTCAAAGCAACAGGGAAATAATAGAAAAACTATGAAGAAGCAACATGGACCAAAGTCAAGGAGGCTTTCAAAATGTCTAGTCACATGTGCTTAGGATGGAAATAAGAAATAATTGAGATAAAACAAGAGATGATATAAAGTGCATGTGCTCTATGTAGGATGTAACAGAGAATTTTCATCTCTCCAATCAAAAGATTAGGTAACCAAGCATGGAGGAGGGGTATAGAAGCAGGATTTAGTGGGGATTCTTTGAGAACATTGCTCAATCTGTTTTGCTCACATAGTGTTACATATGGAAGAGATCAATAAGTACCAGTAAACACCTATTGGGAATATAATTGGATTGATGAATGAAGAGTGTTAGAAGCTAGAGTCTTCTCTAGAGCAGAATAAGTACACTCGGCCACTCCCTGTTGTGCATTAAATTCTTAGCTTTCTTGGAACAGATTGCACTTCTATTTCTGACTGATGAGGACAAAAAGAGATTAGACTGGATTAGGAAGATGTAGTGAAACAGTAAATGGGGAATAAGCTGGGATATTTGCTGTAGTTTTCTTACTCATTACTGCAGTAAAATAACTGACCCAAGCAACTTAGGGGAGGAAAGGGATTATTGCCTCACGATTCAGTACAGTCCGTCATGGCAGAGTAGTCACAGTAGCAGAAGCCGAGGGAACTGGTACGTCACATCCACCATCAAAAGCAGAAAGCATCAAATAATTGCAGACTTGAAAGCTTCCATTTTTCCCTGTGCTCAGCTCGCTGGTTCTTTCTTACAAGAACGGTGCCATCCACCACAGCAGGTCTTCCCGTCTTGATCAGTGCAATCAAGACAACCCAGAGGTCCACCCTAAATCAGAGAATCCCTCCCAGGGGTACCCAGATGTCCTAATTCCTGGGTGTTAGATTGACAAGCAGTACTAACCATCTCAGTGTCTGACTAGTGCAAACGTGTAATGAGAATCAGCTCGAAATATTTTGCACACTATATTTTGAATAAAAAATCATCTTGATTTGTTTGAACACTAATTTTGGGTTTCGATGAAAAGATTTCAAACTTTTTTTATTTGCTCGTACATTCTTTATTGTAAAGTTTATTGCATATAATCTTCTGTCACAGGCATTATTTCTTAAGAATATGATTTACAAAAATATGAGAGTTAAAGGTATGGAAATACATCTAATGGCAGTATGGGGGGGGTCAAAACCAAATAGCTGCTCTGAGAAGACAGTGTGACTGTGATGGTTCAGAATCTGAAACCTGGGATTTTTGCGTAGTAACCACACTTTGTGGTCTTGTCCTGTCCTTCCACCCTCTCATGCTGAAGTAGAATTGAGTCCTGTGGTTTTCTTCAGACTGTAGATTTTTTGATCTGCTGTGTTCTCTAAATGATTACATCAGGCTCAGCATAAAAAGGAACAACTGGGCATGCTCTGACTACCCAAGTTTGTTTTTTTTTAACAGTTTCACAAATGAATACAATGAATTTATGCTGTTTTCACTTTCATTGTCTGATCCTATCCCTCCTTCTTTTCGCAGTTTTCCAATGTAAGCCTTCTTCCAATCAGTCTCTCACGCTTTCATATCTTTTTGCATGTGGTCCACTGAATTTCATCCATGTTGCCTGTGTTGACATGTGCCGGAGCACTTGCTGGAGCGTGGATGAACACCAGTGGGTAGACCACGGAGGAAAGTAGCGCTCCTTCCCCCTGTCTGTCATTAAACTTCAGTAGTCTCTCGGGGACGTTTGGCGCCTCTTCAGATCTTCTCCTTGCCATGGTGAAATGTTAGCAGGCCAAATCTTGTCAACTGCTTAGTTATCATTAGGGGAAAACACACCTGCAGCTTCTCCATTGTTAAAAAGTTTCAACATAAGATTTTATTGAAAACCAACGAGAGCACAGACAGAATTCTCTGGCTTAAGGGACAGTGATATTAATCCCATCATTAAACTCTTCCAAAACGTAGAAATAAAATTTTCTTGATTTGATCAGTTTTTAAATTTTTTTTATTTGGATGATGTCATAGTTAGACACAAGTGTCAACTTGATGGTTGAGGGTGTGAGCTCTAGGCACATTTGTAGAGAATTGGTAGTTGAGTTAAGCTCAGTGTGAACCTGCAGGAGATTGTCTAGGATGGGGAAGGCCCACCTAGCCCATGGTGGGTGGGACTAATCCCCAGGCAGGTGAATAAACTGGAGGGAACTGTTTGTAGAGCCGCTAGGTGGAAATGGTGTGGCCAGTCCCTTGGCTTTGGTGTTGGTACATGCTCTCCTGCCAAGTCGGCTAAGGAACTGTAACCGCAGGATCGTGAAGAGAATAAGCCCCTTGCTCCCTTACGCAGTTTCTCCTGACTCAGCAGCAGCCACGCAGGCGAACTGCACAGAGGAGGCGTGAGCATGCCGCTAGGAGCGGTCACGGCTCCACTTCCAGTTCTCCTTCTGTCACGTGGGTTTCTGGGCATCCAACTCAGGTGGTCAGGTTTTCAAGCGGGCACCTTAATCTCCCGAACCGTCTCTCCAGTACCTAACTTCATTGTTTGCACCACTAGTTCTCTAGGATTAAAATCAGAGAGCAACTTTACAGAATAAAGTGGAACACAAAACCTTCAGACTAGTGGCCCTGATTAAAAGCAATATTTAAAGGAAATAGTGCTATACTAGTCATAAATGATTGGTATAACAGTAAAAATCACGTTAACGTATCATATTAGGAGAAGTGTAATTCAGTACATATCCACAAAACCTTTGACTAAATTTCATGCCGAAATCATACTACAATGCTCAGCAAACTGGAAATGAAAAAGGAAGAGGCATTAGGCTGAAAAACATTTTGGGTTGTTTTGGTTCTTCGAGACAGGGCCTCATGTAAACAAACTGGTCTCAAGTTTACTGTGTAGTTAAGCTTTGAATTCGGATCTCGCTGCCTCCATCTCCCAAGAGCTGTTGTGTGTGCCCAGCCAGCATTCTTGAAGATGAAATGTGATATTTCACTGTAGAGCAAGGCAAGGACTAATATTGCTGCCTTTCATCCTACTCAGCATTGTACTGAGCCTGCAATCTATTTCAATGAGGCAAGAAAGGAAATGTGGAGATTGAAAAATAAGAACTAAACGTGTGAGTGGTGTGTGAGTGGTGTGTGTGTGTGTGTGTGTGTGTGTGTGTTGTTTGTATTATTTTATGTTGGGCTTCTAATATATGACCCTTAGTGTAAAATGCTGGTGCAAATGTTACTAAGTCATGCATATATACTCTGTTTTTTTTCCTGTACTTATTTAACTATGCTAAAGTTTAATTTGTAATTTAGTTCAGTATGCAACTAATAGTTCATATAATAATAAAATAAGATGCAAATAATATGGTAAAAAGATATATGCATGCAATGCATGTATGCTCTCTATCCTCTCCTCTCTTCCTTTCTCTCTTTGTCATTTTCCTAAAGATGAAAGACAATACAATGCCTATATGTAATGAAGTTAGGTGAAGTGAATAATGTGATCAAAACAGATCAGTGAAGCATGCTACATAGTACAGAAACTGTCAAATTTATGGTCATTCTTTTTGCGAAGTTACCAGGTAATTCAGTGAGAAAGAGAAGTCTTTTCAATATACAGTTGTAAAACACCTGCATACCCTTGTGGGAAAAGATAAATGTTGACCTTTACTTATAATATACACACAAAAAAAATTTAAAAATAGGACTGCACACAAATATATCTCAGCTATTCTAATAAATGATGCTGCGAATATGACAGTCTTTAAAATGGCTAATTTCATTGACCTTTGGGTACATTCCCTGGTTATCCAGTGGAGGGATTCCTGGGTCATGTGGCGGCCTGGGCTCTCTGAACCGTTTTCTCTGATGGCTCTACCAACGAATATTGCTAACCACATGAGAAGAATTTGTTAGCTTCACATCTTCATCAACATTGGCTACTTCTTGACTTTTTTGGTGATGGTCATTGTTGACAGATATGCAGAGATACCACATGGTGAGTTGAGGTTCTGTTTCCCTGGCAGTTAGTGATGCTAAGAAACCATTCACAGAGCCCATGATCTGGACATTTGTTTTCAGGAAACATCTATTCAGATGTGTTGTGCATTTTTTTATTTAGATTGTATTACTTAGTTGTGTGAGGTCTTTATATATTCTGGATAGTAAGACCATATCAGATGTATGATTTGCATATGTGTTCTATAAATCCATAGTCTGTCTCTTCATTCTATGGATACTTTCTTTGGTTATTATAAATATATGTCAATTTGATATAGTCTCACTTGTTTAGATTTGTTTTCATTCCTTGAACTTTTGGCTTAATATCCTCCCTCCCTTTCTTCCTCACCTCCTTTCCTTCCTTCCTTGCCCTTGCCCTTCTCCCCTTCCCTCCTTCCTTCCCTCCGTCCCTCCCTCCCTCCCTTCCTTCCTCCCCCTCTTCCTTCCTACCTCTCTTCCTTCCTACCTCCCTTCCTTCCTACCTCCCTTTCTTCCTTCCTTTTTCTCATTGTTCAACACATGGTCTTTTTGCCTTTTCCCAGCTCCTACACTCAGATAATCCTCACACTTCAGCATCCCATGTGCTAAAGCCACAGGAACCTTCCACTGTGCCCAGCTGATTTCTACAGTCAATGCATCTTACTAGTCAGTCTTCAACAATATATAGAATGTTTCCTTGTTTTCTCTACTTCTGAATACACCATAGCCTTTTTCAGCAGATCTGTAATGTGTAGGCATTTATGCAGTTATGCATATTTTGCTATTATAATAATTTTGCATATGATCTTCCCCTCTGTCGAAGCTGGTCCTTTTAGGTAATTTCATAGTGATGGAATTGGTAGAACAAAGGTCAAATGTACTTCTCCTTCTGTTAGAAATTGACAGTCTTCTTTATTCAGGTTTGTAGCATTTGACATTCCCATCAACAGTATAAGACAATACCCAACACATCACTTGTCAGACTTCTGATTTTTTTTGCCTATTTAATAACTAGGAAAGAATATTCTAACAAAGTTTTAGTTTCCATTCTTTTAATAAGATTTGTTATTTTTTGTGTGTTTGAGGACCACTGGAGCCTATTTGCAAACTGCTTATTCATGTGCTTTTGCTCGGTTTTTAAAATTTTTTTATTTATTATTTATTCAATTGTGCGTGTATATATGTGTGTGTATGTGCATGTGTGTGTAGAACCACGGACGAATTCGGGAACCACCATGGCCCGCCTCCACCTTCTCCTTGTTTACTCTGCCTGGGGATTCACAGGCTTCGCCCTACCAGGACCAGAAACGCAGGCCGCGCCCCCCCCCCCCCCCCCCCCCGCTTCCACCTGGTGTCTATAAGTGGGGTCTAGGATCCGAACTCAGGACCTTCCGCCCGCAAGGCAGAGGCTTAACCCATGAGCCACCTCTCCAGCCCTTTTGCTCATTTTTTTAATTGGGTTTTAAGTATTCTCTCTATTTTAAGATTTGCTTTTTGCTTATATAAGAGAGAGAGGGGAAAAAAAGTGTGTGTGTGTGTGTGTGTGTGTGTGTGTGTGTGTGTGTGTGTGTGTAAACGTGTAGGTGCATGTGTGTATAGAAAAGGGCACTGTGTGTGCCTGTGGAGGCCCAAGGGTGACTCCGGAATCATCCTGGATTGCTTCTACCTCTTCCTCATTACTTTGCTCTGGGGTTTCCCAGGTTCCTTTTTCCAGAGCCAGAATTACAAGCCTCTGCCATTTTAGCCTCGTGTTTTTATGTGGATCTAGGGTCTGAACTCAGGCCTTGCTGCTTGCAAAGCAGTCTTTACTCCTGACTTTCTTCATATGCTAGAAATATTAGCCTTATGTCTATTTTTATATCGTATTTGTCTTTTGAATGTACTTAGTAGTTTTGCACATAAAATGTTTATGTATGGTTGGTTTTAATCATTTTTCTTATTACCTCTGATTTTGAGCTCTAGCTGACAAGCCTTTCTTCACACCCAGAAAAACTCATCTTTGTCTTCTTCTGGTCCTTTTGTATGGTTAGTTTTTTGTTTGTTAATTCTTATCGTTCAGACATTTTCAAGTTTTTTTTTTCTTGTGTAGTTTGTGAAATAGGAGTCTGCCATCTTTTCACAAATGACTAGCCAGTCACCTCAACACGTATATGAAAACTTCTTTTTCCCTAGTAACTTAACATATCTTTATTATATACCAACTCTTTCCATGTGACTTGAGAACGGACAAGTGTTTACAACTCACCTTTACTCTCAAGATCAGAACTGTATCCTTTTTGTCTTTCTTCTAAGTCCATCCTCTTCAATTTTTTGTCTTTTGTTGTGGTCATTTAGAATTTTGTGTCTGCTTTTTACTAACTTTTGTTTGTTTCTTCAGTTCATTTTCTCATCATAGTTAATTCTTAAGCAGCCAATATGCTTGTTTTTCCTTTTGTACACAATTTGCCTTTGGTTTCTGGGTTTGTCATACATTATTTTTAATATTTATAGTTCACAAATTTACCAGTAAATTAACTAGATATTGACCTTTTTACTTACCTTACTGTTTATCCAGATACTGCTTATGTTCTGAAGTTTCAGCTCAAACCAAGGAAATGTGTAGTTTGCTTCTGGTTAATTTTTTAGAATTGCTGAATTAACAATACCCTGTCTAGAACCAGAATGTTCTTGGCCTAGCCAGTATCTCCCTATTGACTGTAGGCTGGTTGTTATGGAAACCTAGACTGTAAGCATGAGCACTTGGCAAACCCAGGACTCAGAGCCAGAAGAGCTAGGTGAATTATTTCATAGTCAGTGCTTCAAAAAGAGGGAGAGAGCCTGTGGGATGGGTCGGTTATGTTGAGCTTTATACAGCACAGAAACTACAGATACTTGACCATTTTTTATGTTTCCTTAAAGTTGCCTTCCCATCCCTCAATTGCCACAGCTTTACATCTAACAAAAGTTCTGGAATCACAAACTGACAAAGAGCACTCTGCCCATAATAATTGTACTAAGCTTCCAGGACCCCGTCCCTCTCTGTGGGTTTATAGGTATCCTGCATCCTCAGTGGTGGATTACCCCCATTAAACAAGTGTCTGCATGCATAGCTTCTTCCACATTGGACTGAGCAGGTGGAGGTCTACATGAAGACAGTCCGGTCTTGGGTGGGGGAACCAGAGCCTGGACTGGAACTGGGGTTATCAGCTCCCCCACCCACTTTCACTCCCATCCCCCAGCCCCACACTGCTTAGCCTTTTGAGATGATGATTCTTCATTAATACTCCTGTCTGCGGGCTTCCCACAGACTTTGATACATATCAAACCAATTGCAGAAACAAGACTTGCTTATAAACAAGACTCCTTTTAAGAGTAAAACCACGATTTCCCATTCACATCTTTATATAGTATTTGAAAAGGTGGAATAAACATGAATGTGAATCTCCAAGGTTCACACTAGAAGACAGAATCCAGTAGCACAGTGAGATTTGTGCTTTGAAATGAGTCTCAATGAAGAGACTGTCTTCCTGCCAACAAACGCCTGTAGCTTGTGAGATCAGCTCTGCCCACTGTGTTCTCCCCAAATTTCCTTCCGTAGCTTCAGGTGACAATATTGGTAGAAATAGTATCCGCGTCCTTATGTGGGGGCAGAGTTGGAACAGCCTGGTGCAGAGCAGCCCCTCTGACCACCACTGCGTGTGTCGTTCACAGTTGCGAAGACGACCTGTCGGAGGACCAAGACGACCTTCTGAACGGCATCTCCGAGCTGGACATCACCAACTCGGACTGTTTCCCGTCCCAGCTGCTGGTGCACGGGGCCCTGGCCTTTCCCCTGGGGCTGGACACCTACCACGGCTGTGTGATCGCGGCCGCCCGCTACGGGCGCGGCCGGGTGGTGGTGACGGGCCACAAGGTTCTGTTCACCGTGGGTAAACTCGGCCCCTTTCTGCTCAACGCCGTGCGCTGGCTGGACGGGGGCCGCCGAGGCAAGATCGTGGTGCAGACGGAGCTGAGGACCCTGAGCGGGCTCCTCGCCGTGGGCGGCATCGACACCAGCATCGAGCCGGGGCTGACCAGCGATGCGAGTGTCTATTGCTTTGAGCCCGTGAGCGATGTAGGGGTGAAGGAGCTGCAGGAGTTTGTGGCAGAGGGGGGCGGGCTGTTCGTGGGCGCCCAAGCCTGGTGGTGGGCTTTCAAGAACCCCGGAGTGTCCCCGCTTGCTCGCTTCCCGGGGAACCTTCTCCTCAACCCCTTTGGCATCAGCATCACGAGCCAAAGCCTCAACCCAGGCCCCTTCCGCACCCCGAAGGCAGGAATCAGGACCTACCACTTCCGCTCCACCCTGGCTGAGTTCCAGGTGATCATGGGCAGGAAGAGGGGGAACGTGGAGAAGGGCTGGCTGGCCAAGCTGGGACCCGGACGGCGCAGCCTTCCTGCAGATCCCCGCCGACGAGGTCCCGGCCTACATGTCGGTGCACCGGCTGCTGCGCAAGCTGCTGAGCCGCTACCGGCTCCCGGTGGCCACCCGGGAAAACCCCGTCATCAACGACTGCTGCAGGGGGGCCATGCTCTCCCTGGCCACCGGCCTGGCACACTCTGGAAGTGACCTCTCGCTGCTCGTCCCCGAAATCGATGACGTGTACAGCAGCCCCTATCTGCGCCCTTCGGAGTCTCCTATCACCGTGGAGGTCAACTGCACCAACCCAGGTATTGCAGGAGGGCGGAAGTTTGGTTTGTGGCCCCGGAGGAGCGGGGACACGAGATTGCGGCCCTGTGGCTGGGAGTGGGAGATGATGTTGACCCCCTCCGCAGAGGGTCATCTCCATCTTTCGCCAGGTCCTTTCAGGAAAATAGAGGCTGGGGCTTTGGGGGCTGCTTGGAGGAGATGGGAGAGAGGAAGGGGTGGGGACGTTCATAAAGGGCCAGTGGAGGAGCACTTCGGGGAGGCGGGATAAAGTCAGTCTACCCTTCCCGGGCTTCCGACAGCCACCCGATACTGCTGGATGAGCACCGGGCTCTACATCCCTGGAAGGCAGATCATTGAAGTGTCTATGCCCGAAGCTGCCGCCTCTGCTGATCTGAAGGTGAGTCGTCCCCCCCCCCATCTCCCCAGCTGACCTGGAAGGCAAATGCTCAGCTTTCCCAGTTAGCCTTCTAGCTATCTGGTCCTCGTAAAACCCTGCAAGTACCCAGGGGCAGGTTCTTACCACCTCCCCCTTTTAAAGATGAAGCAACTATGTTGGAGTAACACCAAGTAGTAGAACTAATACAATTAAGATTGAGAATTAACCAGCTTTTGACCCTTAAATACATTTTGACTTAAATCATAAAATGAAGACTGAGAGAGACCTCAGTGGAAGGTTATCTGCCCCTCCACAGTAAATATTAGTAAATTCAGTAAATATTAGTAAATATTCAGTAAATATTAGTCCACTTTCTAGCCCCACATTCATCTCCCATTGTAGTGTAAGGTCTTTCTGGCCCCAATTTCTTCACGACACCAAAGACTATTTGAACCTACGTGGTTCTGATCCATCGGCTGCGTGTGTGCACTTGCACATGCACACACATTATTTGCTCTATTCTCGCCTGCTCCGTCCCCTGAGAGAGTCACTTGTGATGGTGAGAGTCTGTCCCACGCCTCCTGTATCCTGGCTCTTCCATGCTCTAAGCTCAGCGGTAATCATCCAAATGCAGGCCCGACAGACATAGAGGCAGATCCCCCGCCTCAAGAAAGGGAAGGGGGACTCCACTACATGGGCCACATCACACTGCCTGGCGCTGGGAAGTCTCTAATCAGCAAAGAGCAGGTTCCCCCCACAGTGTCTCCCTGATGCCAGAACTACCATTGTGAATTAGGCAATCCAGGACTTTATTATAAAAAATCACCAAAAGAGCATGTGTGAGAATCAGCTGTCCTCAGTGACTAACTGGTTACACCCACTCCTTACAGCAGCGCCTCCGTATGACTCTGGAGCTGTTTGAATCCCTTGAGAGACTATTTATTCTCCCTTAATTTAGCATAGGACGTCAAGAAATGCTACAGTTTCATGCGTGTACCTCACGGAACTCATCAGTGGTACACAGAATCGTGCCTAGTGAGTCTTCCTGCGTCTGTCCTCCTGGGCTCTCTTCTAGGCCCACGCTGACTCTGTGGGGGGTTTCTTGTTCTAGATACAGATTGGCTGTCACACTGACGATCTGACCAGGGCCAGCAAGTTGTTCCGAGGCCCCCTTGTGATTAACCGATGCTGCTTGGACAAGCCCACGAAATCCATCACCTGCCTCTGGGGTGGTCTCCTCTATATCATTGTTCCTCAGAACAGTAAGCTGGGTTCTGTGCCCATCACTGTGAAGGGAGCTGTACACGCCCCCTACTACAAGCTAGGTGAGTAGACACTCGGGTTACCCGGTGCAGGGAAGGGACTGGGGGGAGCCGGTGCCTGGGGCTGTAGGATGCAGACAGTGGATGGTGGAAGGGTGGGGAGTCCATAGGGACTTTCTAGAAGGATACTGCATTAGTCAGGGTTCTCCAGAGGAACAGAACCTATAGAATGAAGGTATAAGAAGGATGGTTATGGATTGGCTTACGAGATTAGTTTTAAGTAGTCCAACTGTGGCCATTATTACATGCTCGCTCCCGAAGCTGACTATCTCAGCAGTCTCAAAGTATTCCTGGAGCGTCTCTGGACTTCAGTCACATGGGAAGGTCGAAGAAGCTGGATTCTGACGGTGGCAGAAGGAGAGGAGTTTGCCAGAGTCCCTGTGCTCTTCTGTCTTGTGATTCCTTTCTTTTATCTAGTGGGATGCTGGGAGATTCTATGCAGATTTAGAGTTGGTCTTTTTGTTGCAAACATCTTAATCCAGATAATCTCTCCAGGTGTCTGACAGCAAATCTGTTAATCCCAGGTGTGGTTAAGTTGATAGTCAAGATTAACTATCACAGACAGATAGAAGGATAAGATGCAGATGTTCCAATTCTTGGTGCCGTCCTGCTAGGGTCTAAGTTAGATGTTTCCAAACATATCTGGCCTCCCCCAGCTGTGAGCTACAAGCCACAGGGCCACACATCTGGGAAAGAGTGCTGCGAGCTTCGTGACTTCTTTTCTTAGGGGAGACAACCCACGAGGAATGGAAGCGGCGTATCCAGGAGCATCCTGGTCCCTGGGGAGAGCTGGCCACCGATAACATCATCCTGACGGTGCCGACTGCGAATCTGCGCGCTCTGGAGAATCCCGAGCCCCTGCTCCGCCTCTGGGATGAGGTGATGCAGGCTGTGGCGAGGCTGGGGGGCGAGCCCTTCCCGTTGCGTCTGCCACAGAGGATCGTGGCTGATGTCCAGATCTCAGTCGGTGGGTACCCAGCCAACCTGTGTGCTCGCTGCCCCTGGCGCCTGTCTTCTTCCCACAGCCATGCGGCCGCAGCCAGGAGGGTGGGAAGGTCTTGCTAGCAAGGCACACTGATAGATTCTTTGCTATTTAAAGGGGAGGAATAAAAACATAGGAAATAAGCTTAAGTCAGTGTATCAGGAGCTGTCATCAAAGTCTCAAGAGATGTCACTTAAATGTTCCCAGGTGTCCCCCCCCCAGGGATTTTAAGTTGTGGATGTATACAAAAGAGGGCTTAACCTAGCTCAGAATCACTGGATGACCCTGAATGTAGGGTTCTTTGTCTATGGGTCAAGGAGCCTGAACTTTAGGAGGACTACAGACATTAACAGGCTTAGACATGTCTCTAGACCCTAATTATCTTGACTTGCATGGATGATCGCCATAGAGCAGTGTCAGTATGCGCAGCCCTTATGTATAAGCACAAGACGGGAGCAGGCTCAATGGTTAAAGTGCTTGCCGCCCAAGCAAAAGGACCAGCGTTCAGATCCCCGGGTCCCATGTGGGTTTAACAGCCATCTAAGTTCCATCGCTAGAGCGAGCTGACTTGCCGGACCAGCTGTGTCTGGATACTCTGAGTTTGATTGGAGACCCTGTTTCAACAACAGTAAGGTGAGAGAGCCAGGAAAGATGATTTCCCATGTCAACCTCAAGCCTCCACTCGAATATGCACACACATATACACACCCAAACACACTCACCCCCACAGATATATACATGAAAGTTAGATAAAGAAAAAAATCGAGGGGGAACCACTCTCAGAGAGTTTGGATATTGAAAAATAGATGCAAGAACCTAATGACACAACCTCACTTGGGCAATGCATGCATCCTCCTGAAAGCAGAATATTCAGATAGTGGCGTGAATGTTCATCTGCGACATCCAGCTCCCCCCGGGCATCCTGGTTTAGGTCAGGGGGAGACGAAAACGTCATTGTACAATAAGCACGAGAAGGAACTCTGTTTGGTCTGGGCTTGGACGACCCCAGACTGGAGGCAGACTGGGACTACTGGGTGTTTTGGTTAATGATGTGGGTGGGACGACCCTGACCCTGTCCCCTTCCTTCCGCATCTGCAGGCTGGATGCACGCAGGGTACCCCATCATGTGCCATCTGGAGTCCGTGCAGGAGCTCATCAATGAGAAGCTCATCAGGACCAAGGGTCTCTGGGGCCCTGTCCACGAGCTGGGTCGCAACCAGCAGCGGCAGGAGTGGGAATTCCCGCCACACACCACTGAAGCTACCTGCAACCTGTGGTGTGTGTACGTGCATGAGACAGTCCTGGGCATTCCTCGAGCTCGCGCTAACATCGCCCTGTGGCCCCCTGTTCGCGAGAAGAGAGTCCGAATCTACCTAAGCAAGGGGCCCAACGTGAAAAACTGGAATGCATGGACTGCACTGGAAACATACTTACAGGTACTGGTCAAGACCAGAGGGTGGTCAGCCGATAGTGACCACCCACTCCGTCTGTCTCTCACACTCACACAGGGGACCTTGAGGAAGTCCCAGTGGACTAGTCCTATTTGGTAATGTCTCAGTGAATCATCACTTTGAATGACGCTTGTTGCAGTTAGCATCCGTGGTTGCTGATAAAATCATGGCAAAAAAGCTTAAGAAACAAAGGGTCCATTTTCTTGAAGATTGTCCAGTTACAGTTCTTAGTCCAGTTTGGCAGGAGAGTGTGCATTATCACCAAGGGGTCGAGGGACTGGTCACATCATATCTACATACGGCTGAGAAAGATACAGACAGTCCTTACTTGCCAGACCAGCATGTCGACCAAGTATAGAAGGATGCCCACTTCCTCAGCCATCTCTATGTATTTGATTCTCCTATCCACGGCCTAGTCCCACCTACCATGGCCTTCCTCATTAATAAGATAATCTCTTACAGGTTCACTCTGAGCTTAACTCAGCTATTAAGTCTCTACAAATATACCCAGAACTCAAACCCTCAACCTCCCAAGTTGACACACGTATCTAACTATGACAACTCTATAGAAGACTTTATGGCCTCGGCCACACTCCCATAGACATAAGAAAGAATATAGAAAGCACTGGCAGAGGCCAGTTGAGTACTATAAATACACTTTTCTGTCACTGGTTGTAAAGCCAGGCATATCTATGATGGAAGCCAGAAGTTCAGTAGCTATCCATGGGTCATGACCTAGTTTTTCCTTGAACAGCTGCATGGTCTCTCATTATGACCCCACTGGGCCTCAGATTCCACCTTATGTAAGCAACCCAAGATCCTCACTGCTTGGAGCTGGGAGGTTGGCTTTTGTCTTGGAACTGTCAGCTGACACCCTAGCTCTCCACCCCAGTGCCTAGATCAGTCCCTGATTTACTTCAGGAAGTGGTAACACCTGGAGTTAAGTCAAGCGGGCCTTATTCTGGTTCATCCACCTATTCAGGTTTCTCTCTGTGCATGCTCAGGGCTGGGAGAATGGTACAAAGTAGCCCAGGGAGGCTCACAAGCCCTATGAGGGTTGCTTTGCTCATCCATGAAATGCCCAAGAGCCTCTTAACCCCAAAGTCCTATGACTCCTCCCCCCCCCCCCCCCGCCATTTGCTGGCATTTACTCTTTCCAAAGGGGAAAGGAAGATATGAAGATTGCACTTTGCAATATTGTAACTTGTCCAAAATTCTGATTAACCAGACGGTTCAAGATTTCTGTTTCTACCCAACTCACCCCCCCCAAGCCATTTGAGTAGTCTTGTGAATGACATAGACCTATGATTAATGAGAAAATTCCAGAATCACACTAGAAGCTTACAGATTACTAGAGTTTGATTTTGCAATTGTGAAGGGCAATGAAGATGGGTCCTTCTGCTAGCTTTAAATCCCTGTGTGATATCCCATCACCAGTGATACCAGTGGAAAATCCTGATCAATGCAGATGCCGTTACAACCATCAAGGTTGCCTCTCCTCCTGGGCTCTCCCAACACCTTTCATAAGATGAGGAGCAGGAGCACATGACACAGGCCAGGATGCAAAGCAGAGGCTAGCGACAGATGTGCGGCTGAGGTAGAGGTTGAAGATGCTAAGCCCACAGCACGCACTGGGCCTTCTTTGTGTAGAATAACTTTTTGTAGAACAGCTGTCTCTCACACCCCTACCTGTCTCCTAGCTCCAGGAGGCCTTTGGCTGGGAGCCATTTATTCGTCTCTTCACTGAGTACCGGAACCAGACCAACCTGCCCACAGACAACGTGGACAAAATGAATCTGTGGGTCAAGATGTTCTCCCAGCAAGTGCAAAAGAATCTGGCTCCATTCTTCGAGGCCTGGGCCTGGCCCATTCAGAAGGAAGTGGCTACCAGCCTGGCCTATCTGCCGGAATGGAAGGAAAACATCATGAAGTTATACCTCCTCACTCAGATGTAAGGAGCGCCCCTCAAGGTGGCAGGTGGAGAGGTGTGGGGAGGCAGACGGAGGCGGGAGTTTACTCCTCCGCCTCTGTCTTCTAGGACTCTGGACTTGTCCTCTAAACTCATGGCCCCAGGTTTTACTGCCAAGTTCTTTGTCTGGGAAGTAGGTTAAGAACACGGCAAAAAGCAGGGTCAGAATGTTCAGGAACAAGGAAGGCCTCTGTGTATAAGCCTGGCTCCTTTGCTCCAGGTGGTAGACGCCCTCCTGGCCTGGCTGCTGATTCAGTGCTGGGAGCTTGGACACTTGTTTCTATACCAGCCCTTGTTCCAACCTCATGATCCATAGACCACAGAAGACAGTTCTTACCTTGGCCTCCTTGTCAGTGAAATGAGTACAGCAATTCCTGCCTCCAAGGACTGTCGCGAAGAGCCAGGGTGATCCCGAGAAAGATGTGGTGACATAGCAGCACGTGCCATCCCAAGGGCCGATTCATTTCGTGCTGGCCCATGTCTTCACCATGAGGGACAACATCGGTCTCTCTCTAGTGGACTGACTCCTGGTGTCCAAACCCTGGCCTTTCTCTTGCTAGTTGTATGATGCCGGCAAGATCCTTAACGTCTCCGTGACTATTTCCACCTTCTGGCAAATGAGATCTAGTTCATAGGATTATTGGGAGATTAGAACACTGCCTGGCCATTAATAGATATTAAGAACAATGTGAACTGCCATTTTTCTACTCAAAACCCATTATCACTTTAGAGCTAGACCTTACTTTTGAATGTTTACAAATGCAGTCATACTTTTCTCTCTTTTTTTTAAATTGGCATGTAAGAATACAAAAATTATGCATATTATGAAGATACCATGTAATACTTGATAGATGTTTACATTTGTAATGTCTGCAAAAGATAAAACACAGTGATCTCCTCAAACATCTCTCATATCTTGGCAGTAGTGCACATTCCAAGTCATTGGGGACTTTTTGAGATTCAGAGTACATGACTGCTTGCACTCCTGCTTGTTACATATCAGTCTCCCAAATGATTGTGATACATTGTTTTATGGAAGGACTTTAAATTCACAATGAAATTTGTTTCCTCATTGATACAGGATCTCACTATGAAGCTTAGACTAGTCTCAAACTCATGGTCTGTAGCCTCAGCCTCCTGAGTGCTAGGACTACAGTAATGAACAACCAGGACTAGTGTCACAAGGGAGTTTTTTGGGAAGCTCTTGGCATTTTTAATCTTTACCAAATTCTTACAGGTCAAATTCCTTTAATAAAAGCCAGATTGGAAATCTTCTTAGCAAACAGTAGACATCTAGCTTCATGACAATGTTTATATTTCCATAATCACACAAATACAAGACATAGTCAAAACCTTTGGAGCATGATAGCTTGATAGCACTAATCCAACTTGCATGTAATAACTACATATTCAAAGATTTCCTCTTTTGTGCCCATTTTACTTAGAGCTTTCTTTCCCTTTTCATGAGGGTTAAATCTCAGGGGCTGATGCTGAGCATATCAGACAGTTTTCCTGCATCCCACTTTTTTAAATGTTTACCTTAGCCCATTCTTTTCTTTACTTAGCTAGAAATTAGGAATTGGGAATAGACTAGCTGATTTGGCCTATATCTTTTTTTTTTATTTCTTCACCATGTGGTCCTAGAATTGTTTCACAAATAGCTACTCTATAGTTGTTCTGAACACAGACATTGAATAGTCATTCAACATTTAAAATAATTGCCATCAACTACGAGACATAGAGTACATATGCCAGGTATTGTAGTTGTTATTGCAAATAAATTGCTTTATGAAATCTTCCCAATAATCTTATGGAATAGAAATGATTATCACTCCTATTTTATGAATGAGAGAAGTTATCTATCTAAGGTAATAATGCTTACAAGTACAAATGCTAGGAGAGTCCTCTACATCATGCAAGTCTTTTAGTCCCAGATTATTCATATTTCTTGTCACTCTCTCTTGGGTATCATGAAAGTATTTTATAGTTTTGTAGATTTTTAAGTGATGAACTATTTTGGTAAAATATCTGAGTCCCCAAAGTCCCAGATGTTTCAAATTCTTAGAGAAAATTAGCCCCTCAATTTTTTAAAATAAAATGTCATCCTCCCATACTTCTGTCCCCCCTTAATCCATTTTAGCTAGCAAAGCCAGGGATCTTTATGATATTTAACATTACCTGTGTTACTCCCCTGTCCCAAAGCAGCCAGTGAAAATTATGATTTAAGATGATGGACTAAACATGCAAGTTTGCCTTCTCTCCTTCTCTAGGCCCCACTGAGATTGAAGTCAAGGAATACAAAAGAAAATTGGAAAAACTCAACAAGAAAGCTAAAAGCACTTGGTTGAAGAAGATGTCAGCGTGTTTCTAGAAGAAATTAGATGCAGCATAATAATGAACGGGAAATATGAAGGCACCTTTCAGATAATAGAAGCTGATCTGAACCCCAAAGAGACTTGAGCACAGAAAAGTCTATCTGCTACATAATTGTACCAGTTATAAATTGACCCCTCCCTCATCTACTTGCTCCCCTACCCTTGTACATAGAGCATAGCAACTTACCATTGGTACCAGTGAAAAGGTCACTGTTGTTTGTATAAAGAAATGAAATAAACCACCCAAGGAGAGGTAAGGATTGATTCTCCAAATGAAATTTTTGTTTTTGGAAATAGGTGGCTGAAAGTCATCTGACACTATGCTGAGAATCAAGACCCCCTACTCTAGCGCCCAGGGAAAGGAAAGTCCAGTAAAAGCTGAAATTTCATGCCAACTCTTACTGTGGACTCTCTGTAGAAATTCCCTCATGCGGAATGGACCACAAAGACAAGGAAGAAATATGTAGGCTTAAAGACACTGCAAGATGCTGCAAACTGGAAAAAACAAAACCAATGTGGAAAAACTTAAAATTCTTGTCATACCTTCAGAGAGATCTGATGTGCATTTGTAGGATGGTAGATAACAGGATAGAGAGAGAAAATTCTGAGAATAGCAAGAGTTCTTCGAAAGCAAAATAAGACACGGAGAGTATTCAGTAGACAGGCTAGAAAATAAAAATAAAAGGAATGTTCCCCAAATATACAGCAAAGAGAAATCAACAGGGCAAACCTGGAAGGAAAGAGGAACAGGAAATACTTAACCATTAACCATTCAACCGTTACTAAGAGGCAGAACATAGAAAACACACATGAAGGAAGAAAAATAACTGAAGAACACTGGATTGAGGGACTGATAAAACCCACATCTCAGCACAGTTTTTATGAAATTCTGAGATACTAAGGATAGGAAATAGTGAAAGTGACCAGGGAGAGGGAAAACATTCTGGATCATAATTTGCTGAAGGAAAGCAAGAAGGAGAAGCAAAGGAGCAGTGGGTTTGTCCAGTTTCTGGAAAACTTGTTCCCAGAATTCCACAGCAGGCAGATACTCCAGAGTAATGTAAAATTAAAGACGACTTCTAGCAGGTGAGTTTGCCAAAGGTCTCCCTTGTACCCTAATGGAGAACATTGTCCAGATGAGTACGGAAGAAAGAAGAAGAGGAAACAAGGTCCAGAAAACAGCGGCCCCCTCCCTTGATGCCCAGAATGGTCCTTGTCCAGAAGATTCGTTTTGGAAGAGGGAAAGAATACCTATTGTGTGTTGGAGTTTCACTGCGACATGGGATACTGGAAAATGACAGAAGTACATCCTTTAGTCAAAAAAAAAAGGTCAAATGCTAAGAAATTCGGGTTCATTCATAAAATAAAATGGGGCGTGGCTGTGGTTACTGATGAGTATGGAAAGAAACTTGATTTGGTACTGGCATTAAGTATGTTTCCTTTCCAGTGGTACCAGCATCATGACATTGGGAGTTAGGGGAAATATCTTCAACTTGGCTCTCAGTCAGTAAGAAGCATTTCCTCTGCCAAAATAATGTAGATGTCATTTCTTGTTCTTTAGAGTTCTGATTAGCCCATCACCAGAATCTGAAAGGCTTAATGCTTTGCTCAGAACTGAGGTTCAAAGTAATGTTGGCATGTGAAAGAAAAAGAAAGCAGTCAGGTTGTGAATTAGTTGGAGAAGTGAAGTAAAAGAAAAGGTAAGGCTACTTACATGTTCAAAGTGGGGTTGAAAAGATAAGGTATTTGGTTAATGGAACAAGGATAACAATCTATCCACCAATGCTTTATTGAGCCAATGGAAGTATTACAAATGGCATATCTATCAAACAAAAATTGGATGAAAGTAAAGGTGGAAAGAGTGTAAGTTAAATCCTTATCTTTTATAATGGGGAATTATTAAAGATTGTCTAAAGTTAGTAGCTCAAAAAATATTGTTCAAACATATTATTTAAAGTTAGGAAATTAGCAAGCAGAGATCCAAAAAATAGACATTATTAAAGGCTTCTAGAGATTAGACCTGGGAAGGGAGGAGTAGGGGGGAGCTGTGCTTTTCATTTCCAGTTCTGTACTATTTAATTTTTTACCTTGTGCATGTATTACTTGGAAAGATTTGTAATAAATGCAAATAAAAATCTTTTGGTGGCTTCCCATTGACTGAGATATGATTGTACCACCATTGGCCTTGCTTTCAAGGCAAACACAGCCAACCTCTCAGGTTATGTCTGTTATCTGTTGAAGTGTTGGGTCTCTAAGGAACACTTATTTACTGTTCAGAAACATCCCACTTCTCAAACACAAATCCTCTGAGCCATTCCTGAGAGAAACAGGAGGCAGATTGGGATAGCAGCCAGTTTATTGGGGTAGCAGCCAGTTTTATATCTAAGAGTTATCATGCTTTTTATGATCTGTGCCAGTTCATTTATTAGCTACGCTAATTAGACCACATGGAAAGAATCAAAAGTCAAAATTAATTTGAATATCTCTTTCTGTTAGAATACAATGCTTTGATTAAAAAAGTAGTAGAAATCATTTTCTGGAGTGTTCAGCCCTTCCTTATTGAATTTATAACGTGTGGATAAGAAATTAAATTTGTAAAAGTCAATGGCTTCACCCGGCTTCCACATTTCTCAAAAACCTAGGTAAAACCACCAGAGTAATTACCTGCTGAAGTTAAATTGATTTAAGAAAAGTTCATGGAAAAGTTTTGTGAGTGATTATAAAGACTATAAATTTTATGCTTCTATGCAATGCATAACATGTTCGGGTGGCTTCTTCCAATCTAGTGATCAGATCACTTATAAATTCATCCACACACATTTTTTGCACACCTGCTACAGAGCTGCCCACTGTTCTAGAGTCTAGAAATACATGAGAAACAATAGATGTTGCTGTGTTCTAGTTTGAACATAACACATAACATGATGTATGAAGTATCAAGAAGGGAAAAAATGAGGGTAGAGAAGATTTGTTACGGGTTGTAATATACAATGGGCATTTTTGCTCTCTTATGTGGTGTGGTCCAAGGATGCCTCTAATAAGGTGATATTTAAGCAGACTCCTGGGCAACAGAGTATAGCAGAACGTAGCTAATTCAAATCAAGGGAAGTAAGGCTGTATAAGTCATATTGAAGAAATACCAAAGCAGAAACATATGAGTTCCATCCCTCTAATACCTACCTGCTCTCGCAGATGCAAGTCATGGTCACAGATGTCTGGTACAAACACTAGGACTCACTGACTTATGGTTTAAATCTTTAATGTTACTGGCAGAAACACAAGTGAAATGTTGGTCCCCAGTGACAGCACGATTGGAAGAGGGTGGAGCATTTCAGAGGAAAGACCAACTGGAAGAAGTTGGGTCACTGGAAGCATGCCTTGAAGGGACTGTGGCACTCCTATTCCTCCCTCCCTCTGCCTCCTCGCCGTCATGAGGCGACATCTCTGTTGTACCATGTGCCCCCTACCATGATATTCCACCACCACAAGGCCAAAAGTAGCAAGCAACTGACCATGAACAGAAATGTCTGAAATTCTTCGCCCAGACACATACTCATCCTTTAAATTGCTCACCTCGGGTATTTTATCACTGCAATGGAAAACTGACCAGGACGCTGACCCAATTTTTGAGTATTGGTCTTCAAACTTCAAAATAAAAATTTCATTCCACAGTGAGTTTTGCGGCCTCTCCGAAATTTCTTTATTAATAAGACCCAAAGGGGGCTTATTTTTAGTAGCTGCTGTGACTTCTCCAAAAGATATTGAACTGAAACATGGCTTTATAACTCACTGAATTAGCAGGTCCTTATCAAAGGCCTGATGAAGCCTGTACACATGGAGCTTTGAACCAGAGTCACAGAGAATTAAGCCAGTTCACTCGGCCATGACAGTTTCAGCCTCACTCATTGAAGTCCGTCTGGACAGAAGTGTAGAGAGTACGGGGTGACTTATACTCTCCTTTCATAGCTGCTTCTCATCCTTAGGAACCTGAAACATGCCCGATTTTTGGTGCCATAGTTCAAAGCCAGAGAGTAAACATTCAGTCTCAAGTTCAGGCTAACTTCCTTGAACTGGGACCATCCATCTGTCAAGATAAACACCAAATTCCAGCTCCATTGCTTCCAGGGAAGAAGCAGGTAGAAACTCGTCCTTCGAGACAGAGCATGCTGTAATTTGGATAAGAAGCTTTCACAAATGTACTGAAGGATGAAACATGACATGGCAGATGAATCTTTTGTGAATGCTCTCCAGCTAATAATAGCTTTGTCCCATTAAAATGCAATTTTTACAAATACACTTGAGGGTTACACTGTGAGGGGTTAATAACAGTACTCGTGTTATTCTGGGCCCTCAAAGAGGCAGAAGCCAAGATAGGATCGGATGTGCAAGACATCTATTAAGGGAAGTGACTGTGAGGGGTGTGGAGAGGAAACCATGAAGCTGGGAGCATTGTTCAACTGCAGTGTAGGATTAACCTTGGGAAGAAGGAAAGACTGCGGTAACATGCGGGTCTCAGGAAACTTCTTGAAAGCTTACAGTGGAGATTCCTGTTTCCCAGGCCTGCCTTGTGACTTCTGTCCCATTTAATCACACACTGGGAGAAGCCCTTGGGCAGCATGGCCTCCCTGCCAAGGATTCCAGGATACACCCACTGGGGTCATCTGGCACTTGCACATCCTGCAGTTAGAAATCCGAGATCCGCCTTTTCATGGTCAGCCCAGCATGTATTCTTAAGACAGCTGCAGACACCTGTTTTGGAACATCTTCGTGGTTTTGTAAAGCTCCCCAATGACTCATAACCAGTAAATGTGCAGAGACAGGCTGGGCCATTCTCTACTCCTAAATTAGATCCCAACTAATCCTTCCCAGACTCCCAAGGACATTGAGGGAAAGGCTATGCAAGACTACACGGAGTTACACTTACAACTAAAAATAAAATCGAAGGAGGTCAATGGCTGTTAATGAGAGCCCATAATTAGACATTTTTTATTATTATTATTATTATTTATTCAACTGTGCGTATGTGCACGCGCGCGTGTCTGTGTGTGTGTGTATGCGTGTGTCTGTGTATGTGTAGAACCACGGACGAATTCGCGAACCACCATGGACGTCTCCACCTCCTTCTGCCCCGGGATTCACAGGCTCCGCCCTACCAGGACCAGAAGCGCAGGCCGCCCCCGCTTCTGCCTGGCGTCTATACGTGGGATCTGGGATCCGAACTCAGGACCTTCTGCCTGCAAGGCGGAGGCTTAACCCCTGAGCCACCTCTCCAGCCCGAGAGCCCATAATTAGAAAGCATATGTCTGGAACACCTTAGCATCAGGTTCAGTAATGCGGTGCATTATCTGCAAAGACTGGCGGCTAGTTGACAAACACGGACCGATATACATGTGGTAACAACAACAATTCTAATTCTCTTTTGTGTGCTGTACAATGAAGCTATTTTTTAAGTATAACCCAGAGAATCCAATCATGGCAGAACAAAGGATAGTGTTTATCCTACCAACTTTACAAATGGGTCCATTTTTCCCTGGATCTCTTAAGTGAGAAGCAGATTATCTGTGCAAAATTTGGATTTGGTTAGAGAGAACGGAATGTGGGACAGGGAAAATATTAAGGAAGCAGTCATGGTCTTTACAACATGGAGTTTCTTACATACCTGCAGAATGCACTGCAATACAATCCAAAACGCTTACTATGGTATACAAAGTCTGCCCAAAGACAGTCTAGCTCAAATGCCTCTATAAACTAGAAGCATATAAGTCCTATTAATAGTCATGGTCATTTTGTCTTTCTCAGACGAAGCTTTTATCTGTAATTTGGGATGCAGTGCAACTTTGTACCATCGCATGCTCCACTCAGATCTGCTTACTGATGCTGCATTACTTTATATGTAATGCAGAGCCCATAATTAGAAAGCATATGTCTGGAAGTTATGTTTTTGAGCCCCCTTCTCTTCAAGCTCTCTGATGCCTTGGGCAGCAACCAATGGTCCCTCACATTTACTTTGCATTTAAAATTTGGCACTGATCTGAGTAGTTCTTATGTACAGTTGTTTGCACGTCAGCTCGCCCCTCTACATTTACAGATTTACACACTTATCCACTACAGCTTATAGTTTGTTTCTGTCTAGCAGAGCACCTCTGAAGATGTGACCATCTTCAGAGAACAGATTGATTTACGTTCAATAGTTTCTCTTTCCTCCTAGGTCAGATCCCATGCTGGTCACCATCATTTGTCTCCTGAATTTTGGTGGATCTGCATGCTGTTTGTACGCTAGGTCACTTCATCCCTCAGCCAAGGGATGCTCCTGGATGACAGGCCCTTTGGTGACCCTGAGAAAGTCACCTGTGAGTGTGTGTGTGTGTGTGTGTGTGTGTGTGTGTGTGTGTGTGTACCAGAGAGCACTTGAATGTGTGTGTCTGTGGAAGCTCAAGGGCGACGTCAGGAATCATCCTGGATTGCTCTTCCTCCTCATTACTTCGCTGGCTCCGGGGTTTCCCAGGCTCCGCCTTCCATTGCCAGGATTGCAAGCCCCTGCCATTTCCTGCCTGTTGTTTTTCTACTGGATCTGGGGATCTGAACTCAGGTCCTTTTGCTTGTGAGGCAAACGCTTTAACCTCTTCATCATTTCCCCAGCCCAAAGTCACTTTTTTAAACAACACTAAACCACTTAAAGTTTACAGCATCACAACAGCTCCTCCTGTCAAAGAAAGTGTCCTTCCCAGGAAAACAATTCTTATTTTTTCTTTTCCCTTCTTACTTCCCTAGGAAAGACTTTTTCATTCATGTACATGTGTGTGTATTCGTGTGCGTATGGATGCATGTGTGTGTGGAGGCCAGAGGATGACCACAGTGACATCCCTGAGTTGCAGGCACCCTGCCACGCCACGCCAGGCACCTTGAGGTAAGACTGTAGGGACCACGCCCCGCTCCACGTGCTTGCGCGTTGAGCACTTTACCAACTGACCTATCCCGCCAGCCCCTACGATTTATATATATATATATAAAAAGCTGCATCTGTAATACTCAGACCGTAATACTCACAAAGGTGAGTATTGATTTCCCAAGACGTATCTCTTTCACATTCTGAAACTTGCTTAGAAGAGGGGAGAAGAAACGGGCGTTCCTGTGCTAGGACCGCACAGCCCCCCACACTGGGGAGCTCCAGCCGCAGACGTTTATTTCCCTGCGTGCTGGCCCCTGGCAGGCTGAGACCCCGCAACGATCAGCCTTTAGCTCCGCGTCTCGCCTTGCTGCTGGCTTCCCGCTGAGTCCTCGCTGGTGTTGCTCTGAGTTCTGATCTCTGTTTCCTCCCGTAAGAATGCTAGACATTTGGCTTAGGGCCCTGTTTTTAATCGCTGCTTTGAAAATGTTCTCTGTGAGAGCAATTGTATTCTGAGGCAATGAAGGTTGGTACTTCAGTATCAAATTATGGAGGTGGGGGGCACCTGCAGCCCCCAAGGAGCATTTCACAGTTGTTGCAATTACTGCTGATAACTGCATGGGCAATCAGCTTATGGAAACAAGGGGCATTTATTCTGGCTTATGATTGTCCTGTTACTATTCTTAGACCAACTTGGCAGGAGAGCTCTTTTCAACAGCAGGAGCCAAGGGAGCCAGTCATACCATACCTGCAGGATTGCTGAGAGAGGGACAAACCTCATTTGCCAGACAGCAAATGTCTAAATATGCCAACTTACTGAATCGGCTCCCTCCATGTTACTCACCAGCCCAGGGATTAATTAATTAGATATTAATTAATTAGACAATCTTCAAGTTTCCTCAGGGCTTGCCTTAACTATTAATTCTTCACAAATGTGCCCAAAGCTCAGCCTCCAATTCCCTATTGACACACATACATCGCTGCCATGTATCCACGGATCAGGATATCGGTCCTCATTCTTTCTTCTTGAAAAGAAAACAAAATCACTGTCTTCAAGATTCAAATGTAAAACTGAAGACTAACTGAGCTTAGTAGAGTTTATTTGGACAAGGAATGATTGGTGAACAAGGCAGCACACGGAACCAGGAGAATTTTGGAGAACTTGGTCTAGAAATATAGGCCAGCTATACTCTCAGAGGATGGAAGGCTGACTTACAAGCTCAGCTATTGAGTATTTGGCAACAAGGACCCTTTTCCTTTTTTAATTAATTAATTTATCTTTTCCCACTCATACAAACTTAATAGGTACTGCAGTTCCCTCCCTCCCTCCACCCCTTCCTGGTCCCCCTTGCTCCCTCCTCCCTTTTCCCCTTCCTTTCACTTTCCTCTCTCCCTTTCTCCAAATTACTCCCCTCTTCTACCCCCCCCAATCCCTGGAGCATCTTTTAGTGTGAATGTCAAACTTCTCTCTGCGTCCTCCACTGCAATGAGGTGTACGGATTCAGTAGCATTGCCTAGAGCCCTTTCTTGTGCTCCCCTTTAGTAGAGGAACACTATTGTGACTGCAAATCCCTTGCCTCTAAGGATCCTAGTGCCTGTGATCCATGCTAGACTTTGGGGGGTCACTAATATATCAGTCATTGCGCAAGTCGTGCAAAGTCCTATTATGGTTACTAACTTGAGTGGAGTATCTTGTTTATCCTTGCTCCTCCCCATCTTTAGGCTCTTATAATCTTACCACCCCCTCTTCCGCAAATTTCCCTGAGTTTTAGGATGGGGAGAGATTTGGCTGGTCTGGTTCCAGGTGATTAATGTTCTCAATTATGGTTTGTTGTTATTTTCAGATTTGCTGTTCCTGCACCACCCTTGGCTCCATCCTGATTGGTATTGGATGTCACCTCCTAGCCAGAGATAAAAGGCTGTTAAAATGTTAAAATGGAATAAGAGTGGAAGACTGCGGTGAGGGGGGGTCACTCTCCCATCTATCTGCAATATTCTATGCTCTCCCTGACTGGAGAGATCAAACCCCCTCAGTTACAAGTGACCAGGAAGAAAAGTGAGTGAGCTTAACCAGATGCCTCACTACTTATTTGCAGTACTTGATGGTGACCTATTTTCTCTGCTGTAGCATGATGCCCTCTCTCCTTATTTCTGGGGGAGCCCTTGTTCCCCTTCCCTCCTGTTTATAATCTTTGCAATCACTGTAAGTATTACAGAGGTTAATCTTTGAGTGTATCACTAAGTGCTAGTGTATCACTAGCATCCACCTATTAGGGAGTACCTAATGGCACTTAATTTTCTGTGTCTGGGATACTTGGCTCAATATAATTTTTTCTAGTTCCATCCATTTCCCAGCAAATTTCAATAATTCATTTTTTTTGATGGAAGACTAGTATTCCATTGTATAAATGTACCACATTTTTCTTATCCACTCATCAACTGTTGGACATTTGGGTTGATGCATAATTTTGCTATTGTAAACAGTGCTGCTATGAACATGGTCGTGCTTGTGCTATTGAGGTGAATTTTTGCTTTATGGGGGATTATTCCCAGAAGTGAAATAGCAGGATCATACGGCATTTCAATCTTTGACTTTTTAAAAAAAATCACCAGACTGACCACCAGAGTGGCTGTATGAGCCTGCATTCCCACCAGCAATGTAGGAGAGTTTCCTTCTCTCCATATCCTCTCCAGCATTTGTTGTTGTTTGTATTGTGGATTTTTGCCATCCTGACCAGGGTGAGATGATATCTCAGGAAGGTTTTGATTTGCATTTCCCTCATGGCAAAGGATGTGGAGCACTTTTTAAAGATATTTGTTAGACATTTCAGTTTCATCCATCATTTCAAATTCATCAATTTCTTTAGAGTTCCCAGGCCCATTTTTTAATTGGGCCATTTGTTTCCTTGGTGTTTAGTTTTCTAAGTTCCTTGTGCACTCTGGATAATAAAACTCTATCAGATATGTGGTTAGTGAAGATTTTCTCCCATTCTGTGAAGATTTTTGTTTGGTTTACAATTCCTTTATCTGAACAGAAGTTCTTTAATTTCATAAGATCCCATTTGTTGAGTGTTGGTTCTAGTGACTGTGCTATTGGATTTCTGTTTAGGAACTGTTGGCCTGGGCCAATCAGCTTGAGGGAGTTCCCTACCCTTTCAACTAAGGTTTTTATAGTCTCTGGACTAATATTGAGGTCCTTGATCCATTTGGAATTAATTTTTGTACATGGTGACGAGTAAGGGTCCAGTTTTAATCTTCTGCATGTGGACATCCAGTTTTGCCAGCACCATTTGTTGAAGATGCTGTTCTTTTTCCATTGGATTTTTTGGGCCCCTTTGTCAAAGACCAAATGGCTATAATTGTGAGGGCTTATATCTGGGTCTTCAACCCTTATCCACTGATCTATGTGTTTATTTTGGAGCCAATACCAGGCTGTTTTTATTACTATGGACTTTTATTATAGATTAAGGTTTGATATGGTGATACCTCCAGCAGTGTTTTTGTTACTCAGGATTGTTCTTGCTATCCTGGGTCTTTTGTGCCTCCATATGAATTTTGAGATTGTTTGGTCAATTTCTTTAAAGAATTGCTTTGGGATTTTGATTGGTATAGCATTGAATCTGTATATTGCTTTTGATAGGGTGGTCATTTTTATGATATTGATTCTGTCAATCCAGAAACATGGGAGGTCTTTCTACTTTCTGGTGTCTTCTGTAAATTCTTTCTTTAGGTTTTAAAGTTTTCATTGTAAAGGTCTCTTACTTTCTTGGTTAGGTTTATGCCAAGGTATTTCATTTTTTTAGGGGCTATAGTAAATGGGATTGTTTCTCTAAGGGCTTTTTCACTTATTTCATCCTGGGCATATAGGAAGGCCACTGATTTTTGTATGTTTATTTTGTATCCTGTCACCCTGCTGAACTTCTGGATTAGTTCCAGGAGTTTCCTGGTGGAGTTTTTGGGATCACTCAGGTATATGATCATGTCATCTGCAAATAGAGATAACTTGACTTATTCCTTGCTGATTTGAATCTCTTTTATCTCCCTTTCTTGTCTTATGGCTTCTGCTAAGACTTCAAGTACAATATTAAATAGAAGTGGTAAGAGTGAACAGCCTTGTCTAGTTCCTGATCAGAGCAGGAATGCTTTAAGTTTTTCCCCATTGAATATAATCCTTGCTGTTGGCTTGTTGTATACAGCTTTTATTATGTTGATAAAGGTTCCTTCCATTCCAACTGTCTCTAGGGTTTTGATCATAAAAGGCTGTTGGATCTTGTCAAAATTTTTTCTGCATCTATCGAGAGTATTATGTGGTTTCAGACTTTGGACTGGCTTTGTATGGTGAATTACATTTATAGATTTGCGTATGTTGAACCAACCTTGTGTGCCTGGGATAAAGCCTACTTGATCACAGTGAATGATCTTTTTGATATGTTTTTGAATCCAATTTGCTAAGATTTTGTTGAGAATCTTTGCATCTGTGTTCATCAAAGAGATTGGCCTATAGTTTTCTTTTTTTAAGTGTATCTTTACTAGGTTTTGGGATTAGGAGGATATTAGCTTCATAGAAGGAATTTGGTAGTGTTCCTTATAAGAAGCTGGCTGAAGATTTAGCTGCGTGTGGTGGACTGAAGCTCATCTTCTCTGATTGGGACTGAGACTTTGGGGACCTCCGCAGCAGGAGCTTGAAGCAGCAGTTCCCATCACATCCTTAGCAAAAGCAGACAGTCACGGATGGACATGTTTCACTGGCTAGTACTTTGCTCACCTTCTCCATGTTTTATGGTTCCTGAAACATCTGCCCTAGGGGATGGTCCCGCCCACTTTTAGGCTGGGTCTTCCCACCCCAGTTAATGTGATCAAGATAGTTCCTACAGACTGAAGAGATGGCTCAGGGGTTAAGACTCTGCCTCAAAAGCAGAAAATTGAGAGTTCAGGATCCCCAATACCACATAAAAATGCCTGGTGAAAAGGGCCTGGCCTTTACTTCCAGCCCTGGTGGGCAGAGTCTGGGAAATTCCAGAGCAAAGCATAAAGGAGGTAGAAGCAATCCAAAATGATTTCTGAAGTCATCCTTGGTTCTTCACAGAAACACACAGTGCTCTCTCTCTCTCTCTCTCTCTCTCTCTCTCTCTCTCTCTCTCTCTCACACACACACACACACACACACACACACACACACACACACAAATTATAATAATAATAAATGTTTAAAAAGATAGTTCCTCCAAGGCACACTGGGAGGTCAGTCTTAATGTAGAGAACCCCTCTGTGTGTCCAGGCCCTAGGGTTCAGGTTGACAATTAATACTAACCATACAACCTAAGACTGAGTTTAACTTAACTGAAAAGTATAATTTGGTGAAGCTGTAAAGAGAGATGATTGCCAATTGTGGGCTGAAGTCAAGGAGGGGCAGATGGAGCTATCACGGTTTGAATGTGAGCTGTCCCCTGCTCCCTTCACCTCCCGATGAGCTCATGTGTCCAAATCCTTAGCTGGTGTTATTGTTTGGGAAAGTTGTGGCATATTCGGGGATGGAGCTTTGCTAGAAAAAGCATGTCACATGGGGTTTGGTAGCCTCGCCCTACTTCCTCAGTTTGCTCACGCTGTCTTTGCTAGAGGTGGTGACCTGAACCAACCTCCTATTTCTTCCTCCAGCCATGCTTTCTGTTATAGACTCCTACCGTATGAACTATCCTCCCTCTAAGCCATCTAAATCTCCCTTAAGCTGTCTGTGAGCATAGCCTCACAGCAAGGGAAGAAAAGCAACCACAATGGGAGCCCGGGATGCATGAGACAGAGGTGGCCGCCAGGGAAGGACAGGAAGTGGTAGAAACAGAAGGTGTGACCCTCCTCTGTGGCAAAACAAAGGGTGGGCTCCAGCAAAGACTGACCTGCGTGTTCAGAAAGGATGAAAGGAAGCTCGGCCACGTTTATAGTGTGAGTTAAGAAAAGAAACCAGGAAAACACAAAGCAGATGGGCAGGTAGTCAGCAACCAGGAGGAAATGCTACTGGTTGAAGAGAATGGGGGACAGAAATCACGAAAGAGCTGACCTGGCAAACCGGAAGGACGGAAGAAAGTTTATAAGGAGTCCTCTACACATTTAAATTCGTGAGCTGTCTTTTAAATAATGCAGTCAAGTATGTATTTTAATAAACACATGATAATTTTATAAAATAGAATGAATGATCCAACTGTGTAATTAGTGATAGTCAGGGAAGAAGCAAAAACAAAATAAAGTTTAAAATCCCTTTTTACGTGTCCTTATGTTTCTCTACCCCTTCCCTTTTCATCTCCTTTCTCCTCAAAATCAAAAGCGAACATCACCCCGCAGAAATAAAAAGCGGTAAGGCTATTAGGTACTGCTGTGCACCTGTGGATCCCCCCCACACCTTCCTTTTCGCCTTCTGGTCCCTTTTAGGTAGCGCCCGCTCCACAGCCTTGGCCTTACTGCTCCAGCACCGTGCGTCTGCTCGCGTGACGTCTGCTCGCGTGACGTCACGGTCCTGTTTTCTGCCCAGCAACAAGCTCCTGGACCACTTCTGACTTCTGTGCATCCTTCCGACCACCATGTCTTGTCCTGACAGTTCGCCGGTGGGTGCATCGCAGGAGACGACCAGCAGGGGGCAGGCCGAGAGAGGGGCTGGTGCGGCCCCGGGGCTCAGCGCTGCACCCCAACCTGCAAGGGGCTGGGTGACTCGCAGGGCCTTGCAGCTGACCGTTGCTGTAGTAAGGGGTCTGATCAGCTGAATCGGGTTCACGGGAGTTTCATGTGTTAACTAAGTGCGGCGGCAGCTTGTCCTCTTCCCGGGGAGGGTGGGGGCCCGCACCCCGCCGACCTCTGCCAGCCCACAGCACTGCCCCCCAAGTGCGCCCGGTCGCGGAGAAGGAAAGATGGGGAGCAGAGGTGAAGATGAGGGTTTCCGATTTCAGTGATGGTCCCGCCTTCAAGGCCGCCCCATCTTCGGATGAACCTTGTTCCCTAGGCCCCCAAACCCCTGTTTCTCCTCCCTCCCACCCCCTCAGAAGCCCCACTCCCAGACAGTCGCCCCGGCCCCGCAGCCAGGTTTCCAGAGATACGGTGTGCCCAGGGTGGACGCCCCGTGCAGGTTTCCCGAGGCCCCTTCCCCCAGCAGTCTGGCCTCACAGGATGCCCGGATTCCCTGCAGCTCCAGCCTGCAGAGTGGCGACCCCAGGGAAGTCCTAAAGTGGGGTCAGGTGGTGGCGGATACTTAGGCTATATTGGGGGAGGGGAGCTTGTAGAGCCAAAAATATGGAGTATCTCTTATTTTCTGGTAGGTCTGAGCTTTTTTAAAATTTCATTTACTTTTTCTAGTGCTTTCAAAGCTCAGCTCTCTCTGTTCTTTGAACTTGATCACGAATTATGTGTGTGTGCGTGTGTGCGTGCGTGTGTCCTGTGCACACCTAGTGCTGGTGCTGTGCTTAGTCTCAGTTCATTCATCTGGATTTTTTTTTCTCATTTGCTTTTCTTGTCAAATTAGGGAAGAGTGAAAAGCTTTCTTCTGGGGGTACTCAGAACTTCCAACTTGGCATTCCCCATCTGTCGGTGCTGCTGCACCGTCCTGAATGGAATCGCCCACATGCTGTCCTGTGAATTCACTTTCCTGGGAGCAATATTGTGTAGTGGGGCGTGCGGGAAGGGGAGTGGTGGGGAGTGCAACCCGCAGACCCAAATCTGCATGAATGAATATAAGCTTAGCGGAAGAACCTGTGAGGGAGGGGAAAGGAGATTGGCAGGATGGGCCCATTACAGAAGATGGGAACAGGAGGGAGGAAGGAAGGAGACAAGTAGAAGTTAGGCGTTTGCTGTCTTGATTTAGGTCCTCCGCCAAAGCAACCTGGACACGGGACTTGCCAGCAGGTAGCTTATTTGGGCAGAGAGCCCAGAAAGCCCAGAGCACAGAACTAGATAAGGAAGGAAGAAACCCAGCGTCACAGCTAGGCACCTTGAGTCACAGGTGTCACCTTGACAGTTGAGGGCTTGAGCTCTGGGCACATTTGTAGAGAATTAGTGTTGAGTTAGGCCCAGAGCAAACCTGCAGGCGATTGTCTAGCTGATGGGGAAGGCCCAGCCTATGGTGGGTGGGATTAGGCCCTGGAATAAAATACAGAGAGCTGATTGAGAGAGTTGGCATCCTTGTGTACACTTGGCCAGACATGCTGATCTGGCAAGTAAGGATCCTCCCTCTCTCAGCGGTTATGTAGAGATGGTGTGGCCAGTCTCCTTGGCCCTGGTGTTGGTGTGAGCTCTCCTGCTAATATGGACAAGCAACTGTAACCAGGAATCATAAGAGAAAATAAATCCCTTGTTCCCTTAAGCCATCTGATAGTGATTTGTCAGCAACCATGCAGGCAAACTGCTACACCCAGCAAGATATATAGCTGGTTATTGCCCTGGCAACAGCCCAGCCCCTGCAGGAACCCTCAGAAGGCCACATGGGATGCACCTCCCACTCGGCATGGATCCAAGACTCCCACCCTCCACCTCATGAAGCTAAACTAAAGGAATCCTCAATCCATAGACACGTTCTCATCACTACCTAGCAGTTGGTAACTGTGCTACTTATCTTCAGCCGCACGGTTGCTTTCTCTTGTTCCTTTGCCTGTTTTGACTGACCAGAGTCTGCTTGCTCTGCAGAAGCTGGCAATACCATGACAACTCCCCTCGCTGATGCTTTGAAGACCCTCATGAACGAGACGACCAGGTGGGATCCCTCCTCTGGACCCATTCTCCGTGAATGCCTTCTTGATGGTAGATGCCACCTTCCCAGTGATGGCGGATGGCAACCACCAGGTGGTCCGGCTGCCTGCTCCTCTGGCCCAGGCCGCCTCCTGGTCCTGTCTCAGGGTAATTACCTGCTTGGTACTGGCGTGGCACCATTTCTTCTCAATGCAGTGAACTGGCTCCGCCCCTCCCCTGAGGCTCCATTGAAGTGCACCGTCTCTGGAACCACTAGCAGAGATACTGCTTGATTCTGGAGTTGATTCACACACTGGATCTGAGCCCGGAGAACCCTGGGGGTTGACTGCATCAGTGCCTACAACGGCGCCTTGGCTGAGAAGTTGGTGCAGTTTGTGAAGCACGGAAGGCGTCTGTTTATCAGGGGGCCAGGCCTGGTCTTGGGCCAGTCATCACAGCTATGACAGGGTACTCTCCGGTTTCCCTGGAAATCAGGTGACCAGGGATGCTGGTGTCACTGACATCTGTGGGGACAGAGAACAGTTCGAGATCTCCAAGAAGGCGTCCAGGATCAGGCGAGTGTGTGTCCCCTGACGTTAAACAAGAGCTAGCACTTCAGTGAACTTCCACTTCAGTGCAAGGATTTTACTTAAAACTTGGTTTTGGAACCACCGCGAAGGATTAAGTAAAATACCCCCAGACCTAAGAAGGGATGTCTTCCTTGTCACTCGCTGTGTGTGACAAGGAAGCAATGATCCTGGAACAACTCACCTCGCCTTACCATCCATGCCAATGTCTAGTGCTGACATATGCGGAGTGCTTGTCAGTCTCTGAGCAAAGGAAGCAAGCTGGTGTGTTGTGTGCGCATCCACTGCTGGGCAGTCCATTCCAGGAACTAGGAACACGACAGATCCGAGTAGACACAGCTTCCAGTGCAGATAGAGGCAGGAGGACAGACACACAGACAAGAATTCCATCAGGTATTGATGGGAGCCAAAAAGAAAATGAAATAAGCATGGTATTCAGATGGTGTGAAGAGAAGGAAGGGAGGAGCCATTTCGTTTAACATCTTTAAAGAAGGTGCATCAGTTGGGCTGAGGAGACATTCCATGGGGTTGCAGACAGAAGGATGTAGCATGCAGAAATGATGTGCAGGCAATAGAGAAAGTGGAGACCACACAGAGCCCAACCCTCAATCAACAGGATAGACAGGGGGTTGTAGTAATGTTTCTGGAGCCCAGGTGCTTGGTCCACTTGGTAGGTGCCAGAGACATGCTAAGTCTGTTCAGCAGGACTGAGAGTCGGCCTGGTGGGAGCTGGGATCTTAGAGAAGACATGGTGATTGACAGACGTTAATCTCTTTTTTTTCTATGCTGTAATTTCTTTTTTTTATTTATTTCCACTCATACAAACTTAACAGGTACACCAGTCCCTTCCCTCCCTCCACCCCTCACCCCCCTGCTCTCCCCTCCCCTCGCCCCTCCCTCCCCATCCCCCAATGTCTCCCCCCATCCTTGGAGCATCCTTTAATGTGCATGCCAAACTCTCCTCTGGCTCCTCCTCTCCGAGGAGGTGCAAGGACCCAGGGGCATTTCCCAGAACCCTTTCCTGTGTTCCCCTTAAGCATAGGAACACTACTGTGGCTGTCAATCCCTTGCCTCCAAGGATCCATTCTAGACTTTGAGGGGTCAATAATGTGTTGGACATTGTGCAGGTCATGCAAAGTGCTATTAAGATTGTTTCAGCCCTAACTTGTATGGAGTATCTTGCATATCATGACTCCTCCCATCCTTGTGCTCTTACAATTTACTGCCCTCTCTTCCACAAATTTCCCTGAGCTTCAGGATGGGGAGAGATTAGGCGGGCCTAGTTCCAGGTGGTTGATATAGAGTCTCTGATGTTCTGAATTATGGTTTGTTGATTTTTTTTTTCGGTTTTGCTGCTCCTGCAATGCCCTTGGCTGTATCCTGATGGGTATTGGATGTTACCCCCTGGCCAGAGATAAAAACCTCTTAAATTAGAGTCTTGTTATAAGAGTATATTCAAAGGTAGATGGAATAAAAGTAGGAGACCGTGGTGAAAGAGGGATCGATCACCCATTTGCAAAATGGTTACTTTCTATCAGGCAGCCTATATGCCCTCCCCTTCTGGTAAGATCATACCCCATCAGTTGCAAATGATCAGGAAGAAAAGTCTGTGAACTTAACCAGATGTCTCATTACTTACTTGCAGTTATTGATGGTGGCCTATTTTCTCTGCTGTAACATGGTCCCCTCTCTCCTTGTTTCTAGTGGGGCCCTCCTTCCCCATCCCTCCTGTTTATAATCTTTGCAATTACTGTAAGTATTACAGAGATTTATCTTTGAGTGCAGAGACGTTAATCTCTGAAGAGGCCTCCCATCTTCCTGCTTTCACTCAGTCATGTCTGCCTCCCATGAGCTGAAGCCACGAAGAATCCAGGGCCAGGTAATGCAGCCCCCTCCAACAGGGAGGTTGACCAAAGGTGTAGGCACCAGCCTTAGATGTAAACATGCAATTGGCCAGCATGAGAGACTTCTTTAGGAGTAGCACTTCAAAAGATAGCAGAAGAAGCGAGTTATGAAGAGGACTGTGAGGAGCCCATGCAAAGCAGAGGGTGAAGGGGGAGAGCCTAGAACAGAAGCCAGAGTGGTATAGATTAGAACATCGGAGAAGGTAGGATAGTTTGAGCTGAGTGAACCACAGCTATCTTGATAGGGGGTGAAGTCATTTAAAAACTGATAGCCCATGGCTAGAATTGTAGATCTTGTTGGTCTTAAGATGGAAAGGCAGTTTGGAGATCAACATGATATGACAGTTTAAGAGAAACCCACTGATCAGTGAGTAGATCATAGGAGGCCAGGGTAAGGAGGACACCCACCAGGAATACGACTGGACCTTTCTCTGCTCAGTCATTCATAAAACACAAAGTCTTGGGTCGTGCATGGTCACCAAATAGCCATTCAAGATAGTGGCTTCGGGTTTGTGGTCCCCTTCCAATGGATGTTAAAGATGCAGGTACTTGTAAAAGTGAGCAAACTAAAGGTAAATGTTATGAAAAGAATTACAGGAAAGTAAGAAATGAAGGAAAGTGAGGGAGACCCCTGGATAGAAAGATTTAGTAAATAAGAAAGCAAAGCTCTCAGCAAAATGGTCCTGGTTTTTTTATGGATTGATGACTAAGATTGAGGTTATGTTATTAAGTGACAATTAGAAGACCCCATGTTTGATGGATATTCTCCTGACCATGCCTTGTTCATAGATTGCTCACCTGGTAAGAGGGCTCCATGTTCCTTTACCCCTGTCTCTGTCTGTCATGGTTTGAAATGTGTCCCCCACAGTCTCATGTGTTTGGGAAAGTCACAGCACCTTTGAGAGGTGGAGCCTTTCTGGAGGGAGTCTGTCACAGGGGGTGGGCCTCGAGGTAGATTGGTCCCACCCTACCTCCAGGAGAAGTCTGCTTATGTAGCAAGGAGTCTTGCAGCTCCCAGCCTCCAAGATGTCTGCTCCAGCTTCGGCCAGTCAGCCATGCCGTATCCACCATGAAAGATGGTATCTTCCCTTTGGAACCGTAAGCTGAATAAATCTCCCTTTCTCCCTTAAATTGCTTGGCTCCAAATGCTCTCTCACAGCAACAGAAGAGTCACAATTACACTGTCCATCTGTGATTCCACTTTTGCTAGCTGTTGACTGCTGCAGACCGGCTGCAGACTAAATTCAGGATCCCGATAGGTGGACAAGGAGTCGGCAGAAAAATGAAGAACAGACACGCAACTCAGGGCTGAGTGAATCTGAACTCATTTATTCAAGCAGAGTTTATATATTTTAGAAAATTTAGGGTAAAGGGCAGAGAATGTGTCACTACATACACAGGGAGACAGCAAAGAAGAGCAGGACCAAATCCTTTACAGGATTATGTAAAACATATTCATTCCAGTTAACAAAGGAAGGGCAGGAGTGACATCTACTTGCTGTAATGGACCAGACATGACATCTCCAGGTAAAGTTAAAAAACCAGGCAGGACACTTAGTTGTTAAAAATCAAACAATGAATGTTTTAAAGCAGAGTTACCTGGTCTGCACATTAACATATCTCAAATATATAAAGAAGGTACTGTAGGGGGAGGTAATAACCTAACTAGTCCTGAGAAAAACAAAAGAGATCTAAGAACAGATAGGAGGTAAACTCAACTCCCAGAGGAAGCAATTCACCTGCCATTGTCTAATGATGCAGGAAAGAGGCAAAACTCAATTTACACAAAGGGAGGGGCCCCTAATGCGTAGCAATTGCTCATTTAGATACTAACCTGTCATTCTCCAGAGAGCAGGCTTGAGGCCTGACAATCTCCATATGTTTCTATATTTATCTTATTTTTTAATTAATTAATTAATTTATTCCACTCAAGTCTGTTATAATTGGCTGCATAAGAAACAAGGAAAAGTAAAGGGCAGGCAAGAGTGTCCACAGAAGCCAGCTACACATCCCAGCAACACTACTCTTGCTGCTCAGAACCTGCCTGTCCCTTATCAGTCTTCTTGGCTGCCCTACACCCCAAACCAAACTCCTTGTTTCTCATCCCTAATCTTTCTGGCTCACCACCTCTTAAAACACAAATACCAGTTCTCTCTGTCACACTCGTGAGCAACTTGCACTTTTCTCCTGCAGGGTCTTTTTCCTCACTTCCCTCTGTGGGCTAGCTCCTCCTCTCGCTGCCACTCCACCTGTTTCACTGTGTTTCTTTGAAGACATGCACTCTGGAAAACATAACCACCAAATGCCATTATCACAACTCAGGGAATAATTCCTCTGATAGACTTCTGTTTGGTCTTGAACTTGTAGATTTCCTGTCTCCGGCTCTGTCTCGCCCGTCTCGGGAGATCCCTATTCCTTTTAGCGGGAAGCGGTATTTCAGCGCCCACAGTCTGAATGGAAGACATGCCGTGTTCACTGGCTCCACATCGATCATGGGCCTTTTGAGCGAGCAAAGCCAACAGATAGATCTCTCTGCTTTAAGGATCAGCGCATCAAAGAGCTAAAACTGAGACTTCTCATTTTTATTCAAGACAACAGGGTTTTTATTGATTCGCAGCAGCCTCTTATTCAGATCTGGTTTTTCTCAGTGATGAATTACAGATATGCTGTAACAGTGAACTACTTTCTTTGTCTTGTGATAGACACACAGCAGTTGGAAATTTCATACAAACGATCGTACCAATAGCAGGATGCTAGAGATTGCTTAGTGACCAGATGTGCCAGCAATTTTGCTTAAGCTGTGGAGTTCCCCTCGTCTTTGCCTGGAATCCACAGGAGTTGATTCAGGGAGGGGGATTACTGTGTTTCAGGAAGTCACCGACAATTACTCTCTGGGGAAAAAAAAGAATAAACCAAGTCTGGGTGAGAAGACAGTAGGCTGTGGAACAAATAATTAGTAACAAATGTTTCTTAGCAATAAACCATAGCAATGGTTATTTTCATGCCCTTTGTCCTCATGATATGCTGAGTATATATTACTGACTATATATTAAGCTACATTATTATTCCTTATTGCCCTTGAGACTAGTTCCTCTTTTACAGTTATACCACTAGGTAAGCGTAATGTCCAGTTTCTTGTTTATTTTACATAACTATTTATAGTTACACAAAATAATCATAGGGCTCTAAAATAAAACCTATATTCAGCTTTTGTTCCCCTCATATAATTCCTTTCTTCTCTCCTTCTTTAAAATGATTGATAGCCCATTGTTTGTTTCTATACCAGTAGACATGTATCCTTTGGGAAGACAGCAGCATGCTCTATCCATTTTTCTCTACCTTGCTTTGCTACTTCATATTATCTTAGAATGCCAGCCTGGCTCTGTCTCATAACAGAAGACAAGGATGCATTACAATACTCCATTATGTCACCTCACATGCTTATAATATGATTTATCTTTAAATTTCTCACTGGCAGATAGACATCTGAATCTCTAGGATGACTTTTGATTTTTCCAGTTTGCTTATTTCTTTAAGACATAATTGAAAGCATGATTACTAGAGTTAGACATGCCTGGATTTGAACCCAGCTCTTCAGTTTTGTGTTCATGAGCAAATTTCTTAACCTTTTATGTATCATGTTCACAAATAGTTTTTCTCAATGTGTCGTATCTCAGTCTTTCTAGTACCTGGCATCTATTATTTTATTCATCTAAATTTGGTTGAATGCCCATTAAATGCTACACATTTTTCTAGTTGATGGGAATAACTACTGTTTCATTTAGACCTGCATTTTGTAATAGACATGAGAAATGCTTACTGTGAATACAATTTTCCACACTGCTAGTTTTCGTTATTCTTAAAACTTGTGTTATACATCAAAGTAATTGAATATTTGTAGTTTCCACTAGGATTCCTAACAAAACATTTGTTTTAGTGAATCTTCTATCACTGAACAGTGTTTTGTGAGTCATGATTCATATTCTGCTCAAAAACACTTTTCTGTTTCTCCAAAAGCATCTCCTTAATTCAACTTTTAGTCATGATATGATTCCCATAACTTTGCGTAATTATTTTCTTTTGTTGTGTACTCGTGTGTTTTCTAGTTTGGGTATTTTGAAGGAAAGGAATTACAATTAATCCATACTCCACTCACATCTTTAAAGTAATTTCAAATCTTCTCTGGTGCAGAGACCTCAGCATGTAACATTAAATTTATTGCTTTACCAAGAAACCAAGATATCAATGTATCTGGAAACCTGTTTAAAAATATGTAGCAGCCTAATATCAGAGTACTTTTCTTTCAAGCTATTCTAGATCTTTTCTCAGTTCTTGAAATGCCAATAAACGCTTCTTATTCAAGGTCACCATGAACATTCATCAGAAGAATTGGCCCATGACTCTATTAAAATGACAACTATCCCACGTTTCACTTTGCCATGGGTCAACATTTCTTTACCCAACAATTATAAATACAGAACAACATATCTATCACAGTGTGCAAATGTACCTCCTGTTCACTTTCCACTGTCTCTAGCCTGCTAGGATGTACAGTTTCGGAACTGCAGGGATCTTGTGCAACCTGTTTCTGTTACTCTGTTTCTATGTGTGAAATATCAAAGGCAGATGAATATGTGTTAGTGCTATAAGTTATTGAAATGTTTGAGTGACGCATACCCAAAGCTATCACACAGACAAGGTGACTTATCATCCCAGTGTCCCCTCTGCAGACATAGACCACGGGAGATGGAGCAAGGCCAAATGAACAGGAATGGCAAAGCCCTGGAGACCTAAACTTAAAATGATCCCTGGCTCACATTTCTTCTCCTTTCTTTCCATCCCTGTCTTTTACAGCACTGAGATTTTTATAAACTTCCTGGCCACTAGATCTTGTTCAAAGGGCCCTGGGCTGACAGAGCAGGTTTCTTTCTCTCAAATCCCTCCTGGAAGATCTTGAGCTCAAAGCAACTGTTCCTGTCACCACCCAGGTTCTTCTGCCAAGGGGTGAGGCCGTCTCCATAAATCAACCAGGATCCTCTTCTATACTGTCTCCAGGAGTAGCTGGCTGTACACCTACGTTTACGTTCATTCTAGCCCCACCGTAATCCCACAAATTAGAAAGGACTCCGGCTTGCAAGCAGCTAGTTCTTTCACAGCTTTGTATTTCATATAATCCATAACCTTAACAATGTCTGGGTAAAGATTATGTAAAAGGAAGCAAGCTATTGCAAGCACCCTGTCCACCAAGTACAGTTTAAAAATAAGAGTAATAACAGAGGTGCATGTGAACATAGAAGGTCTTCTTAATGGTGCCATGCATTGCTAAGGCCTGAATGAGGACCGTATGAGCTTCACAGAGCTGCTGTAACAAAATGCCAATGGCTGAACAATAAACACTGATTACCGCTAAGTTGTGGAAACTACAACTTTGAGATCAAAGCATTCTTAGCACTGTGGGGAAGATTCTTGATCATACCTCTCTCAGCTTCAGATATTTTTGCTGGCAATCTTTGCTGCCCCTTGACTTGTAGAAAATACTCTAGTCTCTCACTTCATTCTCACATGGTGCCCTCTTTTTATGCATATTCTATGTTCCAGTCTCCCGTCTTTATTGCTATATTGGACCACCCTATTCCAATGTGGTTTTGTCTTGACCTGGGTGTGATCCTGTTTCCAAACAAGGGGGTTGGACATTAGTGAATAAATTTTGAGTGGGACACAACTCAAATCATAATAGCAATCTTTAAGTATTAAGATCCTTGGTTATCAGATGTGGGGTCCCTAATCATTTGATAAATGTTCTCAGTGTATTTATATGACTACTAACATGTTAAAGAATAAGTATCAAACATTGTATCAGCCACTGAAATTCTTTACTTGGACTCTCAGAGATGAGAGTGTGGCCTTAAGAAAGAAAATAGCTAGCTATTTTGCCAAAATATAATGTTCACATGGTGACCATTAGAATCTACAGAGTGACTGACTCATTGGGATAGAGTAAGTTTGCAATACCTAGAGTAGATTTAGTAAGTGTGGACAAGCATAGACTGTAAACCTGCAGGTAATTGACTTTTTTCTTCTCTTTTTATATTTCATATTCACGTTTTATGTATTTTATATATTATTAATAATAGTATTACATATTTTATATTTATATTCTTTAAGGCTTTACAGATACATTCACATCACTTTGCCCCCTTATTACACCATCCCAGTCTCTGATTTTCCCCATTTCAAGCCTTCTCCTTTCCCACCTCCAATTCTCAGGTCCTTCTTTCTATGTGTTCACGGATCATTTCGTTCCATCTGGATTCTTGTTAGTAACGAGTAGCTTGGCATTTGCCTGAATGAGGACATTGCACCATTAAGCATACATCCCTGGGAAGAGTTGCTCCCCTGGGAAGAGTTGCTCCCCTTCTCTCCCATTGCTTGTCTCTGCGGGAGGTGAGGTCTTTCAAATCCTTCATGATGTAAAGCAGATAAGACAAATCTTGTGTTCTCATGGAAGTTTACTTAGCTCATGGAGGCCCAGGCATGTCTAAAAGATACCATCTGGCTGTGTCTCTTACCACCCCCTCTTCCACAGTGCTCCCTAAACTTTAAAGAGATGGGGGGGTAGTTTAAATGTCCTACTTGGGCATCAAGCAATCCAACAGTTGCCTATTTTTTATACCTTGGCTAGTTATGATTTTCTGTAATAAATAACTCACTGCCAAGCTTCTAGCTAGGCTGAGTGCTAAGCATTCCCCTAATCTCTGGGTGTAACCAGAGCTGGTAGAAGACACGTGGATATAAAGTTCTTACAATTAAACTTTGTTTCTTACCCACTAGGGTCTGCATCTCCTCCCCTTTCCATAAGTTTTTGGTCTGTTTTTCAGTGCCTGGGATGTGACCCCTGCTTAGAGTTGGGCCTTACATCCAAACAGAGAGCAGTTGGTTTAGCCTCTTGACATTCATACCGCCATTGCACTGCTGGCCTTCCAGATGCTTGGGAAACTGACTTCATTACCACTCCTTGTACTGGGTATTTTATACCAACTCAAAGGATTGCTGGGAGCTCAGAGAAGGATGATTCTGCCCTCTTGGATCGTAGATGGAGAAACTAAATGTCAAGGTGGCCAGCAGACTACTAATACTAGCTGCAAGACTCAATGCTCAGCCTGATTTTTCACGTGTGACAACAATTTTTCCTCTGGAAAGGAATAGGGAGAACCTATGACCTATGACAGCTACCCATTTTTATGGTGGCAGAAACCTGAGTTTTACCTCGTCACCTCCACTTAATCTCACCTCCACTTAATCTCAACACCAGGAAGTGTGACCTCCATATAAATTATACCCTCTCAACTCTGAGCATCACTTCCCACTACGGTTGGGGACTCCTTTGTATCAGCAGTCTCTCTGGAGTTCACCTGCTCAAACCTGAGAAGAGCAACCCCAGGGTTCCAGACAAAGGCTGGAAGGGAGGAGTCCAACAGAGGGACAGGATCAGTTCTCAGCCCCTAAGTCAGATTTTGCAACTTCTGGTTAACCTGGTATCCCCTGATTCATTCCCTACACTGAAATCAAGCTCCTTCCTGAGGCCCTAGTGTAAGGACCCAGCATTGAGATGGGAGTAAAAGGCCTGAAGTTGGTGTTTTGCCAGCTTGTGTCTGATGGAGCTGCGTGGTGAGGCTGTTTTCATCCCTGGAAAACTCCCCAAGACTTTGGGATGCTACAGTTTCCTAGATTCTACATATTCTTCATGGAAAAAAAAAGAAGTTAGATTTTTGGTTATCATCACCTCCTTCACAGGCCCTCAATAAATGTCCATGCACGTCTTTGAGGATCTACATTCCCACACATGGTACAATATCCTGCTCAGATGCAGATAAGGTGTCACACAGATGATCTAACCAAGGCCAAGAAGCCGGCTGCAGCCCCTGTAGCGACTCGTCCATTCTATACTGGTCTGCTGGCCGCAAGGCAGCCTTCTGTATTTCATCCTGCCCAAGACTGCCAACTCGGCCCTGTCACCATTTGGAGGGCCGGGTCTGTCCCCTACTACAAGCTGGGTGAGTGCACTGAAGGAAGAGGGGATGCTGTAGGCACAATGGTGACAACAGTTGAGGGTTTGAGCTCTGGGCACATTTGTAAAGAATTAATAGTTGAGTTAAGCCCAGAGCAAACCTGCAGGACATTGTCTAGCTGATGAGGAAGGCCCAGCCTATGGTGGGTGGAATTAGGCCCTGGATAAATCACAGAGAGCTGGTTGAGAGAGTTGGCATCCTTCTGTTCACTTGGCCAGACATGCTGGTCTGGCAAGTAAGGATTGTCCATCTCTCAGTCGTTATGTGGTGATGATGTGGCTAGTTCCCTCGGCCCTGGTGTTCGTGCGTGCTCTCCCAAAGGTGGACTAAGAACTGTAACCAGTAAGGGTAAGAGAAAATAAACCTCTTGTTCCCTTATGCCGTTTGATATCATTTATCAGCAACCATGCAAGCAAACTGCAACAATTGTTTTAAAATGTTTTTCATGGACTGAGAAAGGACTTGACAAAAAAAGATTAAAATTATAAACTCTCTCCAAAACCAAAGATCTAGGAGCCAAAATTGAGTGCAGAACAGACGGATGGAGCGAGCAGTCCTCATCCCACATTGAGGAGTAAGGAGTTCAGAGAGTACAGTAACCACTTACATATCCTGATACAACCTTTTAGGGGTCCAATCTGTAGGCAGCCTGGAGGAGTTGTCTGATGAGACATTTGTACCTTAGAAGCTCATAAGCAGGACTCTTATTTTTTCTCTAGTCTTCCAAATCTTCTAGTTTCTGAAGCATGATTGAATTTATTGTCCATTTATGAAGAATAGCCTGAAGCAGTCCCATCGCTTTTATTGAGGGGTCCATGCAGAAGGAGAGAAGAAAGCAATAACACCAACAATTTATTTCCAGTCCTTACATAGCCCCAAGACACCTGACTCTCTACTACTGAACTCACAAAGACAGAAAGCTGGAAAGAAAAACCAAGCCATGCCAGACTGGTCCTCATGGTGAAAAAATTCATGTCCACATTTCGAAGGGCTTCAGACCAGTCACTGCTTCTGCATACTTTTCTCAGACAAATTTGAGTTAGATACAGGAGACATCTAATGATTCCGTCTTTAAGAGAACTCTTCAATCTGCCCTCTGTCTCTTTGCTTTATAGTGCTCTTGAACAATCTATAATTCGAACAGACGGAATTTATGGCCATTGACACTGGAACCATAGAAAGTATACCTCTCTCATCTCTTCCTGTGAAAATCATTGGCTGGTACTGGTGGGAACTCTTCAGCCGTCAATAGTAGATCATAATCTGAAACGTCTTGTTCTCCTAAATTGTTTGGGCCTTGCATTTATAACAGCAATGAGCAAGATATGACTGAGGTGATAACGTTCATCTTTCTCTTGTCTTATACCTAATGACAGCCAACAGTCCTTTTAAGCATATTGGCGGTCAGATTGGAGGAAAGGGGGTTTCCCACTGGCCTCCCCCTCCCCTTCTATACACCCAAGAGTTAGTTCTTATGAGAATGCTGTCAACAATGCTTTCTGGGAAATAAAGGTAGGAACTTCCAGAAGAAATAAACTTAATTAAATCCCCCAAGTCTTCACGTATTTGGGGCTCTGCTTTTATTTCTTCCCAAGCGTCTTTCTCTTCTCTTCACACTTGAATTTCAGTCAACATCAGTTCCGAAGGAGCTCTTCTTTCCTCTGCCTTATCTCCATTCACTCTCCTGCCATGTGGTACTGAATTATGATGGGATGGCATTCCCGTGAATCTGAAGAATCAACAAATTTCTTTACATCGGCCAGAATGCAGGGCCCTTTCCCGTCTCTCCTCAAGAGGGCGCACTAAGCACAGGCTGCGGATGGGTGACTCCCTACACTACGATCACTTTTGGAAAACCACAATGCAGCTTCTCCCTAAAAGATTCAGCAAGCCAAAAATGTGCCCAAGACAAGGCGCTGCAAAGAAAATAGGAATAGCCATAAACAATCTTAAAAGTAGAGAATTCAAACTGAGGAGATGGCTCAGTGGTTAACCCTGCAAGCTAAAGGACCTGAGTTCAGATCCCCAGATCCCATGTGAAAACATACTGCTTTCTCCCTTTTCAGATCTCCTTCCTCTTCTTAGCTAATTTCCCCTTCTGTTTTCATGAAAACACACTCTGCTTTCTGCATATGTAATTTATCTTTCCTCATCTAACTTATTTCACCTACTATATTGCTCTTCAGTTCAGTCATTGTGAATGTCATCATTTCCTTTTTCTTTTTAGCTGAATAGAATTATTTTATGCATGTGTTGTATATATTTATATTATATGTGATTCATCTGTTAATGGACAGCTAGATTGCTTCCATATATTGATTGTTGTGAATTGTGAAACAATTCAGACATGTGAGGGTCTTTTTAAGACAGTGACTTAGAATACTTAGTGTATATATATACCCAAGGAATGGTATAACTAATCATTTGAGAGTTCTATTTTTAGTTTTTGAAAGTTCCCATATAACTGCATCAGCAATATGGAACAGTTACTATTTTCTCACATCCTCACCAGCATTTATTGTTGATTTTCTCTCAATTCTAACTGGTGTTAGAATATCAAAGCAGTTTTGCATTTCATTGATGACTAAGGATGAGAAACACTTTCAAATACTTATAGGTCATTTGTCTACCTTCCATTGAGAACTGTCTATTAAATTTATTAGCCAATTGGCTGATTTAGGGGTATTTAATTTTTTGGAGTTCTGCATAGATTCTAGCTATTAATCTCCTATCAGATGTATCTGGTTGGCAGATCTTGTCTCTCATTCTGTAGGCTGATTGTTTCCTGTGCTGCGAAGCAGCTTTTTAGTTTCATGCAATTCCATTTGTTAAGTTTTGGGATTCTTTTCTGTGCTATTTTGGAGTCCCTTTCAAGAATATTCTTATGCGGACCTGTATCTCTTTACTTGAGTTTTCCATTAACAGTTTCAGAGTTTCAGGTCTTAAGTGAAAGCCTTTGATATATTTGAAACTAACTTTCATGCAGGAGCGATATGAATCCACTCTCGTTATTTATAATTGGATATCCAGTTTTTTCCAGACCTTTTGTGGAAGAGCTTTCTTCTGATGAATGCATTTGATACCTTTGTCAGAGATTCTGTGACTGCAGCTGTGGAGAGTTATTTCAGGGTCCTCTATTCTCTTCCACTGATCTGTGTGTCCATTCTTGTGCAGTACCATGATGTCTTTGTCCCCGGGCTCTGTGGACTAACTCAGGGGCTACGTATTAAGATCCCTCCAGCAGTCCTCTGGCTACTCACTGTCTCTTCTTCCATATGAATTTTAGTATCGATTTTCAATTTCTCTGGAGAATTTAATTGGAATGTTGATAGGATTATCATTCTTGCAGTATTGATTTTTCCAATTCATACACGTAGGTTTTTTTTTCTCCTTCTAGAGTCTTCTTAAATTGATTCCTTCAGTGCTTCAAAGTTTTTCATTTTAGAAATATTTAATCACTTCCATGGTTAGGATTATCCCTAGAAATTTACTTTTTATCTTATTTTAAAAACTTTCTTTCTGGGGCTGGAGACGTGGCTTAGGGGTTAAGCCTCTGCCTTACAGGCGGAAGGTCCTGAGTTCGGATCCTAGACCCCACGTATAGACGCCAGGCGGAAGCGGGGGCGGCCTGCGTTTCTGGTCCTGGTAGGGCAGAGCCTGTGAATCCCGGGGCAGAGTAAACAAGGAGGAGGTGGAGGTGGGCCATGGTGGTTCCCTAATTTGTCCATGGTTCTACACACAATGCACATACACACACATACATACACACACACACATACATACACACACACACACACATACACATGCACACACACAATTGAATAAATAATAAATTAAAAAAAACAAAAAAAAACCTTTCTTTCTTTAGTGTGTGTGTGTGTGTGTGTGTGTGTGTGTGTGTGTGTGTGTGTGAGAGAGAGAGAGAGAGATGGCACTGTGTGTCCCTGTAGAAGGCCAAGAGTGACCTTGAGAATTATCCTGGATTGCTTCTGCCTCCTTTCCCAAGCTCCGCCTTCCAGGGTCAGAAGTGCAGGCAGCTGTTGTTACCACCTGGAGTTTTGATATGGAACCTGCGATCTGAACTCAGTACCTTCTACTTGCATAACAGAGTCTTAACTCCTGGGCCATCTCTCCAGCCCTACTTTCAATTTTGAAGTTATACTGGATAGGTTTTTTTTCCCCTTCTCAGTAAGTTGTTATTTGTTTATATAAAAGCTACTGGCTCTTGTGTGTTTACATCCTGCTTCTTATCCTGCTACTTTGCTATAAGCCTTTATGAGTCCTAAAGGTTTTCAGTACAATGTTCAGTTAGATTGCCAAGTAGTGAGCTGATCTTGTTAGTTTTTTCTTAGAGTACTAACTCTTTGATTGATTCTGTGTATTATTTTTTAAGTTTCTATTTCACTCATTTCTGCACTGATTGTTATTTTTGCCTCCTGCTGCTTTAGGACCTGGCTTGTTCTTGTTTTTCTAAGACCTCTAATATATTATTCTTCATTTATTTGAGATCTCTTTGATTTTTTAATGTAAACACTTCATAGCTATAAACTTTTATTTTAGAAACAACTTACCTGTACTCCAAAGGTTTTGATAAGTTTTCCTTTCATTTCAATTTAATTTTTACATTTCTTTCAAGTATTTTTGCTCATTTTCCATTTCTGCTATTCATTCTCCAAGTATTTGTGCAGTTTGTGTGATTTCTCATACCACTGATAACTAGTTTTAACTCACTATGGTGATATAAATTATTTCAGTTCTTTCATATTTGTTAAGACCTGCTTTGTGCCTTAGAAAATCATGTATCTTACAAAAACCTGGATAAATGGTTAAGGAAAAATGCACATGGCTTATCTGTTGGATGATATGCTGAGTATATACCTGTCAAATCTATTTGATCTATGATGTAATTCAACTCTGAGGTTTCTTTGCTGAAATTTAGCTTGAATGAACTTTCTGAAGTTGTCCTCTGCTGGAATGGCACACTATTATATCCTGATAGTTTATGCCCACTTGTATTTGTTTTATGAAATTGGAAACCCCAGAAATCAGTGCATACATATATTCTTGATTATCTATTACCTTCATAAGCATGTCCTTACATTCTTTCTTCTGACTAGTCTTGAGTTGATATAGACGTCATCAGATATGAGAATAGCTGCACTAACTTGTTTTAGGTTTCAGTTTGCTTGAAAACAATTATATCTATCCTTTGATAGATATGTAGGGGTTTCTTTGCCAGTGAGATGTGCTTCTTGGAGACACACAATTGTTGAATCTTGTTTTTCAATCCAGTTAACTAGATTTTTTAAAAAACTTTTCTTTTTTTATTATTTATTCAATTGTGCGTGTGTGCACGTGTGTATGTATGTGTGTGTGTGTGTGTGTGTGTCTGTGTGTGTGTGTCTGTGTGTGTGTAGAATCATGGACGAATTCGGGAACCACCATGGACATCTCCACCTCCTCCTTGTTTACTCTGCCCCGGGATTCACACGCTCCGCCCTACCAGGACCAGAAACACAGGCCGCCCCCGCTTCCGCCCGGTGTCTACACGTGGGGTCTAGGATATGAACTCAGAATCTTCTGCCTGCAAGACAGAGGCTTAACCCCTGCGGCACCTTTCCAGCCCCCAGTTAGCTAGTTTTTATCATATTATTGGTGAATTGAAATCATTTTCATTTAAGATTATTATTGAGAGAGATTTGCTGCTTCATATAATTTCATTGGTTATTTTTCTGGTTGGTTAGATTATTGTTTGATCCTTTCTGTCTCCTGTGTTGACTTTAAGGATTTGCTGGCCTATGTGTTAGACATGATGGATTTCTTCTCAGCAATTCTTTATTCCTATCATGAAATTCATTCTGTCCTGTGCTGTTGGGAATGAAATTTTCTTCCACCCTTATGAAAATTATTCTTAAAGTATGGTATAAATTGTTGTTGAGTGGTCCTGAACTGACTAACTGACTTAATTATGCTTGTCTTGGAATACTCTATCATCTCAGTCAATTTTAAAATATAGCTTTACTAAATATAGCAATGTTGGCTTGTAGTCATTATTTTCAGGACATGAAAGATATTGTTCCTCTTTTCCTGGATAATTTTAGATTGTTTGATGAGAAACCTGGTGGCATTCTAATGTATTTGCCTTTGTTATCTTCTTCTTTCATCACTTTTAATACTATTTCTTGACTATGATATATTATGAAGAAGTTCTCCAGTCATGTCTTTTAGAAGTATTAAATTCCCCTTGTGTTTGTGTGTCCAATTCTTTCTCTTGGTTTGGGAAAAATCTCTTCGAATTTTATTGAACACGTTCTCTGTGACTTGAGCTTTAACCTCACCATGTTTTTCTACTTTGTGAATTTTTAGTTTTGATCTTTTAATCTTGCACACTTGTGCTTCTATTCGTTTTTGGTGGGGTTTTTTTCCTCTCTTGTGCTTCAGTGAAGTATTTCCTTCACCATGTTCTCAGTCTTTGCTCTTCTACTTGATCAAGTCTATTGGTAACTCCTTCTACGATGTTTTTGTTTGTTTGCTTGGTGGGTTAGTTCGGTGTTTTAGAAGTTTGATTCCCTTTTTTTAGACAGAGTCCGACTTCAAGGCCCAGACTGGACTGATTCCTTATACACCCAGAGTGACCTCAAACTTATAGTAAACATGCCTCCAGAGTGCTGGGGTTACAAGTCCTAAGACACCCTGCCCAGCAGTCTCCTTTCTAAGTCAATAACTTTTTCTTTCAAAAGTTACTCTTTCTTTTTTTCTTCAAAATCTAAATTTCTTGGCTAATTTTTCTCCCATTATGTTGATATTTTCATCCATATTGCTGATTTGCTTGTTCATTTTTCTGATTTTTTTCTCCTTTGTTTTGCAAACCTTCTCCGGATTGAGTATTGAGTCCCTTACATTATTCATCTGCTTATGATAAGGTAAAAAAAATTGTGATTTGAAAACATGCAAGTTCTGTTAATAGTTAAGCATCCACATCATAATAAAATGGAAAGAAACGTTTTGTAATGGTTGCCTACTAGAAATCTTCAGCAAACACTGCGCTCACTAGTAAAATGTCATAAGCACTTGAGTAAAGTCAAGAGCAAAATGCTCACTCTCACTGCTATCTCAGTGAATCCCAAGGTATCTTTACCACCACATTAAGACAAGAATCACAACATGGAGAAAACAACAGAAAAACCGTGCTTTTCATAACATGTGGTCCTCTCTATTTGTGGGTAGAGCTAATCATTGTGAATGATGACTGGAACGTGCTAGGGAATTAAAAGGAGAGGTCAAGGATGATACTTGGCTTTTGGCTAGAGATATCAGTGTTAGTCATGCTTTCCACTGAGATAATGGCTAGCGATAGCATGAGAGTTAAGAGAAAATATCAAATACAAACATTTTATTATGAGTCTAGACTTTATCTTTGGAGGACAGGATCAAGAGATGTTAGAGAGCTTAGCCAGGGAGCTCAAATCCAGACTTCAGTGCAGAGGTCAGCTTGAGAAGTTATCAGGATATGCATGGTATTTAAAGCATTGGGCCAGATGGCATTAATTAAGAGGGGACTCCCCCAGGCCACTCCTTGGAAGGAAGCCGGAGACCCTGGGCAGGATCCCCTTCCTTAGATGAGAGGACTTATGTACAGTGTCACAACACTATGGGAAAGAAATGAGTTCCCAGAGACAGTGAGGGGAACAAGTCAAAACTCAAATGTCATTGAATGTAGAGGAGAAAGTTGTGGCTAATGAAAGCAGAAACACAGCATGGCATCTACCCTCTCTGAAACTGTCCACGAAGAAGGTGATTGAGCTAAAACCCCCGCTGGATAGTGAGAGATTTGAAACAATAAATTCCAAATGCTCTTGATACGTTTTTCTTGATAAGGACCCAGAGAAATTGAAAGATGAAGGGATTGTTCATTAAAGTAATGAGACAATAACAAATACTTATGTGTAGTTGTAAATAATGTAATGTGGAGAAAGAAATTGTGAATTATGCATCCAATAAAAAACAAGTTGAATTTATGAAATTATGAAGATGTCCACAAGCAGGAAGTTATATATCACATTATCCATAGGTCAGCCAAACTATTACCAACTAATTAGATTTTAAATTTGTTACATCATTTATTTTTAAACCACTAACAAAAGATTATGTTTTTCTGTTAAAGAAATATAACTCAGAGATTGTTTTCATGGTAGCAAAAATTCTTGTGTTTCCCCTTGATAATAGGGCCTTACTTCTGAACATACTTTGAGTATCTAAGACATATCCATACTGGCATAGAAGTTATTAATTCACAGCTAGAAATCATCTATGAATGTAAAACAATTTGTGAATATGAGTGGCATAATACAGACTGTCTATCTGCTCTGAGTTCACTTGATCCCATTTAATTTTTTTCCATTTTAATGATCCTTTATTTTTTTTAATTATTATTATTTCCGCTCATACAAACTTAACAGGTACACCGGTCCCCTCCCTTCCTCCACCTCCCTCCAATCCCCCTGCTGGATCCTATTTAATTTTAAACAGATATGGTGAGGAGGGGGCTTTTAAATTTTCATTTCTATTCTTCCCCTTTCTCCCCTTATTCCCTTCTTTTCTTGTCTCCTTCCCTTCTGTCCTCTTCTTTTTCTTCTTTTTCATCTCTTTTCTTTTCTGTTTCTTAACCCCTTTCTCTTTTGGCATCTCAGCATTTGGGTACTGGTTCAGTTTTTTTGTTTGTTTTGTTTTTGTTTTTCTTTCTAGCTAAACATTCCTAGTCCAAATGGGGGAACAAGGTCCTTCTTCACAGTGCCATAGCTAAAAGCCTCAAGGATGTATTTAACCTTATCTTTTACAGCTAAAGTGTCAGTCCAGGTTCAATACAATTTGAATCTGCAGTGGAGAACACAGACACATCTGCCAGCTCTGGTGGTCAACAGCCACAACTTCAGTATCTTTGTGAGCGAGCAGCATAATTTTTCTATTTTATTTAACTTTTACCATACTGGTTCCTAGCACATTCAATCTCGGTTCTCCATACATTCTATCAAGAGTAGGTGCATTGGTCACTTTTGCAACAAAACAGCTGATAGGAAAAAGCCATTTAATTTGTGTGGTTCACAGTCACGGACGCTCTTTACATCTTCATAAGCCAGGAAGCAGAGTGTGATGGGAAATGGGGGTGGACCTACTTCCAACATCTGGGCTCTTCCTTTTAAAGCCTCTACTGTCTGCTTACCTACCACCCCTAGGGAACTATATTCGAAACATGAGCCTGTGAGAGACTTTTCAGATTCAACATTGTCTGATGTCTTCTAATGAATCCCTTCCCAGTGGAGTTAGCCAAGGTTTTCTTTTCTGTCACTTGCCAACCAAGAACCTTGAGTGATACACCAGATATGCCACAAATTACATCCTTACACAGTCTAACAATTTCTTCTTGCAAGAACTTTGTCCATTTCTTGGAATCTGTGGAAATCCAAAGAGTAGCTACATTTTCTTTTTTGTATCAGCACTTATTCCGTTCATGAAGGTTTAAGTCTTGTGGGCCTGAAGTTGCTGTGCAGGCACAAGAGAGAATATGTGAGCATCTGTTGTCAGAGACGACATCTCCAGAAAATAGAACGCATTCCTGCTGCATCTTTTATGTGTGGACCTTTTCTAGCCTGCATATTTCGTAAAGATTCTCTGTATATATTTGTTGAATAAAAAAACCCACTAACCCTGAAGCTGGAGCTGAAATAAAATCAATAAGTAAAATATCCTTTTCCTTTCTCAGTTATCTGGGAACATTCTCTGTGCATCCTGCTTAATTTAAAAAAATAGGTTTAGATAACTTTTAGCTCAAACATTTTTTGATTAGGGACTAAGTATACTTAAGATTGAGCAAGGTAAAAAAATTAATAATTCTTTCTTAGGGAAAAAAAGTGGGGTCGAAACTCATTTATTTTTGCAGCACATAGTGAAATAAATGTAGGTTTTGGTTAATTGCTTAAAATGTATTTGCTGGGCTCACACTGGCCATCTAAGGCAGGTGCCTACAGGAGGCTGCTGGTATCTGCCTTGTGCTGTACTGCAACGTCTGTTGTACACGTTACCTCTAAGGGTCCAGAACACTCGCATGTAAGCAGCATCACCTTTCGCTATTCTTTTTCCTTTACTGGGTTAAACTCACTGACGCAAATTGCTCAGCTGGGTTTTAATTAAATCTCTGTGCCCACTTTTCCTTGGGGTTTTCTCGACTGTGCCCCTTTCTTCCCCCTTTCTCCCTTAGTCACCTCTTTGTTCCCTTAACTACTTCCACACAGGCCCATGGTGAGAATTTCTGGCAATAATGAGACCCTGGAAACTAGTTCAAAGCCTGCTATAAAAGTTTTTAAATTAAACCCTTGCGATTTTAAGAGTTGTAATTAGAATTCACAGTTAGAAGTGGCCTAGTATAACCTTGCTGTCTAGCTGAAATCTTCCTATGCCCACGGGTCTGTTGGGCTCTTGGTGCCAATACCTTAGAGAAAGGACTATTTTCAGCCATTGGCCATTCTTTCCCAAGAGCTGGCTGTGTCCTCCCTGAGCATTTCGAGTCATGGCCCCAATTTTCCTCTAACTGAATACTTAGGTGCATTCAATTTGCCACTATAAGAACAGAATGTTTTAATGAATTGTACAGTGACAAATCATTGTACTTGTGAAATTTTCCCCAAAATAGATTCTGACAAGTGGAATTATATCGAAGTACACAAGCAGATTGAAGAATCATGGAAGCTCCCAAATCTCTTTCCTTTTGCTCATTGGTGCAAGCATTTATTGGCTGCTTCTTCTGTACGAGGTATTCACTGGGTTCTAGAACTGGGCAGAGAACAAGACAGACAAAGCTTCTGACCCCCTGGAGTATCTATTCTAGTAAAATAAAAAATTAAGCAAAAAAAAAATACTGTAAAGGTTTGAGGGGATGACTCAGATGTGAAGGCCTTTGCCTTGCAAGTAAAAGGACCCGAGTTTAGACCCCTAGGTCCTACCTGAAAACGCCGGGAGACATTTTGGCCCTGGAAGGCAGAGTCTGGAAGCCTCCAGAACAAAGCAGTAAGGAGGTAGAGCAAACCAGGGTGATTCCCAATGTCACCCTTGCGCTTCCACAGGCTCACACACACTCAAGTGCCCTCATACACAAACCTAAACGTCCCTTTACACCCACTCACCTGCAAAACACTCACATACACATGCACGTGCACATCTCATATACACATGCATGAGAAGCGAAGAGTATACAGTGTAACATAGATGATCACAAATACTGTACAATGCTTAAAGGGGTAATACAAAAGGGAGCTGGCTTCTTTCTTTCTTTCTTTCTTTTTTCTTTCTTTCTTTCTTTCTTTCTTTCTTTCTTTCTTTCTCTCATGTCTTGTCATAGTTAGATACAGGTGTCAACATGATGGCTAAAGGTCCAAATTCTGGGCAAATTTGTAAAGAATTAGTAGTTGAGTGAAGCCCAAAGCGAAGGTGCAGGAAATTGTCTAGTTGATGGGGCAGACTGAAACCAAGGTGGATAGGACTAGGCCTTGATTAGGTGAATAAAATATAGAGAGCTGGTTGAGATAGTGGGCATCCCGTATACTAGCCAGACATGCAGGTCTGGCAAGTAGGGATTGTCCCTCTCTCAGCTAATATGTGTGGTCAGTTCCCTTGGCTTCTGTTGTTGATGTGAGCTCTCCTGTCCAGCTGAACAAGCAATTGTAACCAGAAATCGTAACCTCTTGCTCCCGTAAGTTGCTTGACAGTGATTTTGTTAGCAACAACACAGAGTAACTGCAACACATCCTAAAGAATTCACCATGAAAATCGTTCAGCTTTTATTTTCCAGATGCCTATCAAACTGCATCTCTTCCAAGCATCGTTCCTAGACCTTCGAAATGCATTCATCCTTTGAGCTCATTTCACCCCCTCTTTACCCTCCCCTTAAAGGGGAAGAATCTTTTTCCCCCACCACAATTGAAATGATTCTCTTAAAGTCCAATCCCACAACTCAATTTTCAGTACAGCTTCCAATGGCTTCTTTCTATCAGAATAAAATCCAGTCATTTCCATGATGCTGAAAGACTGAACATTTTAACCTGAAGATTCAGGACAATGTTGTGAGGTCATCATCCCTCACTGCTCTTGGAACACTGGAATTCTCCTAAGCACAATAAGAGAAGAAATAGAAAAAAAATACAAAGTGCATGCCTAGTGAAACGGATGAAACAAAATGTCTTCTCCTCAAAGATGACATGATTATATGCTTAGATCTGAAAGAATCTACAAGAATGTACATTGATTAGTGAAGTGAGCCATATAATATACTCTTAATAAAAAAATCAAAATTCAGGGCTTTTTAGAGGTTGACAAGTGAGCACACTAAATATCGTATGGAAAATTTAAATATAAATACATTGATTAGCAACTTGAGTGGTATAATATATTCTTAAAAGAACTTATCAGAATTCTTTCTTTTTTTTAGAAATTGACAAGTGCACTAAATTTTGTATGGAAAATTCAAAAGAATTGAAAGAACTAAAACGATCCACCAAAAAGACAAAATGAAAACACTATGTGTGTCATTTTGAGATTTTGATTAACCAAGACACGAGAATGGAAATGAGTATTTAAAAATCTCAATGACAGTCCAGTATTGGTCAATGGATAAACACTGAGGTCAATGTAACTGAATCTGATCCAGGTATAGACTCACATATGTATAATTAATTTATTTTTTGCCAAAACTACAAAGGAAGCTCAACCAAGGGGAGCCATGCATCTTAGATTCTTCCTCCTGTAGCTGCAGTAAAAGTCACTGAAGGAAGAAGTCCTTCATGTTAGCACATAGTCAGTGCATCACGGTAGGGAAGTCAAAACAGCAGGCGCTCGGAGCAGCTGGTACCACCACATCCACAGACAAGCAGCAGATAGGGATGAAAAAATATGAGGGCATCCTTTCTTTTCCAAGCTGACATTTTGAAGAATTGCTTTTCCCCTGAATTATCCAGGAAGTGTGACTCTGTTCTATGGTTAAGACTATCTTGATCAAATATGCACTTAAGACCAGGGAGAATCATTGCCATATGGATGGAGAGAGTGGTTTGATCTATTTTGAGACAAACTTGACAGGATTTAAGTTATTTATTGAGCCTCACAAGCTCTTTCTCTGACGATCAATGCCACTGTCCTAGAGAGATAACATTTCCTCACAGTTGGTTTCCAATAATCCCTGAACGTGTCAGGCATTTTCTTTTTCCACAGTGTATAGTAGTGGATTCCGTGGAAGAGGATGTGGAAGGCAGTGTACGTGCCTCACATATGGTTGCCATAGGAATAGTCATCCTGGAAGGAACCAAAGGTGTTGTTCTTCATTTTAGAGAGCTGGTTATGGTGGAAATTTGATTGATGATTGCCTGCTGGGAGTGTTGCTTATGTGTTCCAAAATGTAGTGCAAATCTAATGGCAAGTCTATATAGTTCTCTCTTCTTTTTAGAATCTACAATGTCAATTATAGCCAAAGCCTTCCAAAAATTAGCTTATTTGGTTTATCTCCATATCTCCATGCCTGCTTGACCTTTAGAAACATCTTAGTGACCTGCCCACCTTGCATCCCGTGGAAGCTATCACCAGGAAGAAATGGGACAAGGAGAGATTTAAAAGTGACACGGAGGCTGGATGAGTGAAGGGAAACACACCTATCAGTGGGGTGGCCTGAAGAGAGGTAACTTGGTATACCACAGAGGCCTGAGCCCCGACAGGAGTAGACAAGCCAGAGTGAACCCTGGGGTCGATAGAAGCACACAGGCAGAAGGGTGGGAGGGAGTGGGAAGGATTGATGTAGGGAAGGGAGGGGATGAAAGGGAGAGGGGAGGGAAGATGGGATAAATACTTAATATGCTTACAAAAGTAGAAAAATAAAAAGAAAGTGACACGGTGAGGAATTGATTGATTTGAACTATGTGGGTTTTTCAGGGTTGATGTGGCCCCCTCCACTAGCCTAAAAATATAATCAGTGAAAAGGAAACCAATGAGTCATAAAGTTGTATCCAACCACTTATTGCAATCCTCGCCACTATAAATCGGTTGCTTTAACCACCCAGTCTCGGGAGCATCTCTGACTGGAACCGGGAAGCCACTCAGTTAACTTGGCTGGTGTGGTTCAGAGTTCAAGCAACTTAGCTCAGTTCCAACGATCATCCCCACCAGCTCTCCGAAGTGAACAGGGAAACCCCTCGCTTCCATCAGGGGATCCCGGGGATGACGACGCTGACTCTCTGCAGCTGTCAGCTCTGCCCCATTCAGCTGCATGGCGCTTCACGTTGAAGGCTCTTCTAAGCCATGGCTTTGAGGACTGTAGGTGGCAGCTGCACGGGGTAACCAAACGTGAAGAGAGCGAAAAGTTTGTGAACAGAAATCAACTTCAAATCAAACTTATTAGAAATCTGGGATGTTTCCGACAGTGCTTGCCCATGCTGCACGACGCGACTCTTAGCAGCCTTGGTCCAGGATGTAGAATATGTGGACATAGCAACATGGCATTGCGCCAGGCAACGCCAGCAATACAGTCTGAAGAACTGGACTGACACTCAAAACTATCACATACTGTGACCTACAGAGATGTCATTGTGCAGACAGTTTTCCTCTTTTACAGAAAATAATGATTTTATCATCACAGAAAATAAAGATTTTTTTAAAAAATATTTTCTGCCATCATTCCTCATCATATAAGTGTCAGAGAAGCTCCCTCTTTCGCCCCACACCCCCTCCGCCGGTCGGGACGCGTAGGCGAGATCCAGCCGGGCCTCAACGCGCGCTCTAGGACCCCAGGTCAGCCCACGGGGACCCGGCTCCGACTCCCGCCATCCAGCCGGAGCCGCGCGGGGGCCCAGGGAACGAGGAGCACCTCCCCCTGCGCCCGGGCCCGCCCCAGCTGCCCTCGGGTTAAATAGCTCCACGCCGACGCGCGCAGCCTCCCTCTTTCGCCCCACCCCCCCTCCGCCGGTCGGGACGCGTAGGCGAGATCCAGCCGGGCCTCAACGCGCGCTCTAGGACCCCAGGTCAGCCCACGGGGACCCGGCTCCGACTCCCGCCATCCAGCCGGAGCCGCGCGGGGGCCCAGGGAACGAGGAGCACCTCCCCTGCGCCCGGGCCCCGCCCCAGCTGCCCTCGGGTTAAATAGCTCCACGCCGACGCGCGCAGCCTCCCTCTTTCGCCCCACCCCCGCTCCGCCGGTCGGGACGCGTAGGCGAGATCCAGCCGGGCCTCAACGCGCGCTCTAGGACCCCAGGTCAGCCCACGGGGACCCGGCTCCGACTCCCGCCATCCAGCCGGAGCCGCGCGGGGGCCCAGGGAACGAGGAGCACCTCCCCCTGCGCCCATCCTCCCTTTTCGCCCCACCCCGCTCCGCCAGTCAGGACACGCACGCGGTCCACCCGGGCCTCACCCCGCTCCCTAGGTAAGTCCCCGTTCAGGCCCGCCCACCAGTACCCCAGGCCAAATAATTCAGTTTAGTGAAATTGAGAGATCTTAAGAGTTAAAATGACAATGCCAAAGTCAAAGTGCAAATCCATGAGAAGCAACACTCAAGTAAACAAATCTCCCACTGAAGAAATTAATCCCATAATGTTAGACTCCAAAAAGAACAAACCCGCGGAAAAAGGCCAAGAAAGCCTGACCCAGGATAACGACTTTCAAAATATGATCATTACCATGTTCAATACTATGAAAGAGGAAATCCGGGAGGAATTACATAATCGAATCAATCGCTTTGAAGAGGAACACAACAGACATCTGGAGGAGTTGAGAAAAACAGTGCAAGAAACAAAAAGTGGCATAGAACAGTTAAAACAAACTCAAGCAGAGTTTAAAACTGAGCTAAAAGACAAGTTATCTTCAACCCAGAACGCCACAGAGAGTCTTATCAACAGAACTAATGAAGCAGAAAACAGAATTTCAGACCTTGAAGATAAAGTGGGAGTACTAGCCAGCTCAATGGAAGAGGTTGTTAAAGCCAAAAAGATACTTGAGAGAAATATCCAAGAGATATGGGACACCCTGAAGAAGCCTAACATGCGTATTCATGGAATACCGGAGCAAGAATCTCAAATACCACCCCTGAGGAAATTTTTCAAACGATCATCAAGGAAAACTTTCCTCATCTAAAGAAAGAGAGGCCCATTCATATACAAGAGGCATTCCGCACCCCAAACAGATACGACCAAACTAGAAGCACACCGCGGCAAATAATAGTTAAAACACTCCACATTCAAGATAAAGAACTGGTGCTGAGAGCTTCAAGGGAGAAAAAACAAGTCACTTTTAAAGGCAAACCTATTAAAATAACAAATGACTTCTCAGTCGAAACAGTAAAAGCAAGAAGAGCTTGGAGAGACATACTTCAAGTATTGAATGAGCAAAATGTCAACCCAGGCTGATTTACCCTGCAAAACTATCAGTCATGATCGAGGGAGAAAGAAAAATTTTCCAGCACAAAGACAACTTTAAGGGATACATGGCCACCAAACCAGGCCTTCAAAAACTGCTAGAAATGATACTCAAGCGTGAAGAAAAAAACAGGCATATCCAGGAGAACAGAAGGCAAATATAACACCATTAAAAGCGAAGCAATATACTTATAAAAGCTACTAAACATAATAAATGTCTGGAATTAACAATAGTTTCTCCATTATAACACTAAATGTTAATGGACTTAATTCACCGATCAAGAGACACAGATTACAAACTTGGATTAAAAATCACAATCCATCAATCTGCTGCCTGCAGGAAACCCATCTCACCACAAAAGATAGGCACGCTCTAAAAATAAAAGGCTGGTCAACAATTCTACAAGCAAATGGAAGCAGAAAACAGGCAGGGGTAGCCATTATGCTATCAGACAAAGTGGATTTCAAACCAAAAAAAATTATAAGAGACACGGATGGATACTACATTTTAGTCAGAGGTACAATTCACCAGGAAGACTTCACAATACTGAACATATATGCACCCAATACGGGCCCCTCCACATTCATTAAGAAAACCCTACAGCGTCTAAAGCAAGAAATCAACCCCCAAACGATAATTCTTGGGGACTTCAACACCGCCCTCTCTACATGGGATAGATCAACAGGTCAAAAGCTTAACAGAGACACTTTGGAACTTAATCAAACCCTGAAAGAAATGGACCTCACAGATCTCTATCGAACTTTTCACCCACGCACCAAAGAATACACATTTTTCTCAGCAGCACACGGAACTTTCTCCAAAATAGATCACATATTGGGCCACAAAATGAATCTACACATGTACAAGAAAGTTGAAATTCTAACCTGTGCCCTATCAGACCACCACGGCCTAAAGCTGGACATCCACAACACATCAAACAAGAGAAAATACACTAACTCCTGGAAACTTAACACTATGATGCTGAATGAGAACTGGATTCAGGAAGAAATTAAAAAGGAAATTCAAGATTTCCTGAAAGTGAATGATAACGAAAATACAACTTACCAAAATCTCTGGGACACAATGAAAGCTGTTCTAAGAGGTAAGTTCATAGCTCTTAATGCCCACATCAAAAAAAATGGAAACATCAGAAATAAACAACTTAACAATGCAGCTTAAAGCTTTAGAGAAACTAGAGCAATCTGATCCCAAAAGCAGTAGAAGAGAAGAGATTAGCAAAATAAGGGGAGAAATATCTGAAATCGAGACTAAGAAAACGATAGAAAAAATCAACAAATCGAAAAGCTGGTTCTTTGAAAAAATCAACAAGATTGATACACCCCTAGCTAAACTAACCAAAAGCAAGAGAGAGAAAACCCAAATTAACAAAATTAGAAATGAACATGGAGTTATCACTACGGATACCCAAGAAATCCAGAGAATTATAACATCATATTTCAAAAACTTATACTCTGTGAAGTTTGACAACACAAAAGAGATGGATGAATTTCTAAGTAAACACAACTTACCTAAATTGAATCAGGAAGTTGTGAATTACTTAAATAGTCCTATAACATATAAGGAAATTGAGGAAGTAATCTCGAATCTTCCCACCAAAAAATGTCCTGGACCAGATGGATTCAGCACAGAGTTCTACAAGACATTTAAGGAGTTAATAACACCAATACTCCTTAAACTGTTCCATCAAATAGCAAAGGAAGGAACACTACCAAATTCCTTCTATGAAGCTAATATCGTTTTAATCCCAAAACCTAATAAAGATTCACTTAAAAAAGAAAACTATAGGCCGATCTCCCTGATGAACACAGATGCAAAGATTCTCAACAAAGTCTTAGCAAATCGGATTCAAAAACATATTAAAAAGATCATTCATGGGGACCAAGTAGGCTTCATCCCCGGCACACAAGGTTGGTTCAACATACGCAAATCAATAAATGTAATTCATCATGTAAACCAGTCCAAAGTCCAAGACCACATGATACTCTCGATAGATGCAGAAAAAGCTTTTGACAAGATCCAACAGCCTTTTATGATCAAAACGCTAGAGACAGTAGGAATGGAAGGAACTTTTATCAATATAATAAAAGCTGTATACAACAAGCCCACAGCAAGGATTATGCTCAATGGGGAACAATTGGAAGCATTCCCACTTCGATCAGGAACAAGACAAGGCTGTCCACTCTCACCACTTCTATTCAATATTGTACTTGAAGTCTTAGCCGAAGCCATAAGACAAGAAAGGGACATAAGAGGGATTCAAATTGGCAAGGAAGAAGTCAAGCTATCTCTATTTGCAGATGACATGATCTTATACCTGAGTGATCCCAAAAACTCCACCAGGAAGCTCCTGGAACTAATTGAGAAGTTCAGCAGGGTGGCAGGATACAAAATAAATGTGCAAAAATCAGAGGCCTTCCTATATGCCCAGAATGAAAGAAGTGAAAAAGCCTTGAGAGAAACCATGCCATTTACTATAACCCCTAAAAAAATGAAATACCTTGGTATAAACCTAACTAAGGAGGTAAAAGACCTTTACAATGAAAACTTTAAAACCCTAAAGAAAGAAATTGCAGAAGACACCAGAAGGTGGAAAGACCTCCCTTGTTCCTGGATTGGCAGAATCAACATTGTAAAAATGACCATCCTATCAAAGGCAATATACAGATTCAATGCTGTACCAATCAAAATCCCAAAGCAATTCTTCAAAGAAGTTGACCAAACAATCTCAAAGTTCATATGGAGGCACAAAAGACCCAGGATAGCAAAAACAATCCTGAGTAACAAAAACACAGCTGGAGGTATTACCATACCAAACCTAAGTCTATACTACAAATCCATAGTTATAAAGACAGCCTGGTACTGGCTCCAAAATAGACACACAGATCAATGGATAAGGATTGAAGACCCAGATATAAGCCCACAAAGTTACAGCCATTTGGTCTTTGACAAAGGGGCCCAAAGAATCCAATGGAAAAAGAACAGCATCTTCAACAAATGGTGTTGGCAAAACTGGATCTCCACATGCAGAAGATTAAAGCTGGACCCGTACTTGTCACCATGTACAAGACTTAATTCCAAATGGATCAAGGACCTTGATATCAGGCCAGAGACTTTAAAAGCCATAGTTGAAAGGATAGGGAACTCCCTCGAGCTGATTGGGCTAGGCCAACACTTCCTAAACAGACATCCAATGGCACAGTCACTGCTACCAACTCTCAACAGTTGGGATCTTGTGAAATTAAAGAGCTTCTGTTCAGATAAAGAGATTGTCGCACGAGCTCAAAGGCAACCCACAGAATGGGAGAAAATCTTCACTAACCACATATCTGACAGAGCTCTACTGTCCAGAGTGCACAAAGAACTTAGAAAATTAAACTCCAAGGAAAACACTGGCCCAATTAAAAAATGGGCCCTGGAACTTCAAAGAAACTTTACCAGGGATGAAATTAAAATGTCTAACAATTATCTTAAAAAATGCTCCACTTCCTTCGCCATCAGGGAAATGCAAATCAAAACTTCCCTGAGATATCATCTCACCCCGGTCAGGATGGCAAAAATCCACAGTACAAACAACGACAAATGCTGGAGAGGATGTGGGGAGAGGGGAACTCTCCTACATTGTTGGTGGGAATGCAGGCTCATACAGCCACTCTGGCGAGCCGTCTGGAGATTCTTAAAGAAATTAAAGATTGAAATGCCATATGACCCTGCTATCCCACTTTTGGGAATAACCCCCCAAGCAGCAGAGGTTCGCCTCGATAGCACAAGCTCGACCATGTTCATAGCAGCACTGTTTACAATAGCAAAGTCATGGAATCAACCTAAATGTCCAACAGTTGACGAGTGGATAAGGAAACTGTGGTACATCTATACAATGGAGTACTACTCAGCCATCAAAAATGATGAATTACTGGAATTTGCTGGGAAATGGATGTCATTAGAAAGAATTATATTAAGTGAAGTATCCCAAACCCAGAAAATTAAGCGCCGTATGTACTCCCTAATAGGTGGCTCCTAGTACCAAACTCGCCCAGCCCACATTGGGACACTCAAAAGTAAACCTATGTAACACAGTAATTGCAAGGATTATGAACAAGAGAGATGGGTTAGGAGGGCCACACCAGAAACAAGGAGAGAGGAGACCATGTTACAGCAGAGAAAATAAGCCTCCATCAAGGTCTGCAAGTAAGTAATGAGAAACCTGGTTAAGTTCACAGACGTTCTTTCCTGATCTCACCAGAAGGGGAGGGCATATAGTCTAGCAGATAAAAAGTAATCATTGTGCAAATGGGTAATGGACCCCGCCCTCAGTGAGGTTTCCTACTCTTATTACATCTACCCTTGAATGTGCTATTACAACAAGACTCCAGTTTAACAGCTTTTTGTCTCTGGCCAGGGGGTGACATACAGTGCCCAGCAGAATGGAGTGAAGGGAATTGCAGGAGCAGAAAAACTGCAAAAGAAAATCAACAAACCACAATCCAGAACTTCAGAGACTCTATATCAATCACATAGAACTAGGACAGCCTAATCTCTCCCCATCCTGGAGCTCAGGGACATTTGCGGAAGAGGGGGCGGTAAGATTGTAAGAGCAAAAGGATGGGAGGAGCAACGATTTGCAAGATTCTCAACAATAGTTGGGGCCAAAGCAATCATAATGGAACTTTGCATGCCCTGCGCAATGTCCAGCGCACTGTTGCCCTCATAAAGTCTAGCATCTGTTAAGGGCACCGAGACCCCTGGAGGCAAGGGATTGACAGCCATAGTAGTAATCTTATGATTAAGGGGAACAAGAGAAAGGGCTTATGGAAATGCCACTGGGTCCTTATATGTCATCGGAGAGGAGGACCCAGTGGAGAATTAGGCGCACACAATAAAGGACTCTCTGGGAATTGGGGGGGAGACACTGGGGGAAGGGGAGGGGGGAGGGAGGGAACTGGTAAAAAATTTTAAAATGTACAATTAAATTTTTAATAAAAAAAAAAAAAAAAAGTGTCAGAGAAATATATCTTTGAGTTGTATTGTACTGTACAATATATATAGTGTTTGCTTCATTTTTTTCAATTTATTATTTTTTATTTGAACCTTTTTTATTATCATTTTATAATTCCACCTAGACAATAAAGTAGCCTTGATGCATATTCTATCATGAATCCTTAAATATGTACTCATTTTAAGGATACTCAGCACATGCCAACATTTCAAAAGTTGTAACTTCACACTTGCATATAAAAAACTACATCTATATGTATATTTAATGAATATATATTTAATGAACATATATATAATATATTCTAGATGGAGTTATTCATGAGTATCTCAGGTAGAGACAAAAAGAAACACCTAAAAGACTTGGGTTTTTTCACTCTGGTCTTCATGAATTTGTACTATTTCAGTATCTTCTTATTTAGCTTCTCCCATCGTTGAGGGGTCCGATGCCCCATCTGGAGAGGAGTGATTCACAGTTATCTGCTCTCTGCTGGCCACCAACTATTGCTATGCAAAGCTTCTAGGCTTGAGGTTGCTAACCGCATAAATCTGGAGCATTAATGTTAATATCCATATGCCAGAGAGAACATATGGCATTTCTGTTTCTGGGAGTGAATTTCATCATTCAGTATAATTATTCCAGCTCCATCCATTTATTTGTGAATTTCATGAATGAAATGACTTTGACTTGGGATTAGAACAGAATTTCACACAATTTCTGAAATAATCCTAAACATATTCCTGCCATTTGTACTACATATTTATACAAAACAATATTTTCATCATCAGTGATGATAAAATAAAACTATTAATCAACTCTGAGAAATACTAAACATACTCTACATCATATACCACCATCAAATATTCATCCCAGGACTTAAATTCTTTTCATAAAAATGAGCAATCATATTATTAACATGTAAATACTTCTATCTTTAAGAAATGATAAAATCATATATATAGAGAGAGCGCAAAGAACTGCTTTAAAATAAGTTTTTTATGATTTATTATCATCTAATGTTTAATTTATATTCCTGTTTTATATACCTATAGATCTAGGGTCACAGAAAAAGTTTTCTGGCCAAAAGGAATCATGAAAGGAAAAAGTTTACCTGTTCTAAGACTATTGATGTTGGATCACAAAAAGCACGGTGCAGCCACTTGAACTGAATAGATGTGCATCCTGAATCCTACTACCCATTTACCTCTGCTGCTTTCTTTTTTAAAATTTATTCTTTCATTCAAGAGAGGGGGAGAGAAGAATGAATGTACAACCATGCATAGGTGGAGGTCTCTGGACAACTTCAGGAGACAGTGGGCTTCTAGAGATCAACTCAGGCCTTCAGGATTTGTGAACAGGCACTCTTATCAACTGAACTATCTCCCTGTCTCACTTCTGATACTTTTGTTTCCACTTTTCCAAGGGGCTCAGGAACCTGACTGTAGCAGTACACCTGGATGGTTGCTGATAAAACACCACCAAAGGGAGTAAGGGAACAAGTTTATTTTCTCTTATGATTGTCCAGTTACAGTTCTCAGTCCAGCCTGGCAGGAGAGCTCACACCAACACCAGGGAACTGGCCACACCATCACTATGTCACAGCCGGGAGAGGTACGATCGTCACTTGCCAGACCAGCATGTCTGGCCAAGTGTACACAAGGATGCCAACTTTCTCAACTAACTCTCTGTATTTTATTCCAGGGCCTAATCCCACCCACCATGGGCTGAGCCTTCCCCATCAGCTAAACAATCTCCTGCGGGTTTGCTCTGGGCTTAACTCAACCACTAATTCTCTACAAATGTGCCCAGAGCTCAGACCCTCAACCATCCAATAACTATAACTATGACACTGATTTTCCCTAGGGTCTATGAATAATGGATCTATATTTATAGTCACTGCTTGAGCCTCCTGTGCAGAGCAAGTGGCTCAGTGAATTCAGTTCCAATAAATCCAGTAAAATCTAAACATGGATGCTCCTCTCCATCAAATACTGTCAAGTATTTGCAACCCATTCTCAGTAATTCCCAAGATTTCTGCCAATGTAAATTAGACAGTTACTAGAGTTCTTTTAGAACACATAACTTTTTTTTTTGAGTATTTGTGTCCCCAAAGAGGTGGAGGCATGAAAGAAATTGCTTCAGAGTAGAAAGTTGAAAGTATTGCCTCTGGGGAAGAAAAAGGCTCATGGAGCAAATACCTGCTTCAGAGAGACCAGAGCACCAGTGGGAGCCATGGGAGATGTAGGCACAGCAGTCAGCTGTCCAACCTGAGGAGTCTACGCAGGGACCCCACTTACATCTCACCAGGCTTTAGACTTACACTAAAGAAAAGAATTTCACTAATAGTGTGCAGCAAAGCTGAGGTTTATTAAGAAAATACCAGCACACACCAAAGGAAGGTGTAGAGCATGGGCATTAAGAACAACTCCTCGCTCTATATCTCGCCCTCGCTCACTTTCTCTCTCTTCTTACGAACTCTTCTCTCCTCTCTCTCTAGTCAGCCCTCTCTCGCTCTCTCTCATCCTCATCTCCATCTCTCCGCTCCCTCTCTCTCCCTTCCTCTCTCTCTCCTTCCCCCTCTCTTCTCCCTTCTCTCTCTCTCTCTCCCTCTCTCTCTCTCCTCTCCTCTCTCCTCTCTCTCTCTCTCCTCTCTCTCCCTCCGTGTGTGTGCACGTGCATGTGTTATCTTTTGGCTTTTGTAGTTACCTACTGATGGGTGGCTTCATGCTCCACCAGGTGTTTGGCCATCAGAGACAGATCAGAGAAGACAAAGTGAGTCACTCATATGAAAAATCTTGAAGGTGGGACGGAATCCAGCTGAGGAGTAGGAGGGTTGTAGTGGGGATAGGAGGGAGTGGGATTATAGATTGAGATTAAGGTGTGAAAATATTGCAAATACCTTGTGTTCATACACATATACTCATACACATACAATTTACAAATAAATCAAAGATTAAGTAAAGGTTAAGGCCTAATTAAAATATGACCTAAATTGTTTATTTCTTTTCAAGGAATTTGTGTTAATGAAATTGTAAAGTTTATGGATTGTTCAAGTTTGCAGATGAGAGAGGAGTGCTTCTAAGATTAAAATCAAAGATCCCAGGATTTAAGACGTACAATTTTTTCTTGCTCATGGTTAATTAGCTGTTTTAGTAGTCTTAACTGAGAGGTTTTACAAAAGACAGAGTAGCGTCTTTATGCAGGAAGTCTTCACAGCAATTTTGTTGAAATTCTTGACTTAGCAAGTAAAGAATGTAAGTCAGACCCTGGGGTAGAAGGGAATTAAAGATTCTTTTCCTTTCTCACACCCCCTTATTTTTTTTTTCTTCTTTCTATCCTGTCTCTGGAAGAACTGAATGATGATACCAATTCAGTTCCCACATAATGCTATTAAAATTTTTCCTCTTTCATGGTCTCATAAGAATGGAATTAACTTCTCTTCCCCATTATGGGAACTTCAGCATCTGACTTGGTTTGATTTATAATATCAGAAAAATAGCTTTGATTTAAACTAAGACTTAAAGTGTTTCTCATGTGGGTGAACTTGCTTTGTCTGGCTTTGTTATTACCAGCATGAAAAGAACACAATTCATGCAACTACTTCACTCCCAGTTTGGACCCCAGAATAAGAAACTGAAGAAAGAACTGCTGAGCAAACCCAGATACATAAGTTATTTAAGAAATGCATCTCATAAGCTATTGAAGTTTGAGATATGTTACACTGACACCTGACTAGAACAGAAAATTAGCACTGTGTGTAGGATACAGACAAGACTTTAAAGTCATGACATTGATTGTAAACTGCAAGAAAGATGATAGTGAAGGTTGGACAATAGTAACAGACCTGCAGTTTGAAGAAGACATGTCAGTCAACTCCCAAGTGCATGAGCAAATAATAAATGCTTATTACTTTCCAATGATATATTTTGTTTTGCTTTGTAGAAGTAGATGACTAATATTGAGTTCCACTCCCTAGTTTTTATCCATATTTTCACCAAAGGTATTTCATAAGAATATGAATTCTAATTGTGAAGTAATTCAATTCACTGAAGAAAAAAAAATACTTCTAAAGATAGTGTTTGTTTTACAGGCTGGAGACTACAAAAGATAAGAAATTATCATAGAAACTCTAGTTGCATACAATTATGTTCACATAAAAGAGAAGCCGTTAAACATTATCAGAAGCAGATAGAACTTGCTAGAAGACTGAAGAATGAAATTTAGAATAAACAGGAACTAAGGTGATTTCTGCAATCTGGAAGGTAAGAAAACTAGGAGTGATCTAGAAAAGCAATCTGGTTAAGATGGTGATGGAGGGCGGGTGGGTTCTAAGTATTTCCACATGCGGGTTCTGCCTCTTTTGAAGATTTGATTTCAAAGAAGAAGGAAAAACTGGTTTAGTGGAGAGAGAAAGAAAGAGAGAGAGAGAAAGAAGGAAGGAAGGAGTATGAAAGGGAAAGAAAGATGAGAGAGAGAGAGAACAAGCTGCTGTAGAAAGGAAATTATATAGAAAGATGAAGACAACCATCTCCCACACTTTGACCCAACACTTGCCCTACTGAACATAGTGAAGTACCACTTAGAGAAGCACATTTATACATGAGTTTTTGTCATACACATTTACATCTGTCTTTCTCAAACCTCACTAAAAGCAAGATATATATAGATATATAGATACATACATATATAATATACATTCATACATATACGATATATATATATATATATTCAAGCATCAGTCAAAGGGAGAGGAGTGGAGTCAATAGTCACAAAGCATTAAGCCTTGTAAGGAAAATAGAGAGGAAAACCATTTAGCAGATGGAGGAAATCAAGAACCTGAGCTAATGCACCATAGTCCCAACATGAAGAGGAACCTGCTGATTACTTAAAAGTCCCAGGAACTGATGAAGAGCAGATAATAGAGGAGGGAAACCATAAAGGGCAGTTTTAAGGTTGCACAAAACCATCCCCAGCAGAGGTCAGGAAGGGCTCAGCGGGAGTCCTGTGATAGAAACAGGGCCACCGAGGGAGACTCCCGCCTCAGTCAGCTCACATACCGGTCTTTCCTTAGTGATTGACGGGATGCTGGCACCTAGCTGATGCTGACAAACCACAGTTCAATGGGTTGTTTCTGAGTGGAAGAGACTTAAATCCTGGTGTTTAGAGCTCTTCCAGCGAAGGGGCCAGGGCACCCACACACACTGTGGAAACCCACCAATCAACTATATCTGCGCATGTTGTTTCTAGACGGCTTTCATGGTTCACTTATAAATATGAACGAAGCATCAAGAAACACAAACACAAGACTGCGTGGTCTGCAGACGCGGTAGGGCTCCAGGGGAAACAGCTTCACAGTGGTGAAACGAACACACAGCTTGTTTTGCTTAAGTGCATTCAGAGGCTTATGCTATGGGCCCACAGTATCGACAGCTTCATTCAAGTCAAGTGAGCAGTAAATGAGTTCATCATTAACACCAGTGGAAAAATCTTTTACAAGAAAGAAGATGTAATAATTAGGGATGATAAAAGAATCTATGGCTCGCTTATGATTAATGGGAATGCAGTTAATTCACACTGGATATCATTCAATACCCAAATCAGGATGTAATTATTATGTGAAGGAAAGATATGCGGGTGTTGGCCCCGTATGTGTGTGTTAGAGATGCGTGTGAGAAAGCCAAGCTCCCGTTGCCCACATTAGGAAATCTAGAAACAGTATGTAAAATTGAGAATGAAATCTCATAAAAATGAAGGTTGTTTTATGCAATGGCAAAAGGGGGCAGGCTAATAACTCAGTTGGTAAAGTGCTTGCCTTGAAAACATGAGTCTGAGTTTTACTTTTACAGAAAAAAAAATGTAAAGAAACAAAAGGGCTTGAGGGTGTGCACGAATAATCTCAGTAGTGGAGAAACACAGACAGGTGGATTTGTTGGGTCACTAACTAGCCAGCTCAGCCTACTCGGTGGGCTCAGGCAAATAAGCGATAGTCACTTAGCAGGCGGGGCCTCCAGTCCCACCTGCGCAATACTCTCTAGACTAAGGTTGGCTCCATTCATGCATTAATTGATGTAGAAAGACTTGGTCCATTATTCACTAGGTGGTATTATTCACTAGGCAGAAGAATTTAGTGTGTGTGTGTGTGTGTGTGTGTGTTGTGTCAGAGGGCATTGTGTGTCCCTGTGGAGGACCAAGAGTGACATCAGAAAACATTCTGGATTGCTTTACCTCCTTTTCGCTTCCCTCTGGGATTTCCCAAGCTCTGCCCACCGGGGCTGGACATGCAGGCCGCTACCATTCCCATCTAGTGTTTTTACATCTAACTTGGGATCCATACTCAGGACTTTCTGCTTGGGAGGCAAAGTCTTAACCTCTGAGCTATCTCTCCAGCCCTATTTTTAAATTTTCGTAAAATAAGGAGTGAAGTAAAGAAGTAAGTTCATTTTCTTAACATGAGCATCAGGATCTATTAAGATATTTACTGAGTCTCGAAAGAAGCTTCTAAGAAATCATTCAGGAAGCTTTGGGAATGGTGTACCAGAAAACTGCAGAGTAGCAAAGTCACCTGCAAGAAACCTTTTCAGGGCTATGACAGGCAAGAGAAATCCTCAGAGACCACTGTAGGCAGGAACAGAGAGAGGGCCACCCTGCTGCTCAGTTCTCAGTTTTTAAAATGCCTGCAGTATCCTACGATCATTAGCAAGCTTGAATTCCAGCCCAGGGAACTTAAGAAATACATCCAAAGAACATGCAGAGCTTTGGAAGAAACGTGGGTGCTTGTGGTAAGTGTATTAGGACGAATAAGATGATATCAGCACATGACACAGAAGGAGGACCTGCTCTGAGCCCTGCATGGGATTAACGCTGCACAGTTATGCTGCTCACTATGACCCTATAAATAACTATAAACCAGGTTAAAACTGTTAACTCTATAAATATAGAAAACTCCAGCCAAGCACTCACTGGGTCCCTGGCATCATGCCAGTGTTCCATTACATCTTACAACAACTCTCTGGTGGAGATCCAATTGCGATATTATTTCTACTTTATTGAAGGGGAAACTCAAAAATAGAAAATGTTATAATTTGCCCAAACTCTCAAAGCTAATAAATGGCCAAGCCAAGATCCCCAAACGTGTTCATGGAGCAATAACATACAATACCAACTGTTCCCGGTACTCTTCGGTTGCCATGATAAAGTACTCTGACCCAAGCCACCGAAGGGAGAGAAGCTTTATTATTTTGACTGTGGTTGTAGAGGAAATAGCAATCTATCATGGTGGGAAAGGCCCACATTAAATCAGCAATCATAGGGCAGAAAGCGAGATCAGAGAGTGGGGTCAGAACAGGAAGTAGAGCAAGAACAGGAAGTGAAGCCAGGACAGGAAATGGGCCAGGCTATCAAATCTCATGGTCCACTCCCAATGACATACTTCTTCAAGCAAGATTACACCTCCAAAGGTTCCACAACCTTCTCAAACGACACTATCAGCTGAGGGCTTTCATTGTTTAAATGTGAGCTGCCCACCATTGGCTCCTATGTTTGAAACTTTGCTGGTATTAATGTTTGGGAAGGTCGTGAGACAACTTTGAGAGGTGGAGCCTTACTGGAAGAAGACAATACCTGCTTCCTGGATTTGCTCTTGCTCTCTCTGCCTTCCTGATATCCTTAAACAGCCTCCTAATTCTGCCTCCAGCCATGCCTTCTGCTATGCAATTATTGCCATAATGGACTATGCCGCCTCTGGAACTATAAGTCAATAAGTCAATAGATCTTCTTCTCTCCCATAAGTTGTGGGTGATTATTGTCTCACAAGTAAAAAAAAAAAAAAAAAAAGCGACTCCAGAATTCAAGTGTTCAAAGGCGTGAGCCTGTGAGGGACATCTTACAAACCACAACTCCAACTGAACAACTGATGTCCAAACTGAAGTTTGAAGTATTGAGGTAACAAACCAAAAGATACAGTCACCTGTCTGTATGCAGGACCAACACCATATTCAGAACACCACATTGCCTGTAAGATCTGCATAGATTCTAAATACCATCCACCACCCCAAGTCCAAGTAGAAAATGCCCCCAGCTAATATGCCCAGCCTTGCTCCAACCGCTCTAACTCTGAACCCCCCAGAGCAGCTCTTTGCACAGGATCATCTCAAAGCCAGGAGAGGCCAGCGTGCTCTGCTCCAAGTTCAGAGCATCTTTTTTAGGTCGTTAGCTGCCTCCTGTCTTGCTGAATATTATTCCACTCTGTCACTGGTCTCAAATTTCTCCTGAATCCCAAATTTCAGAAACACACTTGACCTCTCCCTCACCTCAGCCATCACATCCATTATTTACTGAAACTGAAGACTCTTTCTTTGTTTTTCCATGTGTTTCTTTTCCATCCTTACACTTAATTAATGTCATCATTACCTGACCTTTAAACTATTGTTACAATCCCCCTTGATTTCATTCATCTCTTTCCATCCATCTTAAAACTACAGTAGGTTAGTCTTGTATCATGTCTCTTCTTTCTCTGTGAAGAAGTTGTCTGTGATTCTCCCTATCATTTAATATAAGATTAAAATTCCTTAACATGTGTTCCTAAACTGTGTGTTCAGAAATGCCAGTCTTCTTTGGATATAAGTAAGTGCTTCATTAAAAAATAAAAGAAATGGGCTGGAGAGGTGGCTCAGGGGTTAAGCCTCCGCCTTGCAGGCGGAAGGACCTGAGTTCGGATCCCAGATCCCACGTATAGACGCCGGGCGGAAGCGGGGGCGGCCTGCGCTTCTGGTCCTGGTAGGGCGGAGCCTGTGAATCCCGGGGCAGAAGGAGGTGGAGGCGTCCATGGTGGTTCGCGAATTCGTCCGTGGTTCTACACACACACAGACACACACACACACACACACACACAGAGAGAGACACGCGCACGTGCACGTACACACACATATGCACACAGTTGAATAAATAATAATAATAAAAAAAAAAAATTTAAAAAAAAAAAATAAATAAAAGAAATACAACCTATAATCATCATATTAGTGATTATTCTCATTGATATGATCAAAATTCCCACAAACAACTTAAAGTGAGGAATTATTTTAGTTCATGGTTTTAGAGTGTCATTTGGCTCCATGTTCTTAGACTGAACATATCATAGTGAAGGATGTTCTTATTTTATGGCAGATGGGAAGCAGAGAGGAGCCCGACGGTATGATTGAGCAATTAAAAGCAATTACCACACAGTACTGATGGCCTGAGTCCAATCCCTAGTACCCACATAAATGTGGATGAAGATAACCAGTTCCACAAAGTTGTCTTATGACATTCCCATGCATGCTATAGCTCTCTCTCTCTCTCTCTCTCTCTCTCTCTCTCTCTCTCTCTCTCTCTCTCCAAGTCCTTTGGACTAGGGGAAACAAGAGAATTTTATTGGCTCATGATTTCAGGTTGAAGTTCATCACTGAGGAATAGTTATCAGCAGGAGATGAGGGTCATACTACATTCAAAGTCAAGAGCACAAGGGCAGAACCAATGCCTACCGGCTTGCTAGTCGACCATTTTGGCAGCTAGCTCTCTATCTTCATCCATCTTCCCAGGAAACAGTCCCACCCACTATGGGCTGGATCTTCCCACATTAATTATGCAATTAAGACAGTCTTCTACAGGCTTTCCCAGAGGCCTGCCTAATTATGCATTTCCTCAGAGGAGTATCCAAAAGTGCACCTTCCAAGTCACAAATTAACAGCTGAAAGTACTTAGTACATACTAACAAAAACTAATTTAAAAAAAAAGGAGATGAACAGTAAATTGGCAGAGACATAATATACCCAAGGACCCATGCCCAATTACTATTTCCTCTAGCTCGGCCTCACAGTCTAAACAGTACAACCAGATAGGGACCAAGTGCTCAACACATGAATCTTGTTAGGACGCTTCACATGCAACCTCTACACCATTTGCCATGTTCAGATAAGCACCAGAGCATGTATGTTATCAAGAGGCCTCACATTTTTAAGCCAACATTCTTTAAAATGTTGTGAACTGTAGAATATTTTTTTCAATGAAAGCTTAATGAACATTTGCTTCTTACTAGTATTTTTTACTCAGTTGTTTAAGGTATTCTCTGCCTCAACTTCTATAAGATTTTTTTAAAGTATTTATTTTGTTTGTGAGAGAGTGATAGTAAGCACACACATTCTGCAATATACGCGTGAAGGTCAAATGGCAACTTTCAGAAAGTCTTCTTCTTCCACCATGTGGACTCTGGTGATTAAACTCAGGTCACCAGGTTTGCATGTGGGCACCTTACCTGTTGAACTACCTCACTGATCAGCTCACTTTCCCATGCTCTGCCACATGAATCCCTCTTGCATCAAATCGACTCCTGGGAAAATCAGACCATGTCCTTCCTCTTAATTTAACACCATTTTCTGACTACCTGAAGCCCAGCGAAAGACGCAGAATTCGACTCACAGAGCGTGGGCCATTCACCCCAGATTTTCCACATGTTCCTAACTTTATGCAAGTTGTGCTTGTTAAGAAAAGTACAGCAGGAAAAGGGGGGAGTTTACTTTTATCTTGAGGGACCCATTTTTAAGTATTTGTAGTTGAGGTATATCTGAAAGGAAATTGTATGCATATAAGCTATACAAATGTGATGGTTTGCCACATCTATATATTGTGAAATAATTACCAGGGCTAAGTTGATTAAAACATCCACTTCTTAGTGTAAGCCAACTTTTTTTCCCACTCATACAAACTTGATAGGTACCTCATTCCCCTCCCTCCCCCCACCCCTTCCTTCATCCCCTTGCTCCCTCCCCTCTTTTCCCCTTCCTTTCCTTCCCACCCTCCCTTTCTCCCAGTGCTCCCTTCCCCCCATTCCTGGAGCATCCTTTACTGTGCATGTCAAACTTTCCTCTGGGTCCTCTTCTTCGATGAAGTGTAAGGACTCAGTAGCATTGCCTAACGCTCTTTTTTGTGTTCCCCTTTAGCATAGGAACACTATTGTGGCTGATAATCCTTTGCTTCTAAGGATCCTAGTGCTTGTGATTCATGCTAGCCTTTGGGGGGTCAATGATATGATGGTAATTGCACAAGTCATGCAAAGTCCTATTATGATTACTTCAGCCCTAACTTGTGTGGAGTATCTTGCATATCGTTGCTCCTCCCCATCTTTAGGCTTTTACAATCTTACCGCCCCCTCTTCCACAAATTTCCCTGAGCTTTGGGATGGGGAGAGATTAGAGCCAACTTTTTTTAAAAATTACATACTTGGTTTCTCATTTACCTAGTTGGTTTGCTGTCATTACAAAGATAGCATGTTCATTTTTTCTACTGATTTAAGGTATTATATGTAGTAATGCATAATGTTTTATATTCTTCCTTGTATTAGCCTATTTATCTGCAATGCTTATATATCCTTCAATATTAAGTGTTTATCAACTTGGATTATACATAATAATGTTTCTAAGGCTGTCTATCAAAATCTTTCAAATACTTTCAAATGTCAAAATCCTATTAATGTCAAAGTAAAAAAAATAACTGTGAAGAACATGCTGACTGTGTAAGAGTGGATGCCTTTATTCACTTTAAGGAATAAGAATCTTGTCCTTAATGGGACATCAGATACCAAAAACTGTGAGGAAAACTAAAATCATAAGGACTCAAGTCTTTATTTCATAAATTTATAGAATCTTCTTAATTTTTAGCTAGCCTTTCTTCTAAAAAGTCTCCTAACACTCAAATGTCATATCTAAAGCGCTACTCAAATAATTTGTATACAGACAGAAAACACACCAGTATATGCAATGCTTTGACAAAACAAGTGCGTGTACCAAATTATTTGATGATGAACTAATAAAATATTTTGGACTGGAGTGATTAAAGACCTTGTCTTGAAAGCTGAAGGACCCAAGTTCAGAGACCCAGATTCCATGCAAAAATGACAAGAAGACAAGGCAGCAGCTTTCAATTTTAGCCGTGGAAGTCTGAGCCTGGAAAACCACGGAACAAAACAATAAAATGAAAGAGCAATCCAGGATAATTCCTGATGCCACCCTTGGACCTCCACAAGCACCCACACTCGTGTGCTCTTATGCACATGCTCACACGCATGTACACCCACCCACCCACATGCAAAGCATACACACACACACACACACACACACGCGCGCACACTCAAAAAATTAAAAATTTTAACATTGCAACAAAGGCTATGAATCTGACAGGGTATCAATAACTAGAGAACAAGAAATCAAACAACCTAACCAATGAGCTAATGAAATGAACAAACACTTCCCAAAATAAAGTAGTATTGCTTAAGACTTCTGCAACTGTCTCAGATAATCAGCTGTTGCTAGGGACATATATACTTGTTTTTCTCTGCCCCTTGCCTCCTCTCGGACAGTGCGAACACCTATCCCTCCACCACTCAACCCTGACACACAGTTGCATAGTTTGATGCCACAGTCCTTCAGATGGTTCCTTCATCTGATACTTATCATCTGCCTTTATGGATGCTAAGGATGTACAGAGAAAGGCTTGACTCAAGGGATCCTATCCTAAAATCTAAAGAAGGAAGAATTTCAAAAACATAATGATCAGAGATTCAAAATGTACCTGGGAAGGCTGCTGCCAGAGGGCATCTTCTAGACATGATAGGGTTGCTGTACCCATGAACTTGCTGCAGCTGCGTCTACTCCCATAAGCCCTCACAGGTCTTATGATAGGATTTGGCCTATCAATAGTTCAGCATGGAAGGGGCAAAATCTCAAAAGGCTCTATTTAGAAATAATGCTGGGTGGGACGGGAAGCTACTTCCTTTAGTGGTGCACCCACTGGGATGTCACCCACGCTCCATCAAGTGCTCAGGCATTAAAGGTATCCAAGATGACGGTCACTGGTCCACACGTGAAAAAAGATGCGACAGTGGAAGGGAGACTTGGAAAGAAAAATGTTTGTCACAGGAAGGGGGAGAGAAATCTGGCAATAAGGGGTAAAATTTACATAAATTTCTTGTATTCATACATAAAACTATCAAAGAATTAAAAAAGCGTTGTAGAATAAACAGGTAGAAGAGGGTCTGGAAAAATGGGTTTTTACAATTAGGATATAATTTGTAAGTGATAGAAGTGTGTTCTAGGTGCATGGTGGGGAAATTAGGACATCACTGTCAAGCATGATCAATTGATAAATGATAGCGAAGTACTCTGGGTACCTGACACGGACAGAAAGGCAGTGCAGGAACTGCGGCTCATTTATCTAAGAACGTGTATGCACAACGATGGGAAGGAGAGAAGCATAATGCTACCTTCAATTTTTCAAAGAATAAAGGTTCCTTCCATTCCAACCTTCTCTAGGGTTTTGATCATAAAGGGCTGTTGGATCTTGTCAAAAGCTTTTTCTGCATCTTTTGAAAGTATCATGTTGTCTTGGACTTTGGACTGGTTTATATGGTGAATTACATTTATTGATTTGCGTATGTTGAACCAACATTGTCTGCCTGGGATAAACCATACTTGATCCCCATGAATTATCATTTTGATATGTTTTTGAATCTGATTTGCTAAGACTTTATTGAGAATCTTTGCATCTGTGTTCATCAAAGAGATTGGCCTGCCCTTTTCACCCCACCCCCCTCCGCCGGTAGGGACGTGCACGCGCGATCCAGCCGGGCCTCACCGCGCGCTCTAGGACCCCAGGTCAGCCCACAGGGACCCGGCTCCGACTCCCACCATCCAGCCGGAGCCGCGCGGGGGCCGAGGGACGAGGAGGACCTCCCCCTGCGCCCGGGCCCCGCCCCAGCTGCCCTCGGGTTAAATAGCTCCACGCCCGACGGGCCCATCCTCCCTTTTCACCCCACCCCGCTCCGCCGGTGGGGACACGCGCGCGGTCCACCCGGGCCTCACCACGCGCCCTAGGTAAGTCCCCGTTCGGGCCCCGCCCACCAGTACCCCAGGCCAAATAATTCAGTTTAGTGAAATTGAGAGATCTTAAGAGTTAAAATGACAATGCCAAAGTCAAAGTGCAAATCCATGAGAAGCAACACTCAAGTAAACAAATTTCCCACTGAAGGAATTAATCCCATAATGTTAGACTCCAACAAGAACAAACCCGCGGAAAAAGGCCAAGAAAGCCTGACCCAGGATAACGACTTTCAAAATATGATCATTACCATGTTCAATACTATGAAAGAGGAAATCCGGGAGGAATTACATAATCGAATCAATCGCTTTGAAGAGGAACACAACAGACATCTGGAGGAGTTGAGAAAAACAGTGCAAGAAACAAAAAGTGGCATAGAGCAGTTAAAACAAACTCAAGCAGAGTTTAAAACTGAGCTAAAAGACAAGTTATCTTCAACCCAGAACGCCACAGAGAGTCTTATCAACAGAACTAATGAAGCAGAAAACAGAATTTCAGACCTTGAAGATAAAGTGGGAGTACTAACCAGCTCAATGGAAGAGGTTGTTAAAGCCAAAAAGATGCTTGAGAGAAATATCCAAGAGATATGGGACACCCTGAAGAAGCCTAACATGCGTATTCATGGAATACCGGAGCAAGAATCTCAAAATACCACCCCTGAGGAAATTTTTCAAACGATCATCAAGGAAAACTTTCCTCATCTAAAAAAAGAGAGGCCCATTCATATACAAGAGGCATTCCGCACCCCAAACAGATACAACCAAAATAGAAGCACACCGCGGCAAATAATAGTTAAAACACTCCACATTCAAAATAAAGAACTGGTGCTGAGAGCTTCAAGGGAGAAAAAAACAAGTCACTTTTAAAGGCAAACCTATTAAAATAACAAATGACTTCTCAGTCGAAACAGTAAAAGCAAGAAGAGCTTGGAGAGACATACTTCAAGTATTGAATGAGCAAAAATGTCAACCCAGGCTGATTTACCCTGCAAAACTATCAGTCATGATCGAGGGAGAAAGAAAAATTTTCCAGCACAAAGACAACTTTAAGGGATACATGGCCACCAAACCAGGCCTTCAAAAACTGCTAGAAATGATACTCAAGCGTGAAGAAAAAAACAGGCATATCCAGGAGAACAGAAGGCAAATATAACACCATTAAAAGCGAAGCAATATACTTATAAAAGCTACTAAACATAATAAATGTCTGGAATTAACAATAGTTTCTCCATTATAACACTAAATGTTAATGGACTTAATTCACCGATCAAGAGACACAGATTACAAACTTGGATTAAAAATCACACTCCATCAATCTGTTGCCTGCAGGAAACCCATCTCACCACAAAAGATAGGCACGCTCTAAAAATAAAAGGCTGGTCAACAATTCTACAAGCAAATGGAAGCAGAAAACAGGCAGGGGTAGCCATTATGCTATCAGACAAAGTGGATTTCAAACCAAAAAAAATTATAAGAGACACGGATGGATACTACATTTTAGTCACAGGTACAATTCACCAGTAAGATTTCACAATACTGAACATATATGCACCCAATACGGGCCCCTCCACATTCATTAAGAAAACCCTACAGCGTCTAAAGCAAGAAATCAACCCCCAAACGATAATTCTTGGGGACTTCAACACCGCCCTCTCTACATGGGATAGATCAACAGGTCAAAAGCTTAACAGAGACACTTTGGAACTTAATCAAACCCTGAAAGAAATGGACCTCACAGATCTCTATCGAACTTTTCACCCACGCACCAAAGAATACACATTTTTCTCAGCAGCACACGGAACTTTCTCCAAAATAGATCACATATTGGGCCACAAAATGAATCTACACATATACAAGAAAGTTGAAATTCTAACCTGTGCCCTATCAGACCACCACGGCCTAAAGCTGGACATCCACAACACATCAAACAAGAGAAAATACACTAACTCCTGGAAACTTAACACTATGATGCTGAATGAGAACTGGATTCAGGAAGAAATTAAAAAGGAAATTCAAGATTTCCTGAAAGTGAATGATAACGAAAATACAACTTACCAAAATCTCTGGGACACAATGAAAGCTGTTCTAAGAGGTAAGTTCATAGCTCTTAATGCCCACGTCAAAAAAATGGAAACATCAGAAATAAACAACTTAACAATGCAGCTTAAAGCTTTAGAGAAACTAGAGCAATCTGATCCCAAAAGCAGTAGAAGAGAGGAGATTAGCAAAATAAGGGGAGAAATATCTGAAATCGAGACTAAGAAAACGATAGAAAAAATCAACCAATCAAAAAGCTGGTTCTTTGAAAAAATCAACAAGATTGATACACCCCTAGCTAAACTAACCAAAAGCAAGAGAGAGAAAACCCAAATTAACAAAATTAGAAATGAACATGGAGTTATCACTACTGATACCCAAGAAATCCAGAGAATTATAACATCATATTTCAAAAACTTATACTCTGTGAAGTTTGACAACACAAAAGAGATGGATGAATTTCTAAGTAAACACAACTTACCTAAATTGAATCAGGAAGTTGTGAATTACTTAAATAGTCCTATAACATATAAGGAAATTGAGGAAGTAATCTCGAATCTTCCCACCAAAAAATGTCCTGGACCAGATGGATTCAGCACAGAGTTCTACAAGACATTTAAGGAGTTAAAAACACCAATACTCCTTAAACTGTTCCATCAAATAGCAAAGGAAGGAACACTACCAAATTCCTTCTATGAAGCTAATATCGTTTTAATCCCAAAACCTAATAAAGATTCACTTAAAAAAGAAAACTATAGGCCGATCTCCCTGATGAACACAGACGCAAAGATTCTCAACAAAGTCTTAGCAAATCGGATTCAAAAACATATTAAAAAGATCACTCATGGGGACCAAGTAGGCTTCATCCCCGGCACACAAGGTTGGTTCAACATACGCAAATCAATAAATGTAATTCATCATGTAAACCAGTCCAAAGTCCAAGACCACATGATACTCTCGATAGATGCAGAAAAAGCTTTTGACAAGATCCAACAGCCTTTTATGATCAAAACGCTAGAGACAGTAGGAATGGAAGGAACCTTTATCAATATAATAAAAGCTGTATACAACAAGCCCACAGCAAGGATTATGCTCAATGGGGAACAATTGGAATCATTCCCACTTCGATCAGGAACTAGACAAGGCTGTCCACTCTCACCACTTCTATTCAATATTGTACTTGAAGTCTTAGCTGAAGCCATAAGACAAGAAAGGGACATAAGAGGGATTCAAATCGGCAAGGAAGAAATCAAGCTATCCCTATTTGCAGATGACATGATCTTATACCTGAGGGATCCCAAAAACTCCACCAGGAAGCTCCTGGAACTAATTGAGAAGTTCAGCCGGGTGGCAGGATACAAAATAAATGTGCAAAAATCAGAGGCCTTCCTATATGCCCACAATGAAAGAAGTGAAAAAGCCTTGAGAGAAACCATGCCATTTACTATAACCCCTAAAAAAATGAAATACCTTGGTATAAACCTAACTAAGGAGGTAAAAGACCTTTACAATGAAAACTTTAAAACCCTAAAGAAAGAAATTGCAGAAGACACCAGAAGGTGGAAAGACCTCCCTTGTTCCTGGATTGGCAGAATCAACATTGTAAAAATGACCATCCTACCAAAGGCAATATACAGATTCAATGCTATACCAATCAAAATCCCAAAGCAATTCTTCAAAGAAGTTGACCAAACAATCTCAAAGTTCATATGGAGGCACAAAAGACCCAGGATAGCAAAAACAATCCTGAGTAACAAAAACACAGCTGGAGGTATTACCATACCAAACCTAAGTCTATACTATAAATCCATAGTTATAAAGACAGCCTGGTACTGGCTCCAAAATAGACACATAGATCAATGGATAAGGATTGAAGACCCAGATATAAGCCCACAAAGTTACAGCCATTTGGTCTTTGACAAAGGGGCCCAAAGAATCCAATGGAAGAAGAACACCATCTTCAACAAATGGTGCTGGCAAAACTGGATCTCCACATGCAGAAGATTAAAGCTGGACCCGTACTTGTCACCATGTACAAGACTTAATTCCAAATGGATCAAGGACCTTGATATCAGGCCAGAGACTTTAAAAACCATAGTTGAAAGGATAGGGAACTCCCTCGAGCTGATTGGGCTAGGCCAACACTTCCTAAACAGACATCCAATGGCACAGTCACTGCTACCAACTCTCAACAGTTGGGATCTTGTGAAATTAAAGAGCTTCTGTTCAGATAAAGAGATTGTCACACGAGCTCAAAGGCAACCCACAGAATGGGAGAAAATCTTCACTAACCACATATCTGACAGAGCTCTACTGTCCAGAGTGCACAAAGAACTTAGAAAATTAAACTCCAAGGAAAACACTGGCCCAATTAAAAAATGGGCCCTGGAACTTAAAAGAAACTTTACCAGGGATGAAATTAAAATGTCTAACAATTATCTTAAAAAATGCTCCACTTCCTTCGCCATCAGGGAAATGCAAATCAAAACTTCCCTGAGATATCATCTCACCCCGGTCAGGATGGCAAAAATCCACAATACAAACAACGACAAATGCTGGAGAGGATGTGGAGAGAGGGGAACTCTCCTACATTGCTGGTGGGAGTGCAGGCTCATACAGCCACTCTGGCGAGCCGTCTGGAGATTCTTAAAGAAATTAAAGATTGAAATGCCGTATGACCCTGCTATCCCACTTTTGGGAATAACCCCCCATGCAGCAGAGGTTCGCCTCGATAGCACAAGCTCGACCATGTTCATAGCAGCACTGTTTACAATAGCAAAGTCATGGAATCAACCTAAATGTCCAACAGTTGACGAGTGGATAAGGAAACTGTGGTACATCTATACAATGGAGTACTACTCAGCCATCAAAAATGATGAATTACTGGAATTTGCTGGGAAATGGATGTCATTAGAAAGAATTATATTAAGTGAAGTATCCCAAACCCAGAAAATTAAGCGCCGTATGTACTCCCTAATAGGTGGCTCCTAGTACCAAACTCACCCAGCCCACATTGAGACACTCAAAAGTAAACCTATGTAACACAGTAATTGCAAGGATTATGAACAAGAGAGATGGGTTAGGAGGGCCACACCAGAAACAAGGAGAGAGGAGACCATGTTACAGCAGAGAAAATAGGCCTCCATCAAGGTCTGCAAGTAAGTAATGAGAAACCTGGTTAAGTTCACAGACGTTCTTTCCTGATCTCACCAGAAGGGGAGGGCATATAGTCTAGCAGATAAAAAGTTATCATTTTGCAAATGGGTGATGGACCCCTCCCTCAGTGAGGTTTCCTACTCTTATTACATCTACCCTTGAATGTGCTATTACAACAAGACTCCAGTTTAACAGCTTTTTGTCTCTGGCCAGGGGGTGACATACAGTGCCCAGCAGAATGGAGTGAAGGGAATTGCAGGAGCAGCAAAACTGCAAAAGAAATCAACAAACCACAATCCAGAACTTCAGAGACTCTATATCAATCACATAGAACTAGGACAGCCTAATCTCTCCCCATCCTGGAGCTCAGGGACATTTGCGGAAGAGGGGGCGGTAAGATTGTAAGAGCAAAAGGATGGGAGGAGCAACGATTTGCAAGATTCTCAACAATAGTTGGGGCCAAAGCAATCATAATGGGACTTTGCATGCCCTGCGCAATGTCCAGCGCACTGTTGCCCTCATAAAGTCTAACATCTGTTAAGGGCACCGAGACCCCTGGAGGCAAGGGATTGACAGCCATAGTAGTGATCTTATGCTTAAGGGGAACAAGAGAAAGGGCTTATGGAAATGCCACTGGGTCCTTATATGTCATCGGAGAGGAGGACCCAGTGGAGAGTTAGGCGTACACAATAAAGGACTCTCTGGGAATTGGGGGGGAGGCACTGGGGGAAGGGGAGGGGAAGGAGGGGGGAGGGAGGGAACTGGTAAAAAATTTTAAAATGTATAATTAAATTTTAATAAAAAAAAGAGATTGGCCTATAGTTTTCTTTCTTAAGTGTATCTTTGTTAGGTTTTGGGATTAAGATGATATTAGCTTCATAGAAAGAATTTGGTAGTATTCCTTCCTTTGCTATTTGATGGAACACTTTAAGGAGTATTGGTGTTATTAGCTCCTTAAATGTCTGGTAGTACTCTGTGCTGAATCCATCTGGTCCAGGACATTTTTTGGTGGGAAGATTCAAGATTACTTCATCGATTTCCTCACATGTTATTGGGCTATTTAAATAATTCAATTCAAATTAGGTAAGTTGTGCTTACTTAGGAATTTGTTCATTTCTTTTGTGTTGTCAAATTTCAGAGTGTAAGTTTTTGAAATATGATGTTACAATTCTCTGGATTTCTTCGGTATCAGTAGTGATAACTCCATGTTCATTTCTAATTTTGTTAATTTGGGTTTTCTCTCTCTTGCTTTTGGTTAATTTAGTTAGGGGTGTATCAATCTTATTGATTTTTTTCAACGAACCAGCTTTTTGACAGGTTGATTCTCTGTATTGTTTTCCTTATCTCAATTTCAGATATTTCTCCCCTGATTTTGCTGATCTCCTCTCTTCTACTGCTTTTGGGAATGGATTACTCTAGTGTTTCTAAAACTTTAAGCTGCATTGTTATTTATTTCTGATGTTTCCATTTTTTTGATGTAGGCACTAAGAGTTATTGAACTTACCTCTTAGGACAGCTTTCATTGTGTCCCAAAGATTTTGATAAGTTGTGTTTTCATGATCATTTGCTTCCAGGAAATCTTGAATTTCCTTTGTAATTTTTTCCTGAATCCAATTCTCATTCAACATCATACTATTTAGTTTCCAGGAGTTGGTGTATTTTCTGTTGTTTGTTGTATTGTGGATGTCAAGCTTTATACCATGGTGGTCTGATAGGGTACAGGCTAGAATTTCAACTTTCCTGTATATGTGGAGATTTGTTTTGTGGCCAAAGATGTGATCTATTTTGGAGAAAATTCCATGTGCTGCTGAGAAAACTGTATATTCTTTGGTGTGTGGATGAAAAGTTCAATAGAGATCTGTAAGGTCCATTTCATTAAGGGTTTGATTAAGTTCCAAAGTGTCTCTGTTAAGCTTTTGACCTGTTGATCTATCCCATGTTGAAAGGGCTGTATTGAAATCCCCAAGAGTTATCGTTTTGGGGTTGATTTCTTGCTTTAGATGCTGTAGAGTTTACTTAATTAATGTGGAGGGGCCTGTATTAGGTACATATATGTTCAGTATTGTGAAGTCTTCTTGGTGAATTGTGCCTGTGCTAAAATGTAGTATCCATCTGCCTCTTATGATTTTTTTTTTGGTTCGAAGTCCACTTTGTCCAATAGCATAATGACTACCCCTACCTGTTTCCTGGTTCTATTAGCTTGCAGAATTTTGGACCAGCCTTTTATTTTTAGGATGTGCCTATCTTTTGTGGTGAGATGAGTTTCCTGAAGGCAGCAGATTGATGGGTTGTGATTTTTAATCCAAGTTTGTAATCTGTGTCTCTTGATTGGTGAGTTAATTCCATTGACATTTAATGTTATAATGGAGAAATTATTTTTAATTCTGGACATTTTTTATGTTTAGTGGCATTTGTAAGTGTATTATTTGGTGGTATTATACTTCCCTTCTGTCCTCCTGGATATGCTTGTTCTTTTCTTCAAGCTTGAGTATCATTTGTAGCATTTTTTGAAGGCCTGGTTTGATAGACATGTAAGCTTTCAAGTTGCCTTTGTGCTGGAAAACTTTTCTTTCTCTCTCAATCATGATGGATAGTTTTGCCGGGTATATCAGTCTGGGTTGATATTTTTGCTCATTTAATACTTGAAGTATGTCTCTCCAAGCTCTTCTTGCTTTTACTGTTTCCATTGAGAAGTCATTTGTTATTTTAATAGGTTTACCTTTAAAAGTGACTTGTTTTTTTCCCCTTGAGGCTCTCAGCACCTTTTCTTTGTCTTTAATGTGGAGTGTTTTGACTATTATTTGCCATGGCAAGTTTCTATTTTGGTCATATATGTTTGGGGTGTGGAATGCCTCTTGTATTTGGATGGGCCTCTCATTCTTTAGATGAGGGAAGTTTTCCTTGATGATAATTTGAAAAATTTCCTCAGGTGTGGTATTTTGGGATTCTTGCTCTGGCATTCCATGAATGCACATGTTAGGCTTCTACAGGGTGTCCCATATCTCTTGAATGTTTCTTTCAAGTATCTTTTTGGCTTTAATAACCTCTTCCATTGAGTTGGTTAATTCTCCCACTTTGTCTTCAAGATCTGAAATTCTATTTTCTGCTTTGTTAGTTCTGCTGATAAAACTCACTGTTGAGTTCTGGGTTGAGATAACTTGTCTTTTAGTTTAATTTTAAACTCTGTCTGAGACTGTTTTAACTGCTCTATGCCTATTTTTGTTTCTTGAACTGTTTTTCTCAACTCCTCAAGTGTCTGTGTGTCTGTTGTGTTCCTGTTCAAACCAGGCTAGCCTAATCTCTCTCCATCCTGAAGCTCAGGGAAATTTGAGGAAGAGGGGGCGGTAAGATTGTAAGCGCACAAGGATGGGGAGGAGTAAGGATATGCAAGATACTCCACACAAGTTAGATCCAAAGCAATCATAATAGGACTTTGCATGACCTGCACAATGACCAATACATTATTGACCCCACAAAGTCTATCATGGACTAAAGGCACTAGGATCCTTAGAAACTAGGGATTAACAGCTACAATAGTGTTCCTATACTTATGGGAAACACGAGAAAGAGTTCCAGTAAATGCCATTGAGCCCTTACACCTCATCAGAGAGGAGGACCCAAAGGAAAGTTTGACATACATTAAAGGATGCTCCAGGGATGGGGAGAAGAGGCACTGGGAGATGGGGGGGGGGAGAAAAAGGAAAAGGGGGGAGGGGGCTAGGGAGTAGAGGGAGGTGTGGAGGGAGGAAGGGGACCAGCGTACCTATTAAGTTTGTATGAGTGGAAATAAATAAATAAATAAATTGAAAAATAAAAAAAATTCAAAGAAAAGGATTTAAGCAAGAGTTTTCAAGCTGAGTTAAGCAAATGGAACTATTCGAGGGTCAGGAAAGGAACCAAGAAAAAGAGAGACTAAGAAATCTAGGAACCAGGACCAAGAACACATAATTGTGAGTGATAGAAAGAAATAAGGAACAGAAAAATACACATGGAGGTATTTGCCATGAAGAGGGTGAACACAGAAGTTAGCTTAGAATTTTCTGGAATGGCTTCAATGTCCTCTGCATAAATATATTTGATTAAATGAGACACCTGTGTAAAATACAAATCTTAGCACTTCATGTCAGTTTGCCATATCATAGACTTGGGACACTTATCAGCAGTGTGGTAGTGATGTTAACAGTGATGAACTCACTCTCTAGTGGGTGTTTCCCACCTCTATGAACATTTCTAGGTCTATCACTGTGGTGAGGTAGGAAGAACAGGAGTAGGAAAAGGCATGAGGAATGTCTGTTTAAGAAAATAATGAACAGGAGCAACAATAAGAGAGAAAGTTGGTTAACTTTATTACAGAAGTCTCGTATTACAGAAGTCTCACCAATAAATGAGCAACAACCAGTGGGCATCTATATGATATGGTATGATGCTGAAAAAGGTCAATAGGTGTCTATTTAAAGAAAGGTATAAGAGCGAACAAGAAAAATCAGAACAATGTTCTTGTTTCATGTAAGGATCTGATTGTGGAACTAGGAACTACTACTAGACTCAAAACATAGCCCTCATCCCTACACTGTACAAAATTCATTACCAGGGATCACCAAGCATGAGAAAAAGACATTTAAAAAATTGACTGGTGATGAGGAAACAGTTTAACATAAACTAGTGATAACATAGACTTCAAGTAAGAAGAATGGATCACAAGCAATGATGTCCTTCTTCCTACTGATTTTAAAGAAGGAAGACTACACGTATGACTGGAAGGAACTGAAAGTAACAAAGTGACAAATACAGTGTGCCATATACCAAATGCCAAGAGGACGTGTGGAATAGCCCACCAACACAAGTTGTTTCTATTTTCCAATATTCATATTTTTAAATTTTGTTTACTCATTTTGGGAGCTAAAAAAGGAAAAACATTACTTGATCTTAACTGATTTGTCATTCCTCTTTTATATGTTGATTTTATTATTATTATATGCTAATTTTAGGTCAATTTCTGGCACATAATATCTATCCAATAAACATCTACTGCCTTAAGGAATGAGAGAATAAGTCAATTAACTAGAAGAGATCAACTTCAAGTCTAATTCTTCAAGAGTACATGTCAGCTCCCAAATTTAGTGGGACATGTCTAAATTGTCTAGGCCATATTCCACAGTTTAGAGCATCATTTGGTGCATGTTTCCTATGTCAGTGTTCCAGAGTCCCTGCACATGTATGAGAGCTAGAGGAGTCTGAAACATCTCAGTAGCCCTCAGTTGTTGTAGCATTAGCTACAGTAGCTATAGCTATTGTGTAATAGCCAAGCTAATAGTAGCCATAGCTAACTACTGGATGCACTAAGATCCTTCAGACCTGTCTGGCATCTGACATTTCATAAAAGGGTCTGAGTTGTAGCCTGGCCCAATATGAAGAGATGGGAATTAATATGATAAGAGAGAAGAAGCAAGAATCACTCTAGTCACCTGGGCAGTTAGAAATGGAAGTCATTTCTCTCTGGACAGCTGGAGAAGAGTTGTATGTGTGCCAAGCTTAGCTCAGATCTCCAGCCTTGAGAAGGGACTTGGTGGAAAATAATTAATCACAGGATGTTTTTTTCCTCTGGCCTCCCATCAGAAGGGACTAGTCAACTCTTTTCTTCCCTATCCCTTCTCCTCTCTGGGGATATAAAGCAAGCTAAGATTATAGCTCTAACTAGACACAACTCATCAGAAACCCCAGTGGCAACCTAGCCATCCTCCTTTGCTCCTTCTCCCCATCAGCCTCAGTACTTCTTGCTTTCTCCTTTCTCCTCTCCCTCTTTCCATTACATCTATCTGCAGCTCTTGTTCTCCACTTTGCCTGGGATCTTGTCACGCTCTAGGGTAACTATGATGTGAGTGTCTTCTCCACCCATTTCCAAGCCTTCCCTCTCTGAACAGAAGTCTGGTGTCACTAATGACCAGGCAGACAAAGAATCATCCAGCGAAAAGCACAGAACTAAGGAAGCAAGGTGCATCTAAACTACATTTGCCCTAAGAAGATAAACACTGGCCAGGTAGGCTTTTATGCCTTTGCCTTCATTACCTTCCTGTGCAATCTGCTGTCCGCATCCCTCGCTGTATTGCACAGCACATGTGTCCAGTGTGTTCTCACCTGCAGAGCCCATCTGTCCTGGGTACTGAGGAGCATTGAACAAAAAGAACATGAGGCAGCTGTGGATGCTGGCATTCTGAGGTTTGGCTTCCACTTTTACTTAACGAATTTGCACAAATGCTGCCTTGTTACCCCAACATTCCCATCCACAAATGGGGATACACTATTCGTAGGTGAGCAGAGGATTTTGTAATGAGACCTAGGTGTTCCTATAGAATCATTTGTAAGGCTAGAAGGAGGAGATATCACCTGTTTCTTCAGCTCTGAGTGGCAGAACAGAGAGTTGCCGGCAACCATGGTGTCCGTGGCCATTAGTCCACTCGTGGGAATGGCAAAAGAATGAAATCCTTCCTTGGTAACCACAGGGGTCCATTTTATAGTGTGTGGGGAAGCAGGCAGCTGTGTGTCGGGGAAAGACATACTCATTCTTCCGACCTTCAGGATGATGCAGGGCATCTATGTCTTTCGGAGGGAGGCGGGATCCAGAAACACCACTAGAAGCATCCATCCAGAGAGGTGACTGAGCAGAACACAGTTTTTCCCCACCACTGCTGGCAATTTTTTTTATTTTGTTTTGTTTTATCTCAATGAATCATAATAATGCTCTGACAATATAGAGAAAGTCCTGGCTTCTCCATCCAAACAGCTGACTTCTCAACCATTCCTTACTTCCACCAGAAGTAAGTGGCCAGAAAAAGAGGGGGGGAAAAGTGTCTTTTAGAAGGCGAAGCTTCTGATTTTTCAAGGGAGCCCTGTTGCTATCTTGTAGCACAAGATGCAGTTCCTAAATTTAAAAATATTTTGAATCCTGTTACATCTACATTTCTTGGGAAACTTATCGTTGGTTTTAAAAATAAATTTTGAAAACAAGCTGGTTTTCTTATAGGGCCAAGATATTGATTTTTTTTTCCCAAGTAAATAAAGCCCAGGCCTATAGTACTTTTCAAAATTCAACAGCACAGTGGAAATTCTTTTCCTGCGATAAAGTTGACCTTCACGATCTCAGAACTGGAGCAGGTGCTGAACCAGACAGTTTTGATGTTCAACATGAAAGTGCCCATTTTTAAAGCTTATCTCTCTTCCTCTGGAGGAAGCCTGGGTTAGTGACGTCCGTTAAAATGAGCGCTGTTTCGTTCAAGTACAGAGTTTTTCAAAGCATCAAAGGCAAAGAACCAGCTCTAAAAACAGTAGGATACCTAGATTTCGTGGTTCAAAGCTTATATGCAGATGAAAATAATAGACAGAGGGATGTCTGAAAAGATCCTTTTCCCAAAGTCTAAATCCCTCAATTGAAGAGAAGAAAGAGTGGCAACCTTCCAGAGAGCTCTAAAGACGAGCACGCACATTGATATTGGGACTGGCCATTCCATACTTGCCAGGAAACTTGAGGAGAGAACATCGGTCAGAGTGCAAAGCCCATGGAGCACGCTGACCCAGAGCTAAAGGACCACTAGCTTGGCTGGATGGCTGTCATTTAAAAAAAAAAATTCTATGGGGATTGTACAGGGAGGGCATCTTGCTAATATGAGAAGTAAGATCCTTAAACACTTCAGAAAGTAAGCATTCTTTTATCAATCCACTTAGATACTTTTAGGGGATACAGATGTTAACAAGAAACTAACAAAAGATTTCTTTTACTAAAACCTATAAAAGCCTCTGGCCGGGTATCATACCACATGTCGTCATCAAAGATCCAGTAAGCTATTTCATCCTGTAAAGGAACAGGGAAAGAAAGGGCGGATAGTAAGCCCCAAATATGCAGATAGTGAGCTCCCAAGGTCAGGCTGAGGTCATGAATGACTGCAAGAGGAAATGCACTAAATCTAGAGATGATATTTAGCAGCCTTCTGGCTATAGAAACTGCTAAACCAATGAGAAAATGTTTCCAGTAAAACCAGTAAACCAGGGAAAACAGTGAAAAAGGTTTCTTTGAGCGAAATATATCAAAATGACGAATGTGCTTTAATCCAAGGGATTGTATTTTGGAAAACTAATTTGAACTAAAATATATGACAATGCAAACATACTCAACTTAATGAGCTCCTTTTTACCATGAACCAAGGTGAAGCCTGCATGGCTAGGGAAGGAGACACTGCAGTGACCATAGCTGCCACTGTTATGCAGCGTGAAACCCAAAGGATGACAAGTCACTGTACAAAATAGCCACACTACTGCGTTTTGAATTGCGTTATTTGTACGGCACTGTGTTGTGGGGATCGTTTATACCAGGTCTAATTCTCATAATGTGTCACTGTAATCCTCTGCATAGCAGGTGTCATGATCTCCATTTTGGTAAGAGGCATGGGATCAGACGAATTGTGCACATTGACTGAGCCATGATTTGACCCAGAAATACCTTCTTCCATAGCCTGTAAAATTCCAGAAAGATGATAGGAAACCTAAGAGAAAGGGATAGCAGGATAAAGATAGAAACAGATAGATTCTATATAAGATAAGTGATAGACATAGATGATAGATAAGAGATACAGAGATATAGATAGAAAATGGATGGATGGACAGACAGACAGGCAGGCAGACAGATAGATAAATAGACAGACAGACAGATAAATAGACAGACAGACAGACAGACAGACAGATAGACAGACAGATAGATAGATAGATAGATAGATAGATAGGTAATAGATGATATCTACAAAGATGACAAATAAGTACTACATAGAAAGATAAATGAAGATAGAAAGAAAAATAGAAGATGATTGCAAATAGACAGACACAGACAGATGGACAGACAGACAGACAGACAATAGATGTAGACTTATCTACAACCATACCTATTGACCCACACCCAGCATTCAGTGCACACCTCTGCCTCCGGTACTTCAGACAGATGTAACATACACTTGAAAAGCTCTTGCAATGAACCAATCAAAAGCTGAGATTCTCATGGCAAAAAAAGAGGATGACTCAGGGTTATATGTTATAGACAATTGAGAAATTACTCATAAAAGTAAGATTGTCCCCCAGTGTTTTTGTACATGTATGTTGGGTGTGTTATAGAAGTTTTTCCTTGTTCTGTCATGGATTCCTCAGGGAGTCTCTCCTTTGCTCCCATTCCACAATGAGGCGCTGAGACTTTGAAGGAATTAATAAACTTTCCCTCTCCTCTCCAAAGCAAGCATCTACAAAAAAAACAAAATAAGTTTAGATTATGATGTTCTTTCTCCTTCAGCAAGAGTTGGAGATGTTAAAAGGACATATCTTTTGAGTACGTCTTATGGAATTCCTTTGAAAAATACTGGATAAAATTGTTGCATTATAATTTACAAGAAGTCAACATCAGAGTCTCATGGCAAGTTTTTAATGAAGTCTGAGTAGCCAGGTTTATTTGCAACCTTCTAAGGTTAACTTGCCACAGGATAATGGTAAACTTTTGCTATGACCTTTCTTTGATGCTTTTGAAAATAAGCTGTGATACTAGATCAATAAGTTTAGCGCCATCTGGAAGGCAATTCTTGCAAAAATAGAACCGTTTCCCCAAGAGTGGTGAGACTCGGCCCTGCTCCAGTTCTGCTAGCAGATATTTGTGACGCTCCAGGCTGGTTAGCGGCCTCTCTGGTCTTGCTTGCTGCACCACGAGGGTCTAGTTACACCATTTGACATGCGTGCTTCATTCCAGCCCAGCATTGTACATCATTCTCAAGAACTGAAAGAGCCTGTCCTAACTCTCACAGCTCCCATTCCACCCATCCCATAAATCACTTTGGGATGTTTTTTGATTGACTATTGAGATGACCGATTAAGAACAGCATCATAGCAGATAATTTTAATTACCTTGCACAACAACAACAATAACAATAAAAAGTTGAATCCAAGATCTGCATCCCCAACCCAGCATAGCTCCCAGCCACATCCAGATGTCCTGGGCCGCCAGCCAGCCATGACTCCGTGGGCGCTCTGTGGAGCCTTATACAATTAGAAAAGCAAATCTGCTCGAACAATAACAAGAGCGGTGATGAATGTCAAAACTAAGGAGAAATTATTTTTAGCTTTGCTATCTTAAATTATCTGCATTACTGCTTGCATCCAGTTGTCCTCAAGAGAAATGTCAGTGAAGGGAAGTCTAAGGACAGAAATGCCTAGGAGACTATAGGTCATTTCTAATCTGCAAAAAGTATAGGAAGGAGGATATTGTGGGGAAAGGTAGAAATAAGGAAGACTACCCAGTGTGAGTAAGACCACAGACGCAGGAAAAAAATTCTTCAGGATAAATGACTTTGGTACTAACTACATGACATTCACTTTCCTCCTCTATAAAATGACTACGATAAGAGTTCATGTATTTCTTTGGGTGGTTGGTAGGATTAAATGGGACATACGTATAAAGTCCTTATGAGTGAATTACTGGTAGTGTATCATGTGTTCGTTATTATGGTTACTGTTACGTCTCATTCAGAGAGTGAGAATGTTTGCCCTTATCTCTTGGGGAGTTTGATGGTCCAGACAAGTTTTCTTCTCTATATGTTCCTGATAGGCAGGTGTAGAATAGGAATCTTGAAGCTTTGAAAGTATTTCTCCTTGATTCCTTTCCCAGAACATAGGTGCTTTGAGTATAGGTTCCCATAATTAGTAACAGTTCCTTCCAAAAACCTAGTCAGAATGGAGACATCTATGGTTGGTGTCAATGTAATTGAGCCACCTGGCCAGCTTTACCCAGTCTTACTTTGCAAACATGATCGGTTTTGAGCAGTTAGAGGAAACATTGCTTCTTCTTGCCCCCTCTGCTGCCTGCAATGTGAAAGTGAAGGTAGCTTAAGTGGATTGTGTCTGCCTGTCCCTCCCACACCCACCACGCCCAGCTTTCCTAAGAAGATGAAGAGGTATTGAAGCAAGCAGGGGCAGCCCTAGGGATCTGCTCTGTCCTGCACACTCCCCAGGTCTGATGTGCCTGAAACTCCAAGACACCAGTATTCTACCCTCCCTGCTTCACACCTAGGGCTACACCATCTGGTGGAGAACAGGCATGCAACTCAGGTTTGTTAAATTTGCTGGGTAGATGAGAAGATGTCTCCTTAAAGGAGAGAGGGGTCTAAAACTCATGGGAATTGAGTCCACCTCCCTCAGACCCACATCAGACACGATCTACTCTTCCTCAGTAAGACTAATATGCCCATGCAAATGCCACAAGTTGTCACAAGAAAGAGCACAGAGTGATGCTGATAAGTTGAAGCTGTCGGGAAGGAGCAAAGGCCACACCCTCTGCATTCATCTGATTTGTGAGCTGTTTTTTATTTCTTTCATGTATGTGTATGTATGGTGTACATGCATGTGTGTGTGTGTATGTGTGTTTGCTTGCACATGCATGGGTATATGTGTGTGTATGTGCGTGTGCAGGTGCATGCACATGCGTATCCTTCAGTAAGTGTACCAGTTGTGCAGGCCCAAGGATGATGTCAGGATTCAGTCTCCATTGCTCTTCCACCTTACTGTCCTAGCCCGGGTCTCTAATTAAACTCAGAGCACTCCATTGGGACTAGCAAGTCTGGCTAACCAGCTTGCTCTGGGGATTTTCAGGCTCTACTTTCCGGGACTGAAATTACAGCCAAGCAACACCTTGCATGCCTACGCGGGGCTTGGAGATCTGAACTCGGGTCTTCGTGAGGCCATGTCTCCAAGCCTGGGCTGACCTTTCCAAAGCCAAGTTTTACCATTTTGCAGTTTGGCATAAAGACTTTAAACAAACTGCAAATTCCAATATTGGAATCTGACGATAAAAGGAAGTAATAATGGAGTCTAGGTTTAAAATTTTGAAGAAAATAAATAGAATAACAAGATGTTACTAATGTCTGTCTCCCCGAGAAAAATCAAGTCTCCGTCTTCAGAACACATTCTCTCCAACCTCGATCCACCAAAAACTCTCCTCTATTTGGGATTCTGAGAAACACAGTAGATACACACGCTGTTAACATTCCAAGAGTTCCTCGTCAATGAGTCACTGTGGTTAATGTGAAAGTTACTGCTCACTGTGAACAGTGATTCCCCCACACATACCACCTTTCCTCATGTTGACAGAGATTCATCAAAATCTCAGGAACGTTTGGATCCTGTTGCACCCAGACAAGTATCTTTGGTGCCTGATGTCTATCCCAAAACCCAGGACAGGTCTGCTTCTCTATTTTAAACTAAATAAATGTAGATTGTCTGAATGACCCTAGTGATCTCATTTCAGAACATTATGTAAGCCATAGAGAGTTCCAGATTCCATCCGGGGAATTCTGATTGTGATCTTTTCTCTGGATAGTTGAACCCGTCAGACCCATACAGAACAGCAGTCCAACTTTATTTCCCCCCACCTTGAGATTCTGGAGTTGCCTGGGATGCTTTAGCAAAACCTGTGCCTGGGGGTTCCATGACACACACCCCGGGACACTTAAGAGGCAGACTGGGAGGTATAAGAGGCATGGAGAGAAGAGACGCACTTCCTGCTTTGGGAGGATCTTGAATAGAGGCAGGCACAGTACTCATGGCCACAAAGGATCTGGCCAAAATCATCACTTGAATGAAGCACTCGAACTCAAAGAATGCAAGTCAGATCTGCTTTGAACAGTGCATGTTAAAATACTAACTGGACTATAGTTTGGGAGGCAGAAAAGCTGCCATGTGTAGTAAGACGTTCCTCTGGACTATAATTAAGACTTTTCTCTGGAGGAATGGGACCGGAAATGGACCCGGAAGGCCCTACCATTTTGCAGGCATGCTCCCTGCGCATGCGAGGACTACCATTCGGCCCTTCTCGCGCATGCTCTGACTCAGATCGACCCTTTCTCAGTAATCCTGAAGGCCACACCCACAAGCTTTCCTTCTCCTCGCCCCCAGGTGCCTCCGGTCCCGGTCCCAGTGCATGGACAGCCCGGGCAATGCCACCACGCCCTGCGGCTTCCTCCTTCAAGGCTTCTTTGAGTTCCCACGCCTGAGACCCTTGCTGTTCCTGCTGCTGCTGGGCGTGCACCTGGCCACGCTGAGCGGGAACCTGCTCATCCTGGTGGCCGTGGCGTCGGTGCCCAGCCGGCCGCCCATGCTGCTGTTCCTGTGCCAGCTGTCAGCCATCGAGTTCTGCTACACGCTGGTGGTGGTGCCGCGCTCCCTGGTCGACCTGAGCATGCCGGCCCACGGCAGGGGCAGCCCCATCTCCTTCCTGGGCTGCGCGGTCCAGATGCAGATGTTCGTGGCGCTGGGCGGGGCCGAGTGCTTCCTGCTGGCTGCCATGGCCTACGACCGCTACGTGGCCATCTGCCACCCGCTGCGCTACGCCACGATGGTGACCCCGGGTCTGTGCGCGCGGCTGGCCCTGGTTTGCTGCCTCGGGGGTCTGGCGGTGTCGGTGGGGCTCACGGTGGCCGTCTTCCACCTGCCTTTCTGCGGCTCCCGCCTGCTGGTGCATTTCTTCTGCGACATCACGGCGCTGCTGCACCTGGCGTGCACGCGGAGCTACGTGGACGAGCTGCCCTTGCTGGGCGCCTGCCTGGTGCTGCTGCTGCTGCCGTCCGCGCTCATCCTGACGTCCTACGGGGCCATCGCCGGGGCCCTGCGCCGCCTGCACTGCGCAGGGGGTCGGCGCAAGGCCGCCTCCACCTGCGCCTCGCACCTGACCGTCACCTTCCTCCACTACGGCTGCGCCACCTTCATGTACGTGCGACCCAAGTCCAGCTACTCCCCGCGGCTGGACCGAACCCTGGCGTTGGTGTACACTAACGTCACGCCCCTGCTTTACCCCCTCATCTACAGCTTTCGCAACCGGGAGATCACCGGGGCCATTTACAGGGTGCTGGGGCGCTGTGCGTCCAGGTTCGCATGAGCCCCCGTGGCAGACAGAGACAGGGCAAAGTGGGCAGCCACGCCCACGAGAAAAGCCGTCACAGAACTCAGAGGCGGGATCCGGGCAAAGAGCACTTGGAATGGTTTGCTGGAGAAGAGATCCGCCCACGTGGCTCTTTCTTTCCCTCCCTGGAAAAAGGCCCAGGAGGTGGTGTAGAGAGACTGAGAACCGGATTCAGTGCTTCCTTCCGTATTTGCTGAGTTTCTCCTAGAATCCCAGTCTGTGGACTTTCTTGATGCCCGTGGCGAGAAGGAAAGATGTGAAGAATAAAGGGAAGACGAAAGAAGTGGCTCAAAAGCCCCTTATCCGTGCTAACTTTTTGGAGGCTGGGGGGATTGACACGTGTCTCGAGAGGAAGCAGTGGCGATACGGTGTACTGGAGAGAGCGTAGGATGGACCGGAAGAGAAGACTGGAGAGGCCACCACCAGAGACGGGCTCCAGAATCTGAGTTCATGGAGCAATGAGATTTGCCCCCTTCGTGTGCTCCTGCAAGGCTGCCATGTGGCATGGTGTCTGTGGCCGTATCCCAAGGTGGTGCAATGTACCTACCTGTACAGACCCCGAATGTCACAGGGAAAGTTTGAAATGAAGATGTGGAGAGTACAGGATCTTGAGATGCAGGTAGAGGAAGAAACAGGAGTCAAAGACCATCTCTAACCTGGCCCTCTGGTGGGTGGTAACATCAGGGCTGAAATGGAGAGCAAGGAGCAGGAACAGTTGGGGAAAACGGGAGGTGCCCGTTCTGCCAGTAAAGACCCTGTAGAAAAGGAAAGACACAAACACAGGGTTCAGGTTCAAGAGGAGGAATCAACTTGAAATTATAGGTAGCCGGGGCTGGAGGGATGGCTCAGGGGTTAAGCCTCTGCCTTGCAGGCGGAAGATCCTGAGTTCGGATCCTAGACCCCACGTAGAGACGCCGGGAGGAAGCAGGGGCGGCCTGCGTTTCTGATCCTGGTAGGGCGGAGCCTGTGAATCCCCGAGCAGGAGGAAGTGGAGGCGGTCCATGGTGGTTCCCGAATTCGCCCGTGGTTTTACACACACACACACACACACACGCACAATTGAATTTAAAAAAGTGAAATATAGATAGCCGCTGAGGCCATGGAGTGGGGGCTATTAGCCACAGACTATGAAGGAATGAAAAGAAAGAGGCCCAGCTAGAAGCGAGAGATGGACTGGCATGCAGGAGAGTGGAGGAAAGAGCAGCGGCCTCAGGCTTAAGAGCTGCCGAAATACCCCGTGAGCTTGGGCGGTTCCCACTTCACCGTGCCAGCCTGAGTTGTAAATGAAAATGAGACTAAATGATCCCCAGGGGTTTTCCTGCTCACTGATCTCTTAAGAGGGAGCATGCAAGGATACACACCAATCACTTAAAAAAAAATGTCAAGAGTTTAGCGCCAACTGAATGCATGCATGGCAACGAGTGCAGAGTTAAGCCAATGGTCGGGCACAAGTGGCATGCACGGGAAGGTCCTGCAGGAGGCTAGGTTACCCGAAATGACTCCTGGAGACAGGAGAGGGCTGCACGCATGCTCTCGCACACTCTCTTCCATGACCAGCCACTGTGGGAGGATGCTAAAGATGTTCTCTAAAGGCAATGAGAGTAGGGACCTGATAGCAGAATGATTGACAGTTACTGCAGGGTGACTGCAATCATGACCCTAATCCAAGGTATCTGTAGGAAGCTAAGATGGCTTTCTTTTACAAATTTTGTGGACAGGCTTGTGGTACAAACTTATTTGCACATTAAGAAAGTGGACTGGCAATAAGAGCGCAAGTAAGAGATGACAAAGTGGGTCATGGCAAAAGTCCACAGGGGAGGAGACAAGGGCCCAGGCAGATGATGCCACTGGGATGTGAAAAGAAACGTATCAATGAGGCAGGATGTGATGAAGGCATCCTCATGAACCAAACTTGACAAAGCACATTAGTCATTTGGAATAAGCAAACTTAAGTCTTCACATTCAAGCATGTGCTTGAATGGTGGGATAAGGATTTCAATCTGAAATACAAAATATAGAAAAATGTTGTTAATTTTTTTTAAATGTCAGCCGCTCTGGATGCTGAGGCAGAAGCATGACAAATTCACAGCCTTCATAAACGGCAGCATCAGTACGAGGCCAGCCTGGGAAACTTAGTGAGACCACATCTAAAAGCAAAAGTAAAAAGAGAGCTAGGATATCTGTGGCAGAGCATAAAACTCCGGGTTCCATCCCAGTATCAAACAAATAAATAATAACTTCTTAACGTGGAGGGACATTGTAACACAAGGACCAAGGAATAGGAGTGTAAAAATAACAGATTTAATGACAGAAAAATTAAATTCTGTTTATTTAAAAGTAATATGATGCAGGGCTAGCAAGATGGCTGATGTCACCAACTCTGACAACTCGTGTTCAGTCCTCAGCATCCACATGGTAGAAGAAAAGAGTAGATTCTAGTAAATTATCCTTTAGCCTCCGTACATATTCCATGGCCTCCACACACAGGATAAGTAAGTGTTAAAGGGTGATGCGATGCAAAATATGCATTTATATACACATCTGTATACACAGTTTATGATCAAATGATAAAACAATGGAACACCAACAAACAAGCAGGAATGTAATAGTTCTTACCCATCACCACCCCTAAAAAAAAAACCTAAGTGAAAGATGAACATCACAGTTTTTTAAATGGAAAGTAGTACAAACAGATAACTCATGGGATAGCTTCATAAATATGTTTTCTTCAACTTCATTGACACTCAAAAATGAAGACAATAGAGATCATTTGTGTCCTCTCAAACAATCCATGACATCAAGTGTAAAAGGAAAACTCTCTGGGCTGCTATGGACAATCTTTCTGTCTTCCAAATCATAATTCTTGGAATATTCCCCTTCTTCAGTCTCCTAATTCTACTGCTGAAGATCTTTCTTGGAAAATGAATCAGGACCATGGAGTGTGATTTTATAAAGATTATCAATTGCAGTATTTTTATGTTATCAAAAACCCAAAGCACTGTACAGGATCGATTTCAAAATAGTGATTAAATAAAAATACAGCATTTAAGGTTGGCATAAAATATGCTTTTGTGATTTGCTTTTGACTTGGGTAAATACTTATGAACCTATGAAAAATAAAATTTCCACCAGACAGAATAAATGGCCTCCATCCAGACGTCTATATGCATGTAAACATGCACATGGGTAGGTAAAACACTGAATATTTTTAAATACTAAGCTAATAATTATGCTCTCCCTAAGAGTTATTTTTGTTTTCTGAATTGTGTATTTTGCAGATTTCCCATTACACATGTCAATGTGGCCCTAGCAACAACCCCGAGAAAAGAGGGGGCGTAGAGCTCAGCAGGATGGGGTGGGAGGAGTCAGTAACAGATGACGTGCTCATGTGATATAACAGTGAGTGAGAGCTAGAATATTTCTATCCTGCAGAGGCTTAGAGGAGACATTAACGTCACTAGCAAAAAAACAAAGACAGAAAGAAGACAAACAGTCCACATGCCTTGTGAAAGATGACTAAATTCCCCGAAGGTGACTGCTTCTATACAATGCTACTTCAATGTAACCTAATATCTTAAAGGTCACAAATTGGCGCCAAACGTAAATACATTCATATGCTAGAAAATTCCAGGGCTTACTCATTCACACACAGGTACAGAAAAAGTTTATGGACTTCCATGCCAAGAGCTACAGAGGTGAGGATCAACAGTCATAGATATCCTGTATTCCCAGCCATCCCAGACAACTGCAAGCATAAGATTGGGCTCATATTGAGTTTGAAGTGGTAAATAAACGGTACTGTATTGCTATGTAGTGTATACTAGGATGGGGAAAATACTAATCTAGACCCAGAGTAGAAGGAACATCAGGGTGTGATAGCATATCAATTTGTAAGATCAAAAACCAATAAAGGACATCGAGAGGCTGGCAGAGATGAAAATAGAGATTCAAGGCAAAAGAAGTAATATATATAAAGCCCTAAGGCAAAAGAGATCGTGGAGCAGTCTACAAATAGGTCAATGTGACTTGTTCTCATTGACAGTGGCAAAGAATGCAGTGTACTAAGAGACAATACAGACGTGATAATGAAGACTTATAAATTTATAAAGAGCTCATGTCAATCAGAAAAAGATTGACTAATAACCCTCTAAGAAAATGGGCAAAGCAGCGACCATAAAAACCATAGGTGAAAGGGTAGGGAACTCCCTCGAGCTGATTGGCTAGGCCAACAGTTCCTAAACAGACACCCAATAGCCCAGTCACTGCTACCAACTCTCAACAGTTGGGATCTGGTGAAATTAAAGAGCTTCTGTTCAGATAAAGGGGTTGTAACATGAGCTCAAAGACAACCCACAGAATGGGAGAAAATCTTCACTAACCACACATCTGATAGAGCTCTATTATCCAGAGTGCACAAAGAACTTAGAAAACACTAAGGAAACAAATGGCCCAATTAAAAAATGGGCCCTGGAACTTAAAAGAAACTTTACCAGGGATGAAATTAAAATGTCTAACAAATATCTTAAAAAATGCTCCACATCCTTAGCCATCAGGGAAATGCAAATCAAAACTTCCTTGAGATATCATCTCACCGCGGTCAGGATTGCAAAAATCCACAATACAAACAACAACAAATGCTGGAGAGGATGTGGAGAGAGGGGAACTCTCCTACATTGCTGGTGGGAATGCAGGCTCATACAGCCACTCTGGCGAGCCGTCTGGAGATTCTTAAAGAAATTAAAGATTGAAATGCCATATGACCCTGCTATTCCACTTCTGGGAATAACCCCCCCATACAGCAGAGGTTCACCTCGATAGCACAAGCACGACCATGTTCATAGCAGCACTGTTTACAATAGCAAAGTCATGGAATCAACCCAAATGTCCAACAGTTGACAAGTAGATAAGGAAACTGTGGTACATCTATACAATGGAATACTACTCAGCCATCAAGAATGATGAATTACTAGAATTTGCTGGGAAATGGATGTCATTAGAAACAATTATATTGAGTGAAGTATTCCAGACTCTGTATGTACTCCCTAATAGGTGACTCCTAGTACGAAACCCACTTAGAGACACTCAAAGATAAATCTCTGTAATAACTACAGTAATTGCTAAGATTATGAACAGGAGGGATGGGGAAGGAGGGCCACACCAGTAACGAGAGAGGGGACCATGTTACAGCAGAGAAAATAGGCCACCATCAAGGACTGCAAGTAAGTAATGAGACATCTGGTTAAGTTCACAGACTTTCCTTCCTGATCATTTACAACTGATGGGGTTTGATCTTACCAAAAGGGGAGGGCATATAGTCTGGCCATTTTGCAGATGGGTGATTGACCCCTCCCTCACCACAGTTTCCTACTTTTATTCCATCTACCTTTGAATATACTCTTATAACAAGACGCTAATTTAACAGGTTTTTTATCTCTGGCCAGGGGGTGACATCCAATACCCATCAGGGTGGAGCCAAGGGCATTGCGGGAGCAGCAAAACTGAAAAAAAAAAAAATCAACAAACCATAATCCAGAACATCAGAGACTCTATATCAATCACCTGAAACTAGGCTAGCCTAATTTCTCCCCATCCTGAAGCTTAGGGAAATTTGCGGAAGAGGGGGCGGTAAGATTGTAAGAGCACAAGGATGGGAGAAGTAATGATATGCAAAATACTCCACACAAGTTAGGGCCGAAGCAATCATATTTGGACTTTACATGCCCTGTGCAATGTCCCACACACTATTGACCTCACAAAGTCTAGCATTTGCTAAAGGCACTAGAATCCTGGGAGGCAAGGGATTGACACCCACAGTAGTGTTCCTATGCTTAACGGGAACACAGGAAAGGGTTCTGGGAAATGCCACTGGGTCCTTGCACCTCATCAGAGAGGAGGAGCCAGAGGAGAGTTGGGCATACACCTTAAAGGATGCTCTGGGGATGGGAGGGGGAGGCACTGGAGCATGGAGAGGGAATGGGGAGGGGAGGGGGCACAGGGGGATAAGGGGTTGGAGGAAGGTGTACCTGTTAGTTTGTATGAGTGGAAATAAAAAAAAAAGAAAGAAAATGGGCAAAGGACATGAATATACTAAGAGAATGCAAATGGCCTTGTCACCAAGTGTTTGCACTGCATTCACAAGAAAAATGCAAAGTAGAATTGCACAATGGCATTTGAAGTCATCAAAATGAGAACATTGTAAAAGACGTTTCTTGAGTCTAAGAGCCAGAAACAGTTACAGTCGTGCATGCTGATGGGAGATCTATTGGCACAAACACCGTGGGCAGCAACTGAGCAGAATTAACTAAAGTTAACGGCATGTATACTTTGATTCAGTAATTTTATTTCAGAGTTAGAGATTTTCTTCTCTTTGGAGAAAAAAATACTGTTCAAAAATGTTCACTTCATGACTTGATTAGCAAGAAATTAGAATTGAATGTGTGTCTGTGTGCACGTGTGTATGTGTTTGTGTGTAGAAAGGGCACTGTGTGTGCCTGTGGAGACCCAAGAGGGAATCACCCGGGACTGTTCTACCTCCTTTTTGCTTTGTTCTGGGGTTTCCCAGTCTTTGCTTTCCAGAAATGCAAGTCACCCGGTGTTTTTATGTAAGGTCTGGGATCCGAACTTGGGTCCTTTTGCTTTCAAGGCAGAGACTTAACCCCTGAGCCATTTCTCCAATCCAACACGACTGATTTTTAATATCTTCTAGATTGTCCTGAAGTCACACAGCAGTTTTACCTGAGAATTACAGAGCAAGATATTCTTGCTAAATAGTCACTTCCCTTCCTCTCTTTCCTGACAAATCTAGGCATTTCACCTTTTATTTCCTCACTGGACTGCTCTTCTCACAGAACTTACAATGCCGGCTTCTCGTTATCAACAGGCTGCCTTAACGTGATTACTTCTGGAAGAGCCTGTCATTAGTCACCCTCCACATTATGCAGCCTACACTTTATGATGTGTTGACTTATCAACATGTTTCCTGATTAAGATGTTTCTTCTCTTTTGTGTCTTGCCTTGCATTTGTATTATTCTTGTATTATTTCCCAACATAAGGAAAACCTACAAGACTTTACGAAAGACATTCAAGAATACCCACCATGGTATTCTTGGTACTTTAATGGCATCTGGCCTAGAATAGCTGCTCAATAACTTGTTGAAGAACAAGTGAAACAACAAATATATAATGTATGTGAATTTGAATATATCCATTTATACTTTGCACATTTTATATGTGTCCATGGAAACACATTTGTGCCAAAGTAAGTCCAGAACCTGAGAGCAGATGTAGAGAAGACATATTTTCATTGAATACCCACATTATATATACATGTTTCTTATTCAATAAAAGCTTTTTCATGATAAAAAAATTTAGGATGGATAGAAGGAAAGGAATGTATAGCAGAGTATTTTTTAAGAACAATGAGAAAAATAAAAAAAAAACAAGAAACTGGGGCATGATAGAAGCTAAAAAAAATTTTAAAGAGTGATTAGCCATTTCCAATTGCACCAATACTTGTTGAAAATTGTGATTCTGCAGCTAGAGATGGCATTAGAACCATATGATCCAGTCCCCAGAGCACTAAAGTCACCTGTACAAACCTCAGTGACCCACATAAGAGGCCATGGGTCAGGTAAGGAAGCTTAACCCAAAAGGCCTGAAGATGATTCCACCAGCCCCATTCATGATGATAAAACTCAAATCCTGCTTTGTTAATTGCCAGAGTAATAATGTAGCATTGACTTTTATTTCAAACACTGAAATATTTATCAGTTTCAAGATCTGTACCTGGGATTTTTCCCAGCCCAGTGTTAAGGGTGACAGACGCAGCAATGGCAGCCCATGAAAAGCAGCTTCTTGCTTCTAGTTCCCTAGAAAAGGTAGCATGTCACTCTATGCAGGGGCACAGGGAGAGTCACACAAGTGGGTGAGTTGGGAGGCAGAAAGTGCAAGACCAGAACCTTCACAATGGTATCTGCAGGAAGGAATGAATAAGGTGAGGTAGAAAGCTTGAGCAAGTTCAATTTAGGATAGTTTCAATTTCAGCAGGCCCTCAGTTATAGGTGGTCTCCAGCTGTCTAGCACCAGACCCAGGAGTGACTTCAGGCAAAGGAAATGTTGGCTTAGTGTGTGTAACTTATAGACAGGGTGGCTTGTCTCATACTCAGGAGAATGATTGCTATGTCCAAGAATTGGTTAATGCTGGGAGGTAGAGTCCCACACAATTAGCAAAATCTCTAGAATGCTGAAACATCATTAACTATGAAAAACTGTGAAAACATGATTAAACATACTTGTTGCAGTTCGCCTGCATGGTTGCTGATAAATCACCATCAAATGGCTTAAGGGAATAAGGGGTTTATTTTCTCTTAAGATTTTCTGGTTACAGTTCTCAGTCCAGCTTGACAGGAGAGCTCACACCAACACCAGGGCCGAGGGAACTGGCCACACCATCTCTACATAATGGCTGAGAAAGGGACGATCCTTATTGCCAGATCAGCATTTCTGGCCAAGTGTACACAGGATGCCGACTTCCTCAACCGACTCTCAGTATTTTATTCCAAGGCCTAATCCCACCCACCCTGGGCTGGGCCTTCCCCATCAGCTAGACAATCTCTTGCAGGTTTGCTCTGGGCTTAACTCAACCATTAATTCTCTACAAATGTGCCCAGAGCTCAAACCCTCAACTGTCAAGTTGACACCTGTGCGTAACTATGACAATATTATATTAGTAAGACTTTAAATAATGTGCATAAGATAAGCCATTTCTTAGGTCTTTCAGAGGACCATCATTGATTCCAGCTGTCTATCTAACAAATCCTACCATAGGGATGAGACCAGTGCCTGACCATATCTTCTCTGATAGCCCCTTACTTCTCTGATGTCCATTCTGGGCCCCATCTTACTTGCACTCAGCCAGCCTCTTGTCTCCATCTGCTAGTCATTTGGCTCCTGTTGCCTTTCACAAACAAGATCTATCCAGAACTTCCTTTTAATTACTTAAACCAACATTCTCCTATGGCTCTATATTGTATACATCCAGTACACAATCCTTCCTCTATTCTCCAATTCTTCAAATGCCAATCTCTGGTATTCAGTACTTTTGATGAAAATCTCACGACCACTGTAATTCATAAGATCCAAACTTAGCTGCATTTTATCACTCTACCTGCAATAGTGTGATGTCAATACTGCACACTGAAATCACTCAAAAACCTTGAGAGTGGTATGTGGTGCCATATGGTATTGTGACTTGCCACTCAACACTCAACCAAGAAGTAGCCTTCTGCAATGGAAGGATGCAATACGGAGAACCGTAACAGGCCAAAGGCAACTGTGAGCAGCGTAGCCCAAAACAGGACATTTAAATCACCCCCTCACCCCCAATCCCATGGCTCAGGGAATCTTACTTAAAGGGAGTTAGCAATAATGCAAGAGCCTGAGGTGGAGAAGTATCACCAGACAGTAGCATCCATTCACATCAGGACAGATATACTCAAGTTCTCAATATAGCTATGCCTACTTCCACAATAGCCGACCTATCAAAATCTCGCCACTGAGGAGGGAGAATCACAAGAGATATGGTGCCACTCTGAGAGACTGGTGAGACTAGTACAAAACATGAGAGGGAAAGATTATTATCTCAACAGTTAGCCCACCAGTGGGTCACTGATGCCCCATCAGGTACCCAGGCACCTACCGATGCAGGCATCCTGAATCCCACCCAATGGATCCCACATGCTGAGAGACAGAGGTTAGAAGGGAGACTGAGTGGAAAGGAGAAAACGTGGGATAGGGTAGTAGAGGTGGGAGAGGGCAGAGTGTTGGTAGGGGATGAAAACATAAATTCATTATATTTGTATGTAAAAGCTTCAAAGAATTAAAAAAGACCGATTCGCCTGTTTTTTATGTGAATTAGGCACTGTAATTTTAAAACTCCACCTCAGTGAATTCGAATGTGTCCCAGGCTGGGAACTGTTGCCCCTTTGTAATAACAGCTTCCCCATGGAAGAGGTTCCCTTCTTTCTGCTGACATGTAATAATTGTGTTTGAGTTCCAGATCCACCTTTGTCCTCCCAAACAAACGCTTCTCTCCCATGTACTGCGAACTCAAATATGTGAACTCGTCCTTAAGACGGGAAAGTTCCAAACATTCTGACTGCACGGGTCCTTCCCCTGAAATGCCCGCTTCTCACTTGAGGGGAAGTAAGTTGATTACCAGTTACCAGCCTGCGAACTCCTCTCCAGGATAAGTGGGTAACCAGACAAGCAGAAGGTGGATGCGCGGGCAGCATGGAGGGAACTGAGCCCCCATCGCCCTGAAGGAATGAAGATGAAGCAAACATGGGAAATGCTTAATAAATTTCTAGTAAAACCTCTGCGTGTAAAACTGATTGCCATCTTTCCCCTAAAGAAGCAATACCTGTGTCTGCCCTGTGGGGGCGACATTTCTCTAAGAAATTTGAACTGTCAGTAAAAGCTCATCTATTAAGGACTAAAGTCTTTGCCTAGAGCATCGGAAATTCCAGCCTCACATGGTGGCGATTAAGACTTCTGTGATCTTTGCGACAACAGGCAAATGCAGCTTTTTCACATTATCAGAGGAGAATGGCCTTCTAGCCATACAGTCTCCCCTCCGCCATCAGTTAGCTCATTCAACTGTCCCAATATACTCCCTCCAGTGTCTGCCTCTCCCCCTGCCTGCTCCTGATTTTTTTGGTCTTTGTCTCTTACCACACAGCATTCTGTTGTCGCCAACTTCTAGCTACTCTCTACAGGACATACTACTTTCCAGGAAATAGTCCGCAAAGAGAATTTAATCCATCCTGTGCTTCTGCAATTAAACACACAAAGAAGAAATCAACATCCTTTGTGCGAATACCGCGAGAACATGACACATGGGTAAGTATGCTGTGCTTACAAGGCAGTAAGTCAGACTATCTGGCTCAGGGTTCTTCACAGAGAACTTGAAGAAGTTACTCCAACCCATTGGGCTGCCAGGTCTTCACTGAATAAACTGACATTGATATTAGCACCTTCCTGACAGAGATATGTAATTCATGACAACCCAGTTACCAATTAGGGCGGAATCAGAATCAAGTGCTATAGTCCCGAGTCTGTTCTAAGCAAAGCAAATCACTGGCATTACACCTCCTACTCCATTTCTGGGGATGACACCTTTGGAAGAAAAATGAGTGTGTATGTGGTAAAGCAGCTTTGTCAGGGGCTGTTGTTGGAATTCTAGGAAGGGAAAAAAGCAGGTTTCTAGTCTAACCTTTCCATTTTGGGGGGATCCTGGGCAAATCTCTGTATCAGTTCTTCTGTCTTTGCTGTGTTTTTTGTTGTCATCTCTGGGTAAACCGAGGCTTCCAAGACAGTCATGGTCTTTGTTTTGCTGAACTGCTATCTGGCTCTCCTTCCTGCTGTATCAGGAAACTCTAAGATGGGACACAGTAAAAAAAATGTCTGGGAAGACAGAACTGGCTAAGAGAGAGGCTGAGGTCAGCAGGGAGGACCCAAGTTTGGTTGCACTGAAAAATGAAACTCTCCCTATTTAGGTAGAATATTGACTTACAATGTGAAGGAAAAAAGTTCAGAGTCTACAAAAGGCTATAGAGCTGGGCAGGGAACAAAAACAGTAATCCACCTGTGTCACACAGTGGGAATTTTCTAGAAAAGTCTCCCTGATCCTCATAATGCAGCTATGAAGGGCAGACCAGATATCAGACAGGACGGACAGCAGACCCTCCCCTGAGAAGTGGTGCTTTCAACACCTTAGCACAGAATGCTGCTTTCCTCCTCCTCCTCCTCCTCCTCCCTCTCCTCCTCCTCCTGTTACTCCTTCTCCTTCTCTTCCTCTTCCTCTTTCTCCTCCTCCTCTTACTCCTCCTCCTCGTCTTACTCCTCCTCCTCTTCCTCCTTCTCCTCCTCCTCTTTCTTCTTCTCCTCCTCCTCCTTCTCCTCCTTCTCCTCCTTCTCCTCCTTCTCTCCTCCTCTTCCTCCTCCTCCTCTTTCTTCTTCTCCTCCTCCTCTTCCTTCTTCTCCTTCTCCTCCTCCCCCTCCTCCTTCTTCTCCTCCTCCTCCTTCTCCTCCTTCTCCTCCTCCTCCTCCTCCTCTTTCTCCTCCTCCTCCTCCTCCTCTTCCCTCCTCTCTTCTCCTCTTTCTTGTTCGCTTCATTAATTTTTTAGGTAACCCTGCACAGTACTGGGCTCTGTTATGGTGCTTTCATGCATATGTCATCATACTGTGTTCTAATTCATCCCCTCCCCAAATGTTTTCCACCAGAACCTCTACATCTGGCTGATCCTCCTTCTTCCCTTTGAATGATCCCCACTTCTGCTTTCATATCAGATGTAGTTAGCTAGCTTCCTGCTCCTATCCTGCACCTTAAGATCTTTTCTTCTCCTTTCATGATCCCCTTTCTGGTTTCAACACCTGCACTGCACACACAATATATAAATATGCACACATGTATAGTTTCAGATCTTCATTCTACACATGAGGAAAATGTGTGATATTTGTCATTCTGACTTTGACTTATAGCTACTTCTTTTTTTTTAATTTTTTTATTATTTATTCAACTGTGCGCATGTGCGTGTGTATGTGCGCGCGTGCGCACGTGTGTGTCTCTGTGTGTGTGTGTCTGTGTGTGTGTCTGTGTGTGTGTGTGTATCTGTGTGTGTGTGTAGAACCACGGACGAATTCGGGAACCACCATGGACGCCTCCACCTCCTTCTGCCCTGGGATTCACAGGCTCCGCCCTACCAGGACCAGAAGCGCAGGCCGCCCCCGCTTCCGCCTGGCGTCTATACGTGGAATCTGGGATCTGAACTCAGGACCTTCCGCCTGCAAGGCGGAGGCTCAACCCCTGAGCCACCTCTCCAGCCCTACTTCTTTATTATTTTAATTTCACTTAAGAAGAGAGAGAGAGAGAGTGTGTGTGTGTGTGTGTGTTTACAGATGCATACATGCTACAATGTGGATATGGAGGTCAAAGGACACCTTTTGAGAGTCAGTTCTCTCCTTCCATGATTTGGTCTCTGGGAATCAAATTCAGGTTTCTAAGTCTCCACAAAGGCATCTTTACCCACTGAGTCAGCTCTTAGTCCCATGTTTATGACTGTTTTTTCACATCGCTTTTTCTTGAAACAAAAAGCACACATGGTATGGTTGTTAATTTCATTGGTCAACTTGACAAGACCTAGAATCACCTGGGAGACAGGCCTCGGGTCATACCTGTGGGAATTATTTGATTAGATAAATTGAGAAATGAAGAACCACCCACCACACGTGTCAATATTCCGTGGGAGCTGGATTGCATAAAGTGGGGGGTGCCTGAGGAACATCCAGGAAGACGGGGCACTAAGAATGTAAGAGTCTGAGGATGAGTAGGGAAGCAACCAGACAGTATCTTCTGGACATGACAGGGTGACAGGACCGCCACACCTAAACACTTACTGCAGCTCTGTCAATCTCCACCAGACGTGCGCAAGATCTGGCCTCTTAGCATCTCGCCATGGAAGGAAAATGGTCTCAGGAGGCATGAAACCTTCCTGAGAGACGGCAGAGCACTAATACTGGATGAGAGGAAGAGAGTGACCTTCCTCGGTGTTATGTCCATCGATATATCATCCTTCTCCAGCAGGAGAAGAACATGCTACTAATGGCAACAAGCCAGATGAAGCTTAGTGACCACACGCACAAAGAGACATGGAAATAGGAGGGAGACTGGTAGGGAAGAGTGTTTGCAATGGGATTTGCATTGGGTAATAAAGGATGACAGTGACACAATTGGGTTGTATTAATGTATGAAAGAGTAAAATAACAAACTAAATAAAATCACATACTCATGGCATGTTGACGTAGCAAAAATGAGGGGTAGAAAGCTACTCTGAACACCAGTATTTTTCACTCTCTGCTTCCTGATTGAGGATGTGAAGTGACCAAATGTTCAAGCTCTTACCGCCTTTACTTTCCTACCATGATGAACTATACTCTCTGTGAGCCAAAATAAACTCTTTCCCCTTAAGATGCTTTTATTGGGTATTTTAACACAACAGGGAAAGAAATTAAGACACACAATGTTCTGATTAAGGAAGCCCCAGTTAAAGAGAGTCCGCTGTAGGGGCATCAAAACATCTAGGTGGTGTTTAGGAAGGACTATCATGTGGTATATGAGAGCTCACCCTTTAAACCCACCACCTGCCATGCTGAAATGAATTACCTGCCATCACATTGGGGCACATGGTCACATGAATGATATGAACACATTCCACCTTCAACACAAGAGAAGGAAAGACAAGACGGTTCTGTAGACATGAGTTATGCTTGCAAAACATGGACCTATTTCAGCATTGGCTAATGTCCCCTGTCACAGCCAAATCAATATGTGTTAGATACAGATACACTTTTGCCTTTGGTATGATTGACGTTTGATTACATGATTAGCTGAAATTTGTTTATGACACATAAAAGCACCCCAAAGATTTTTATGTCAAATTTATTCATAGTATTCTACCAGGAAGTGCATAAAATGGCACAACCCATTGCATTTTCCTATAAGAATCATATGATTGGCCAACCTGCTAGGCAAGACATGTCTATTGGGGCAATAGTGGCATGATGGTTATGGGGGTAACCAACTGAATTCTGATCAGATTTTATTTATACATCACAGGAGGAACTCATACTTAATACAATAAACCTGGCAAAAGTCCTTGGCTGGAGAGGTCACATACTCTAAGGTTGTCCCTAGTTCTGTTTGTTTACTAAATGGACACGATATTGAACTACCTTGTTAACATTTTTGTTCATATTCATAAGTCAGTGATACTCTTAGCCTTGGTCAGAGACGCTTCTGTTTGCAATGGAGAACAATTAATGCAGAGCCTCATACCTAGTCAGTGTGCTGAGAACAAGTGAATGTTGAGTCTTCACCCTATAGGGACATCTACATCACTTCCTCCAAGCCTCAGAAAACATTATTGAAGTGAGGCAAAAAAAAAAAAAAGTGTAAGAACTGGAGGATAGAAAGAAGTACTGCAAAATGACGTGAACACACAATGGTGACTATCTGCACAAGACATACATAAGACTTAGCCCAGCAATGTCCTATCGTGAATATCAAAGGACTCACAAGGTCTCATTCCTTCCTGAGGAGCAAAAGACAGTTAAAAGTTGCAGAATAGAGAGAGCCCTGTTTTTCAGGGAGTAGTTATTGGTACATTGTCCCCATTCAAGTAAATAACCCCATCTCTCTTCATAAAGCCATCACTAATTAAATATGCAATATGTCCCAAAAAGAGGGACATGTGAAAAGTAGGAGGGGGACTTGGGAAGCAGAAAAAAAAATTGCAGGAGGGGGAAAGGGGTAAGGGAGAATAATGGGGGAAGACTCTGATCAAAGAATATTAAATATGTTAAAAATTATAAAGGAAAAATAAAAAAGAAAGATATGATTGAAAACTAGCTTCCTGACTAAAACTGTCATTAAATTAATCATCTACATGGACAAAAACCTACCAAAAGAGAAATACATATATCTTCAAAATAGTGAAATAAATATTATAATAACAGATAAAATGTGTACAAACAATATCTACTTTTAGTATAGGGTCTTCATCATAAAATTAAATATAGGTCACAAAAAAATACAACTTGATGATGCTAAAAGCCTACTTTTAAAAATAGCATGCTAGTTTTAGCACGGATCTTAGAGAGAAGGCTTCAGGCAGTAGGATCCTTAGAGGCAAGGGTTTCGACAGATATAGCAGATATTCCATGTTAGTGGGTGGCCCAAGAAGGGGTCCCAAGGTATGCCACTGAATCCTGAACCCTCACTAGTATAGACTACCCAAAGGGAAATTCAGAACCTATATAAACAGATGTTCTGGAAGTGGGAGCGAGCAAGCAAGGAAACACCAAGAGAGGAGGAGGGAGGAAAGAGAGGAGAAAGGGGCAGAAGGGATGGGGCGGGGGAGTGGAAGATGAAAGTACCTACTCATTGAGCTTGTATAACTAGATAAAAATGATAATAAAAGCATGCTAGTTTTAACAATATTGTGTAGTGCTCTGTTTTCTAAGTAAGAATTTCGGATAAATATTTGAACACTCTAAGTGATACAGTTTGTTTACATGTTACTGATAAATTCATGACCAAAGGGATTTTACTCTTTCTTATGATTCTTGGTTACAGTTCTTAGTCCAGCAATACCGGGAGCCCAGGGAACTGGTCACATCATACTCACAGGGATTGCTATGAGAGGAACAAACATCACTGACAGACTACAAATATGCTGAAGAAGGCCAAAGCAACCAGCTTCCTCCATCTTATCCTCCTAGCCAAAGAATGGTCTTAGTCACTGTGGGTTGGGTCTTTCCATATCTATGAATCTAGTGTAAGATTGCTTATGGCTTGCCTTAATCATTAATTCTATACATGTGGCTAGTACTCAACTTTCAATTGTCAAGTTGACACCTATATATCTAAGTACTACATGAAGCATCTTCAATAATGTTTGCAATACATACTCATTTCTCTAGATAAACATTCATCCTGTGAATAAAGGCTTTGTCATAGTTGGGTACAAGTGTCAACTTGACAGTTGAGAGTTTGAGCTCTGGGCACATTTGTGGAGAATTAGTAGTTGAGTTGAGCCCAGAGCAAACCTGAAGGAGATTGTCTAGCTGCTGGGGAAGGCCCAGTCTATGGTGGGTGGGATTAGGCCCTGGATAAATCACAGATTTGAGAAAGTGAGCATCATTCTGTTCAGTTGGCCAGACATGCTGGTCTGGCAAGTAAGGATTGTCCATCTCTCAGCCATCATGTGATGATGATGTGGCCAGTTCCCTCAGCCCTGGTGTTGGTGCGTGCTCTCCTGTCAAGCTGGACTATGAACTGTACCCAGTAATCGTAAGAGAATAAATCCCTTGTTCCCTTAAGCCATTTGATGGTCATTTATCAGCAACCATGCAGGCGACTGCAACAGACTTCAAAATCATCACACTGATCTTAATGTTACTCAAGGCTGACAGAGTACGATTCTGACATATGTTTGATGATGGCGACATTAATAATGACAAAAAAACCAGTCTAATGCAGAGCTTGGCATTTCCATTTAGGCAACATTTGATTTTGGATCATACATATGTGATCTAATTTGGCTTCAATTTTTTTCCTTTCTCAAATATGATATTGTTTAAATTTTTCTCCTTGAAATTAAACAAACTTTACTGACAGCTGAAGCTCTCAGTAAAAAACAAGCCAGACCTGTGCTGAACATTCTACAAGACATACAGATGGTGCGAGCCGGAACATCTCAGCAGGAGCCTAAATTATCTTGGGTTATCTGAATTAACCCCTGGGTAGCCATTCGTTGCCCACCTCTGTGTATGGCTCATCCTTGTGACTATTAGGTAAGCCCATACAAACAGGACCCTAAATTCCACCAACCAGAAGACTAAGAATGCCATGTAAGCGTCTGATGCCTGTGGAAGAGTTGCCCCCCCTTTGATATAATCTGCCACCTTGATGTTTCCCCCATATATTTGAAAAATGCTTTGATTTATAACTTTCTTCTGTTACTGTAAAGACTTCATAAAACTGTCATCACATTGGCGCATGATAGCTGGAATGAGCTACATCTTTGTTTCTAGGCCATGATTGCTCCTATTTGGCTCCTGAATAATCTCTCATTCCTTTGAAATTAGACCTGCGCTTTTGCGTCAACAATACACATGTATATCTTTTCCCTACATGGGTAGAACGGAAACAGAATACCCTCTGTTGTGGTTTGTCCCCCTTAGGCTCATGGCATCTTTGGAAGGTGGAGACTTACTGGGGGAAGGCATGTCATAGGGGGTGGGCTGCAGGTTGGTTAACCCCGTCCTGTTTCTATTAACGCTCTGTCCTTACTGCCTGTAGCTGGCTAGCTCTCTCAGCCTCCGTGATAGATATAACTTAAGCTACCTCCAGCTTCTGCCAGCCAGCCATGCCTTTTCCACTATAATGGACTATATCTCCCCTCTAGAACTGTAATCAAATAAATCCCCCCTTATCCCTTAAGCTATTTGATTGAATGGTGTCTCACAGCAGCACAGAAAGTAACTGTGGTACCCTCCAAGATCAGAGCTAGAGAGTCATCTACCAAGGAAGCTGGGAGAGTCTCTCTGGAGATTTTTAGCAAGACTGGGAAGGTAGAGACGGTCTGCAGGGCATATCCCATGGCAGTAGCTAAGCTCTTCCTTAGTTTCCTTAAGACAATGGCAGCATGAAACCATTAACAGGAAAGGACTCTCATAAAGAAATTCCCAACTCAGTTTTGCTCTTGGATAGTCACATACTCCCTTGCTTCGGTCGCCCCTTCTGATTTCAGTATCCTCACATCCATCTGGCCAGAACAAGGCTCCCTCGCCTGGAATCCAAGCTCTCCTTTGGAATGCACCCACACACTTCACACTGTTCACACTCAACCCTACCTCAGTATCGTGGTTCAAATGTGAGTTGTCCCCCGCATGCTCATGCGTTTGAATCCTTAGTTGATGTTTATGTTTGGGAAGGTCGGGCACCTTTAGGTGGAGCCTTGCTGGAGGAAGGCACCTCGCAGGGGTGGACCTTGAAGTTGGACAGTCCCATCCTGCTTCTATCACGCTGCTCTACCGGTCTGCCGCTTGCTCCATCTGTCTCCACAGCGATGGATGGAACCTGAGCCATCCGCAGCTCCTGCCCACCCCATGTTTTCTGCTGCAGGAGTCCCATTTAAATGGATTATGTCTCCCCTCTGGGACCGGGAGCCAGATAAATCCCCTCTTTCTCCCCTTAAGTTGTTTGAATCCGAGCGTTGTCTCAGCAACGTGACCTGCCGCAGTGAGCATCCAACGCACCAGAGTGGGAAACCTGATATACCTCAAAGCAAAGGACTAAGGGAACCATCAAAAAGTTAGTTCCTAAGTCTCACTTGCAACCATGAGTGGCATAAACACTTGGATTTTGATAGAGAGAACTGTTGGAACAGCTTGTATTTTGCCAGAAAAGAAAAAAAAAAAAAAAAAAAAAACAAGAAAATGTTGGTTTACAAGACTCAGTAGAAGAAATGTGTGGGGAGATAAAAATTACTTTCTGTTTGCAGCATTGGCTTGAGTAATACCATTTCTCTAAAGTGTGGGAAAATATGGAACATGCTTGGAGTGGTTAAAATGTAATGGGCACTGTGCTGTGGGGTCTACAGGAAGTATCCATTTCGTATTCAGGAGAGCCCCATGTGACAGATATTATCACTTGCCTGTTTTAACCTTGGGAGAAACTAAGGGTACAGACACTCTACTTGCCTGATGTAAATGCACGAACTGTGGAGCTAAGATGGCAACCTTGGCACTTGGCTTTTGCAACCTACACCTTGGACCACCAAGTTGGGCTCCCTGTGAAGGGGTCAAATTCAGCTAAATGGATAAAGTCGTTGCTGCTGCTCAGCACACATCTGACCCGCTGATGATCTGAAGATCTCGGGAAAATGGGGCAGCTGGCGTGGGACTCCCGGGCTCCACACCGGCAGGTCTCAGATCTACAATGTTCTGGGCACTAAAGGGAACTGACTCAGCCAGCAGAACTCACGCGCTGCAGCCAGGAGGTAAGGAGGTAAGGATTCCTTCCCGCCTTGCACCCTTAAACCTGCACTAAGGGGCTAGTTCTTCCCCTTCCTTTGAACTAAACCCAAAATACATAGCACAAATTCCTAGGTCCTCCAGGAAAATGAGAAGAGCTTCAGTCATTTTTAAGTCCCTAAATGCACTCATTTCATTCTCAAAAATATCCAGTCCAGTTGACAGTCGAAACTCTTGGGCATCATTCTAGGAGAAAGCTTGTTGATCCTATCTCAGAAAATGGTCCCCAGTGACCACTCCTATAGTCTCCTCTTCCTCCCTGCTGGTTAAGTACAGTTCCTCCCTCCAGCTGCGGGGATTTCAGGATCTACCTGTTTCACAAGAGTCACATTTACCCACACCCCACCTCTCGCCAGAATCTCTTATGAAAGAGTCAAAATAAAATTTGGTCAGCTCCCTATACAATGGCTGACCTGGCAACAACCCCCCAAAGTCTAGCATGGATGGCAGGGGAGAAAACTCCAGGCAGTAGGATCCTTAGAGGCAAGGGGTTAAGCAGACATAATAGAGTTCCCATACTAACAAGAAGCCCGAGAAGGGGCTCCTGGCTATGCCACTGAGTCCTAAACCCTCACTAGGGTGGAGAACTCAGAGAGAGGTTTGGCTTTTCACAAAAGGATGCTCCAGGGGATGGGAGGAAGGAAGGTGGAGACACCTAGAGAGGGGGAGGGAGGGGGGGGTGAAAGGAAGAGGGGAAGTGGGGAGCATGCAAGGGGGACAACTGGAGAGGGGAGGAGGGAGGGAGAAAATGAAGGTACCTATTGAGCTTGTATGATTAGGAAAAATATAATATGTGGAAGAAAAAAAAAAAACTTGGTCAGCTCACTTCCACACAGCCCAACTCTGGTTCACAAGTTGTGAGCATCTCAACTGTGCCAAGAGAAGAAACACCACACAAACCCTCCGAGTCTCCACTCGGCCTGCTGGGCCTCTCCTGCTGCTGTTCTTGTCAGTCTTTGGAACCTCCAATCCTCAAGGGGTGCACTGTGAACCAGCTCAAAAGATGCAAGTGGCTTAAAGAGTGAAGGCGTACACCTCCCCCATCCACAGAGGTGAGGAAGAAGAAATATCAAACGATATCAGCTCTCTCCAGAAAGTTCTCTCATGTTTCACTCACCACCCCTTCAATTTCAAACTGAGGAAAAGGATGGAACAAGATCCTTCAGTCCCATTTTTGCAGATAGCACGTAGGTAAGTAAACACTTCACTTTGGAAGGTGTGGGCACGAGGTATTGATCTGGTTGCTCTCACACAAAAATAAAAACTGAGATAGATTCAACGTAATGTCTCTTTAAGTAAGTATAAGTATCTTTGGAAAAAACAAGTCAAAGCTGGTAGAGATGAATATCTTCCAATGCCTCGTGACAGATGCTTAGACGTCAAGACATAGAATGATTGTGAGGCCTGAGAAGTCAGTAGGTCAGAGAAATACTGTGAGTCGTGTTCCAAAACAGATCCGCCTGGAGTCAAGCAACTCAATCAGAAGAGAGGGGTGGGGAGGCCTTGGAATGAGTCAGGGAGAGGCATTCCTCGATCACAGGACTCACGGAAAGAGATCAATCACTGCTTCTGAGAAAAGACAGAATTTCTCACTTGTCACATTTACTGGGAGGGGAATGTTTAGGCAATTCCAAAAATGGAGTAGGTGATTGAGGGTCCAGAGATGAGTGTAATGAGGAGGTCAGATTCAAGGAAAGTAGCCAAGGTCCAGAAAGTGGGCCAAATGGTGCCGGGAACCTTGGGGATTCATTCAACAGAGAGACCCTTGCAACCTGTTTGCCTTTCCCTTTGCTGCTATAACGAACTACCACAAATGTAATGACTTGAAACTATGTGAGATTATGTTCTCACAGCTCTGAAGATCTGAAGCCCCATATCAGCTTCACCGGGCTAAAGTCAAGACATTGACAGAACTCTGGATGCTTCAGAAGAGGGTTCATTTCTTTTTCCCAGCCTGTGGGTGACCGCTTGCATTCCCTGGCCGGTGTCCCCCTCCTCTCCCTCACATCATTCCAACCTCTTGCTTCTACAGCTACATCTTTTTCTGATTCTGATCTGTCTGCTCTGCTCGTATGAGAAATCTTGTGATGTGTCCACAGATCCTGAGGACTGGAATGTGAACCTACGGGGAGTGGACATTACTCAGCCTGTTGCAAGCAAAATGAAAGCAAATGTTTGGTCCTGGATTCAAGCCAGCATGTTCTAGGGGCAAAGTAAGCCTCCTTATCAAAAGACCAGGAGGGAAATTATACCCAAGAGCCAGGAAACACCTGGTCAGAACACTTCTCTCTGCTCCTTTTCATCTCTTATATCATATAATTTTGCTTAGTTGAGATGTGGAAGTGATCGAGACAGCAGACAGATGCTTCATGCCCCTGTGCAAGCTGCATGCACAGAATTCCAGGATGTCAGACCATGAAGAGATCTCCACATGCTTCTGTTGCAATACGTCCTCTCAGAATGGAAAGAATGCAGAAGCAGTGAGGTCAAGCAAAGCACAAGGCTTGGACATCAGACATATCTTATTTTCATCTTATCTGGCTCCTCACCAGTTGCCTAGCTCTGGCCAATTCTGTGTCTATGGCCTAGGGTGGTTTTGAATTTGACAGAATGATGTTTCCTCCCTAGGACATGCACACACTCAATCCTTTCTTTAGGACTAAGCCCATGCCAAGTTATAGGAAGGGAGAAGTACTTTCAAAAAGATCCAGATAGGTCCTTTACGCAAAATGTTTCACACACTTCATGCTAGGTTATAATCTAATTATCTTTGGGGCATTTGGTTCCTTCATTCCTTCCTCCGCCCACTTGGATTCACTTCCATGGACAGTTGCATCCTTGGATTAAAGACAATGGAACGGGACTGGCAACCCAAACCAAAGGCTAAGAACTAGCTGAACACTAACGCAGTATCGGAGTGTAGATAAAACAAACACGAGAAGAAATCTTAAGAGTTCACGGAGTCAGGAGTCACAAAGTATAATTCTCATCATGGACCAGAGAAAAACAGCCACGTGGTGGTGATATGGAGGTTCTGTCTGTTCATTAGGGATAACTGAAAAGAGTGATGAACTGAAAAGACACACATGTGCTCTGTGCAAGATGAACACTGAATAGAAAGCAAAAGATACAGCAGGAATGGTCCTTGCAAATATTGGATGAACACACTTCAGCCTTCATTAATCTCAAGTGTCTGGGACACTCATATGAAATCCACAACATTTGGAAATGTAAGGAGAGCAGGAAACTCAGGATGTAATATGGAGTAAATCCTTAAAAGAGAAACGTTCCCTCTGCTGTGGAGATTTGGAAGGAAACTAAGAGAAAACCACGAGAAGCAGTCAAGTCTCTGTGCTTTCACCAGACTGCTAAGGGACAAAGGCACAGAAATGGTGAGGTGAGGAGAAGCCAAAAGTGGAAATGCTGAACCCATCAATATCTTGACCCCTGGCAGGAGGCCGTGGCTTCTGAGGACACAGAATCTTTGTGAGGACTGAGAACTACAGAGGAGCAAGAGATGAGCATCCACGTGATAGCTGCTGTAGATTCCTCAGAACAAGGGATGTCCCTGCATGATTCCAACAAAGGTGCTGAAGGCAGATGAGAGTTCAGCCTAAGGACCCACAAGCAGAACTGGCAAGGTAACCCTATAACTAAGACTTCCCACGTCAGGCATTCACAAAGCATCATAGTTCCTGGAAGTGGTGTGTGTGTGTGTGTGTGTGTGTGTGTGTGTGTGTGTGTGTGTGTGTGTGTATCAGAGGACACTGTGTGTCCCTGTGGAGGACCAAGGGTGACTCCAGTTGTCGTCCTGGATTGCTTCTACCTCCTTGCTTTGCTCTGGGATTTCCCAGGCTCCACCCAGCAGGGCCGGAAGTGCAGGCTGCCACCATTTCTGCCTGGCATTTCCGTAACTTCAGGATTCTTATTTTTAAAATATTTGTGTGTGTGTGCGTGTGTGTGTGTGTGTAAGTGTGTGTGTCAGAGGGCACTGTGTGTCCCTGTGGAAGACCAAGGATGACTTCAGGAATCATCCTGAATTGCTTACCTCCTTTTTGCTTTGCCCTGGGATTTCAACCTCTGCTCACCAGGGCTGGAAGTACAGGCCCGCTCAGTTTCCACTTGGCCCATTTTTCTGTGGGAATTGGGATCTGCGGAGACAGTCTTAACCCCTGAGCCATCTCTCCAGTTCAGAATTCCAAGATTCTTTAGGCTTCATCCAACCACTTTATTTCACAAGCAACAAAGTGGAGATTGTGTAGCTAACCACAATTAAGTTTTTTTCTAAAATCAGAGTATGAACATGTTGCTCTGTCTCCAGATCACCATGTTTCTGTGTACGGTAGGTACAGATAAACCTTTCATAGTGTAAACAATTCAAAATCCATACTTGCATCTACCTTGCTGAAATACTATTGTAACCATACCTTCCCTGTAACAGACAGCCGTGTATCCAAGAGGCAGTTACTGCTGGCCATTAAGAGAGTTGATTTCCTAATGTTGCTAACTCAGCAACTCATAAGATGTGTCTATGTCAGTAAGAAACTTAATTTTCACTCTTACTTAAAAATCAACATTTTTATTGTAGATATTCTAAAAAGAGCAAAAGGGAAGGAAAAATAATGTTCTTATAATCCCACAACAACCCACCAAATTCATAGTTCTCCATTGAGCTCCCCTTTGAGGCTTCATTCTTTATGAGCATCCAACTGTGTGTTGTTTTTTTTTGTACCATTTTCCAGTCTACTTTTTTTTCTTTTTCTACTTTTACAAGCATATTGGGTATTCATCCCAGCTTCCTTCCGTCCTTTCTCCCCTCCACCCCATCCCTTTCTTTCACCATTCTCTCCCACTCCCTCCCCCCCCTTCCTCCTGTGTGCTTGTACGGACCCCGGGATTCACTTTGACCTGTCTATTCTTGCAGTGCTCAGGCCTCTGTGGTATATCAGATTACCTCTCTTCAGGCCACCCCACTGATATGTGCATTTCCTTTCACTCATCCAGCTTTGGACCTAAAGGTTTCCACTGTAAGTGCCCATTCTATGAGTAATAACAGCCACCTACAGAGCACTTTGATGTACTGCCTTTCTACCTATAGATTTATTGGCTGTCTTCCCTATTGATTTTTTCCTTTCCTTGTTTTAAAAAAAATAGGTTCTTGTTCTAGTTTACATTAACAGAGATGTGCACTGTACCCGTCTGACTAGTAAGTCTTGAATCCAATCAGAAAGTTGTTGGTTGTCTCCTTGATACCAATGCCACTATTTCACTGGTGGTCACTTGTTGCCATGGTGATTTATATTGCAACTTATAGATCACTTGCTGTCGATGGGGCTTGTGATTATTTCTCTCCCCCAGCAGCTTCAATAGTGTTCTTTGGTACTGTGTAAGCTATCCAGCACTACTTTTTAACTCTGGTCACATAGCATCTGTAACCTTGCAGCTTAGAAAAGTGGGAAACATAGTTTTCTTTACTACAAGCAAGGAAGTTTTCTCCCTACATGGTAAGTAGTAGATAGTGTAGAACATGGTATCCGGCATAAGTAGATCTCTCCACACCAAATCTGCCTCTGGGCATCCAGCCTCTCTTGCTCTTCTTCGGCCTGGTTCCTTCCCTCTGCTCTTCACCTTTGCCTTCCTTCGTAGCTTTTGGCCACAACTCTCAACAAGAAGATCCAGCAGTGTTTCCCTTATGTGAACCTGAAAGTTGGAAAGACTTCAAGCCCTCTGGGTCCCAGGTTTAGGTGAATCATAGTCAAGAGGACCAAAGGTCAATCTTTGCCTGCCCAAAATTGGAAGAGCATGACGTATAATGACAGTTCTCTGGTCAATTGTCACTACAGTGACAGATCTCAGAGATGTTGAAATCTTTACCTGGCCAGTATTGCAAATGAATACTGTAAATTTTTAGGGATAATCGATAGCTCTGCTTTTTTCCCATCTAACAACAAAAGAATGTATTTTCTATTCCCCTTGAAATAAATTCATAAATATCTATTTCACCCTGACTCTTGTTGCCCCTGATTTTTCTAATAATTCAAATTAAGAGATTGAAACCGTTGGATGTTAGGCACGTTTAACACAAAATGACTGAAACTGCCCCCACCCCAAGTACATTTTCAAAGAACCCTTCACAACTCCTAGTCTACTTAGATAAGGAAACTAGCTCCACTCTCCCCAGGACAATTCCATGGCTCCCAGCTGTCTGCATCTCCCAAGGACTTTCACTCACCTCAGGGTGATATCTCCTTCCCATCCCAGTACTCCTAGTCACATGACCATGCCCTGTAAACGACCTCAGAACTCTCTCTCTCTCTCTCTGTCTTGTTCTGTCTCTGTCTCTCTGCCTCTCTGTCCCTCTGCTTCTCTATTTCTGAATGAGCCATGCTCCATACTACTTGTCTATTTTGTCCTCCTGCTTGCTTGACAATAAATCTCCTTAATATATTATGTGCCGGTTTTGGTGTGACTCTGTATCCCCGATCATTCTGAGTTAGGGAGGCCCCTCCCAGAGCCCCCACAAAAACGATATAAAATGACCAGAGTTGGAAGGTCAAGATGGACAGCCCCAGGTGACATGAAAAGGAGCAAAGTCAGCATAGCACAGTGGAAAAGCAAAACAGGAAGGAGCCCACCACATGGGAATTAAGGACTTTGAACCCGAGACTTCTCAATGACTCCAGGCGACAGACACAACAATCCTGCTGTGTGGTGCATACTCACGCCTCCCTGGTCATCAACAGGAGCTGTGGGGAGGTGGAGAGGAGGGGTCTGTATCTTCTTTCTCTTGGAGAGAGACAGTTCTTGTCTCTCTTGTCTTTTCCTTTCCAATTATGCCCTTTTAAGGGAGAAGGGAAGATGCTTTCCTGGATTGTATACCCACTGATACATGATTCATGCTTCAGCAAGTACTCAGGCACATTCCGTAAAAGGCAACCTATATGAAACACGTGTGAAAAGACATGAAAAATAGGAGGGAGGCTAGCAGGGAAGAAGAAGGGTTGTATCGAGAAAAGCCAGGGAGAGAGAGGATTGAGGGTTAAGGTACGAAGATATCACAAATTCACCATATTCATTTATGAAACTCTAAAAGACTTAAAAACTTAGAAAGAATAAGGACTGACTATATTATTTACTAGAAGGAGGAATGGAAGGAGAGAGAGAAAGACAGAGGAAAGGGGAGAGAGAAAGAGAGAGAAGGAAGAGGCAGAAGAGGAAAAAGAAAGGAGGAAAAAGAAGAGGAAGAAGAGGAGGAGGAGGCTAGAGAACAATTGTCTCTCCACCGTGACGGCTCTGGAGCTCACACTCAAGGTGCTAGGTTTATGCATTGTCTCTTTTACCAGCTGAGTCATCTCACTGACCCTTGGTTATTTTTTTATTTTTTTATTTATTTTTATTATTTATTCAATTGTGCGAGTATGCATGTGTGCACATGTGCGTATATATGTGTATATGTGTGTGTGTGTGTGTGTGTGTGTGTGTGTGTGTGCGTGTAGAACCACAGACGAATTCGGGAACCATCGTGGACGCCTCCACCTCCTCCTTGTTTACTCTGCCCTGGGATTCACAGGCTCCGCCCTGCCAGGACCAGAAACACAGGCCGCCCCCGCTTCTGCCTGGCGTCTATACGTGGGGTCTAGGACGGAACTCAGGACCTTCCGCCTGCAAAGCAGAGGCTTAACCCCTGAGCCACCTCTCCAGCCCCCTGGTTAATTTTTTAAGTTGGCATATAAAGCAACAAATTTCATTCTGACATTCTCAAGCACACGCATGGTTATGTTTCGTTCTAATGTATCTACTCACCCTGCTGGTCCCTTTCCCACCCCACCAAGGCCTCCTCCTGCTTGTATACCAGTGTACTCCATCCTCTTCCTCTTTTACTTCCTTCCTTCCTTCCTTTCTCCCCTCAACACTGCATCCTCACCTTCATAATCCCCTTTCTAGTTTCATGACCTGCTGCACATGCATTCATTCACATCCTTGTAAACCTAGATTCTGCATATGAAAGAAAACACTTTCTCAATTTAACAGTTCTGTCCTTTCTCTTGAAAATGTCATGGTTTCATTTTTTATGCCTGAATAAAGCCATCATGTTTTTATACCACTTTCTATCAATTCACCTGCTGATAGATATCTTAACTGTCTCTGTACCTTACCTATTAAAAATAATGCAGCAAAAAACACAAATAGGCAAGTATCTTTGTAACATTTTAACCTAGATTCCTTCAGGTATGCTATTGTCGAGATTTGATTGAATCCCCTCCCCTTACACACACACGCGCACACACACACACACACACACACACACACGCACACGCGCACACAAAGGCTCACATGTCTGGATCCTTTGCTGGTGTTAATGTTTATCTAGAGTCAAGGCTGTGGCACCTTTAAGAGACAGAGCTTTGCTAGATGAAGGCAGGTCACAGAGGCAGGTCTTGAGGTTTGGTGGCCCAGCCCTGCCTCCTTCTTTTCCTGCTTTCTGCCTCCTGATGGCTGTGGCGACCCCAACTAACTTTCTATTTCTGCTTTCAGCCTTGTCTTCTGCTATGTGACTCCCACCATAAAAGACTGTATCCCCTCTGCAACCATAAACCAAATAGATGCCTCTTTCTCCCTTACTGCCTGGATTTGAGCATTGTCTCCCTGCAAGAAAAAAAAGAGTAACTGCAACAATTTCCAAGAGCAGCACGCAGCAGGGGTCACGTGGGAGCTCCCTTTTCCATTTCCGTTACTGATTTCCATAATGCTATGAAATTTTACATTCCCACCAGCAGTGCACAAGGATCCCCTCCACCTCTGTTCTCTGTTTTCTGGATGATGGTCTCTCTGCCTGGGCAAAATAGAATCTCAAAGCAATTTTAACTTCCAATAGTGGAAGATGTTGGCATTTACAAATGGCATTCACAGGCCATTTATGTTTCGTCTTTTGAAAACTGTCTACTTGGTTCATGAGCCCAGCTGTTGATTGGAAAAGCTGCTTCTTTGGTATCTAAGTTTTGCAATTCTTTATACAATCTATGAACCCCTGTCTGATGTGCAATTTTTATTTCCCCATTCTGCAGGCCCTGCCTTTGCTGTGCGCAGACAGCTTTCTAATTTCACAGTCCCACTTGTCAGTTCTTGGCATTACTCACTGCACTCTTGCTTTGCAGAAAACCCTCACCTATATCTGAGATTTAAAGAATTTTCTGTGCAGGTCCAAGTACTTTTATCCCCTGATAACCAGGCCACAGAGACCAACAGTCCTATCTCCTGGCTCCCACAAAAAGTCTCGAGGGATGAAATAGCCTTAACCCAGCAAAAGTCAGCGAAAGATTCCAAATAGTTAGGGGCGGCCTCATTAGCCCAGGAGCTAGAAGGACAATTAAAAGTTGAAGTAAAATATTTTCAGAGGATTCATTCCCCAGGGAACTTGGAAGTCAGGGTGGGGGAGTGTGTTTTGGAGAAGTAACTACAGAAGAACGGGTGGAGAAGCGCACCAAGAGTAATTGCCCTCTGGAGATTCCTAAACTCTTGAGAAGTTACAGTTCAAAGTAGAACCTTTCATGCCCATGAAGAGGAAAGACAAGTAAGTGCTCAGAGGTCTTTCTGCCAAGTGAGCAGATGCCCATTCCAAGTCCTGTGGGTGAGGTGAGTTCTCTGCTTCAGTGAGTTCCCCAAAGGGAGGACATGAGAGGGCGGAGGGCCAAATCTCCAACGCAGCCTGACTTGCTCTTAAAAGGCTCTTGTGTGTTTTTCTCAGTCACTGCACCTGGAGGTTCTTTGGATTCCTCTACTGACTTATTGATACAACTGATCATTTTCAGGCCACTGCAGAGCCCCCTTGGTCAGTGACCCATTTAAAGTAAAATGCTCAGCGTATGCAAATAGGCATGTATGGAACGACATAATACAGATCAAGAACTATTCCCCGGGCCTTCGAGTGTCTGTACATGTTGGTGGTAAGAAGAACAGAGAAGGGATGGGGTTGGTAGAAATCCAAAGGTCGGAGCACAGTCTCCTCTAGAAAGGGAAGATGGCAAACAGCTTGGACTGTCAGGAGACTGATTTCCCTGGGATGAAGGATAAACTTCATTCCTGTCTGGTAGAAAATGTGCTCATTGTTAGTGACCATTATATCCAAAGAATTATCAGGAATGGGCTTGAGAAAACTCACATATCACATTACAAGCATTTCCGCTTGACCCAAGTAACTTTCTGAAATCTAATTGTATGGTTTATTCCTTATTAATCTCTTGCTTTAAAGACTATAGGTATGTTTATTAGCATACATACATATATGGAGAGAGTAAATATATGTATAAATATATACATAAATAGTCTATATGTGGATGAATATATGTAGTATGAAGTCTTGGACAGGAAACCAACTAACCCTTAATAATATCTTCTAGCTTATAGTATTCTAACAGATAGAGTGAAGAAATGCAAAATAATTTACCCTTGTGTTTTATGCTGACTTAAGCCATAATTTTTAGAACAAAAAGATATCCTAACGCTCACCAGATCAAACATCTTCCTCCTGCAATGAAGACTATGCACTTCAAGCAACAGCACCTAGCTAGAAAGATCACTTATTATCATCTAAAGTTAATGCCAAAACATTACTGGACTAGAAGACGGTGAGTTCAGGCTATGGACAAAGCACAGAGCTGTTCAGTGGGTGGAGCCAGCCGCTCTGTCTTAAGTCTTTAAACGTATTTAAAGGGGTTTGCAACTTGGTTTCCTCATTAGAAGATACTGCAAACAGTCTTGGGGGGGTCACATTATGTTACCCTTCTGACCTTTCTGCATGTGTTCCTATTCTCACTGTCCTTAGATTAGTGGAAGGAATTGAACTCGGTGTTGTGGATTTTCCAGGTGTAGAATCACCACCATTCATGCCTTACTGGGTACTTTTCAAAGTTCATTCATGCTCATCTGAAGTTCCGAGGATGGCATTATTATTATTATGAATTATTATTGTTTATTTATTTCACTTGAAGAAATTAAGATTGCAATGGTCAAGTAGCTTGCTGGTGAAACAAACAAACTAGAACTCAGAACCCTGACTTCTCCTTTGAATATCTGCTCTCCAGAGATGACCCTGCCATCTATGGCCCTCGGGCATCTCTCTTCTTGCACCACAACTGTCCATAACCTTGACCACCTCTCACTGGCAGACTAGGAGACAGCTGAGGTCACCCCCATACATGCAAGTTATTTTTAGCTTGGATCTGAGTCCCAGGAGGGTCACCTCCTCGCCCTGCTCCTTTGATTCCTGGGGTGTACAATGAAAGGAGGAGCTGCCAGACCTTTGAGGTCCCTCTCAAGTCTAGCCGGTCTGATGGTGTTGCAGCTTGCCTGCATGTTGCTGATAAATTCACAACCAAAGAACTTAGAGGACCGGGGTGGGGGGTGTTTTTCTTGCTTACAGCTCCCAGTGGCAGTTCTCAGTCCAGTTTGACAAGGGACCTAGTCACACCATATCCACAGATAGAGAGGGACAGATCTTACTTGACAGACAGCATGTCTGTCAAGTACACTGAAGTATACCCACTTCATCCACGATCAGCTGCTTCTACCGTCTCCTCCTTCCCATGGCATAGTCTTACCCACTATGAGCTGGGTCATCCCGCATCAATCAGACAGTCTCCTGCAGAACTGCTCAAAGGCTCCTAGATGTGCCCAAAAGTTCAGCCTTCCATTGTTAGGTGACCAACTCCAAGTTTAATTAGCACAGACTGCATTCTGGGGGAAATCTGGACCTTTCAGAAGAGCTCTGATGGCAATGATTCTGTCTTCGGCAGCTGGTGGCAGAATCCCAGCTGGTACCTTCTGAGCTCTGACCTTATCCCCTAAGATCAAGCCAGAGGTCCCACATCCACAGTCTACCTTTCATGGTTTCCACAGAGACGACTCCTAGCCGCCGCAGGTCCAGGAGCTGGAGGGGGCACGACCTGCCTGTTCTGTCCAGTGCCCAGCACTCTCCCTTCATGAGTTAGTCAGGGCTCCCACCACTGTCCAGCCAGGGAAAATCAGAACGGAATTCTGATTTTCTCCTCTTCAGCATTTGACGCTGGCCTCCAATCTGGTTTTCTGAACGCTGATATGTTGCATTTGTTCTCTCTTTGGCGACAGTAATTTGCACACACTGGCTCATTGATTTCCCACAGAATGTACCAAGATCCAACGCTTTGGATTTCTTATTCGGTTCTGCAGAACTGTTGGTTTTCTGGACATACCCTGTGTTAAAAGATAGCATTTCCACAGGAGGTTTAAAAGTGTAGAGCCAAGTATAAATAAGTGTTTCAGTAAATATATCATTTAATGCTCAGATACTTTGAGAGCAAGAAACTCTGATAGCAGTTAATTGAATTTTCTCAAGGGCCAACCTGCCACCATTATGAAAAGGACATGAACTATTTCAAATGTAGCTGAGGAACAAGAATTAACAATGGTGAATTGACTAAGAACTTCCTCCTTACTTTCTGTTCACTTTCAATATGAATGCCATGGCTTATCTAAAGCTCTCCATACACTATTCTTTAATCACTTACTTAAATATCTAAATAAATCCTTAAAACTCCCTCTACGAATTGCATGCTACTAAGATATAAGGATCCACGTATAATTATCCAAGTACTAATCATGTCTTCTCCATAGCACTTAGCTCAATTCCCCTAATTCATCGTGGTGATTTCTAAGTTCATCTCTGCATCTCTGATTAAACCAGAAGAACCAAGAGAAAAGGACCCATGTTTTGCCTCTGGTGCTCATGGGCCGGTACAACATGCTCCATGCCTTTCCTGGCATACAGAAGCACCTTCATGGATATGCTCTGTATGCGCTCTGATGTGTTCTTCTCAAGAGTATAAGGCTCCTCAGACCCAGTGGAGGAACGAGGAAGATGTGAGAGCATTCAAGCCTGACTTATAAGAAGCAAGAAGAACAACAGAATGGAGATTTAGGAGATAAATGACACCAAAAATCACCAAATCATCACTCCGTGCACGTGCATCTGATTCCAAGGCTTTGCCGTGCCGCACCACACTTAAGCATCAGCCCTTCTTTCCTGTGTTCCACTTTCATCCCTGCCCTTTCTATGTCTGTACCTCCATTCGCGACTGTTGCCTTCTCCTTTACATCTATGCTTTTCCCTTCTGTGATTCGTTCCTCTCCCCCCACCCACCCTGTTCTCACCTAGCAACTGCTGGTTGTATAACTTTCATTGTACAGGACACTAGGACATTAAAGGACAGGGAAAGAAGGGACGTTGTCTTTTAGAAGCACTCATTTTGATGACAGAAACCTAGTATGACTTTCTCTAATGCTCATTTTCTTTCCTTTTTTCACAATAGGGTCTCAAATTACTGACCCTAAACTTCCTTTGTGTAACTCAGGGTATCCGTAAATTCCATATCTTCCTACCTCTGCCTCTCATATGATGTAATTACAAGCACGCCTAGAGCTGCTTTTTTTTAAAAAAAAAAAGTTTGCTTTCTCATTTATTAGGGAGTGAGAGGTCCAATGTATTCACATTTTTCTTCCTAAACACCCAGATAAAAGACCAGACTGAGCATCCCAGCTCCAGCTCCTAGCTGAGGACTTAGCTCAAGACCTCTGCTGATACCTTAACTTGCTTCCCCCAGTCCTGTCAATTGACCCACCGGCTCCATGAAGTGGGAAAACGTGTCCTGGGTGAGCGAGTTCATCCTCATGGGTCTCTCCAGGGACAAGCACATCCAGGCTGGACTCTTTGTCCTGTTTCTGGTCACCACCCTGCTGACCCTGCTGGGCAGTGGACTCATCGTCCTCCTAATTGCACTGGACCCGCGGCTCCACCTGCCCATGTACTTCTTTCTCTGTCACTTGTCAGTGGTGGACATCTGCTACACCTCCAGCGGGGTCCCTCAGATGCTGGCGCACTTCCTCATGGAGAAGAAGGTCATCTCCTTCACCCTGTGTGGCATCCAACACTTCTTCTCTCTAGCCTTGGGGGGCACCGAGTTCCTGCTGCTGGCCGCCATGGCCTATGACCGCTACGTGGCTGTCTGTGACCCCTTGCGTTACATGACAGTGATGAGCCCCAGGCTCTGCGTGGTGTTGGCAGGCGTCTCTTGGTTTGTGGGTGTGGCTAATTCTGCTGTGGAGACAGTCCTCACCATGCGCCTGCCCACCTGTGGGCACAATGTGCTGAACCACGTGGCCTGTGAGACGCTGGCACTGGTCAGACTGGCCTGCGTGGACACCACCCTCAACCAGGTGGTCATATTGATCTCTAATGTGGTGGTGATGTTGGTGCCCTGCTGCCTGGTCTCTCTGTCTTATGCCTACATTGTGGCCGCCATCCTGAAGATCCGCTCCGCCCAGGGACGCTGCAAAGCCTTTGGGACCTGTGCCTCCCACCTCACTGTGGTCTCCATGTCTTATGGGATGGCCCTCTTCACCTATATGCAGCCTCGCTCCACAGACAGTACTGATAAAGAGAAGATAGTGTTGATCTTCTATGCTGTGGTCACCCCCATGCTTAATCCCCTCATCTATAGTCTGAGGAACAAGGACGTGAAGTGTGCCCTGAGTCGAGTTCTGATGAAGAGCTCTGATCAAAAAGTTAGGGAGTGTGTTCTGTGAGGATGGTGGACACAGAGGTGCAAAACACTCGCATGGCATGTCCATGCGCACAATTCATGATCTGCACATCTTGCTGTGGCTTTAAATTGCATGTCCCAATGATTAGTGAGGCTGAGCATCTATTTATGTGTTTGTTGTCCAATTGTACATCTCAAATGGAGAGATATCTAGCCAGAACCGTATAGTCTTGTGAACAGAAACTTCTAAAGCTGCGTATTTCTTTCTCTCCAAATAAGCAATTAATTCTTCCTTTCCCTGATTCCAAAATTCTGTTTCCAAACCAAAGCCATTATGTTTAGGCTTTGCCTCAATATCTGCAAAGAAATCTCAGGAATTCTTTCTCCTTAGAAGCTAAGGAAGATCAAATTAAAACTAATAATGGCTTGTATTTTGCTTTGTCCTCATTTAGGATCTATGGAAGAGCTGGATTTTTTCATAGTAGTGGGATTGAGCCTAGGATACATCCTAGGCAGGTGCTCTACCACTGAGCAATGCTCCCAACCTTTCTAAAGGTTTGAGTCCTGTGGTAACCTACTGTATCTATGACAGAGATTGGCTCCGAAGCTATTACTGATATGAGAATTTTTTAAATATTTCATCTACTTATTTGAGGTAAAGGAGGAGGGAGAGAAAATATGTGTGCACGCCATGGCACACTTATGAAAGTCAGAAAGCAGCTTTCAGAAGTGGGTTCTCTTCTACCCACCATGTGGGCTCCTGAGATTTCTACTCTCACAGAGGAATGCATATTTTCTAGTTTGGTCAAAGAAGACATCTATTACTTAGTTACATGTTCAAAACATCTTCCTGTTCATCCCTTGTTTGATCTTCAAAATTTACAGATATTTTAGCTTTTTTCTTATTATACAGAAATTCAAATTATATAAAGGGTCATAAGCACTCAGTATGAAATAACTGCCTGAATTCCTGAAATTCTCTAGTAAGTGGGCTCATCCTTGAGTATATTCTGTAAAAACTAAAAAATATTCTACAGGGCGGTCATAAAACTTATTGTAACTGAATCCTAACCAAAAACACAAGGTATAAATTAACTCATGCCGTTTTAAAATTAATAAGTTGTAAATAGAATGAAGAAGCTACTCATGGAAGTTGTATATAAGGAAAAAAGGTGAGTGGCCCTCACGATGGTTCAGTGGGTGAAAATACTTATGACCTGCATTTGATTTCTGGATCCCATATAGTGAAAAGAGAACCACCTTCTTACAGTTGTCCTCTGACCTCCACACATGCATCATGCATGGCACATGGCTATCATGGATGATTTCTATCTGTCTGTCTATCTATCTATCTATCTATCTATCTACCTACCTACCTACCTACCTACCTACCTACCTACCTATCTATCTTTACGTCTCTATCTCTATTCTGTGTCTACTTCTATCTCTACTTCTTTTAAATTAGAAAAAAATACTTGTTTGAAAAAAAAAAGAAAACAAGGTGAAAGTTCCACTACACTGGTGTGGACAGTGATGCATTGGGTAGAATTCTATGAACCCAGACAGCCAGAGCAAAAATAGACAAACAAAATACCATAAAATTAAAAATTTATAACACAATAGAGGAAAAATCAGTGGAAAGAAACACCCACAGGTCGGAGGAAATAATTGAAAATCATACATCTAATAAGGAGATAATTTACAACACAATTCAACAAGGATTACAAATATAAATTATTTCAAGTGTTTTTTAACGAAAGAATAGATTCAAGTATCTAAAAGAAGAAATAGAAAGTATTTAACATTGCTAGTCAAATTATCACCACAAGGAGATATCAACTTGTCTGCAATGTGTCAGGCTCTGAGTTTAATATCCAACACAAGAGGAGGAAGAAAAACAGGAGGGAAAAGGAGGAAGAGGAGAAAGAAGAGAAAGAGAAGGAGCAGGAGAAATGAAAAGTGTTATCAAGAATAGAGAGAATTTGCTGGTAAATGGACTGAACTAGAAGAAATCATACTGAGTGAAGTATCCCAGACACAGAAAGACAGATATTGCATATTCTGTCTTATAAATAAACCCTAGCATTAAACCCTCAAAATGACACACTCAAAAGTAAATTTCTGTAATAACCACAAACTATAAAGGAATTTAAGTCAGGGGGGGCAGGGGAGAGATCTCAAAGGCATGGAGACAAAAGAGCACAGGCAAATAGATTGATATGGTTGCAATGGAAGAAAAGTCTTAAAGAGAAGGGAAACATGGAGACAAGTCTTAATAAGGAGTAAGGGAAGAAAAAAGTCAAGTGGCTCAGAGGAAAAAGAAGGATCAAGGGTCTCACCATATGTGAACACTGTAAGCTAGTACAACTCCGTTAAGAATCCAGGGGAGCAACAGTGGTAAATAAGACCAATGGGCAACCAATTACTCTCTGAATGGATTCTAAACCCTGTCTTATTGTCAGGGAACTCACGCCTGATATTACAAACCTATCCAAGTAATAGTGGAAGGGAAGAAAATAGACACTAGACAGTTAACACTTAGTGTTAACTATAAAAACTTGATAGCAAGCCACCATCTAAGCACTTCTAATTTAACCCTTAGATAAGAAAAGCTCTCAACACTCAACAAAGATTTACCCTATTACCGTGGAAGACTAATGAGGCAGAAAACTACATCCAGTCAGAGTGTAGAATATCATATTGGCAACTCTGGAATGCTCAGCCTTAATCAGGCCATCAAAAATCTTTCCCCACCCCAAGATGGGGAACACTGAACCTTGGGGAAGAGGAGTAACAAGATTATAAAGGCCTAAAGGTGGAGGATGGTGTACTTTTAACCAATACATTCCAGCCACAGCAGGGCTGTTATACCCAGGAGTTCACTACAATAAGAACTTCTGCCACCAGATCTACACAATGGTCAGCATATCGACATCCCCCCAAGGACTAGGAAGATTCTCAAGAGAAACAGATGCCCTTGGTGAGTATCTTTGGTACAGGTACTTGACAAAAGAAGAACCACCTCTCATAACTTGGACCACCGAGAACCACATATACCACAACAGATACCTGACTCCCTTACCAACACAAGACCCCCAAAGGGAACCCTATGATCCACACATACAGAGAGACAGGTGGGTAGGAGAGACATGGCTGGATTGAAGAAGGAAGAGAAGGGTAAAAGAGAAGGGAGGTGGGGGGGGAGGTTGGAGCAATGGCATAAACTCATTTTGTTTGTATATGAAAATTTCTCAATAAAAATTACAAATTGAAGAAATATATATTTGATAGATTTTTTCTTCATTAAAAAATGGAGGAAAAAGGAAATTCTTATGTACTATATGTGGGAATGTAAGTTAGTACAGACATTTTTGAAAAATGTATGGATGCTAAAACCTTATGATAAGATTTTTAATAATTCTCCTGGATAGATAACCAGTATCTGTACTGCTGTGTTCACTAAATTAACAATAGTCAAGATATGGAAGCAACCTAAAAGTGCATCGACATATGAATGGACACTAAAAAATATGGTATATTCCACAATATGATACTATAAATCCTCAAAATATTCTTGACATTTCTGACAACATAAATGGATTTGTAGAACGTAATATTAATTGAAATAAGCAAGTTAGAGAAAGTCCAATATCATATGATCTTCCATATATGAAATTAAAAAAGTTAACTTCATGCAAAGGGAGAAGGAAGGTAGTTACCAGAATCTAATTGTCAAGGAAGAGGGATGGAGAAAAAGAAAATGTGGATCAGGATAGGCAATTGCAAGTAGCCTGGAGGAATAAGTTTCCGTGACTTGCACTATATGATGAGCACAGTTAATAACCATGTTTTGCATATATTTAGGATACTAAATTAATTGATTGTAACTACCATCTCACTACAAAAAAATAAGCTAAATGATGATTTAGTTACCATGACTATTTCTATAATATATACATAAATCAAAACATCACATCATACCTCATAAATAATGTGTACAATTATTATTTGTCCATTAAAAATAAAGTTCACCTGGTTTACATATGACTGGAATGATAATCCCAGATTTACAACTCATTGAACAAAAAAGTCAAAATGTATTTTAGGTATGCCTATTACATGGTAAGATCTAATAGCTCCTCTTTAAGACTATGATACATTCAGGCTGGAGAGATGGTTCAGTAGTTAAAGACTTTCCTCACAAGCAAAACTCAGGTCTACAGATCCCACATAAAAATGACAGATGGATATGGTGGTGGCCTGCACTTCTGGTCCTGGAAGGCATAGCCTGAGAAACTCCAGAATAAATTAATAAGGAGGTAGAACAACACAAGATGATTACCGACGTTACCCTTGGGCCTCCACAGGCACACATACTCAAGTAAACTCTTCTTCTACTACTGTTGCTGCTGCTGCAATATACACATACAAAGAACATAATAAAATTCAAGGCTCAACATAGAGGCACCCATAAACATGTCATTCAAAGATGAATGAATAGCACAGACTAGAACCTATCACTCACAACAGCTAATCGGTACTGAGAACAGGAAACCTTCACTGTGCTACCATGAATTTCAAGCATCTCTAACTATTGCTTGTGTTTGGTTTAGATTCTGAAACAATAGTACTAATTATAAAAGAAGGCAAAAACACAATGATTCTAAGAAAAGATTTATCTGTTAATTTAGAATGCATATGTCGCAGTCCGCCTGCATAGTTGCTGATAAATGACCATCACACAGCTTAAGGGAACAAGGAGTTTACTTTCTTACGATAGTCTGGTTACAGTTCATAGTCCAGCTTGACGGGAGAGCACGCACCAACACCAGGGCCGAGGGAACTGGCCACCATAACGGCTGAGAGATGGACAATCCTTACTTGCCAGACCAGCATGTCTGGCCAAGTATACAGAAGGATGCCCACTCTCTCAACCAGCTCTCTGTGATTTATTCAGGGCCTAATCCCACCCACCATGGGCTGGATCTTCCCCAGCAGCCAGACAATCTCCTTCAGGTTTGCTCTGGGCTTAACTCAACCATCAACTCTCTACAGCTGTGCCCAGAGCTCAAACCCTCAAGAGTCAAGTTGACACCTGTGCTTAACTATGACATTCCACCCCTTGTCAACTTGACACAAAAACAATAGCACTTTTAAACTGTAACCTTTCCTTGTCCCCACAGATGTTAAAATATAAATACATTCCATGGACAAATTTAAAATGTTCTTTCATTAAAACTTCAGTTCCAATATTTTAAAAGTTCAAAGTTTCTTAACCTTAAAACTCTTAAATCAGAATAAATTAAATACTTTAAAACAGATAAAACATTAAAACAGAAGGATCTTAAGAAAGCATTAAAAAGAACAAAGTCCAGCAAATCACCGCATCCTGTATTTCAGTGTCCATCTTCTGCTGCTCATCACGTAGTCAAGGCGGCTCAAAGATTTGAGGCATTCCCAGTCCCCGTTTGCAGCTTAATGTTGTAAAAGCAGAGTTCCTCTGAACCAGGCTGAATCTCCACTCGCAGTTGTCCTCAGCAGCAGTCCCACAGTTCTGGCATCTCAAACACCACTCTGGGTTCTCCTCTGCAGCTTTAAGCTTCACCATCTCTTGCAGGAACTCTACGCCTGCCACTCGGTGCCAAGCTTTTGCTGTTTTCCATGAACCCCTCAGTAGTACATGAAAACCAGTATCACCTGAGGGACGCTGCCAGATTCTGAAGCGAGGTTGAAACGCAGCTTAGTCCACTGAAGCCACAGCTGCACCAACTTCAACATGTTGACGCTGGAAAAGCCTCTCTTCTAGGCAACCAAACTTGCAAAGGGCAAGAAACAGCTTTAACTTGGGCTTTCGCCCCTGAAGGAAATTGAGTTTCCAAACCAGGAACTTGCCATACGGTGGTTTTCACGTCTTCCACCATCTCAGTGCAAGTCACTAGGTTTTCCTTCACTGATACTCATTTGTCCAACAGCAGCAGATATTCTACTGCCTGCCCTTTGCACATTCAAACCTTCAAGGCTGCCAACACAGCTCTCCTCTGTCAAGCAAACCAGTCCATCATCTTTAAATTCAGCTAAACAAAGTCCTTGTTCCCCTCATCACAAATTGGGCCCAAACAATTTCCCTCAGCAATTGGCCCACTAAACGCTGAAGAACGGTATTTGTAAATCCACAAAGTGAAAACTCTCAAGCATTTTCAACTTTGTCCAGCGAAACCGTTCAAAAGACACAAAATCCACATAGTCAGATTTATCAGCAACACCCCACTTCTGGTACCAAATTCTGTCGCAGTCTGCCTGCATAGTTGCTGATAAATGACCATCACACAGCTTAAGGGAACAAGGAGTTTACTTTCTTACGATAGTCTGGTTACAGTTCATAGTCCAGCTTGACGGGAGAGCACGCACCAACACCAGGGCCGAGGGAACTGGCCACCATAATGGCTGAGAGATGGACAATCCTTACTTGCCAGACCAGCATGTCTGGCCAAGTATACAGAAGGATGCCCACTCTCTCAACCAGCTCTCTGTGAATTATCCAGGGCCTAATCCCACCCACCATGGGCTGGATCTTCCCCAGCAGCCAGACAATCTCCTTCAGGTTTGCTCTGGGCTTAACTCAACCATCAACTCTCTACACCTGTGCCCAGAGCTCAAACCCTCAAGAGTCAAGTTGACACCTGTGCTTAACTATGACAGCATAAATATTTGATCTCAAAGAATTTAAAGCACCTTTAAATACCAGTATGTGGGTACACCACACTTTTCTATGTCCATTCATCTGTGAATGGACACCTTAATAACAGCTTATTGTTTCTCTTAAAGTCAGTGTATGAAAGATCTATAATGAAATGTATCTTCAACAGGTTGATAATTTTCATGTTTGCTTAGAAAAAGATATTATCACTAAAATACAAGCACATGCATATATACATACATACCTACATACAAATGAAAATGATAAACGACTAAATAAAAATTTTAAATAGTCACATGTGATAACCACATACAAGAATTTCTTGGCCTTGGTGAGGTTAAACACCTTACAGTATCACTCAAGTAATATGCTATCCGGTGCTTTCCTACATGTCAGTGGAGTAGAAGGGACGACATTAATTCTGGTAAAACTGAATAAGCAAGAAAGTCAATGATAACTTGATTGTGTAGTACCTTGGAAAGGAACTTGATTGCTGATTGCAAGAGAATAATGTTAAGGCAAGAAGATACTAGAGTGAGGAAGAAGCAGTAAGGAAGTGGTAATAATGGGCAAATTAAAAGCAATAAAAGGGAAGATACAGTCAGCTGGTGCAGCTCATATAGGATATGCATCATGTCAAAGGCTTGAGTATACATTGTGCATAAAATGTCTCCAAAGAAAGTCTTGGTATCAAGCACAACAGAGAGCATCACAACTATCCACTTAGTCCACATGAGTGCAAATGATATACGGGAGTAGTAAGTCTTATATCTCAGAATCTAGAATGTTGAATGACACAAATACTGCAGGGTACTAACAGATAACATAGATTTTTCAGAACCACAGGATTCTGAGGATGGATGGCAAAAAGCACAGAGATAAATCAGAGAAAACCCAAGAGGAACAAAAAAGGAGTAGGATATCAAGTCGCTTGTTAGAGAAACAAAGTTCTTTTGACTATTACCAAAGTATGATTGGTCCAGTGTTTGCCACCACATTAAATGTACAGATTTAACTTTCATGGTATATATAATTGGATTAATAATTGTGCTCATATATACTTTGTTGAGAACAAGTTTCTCTTAACTCTTTAAAACCCATTTTCTAGGAATGGAAACAGTACGTGAACTTTTTAATATTACTGTATCAGTACACAGTTTTGGACAATAAGGATTGTTGATTTCATTTGGACATATATTAGAAAATAAACATTTACATATGTTTGACATTTGTAAGTATCAATAAGTCAAGAGATAACCCACAGATGCCACATTACCATCCTTCCAGTGCTTATTCTATACGTCTTTTTTATAGTCACCCAACTATATGTTTTCTTTCTAGCATTTTTTTCTACCTACATTTTTCATTTAGTGACAGATTATCTGACATCACAGTATTCAGAAAAAAAATGAAAAGACAGTATTTCCAAGCAAGGATCCATCTTCATCACATGGCAGCAATGTGTAGCCTGAAAAATGGTACCTCCTCAAAAATGGGACTCCTCTTTTACCTATGGTGTGGTAGGGTACAGTTCATACCACAAATGCCTTTGTGAGTCCCATTTCCTCTTCATGCTTATGATATCATTAGTTTCTTCAGTTTCATTTTTGTTGTTGTTTGTTTTCTTTTTGAAGGGGAGAAAGAAGATTTATTTGGCTTATGGTTCCAGAGGAGACATGGTCCATTCTAGCAGGACAGGCAGAAGACAGCTCAAGTCACTGCAGCCATCATGGAGACTGGGAGAGCGTGCAGCAAACTCCATCCAGTTTCTGACTTCTGCCTTCCCTCTACCAGTCTTCCCTCTTCCTGTTACCAGTCTCAGTGGTCCCATCCATTTACCTCTTCCATGGGCCTTGAAGTGGGCAGGTCTTCAAATCTTCTGGAGTCCTAGGTTTAGCTGGGTTATGGAAAGAACACAGGTGAATCTGAGTTTACCCTAGGGGAAGACATTGAATGAAACAATAGCATTCTGGTTCATTGTCTTTCGGATGGCAATAAAGATATCCCAAAGACTTTATTATCCAAATATTGCTGTTATTAGTTAAGTGATATCCTCTATTTTTCTCTTATCACCTCACCAAAAAATATACTGTAATAAGTATATAAAAATATATACTGTTTGGGGGGAAAACCAAACATCCTGCTACCTTAGTGCATATCCCAGTTAATGACAAAAAAGGAGGAACATAATCAGAAAGGTCAAGATTAGTAACAGGAGAAAACTCATCTAGTGATACAAAAATATGCAAAGAAAACACAACAGGAAATGTGGGAGACCATCATTGAGGAAATGAGAATATTTTTATGGCTGTGAACTTGAAACTTCTCAGTGGCTTTAGGGCATGGACATGATGAATCTTTTGCATGGTGCAAACTCCCAGTCACCAAATAGCTTGGGCAGATGAGGAAAGGATGTTGTCTTCCTTTTTGAGACCACAGGTCAGGCTTCCAGTCACATTCCATCGCTATAATCAAGCCAGAGAAACAAATATTCCTGTATCCAGATGCCTGCCAAAACTTACCAAGACTGAAATGAGTCAGAGATCTCATTAGCCAAAGAGCTAGAGGAACAATTAAAAGTTTAAGCTTGAAACTGCTCACAGAATGTTTAGTCTCCAGGGATCTCAAGGGGTTTAGATGACAGAAATGTGGCTTAGGGAAGGGTGAGATCCACCAGGAGTGGATAATTGCCCTCTGGGGATTCCTAACTTCTGAAAAGTTACCAGCTCACCCTCATAAACTAAAATCTCTATTCCTAAGAAAAGGAAGACTAAGAACTTGAAGGACTTCCTCAGAGGTGAGTGGCATGCCATTCGAAATGAGTCCTGTGCATGAGGGGGGGCACTCGGCACAGGGGAGACCCACACAAGGCAACTAACAAGAGGCAGTGAGAGGCTGTAGGCTAAAACTCTGGAACATCCAGGGCTGCTCTTGGAGTCCATACTGGAGTTCTCTCCCTAGCTCTCTGAATTCCTCCAGTGACTTAGATGTTAGAACTCCCATGTTCAATCGCTCCACAGGATCTCCTTTTGGGTCCGTCATCTAACACACAGCCTAACTAATGTCTTTCGAATATGTAGACAGGCACTCATGGGAGAAAATAAAGCAGGTACGAAGCTATTTTCTTAATACTAACATATTGATTCCATTGGATAGAAGGAATACAGAAGGGACAAGGTGGATACATCAGAAAGAAGTGGTAAGATGCTTCCTCTCTAGAAGAGAAATACGGTAAACATCCTTAACTTTCAAGGATAGTTGTAAGGAAATCAACCTGTTACAAATAATCTCCTATAGACTTGTGAGTGAGCAGTGTAGTGTAGCAGCTCTGGGGGATGCACTTAGGAGAGAGCTAACTTATCAGAGGTCTACAAGGTTTCAGCCTTGAACAAAGTGGCTTTCCAAACTCTAACTTCACATGGCCTCCTCTCTGCTTCCTTGGTCTTTGGTTTCAAAATAAATAAACCTTTGTTATGAGCTCCTCCCCCACTGACTTGTATAAATGATCTGAATTCATTCAATATAAACCTTGGTTTTCAAAGGACCTTAATACTCTTAACCACCTAGCAAAATGAAAGATTAACAAACTTATTTTTTCTTCCAAACTGCTTTACACTAAAATGTGCATGTCCTAACTTGTCACAAATCTCTAGAAGGAGAAAACTGGAATGTTCATCGTTAAGCCTAACATGCTAATTGTCAAAACTCTGTACTGTGAAATATAGGAACTTAGTCAAAGATGTAGTGATGTGTTCAAGGCTGAACACATCAAGGCTCTAGCTAGGTCTTTAAATCCTACCATACTTGCATTCATATCTCCAACTTCAAGAACCAAAGCACAGATTGCTTCTCTGCTCCTATTCAGAAACTTCTATGCATATACTGCTTAGAATGTAGCTGGCCTGCATCCCCATTTGCTAGAATAATTTTTGAAGCATCCTCTGATAAGGACATGGTGACTTTCCCTCTGTTCTCCCTGCAGGATGAGCTCCTGAAGATGGAGAGGACACCTCATGCCTGCTGTAACCTCAGCTCCTACCACTGGCTTGGCCTGACCTAACTCCCAGGACATGCTTATCAAGTTGAAAAAAGTGGAATAAAATTCTCATATTACCCAAAAGCACTGATAACAAGGACATCAATCAAGAAAAATAGTTTATCACTTCCAGAACCAACAACAGAATGTTATCAGAATATAAAGCAGGTGAGTTCACGGTGAATGCAAAGCATCTTGAAATACACTGGTACAGACAAACTTCTACACGAAGTCTTGAAATGCATTTAAGCAGCGGTTTTGTAGTTATGTTTAGCCATTAGAATTCACCATTAATAGTCTTAGAAGCACATGCAGTTTTCTGAACCTTCACAGCATTTGTTCCTATTGTCACTTGTCCTCATATTGGTGGACAGAACTGACATCCATAATGTAGACTTTCTGAGTATAGGAACAACTACTAATTAGATTTCTTTGAGTACTTTTCTAAAGCATACTCTTACACTGACATACTCTCGTTCATTAACTCATCTGATCTTACTCAAAACAATGTTAAGAAAATACTGTTGCTGTTGCTTGCATACTACAGACAAAAAACTAAAGTTGGGGTTGAGTAATTAGTACAGAGCTGGATATAAAACTGTAAGATAGAATTCAAGTCCCCTGACTTCTCATACAAATCTCTGTTCTCCAAGGCGCATCCGCCTAAGGCAAGAGACCTTCCTAATCCTTCCATCTATACGATCCTAAGGCATGTCTCTCCCTGCGCCATAGCTGACGACAACATCCGTCACCTGTCACTGATGGGCTGGGTAACAGCTGAAATCCTCCACTCAGGCCCCGAAAGTGTTCAGCCAGGTGGGTCTGAGCCCAGACAGGTCATCTACCTTCTCCTTGGATTTCTGATGTGTGAAATGAGAGGAAGCAGCAGCTGGGTCTCTGTGGTTCCTTTCATGTCCAGTAGTCGTGAAGGCATTTGTAGTAAATCTGTACCTTTCAGGCCAGCTTTGAAGGCAATGATTCTGTCCCAGTGGCCTAGGAATGGTAGTAGATCCCTGCCGAGCCACGTCCTCTGCTGACTCATAGGACGGGTTCTGTGGGTGGCCACAAGCTCCCTGGGCAGCACTCAGAATCCCAGACAGTGATTCCCAGCTCTTCCCTTGTCCCCTAAGACCAAACCTGACTCCCCCAAACCACAGTCTTCCCTTCACTGCTTCCACACAGACTCCTGATGGTGACGACAGATTCAAAGATACACGGGAGGCAGGACCCACCTGCTCTATCCAGTACGGCACTCTCTCCATCCACTTATTAGGCAAGGCTCTAGCCACAGTTTCTAGCTAAGGAAATAAAAATATGATAATGTGATGAGTTCCACTGTATTCAGTGCTGCGGCTCCACTCTGGCTTTGTTCATGCTCATATAATGCATTTGTCCTCTGCTTGGAGACAGCGGTTCACACATCGTATACCATGGTCCAGTATTTTCATTAAATACTTGATTCTGTGGAACCACTGATTTTCCTAAGCACCCTTCTTTTCTAATGAGAATTTTTCGTACACAGACAAAATGAGTGTATGTCCTTGCTTCTCCCATTCCTACCCCTTCCTACCTTCCTGCCTTCACCAATCCAGCCATGTTCCTCTTGTCCTCCTCCCCCTAAAGATCACAAAGCTCCATTCAGAGTGCCTGTGCTGGCAAAGAAGTAGACCTCTGAGAAGCACACACTCCTGATATGGAAAAGTATTATTTTCTAATTGAAGAAAACAAAGAGACTGTTATGATCAATAAGTCCTCAAAAAATGAATTGTTTACTTTTCAAATATTTTGGAAAACACTCCTAGAGATTAGTTGCCATTAAGAAATATGATGGCATTGAATTAGGTTTCTTCATGAACCAGCCATACACCATGATAGAAGAGAGATGAACTATACAAACCTACTTAAGAAAGGAGAATTCACAGCACTGAAAAAGCCTTCCCATTGCGTCTTCCTCAATGTCGATGAATGTCATTTGTTTTCCAAATACTCTCATTGCATTAGTCTTGAATCACTTATTTAAACATTTAAAAAGTGTTTGAAGCTCACAGTAGAAATTACATGGGATAAAGATGTAAGGAATAGTCACAGTGGTAATTTAATTACAAAGATGGAAATTTAATTATCCAAGGACTGACCCTTTTCCCCTTCAGAGCATTTAGTACAATTTAGCTTAATTAATTTCTATAATTATTAAGTTAATCTCTGACTCTTTAGTTAAATTATAAAAACCAAGGTAGCAGGACCCATGTTTTTCTCTTTTTTGGTCACAACACAGATACAACATGCCCCACATAGTTCCTGGCACACAGCAGCATCTTCATAGGTATCCATCTCATGGAAATAAGCCTCCTCAGGACCAAGGGATGAAGTGAAAAAGAAGTGAGGGCATTCTGTTCCGGACCATGATGCAGATGGGGCCTTTTAAAGAGCAAGAAGAGTGATAGCTGCTAGGTTTACAAAACAACACAAAGAAATGCGAAGACATCCTCTCTTGTTTCCCATGATTCTACCTGGAAGGCTTTTCCCCACTGAACCAGATGTCAAAGAACCCTACTATTCTCTCAACTTTCCAAAGTCATTCCTATCTTTGTCTTTTCATATTTCCTTCCCTAGTTTTCCTTTCTCTTTTAATTTCTGTGTTTTTACTTCTATGAGTCCTTCCTCTTTTACACCATTCTTTTTTCCTGTCTTCCTCCTGTATTAATAGATGTCCTACAACGTAATTTGAACTTGCATAGTGACAGCCACGAACAGATGACTAAAGGAGGCGCATGTGATACACTAGCGTCAGAAGCCAAGTCTCCCTCTCTCCAGCGTCTTCCTATGCTCTCCCCTAGCAGCTGGGGTAATGTACTAGGTTAAAGAGTTGGGCTGAGTGTTCCAGTCCACAATCCTCGCCTAGGACCCTTACCTGTCTCTTCTTGACTGTTTCCCCCAGTCCTGTCAACTGACCCACCGGCTCCATGAAGTGGGAAAACGTGTCCTGGGTGAGCGAGTTCATCCTCATGGGTCTCTCCAGTGAAAAGCACACTCAGGCTGGACTCTTTGTCCTGTTCGGGGCCACCTATCTGCTGACCCTGCTGGGCAATGGACTCATCGTCCTCCTGATTGCCCTCGACCCGCGGCTCCACCTGCCCATGTACTTCTTTCTCTGTCACTTGTCAGTGGTGGACATCTGCTACACCTCCAGCGGGGTCCCTCAGATGCTGGCGCACTTCCTCATGGAGAAGAAGGTCATCTCCTTCACCCTGTGTGGCACCCAGCTCTTCTTCGCACTGACTCTTGGAGGGACCGAGTTCCTGCTGCTGGCCGCCATGGCCTATGACCGCTATGTGGCTGTCTGCAACCCCTTGCGTTACATGACAGTGATGAGCCCTGGGCTCTGTGTGGTGTTGGCAGGCGTCTCTTGGTTTGTGGGTGTGGCTAATTCTGCTGTGGAGACAGCAGTGACCATGCGCCTGCCCACCTGTGGGCACAACGTGCTGAACCACGTGGCCTGTGAGACGCTGGCACTGGTCAGACTGGCCTGCGTGGACACCACCCTCAACCAGGTGGTCATAGTAGCCTCCAGTGTGGTGGTGCTGCTGGTGCCCTGCTGCCTGGTCTCTCTGTCCTATGCCCACATTGTGGCCGCCATCCTGAAGATCCGCTCTGTCCAGGGACGCCGTAAGGCCTTTGGGACCTGTGCCTCCCACCTCACTGTGGTCTCCATGTCTTATGGGATGGCCCTCTTCACCTACTTGCAGCCTCGCTCCACAGCCTCAGCAGACCAGGAGAAGGTGGTGGTGCTCTTCTATGCTGTGGTCACCCCGCTGCTGAATCCCCTCATCTACAGTCTGAGGAACAAGGACGTGAAGGCTGCCCTGAGTCGGGTTCTGATGAAGAGCTCTGAATCAAAAAGCTAGGCAGTGATTTCTGCAAGGAGGAGGTTTCTTAGAGGTATGAAATGATCACATAACACGCTCATAAGTATTTAAGAGTACGTGTGTGTGTGTGTGCATTTGGGAGAGCAGTATGCAAGACCATAACATTGTGTTCCTTTGAAGTAATATACAACTGAGATTCTTATCTCTCAGTTCTATTTTGGTATCCACCTTATTCCAAAGAAAGTGAATGACAACACCTTTATAATATAGGCACCCTGCCAAAAGTTGAATGAGTTACATGTATTTTAATCAATGAAAAACAGAGTAAAGACAACATTGCACTATCTATGAATTATGAAGAAAACTTTGCTTCAGAAGCAATGCAATTGATTCTGTCGAGTTCTGTTTCCTTCCTAACAATATGTAAGTATGTGTCTAAGACTTTTCTTTAGTCCGTGAGAATAGAAAAATGATTAACTCAAGATCGAAAATCGATGGTAATCAAACAGGCTATTGGTCAGATGTGCAAAAATCACAAGAGTCACACACAGATGCCTCTGCCCAGCTGGATAGGGTGGGGCACTTAAAGGGCAACTCAGGCCAAAGTCATGTTTGTGGTCTCCAGGGTCCTGGCCCATATGTCTGTTCACAGAGGAGCACACCACTCACTCTTTTCCCTTCTAACGGCAGGGAGGCCTGCAAATTGTACATGTAGACCCTCAAGAAAAATGCTTAACAATCGGATCTAAGAATATCCTCTTGTGAAAATCAGGAATGTATTCAGACCCACACTTGAATAGAAGACTACACCACACAAGCAGAGGAGAGCCAAAAAGGAAAGAATTGTGTTTCTCCATTGGAACCAATTTGGTTTCTCCTTTCTAATGCCGACATGAAAAGAAATAAGCAAGCTTTAAATATCCTGCATGATGAAACCAAGAAGTGATGATCTGGTACTGGGAATGTTTAAAATAACTTTTCAAGAACATTCTTATTAAAATAACATTTCTGGTTTGTCTTTATCACAAAACTAATGACAGGGCATAATTGGAGAATAATTCACAGTTGTACTTAATATTTTGGAAACAAGCTGAATTTGATTGAGGAAGAGAACAAAGATTCCCTTCATAATTTTTATTGTATCTTTTTTTAATTGAGATAAAATTCAAAGGACATGCAATGCATGGTTTGCACATAGAGGAGTAGAATTCATTGGCATCCAGAGCGCTCACAATCTCACTCACATCATGCCCTTCAGGGGCACAGCCTGCACATCATCGAGATGAAGTCCATTCACTGCCTACTCCAGCTCCTGACAGCTGTAATTGTCTTTGGATTTGCCTAAACTCTGCGCATTTCATATCAATGCAATCATAAAAGATGCGTCCTTTTGTGTCTGGCCTTTCTCACTTAGCATGATGACTCCGAGCTCTATTGTTGTTTGTATAAGTAGTTGTGCTTCACCTGCTCTTGTGGCTACATCATACACAGCTGCATGAATGTACAACCACACACGTTTATCCACTTATCATAGAGGAAACATTTGAATTTTTCCACTGCGAATGTAATTCTATGAATATCCATGGACAAGTTATTGTTGAACACTCATTTGCAATTGTTTGGGATAAATGCTAATGAGTTCAAATGCTAATGAGTTGTGACTGAGTCACAAGTCAATTCTGTTTTTTGAGGCATTCCCAAACTCCTCATCTAAAGATAAGCCATAAAAGATAAGCTGTCCTCATCCTCATCCTCATCCTCATCCTCATCCTCATCCTCATCCTCATCCTCATCGACACTTTTTATTGTATTTCCCACATGAGAGCCATCCCTGAGTATGAGCAGACATCCCACTGTGGTTTGGATTTCTGTGCCCACAGTGATCAGAGAAGTTGAACATCTATCTATTCAAGCATTTGTGGTCAATTTGTACATCTGTGTTGGAAAAGTGTCTAGCCAAACATATGCAATCTTGTTTATGGAATCTTCTAAAACTGTTTATTTCTTTCCTTCAAAATAAGCAATTTTTTTTCATTTTTCCAATCCCAAAGATCTGTATCCACACCAAAGTCACACATTCAGGCTTTGGCTCAATGTTTACAAAGAATCTCAGGAAATCTTCCTCCTTAGAAGCTGAGTGAGGGGGCTGTAGAAGTGGTTCAGGGGTTAAGCCTCTGCCTGGCAGGCAGAAGGTCCTGAGTTCGATTCCTAGACCCCATGTATAGACGCCGGGCAGAAGCGGGGGCAGCCCCGGCCGGCCGAGGTTTCTGGTCCTGGTAGGGCGGAGCCTGTGAATCCCGGGGCAGAGTAAACAAGGAGGAGGTGGAGGCGTCCATGGTGGTTCCCGAATTCGTCTGTGGTTCTACACACACGCATACACACGCACACATGTATACACACACAATTGAATAAATAATAAAAGAAATTTTAAAAAAGAAGCTGAGTGAGGTCAAATTGAAACTAATAATGCCATAGAGTTCACTCTATCCTCGTTTTGCTTCTATGACACATTTGGCTCGTTTCGTGGCAGTGGAACTTGATTCGCATCCTAGGCAGGTGCTCTGACACCGGCAATATCCCCATCTCTTGTTAAGCTCTGAGTACTGTGGCGCCCTCTTACATCTAGGACCTAGGCTGGCCCTCAAACACTAGCCACGTGAGAATTGTTTAACATTTTATTTATTTGAGAGACAGAGACAATGGTTCTGTCTGTTTAATATTCATTCATTCATTCATTCATTCATTCATTCATTCAAGTGAAGGAAGAGCTATACATAGACCACAGCACACATGTGGAAGTCAGAAAACAACTTTCAGATCTTAAGAGGCCCCACACCTCCCCGAGAGACTCTTGAGGACTGATGCTGATTGGGGTGGGAGATGTTCTCCTTAATGGTAACCCAATGACGTAGGATTCATGCCGCAGCGAGCATTCAGGAACACAGCACCAAAGGCAACCCAGATGAAACACAGTGGACCACAGGCAAAAAGACATGAAACTAGGAGAGAGACTGAGAGGGAAGAAGAAAGGCTGCAATGCGTAAAGGATGGGGGGATAGAATTGGGGACTAATGTATAAAGATATCATAAATTCATTGTAACTTATGTATGAACTTTTAAAAGAATTTAAAAATTAAAGTTAAAAATACTTTCAACAATGGGGTCTCTTCTTCCAACAATGTAGGTTTCTGAGATCCAACTCAGGACACCAAGTTTATACACAGGTGCCATTACTTCCTGAACGATCTTACTGGTCCTGTGCATGAGAATTTTTAATAAAATTCATTAAAAGTTGAATCGTATTGACCAAAAAAACAATGACATTGGTTCTAGGCTGATTGTACGCCACTAAGTAACTATAGTCTGGAGCAATAATCTAAAAGTTACATTTAATTCTAACATACCTTTTGCATATGAGATACATTTCTACTTTCATAGAGAAATGCATACTCTAGTTTGGCCAAAGAAAACATCTATTACTTGGTTCCATGTTCAGAGTGGGGGAGTTCAAAATATCTTCCTGTTTATTCCACTGTTTGACCTTTAGAATTTAGAGATTTGAGACGTTTTTTAAAGATAAATTCAAATTATATAAAGGGTCATGACTTCAGTAGGAAATAACTGAATACTTATTTAATAATTGTCAGATTTTCTAAAAGTCTCTTGTAAGAGAGATAGATCATCCTTGAGCACAATAAAAACACAAAAGAAGATTCTACACTGAGGTCATAAAAACTTACTGTAACTGAATCCAAATCACAAGCTCAGGGCAATAAGTTGTTCCTGACACTTTAAAATATATATGCCATAAGTTTGTGAACACAATAAAGGAGCTATTCATAGAAGTTATATGCAAGGAAACAGGGTCAGGGTCCGGAAAGATGGTTCAGGTCAAAATGCTGAGTCTGAGCTTGAATCCTGGAGCTCACGTGGTGAAGGGAGAGGACCAACTTCTAACAGTTGGGCTCTGACCTCCACATGCACCATAACAAATGCGCATCTCCGTATGCCTGCCAAACTCTCCAAGGTTTAAATGAGTTGGGAAAGTTCTCCTTAGCCGAGAAGGACAATTAAAAGTTTAGGTAAAAATGCTTTCAGTGTGTTTATTCCACAAAGATCTCAAGGAGTTCAGATGACAAAAATGTAGCTGAAGGAAGGGTGAGAAAGAGCACGCCGAGAGTAGATAATTGCCCTCTGGGGATTCCTAAGCTCTGAAAAGTTACCAGCTCACCCTCATACACTAAAATTTCCATTCCTAAGAAAAGGAAGACCAAGTGCTTGAAAGACTTCCTGAGAGGTGAGGGGCCATCCGAAATGAGTCCTGTGCATGAGGGGGGCACTTAGCCTGGGGGATTCTCACACAGGGCAAGTAACCAGAGGCAGTGAGAGGCTGTAGGTCAAACCTCTGAAACAGGCAGGGCTGCTCTTGGAGTCATCATGGAGTTCTCTCACTGGCTCTCCAAATTCCTCCAGTGACTTGGATGCTACAACTGGTACTACTCAAGCACTCCGCACGGTCTCCTTTCGGGTCAGTTATCTAACACACAGCACAACTAAAGTCCTCTGCACAAGTAGCTAAGCACTCATGGGACAAAATAATGAAGGTAAGAAACTATTTTTTTTAACCTTCATGCACTGATTCTGTTGAGGGAGGGAGGAAAAATAAAGAAGGGATAAGGTTGGTAGAAGGTCAAAATGAAGTTTCAACTCTCTTCATTTTCTCTAGAAAGAGAATACAGAAATTAATCTCAGCTTTCACGGAGATTAATTTTTAAGGAGCAAAGACATGTCTACTTATAATCAGGTGAAAACTTGTGAGTAAACAACATAGTGAAGCAATTAAGAAGGATCTGATTTGGAAGGAATTCCTATATCAAAGAACTACAATGCTTCTGCCTTTGCCCAAAAGACTTTCCCCGTTTCCTATTTGTTTGGTTTTTTTGTTTCAGGACAAAAACGTTTTTATTGGCACAAACAGTTTATGAGTGAGTTAAATCCTTAGTATGAAAACTTAGCCTTTAGATACACTATAATTTCTATACAAATACCCATAGCTATGCCTAGAGTAATGAAAGACCAAAGAATTCATTTTTCACTGAGGAGTGCTTCAAACTAAAATACATATTTTTTAAGTTATCCCAAGTGTCTACAAGGAAAACATTGCAATGTTCACCAAATCTAAACATGATAATTGAGCAGTTGAAAACAGTAATTGTACTGTGAAATATAAGAACTTAACCAATGTTGGAATTAACACAGGCTAGAGCTAGGTCTTTAAATCCTACCATACTTGCATTCATATCTCCAACTTCAAGAAGCAAAGCACAGACTGTTTCTTTGCTCCTACTTATTCTATGCATATACTGCCTGTGGATGTAGCCAGCCTACATCTCCACTTGCCAGAGCATCCTCTGATAAGGACACGGTGACTTTTCCTCTCTGTTCTCCAACAGGATGAGCTCCTGAAGATGGAGAGGTCACCTAATGTCTCCTGTAACCTTAGCTCCTATCACTGGCCAAGCCTGACCCAGTTCCCAGGACATGTCAATCAAGTTGAGAAAAAATGGAATGAAATTCTCATATTATCCAAAAGCATTGACAAGGACATCAATCGAGAAAAAGCTTATTACCTTCTAGAACCAACAATAGAATGTTACTGGAAAAATAGAAGGTGAGTTCATGTTTCATGCAACATATGGTGTCATGTGCTATATAGGTAAACTTCTACATGAATTCTTTTGAAATGCATTGAAGCAGGGGTTTTGCAATTAGAATTGACATCAGAATTTACTGCTAATAGCTTTAGGACCACATTCTGTGAACTTTCTGAACCTTTATAGCATTTGTTCCTATTGTCACCTGTCATATTAGTGGGCGGAATTGATTTCCATGTTCTAGACTTTTTTTTAGTATAGGAACAACCATTACCTAGATTTCATTGACTACTCTTCTAAAACACATACTTTTGTTGACATACTCTTCATTGTTCATAGTTCATTTGCTCTTACTCAAAATGTTGCTCAGAAAACATTAGTGTTTTTTTTTTTTTGACACATTTCAAATGATAAAACTGAAGTCAGGGTTAGGGGAGGCAAGCAACTAATACAGAGCTGGCTAACAAAACAGGAAAAGGAGAACATGGGTCCCCTGACTTCCCATGCAATCCTCCGTCTGCTCTCTAAATCGCATCCCCCTAAGGCAGGAGACCCGCCAGACCCTCTACGTGATACACCACAGCTGTCCACAGCATCACCACCTCTCAGGGGTGGGCTGGGTGACAGCTGAAATCATCCACTTAGGCCTGAGGTGCACTCAGCTTGTCCCAGGGAAATGTGAACTCTAGATAGATGACCTCATCCTGAACCTTGAATTTCTTATGTGTGAAGCAAGAGGGAGGAGCTGCTGGGTCTCTGTGGTTCCTTTCATGTCCAGTAGTTGAGAAGGCATTTGTAGCAATCCGAATCCTTTGGACCAGCTCTGGAAGCAATGTCTGTCTTTGGCAGCTGGTGGCCTCAGAATATAGCAGATCCAAACTGAGCAGCTACCTTTGCTGACTCAGAGGCTCTGTGGGTGGCCGCGGACTCCCCAGGCAGTGCCCAGGGCTCTGATCTTATCCCCTAAGACCAAACCAGAGGTCCCAAAACCACAGTCTACCCTTCATGGTTTCCACAGAGACTCCTAAGCATTGCTGGATCAGAGCTGAGAGGACACAGTACTGTTTGCTCTTTCTGGCATTCTGCTCTCACTCTTCTGTGAGGCAAGGCTGTGGGTAAGTTCTCTAGTCAGAAAACCCAAAACGGAATTATGTGATGAGTCCCCCTGTGTACAGTGGCTCCACTTCGGTTTCCTTAATGCTTGTAACATTGCATTTGTCCTTGGAGACAGTGACTCACACAACTGGTTCAATGACTTCCCAAGGAATTTACCAAGGTCCAGTTTTTCATTTCCTACTTGATTCAGTGGAAGCACTCTAAGCACATATTCTTGACATTGAAAGGTACCATTTCCTAAATGTCGGGTGAAGGCATGGAATCTAGTATAGTCACTAATTTTTCAATAAATGAAATATTTACTCATTAACTATTTTGGGTGGAGGAAACATTCCTAGAGATCATAGTACCATTAAGAAATATGGTATTGAATTGGATTTCCTCATGGACCAGTCATACATCATAGTGGACAATCTACTTAAGAAAAACCTACTTGAGAAAGGAGAATTCACAGCACTGAAAAGAGTCTTCCCAACGTGTCTTCCTCAATGTCAATGAATGTCATTTATTTTCCAAATACTCTCAGTGTACTAGTCTTGAATCACTTAAACATCTAAAGAAGTGCTTGAAATTACATAGGATAGAGATGTAAAAAATAGTCACAGTGGTAATTTAATTACAAAGATAGAAATTTAATTATCCAAGGACTGACCCTTTTCCCCTTCAGAGCACTTAGTACAATTTAACTTAATTAGTCTCTATAATTACTAAGTTAATCTCTGTGTCTTTAGTTAAATTATAAAAACCAAGGTAGCAGGACCTATGTTCTTCTCTTTTTTGGTCACAAGACAGATACAACATGCCCCACACAATTCTTAGCACACAGCAGCATCTTCATGGGTATCTATCTCATGGCATAAGCCTCCTCAGGACCAATGAGTGAAGTGAGGAGGATGTGAGAGCATTCTGTTCCGGACCATGACTCAGACAGGGCCTTATAAGGAGCAAGAAGAGCAGCAGAACTGTTTACAAAACAACAGGAAAAATGCTAATGTACCACTGTTTTTCATGATTCTGCCTGGAAATTCTTCTCTACCTAAACATAACATAAAAAAGTCCTATCATTCCCTTTGAGTTTCCACTTTCATTCCTGACATATATATATATATATATATATGTCTATATCTGTCATTCTCTCTGAGTTTCCACTTTCATTCCTAACATATATACATATAATATATATATATATATATGTCACTCTTTCTGAGTTTCTACTTTCATTCCTAATTTCATATACACGTATATATCCTATTATTATTCTTTTTTAATATTGTGCATTAATATAATGAACTTATAATATTTTCATCCCTTAATCCCTAATCCCATCTACAACTCCTGTTCCCATTACTGTTCTCTCCTGCCCTCCAATTTTCAAGTCTTTTTACATTTGTGGGCTCATTGGTTTCATCTGGTTTGTCTTTGATGTCATGTGCCTGAGATCTCGGTGGAAGCTGAATCTTGTATCAGTGTGCATGCTGCTGAGGAAAGCATCGTGCATTTCCCCCATCAGCATTACCATCAGTCTGTCAAAGAGATGTGGTGTCTATTGAGGTGTTCCCCTTCCATGATGAAGTGTCATTAGAACAATTCCTTTATATGGTGAGGAGATATACAAAGCTGCAGTGAATTCACAAATACTACAGCCCTGTCATATCCAGATGACAGCATCTAAGTGTGCCCCTGCCCCACTTCAGGCTCTCACAATTTTACACTGACTTATCAAACAATGTTCCTGGACTCTTAGGGGGGAGTGGGGGGTGACTCAGATCTCCTCTTCACATCTAAGTATTCTACAGTCACTTATTTTTTTGCATTTTTCCAGTTGTCATTTTCTGGGTGAACCACCTTCCTTTGCAGCAGGAAGCTTCTAGATTGAGTGCCAAGTGCACTCTTCTAGTTCACAGTTCCAGGAATGTGATTCCTGCTGAAAAGTGGACCTTAGATCTAGTGAGGAAACACTTTGCTTCCTTGACATTTGTGCCACTATTACACTGATGATCGCCTCTTGCTGGGGTGATTGTTATTGCAGCTCAAAGTTTTCACAAATTGATGAGACTGCTAATTGCTTTTCTCCTCCAGTACCATCATAGTACCTTCTGGTACTATGAAAGCTGTCCAATAAGGAGGAAGCTTCAAGATTACTTCTAGCTAGCATTTCTGTCCATGTCCTATGATCCACATGCATTTCATCTTCAGTAATGGGTCCTTACTGTTACTTTCTGGGGAGGGGGAGGCAACCAAGGGCTATGGCTAAAGCTTATATTATTTGGAAGACCTTTCAGGCCTCTTGGGCCAACAATTTATCAGGAGATTTCACACACCTGTTACTTCTGGTATGATTTAATTACCTCTGGGTTCTAGTTGGAGCATCCCAGGGCATTTTCTATTTTGCCCTATCATCTTCTCTGTTCTTTCCCTACAAGGAATGTTTGTTTTTGTTCCTTTAGGGAAAAACTAAATACTTCTGACATATTAATTACATGGAAGGTTTCTATCTGGTTGAATCCAACACGCTTAGTGTTTTCTCTTTTTATATTTTCCTTCCTTAGTTTTCCCTTCACTTGTACTTTCTTCATTTTTGTTTCTATGGTTCTTTTCTCTTTTACATCATCCCTTCTTTCTGTCTTCTTTTATATTGATAGATTACCTCCTGTGTAAATTTCAATTACACAGTGACAGCCAATAACAGAACAACAACGAAGAAATGTGTTCTTTAGAATCTCATGTATTAGTGTCACAAGTCTTCCTCTTTTAAGTCTTCATTATGCTCTTCCCTAAACACAGGTTAATGAACTAGATTAATTAATCAGACTGAGTGTCCCAGTTCCAACTCCAGATGAAGCCGAGGACTTAATTCTTTACTTTACTTGCCCCTCCCTGACTCTGCTACTCCTAGTCCTGTTTAGCTGACCCACCGGCTCCATGAAGTGGGAAAACGTGTCCTGGGTGAGCGAGTTCATCCTCATGGGTCTCTCCAGTGACAAGCACACCCAGGCTGGACTCTTTGTCCTGTTCGGGGCCACCTATCTGCTGACCCTGCTGGGCAATGGACTCATCGTCCTCCTGATTGCCCTGGACCCGCGGCTCCACCTGCCCATGTACTTCTTTCTCTGTCACTTGTCAGTGGTGGACATCTGCTACACCTCCAGCGGGGTCCCTCAGATGCTGGCGCACTTCCTCATGGAGAAGAAGGTCATCTCCTTCACCCTGTGTGGCATCCAACACTTCTTCTCTCTGGCCTTGGGGGGCACCGAGTTCCTGTTGCTGGCCGCCATGGCCCATGACCGCTACGTGGCTGTCTGTGACCCCTTGCGTTACGTGACAGTGATGAGCCCTGGGCTCTGTGTGGTGTTGGCAGGCGTCTCTTGGTTTGTGGGTGTGGCTAATTCTGCTGTGGAGACAGCAGTGACCATGCGCCTGCCCACCTGTGGGCACAATGTGCTGAACCACGTGGCCTGTGAGACGCTGGCACTGGTCAGACTGGCCTGTGTGGACACCACCCTCAACCAGGTGGTCATACTGGTCTCCAGTGTGGTGGTGCTGCTGGTGCCCTGCTGCCTGGTCTCTCTGTCCTATGCCCACATTGTGGCCGCCATCCTGAAGATCCGCTCCGTCCAGGGACGCCGTAAGGCCTTTGGGACCTGTGCCTCCCACCTCACTGTGGTCTCCATGTCTTATGGGATGGCCCTCTTCACACACATGGAGCCTACCTCCACAGCCTCTGCTGAGCAGGACAAGTTGGTGGTGGTCTTCTATGCTGTGGTCACCCCCCTGCTGAATCCCCTCATCTACAGTCTGAGGAACAAGGACGTGAAGGCTGCCCTGAGTCGAGTTCTCATGAAGAACAATGAATCCAAAAAAAGTTAGGGAGTGTTTCTGTAAAAAAGGCATCTTTCTCCAAAGTGGACATTGGGATATTATGTTGGTATTTGTGCATGAGTTTATGTATGTGTGTGTATATATATATATATATAGTGTGTGTGTGTCTGTGTGTGTGCACAATAAGCAGGACCATCTCTATACTAATCTATACTATGCCCCATGAGTTAATAGAGAAGCTAGATTTTTATCTACAGACTCCCTGCATTATTTCAACAGAAAGATAAAGGAACACCTTTAAAAACACATAAGTCATGTCAAAAAATTAGGGGAAATCTATTAAATTTCTTAAATAAAAGAAGGCAAAAATAGCATGACAGCCATATTAATTAGAAACCACAATCACCTCAAAAGTCAGAGAAGGAACTGTTGTATCAAGAATCTATCTCATTGCTAAAAATCTAAGTCTTCTCCACAGTTAGTAAGAAAGAAAGAAGAAATGAGCTGCAAGATGTAAAACTGGAATCAAACTGGTCTTAGGTCATATGATTTCCCCTTGGTTCAACCCGTCTCACCAGGGTGGGGAATTCACACATATCTTGAGCAAAAGCCACAGTCATCACCTCCACAGCCCCATTAAGTAATCTTGGCTGTGTGCAAGTCCCACTGGCATTCTTTCCATTTGTTTTCCAGCTTACAGGGGTGTTTTTACCACAACTATATTATCGCTTTAAAATCCTGAAATTCAAAAGTCACATATAGTCAGAGATAAGCCAAGGTAAAAATCCATGTTTCTCCTTTAGAAATAATTCAGTATACCTCTCTGTGGCAGCTCATATAGGTGTTAAGTGGATAATTGAGAACTGAGCCTTCAGGCATGTCTATGAAGAACTAGTAGGCCAAGCCTAAAGATTACATAATTTTTTGTGAGAAGACCAAGCCTTCAGTGGGTGGGACCATTCCCAGGACAGACTGATAAGATGGAGAGAGAACTGGCAGAGTGAGCACTTTAGAAAGTATGCCTTGCTCAGCACTTCCTGTGAATACAGGGTGGCAAGTTTCATAAATCTGTGTTGGTGACTCTCCTGTCCATGTTGACCCACTGCAAAAATAAAATGTAAACCACTAATGAACCTCTTGTTTTCCTAAATTGTTTAGATCCTCTAGTCACTCAGCAACAGGAAGACGAAACTTACATAGTCTTCCCTGCACACGTACAAAAGGAGTGCATTCTAAACATTCTAGATCATTAATGGAAGCCATGATGATTTGAGTGACAAATACTTAAAAACAACTTTTAAAAGTGAGAATTCATTATCCGTTATGTAAATATCTCTGATGTCTAGATCTCTAGAAATACTTTATCAGATAATTTTAAAAGATGGTTCAAAAGAACCTGAATGGAAGTATTCTGCATATGTGGTTAACGCTACTCCCAAAAGTCAAAGATTTTCAAACTCATATTTCAGTGCTAGGTGTGACTACAACATACTCATGAGCTGTTGACCAGAGAGGCTCCCAAAGCAATGCAAACTCTTGCCGTTACTCTTGGATGCTCTCCAGAACTACACAGTAAGACCCTGTTGAAGAAGTCTTTCCACCCTCTAAATCCAAGGCAGAGAAAACAAGTTGGAATTGAACTGGATGCTTCCTTGCTGCTAGCATTTACTGTGGTAGAAGACGCTGTGGTAGAAGAGGAGAGAATAGTCATCAAGGATAACGTCCAGTTGTAGAACCTGCATGCTGCATTACTGAACTGCCAGGCAAGAGACAACAAAATAACAAATACTCATCCCAACACCATCTTCTCCACATACTACAGACTCAATCCATGCTTCCTGTACATGCCTTCCTTCTTATACATTTATCCAGGCCACACCACAGCTCAGATTCATAAGAAGTAAGAGAGACACATGAATAATGGTATGAAAGAGTCCTGTATGCTTACAGAATAACAAATAAAAATGATGCATATATCAGTCTTCTACTTTCAGTAATGAAGGAGGCAACAGAATCCACAACAACCCAGCTACCAAAAAGAAGTAGAAAGCAAGCAACATTTGACAAAATAATTACCATGACTTTAGAAAGAGGGAAAATACGACTCAACCTGTAACAAATCAGTTAACACTGACCTACAAATGAAAAGGAGCTAAATGGAAGCTTAGTATGAAAAATAAAATATCTACAATTGGAATCTCACTGGATTGACTCCACAGAAGCTATGCACTGTGCAACAGAACAAGTAAATCTGATTCTCCTCAATATATAAATGTTGAGAAGAGGAGGAACCTGACACAAAACATATGAAAATGTAAGAAATAGTAAATACTATAGAGTTGGATAATCTACCAGTCATCTCTTAAAAAAATGGATGATTCAATAGAAAATCCATAAGAACAAAGATGCTGTGGAAGAAAGAGTTGTCAGTCTGTGGTGTCAGTGCTGTTCGCCACTCCTGCATATTTTTCAATCTATTAATTTCTTTGATCGACTTATCAAATTCTCCCATCTTGTCTTCCAGTTCTGATATGCTATCAGTTCTATTCTGAGACTCGCTATTGTATTCTTCATTGGATGGATTCAATTTTTTATTTCCACTTTCAATGAAGTTTGGGATTGTTTTTCAGTATTTCCATGTTTGTTTGCAGATCAGTTTGGGTTTTCTTCAGTGCTTATAAATGTGTTTTCAGATCCTCAATTCAGATCTTTCTTATTGTGTCTAGTTGTGTTTTCTTGATCTTCTTTCCTGTGTTTGTCTTTCTTCATATTTGTTTATCTTAACATGCTTGATCATGTTTATAATTGATCTTAGGAATTCATTGTCGTGATTACTGCTTTTTGTTTACTGCCGATGAGTTACCTTCAGTGGAATCTGATGCCTTAGGATCAATGATTTTAGGAGGACACACATTTTCTTGGCTTCTTGTGTTATTTCTGTTTTTTATATATAACATGGCCATCTGGAATTAAGTTGTTGCTTATTTTCTTTGATTTACATTTTTAGTTTGTTTGTGTCTACTGCATGAGTTAGAGTCTCTGCTTCTTTTACTATTTATTGGATGCATATATGTCTATTGATGCTCAATCTGGAGTCACTATATACTAATTCTTGAGTAAGATTGTTATCTCAGATGCTATGGTTCAGAGCTTTGATAACATCCGTAGGGTCTGTATTTTGCCCTTTGTTACTAAATATAGAAGTGGCGGTGGCATACAGTGATAGCGATTAAGGTAAGTATTGCATTGGATATGAGAAGAAGGGAGAGGTGTAAGTTGTTGTTCAGAGGCGCTCTTGAGTCTTACTAAGAATATAGGATATTGCCACCGCTCTTGGTTGCCCTCCAGAACTAGATGGCAAGACCTGGTGGTGAAGACTCTACATGCTGGTTTCAAGACATGAAGAAATTGAGCTGGAACTGAACTGGAAGCTTCCTCTCTGCTGGCTAGCTTCCAGAGTGCTTGAAGGTGCTATGCCAAGTGCTGTGGGGAAAAGTCGCCAACAGTCTTATCAGTTATGGATCCTGCGTGCCACGCTACCAACTCGGTAGGCAAGATGTGCCCACTGATGAAATACGACATAACTCTTTCAGGGGTAACCAACCGCTTTCTGATTGAATATGAGACTTGCTCCACAAGGAGGAATTCATGCCTATTACTCAAGTCTAGTAAAAAAAAAAAAAACCCACATCTAGGGAGATCATATTGGGGAAGCTACTACCATAGTTTGCTAAAGGAGCATGTCGTATCCATCTAATGCTTATGTTTGTGCCCATCGACTAGTGTTGCTATCAGCTTTGGTCAGAGAAGCTACTTTTTGCAGTGAGCATCAGCTACTGGTTGGAATGTTAAGAATAAGTGACTATTGAACACTCAGCCTTAGTGGGACACCTGGAAGACATAAGTCAGGGGAGGGATGGTGAAAGACCCAGAAGAAATTGTATCTGGCTGGGGTATGTTGTCATCTGATAGCCACTGTGGTTACCCAAGACTTGCCCAAAATCAGGCCCAGGGTCATTCCATCTTGCACAAGAGAGTAAACCATAGTCCCATTCCTCTGTCTGGTTTATAATCAATTAAGTGTTGCTAGTGGGAAAGGAAATTGTGAGGACCTCACCCTCCTTGAGGATCTATAATCAGGTAATGGGACAGCAAGAAGAAAGATATTTTGTTCCATAGTGTAGTCACTGGTACAGTACTTAAGCACTATAAATACCCCTTCACCCAAGCTATTGTAAGCAAGCAACTGCAATTAAACTCATTGATCATAAATAAATAAATAACCATGAAAGTAGATGGGTACTAGTTGTGAAGAGGAAGAATCAATGGGAGGGGTGAAAGAAAGGGTAGCGAGGATGAATGTGAACAAAATATATCATACACATATGAAAACATCGTAATAAACCCATTATGTACAATTAATGTTAAAAAATAATAAAAAGTGCAAAATCTAGAAAAAAATTTGTCATCTCGAGGTTACCAGGATTCTTTCAGCAAGAAATAAAATCATGAGTTACATGAAAAAAATTATAAAATTCCATCAATCATATTTTTACATAGGAACAATTTGCAGTCTTACTGACATATTAACTGATTAGTTCTGGACAAAGGTATCATGGAGAAAGAGTGGAGTTTTTTTTTCTTAAATTCTTATATGCCATTTAAATTTTAAAAGAAGAAAACTTTCACAAAACATAAATATCAGTTTTCACAAAAATAAAAATAAGTTTTAAAATATACATTGTTTAAGAACATCTTAGCGCTTCCTTAAGATTGAGATCTCAGCACCAGGAACCCTCTAGATGCAATCTTGGAAGAGTTAACGTGGGGAGGCAACAAAGGAAAAGATTTTCTTGCTTTCCCTCATGGCATAGTTGCTCCAACAACCCGCCTGAGGGAATGGAACTGAAGGGCTTCTCCATATGTTATTCATTCGGTCTGTCAGTTCATCAGCTCTATTGCAAAAGCTATGGGAATCCACCAAGAGTCATGTCAGACTCTAACTAAATGAAGTTACAGCGTGTCATGGCTTGAATGACTTGTCCTTCACGGGCCCGTGGATTTGGACTCTTAGTTAATGTTGGTGTGTGGGAAGGTCACGGGACCTTTGGGAGGAGGAGCCTTGCTGGAGGAAGGCACATCACAGGGGGTGGGCCTTGAGGTTGATTAGCCACCACCCCCTCCCCTCAAGCCCCACCCCCACCCTCCACCCCTGCTTCTGGTAATCATCTGCTCTGGCAGTCTGCAACTTGTTCCCTCAACCTCTGGGATATCTGCAGTGATCCAACCATAAGCCATATAAATCTCCCTTTCTCCCTTAAGTTGGTTTGATGAGTATTGTCTCACAGCAGTAGAAAGAGTAATTGTGACATAACTTCATGCTGTGACAAAGGGGTCCTCAGGGGTCCTCGTGCACAAGTAGATGGCAAAATCCATCACAAGAGATGCTACAAAAAGCATGACTTTTCAGGTAACACCGTTATTCCAAAGACATCCTGTTCAAGAATAGCTAGCCCTTGCCAGCTTTGCAGGTCACCTACCAGAACCACATGTCGACCATGTCACTGTTAAGTTCATCACCTATCAACAGGTAGCATACACAGCCGCACCTGCCTTGAGTCCCTATAATCAATGAACTTTTGTTTCTAAACCACCTCCATCATTTACCTTTGAAGGTTCTGCCTCAACCTCTCAGGACACACCCATCATCCACCATAGGATCCATATGCAAATTGCAATATCCTACTGCAAATGAGTTCTTTTTCCCTTTTGAAAAGCCTAAGTCTATTTTAAGTGCAGATGATACACCAGCCTCCGCTTGGGTGGGTGCAATAAAAGAGGAAACACCCTTGGTTTTTAAAACACCAGCTGTGTTAGAAGCCAAAGAAGAGAAGTGGAAGAGATGGGTTTGTGGAGAAATTTTCTTTCTAGTGTTGCTTCTTAACTGTAGCGGTGGAGAGTCTGGATGCTTGAAGCTCCATCTGATTTGGTGAACTCTGCCCCAGGGCACTGCCTATTCTGAAGGACTCTTCAACTATTTCCTTGCATTATTTTATGGCAGCCCAAAACTTCAAACAGAGGAGGAATATCCCAAATCCTTAGCCAATCTTTTTTTTTTCTTTTGCCTCAAAAAAGTGACATTTATTCAAAAAGAGAAAAAAAAGACAAGATGTCCATCCCTTGCCTCCCCTTCCCTTCCCCTTCAAGCTGCTCTTTAGCCCGCCAGGATTGCACCCTAGCTAGGACCAGATAGCAAGACAGTCCTCAAATGAGGTCACTAACATTGAGGGGCATCTTTTCAATGGAGGTGTCCTAGAAAGTCTCAATGTTTCAAAGAATCCTCTTGTTGTCTTCTGTCACCATGTTAGTAGCCACATCCTTTCTGCCAAAAATGACTACCACACCCAATTCTGTGGATGAAGTTTTCCCTGTTGTTGGAAAGGTTACAGTTGATGACTAAAGAAACCTATTGTGCATCAATGCCTCTGACCAACGGGTCAGTGTAATCAATACTCTGCTAGAGACACACACCAATGCCAATCTTAGCATCCTCCCATCCCAAAACAAACCTATCTTCTGCAGCTCCCTAGGAGTCACTGAGACCCACCCTTCCTACCCATGAATGACAGCAAAGTTATGATACAGAAAGAAAATGTGGAGCGTGGCAGTCTTGATCCATTTCTAGCTCTGTTTCACATTTGCAGGTGACCTTGAACCCTTAGTTTCTTTACTTTGATTTTCTATGGCCTTTTTTTTTTTAAAGGAAAACAGAGGTTGACGGATCATCCTAAAAATCCTTTCTAGTTTCTTTTCTGTGGGTCTCATGTGTAGGTCCTTTTAATGGTGAGACTTTCATGAGTACTCTTGACATGCAGGAAGGACTTTGTGGACCAAAGCTGTGTTACTGGCTATGCTGACAAAAGGGAAAACAAACAGGTTCTGGGGAAAGCTATGGGTCCCAAGTGCAGGGCTCCGAAACAGCTGGTGGTATACAAAGCCTACTCACAGTCTTAGCAATCAAAAGGGGACTCTGGTCACAGAGAGACTGAAAAGAGGGAAGGCAGAGAGTAAAATCCAACTCCTCAAATTCCTCCATCGACCTCTCACTACATCTCCCCATCCTGTTAGAAAGTCTTGGAAGGGGCTGGGGGATAATTCAATGAATGACTGCTTGCCTTGCAAGCAAAAGGACCTGAATTTTCATCCCCATATTCCACGTTTGAAAATGTTGGCCAGGGCTGAAGAGATGGCTCAGAGGTTAAGACTGTCCCTCACAAACAGAAGGTCCTGAGTTCCAATCCCAGATCTTACAAAAAGACGCTACAAGGAAATGTTGACAACCTGTACTTCTGGCCCTGGTAGACAGAGCCTGGAAAATCCCAGAGTAAAGCAAAAAGGATATAGAAGTAATCCAGGATGACTCTTGAAGTCACCCTTATTCCTCTACAGGATGTACTGTGCTCTTTGATACACACACACACGCACACGCACACACACACACACTAAATAAATAAAAGTTTTTTTAAATGCTGGCCAGATATGGCAATGGCCTATTAATTTTATTCCTGGAAGGCAAATCCTGGGAAATCCCAGAGCAAAGCAATAAGGAAGTTAGAGCAATGCAGGAAGATTCCCAATGTCACTCTTGAGTCCAATGTGCCCTCTTGTACATACACATGCATATACATACACCCACCCACATGCAAAACACACACAAATAAATAATAGTAATAATAATAACAAATTTTAAAGTTTCGATAAAAGTTTTTTAAGAACGTCTCAGGTTAGGACCAGGAAGATGGCTCGGCATGGAAAGTTCCCACATGCAAACCCACCCACGTTTGATCCCCTGTGTTTCTGAGCTTCTGAAAGTTGTCCTCTGGCCTCCGCATGCTTCTTTGTCTCTCTTAAACAAATAAATAAGCAAAACAATCTGGCTTCGAAACACACTTCCCTCTCAAAAACTGTATCACTAAGTTTTTCAAAACTTGCTGGATTTTGTGACGTACACCTGTAGTCCTAGAACTTAGAACTAGAACTGGGGCAACAGAGGCAGAGAGAGCTTACAAGTTTGAGGCCAGACTGGTCTGCTCAGTGAATTCTAGAACAGCTCCCCCTTCCCCCCCAAAAAAGAAAAGAAACTACAGTTAAAGCAATGATTCTCAAGTGTAGCTTCCCAGTCATGCTTAGGCATCAGAAATACTAATACACTTACATCCAGGTCTCACCTGCCTGGGATTCGATTTTGTCATTTTAGAGTGTGACTCGGGCTTCTAGAGTGTTTGAAACTTCCAGTAGTTGTAATGTGCAGCTCTGTGGGATTTTCATAGACAATCCCTGACTTCTGGAGTTCTCAAGTCTCCCTCCAGCCTCCAATTTTTGATATCCAGATGAGCAATTCAACAGACGAGTCTTCTGTCTCTGTGGTCACTTCTTTTTTTAACTTACTTTTTATCATTGTTTTATATTTCTAGCCATATAATAAAAGTGAGATCATATTGATACATATGCTAGCACATATTCTTAAAATATTTTAAAAAGCTATAAGTTAGGGCTGGAGAGATGGTTCAGGGGTTATGACTCCGCCTCCCAAGCAGAAGGTTTGAATTCAGGTCCCAGGTCCCATGTAAAAATGACAGGTGGAAACTGCTGTGGTTTCTACTACAGGCCCAGGTGGTGGGAGTCTGGGCAATCCCAGGGTAGAACATAAAGGAGGTAAAAATAATCCAGAATGACTCACAAAGTCATCCCTGGTCATCCACAGGGATACACACACACACACACACACACACACACACACACACACACACACACGCATGCACACACACGTGCACATACATGCACGCATGCGCACACACATACACACACATGCTAAGTTAAAAACTTTAAAAAACTGTAAGGCAGTATTATATGCTCATTGAAGGGATACTCAGCACATGTCAAAATTTTAAAACATTGCAAACAATTTCTGTATTAACTGTATGCTTGCATAAAAAGAACTATGTATATACATATGCATGTATATATGTATACATAATAAGTATATTTCTTAGAAAGATACTCCAGATAGATACTCATGAGTTTCTCAAATAGAAGCCAAAAAATTTCTAAAAGCCTTGGGAGTTTCACTCCTCGCTTCATGTGTTCTTACTATTTTAGTGACTTTATTTTTTTATTAATTATACCCTGATGCTTGAAGAGAGAGGGTTGGAAGTCCCATCTAGAGCTGAGTCCCATCTATTCATTTTCTGCCAATCTATGGTCTCTTCTTATCATAATAGCTATTCGCAATTCATCTCTCAACAAGTTACAAAAATATTGACTATTGAAATGGTAGCTAGTAAGAGTTGCTGTTAATAAAGAATAGACCCCCCAATTTTTCTCTGCATGCTTGTATTAAGAAGAAAACAACATTGACATTTTTATTCTTTGCTAAGGAAAAAAAAAAGCAATAAAGAGTGCTGTGATCCTGTCACGAACACATCTTTGCTGTGACAGAGAGCTTATCCTCAACAAAACCGAAGGCCCTGAGAGGCCTCCTCGCCGACTTCATCCGTGGGCACTGTCAGTTTCCAAATGCTGTCATTACAAGTGCCGTACGCATTCATCTTTTACTAATCACGCACTCCAGCAGTCAAACAAATGCCAACATTTCACCAGGGAAACAGCATAATCTCAAAACACTGGGACGTAATCAAAGCTGATAAAACCTCCTAGATGAGACCTGGACCTTATCGAGAGGACGAAGTCTGCCTGACTAAATGGGGGTGACCTGTTCCATAGCCAGCCTGCATGAAGCAAGAAGACCCCCCGATTCTGCCGTACTAAGAACCGCACAGAGCAATCCAAGAGCACAGATTCTACATCCTAGGGTCAGAAAACAACCTTCGAAGACATCTTAAGCGCATTACACTCCACGCGCCCGACAGAAAGTTTATCATGACACAGACATTAGGTGTGTTTACATTCAATTTTTTTTTTTAAAAAGAGCCCTGACTCGAAGGGGCTTACAGTCTAATGGAGAAAGTATTCATGTGTTCAGGATCCCCTTTAAGGTCCTTTTTTAAGTCCCAAGCAGTGAGTTCTGATTCTGCTTACGTCTTTCTGGCTCTCCAAGAAGGTCCATGAGGGGCGGTGTCACCTGGGTAAGTGAAGTTGTCCCAGTGGGTCCGTCTTATGATCAACAGATCCAGGCTGGATTGGTGATTCGTCCTGTCTTGGGCCGCCCACCTGCTCACCTTTCTGGGCTATGGTCTCATCCTCCTCATGAACAAGCGGGACCCAGGATATCACCTGCACACGCCGTGCTTCTTATTCTGCTACCTGCGGAGTGCAAACCTCTGCTGCACCTCCAGCAGGGACCCCAGATTCTGGTACACTTCCTTGTGGACAAGAAGATCATGTCCTTTGCCCTGTGTGAACTCAGGGCTTTTTCACTCTGTCCTTGAGGAGACTGGGGTTCCTACTGTGCCCCACAACAGCCTGTGGCTGCCCCATGGCTGTCCTGTGATTATGTGTATCACAGAGCACTGATGAACTCCACTGTGGTCTGGCAGGTGTCTTTTGGTGTGTGGGTGTGACTAATGTTTCCATAAAGTCAGTAGATGCCATGTGGTCCGTGTAGCTGTGCACACAATGGGCTGAACCCTGGGACACTGGGTTGTCAAGAAGAGCAGTGGGTCATCATGGCGCTATTGTGTGAGCTGGGTAAGAACTCTGGTGAGAGAAATGCACAGAACCCAGAAGCAAGCAGGAAAGGTCTTCCCTGAGAACAATGTGACTTATACTTAAGGCATAAAGAGGACAAAGAAATGTGGGTATGTATGTGTTGTGTGTGCCGTGTATGTGTTTTATATGCATGCATGCATGTGTGCATATGCGATAGCATGTACATGTGCATTTGTACATATGCTTGTATTTATGTGTCTGTGTGTGCACATGCACACACACATGCTAGAAGATGTACTCTTTGCTTTTGAAGGCCTGCATAAATAATGACTTAAGCTCAGAAATCTTTATAGCTCTGGCCTTTTTCTAACAAGACTCAAAAGCAATTCATGCCAACAAGAAATTTAAAACATATTTGTTCACTGAGCGAACATCAGGGTAATTACCCTAATCATTCTCGTCATTGCTCTAAACATCAACTTTGTCTACAATCAACCAATCAATCAAATTGTACATTTCACAAACGTCTCCTCTGTTCCCAGCCCTGGCTCCCTTCATCCTCATCACCACTGTTAAAACTTCTCATTTTCTGTGTGATGGAGCTGGGACCCAACACAGACTTTGGAAACAAATGGCAAGTCAAGCTCCACTCGGTGCAGCACCTAGTGTCAGGTGCTGTGAGAGATATGAAAAGTCCTGAATGAACTCATCTCCACAACCTGGAGAGAGTGCAGAAAGATGAAAGGCAAGAGAAAGAAAGAAAGGAGGGAAGGAGGGAGGGAAGAAGAGAGGGAAGGAGAGAGGAAGGAGGGAGGGAGGAAGGAAGGAAGGGAGAGAAGAAGAAAGGGAGGGAGGGAGGGAAGGAGGGAGGGAAGAAAAGAGGGAAGGAGGGAAGGAGGGAAGGAGGGAGGGAGGGAGGAAAGAAGGGGGAGGGAGGGAGGGGGAGAGAGGGAGGGAGGGAAAGAGAGGGGGAGAGAGGGAGGGAGGGGAGAGAGGGAGGGAGGGGATAGAGAGGGAGAGGAGAGAGAGGGAGGGAGGAAAAAGAAAGAGAAAGAAAGAGCAGTTAAATCAGTGATTCTCACAATCTGTAACATGATCTAAGGATAAACAAAATTTTACAATATTTATTTTTATATAATTTTTACATAAATTTATAATAATTGACAAAAGGAGATAGATTAGAAACAGTTTGGAATTCATGGAATTCCTTTAGAAAGGGTAAAAAGCCATGTGATTTACCATGAATTAAAGGGGAGAAAGAATCAAGTGGGTCTTAGACAATGGCAGCATGTGGCAAGTCAGCTGAGAATTGTGAGGGAGGTTCATTCCCGGTCAGTGGGGTGATGGCGTGACCCAGCAAGGAGCAGAAGAAAGAAAGACGTGCACAGCCCAAGAGGAAGCAAACCTGTCTGGCAAGAGCAAAGATTTCCTTCTGGGGCGTCCTGAAGAGGAGCTGTCGCTACAAAGGGAAATGCATGACTGAGCTCAGAAAACAAGGCCAAGGAATTTGCTATCACGCAAACTCAGTGGTAACATTGCAATTATTGGTCTGAGACAAGGTCATGTCCAACGATAACTAGAAGCTCTCTTCCCATTCCTCTCCATCCCCTCTTCAGTGTTCAAGGGGACAGTTACAAACAAAAACCTACATATAAGTATATAAATACATACATACATGTATAGCATGACTGTCTCTCTTCACTAGTCCAACAAACTATTCCATGTTTATCAAGAAAAAGTAAGTGAAACGACTATTTGTAGTACAACTTGCCTTCATCAGGACATGAGCCATAGATCAGGTACAGGGCAAAACTAAAAGATTGGTAAGCTAGCAAATACCAACTGGAAGCTACTCGACACAGAGATAATCTTAGAAGTAAAAGACAGAGCGCAGATCTTGATGTTGAGAGTCGAATACAGGCTGCAACTGTAGATAAACTGCCTTCTGGCTTCTCTCCCTCACTTTTATTTGTTTTGTTTTAAGGGGAGAGGACGCCACACTCGCTGAGTAATAGCCTGAATGCTTGACAAAAGTAAACAGAAGTACCCTAATGCTTCCTCTACGCGTCATCTGCAACAACAACCACATCTGATCTCACGCCATCACCAAAGCCCTGGCTAGACAGGTCCCACCCTACTGAGCAAAGATTTGAAGGCTGTTTTGTTTTTTGTTTTTTTTTTTCTGATGTTAATTTGCAAAACAGGCTAAACCTCCACAGAGGTGCTAGCCTGAGAATTCGTTTTTACTGCTTCTATTTTTTAGATGGAGACTAAGTCCGTGTACCGTGAGGTCTTAAGTGCGGGTCCTCCGGTCATAGCTTGAGCAGCAACGAGCCTGTTGAGGATCACAAGAAGATCAGGGAAGGCCGTGGGAGCTGGAAGTGGCACCTAATTTGAGAGTCACCTAGAGATAAGGAAGGGAGCTAATGGAGACGCTTTCTGGAGCTCGTGAAAACTCACGCCCATTAACATCCCCAACCACAATGCCCTGCTTCTCCGGAGCAGAAATTCAGCCCCTTCTATCTGGAATGAAAACTTCTCACCCGAGCATTCCTCGTTTCATAGAATTCCTAAGCAAGGGATCTGAGCCCTGGGCAGACAGACCTCAGGGCGAGCCAACCCTGGCAATGTTTCCCAGTGTTTCTCATCCATGCCATCATCACTTCCCTAGGGGATCCTTCCGTGACGTCAAGCTCATTCCAAGTCCCTACCGTAGAAAGTCGTTTCTTCCTGCAGTGCTGTAACTATGTAATTACTTAGATGCACAGACAGATTATTCCTGACTCCTGGAGGCAAAGACTATGCCTGCCATGTTCAGCACATTACCCCTGACGCAGGCCCCACCTTCACGCTCAACAACATTCATTAGCTACGGGGCTGTAGAGAAGGCTCAGGGGTGAAGCCTTGGCCTCGCTAAAGGAAAGGACCTGAGTTCAAATCCCAGATCCCACGTAAAAATGCCAGGCAGGAATGGCAGCAGCGAGCCTAGGAAACCCCAGAGAAAAGCTTAGGAGGTAGAACAATCAAAAATGCCAAAATCATCCTGAGGCCTCCACAGGCCTGCATAGTGCTCTCTTCTGTACACACACATGCACACACACACACACACACACACACACACACACACACACACAGAGCATTCATTAATGGAATTGATTCTTAATCAGTTGCCTGATAGATTCTCAAAAAGTCACCTGTCTTTTTGAAACCTGTACCAGTGGACTGTGTGTTTGTTGTTGGCTGGCGAGTCGGAGCTGTGCACACCTTCATGGCACGCGTGAAATGCGTTCATCGCCAGGCAGCTGTACCAGGAGACAACAAGAGAACATCTGACCCTGTTCAACAATCCATTTCCCACTGATCTAATCGTCTGCCATATGCTGCATGACACACGACACAGAAAAATTTAAAGAAAATAACTACGTGGTATTTGGCAACTCTTCAGTTTCTTATGATTTTCTCCTCTCTCCTTTCTCTGAAGAAAATGCGTTCTCATATTCTCATAGCTCCTTTCTCTCTCTTCCCACAGCTGACGGACTCTGCAGGGGAGAATTTTCCTCCTAGGACCACACTCGCAAGCAGCACTCTGGTGAACTCCCAGCATGCTTCGGGATCAAAGCCCCAGGAGGTTCTTACTGTTCTAGTGCTTTTCCCTTATCTCACACAGGCACAGTATGTTTGCCTTGTCTGAAGACTGAACATTCTGGAAAAATACAAACAAAACGGGGACAATAAATTAGAGGGAAACAAGGTAGAACTAGTTTTTGCTGATGGCTGGAAAAACTCCTTACCACACTTTGCTCTCTTCTTCTCTCATTCCGACGTAGATACAGAAATAACAAAAAATAATGGCATTAATTATGAGTTGTTGCAATTATTTAAAAGTTGTGATGACTGCTACTTAGGTGTCACCTGCTCATCATACTTTGAGCTGCATGACTATTCTTAGGTAGCTACCCATTTAATATGCCAGGAAACTTAAGACATAAAGGTTTAATTATACCTTCATATACTATGCCTTCATATTAGCTCTAAGTAAACTTACACATCTCAGGCAACATTAAAGATTTATATTTTAAAAAGATTGTGAGGCAAAGGCTTTAAACCCTGTGCCAAAAGGATCTGAGTTCAGATACCCCCGGAGCCCATGGGGAAAAATGCTGAGTAAATATGGCAGCAGCCTATACTTCTAGTCCTGGAGGGCAGAGCCTAGGAAATCCCAGAGCAAAGCAATAAGGAGGTAGAGCAATCCAGGATGATCCCCAGGTCACCCTTGGGCCTTCACCGACACACACACTCAAGTACCTGCTTATACACATGCCTGCACATATATGTGTGTGTGCACTCACGCGCATGCACACACACACACACACACACACACACACACACACACACGCTCACACACACAAGTTAACATTAACCCCTTTCCCCCAAGTAATCAATGAAGTCTGAACCCACCATGGACTATGGAATAGTGTCATAGAAATCTATGCCTCCTGACATTGTGACATTGAATTTTATTTTTGACAAGGTCTCAATTAATAAAGAACAAAGAGAAATTTCTGTGATCCCAGAAAATATTTCCCTAAAAATGATAGCCAAGAAATTTCTGAAAAAGGAGGTTTGTTAAGGAAGATTAATATACCAGATATTCAAATATATTATAAACCGGAAATACTGTAGGTATGCCATGGACTTAAATCAAATCAATAAAACATCCCAGAGAGGCCAATATACATATGGATCTGGCATATGATTTAGTAGCAACATTATAGAAACTGAGGAGAAGGCTGTCAGCAAAGTGCTTGCCATGCATGTATGGCACATAAAAAAATAAAATAAGAGTGATGGCACACGCCGTGGTTGCAGCCCTGGTGCTGGAGAGGCAGAGCCACGTGCACCCCCGGGGTGCTGGCCAGCCAGCCTAGCCAAATCAGCAAGTTGTAGGTCCAGTGAGAGAAATTAGTTGGGGAAATGGATAAACCTGGAAAAAATTATACCGAGTGAGGTAACCCTGGCCCAGAAAGATAAAGTCCACATGTTCTTTTAGCTGCAGATCTGTAGATCTCTGTACTTAACATGGAGTACCAGCCAAAGCCAGGAAACTAGAAAAGGGCCAGTGGAGAGGGCATGTCTTCAGGGAAGACGGACAACAGATCATAGGTGATATGAAAAAAGAGCGGGGGAATTAAGCAGGGTGATGGGGGGAGAGGGAGTGGAAATGTGAGGAAGGCAGGGTTCACCAAAAGTGGCACTCTAAAGTCATAGGAAATCCTCTACTTTGTCAAAAAGCTAAAAATATAAGTTTGAGGGAAGCAGAAAGAGAGGGAAGGAGGGTGAGAAAGAAAGAAAGAGAGTTCAAGGGATGATATGCTGTAGAGCTGAAAAAGGCTACTCCTGAAAGCTGGGGGTTATTAAAATCCCATGCCTCGTGTGAGATGGCCCCTTAGAGTTGCTGGTCAGGAAGGTCCCTGAGGCCCCAAATAATAATGGCTTTTATCATACCTCTTGGTTACCTGCCAGAACTAACCAATAAGACCCTGTTGCTCAAGATGCCACACATTGTTGCAAGACAACAAGCTGGAACTCAGTTGGGAGCTTCCTTCCAGCTGGTTAGATTCCATAGTTCCAGAAGGTTCTGTGCAGTCTTCTGGGGGAGAAAAGATATCCACGGCGCTATCTAACTATGAGCACAATGAACTAAAGCACCAATCTGCCAGGTAAACTGTGCCCACTAGTGTAACAGTGGCATGACTGTTGTAGAAGCAACCAACTGCTCTCTGCTTCACAGCAAGGCTTGCTCCATGGGAGGAAAGTCATGCCTGGCATGATAAACCCAAACAAAAATCCAAGTCTGTAGAGAAATTCAACATTAGGGATGAGCTTACCATTGCTTAGCCAATGTGACTCAGCCACAAATTGCCCTTTAATGATTTATACTTATACCCACAAGGAAATGATATTCCCATTAATAACCAAAGATGGTTTTCTCTGCAATGAAAAGCAGTTAGACAAAGACACCCAACTTCTCAGGTTACTGAAAATAAGTGGCTGAGGAACCAATCCACATGTACATTGCACAACTATTTTCATAGAAAACAAGGAGAAAGTCTAATAAATAAAATATTTGGCCAGCAGTCTAGAGTTACCTGTATACACATTGACTGGTTCTTTAGATGGGTACAATATAAAATAAAATATTTCTAAAGGACAAATATAAAACTGATGAGCACCTCAAAAGGAAATAGGTAAAAGATTGTCTTCCTATTCTCTTAAGTATACGTTAAGCTCTTAACTGTCTAAATTAATTACCTATTGAAATGTTTAAATTAAAAAGGAAGAGACTTTTTCAAATATCACAGTTCAAAAGCATGTGTCCAGGTAGTAGCATATGCCCTAACCAACAAAAAAAAAAAATTTGCTCTCAGAAGAGATGACAAACTCTATCAGAAATCTAGTTGTCAACTAGTCTCTGAAATGTCCACGTTAATGCCTTTCAGCAAACATGTTCTTCTTTCCTCACAAGGTCAGAAGTTACTGAATAATGATAAATTCACAGCTGCATCCATTTCATTGGCTTTAATTTACCAAGCACTACTGATTTCACGTGGTAGGCATGGCCACTGGAAATCACAGACTCTTTCATTCCAATCTTAATTGATCACACACACACACACACACACACAATGTTTAAAAAAAAAACAGCTACAAAGAGTAAAAGAGACTATAGTATTAAGAGTCCCTATTTAAGGCAAGAACGGAGAGTTCCTACATATTAGCAAAGACCTTTAATTCTGCCTTATAAAACCCCCATTTCTAATTAAATTTTTTTTCCAAAATTATTTCTCAAGACAGTCAGATCATAACTGGAGCAAGCAATGTTAAAAACAATATTTAGGCACAAAGCATAATAAGATGATTCTTTTTAAGAAAAATAGTATAATGGTACTTAGACATAAATGAAATTCTCCAGTCTTTCTTTTTCTGAATAAAAAGTTCATGTTTATTCAATGCAGATGTGACTTTGTGACATTTGCTTGAGGGGAGAAGAAAAATTCCCGAAGACAGTTTGGAAAATGAGAAAGTCACACACATCTTTTTTTTTTTTCTAAAGAGCTAATAAACATGGAAAACTGCCACTGGAGACTTCAGAGAGGAGAAGATCAAGGGCGTAGCAAGGAGGAAAGAAATGAAATTGCATAAAGAACGCTTCCAGCAATCTTAATAAAATTAGAACCAAATCTCCAAAATTTGATGAGAGACAAAAACTCTCCATAGCATACAGGCGTACTTAGGACCCCCTTCCACCGGGCCCCAATCCTGAGGTTCTCCTGTGTTCTGTGTCCTTGTCTTCCAGAATCACTCTTCTTTCTCACCTATAGTCTAGCCATAGACAAAAACAAAACAAAACAAAAAACAAACAAACAAACAAAAAACTGTTAACTCTCCCCGAACTAGCTGAGATGGGACCACACCCTTGATCTGAACTTAATTGAGAGATTAACTGGGAGTTAATAAGGAGATAATACACATGAAAGTTAACAGAACATGTTGCGTTTTTTGCACTTCTCAATAATGGCTCCCCAGGATTCAGAATCTCCATTTTAATAGTACCCCCAAAACAGGGAAGAATGCTCAGAGAGCATTCTTCTACACCCTCCTTCCCACAGCGTGATTCCCCATCGAGTCTGCCTGCAAAGGCGTCCCATGCAGGCGAAGTCACTTGGCATAGAGATTACCCTCACCTGAGTTTCTTCTAGGAGTCTAGACCAGAAGTCAATCAGCTAGGACACCCAGAAACCCCTAGCCCACAGAGGCAGCTGCCTGAATATACCCCGAAATCTGAGATTGTTGGCAATGAGGATAATCGGGTGCACAGACATGCACAGGTACAGGATAATCTGCCAGGGCCAGTACCACGCATTGTCCGTGGAGATAAAGACGGTGGCATCGACGACCATGCACACGTAAGAAAGCGCGTATAGCACGAGGAAGGAGACCAGTGACCTCAGAGCTCTGGTGTGGGCCTGGGCGCTGGAGTCCTGCAGGCTGTGAGCATTGTGCTGCATCCGCTGCGTGTGTTTCCTGAGACAATCAATCAACAGCAGAATTGAGACCAGGAAGAGAGAACAAGGAATCGTCATGGAGACGAGTTTCAGAGGCATGAAGTAGGCAATTTCCAGCCTCCTGTTCCACTCCTTAAAGGTCGTGTTACCGGAAATCTTTCTGCTTAAGAATGCCTGGTACACGGTTTGGTTCCCCCAGAAGAACACCGCCGTCACGGCGAAGGACAGGAGGACCGAGCCCAGCAGGAGCCACGGCACCAGCGCCGGGAGCCTCCACCTGAGCCAGAGGAAGGCCGGGTGCGAGATGTTGGCGATCTTGATACAGAACAAGACGCTCAGCCAGGTGCCAAACCAGAAAGTGGACGAGTTCAGAAAGTCCCAGCACAGACCGATGAGCTGGCGGGCGGCGCCCTTGGAGTACTCGGCCAGATGGAGGAAGTAGTAGAAGCTGTTCACCAGCCCCAAGCACTGCTGGCAGAAGCGAGAGGCCCCCAGCTCAGAAGGATCCTGCTGGAGGGGAGCAGCCTGCCGTGACGCAGCCACTCGCCGCTCAGCATCAGCACCATGAAGCCGTTGGCCAGGATCCCCAGGGAGCAGAGCAATGCAAAGAGCACCATGAAGAAGACGGTCAGCGCCGGGAGCATCCCCGCCACTCCTCGGGTCCCCTCTGGATACCTGGGCTCCTGGGCAGTTTCCTCCCCGCAAGCCCGCTCCGGTCCCCTCTCCCCTGAAAGTGTGGAAAAAGATGCTGCGTGAGTTCTGCCTCTAAGCCGGAGCTCCTCTGAAGGAAGGGTGCTGAGGCTGTAGAGGAAAGGATGGTCTCCTCTCAGATACAATGCAAATTTCCCCTGGGCTCAGGTACCACCAGGACGCCAGCTGCCCCTGATTTGCTTCTCTGATTTTGCCTGCAGACTGCCACGCTTGGAATAGCGTCAATACAGAGGTGGTTTCAGTCTTAGCAGCTGCACTCCATCCTGCTTTTCCCATCTTTGGATTATGTAAACCTCCTCCCGTGAGGATGTAATGAATGCATAGATGATAATAGGTAGGTAGTAAGTAGAGGATAGAGAAGCAGACAGATGTTATAGATGACAGATAGATAACAGATGATTGATAGAAAGATGACAGATTGATGATAGAGAGGTAGTTTAAAGGATAGCTAGATGATAGATTAACAATAGATGTGATAGAAGATAGATATAAATACATAGGTTGATAGGAAGGTGACAGATGATGACAGATGACATGTAGTTTATAAGATAGAAGATCAATAAATAGATGTAACAGATGATTGATATGGGTATATAGATGATAGATAGATAGATAGATAGATAGATAGATAGATAGATAGATAGATAGATAGATAGATAGATAGATAGATAGATAGATAGATAGATAGATGATAGATAGATATAGACAGATGATGGTAGATGGCAGATGGCAGATAACAATAGACTAGTAGAACAGATACATATATCAATACATAGACATCAAATCCAGGGGATATCTAGGAGCAATAGTGACACCAGCAAAGCTTGTCCTAGGCTGAGTTTCTCGGCTGCACATTGCTCTTCACCCAAGAAGAACCCCTTCAAAGTCACATCTACCTTCCACCTAAATAAAAAGAACCTGTGATGTATGTAACTGATGACCGTTCAAACTACTCTGTGTCTCCAGTGGGAAGACTTCATTTCCTTGCAATTACAAGACTGATGCACCTGATTCCTGCTGGGTATTGTTCATAACCCCTCAGGCCATCAAGCTGCCCTCATTTTTTTGCTTATCAGGTTATTTAAACATGGCCACTGGCTTATTTTGTTAGAACAGCAGAGGGCACAGGCGAGCAGGGTGTTACCCTAGCACAGGAGAATACCAACCTATCTCTTTTGCCTATACTGCTGGGTAGAAACACCTGACTCTGGCATGCAATGGACAGCACACACTGGCCTTCTGTTTGCTAGAAGCAAGTCACGTTCCCTTAAATCTGGGATAAAAGTCTACAAAGTCCCAAAAGTCAGGGTCAATGGTCATAGGGCCCATTTGTCCTCTATAGTGAGACGCCACAGCTCCGAGGACACATAGCAGCCAATGCAATTTCCATGTTGGAAAGTAAAAGAATATGTTTGTTGCCTCACAGTTAATTTTTTTTAATTTGTGTATGTGACAAAGATATGTAAGATCTACCAAATTTCATGCATGTAACACATGATAGATCATGGATGTGACAGCTCCGTCACACAGCTGTATATTCCACCTCCAAAACTGGTATGTTTCACATAAATGAACTTGTTTGTCCTACCACAAACATCTCTCCTCCCCCCTCCACCATGGTTCCCTGGCAATCATCAGTCTCGCTCTCTTTTCCTGTGAGTTTGATTAGTTTAGGTTCCATGGAGATGTGAGATAATGCAGTATTTGTCATCACTTTATAGGTACACAGAGTGTTTTATTTAGCATAAGGTCCTCCTTTAGTGTAAAGTTCATCTGTGTTGTTGTAAATTGCAGTATCTCATCTTTTAGGCTGAAAAACCTTCTACTGTGTGCATATGCGATACTTCCTTTACCCATTCATCCATTAATATATTCTTTTTTTTATGAACAAATTTAAAATGTTCTCATTAAAACTTCAGTTCCAGCATTTTAAAAGTTCAAAGTTTTTTTAACTTTAAAAGAGTATTAAATCAGAATAAGTTAAAAATGTTAAAACAACTAAAACGTTAAAACAAAAGGATCTTGATAAAATAAGAAACTTTTAAGTTAAGATCAAAGTCCAGCAAATTACTGCATCCTGTACTTCAATGTCCATGTTCTGTTGCTCATCATGTTCTCATGGTGGCTCAAAGATTTCAGGAATCCCAGTCCCTGTTTCCAGCTCAAAGTTGTAACAGCAGAGTTCCTTTGAACCATGCTGAATCTCCACTCATAGTCATCCTCAGCATACATCCCACAGTTCTGGCATCTCCAACACTCTGGGTTCACCTCTGCAACTATAAGCTTCACCTTTTCTTGCAGGAACTCTATGCCTGCCACTTGGTGCCAGCTTTTGCTGCTTTTTTTTAAATTTCAGCTCATACAAACTTATTAGGTACACCAGTTCCCTCCCTCCCTCCTCCTCCCCCCCGTACCCCCTACTCCCCCTCCCCACCCCTATACCTCCCCATCCCCCAGTGCCTCCTGCCCCAATTCCCAGAGAGTCCTTTCTTGTGCATGTCTGATTTTCCTCTGGGCCCTCCTCTCCGATGACGTACAAGGACCCAGTGGCCTTTCCCTGAACCCTTTCCCGTGTTCCCCTTAGGTATAGGAACACTGCTGTGGCTGCTAATCCTTTACCTCCAAGGCTCTTGGTGCCTTTAGCAGATGCTAGACTTTGTGAGGTCAACAGTGTGTTGGACAATGAGCAGGGCATGCAAAGTCCAATTATGATTGCTTCAGCCCTAACTAGTATAGAGTATCTTATATATCATTGCTCCTCCCATCCTTTTGCTCTTACACTCTTACTGTCCCCTCTTCCGTAAATTTCCCTGAGCTTCAAGATGGGGAGAGACTAAGCTGGCCTAGTTCTAGGTGGTTGATATAGAGTCTCTGAAGTTCTGGATTGTGGTTTGTTGATTTTCTTTTGCAGTTTTGCTGCTCCTGCAATACCCTTCACTCCATCCTGGTGGGCATTGTATGTTACCCCCTAGGGCGCGGGGTGAGGCCCGGCTGGACCGCGTGCGCGTCCCGACCGGCGGAGCGGGGTGGGGTGTAAAGGGAGGATGGGGGCGTCGCCGTGGAGCTACATTAATATATTCTTATACTCTTTTCATAGCTTCATTCTTGTGACTAACACTGAAATAGACATAAGATTGCAGATATCTGATAGGCTGATGTCTGCTGACGTCATTCCCCTTGGATATGGTCTGAATATAGTTTGTCCCCACCAAAGTCAGATTCAAGCATTACACCAATGTGAAAAGGTGCTTTAGACTTTCAGAGGTGATTAACGCATAGCAAGAGGAATTAATTATTTTCTTATGGAAGGTCTCACTCCTGGGAGATTAGATTGATTACCTTGAGAATGTAAGAAACGCTGGTATCCTTCTCCTCTCTTTCCTGCTTGTGTTCCCTGCTTACTTTCCATTTTTTCTACCATGAGACCTTCGCCAGAATCTTAGCAAATATCAGGGTCATAATCTTGATCTTCAGAGCTTTGAGTCATGATAAACCTTTTCTTTGGTAAATTAACCAACTGCAGTTATTTCATTACAGTGACAGAGAAGACCGAGATGTACACCAAAATAAGGATTGATGAAACACAAAGAGGTTGTAAATTTTTCAGCAGCATCCATATCATTTCCCATACTAGTTCTGCCAATTTAACATCCAAACCAGTGACACACAGGATGCAAAGTGGTCAGACCAAAGAATCAAGGACAGGACCTTAAATCACAGCACTATATAAAGAGTCATGAAGGAGAATACCTGCAAGGTAGCTCACTGGACGAAGTAACTCAATGGACGAGGTAGCTCACTGCATGAGGTAGCTCACTGGACAAGGTAGCTCACTCGCAAAGCTGGTGACCTGGGTTGTGTCATCTCCGACCCTGATCTCTTTTCTGATAGCTTCTGACACGCGCAAGGTCACACCTCATCCTCGTTTTGATTTGCTTTTCTCTAACGGCTAACAACGCTGAGCACTTTTTCACATATCCATGGACTATTCCTGTGCCCTCTTTCGAGCAACTTCTACTCAGCTGTTTTGCTCACATTTAAATCAGATTGACTGGGAGCGATTTAGCTATTGAATTGTACGGTTTCCTCTCACAGTTTGCCAGTGAACCCCCTACGTGAGATTTCCAGTTTTCTCTCAGTTCCTAGTTGCCTTTCCACTCTGCTGTTGATTTCCTTTATGTTTTCATTTAACACAAGTCCCCTTTTCTCTATGTTCACTTTTTGTTGCCTGCACTGTGGGGTCATATCCTAAAAATCATCATGTAAGAAGATCCCGCCCCATGATTCTTTTCAAAAATATTTTATTTAGTAGAGGGACCGTGAGGAGGGGGAGAAGTTGTGCGCATGGGAGCCATGATGCGTGGGTGGAGGTGAGAGGACAGCGCTAACAGGTCGCTGCTGTCCTTAAACCCTCTGGGCTCCTGGGGACTGAGCCCAGGTCACCAGCTTGGCGAGTGAGCCACCTCGTCCAGTGAGCTACCGCGTCCAGTGAGCCACCTCGTCCAGCAAGCTACCTCGTCCAGTGAGCTACCTCCTCCAGTGAGCCACCTCGTGCAGCGAGCCACCTCGTGCAGCGAGCCACCTCGTCCAGCGAGCCACCTCGTCCAGCGAGCCACCTCCTCCAGCGAGCCACCTCGTCCAGCGAGCCACCTCCTCCAGCGAGCCACCTCCTCCAGCGAGCTACCTCCTCCATTGAGTTACCTCATCCAGTGAGCTACCTCCTCCAGCGAGCTACCTCCTCCAGCGAGCCACCTCCTCCATTGAGTTACCTCGTCCAGTGAGCTACCTCATCCAGTGAGCTACCTCGTCCAGTGAGCTACCTCCTCCATTGAGTTACCTCGTCCAGTGAGCTACCTCCTCCAGTGAGCTACCTCGTCCATTGAGTTACCTCCTCCAGTGAGCTACCTCCTCCAGTGAGCTACCTCGTCCAGTGAGCTACCTCGTCCATTGAGCTACCTCGTCCAGTGAGCTACCTCCTCCAGCGAGCCACCTCCTCCAGCGAGCCACCTCGTCCAGCGAGCCACCTCGTCCAGCGAGCCACCTCCTCCAGCGAGCCACCTCCTCCAGCGAGCCACCTCGTCCAGCGAGCCACCTCCTCCAGCGAGCCACCTCCTCCAGCGAGCCACCTCCTCCAGCGAGCCACCTCCTCCAGCGAGCCACCTCGTCCAGCGAGCCACCTCCTCCAGCGAGCCACCTCCTCCAGCGAGCTACCTCCTCCATTGAGTTACCTCGTCCAGTGAGCTACCTCGTCCAGTGAGCTACCTCCTCCATTGAGCTACCTCGTCCAGTGAGCTACCTCGCCCAGTGAGCTACCTCGTCCAGTGAGCTACCTCCTCCAGTGAGCTACCTCCTCCAGTGAGCTACCTCCTCCAGCGAGCTACCTCGTCCAGTGAGCCACCTCCTCCAGCGAGCTACCTCCTCCAGCGAGCCACCTCGTCCAGCGAGCCACCTCCTCCAGCGAGCCACCTCGTCCAGCGAGCCACCTCCTCCAGTGAGCTACCTCGTCCAGTGAGCCACCTCCTCCAGCGAGCCACCTCCTCCAGCGAGCCACCTCGTCCAGTGAGCTACCTCGTCCAGTGAGCCACCTCCTCCAGTGAGCCACCTTGTCCAGTGAGCCACCTCGTCCAGTGAGCTACCTCGTCCAGTGAGCTACCTTGCAGGTATTCTCCTTCATGACTCTTTATATAGTGCTGTGATTTAAGGTCCTGCCCTTGATTCGTTGGTCTGTTTTGAGTCCGACCGCTCTGCATCCTGTAATTTAAGGGTCTGCACCCTGAGAGAAGACTTGGGGATGGTGCAGGACAGTAGAAGTCTTTACCCCATGTTTGTCCACTAGTGGGCCATTGTTCATCCCCAGCCAGTGAGCGCCCAGGCACCTGCTAGTGTGGGTGTCCTAAATGAGTCCCAGTGATGGCACATTCAGGGGGAGGCCACAGCAGGAGGGAGACTGGATGGTAAGGAGAAAACGTAGCGTGGGATGGAAAGAGGCAGGTAGGAAGCAGGGGATGGAAATACTTTCATTTATGCAAAAGTTTCAAAGAATAATAGAGATGGGCTTGGTTTCACTCTTTTACATATAGACAGACACCCAATTTCCCCAGCACTGAAGAAACTGTCCTTACCCTGGCAAATTCCTGGCAGTCTTGCCAACGTTCAGTTGACTGTGTTTGTGTGAACTTATTTCTGAGCTCCATGCTCTGTTCAATTTGCCATTGTTTCTGCTCTTTGTTTGATTTGGTTTGATTTGGGGGGGGGGGTGCCATTATAATACCAATTCAAGTCTTTGAGCTGGTTCCTGGAAATTCATCATATTCCTTTGGTTTTTTTGTTTGTTTGTTTGTTTTCTTAGTTTTTCATATTCTATATAATTTTGTGTGTGGTGTCTGCACACTTGAAGGAGCAATCGATTTGTTCAGACTCTACAAACTGGCTTTCAAAGAAACCCCCAAAACAAAAATCACAAAACAAAAAATTAAAGCCAAGCAGGGTGGGTCACACTTTTTATTTCAGCACTTGGGAGGTAAAGCCAGGACCAGAGTTCAAACCAGACTACATAAGACGCTGTCAAAAAAAAAAGAGAGAGAGAGAGAAAGAAACAAAGAAAATGACTGGCTTTTACATGTGAGTTTGTGTGACAGGAGACAGAGTAGATGCAGCATTAGCTCCTAGAAAGACAGAGGTAGCTCCACCTCCAGAAGCATAGCTGTCCCGCTAGGGCAGGCAGACTAAGAGTCTGCTAATTAGACACAGGTTCCTTCTTCACAATTGAAGGCTGAGCCTTTGAGCACGTCCATGAAGAATTAGTGGTGAAGGCATGCCCTGAGCAGACCCGCGAGAGATTATCTACGTGAGAAGACCCAGCCCAGTGGATAAGATGGAGAGAAGAGAAGACCCAGCCCACGGTAGGCAGGACCCTTCCCTATGAGGTGGATAAGATGGACAGAACTGGTTCAGTGCTTTGACATATGGACACATTGAAAAAGCAAGAACGTATGTCCCTCTCTCAGCTCTTAGGTGGACATGGTGTGGCTAGTTCCCTCAGCTCGCCAGCATGAGCTCCGCTGCCTCGCTGCTAAACAATGGGATGAAACTAACATAGCAGGGCTCTAGAAAGCTTCATCAGCTGGAATCAGGATTGGAAAAGAATGGGGATCCTTGTTAGGAAAAGCTTCCAGTGTTTTTGGTGGGGGCGAGAGCTGCTGGAACTAGTCGGGAAGACCACTAGAAACCTTCTGCCCCATCTTCCGCTCTTGGGATGGATGCAGCCTGCCATCTTTTCCCAAAAATACTTTCTTTTTTAAGTTATTTTTATGTTTATTTAATGTGTGTGTGTGTGTGTGTGTGTGTGTGTGTGTGTACTATAGTGCATGTCACAGTCACAGCACAACTTGTGGGAGTTGGTTTTCCCCTCTGGGGACCAAACTCAGGCTGTCAGCACTTTGATCTACTGAGCCTTGTTGCTGGTCCTCAAAAGTATCTTTTGAGTGAAATACATGTATTGAAACATTTTTCTGTTTAATACTTCAAATGTATTCTTTCTAATTTGTCAAGAGCCATCTTTAACCACTGATGTATTCTTTTCTATCTCTGAAAAGTCGATTGAGAAAATTAGTCCTAAAAATGATGTGGAAACCATGAGCAGCACAGTGCAAAGTGCCCAGTCGTCCCTGGTGTTCATGTAGAATTGGTCCCATGACCACCTGCAGCCACTAAAATCTTCAAGATGCTCAAGTCCCATCTACACTAGGCACAGAAACATTGTATAACTCATGCACATCTCCTATGACCTTTAAATTTTCTCTAGATCATCCATGATGCCTAATTTAATATGAATGCCATGTGAGCAGATATGCTGTGATCTAGGGAATAATGACATAAATAAAGTTTTTACACGTTCATTGGAACATGTAAGTTTCACAAGTCCTGATGGTTGAATCTATCAACGCACAACCTTACACTCAGAGGGCCTATTGCAGTGGTATTAATATCCATAAACCACAATTAAAACAGAGATGCCATTGAAGTTGAATATGCATTTTTCTCACAATCATGTTTCTAATACTGATTTCATGTGTGATTTGTCTGATCAGCAAAGTACATGAGGGTTTTTGTTTGTTGGCTGTACAGGGGATTGAGGAAAGGACCACGGCAAAGGAAAACGCTCTACCTGCTAGAACCTAGTCCTCAATGAATTATTTCTAATCACTGAAACTGTGGAGGTGAACGAATCAAGTTAGGCCCTGCTTTTATGGAAGCTGAAATGCAATTCGAGGTAAGAGAGCAATAAACCTCCCATGTTCCTGGATTGGCAGAATCAACATCGTTAAAATGACCATCCTACCAAAGGCAATACAAATTCAGTGCTATACCAATTAAAATCCCAAAGCAATTCTTTAAAGAAGTTGACCAAACAATCTCAAAATTCATATGGAGGCACAAAAGACCCAGGATAGCAAAGACAATCCTGAGTAACAAAAACACTGCTGGAGGTATTACCATACTGAACCTTAGTCTATATTACAAATCCATAGTTATAAAAACAGCCTGGTACTGGCTCCAAAATAGACACACAGATCAATGAATAAGGATTGAAGACCCAGATATAAGCCCGCAAAATTACAGCCATTTGGTCTTTGACAAAGGAGCCCAAAGAATCCAATGGAAAAAGAACAGCATCTTCAACAAATGGTGCTGGCAAAACTGGATCTCCACATGCAGAAGATTAAAGCTGGACCCATATTTGTCACCATGTACAAGACTTAATTCCAAATGGATCAAGGACCTTGATATCAGGCCAGAGACTATAAAAACCATAGTTGAAAAGATAGGGAACTCCCTCGAGCTGATTGGGCTAGGCCAACATTTCCTAAACAGACACCCAATGGCACAGTCACTGCTACCAACTCTCAACAGTTGGGATCTTGTGAAATTAAAGAGCTTTTGTTCAGATAAAGAGATTGTAACACAAGCTCAAAGGCAACCCACAGAATGGGAGAAAATCTTCACTAACCACATATCTGATAGAGCTCTACTGTCCAGAGTACACAAAGAACTTAGAAAACTAAACACCAAGGAAACTAATGGCCCAATTAAAAAATGGGCTCTGGAACTTAAAAGAAACTTTACTAGGGATGAAATTAAAAAGTCTAACAAATATCTTAAAAAATTCTCCACTTCCTTAGCCATCAGGGAAATGCAAATCAAAACTTCCCTGAGATATCATCTCACCCCGGTCAGGATGGCAAAAATCCACAATACAAACAACAACAAATGCTGGAGAGGATGTGGAGAGAGGGGAACTCTCCTACATTGCTGGTGGGAATGCAGGCTCATACAGCCACTCTGGCGAGCCGTCTGGAGATTCTTAAAGAAATTAAAGATTGAAATGCCATATGACCCTGCGACTCCACTTTTGGGTATAACCCCACACACAGCAGAGGTTCACCTTGATAGCACAAGCACGACCATGTTCATAGCAGCACTGTTTACAATAGCAAAGACATGGAATCAACCCAAATGTCCAACAGCTGACGAGTGGATAAGGAAACTGTGGTACATCTATATGATGGAGTACTACTCAGCCATCAAAAATGATGAATTACTGGAATTTGCCAGGAAATGGATGTCATTAGAAACAATTATATTAAGTGAAGTATCCCAGACCCAGAAAATTAAGCACTGTATGTACTCCCTAATAGGTGGCTCCTAATACCAAACCCACCCAGCCCATCTTGAGACACTCATAGGTAAATCTATGTATTACCTACAGTAATTGCAAGGACTATGAACAGGAGAGATGGGGTTGGAAGGCCACACCAGAAACAAGGAGAGAAGTGACCATGTTACAGTAGAGAAAATAGGCCTCCATCAAGGACTGCAAGAAAGTAATGTGACACCTAGTTAAGTTCACAATTTGTTCCTGATCATTTACAACTAAGGGGGTATGAACTCACCAGAAGGGGAGGGCATAAAGTCCGGCAGATTAAAAAGTAACCATTTTGCAAATGGGTGATTGACCCCTCCCATTGCTTAAGGCCATATGACCCTGAGATTCCAATTTTGGGTATAAGTATTACAGCTACCCTTGAATGTGCTCTTATAATAAGACTCCAGTTTAACAGCTTTCTGTCTCTGGCCAGGGGATGACATACAGTGCCCATCACGATGGAGTGAAGGGCATTACAGGAGCAACAAAACTGTAAAAGAAAATCAACGAACCACAATCCAGAACTTCAGAGACTCTATATCAACCACCTAGAACTAGGCCGACTAATCTCTCCCCATCCTGAAGCTCAGGGACATTTGCGGAAGAGGGGGCGGTAAGAGTGTAAGAGCAAAAGGATGGGAGGAGCAATGATTTGCAAGATACTCCACACAAGTTAGGGCCGAAGCAATCATAATTGGACATTGTATGCCCGGCGCAATGTCCAACACACTATTGACCTCACAAAGTCTAGCATCTGCTAAAGGCACCAAGATCCTTGGAGGCAAGGGATTGACAGCCACAATAGTGTTCCTATGCTTAAGGGGAACACAGGAAAGGGTTCAGGGAAATGCCACTGGGTCCTTGTACGTCATTGGAGAGGAGGGCCCAGAGGAGAGTCAGGCATGCACAAGAAAGGACTCTGGGAATCGGGGCGGGAGGCAGGGGGGGGGGGTGAGGGGAGGGGGAGCAGGGGGTTCGGGGGAGGAAGAGGGAGGGAGGGAACTGGTGTACCTATTAAGTTTGTATGAGCTGAAATAATAATAAAAAATGTATTATATATTTAAAAAGAGAGCAATAAGCAAGCACATGAACGGGGTGTTTTCAAATGGCCATTAGTTCTCTGAAGCAAAAAGAAGGTTCCTGGAGAAGGATTGGAGAGGAAAAGTTGCTCCTTTAGTCCTTCAGGAGAAGGCTGGGACAAACTGTCTCAGGACAGAACAGGTGACCCCAGGGATCCAAGAAGACAAAGGTTTGCCTTGTTCCAAGGTCCACACTCATGATATTACCAAATCCTAATCATAGTCACTCTCTACCACTGTTACTTCATGCTTCTTTTCAAGGGGAGAACAAGAGCCCAGGAGATTACACACCTTTTCTTTGAGCTCTTATCAAACAGATTACCACAAGATCACTTCAAGTCCTTGAGCACCCTGAAAGCAACCGCCTGGGTAAACACCAGATAACTAAGTAGCAGTAATTTGAACAACTCTGAGATAACTAATGCAGGAGGAGGATGGAGAGAGCAGGAAGGACCTCAGTTAGACCAGCTCCCAAAATCTGACTTGGTTTTTCCTAGAGCTAGAGAATGATCAGCGCTAACTTGCTGGGGAACTTTCAGAGATCCGGAGGTTTCCTGTTGGAGCCGCCTTTATTTCCCCTCAATGGGGAGAGGACACCTCTATTTTGATGAGTCTTCGGTGATTCCTTCTTCAACCCCTTTGCATTTGCCCTCAAACTCTATCCAATGGAGCTTCCACACGCATGCCTTTCAGTTAGGCCCCAGATATAACCACAAACATACTCTCTGCCTATCTGGATCCATGAGACTAGGTCATTTATCTAAAAAGAAGCAGGAAAATCCCAAATCAAGCTATCAACACCTTATGCCTAGGTAGAATTGCAGTGTGTTTCAAAGAAGGTGATTTTTCCTTCATCCACACATGATAGAAGACAGGAAAGCCGGGCTGGAAAGGTGGCTCAGGGGTTAAGCCTCTGCCTTGCAGGCAGAAGATCCTGAGTTCGGATCCTAGACCCCACGTATAGACGCCGGGCGGAAGCAGGGGCAGCCTGCATTTCTGGTCCTGGTAGGGCGGAGCCTGTGAATCCTGGGGCCCAGTAAACCAGGAGGAGGTGGAGGCGTCCATGGTGGTTCCCGAATTCGTCCATGGTTTCACACACACACACACACACACACACACACACACACACACACACACACATACACACATACATACACACACTCACACACGCACAATTGAATAAATAATAAATTTTTTAAAAATTAAAAAAGAAGACAGGAAAGCAAAATGATCCCAACTTAGCTCTTTCCAGTCCTTTTCCAACAGCCTAACCCCATCTGTGAGGGTGGATCCCTCACGACCTAATCACTCCTGAAGGCTCCAACTCCTAATACTGTCCTATGGGTAATTAAATTTTGACACATGAATAGTGGGTGGGGACATTCAGGCCAGAGCACTCCCTGATGGCCCACAGGTGACCTAACTCTGCCCAGAACCTAGCCCTTCAGTGTGTCTCTAAATACTCTAGACTTCTGGGGTCTGCAAGACCCCAAATCTACTATAACACCACAAGCTTTGTTGGTATCACTAGTGGAAGTCCCTACTATGACATCATAAGTTGTGTTGATGAAAAGACGAATTCCTTGTCTTTCTTTAGAGAATACAAGTTTTCACCAACTCTTCCCTCTTCCATTACCTTAACTCTTCCGATCTATCAAAAGTTTTCAAAAGTGTTAAGAATGGGTTTGTCCATAATGCAGAATACCAAAGATCCTACAATATTCACCCAGAACCAGACTATCCAAATCTCTCCCCATTCTAAAGCTCAGGGATCCTTGCAGAAGAAGGGGAGATAAGATTGTAAGAGCCTAAAGATAGGAGGACCAATGATATGCAAGACACTCCACCCAAGTCAGGGCTGCAGCAGCCAGGATATAGACACAGTGTGATTGAACCTTGCCTGACCTGCACAATGGCTCACATGTCAACAACGCCCCCAAAGTCTAGTACGGATCACAGGGGAGAAGCCTTCAAGTAGGATCCTTAGAGGCAAGGAGTTAAAGAGTCAAAATAGAGTTCCCATACCAGTGGGCTGCCCAGGAAGGGGCCCCAAGCTTTGCCATTGAGTCCTGAACCCTCACTAGCGTAGAAGACTCAGAGGGAAATTTAGCACCCACATAAACAGATGCTCTGGAGGATGGAGGGAGATGCAGGAAGCACTTAAAAGGAAGAGGAAAGGAAAAGGGATGAGAAGAAGAGAGGAATAGGAAGAGGGGAGAGTAGAATGGGGGACAACCAGGGAGAAGAGAAGAGGAAGTAGAAGAAAGGGGACCTATTGAGCATGTATAATTAGGCCAAAAAATGTAATAAAAAAGAACTGTGTTTGTGTCTGTTTCTTTTGAAAATATGGAAGTAGCAAGCTGGAAGAAATGTATTATTATTTCAGCCTGGCAGAAATATCCATGTTTACCATCCTGTTAATTTTTTATAATTTATTTGTATTATTCTTCACAAGTTTTACGTATGTGCATATTGTTTGTCATTTCCACCCCATATTACCTGATACTATTCCTTCTTGTTCTTCCACTGAAATCCTTCTTCTCAACCAGTCTTCCCCCTACTTTCAACCATCCTGTTATTTCAAAATCAAGATCAAGAAAATTATGTCGGTTCTAGGAAGAAATTTGGATATTATTCTAGCATGTCTGAAATCTATTTGAGAGGTATTTGATTATTTGTTTAAGTAATCAAATACTCAAATTTATCTTTGTAAATGAATCATTTGGACTATTGTATAATTAACAAGGCAGGCAAGGCTGGAAGATACCAGGCAAAGCCTATCGTACCAGACCGTGTACAGCAGATAGACGGTTTCGAGAAAGCTTTTCCTCAAATGGAAGCACAGGAGGAAGAGATCAGTAATGAAATAGGATCTGGCATATCTTGATGGAAGATCTAATATAATTCGTCCCATAAATGAGGCAAGAGAAAGTGAAGATAATAATGGATCCTAAAGTTCTGGCTTTAGTAAGTGGAGAGATTTTATGGAATCATTGGCCGAGAAAAGGAGAATGTGTTTGTGGGAGGAAATCCGTTTTCGTCAGGTTTCATTTGAGAAGCCTGTTATGAGACGTGAGGTAGACAATTTGAAATCTAAGTCTGGATCTCAGCAAACAGCAAAGGCTGGAGTAACAGGTTTGGAGACTCTATACTTACATGGCATTTAAAGCTATTAAAGTGGATGAGATCATGTGGGGAAAGAATGTTGATGGAGCCCGTAAAGGGGCTGGGAGCAAGCACTGAACCTTCAGCTCTTAAAGATTGGTGATCCCAGGATCTAGCAAAGGTGAGCTGGGTAAGTAAAACTAGCCATGCATTCCATCCAGAGCTCATACTCAGATCAAAGGAAAGAGGAAGTAGAAAGCTAGGGCTGGTGACCTGGGATTGAAAACCATGCTAAAGACAATCAATTCCCAAGCTGATCAGTACCCAGGGGCGATAGGCCATATGTTCCAGGTAGGGGGCCTAAAGAATACAGGGTAAGTTCTAAGGTCTGAGGACCCTGGAGGTTCCAAACCTAAAATAGAACAATAGAATTATCAGTGTTTAGAGTGGTATCTAGCCAGAGCTTTTCCCCACTTTACAATCTCAGCAGATTAAAAAACACACCAGGCATATACATACAAAGATCAAAATAATCTTTTAAATAATCTTTTAAAAGAGAAAGATACATGGACATTTGGCTTAGTAAATGACCAAAATAATGATTACTAATATATCTGTGTGTGTGTGTGTGTGTGTGTGTGTGTGTGTGTGTGTGTGTATCAGAGGGTTCTGTGGGTCCCTGTGGAGGACCAAGGGTGACTTCAGGAATCATCCTAGGTTGCTTCTACCTCTTTTTTGCTTTGCTCTGGGATTTTCCAGACTCTGCCCACCAGGGCCCCAAGTGCAGGCCAAGACTATTTCTGCCTTCATTTTTACAAGGATCCTGGGATCCAAACTCAGAGCCTTCTGTTTGTTAGGCAGAGTCCTACTCATAAGCCATCTCTCCAGCCCACTAATTTATTCTGCACATCCCCTGAGCCATCCAAGTGCTTTAAACATATCACTGTTTTGATTCTCACAGAAACTCCAGTGGTTTCAGAAATGAAACCAGTAGAAATACACATACACATACAAAAAAGGAGTTCCTTTCTCACCCATACCCCAAAATGAGCTCAAAGTAGATCACAGGTCTAACTAGCACTGCAAAGTTCTTAGAAGAAACCATAAGAAACCATGTCTTCATAGATATGACATTGAAAAGCTGAGTATCTGAGGAAAAAAATGGGTAAATTGAATTCCATGAAAATTAAAAGAAATTCTCTTCTTCAATAACCTGAAAAGCAGCCACGAAACAGGAGAAACTACTTGAAAATCATGTATCTGTGATCCGTGAGGAATTTGCCTCCAAAAATATGAAAAACTTTTATAATTCAACAATAGGAAAAAAATGGAAAAGCAATCAGATCAAGAAATGATCAAAGAAGTTATTTAAGTGTTTCTTCAAAGAAAAGATAGAAAATAATCAATAAATTATATAGTATATGCTGCATCGCAAACCAAGCATTATTAACAGAAGGTCATTTATGATCCTGCATTTGCCAGTCCAGACTTACCAGCTCTACTTGTAATATCCAGATGCCTCAAACTATCTTAAGTCCATTCTGTGCAGGAATGGATATCATTTCTTTCTCAAAACTATCACAGTGAGGTTGACTCTTATCTCCCTTTTAACTTGCATTCAAAAGATACTTGGTTCTCTGAGCTTTTCCACTTTACCTTCGGACAGCTCTCTCTCTCTCCATGTGAATTCAAGAATTCCATCACAAAAAAAAAGAAAGAGAGAGAGAAAAAGAAGAAAAGAAGAGAGGGAGGGAGGGAGGGGGAGGAGGGAGGGAGGGGGAGGAGGGAGGGAGGGAAGAGGGAGGAGAGAAAGAGGAAAGGGAGGGAGAGAGGGAGGCACAGAAGGATGGAGGGAGGGAGGGAAGGAAGGAGGGAGAGAACAGAAGGAGAGAGGGAGGGAGGGAAAGAGGGAGGGAGGGAAGGAAGGAAGGAAGGAGAGAGAGGAAAGGGAGGGAGAGACGGAAGGATGGAGAGAGGGAGGGAAGGAAGGAGGGAGGGAACAGAAGGAGGGTGGAAGGGAGAAAGAGAGAGAGAAAGGGAGGGAGGGAGGGAGGGAGGGAGGGAGGGAGGGAGGGAGGGAGGGAGGGAGGGACCATCACGTTCTATGTCCAATCATCATTCACAGGTGAGTAAGAGTAATACAGACTGACCGATAAGAGTATTTTTACCACAAGTCAGAAGTACTGTGGGGCATGGGCACCTGAGTCTAGCTGTCAATCCAGGGCTTCCTTAAGATTTGCTAAACTGACCACAGAGAAGCTTTTCCTTTACTAGAAGAGTGAGCTCTAGCGGCCAACTTCCTGGGCCTCATAAAATAAAGAATCTGGTAGACAAATCAAAGAAAATCCGAGGACCAAGGACCATGAGTGAATCTTGGACAGCACCATGTCCATATAATACAATCCCCCTGTTTTTCAAAGCGTACATGCCAAAGAAAGTTTTCTCAACTTCTTGACCTAGTTTGAATATTTTCTATTTATATCTAAAAGCATCCTGGCTAATACTCAAGGGGAAAAAAACGCTATCTATAAATTTATGCAGAGGAATAAAAACACTAGCACGCGGGGAGAAACACAGCTCTGATTATGTCTCCGTGGTAAACAGAATGGCGAAATGACCCCAACACTCTCTCCCCTGATTTATATATAGTAAATCAGGCCAGCACAAATCTAAATGCTGCTGCAAGGATGTTTCATTTGTAATAAAAAGTCCCAGATCATTGGCTGTAGGGTCCACTGTCAAGCTGGGTAGGACATAATTCATGTGCCTTGAAAAGTATAGTCCAGGGGCTCGGCGGTGAAGCCTTTGCCTCACAAGCTAAAAAACCTGAGTTAAGATCCTGCGTCCCATGGGAAAATCCTGGGTTGAAATGACAGTGGCCTGAACTTCCAGCCCTAGAAGACAGACCCTGGAAAACTCTAAAGCAAAGCAATAAGGAGATAGAACAATCCAGGATGATTCCCAAGTTACCCTGGTGCTTCTGCGGGATACATGGTACCTTGTGATGCACACACCTGCATGCATACACACACACACACACACACACACACACACACACACACACACACACACACAATAGAGTCCAGGTGGTAGCTAAGGGAAATCAGAAAGACTCTTGGAGTCTGGCCCTGGAATAAAGCAAACGCCCATGCCGTGGGTTGTCTCTGAGGACCAAGTAGTAAGGAACACGTGGCTTCTAAGCACTGAGAACAATTCCCAGCAAAGAGTTAGCAAAAATGGGGGTCTTGGTCTCTCAGCTGGAGAAATCACCTCAAGAAGCAGATGAGAATCAAAATCCCATCCAGTAAGATTTTAAGTGGGATTTGCAGACCTGCAGAGGCTGGCGACTGACCTACCAGAAGGACCACGAGCTAAAGGTGGATGCTATCTAACCCACTGAGTTTATCTCCATGATGCAGAAGTGGAACATGGATTCAGTCTCTTGAGCAAATCTTCTGAAGTCTCAATGAAGCACTGATTCGTTTTAATAACATACAGAAAGATAAAGTGGTTTTTTTTTGTCTCTGTTATTCTCCAATATTTAAATGAAAATTCAAAGCAATTTTACACTTACATTTGTTATCTGCATACTTGGATATGACATCAAAATACCTTAACTTGGAAACATAATCCTCATTTAGATTTTAATTATGTTGTGAAACACCTACCTTGTCATCTAACACTGTGAAAAGCACTTTTAACCTCCAGTATCACAGTTTATTTCCACAACACACTGAGATAGGAATCCTCATGAGCACAGATAAGAAAGTTTGTGTTTATTCAGCTCACACAACTTCTCCAAGCTCACTAAAGGAAGATTTCCTTTTTAACTGAAGTCGCATCTCTTTCATTATGACTCTTATGCCCTGTCTTTTATATAGTGACACCTTCAAATCTATCTCACTGTATTGAGACAGAGACAGGGACAGAGGTAGAGATGCTAATGGAAAATATACAAAACTATCCAAAACAAAAAAGAATAGTCAGAATAAATAGACCCAAAGTGAAAGTCAACAGATATAGTGCCTGAGCGTGTATCATATCATAAAGCATGAAGCTGAAATGGCTTGAAATAGTGTTTGGCAGCTCAGCCTATCTGAACGCCCCTCTCTAAAGGAGAAGAAAGGGAACGCCCTGTGCCTTTTGCCTTTCTGCTGTGTTTTTGCCCTAACAGCAATTCTACCTGGTGAAGGTGACCTCACCAGACAAGGACCCTGACGGGCATCTTGACCTTAGACCTCCCAGTCTCCAGAGCGCAGTAAGGAAGTATCAATATTACGAAGTGTCCCGTATTCCCTTACAGCAGCAGGAATGCACTAAGACAGACGCATTTAGCAAAGACTAGGTAACTCTGTCTCCATGTTAAGCTTAATTTGAAAGAAACTATGGTAGAACAAATTAACCTATGTGGCATGGAGGGAGGGAGCCAAAGGATGGACGGGGGCAGGACTGACGAGGTCGCTGCAGGTCCCTCCATTGCACAGAATTGTAAACTAATCCTTTAAGTCTTAATTTTACCGGCGTATTTCTGCCAACTCTCTGTTCTGACTAACAGACCAACTAAACCTTTCAGCACAGCCGCTCTGCCCCTCCCTGCAGACACACGCACTGCGACTGTCAATCACCAGCACCGCGTCTTTGCCACTCATCGCCTCTGGAGGATTAAAGTTTGAACCTCCATCCTAAAGACATGGAAACTGAGACTCTGAGAAGGCAATGTCTTTCTGAAAAATCGTAAATAGGAGGAAAAGGTTAACACTTAGATTGCACTCAAGTGTGGATCTGAAGCCGTAGGAGTCTTAGACACCCTTAGTGTGTGTGTGTGTGTGTGTGTGTGTGTGTGTGTGTGTGTGTGTGTGTGCGTGTGTGTGTGTGGCCCTTGGAGGGCCACAAGGGACATTGGGAATCATCCTGGATTGCTCTACCTCCTTATTCTTTTACTCTGGGGTTTCTTCTAGGGTGGGAATTATAGGCTACCACCTTATTTACCTGATGTTTCTTTACCTGATGATGGTATCTTCTTGGGATCCAAACTCATGTCCTTTTAGTTGCCGGGCAAAAGCTTTAACTGCTGAGTCATCTCCCCCATCTTGCAGAATGTTCTCTAAGAGCCCACATACCACTTGGTTTACTTCTCATGGCTGGTTTCATGCCTGTAACCCTTTAATTTCTAAGACAAGAGGCCAAAATCAGAACCGTGGTGTGATAGTTGATCCTGGAAGTCAACTTGACACCCCTGGCATTAACTAAGATCAGCTGAGACCACCTGAAGAGATTATCCAGATCAGTACATTTACAATACAAAGACCAGCCCGAGATCCCATCAGAACCTCCCTAGATCTCATTGGAACTTCCCAATAGTGGACCAGATAAAAGGAGCCACAGAACAGAAGACTGGGAAAAAGAGAGATACCAGCCACTTGGATGTCTGCCTTGACTTAGCCTGCCTACAGCTTCAGCCACCCGCTATGTCACCTCCGCCATGAAAGACTGTATCTCCCCTCTGGAACCATAAGGTGAATAAATTTCCTTTTCTCCCTTAAATTATTTGACTTTGGGTGCTCTCTCACAGCAATAGTTCAGAGTAACCGTTAGACCTGGTATCTTCCCTTTCCTGGATCTCTGCTAGTTTATAAGCAGGAGAGGGATGCCATAGCGGCTGGCTTTGGTCTGCGCCTTGGGAATGGTTGCTCAGGAAGACATCTGGTTGCGGTTTGCACCACTGACAAGCCTATTCCAAACCCTCTGGTCTTGATCCCACACGATTCCCTAAATTCATAGAAAGCAAGCATCAATTTCAAATCAAGATAGAAGAAAGATGCTCCTCTGAGAGCTTGGTGATTTTCCTTCTCAGTGCTGAGTTATTAGTGGCTGTTAGTGGGTTATTAGGCAAGACCAGACTTATGGGGAAAATAAGAAAGAAAGGCAAAGTAGTGCTGGAAGAATGGTAGCGTTAAAAACAAGAACAAAGCAACAGAGACTAAGAGTGTGAGTCAAAGTCAGCAACCACAGGGCTCACGGAGACTGGAGAAAATATCCCACAGCAGGGGCCTTCTTGGGAAACCCCGTCTGCTTTCCAGATTGCCTGCATGACAGGAGAATCGGAACAGAAGTCGGAGTTCCAAGTTTCAACTAATGAAGCAAAGGGGATGGAGAAAACAGAAGCGAGTCTCAAAGTCTCATTTTGTTTTGCCCAATTGTGTAAGGCTATTGAGTTCAGGACAGGAACTATGTGACCCACATTCAGTGGCTTTAGGGACCTTCTTTCTTTTTAATTTTTTTATTTATTATTTATTCAATTGTGCATGTATGTGTGTGCATGTGTATGTGTGTATGTGTGTGTGTGTGTGTGTGTGTGTGTGTGTGTGTGTGTGTGTGTGTGTGTGTAGAACCACGGATGAATTTGGGAACCACCATGGACCGTCTCCACCTCCTCCTATTTTTTAGGGACCTTCTTGAAGGAGGGAGCCCCTGCTTCCATAGACCCTGCAGAGGCAAACAAGGCTCAAGAGCATGCATGCTCCTCAGAGGAAAGCAGGGCTCAATGACACACACGCACACACACACACACACACACACACACACACACACACACACTCCTCAAAGCCAATACTTTCTAGCGTCCTAAAGTATTACTCCACAAAGCCTCTGAGCTGCTCCCCAACGTCTGAAGTACCTCCCTATTTCAGTACAGGAATAAAAAAAAAGTTAAGAACATATGAAGTATAGGATTCTTTTTTACCCATCAACATCTGTCAATAGTTCAATTAGCCATGACTCACTGATTGTTCTTTCCTCGGAGTATTTGTTAGTATCCAACTTTTGATTCCCAAAAGAATGTTCGCAGAGAATGCGCGGTGACGGTATAAGGGCTGAATCATTCAAGCACACGCCGTTCTTCCAGCGGCACTGTACTTTGTTTGGTTCAGCCCCCACAAAGTGGCACACAAGAAATGTTTATTCAGTGACTAAGGTTCGTTGCTCCCTGTTTTTGAGATAATCTTGATTTGTGGCCACATAATTAGGTACAGATGTTTTCAGTGTTGAGCTATTTGAAGAGACTGAGTTGATCAGTCAGTCCTCAGGTAAATTCCATGTTGGCAGAGGTAGTGAAGGCCTCGTCTTGCTCAGCAATGTTGAAGAGACATTTTCCTCAGACAGAGCTGGAGTGCCTGCCCACACATTTCACAAGTAAGGATGTTTCCATTTGGAAGGCTGAGACAGGAGGATTTTAAGTTGAAGAGTAGCTGCAGGCTATATGAAGATTCTGTCTTAAAAAAGAAAAAATAGCCCAATGTAATGGTGCCTGCCTGTAATCTCTGCATAGAGAGGACTGAGACGAGAGGATCCCAAGTTCAAATCCAGCCTGGATTGCATAACAAAATCCTTTCTCAAAAAAGTCAAAATAATTAAATAATAACAAAATAAAAGATGCTTTGATTTTTTTCTGTAATGATCTTGAAAATCTGATCTCACTACTGAATGTTGATTATGTTTCCAGAAAAAAAAAATTATATGACCATATTATAGTAGCATAACAACTATAACAGATTAACACACATTCTCTAACAAAAAACTCAGTGACTGTAACACCTACAGCACGTAGAGTAAAATGCTTCACACATTTGGTGTAGAGAAATGGTTTAGTAGTTGTGTGCTTGCTATGTAAGCATGAGGACCTGAATCCAGATCCCAGCCCCCACCATCGAAAGTCGGACACGGTTGTGTGCACCCCCTGTAACCCAGGGTCGTGGGGGAAGGGTGAAGATAAGAAAGATAATTGGGCTGGACCAGATTAACTCCAGATTCAGTAAGAGACCTGCCTCAAAGGAATGGGGTGGAGAGTGATTGAGCAAAACATCCAATGTCCTCCTCTGGCCTCTGCTAGTGCGCACAGAGGCACAGGAGGCACGCTGCACTCACACACACACACACACACACACACACACACACACACACAGATGGAGCAAATGCAATGGACATACAAGACACTGCTTTGTCTCAGAAACTGCATTTCTTTCCCCAGCTTTCTAAACATTCCTTCATTACACTACAGAGGACTTAGAATCTAAATTCCTTCCAACGCTAAGTCTTTAGACTGGCTAGTTCTCCTCCTGCATTTGAAACTTCCCAGCAATAGAGCCCATACAGTCATGCATTGCTTAACAATAGGGAAATTTTCAGAAAAATGAGTCATTGGGCAGTTTCGTTCCCTGCTCACCTCCTGCAATATACTTACACAAACCTGTACCAGGCAGTCACACCCAGGACTTCTCAATACAATCTGGAGATTTCAAGGCAACAATTCACAAAACATGGCATAGTGTTCTATAGCAATCTTTAATTTTATAGTTTACTCTAAAATAACAGCAAAAGGTAAAGCATAGTAAATACATAAGTCAGTAATAATCACTTATTATTATTATTATCATCATCAAGCAAGGTGCATTTGAATAACTGCCTGTGCCATTTTTTATACGATGTCATGCAGTGAGTTTGTTTACATTTCCATTATCATAAACACATGATACCTTGTGCTACCATATCATGGAGTACTAAGAACTTTCCAGGTTCATGGTAATCTACAGACCATGTGGTTTACCTGCGTTGGGCTCTCCTGGAATTGGATGGCGACTCACGTCTTGATGCCTTCAAAGGTTTTTGAGTGTCTGCTAAGCTAACCTCAAAAGTCAAAGTCCTGATTCCTTATTTTATCCCAGGATGCAGAAACTGAGCTTGCCTTTAAAAATGTCTGCACTTCAGTTTTGCATGCTTTTAAACTCATCGCACACATGGGGCTGCTGGAGGGACGGCTCAGTCAGTAACGTGCCTGCTGTGTAAGGAAGAGGACCTAACTTGAATCCCAAGAATCCTGGCAAAAGCTAGTCAAACGGCACGTCTGTAACTCCAGCACTTCAAGGCAGAAGCAGATGGCCACCTTCGCCTCTCTGGCCAGCCATTGCAGCTGAACTGATGAGCTCTAGGTTCACTGAGAGACTTTGTCTCAACTGATAAACTGGGGCTGGAGAGACAGCTCAGGGGTTAAGACTCTGTCACGCAAGTAGAAGGTACTGAGTTCAACTCCCAGGTGCCACAGTCGGCAAGCAGATGGTGACAAATTTCTGTGCTCACTTAGCTTCCTCCTTGTCCCTCAGCCTAGGACCCGAGCCTACAGAATGGGACTGCCACAGCGACCCTAATCTAGATCGTCCTCACAGACCTGCCCAAAGACTTGCTTCCATGGTGATTCTAAACCCTTCCAAGTTAATAATCAAGATTAACCATCACAGATATGGAGTAAATAGTACTCATATGTAAATAATGTACGTGAGTTCGTTCATTCAGTCACTACTAAAAATGGTTTCATTTACACTCAAGTAATAAAAGTACTCAGGCCAGGAAGGTACCTTAGTGGTAAAACTTTTGCCTCCCAAACAAATCCCCAGATACCACATCAAAAATGGTGGGCAGAGATAATTCTGGTCCTGGAAAGCAGAGCCTTGGGAAACCCCAAAGCAGAGCAAGAAGGAGGTGCAACAACTCAGGATGATTTCCAGTGTCACTCCTGGGCCCCCATAGGCACACATTCAAGTGCCCTCTTGTACACATGCCCAAATCCACATATGTACCCACTCACACACAAAACAAAGCACACACACACACAGTGAAAGAAGAGAGAAAGAGAGAAAGAAAGAAAGAAAGAGAGAGAGAAAGAAAGAAAGAGAAGAGAAGAGAGAGGAGAGAGAGAAGAAAGAAAGAAAGAGAAGAATAAAGAGAGAAAGAGAGAGAAAGGAAGAAAGAAGAAGAAAGAGAAAGAGAGAGAGAAAGAGAGAGAGAGAAAAGGAGGGAGGGAGGGAGAACGGAGGGAGGGAGGGAGAAGGGAGAGAGGGAAGGAGAAGGGAGAGAGGAAGGGAGGGAGGAAGGAAGGAAGGAAGGAAGGAAGGAAGGAAGGAAGGAAGGAAGGAAGGAAGGAAGGAAGGAAGGAAGGAAGGAAGGAAGGAAGGAAGGAAATGTAAGTACATAAGAACACACATCCACCCCCACCCCAGTTGGCTTCCTCCCCCCACTTGACGTCCATCATTACAGCGCAGGACACGTCTTATTTATAGCTAAAAGCTGTGTCCGTCAGCTCAGCTAACTGAGTTCAAAACACATTCAGCCACTCACTGCTAAAGCCCAACTTCAAAGCTTTTATTGTCACTGAGGCCGGTCATCCAAACCATTAAAACTTAGCTTCCTGACAAGCCTGTGACAAAGCAACTCCGGGAGAAGCCGGCAGAAGCCACAACCTGCTCGCTCTCACTTTGCAATTCTGATCTGGCTTCAAAGGCTCAGTTCCCCTCAGGACTCCCATCCCCCGGGAGGGCTTGTTCCGGTGACTTTTATCATCTCAAGAATGCCATCTTCACCTGCATGAATCACACAACAGGTAGCCAGTGATGTGGACTCTCAGGCAGAAAGGCCATAATGACATTTGGAAATGTCCAAACTGAAGAGCTTGTCATCAAAAAGGGATGGAAACGTTCCAATATCCACTATTAGCACAGATAACATTTGCAGCAAATCATTGTAAATAGATTATGCTAGACAATGTCTGTGCATAATTTCCAGCTTAGAATTTTCTCAGTACCAAATACTATTAGTGCTTGATTAGTAGTCCCCTTAGCTTTTCGTTGTCTGCATTCCTCCAATTGGAATGTTGAGGAGCCAATGTCTTGAGTGTCTACAACCCTCTTTCCCATCCCCATTGCACGCCGCAGAGAGATCTATATAGTGAGATGGCCACATCTGGATGACTGAAAAAGTCTTTTCTTAAATGAATTGCCTTGTTTTTCTGTCTGGTTTGGTTTGGTTTGGTTGTATTTTGTTTCATTTGTAAGAGAAACTTGAACTGGCTGTGTTGAGTAGGATGACCTTAAATTTCTGGTCTTCCTGCCTCTACTTCTTGAGTGCTAGGATCACAGACAGGCACCACCACACCCTGCTTATGCAGTGCTGGAGATCAAACCCAGAGCTTCCCACATGGTAGGCAAGCACTCTACCACAGACCACATCACCAGCACCAGTGAATTCCTGCTCGCGTGTCTAAGAAACAAAATGGTCCCTCTCGCACAATGGCCATAGACATTGTGAGGGCTAGTGTTGTATCACTGAACCTGCAAAGGTTATCAAAGTTTCTGAATATAGAAGATGTCAGCTGGTGATAAAGCTTCTAGCAGCCATTCTTGAAGATTTAGAAAGAACGACTTCCTTCATTAATAAAGGTAGTCTTGTTGATGATGGTAACATAATTTATGCTGGCATTCAAAAAGTACGCATTAAGCATCTGTCATTTGCCAAACACAAACCCCCATCCTTGTGGAGCTTATATTACAGTGAGGGAAATGAACAGTAAACAATACAAGTAAGTACCATAGACAGCCACAGGTGTAGGAAGAAAAAGCTAACAGAGGCTGGGGAGGCTCAGTGGGTAAAAAGCTGTGTAAGAAAAGGGACAGGAGTGTGGATTCCCCAGGTGCCATGTAGCTGCCAGGGGGGCGTGACAGACAGCCTGCAATTTCAGCCTTGAAAGGTGGAGACTGGAAATCCCCAGAGCAAGCTGGCTAGCTGATTATATCAGCAAGCTCTGGGTTTAATTACAGACCCGGTATGGTGGAAGAACAACCAAGGATGATTCTAGATAGCAATCTCAGACCTCCACATACATGCTCACACATGTGCACATGCACCCCCATGCACATGGGTACCCACATACTTACCAATACACAAACACATACACATGAACTCAAAACATGTACACACACATGCATATACATACACACACACATACACACACATATACACACACACACACACACACACACACACACACACACACGAACCCCAAACATACACATGGAAACGTAAAATAAAATAATAGAATAGAGTAAAATGAAAGTTCAGGGCACAGATTACAGTGGGCTGCACTTTAGCTAGAGCAGCAGTGGAAATTCCTAGATGGTGTAAGGAATGGGTCAGACTCCTGTCTAGAGAAGAGCACTCTAAACACAGAGCTCACCAGGCATAAGGCTCTGTGAAAGATGCTTGACATATGCAAGAAACATCAAGGAAGCCAAAGACAGGAGAGATGTTAGAGAAGAGGGTAGGGTCGCACAAATTCTTTAGGAGATACAAAGTTTAAAAAACAAAATATTCTAATTCACATCCTCTGCCTTATATTTTATTCAAGTGTGGAAAATGAATAATTTATTAAAGAACCATGATGTGGCAAGATTTGTGTTTTTAAAGATCCTACTGGCTGTTTTGTTGAAAACAGACCAAAGGCAACGAGAGACTGGAAATTGCAAAACCTGTTAGACGATTGCAATAATCCAATCCTGAGATAGCAGAAACTGTACCAGAAGTGGTGATAAGCAGTAAAATTATACCTGAACAAGTGAAGCTCTTAAGTTTTTCAAACATTTGTGACACATTCTGACTTTCAGTAGACAGAGGGAGAAATTTTGCTATATATGAAACCACGACCCAGAACCATGTCATCCCCAACTGTTTGTTTAGCTTTGATGAAATGACATCTCGGTTGCTGAGTGAGTGTTGTACAGCAAACCGAAAGGTTTTGGCCAGAGCAACTGGATGATGAAATCATCACATTCTGACAGGCGCCAACAAGCACAAGTAGAAGGAGAGAAGCAATGTTGCAGTGAAGGTCAGAGAACATCAGAAGTTCAATTTTGTAGATCAGATTCGATATGGAAGCAAGACCATTTAAGACCGTATTCTTTAGAGACAGAATCTGAGTTGGGATTCTTATGAAACTGAAAGTTTTGAGTAATTTCAATGAAAAATGTAGGAAAATAAGAATTATAAGAGAGGACAGTAGAAAAAGTCAAAACTTAAAAAAGCAGGTGATTTCATGATCAAATCAACTGATTTTGATCCTATCTGGTATGAATTGGACCACAAAGGTTGTCTCATCCAAATGCTTGGAAACTGAATTGCTATCATGAAATCACCTGCTGCGTCCGTCACGAAAGACTGTACCTCCCCTCTGGAACCATAAGCTAAATAAATCTCCCTTTCTCCCATTAAGTTGATTGTGCCTCGGTGTCTCACAGCAACAGAAAAAGAATAACCAGTACAGAAACCATCATCTTTATAACCCGTCAGTATTTCTTCTGCCTTTGACTGGTTTCAGTGGTCTTTCTGATGAAGGGTCTCAGACTCTTACCTTCAGGTCCTTCCCATCTCTAATAAGCAGTATGAACTTTACTTGCCCACTTACAGTAAATCTAACCACAACACACTAGGAGAAGACCTGGAGGTCTGTATTGCAGATTCCTTAGTCTTCTGTCCACGTGATGGCCATGGGTAATTACATCTACTGATATGGTATCTCGTTCCCTGCTGGTCCTCTGGGACCAGGACCTAAGATGATCAGGTGGTGGTCATAATGCCATACAGAGTCTTCTTATATCCTTTTTTGGAAGTTTTCCTGGCGCTGGGAACTAAGATTTCTGTGCCCATAGGATCTAAACACGCATGAGTGAGAAGAGCAGATTCTGGAAGTCAGCCCTAGAGATACGGTCAGCAAAGTCACTCCCAGAAGTGTCCTGGACCCATGTAGTCTATGTGTTGAAGACACTGTACAAAGTAATGGCTATTGGCTTCCGGTGTATTCCCTATTTTAAGGAAAGCAATACAACCACACAACAAGCCATCTTAAAGTTAATGCGTCTGCTTTACATCCAGATCATTCTGGCATTGTGGTACAGCCGGTGACATGACAGAGGTTGAATGAACATGTTTATTCAACAAGCAATGGGTGGAGCTTGGAAAAGTTCATGTGGTGACCCAAGTCACTTTAAAGTGTAAGTCCAAGATTTCTCAGAAACAAAACATAAATCCTCTCTGTGCGTGGCTGGATTACACCAGCATGTTCTTTCTCTAAAAAAAGTTAAAGCACCAATCAGGAAACAGTGGGGCCCAGAAACTGAGGTGGACTCACATGGGTAGACTCCAATAAAGTAGAAACATGGACAAACTCCTAAACTCTGCCAGGTCTTCCTTACCAACAGAGACAACTCTTCCTGCCAATTCAAGAGATGGGTCACACCTTTTCTGCAGAGCCTGCAATGGATTCACCTCAAGCAGTTTTCTTACAAGGCCTGGGTGAGCCTGCTAATGACCTTCCTCCTCCTCCTCCTCTCATTGCCAACTCAAGTCGCTGCAGGTCCAAGTGGGTGAGGCACAAACTGTGACCTGTGAGGAGTCACGCTCTCCACCAAAATCCTCCCAAAGAGGATTGCTGAATCAAAAGTGCAATTCTATATTGCCAACTTATCGTCTGTGTGCATTGCTACAATCCACATATGCATCAGCAATATGCAAAGAGCTTGTTTCCACTATAACAACTAGGGAAAATGTACTCAAAGTTTAGGTGCTTTGCCAAATGGGTAGTTTAGAAATATGAGCATAGACTCTATAAATTTTTATTGCCCTTATTATAAATGAAGTTAAACTATCATTCCTGTGTTCGGGAGCCATTTATATTACCTTTTTCTATGAAATTTATTTTCATAGTCTTAAGTTGTTTTTCTTTTGTTCCTGTTTTTCTGATTATTTCTAGGAACTCTTTACATGTGTGTGTGTGCGTGTGTGTATGTACAAGAGGAGGTCCAAAGATAACATTAGGATCATCCTGAATTGCTCTACCTCCTTATTGCTCAAATTTCTAATTTTTTGTTAGAGTTGAGAATAGGTTTATTTTTGTAAGCTTTGTTGTTTTCTGCACTTCCTTCTATGTGACTTATTTGTTATTTTGTCTTTTAACCACCATCCTCTTATTTTGCTTGCGTTTTAATCATTGGCTTAGAAAAGCTGTTTATATATTAGCTGTCTTAACTTTTATCTTTTAAAATGTCTATATGTTGCATTTTACCATTTGTCTCTTAAAATTGGAAAGGATTGCTTCTTGGCCATTGGGCTAGAGTCAAGCATAAAGTCGGAAAGAGTTTTAGTGACCTCTAAATATAAACTGTTCATTCATTAGAAAACGTGAAAGAGGAAAAAGTTTTATTGTTTCTGACTGATACTTATCAGTCTAAAAAAAGCAGAGCTTCTTTGCTGTTGGAGCAGAAGGACATGTTCATTCTGCAGTAACATCCAAAACGATGAGGGGCACACACAAGACACGCCTCTGCATCATTCATTCATTCAGTCAGTCACTCATTTACTAGTGGTTTGTCTTTTCTGAAGCAGTGTCTTTCTCTGCATCCCAGGCCCAGGCTCACCTCTAACTCGTGGCAATCCTTCGGCCTCAGCTTTCTGAGCATTGAGATCACAGGCAAATTGTCCAGCTCCCTAAAATGTAACGTTCTACAGGATCAAGCATAGAAAATGAATGGAGTCATTTTTTATTATTTATTCAATTGTGCGTGTATGTGTGTGTGTGTGTACATGCGTGTGTGTGTGTGTGTGTGTGTGTGTGTGTATGTGTAGAACCACGGGTGAATTCGGGAACCATCATGGACCACCTCCACCTCCTCCTTGTTTACTCTGCCCCAGGATTCACAGGCTCCGCCCTACCAGGACCAGAAACGCAGGCTCCCCCCCCCCCACTTCCGCCCCGCTTCTGTACGTGGGGTCAAGGATACGAACTCAGGACCTTCCACCTGCAAGGCAGAGGCTTAACCCCTGAGCCACCTCTCCAGCCCCAGAATGGAGTCATTTTTAAGAAATAAAAAGCAGGGTTTTAAACATCAGTCAACATCCAGATACAGAGCATGATCCACGTGGAATGTACAATAAGCTAAGACTTCACCTTTGTTTGTCCAGTTGAGTTCCAACATGCCAACACGCTGCCAATGGCCCTCTTTCCCCAGAGGTTTAAAATGCTTACTTACCATGCGTGATTTCTCGTGCGCTTATTGTCTGGATTCTCTGATGATCAACTTAGCTTTCTATTGGTGGCAGTTTGTAAGTTTATAAAATGCTCATCCTCTTCTGTCTTAATCAAGATCGATAAAATTCATCTCAGAGGATGATACTCACAGATAACCATCAGATGAAGAAGACATAATTCACAGGAGACAAGATAGATAAGAAGATCCAGGGGGCTGAATGGATGGGGGGGGTTACATCACAGCTTCCTGTGGTGAGAACAGTGAAGTCCCTCCCACTGCCCACTCCTGAATCTTTATTTTATATAGGAATGTAAATAAGAGCTGGGGACCAGGTGAAGCTCAGGTGAAGGACTCGTGATTAGCCGTAGGAGAGAGAGAGAGGAGAGTCAGACATCCTTGGACATCTCTGTCAAGGTGGCATCCCAGCCACCACTTTCCTCCAGGTGGCGCCCTGACAAAAGTTGCTTCTTTTTGCTGCTCTAAATTAATACAACTTAAAGGAGAAAGAGGAGATTTATTTGTCTTACCATTCCAAGAAGAACACAGACTATTATGGTGAGAAGTGCATAGCAGCAGAAAGCATGAACGGAGGCGGAAGCAGGAGGCTGATTCAGGTCACCTCAGCTATCATCAGGAAGGCAGAGAGAGTAACGCAAGGCTGAGAGGAAGCAGGACCAGGTCACCAACCCTCAAGGCCGCCTCTGCGGCGTGCCTTCCTCCAGCAAGGAATGAGCCTCTCAAAGCTGCTGCCCACTCCTCCAGCCTCAGCACGAGCTGAGGATTTATAACAGTTATAAACAGTGATGTGGGAGCGCACTCAAAGTCCAACAACTCAAGGGAGAGAAAGAAATGTATTCACCTTGCAGTTCCAGAGGAGATACGGTCTTTCATGGTGGAGGCGGCATGGCTGGAGGCAGAAGCTGAAGTCAGGCTAAGTCACTCCCATCCAGGAGGCTAGTGGGTGACGGCTGAAGGCTGGAGGATTCCTGGAGAGTCTCCTTCTCCCTAGTCTTCTGTTCTGTGGCTCCTTTTATCTGGCTCACTAGGGGGAGGTTCCAATAAGATCTAGGGAGGTTCTAATCAGATCTAGGGCTGGTCTTTGGATTGTAAATGTATTGATCTGGATAATCTCTTCAGGTGGTTTGACAGCTGATCTTAGTTAATGCCAGGTGTATCAAGTTGACAGCCAGGATGAACTGTCAGAGGATTCAAACACCTAAGCTTGTGAGGGTCAACTCATTCCAACCCGGACATTATTCCGTTGGTCTATCGTCCTATTATCAACATCAAAAGCATACCGCTTTGTGTTTTTGTGTCATTGTTTTGTTTCATTTTGTTTTCCCCAGCCCTCCCCATTTTGATGACATACCACTAAATAATTTCTCCTGTGTTACTTGCTAGCCATGAGCTCAGGAAACATTAAATCTCCATTTACACTTTGCCGTGATGTTTTAAGAGATAGCTGAGCACAGAAAAGACCTAAGTTAATCAATATTCTAGCTCCATGATTCACATAAAATAAATATTCAAAAATCATTATTATTACTGTCAACAGCATAATACACGTGAAAATGGTCTATGAGCAAAATTTTAAAATCCTACATAATGTATTCCAGGTATTTTTTAGTACAGAAAATATTCTTTCGTATCCATATTTTTCTCCTGTGTTCAAGCTTCAAGGAAGTTTGTCCCTGTGAGGAGGTCACTCAGACGCTACGAGATATTCTTTCTTTTAGCTAATGATGTGAAAACCAGAAGGAACAAAGAGCGGCTTCTGTAGGGTACTTTTGAGAGGAAGGTTGTATCAGTAACAAGGACAACTGGCACCTCATGCAGACTGTGGTATGCAGGACCTAAAAGCCCACACTGCACAGTTGCTTAGCAACATGTGGATGTATAAGGAAGGATAGAAAGCATAAAACTTGGGCTCTCTTCCTCACTGTCCAGTTATTTCTCCGTGGTTCATAATCATATAGAAAACTGAATAGAAGTTTGATTTCTACAAAGTAAGCCAGCTGCATCATGAAAGGGTTATAGCTTGAGCCTAACCACGAAGTTCAACACAGGCAGCTCAGACGTAAGTACAGCAGGACTTGGGGTGTGATAGAGGCTTTCTGTTCAGCTTAGCCAGCGTTTGTAAGTGCTGCAGAGGATAGATGCACGGAAGAGCTGGGATCACCCATCCTTTAAGAAGTTCCCTATCTCCTAGGAGACGACAGGATACAAATATCAGTAACTGCACCACAGGGTAGAACACAGGTCACAGCTGAGGAACTCCAGCTCTATGTCCTGAAAAGTGGGAGAGATCAAAACCGGGGAAGCATCAGAGAAAGCTTCGCCGAAGAAGTACTATGAGGATCAACCTTTAGAAGTTAAATAGGAGGCAGAAAAGTACAGTGAGATCTCTTTAGGCACATCTGATAAGAGAGCACATCTCTCAGGGTAGGGGAGAGACCCCCACATGCTCATGAGATGATCCGACTCCTTCAGGCATGGACTTCTAGAAACCAGAAGCAGCGAAAGATGAAACTGTGGCCACCTTGCCGAAGCCCCTGAATGACACACTTGGGGGCCTGTGTCTCAGCTGATGATAGACATCTTAATCAAATTTGTCTTAGGATAACAGAGGCTGATTATTTCTCTTTATAATTGATACTTTATTGGTCTGGTTTAGGTATACAGATACAGGCATTGTAATTTTTAAATAGCTCTCTTCTATTATTTTTGGGGGGGCATGTCACATATACATGTCACAAGGCCCATGTGGAGGTCACAGAGGACAGTTTAAAGGAGTCAGTTCTTGACCCTTCACCTCACTGAGGCGCGGAGCGGGGGGTGGGGAGGTCCCTTTCTTGTTTCTGTCACTGAGCAGCATACTTTGGGCTACCTGGCCCGTGAATCAGTCCTCTTCTCCTTGCTTCCCACCTTGCTGTGGGAGTCTGGGGCTGTAGATGTAGGCCGCCACACCTGACTTTTTACGTGGATTCTAGGGATTGAGCTCAGGTGATCGGGCTAGTGTGGCAAGTGCTTTTGTACGCTGAGTCATCTCACTGGTCCCCATAATAATTCTTAATACATGCACAGAATATCTAAAAAAGTGTAGTTTAGCAATTATTCTAACTTCCAGCTTCAAATATGGAGGCAAATTTTCCAGTAGAGCAAACAACATGTCAGTCAATACCTTCAAATGTTGATCATTTGTTACTTAAATCTACCAGCTCAGAATTTTATATCATATATATATATATAGTTGCACATTAAAATTTTTAATTCTCCATAATGTATTAATAAAATTACTAGGAAAACCGAGCTGCCAGACATAGGTACTGGAAGGCTCAGATTTCTTAGCGGACAGTGGTCAAGAAAGGACTTTCTGTAAAAACAGTGCTGTTTAAAACAATATGGACTAGAGCTCATTTAAAGTACTTGAGACAACAAATGCATGACTGTAACCCCAAGTTGCCATTTAGCATGCTTGGTGTTGCAGGACATAAGGCGAAACCCCACATCTGGAACAGTAAGTAGACATCAGTCACAGCCTCTTCAGTATTTTCAGGATGTATCAAAGAATGAACCCTCAGAGGATGATTTTCTCTCAAAAAAACAAGCCATTTATACTTCTAAATATGGGGGAGTGGGGAATGCGACTTCTCTCCCTTTTAAAAATGTTTCTAGAAAAGCCGCATTTACAAAATAGTTGCTAAAATTTTCCTCTGGTTCTTTCTGAAAGGGACGCACGAGCCACTGACAGGTGGTCTGATCTCTCTGCTGCTCCCTCAGAGGCTGAAATTTGCATTTTGTTCCTCTTCTTTCTGTACTTAAAATCTTCTTATATTATGTATGAGAGAGAGAGAGAGAGAATACGTGTGCCACAGCACACACGTAGAGGTCAGAGCACATCTGTCAGTCATGTGAGCCCCTGAATCAAATACAGGTTGTCAGGTTTGCATGCTGACATTTTTTATCCACCAAGTACTGGCCCCCTGCAGGCAAAATCTGTCCTCCCTATTTATCAGAAACCTCAGCCTGTTTTCCTTTTGCGTGGATCTTCCATTTTGCTTGCGCTTTTTGTTGGAAGCTTTCCCCTTTCCTACTTAACTGACAGCTTCTCCCATCTCCTCTCCGGCTTCTCTCTTCCTCGCTCCCTGGGCTGAACTGTCCTTCCCCTGGGGCATCTGGGTACCGGGGCACGCAGCAGCCTTCTTGAAGGCTGACCATCTGGAGGCTGTCAGTCTCTCAACCCAAGGCTGTATATTATATTGATAATATCCACAGATCTGCTGGAAAGTACAAACAGTGTGGCAACCATGTCCAGTGTGGGTCTCTGGCTAAGGCACAGCCCTGGAAGAAGTGCTGCCCTGTAACAGGGTCTTGCTATGCAGCCCAAGGATCAAATCTGGCTTTTGAAGTCATCATTTCCTACCAAGGAAAGCAATACAGGAGGATGAGGTCTGGGATGCCATCACATTTAATGATTAAACCAGCACAGGTCCTTGCAGAAACACACTTCAACAGAGGCGCTGGGAGCAGGGAGGATGAGCGCAGGGACTGATGGGCAGGGCGGTCCCTGAGGGATAAGTTAGGAGAAGTATTTTGTTGTCGTTGTTTCTATTTTTCAGAAACATTATTTAAAACAAGATCAATACTAGTAGATTTGAACTTTTCTTTTTCTTCTTTTTAAATGCATACCTTTCTTTTATTTATTTGAGAGAAAAAGAGAGAGAAGAAAGTCACACCAGACACCATGTGGGCCTCCAGGGATCAAAGTCAGGTGACCAGGTTTGCATGCAGACAGGCGCCTTACCCATCGAGCTATCACACCAGCCCTATTTATTGGAACTTTAAGGGTGCATTTGTTGAAGAAAGGAATGGTTGAAGCCTACTGCAAGGGAACAGCCAGGCTCAGGTTGAGGGGTGAAAGAGGCGGGAGAAATGGAGCTAGAGTACATAGCGTCTTGAAAGAGCCAGAGGCATCTATCTTCTGAAGCAGAGGGCTGGCAGGAATAGTAAGAAGAGGAAATGAAGCTCTCAGAGATGTTAAAGGGATGGGAGGAGCGTTGAAAAATGTCACTTTGAATCGTTCAAGGCAGAAAGGAAATTTAGCAAAGATTTGAAAAAAAATTAGCAAAGCATAAAAGCAGTCTGTACTTTGCTACATAGGAATTTTTTTTATTCGTGTGTGTGTGTGTGTGTGTGTGTGTGTGTGTGTGTGGTGTGTGCCTGTAGAGACCCAAGAGTAACATCGGGAATCATCATAGATTGTTCTATCTCCTTATTGCTTTGCTCTAGGATTTCCCATTTCTACCCGCCATTTTTTACATGAGATCTGGGATCCAAACTCAGGTCTTTTTACTTATGAGGAAAAGCCTTTAATCGCCAAACCATCTCCTCAACCCGAATCTTTTTGTTCTTAAATCTTAAGTCCTAGATGAACACGGATGAGTGTGCACATATCAAAAATTTCAGTCGATCTAAGAGTCAGTACAAAAGAAGGTGAATCTGAACCATGACTTTAATATTTAATACAGAAGAAAAACTCAGCCTCTTCTAACGTATCCTTCAAGGGTCCTTTTGCCAAAAGTTATTCATTAACATCAACCATACAGAGGATCCTAGACCCTGAGTTCTTAGAGAGGAAACTCAGACGGTTGCATGAGAAGATAAACAAGGCAATACAGACCACTGCCCCAAAGTACAGGTTCTTCCACTGCTCTGTCTATAGAATTCCAACTGCACTCCCTTCCATGATGGAAAGACAATACCTAAAAGTGATCGAAGAGATCACTGGAGTCAAAGAGAAGCCCCCCAAAAATCTTCTACGACCAGATTCATCGCGTAAAACATCACATGGTAGGTCAGTATCTTTATACCCAGTTCCCAGAGAATAATGTTAACTTCTAAGAGCTCGTTCCCCAAGAAATAAGAACTTTCTGGTCTCACAGCAGAAGTGACAGCATCGGGTCTCACAGGGAATGTGGTGTGTAGCAGACGTACCAGCTCATTTGCAGGACCTTTGATGTCATCTTGAATCCTGTCGAGGTGCTGCATGTAGCAAAGGAGGAGAAATTTTCAAAAGTAGCAAAGAAGCTAAATCCCATTGCCTCCCCTCCCCTCCATGACACGGACGCTTATCATCAAAGGTAGCTCAACATCTTTCACATCTCCAGCAACAGCTCTTCTCCAACACCTCTCTCAGCTTGGAGTTGCTGGAGAGCAGAATGATGGGGTGTAATACCGTGCACAAATGTATCACCACCTGCCACATCCAGTACCTAAATTCCTGAAAGGGCGTGTGGCTGGCAGAGCTGAGAGCCAGTGTCAGGAAGCAGGAGATGAAAAGGATGAGGAAGGAGAGGAGAGTAAGCAGGGCTTTGATGTGGGCCTGGGCTCGGGGGTCTTGAAGTCTCGAGTGGGTGAAGAGCATCTTCTTCACGTGTCTTCCCATAGAAAAGAGGAGGGAAAACATGAAGGTGAGGAAGATAATGGTAGGGACTGCCCACATAATCATCTTTATCGACAAGAAGTAGAACTTCTCCAGCGAGTTCCTGAGACCGTTCCAGGTGGCATTGCAAGGTGGTTCACTACTCCTTAGGTGGTCCTGATAGAGTATTTGGTTGCCGGTAAAACACAGGGCACTGTTCACAGCAGACAGTCCGATGGAGATGCCCAGCATCCAAGACACCCACCCAGGCACCCTGTACTTTAGCCAGAGGAAGACGGGATGGGTGAAGGTGGCAATTTTCACAGAATAGAAGAAACCTAGCCAGGCGCAAAACCAGATGGCGGTGGCATTGAGGAAGTCCCATAGTACGTTTAGAAGCTGCATTTCGGGGCTGTAGGGGAAGCCTGTTGGACACAGGAAAACATAAATGTTCTTACCTATCACCACCCACTGCAGACACAAGCGAGTGACCGACAGGCTGAACAGTAACTTGTTGTGAGGTGACAACGTTCTCCGTAGCAACCACTTCGTGCTCAGGGCTGCAGTGATAAGGCCATTGGCTACCATAGCTATCACACACAAAAGCAGCAGGAGAATCAATAAAGCGAATATTTTCGTATCAGCCATCAGATGTTCTGGAACCACGTGATGCCCACTCATCTCCCCTGTGGACGCCACAGGATCCATCGAGGGTTCTTTCCGCAGGTCGCTTCTGGAAGATTTGTTTAGTGTGCTCGTCTCTCCAGCCGTTCTGAATGCAGAAGTTCTGCCAGAACGGAGGCCTTAGGTGACATGGGAGGGCAAAAAAAGGTTTCTTCTCTTCAGAAAAAGATGCAAATAACAGTCAAGGCTAAGTTTCCAAGTCCCCCTGACTGCCTCTGAATTTGCCTGCTCTCTTGCCTTTCCCCTGCCCACTGTAAGCGTCGGTGTGGATAATGTATCAGGCCCTTGCATATGGTGTCCCTTACATAGGTAGCAGTGCTTCCCTAAGCTGACACTTAAGATCACACACCTGGGGCTGCTTGGTATGTGGTCAGGTTTCCTACAGAGCTTATGTCTACGGCAAAGGTGAGGATTGACTGTTAGGGTCTGAGCATTGTTCTAAGTGATCCCCCAAAGTGTTTGGTTCTGACAATGACTTTCTGCAGGAGGTGCAAGGAGACCACCCTTTGACAGAGAGGCAGAGCTATCCCTCTTCTGAGAAAGGTTCGCTGAAGCCCTATTACTTGAGGACCCATTATCATGAAACAGAGCCAAGGTGTGTGTAGCGTCAACAAAAATAACTGAATCAATGCGAAGGAAAGGAATGCTGCTGTACAGTAATCTATCTTTAAATGTCACTCAAAATTACTCATTTCTGGGTCAGGGAGATAAACTCAGCATTTAAATACTTGCCAGGCAAGCAAGAAAACCAGAGTGAGAATAACCAAAACCCATGCAAACACCAGATGGGTGTGGTGGTCCACCCGTAATTCCATTAGCCCACTCCAATCCCTCCTTCTCCGCCTATTCAAAATATCAATTACCTAGGCCTGCGAGTTGGTAGAGTGGCTACCACACAAGCATGAGGACTTGAATTTGGATCTCCAGTGTCTACATAAAAAGCTGGGCATGACGATGCCCATCAGTAACCCCAGCACTGGGGTGGGAGGTTGGGCAGAGGGAAGAGAATCGCTGAGATTGACCACAATTCTGGGGCGGGTGATGAGCTAAGGTTCAGCACGAGACCCTATCTCAAAAGAACCAGGCAGAGAGAAATAGGACACCCAAAGTTTCCCCCTTGGGTTTCTTCATGCATGTGCACAGGTACACATACACATATACCCACATGCATATATCATGCATTTACATACACCAATAGAAAAAAAATCAGATACCAAAAAGTGTGATCAGGTACCCATATGCATATACCGTGTATTTACATACGCCAACAGAATGGAAAAATCGGTTACCAAAGAATGTGAGCACTATACATGAAACTATTTTGTAAACTATAAGTTTCCATAGGCACATAAAAAACAACTATGATAATGATGATTTCTTAGAATGGCCATCTTCCGACATCCCATGGAGCAGCAGGTAGCAGGAGAGCATCATGGGTGAGGTAGAGGTCCAAGGCACCAGACATTGTGTCAACTACATTAAACAGAGGAGGGTGGAATCAGCAAAGACTACATTCCCCGTGGGGATGAGCTTCAGAGAGGAAAGAAAAAAAAAAATGAACAGTCGCCTCCCAAATGAGTGGAAGCAGTTTAATGTGTCACAGGGAAATAAGCAACCACAAATCATACTGGGTCCGTTACAGCAATGTTGAAAAGCCCAGGATCCAGTAACTGGAGAGTGAGCGAGTACTTAGAGTTGCCCCCATTTCCCAGGGCGTCCCGTGACTTAGCAGACCCATCCATGTGTCCATCTGGGAGTCCTACAAGGAGGAACCTTTGTACTCCAGACGGAACCGTTTCTCTGGCACAGAGGTGAACTCTGTTCCTATTTCAGGCGAGAAAGTAAACAAAAGCCACGTAGCGGCTTCTGCCTTCTTATGAAAATGCAAATTTCCCAACTTCCTCTCTGTCCTCTTTCCCCTGGCTGATGTTAGGCTGTTTTCTAGTGGAATTGAAGAAGCAAGGTAGACTAGTGTTTCTCATTTCTGGGCCACCACGAGTCTTGTGATATGAAAGACTCATATCTTTTCTATCTACCTCCTACACTTTTGATGGCTCATAAGATGAAAAGATGTGCAATTAACCCCCAATTCATTTAACAACCATTTTAAGCATCTCCTATTTATCCCATAATAACACTGTGGAGAACACCGTAGCTTCAAACATGAGTTAGAGGGCAACCTACCTTCAAAGCACTTACATGTACAAGTCATAAACCACAAGCACTTGCCGGGCATATGTCATTACGTGCGAATGAAGTTCATCCCAAAGAGTGAGTAGTCGTTCCCATTTGAACACACCATGTGCTTGATAATGAATTTTGTCACGGCTGCAATGGTCTACAACATTGGCTTTCTCATATTTAGATTGAACTACTTAGATGGAAGCAAAGCCTGAGAATTTTGAATGCATGCAGGAGAGTATTTGGAGAGGAAGCCAGAATCCATTCTCTAGACAGAAAATCCTCAGCTCAAACATAATTAGACAGGGCTGGAGAAATGGCTCAGGGGTTAAGACTCTGTGTCGCAAGCAGAAGGTCCAGAGTTTGGGTCCCAGGTCCCATATAAAAATGCCAGACAGAAACGGCAGAGCCTGAGAAATCCCAGAGCAAAGCAAGAAAAAGGTAGAAGCAATCCAGGATGATTCCCAAAGTCACCCTTGGCCCTCCACAGGGGACACACAGTGCTCTCTGATACACACACACACACAAACACACACCATAAATAAATAAATACATAGATATATATATACATAAATAGGTAAGTAAGTGAATAAAATGACTGGGCAGGATTTGCCAAGGGCACCAGTGTATCTGGCTGGTAAATTCTGGCTAGGGACACCGGAAGACTCTCTGCCATGTGACATCTGCAACCCAAAGAAGGTCCTCACCTTGGCATCCTGAGCAGATCTCAGCACCACAAGAACTAAATAAAGAAGTCATTCAGGCTGTGGTGTTGCTACAGCTGCCTACACTGCAAGGACACTGCCATATGCATATCTATTATTAATTATATGCATGAACTATTTTAGCACTGCACTATGTACATCACGTGATGCATGTTCAAAAAGAGAAGCTTAAGATAAAAATAAATGGAAACCAATGTGGCCATGTTTTTCACAAGCCCCAGTCTGGAAACTTCCACTGTCAGCGGTAGCATCCAGCAGACACCTTTCCAGTGAGCAGACAGGAAAGGTAGGGTCATTAAAATTAATGATCACCGTGTAGCTGGGTACTCAGCTATCATTTATAGCACTTGGGAGGCTGAGGCAGGAGGATTGAACACTTGAGGACACCAAGAGATGAAAATAGCACAACACATATATAGCACATGCACAAAAGCACACACATGCACATACATGCACATAAACCCATGCACACATGCACATACATGCATACACACATAAATGTGCGTGCACACACACACACACATACATACACAAACACATATGAGAATTTCATTTGCTTCCTAGCTGCCTTCAGTAGCACAAAAACCTAAAAATATTTTCACATCAGACAGCTCCTTTCAATTCCACACAAAGCTGTGGGAAGGATTTTTAGTAGCCCAAGACTCTTTTAACGTCCTCAGTCTCCCAGGGAATAGATTTGTAAATGCCCATGGGTTGAATCAGTTTGAGGCAGGACATGAAATGAGGGTAAGAAAAAGGAAAGAGGGACGAGAAAGAGGGAAAGAGGCTACACTGGAGGGAGACCGAGCTTAGCAGAGGTGTCTGGGGAGGATGCAGACGTGGGAGGGTCCAGGCCATAGAGACAACCGTGAAGGATACATGCTTCATAAAGGGGGCAAGGGCGACATGACTCTGAAAGAATATCATTAGGGTCGCTCAGATAGAAGATCACAGAAGCCCCTGACGGACTCAGGCCACCAGCCGACACCCCTCGGGCCAGAGACCAGCAGAAGTGAGGGGATTTGCAGGAACAGACAGGTGGAAAAGGAATGTGTGGGGAGGGGAAGGAGGGGGTGGTCAGGTCTCGATGCGCAGCACTCGGAGCAGAAGCGCCCTTCGCCCTAAAACCTCATCCTCAGGGCCCTCCTCAACTTGGGGTTGCTAAGCACCAGCATGAGGGAGTGCAGGGAGATGCCCCCGTAGGTGACCACTTCCCTGACCCAGTACCAGGGACTCTGCATGGTTGTGCTTTTCGTGACGGAAATGACCAGGGGCACAAAAAACAGGGTGTAGACGAGGAGGAAGAAAGCGAGGGTCTTCAGCGCCACGGCGTGCGCCTGGACGCTGGCAGAGGGGAGCCCGGGTCCGCGGTGCCTCGCGCGCCCCACGTGCGTCCACAGGGAGCGCATGAGCAGGAGCAGGGAGAGCAGGAACAGGAGGAAAGGGGTGAACCACATGAGCAGCGCGTGGGACAGGTAATAGTGGCGGAAGAAGACCACGCTCTTGTAACCCAGGGTGCAGTTTTCACGCGAGCCGGTCATCCGCGCCGCGCTGATGTTGCCCGCGGCTGACATGACCGCGGACAGGCCGCCGAGCAGGAGCGCGGCCAGCAGCAGCCTGGACACGCGGCGAGAAATCCTCCACTTCATCCAGAGCAGCGCAGGGTGCGGGAAGGAGGAGATCTTCACGCAGTAGAAGACGGCGAGCCAGGCGGTGAACCACAGACTGAGCGTGTTGATGAAGTCCCAGAAGATGCCCCCCAAGTTGGCTTCGGAACAGAAACCGAAGGAGGCCAGGAGGTTGTCGAGGATGGCGAGCCCGTGCAGGCAGAACCGCGAGCAGGCGAGGGAGGCCACGATCTGGTCGGCTGCGGGCAGCGCCCGGCTCCGCACCCACTCCCGGCCCAGCACGGTGATCACGAAACCATTCTGCAGCATGGCAACTAGCGACACCAGGCAAAAGGCCGCCATGAGGACCAGCGTGGGCGTGGGGGGCATCTTGGCCAGAAGGCAGCCTTCTCTTCCAGAGCTCTGGGACACAGCCTGTGGGGGAGGGGGAGACAGCCTGCAATCAAACCACAGCTGAGACCAAAGACAGGGAAAATGCCCTCAGAGGACACACACACACACACACACACACACACACACACACACACGCAATGTTAAAGTGAAGCGCCAGTCCCCCCCAGCACTTGAAAGGAGGATAACTGCATCTCCTGACACGCAAATCACGCAGCTCAGTGACACCCGTCTCCATTTGCATGCCCTGCATTTGCCTGCAATGCCACACTACCAGCTGCAGGGGACATCAGCAGGAGAGACCCGGGTGGTTGGAAATGCCCCTATTTTGCACATTGTGCCTCGACCCTATTTCCTCCCAAACTTTTCCTTCAAAGATTCAGAAACTCACGTTTCCATCTCTGAAATGGAACCCATCCCCAGAGGTAGAGGACCGGGTTACGTATTTTATTCAGAAGCTTCCGCATACTGGCCTACTGGGTCTGTGGGCTGGGAAGTCATTCACAGGCACGTGGCCTGGGATTACCAACAGAGGTCTCCTGACCTCACACCTCTTTTTATTCTCAGCCTCCAAAGGGGAGTTTGTGGAATCTCCAGCGTGAATGTCCCTGATGTATTACCGTCAATTCTACTAACCATTCATTCATATGCTTTAGCCCCAGTGTGTTTGATGAATCAACATTTATTTGCTCCTAATGGCTCTGAGCAAGTGACAGAGTAGGTAAGGAAGAAGAAGGAAGGGCTAAGGAGGGGAAATGGCCCAGAAGATCTATCCCGGTTGGATCTGGAAATCTAAGTCTTGTGTCAAGAGAAATTGGGACTCAATGGAGGGGACATAGTGCGAGCCCTGTCCCACTCAATGCCAGAGTGACTTTGGTCACACATGTCCTGTCCTGCCTTCCCCACCAACCGTACCACGTGATACCTGGGCGGCTCTGCCAATCTGGCTCAGGGAGCCAGGCAGATGTAGTTTTAAAAAAAAAAAAAAATCTCGTCTTCAAATGGCAGCAATCCCGGCTCACAGAAAATGGCCTTGTGGCTGACTTGATGTTTGTGTGAAAGAGCAAAGAGAAACAAGAACCAGTGGAGACCCCAGGAAAGCTGCAGCCGGCTCACAAGCCCTGTGTTCTCTGAATTGCTGCCTCACTGCTCAGTAATCTTGCAAAAGGATAACTTCGATCGCCCAGAGCTGGAATCCCATCTGGCCAACTCCGCAGTCAGCTCCAGGATGCAGACTCAGTTCTTTGCCGGGGTAGATCCGGGGAGGAGGGAAGATGGGAATCCTGATTCCTCCCCAAAGACAGCAAGCGTGGAGATGTCCTGAGAGTTGCACAACGTTCGGGCTCTTCTCAGAAGTCCTGGGCGGGGGGCCAACCTCTGATGTCAGCAGGCGGCAAGCCTGGGCTGTGACATCCACGCCCTGTCCGGGCCACATGCATCCCAGTTCACGGGGCCCTTTCTGTTACGTATGTCACCACCCTGCTGTACAACTGACCAGAACCAGCCCTCCTTCGCGAAGAGGTCGCCTACTCGGCAGTCAAAGCCACACACCCAAATACCGTCTCATGCTTCAGTTCACTTCTATAGAAGACCAGACCCAGGACTAGGCACATAGCTCAGCTGCTAAATTGCTTTAGCACTCACCAAGCCCTGAGTTTAAGTCCCCAGTGCTACATCACGCAGACACGGTGCTACACATACCTGCTCTGGGGGTGGGGGGGGGAATGCAGGACAATCAGCCCAACATAATATGAGGCCTACATGAGACCTTATCTCAAAAAAGAAGGAAGGGGGAGCTGGAGAGATGGTTCAGGGGTGAAGCCTCTGCCTCACAAGCAAAAGGACCTGAGTTCATACCCCAGATCCCACGTTAAAAAAAAAACACCAGGTAGAAATGGTGGTGGCCTGCACTTTAGGCCCTGAAAGGCAGAACCTGGGAAACTCCAGAGCAAAGCAAAAAAGGAGATAGAGGATGATTCCCAAGTCACCCTTAGGCCTCCATAAGCCCATACAGTGTCTTCTGACATACACAGACACACCCACAATTTAAAAGAAAAAAAAAGAGGAAGAAGAAGAAAGAGGAAGAGGTTGAATTCTCCCAGACACTTTGTTACAGTTCGCCTGCATGGTTGCCGGTAAATCACCATCAAACAGCTTAAGGGAACAAGGAGTTTATTTCCTTTACAGTTCTCAGTCCAGCTTGACGGGTGAACACACACCTACCCCAGGGCCCAGGGACCTGGCCACACCATCTCTACATAATGACTGAGAGAGGGATGATCCTTACTTGACAGACCAGCATGTCTGGCCAAGTGTACACAAGGATGCCAACTTTCTCAACCAGCTCTCTGTATTTTATTCCAGGGCCTAGACCCACTCACCATGGGCTGGATCTTCACCATCAGCCAGACAATCTCCTGCAGGTTTGCTCTGGGCTTAAGTCAACCATTAATTCTCCACAAATGTGCCCAGAGCTCAAACCCTCAACTGTCAAGTTGACACCTGTGCCTAACCATGACACACCTGTTCTTCTCAATGCTTCTCAGCCATTCCCATCATGTTCATAATCTACCTCTAAAAGATCCCACAAGCAGGACAATCATTTAAACTGTCTGAGAGTCCTTCAACTGTGAAACAGTAATGGAAACACTAGGTCTTCTCATAAAAGACTGGGTTGTATTTTTCTCCTGCAGCTGCCTCATATCGCCAATGAAGATGATAGATTTTTTTCTGTAGAACGGTTGGCAATATTGTTTCAAGATGATGCCCAGTCCTGGAGAGTAAGATGATATTAACCTCTCACAATTAACAACAGGAACCTGGGTTCCAGAGGGAAACTTCTGAAGAGCAATGTGTCCTTCCTTTTAATTCTCTAAACATCTTTGCTTGTGTCTGTTAGCTAATTTTTCATTTTGTTTTGCTTTCTGCTTGTTGCATTCAAGAATGCATCAAATTGTCTTAGAGACATAGGAGAGCACATTTCTTTCGACAGGGTTGGTAAATCTTGCTGCCCGTTTCTCCAATGAGTCTTCTAATCACTTCCACATTCTTACATGGTTTCGACAGGTGATTGACAATCCCTGTCAAGAAGAGGTAGAAACAGGAGGAAATCACGGTGTTTTTGATGGCTAGGCTGTCTATAAACGTTGGGGTAAACCATTCATAAATTTAATAACTATTTTCCTACAGAACAAGCTCCCAATATTTTTCCTGGTCCTGCAAACTTCCTCTTGCTCTTATATTTAGGTGAATATTTTAAAACTATCACATTGGTTCTGATAAAGAAAAAAAAAACAGCAGACAATAGAATTTGCCTCCACATTTAGGAATTCCCATCACCTTCAATTACCAGAATATACAGCTGAAAGAAACAGAAAAAGATAAAAAGAAAAAAATAGCCTGAAGAGATTGAAACTTCAAACACAATACAAAAGAAAAAAAAAAAAAAAAAGAAGGAAAACCATATATAGACATTTAAAACTGTTACTATAAGGATGAGCCATGGGGCTGGAGAGGTGGCTCAGGGGTTAAGCCTCTGCCTTGCAGGTGGACGGTCTTGAGTTTGGATCCTAGACCCTACGTATAGACGCCAGGCAGAAGCGGGGGCGGCCTGAGTTTCCGGTCCTGGTAGGGCGGAGCCTGTGAATCTCAGGGCAGACTAAACAAGGAGGAGGTGGAGGCGGTCCATGGTGGTTCCCGAATTCGTCCTGGTTCTACATACACACACATACACACATACACACATGCGCACACATGCATACACGCACAATTGAATAAAAAATTTAAAAAATTAGAAACAAATAAATAAATAAATAGGGATGAGCCATTCATACTCCAGCAGATTCCCAAATATTCATCAATTCAGGCCTCATGAATGTGGCCCAATGAATCTCACATTAGGGATGTGGGAGCAGGAGGGAGACTGGCTGGAAAGAAGAAAGAGTGGGATGGGATTGGTGGGATGGAACGAGGTAGCAGGGGATGTAAATATATGAATCATTGTATTTGTATATGAAAGCTTCAATGCATAAGAGATTAAAAATGTTGATATCAAAATAATTTCTACATTATCCTTTCAAATAAAAAATTGGGGGGAAATTCACATTGCTTTTGCACTTATAAGGTCAGCCTACCAAGGTGGCACGTCCACTTTTATTCCAGTGGTTTCTCTCTGCATGGAGACTCTCGGCCCAAATGCGGGAACTTATTGCCGCGGAGATCTTAGCAGCCGCATGTGCAGCCTCTGTCCTATAGGCCACGGGCCATCATAACAGGAATCCGGGGGCTGAAGTCACCTATCCAAGCAAGTCACGCAGACAAAGGCATAGAGCGATCCCAGTCCCAGACTCCACCAAACCTAGCGCACCAGTGGCCTCCCACTCCATGCCACTACTTATGTTTCAGAGAATAAATCTGCATGGAAGAACCAGATACGGGTGCACACAATGGAACTTTATGAGGCTATAAAGGAAAATGAAGTCATGACACTTGCAGGAAAACAGACGCAACTGGAAGTCATCGTTAAGTGGAATATCCAGCCTCAGAAAGACAAATGCCTAGTGTGTCCACAGGCAGACTCTAGGGGTGTGTGTGTGTATGTGTGTGTGTGTGTGTGTGTGTGTGTGTGTGTAAGTTGAAATATACAGGGAATTGTGATAGGGGTTTAAAAAATATCTTAATATAGAGGAAAGGGAGAAAAAAGACAGTGGGGGAATACATGGAATACAAAATACTCCTAAGAAGGAAAGAAAGAGGATGGGGAAGACAAAAAGGAGGGATGACAAAGTACAAAGTAACATGTTATATACCCACACACACATGTATACCTGTGCATATGTGCTTCTCACAAGTGTGCATATATGCAAGTGTATATGTATTCATTGTCATATATATGTACATATTTATACATAAATGTGACAATACTAAAGTGAAACCTATTGCTTTGTATGCTAACTTTAAAAAAAATAAACAGGGCTGAAGAGATGGCTCAGGGGTTAAGACTTTGCCTCACAAGTAGAAGGTCCTGCGTTCAGATTCCAGGTCCCACTTAAAAAATGCCAGGTGGGGGGCTGGAGAGATAGCTCAAGGATTAAGCCTCTGCCTTGCAGGCAGAAGGTCCTGAATTCGGATCCTAGACCCCATGTATAGACGCCAGGCAGAAGCCCGGGCGGCCTGCGTTTCTGGTCCTGGTAGGGCGGAGCCTGTGAATCCCCGGGCAGAGTAAACAAGGAGGAGGTGGAGACGGTCCATGGTGGTTCCCGAATTCTCCTGTGGTTCTACACACACACACATACACACACACGCACACACATACATAAACACACATACACACATGCGCACACACTCATACACGCACAATTGAATAAATAATAAATAAATAAAAAATGCCAGGTGGATCCCAGGTACCACTTTTTAAAAAATTCCCTGAGAACTTCTGGTTCTGGTAGAAGCAATCCAGGATGATTCTTGAAGTCACCCTTGGTCCTCAGCAGAGACATGCAGTGCCCTATGACACACACACACACACACACACACACACACACACACACACACACACACACACACACACACAATAAATAAGTAAAGTTTAAAAAAAAACAAAAAATATTAAGAATATTGGGGGGGAGGCATTGGGGGATGGGGAGGGAGGGGTGAAGGGAGGGGGAGCAGGGGGGTGGGGGGAGGAGAAGGGAGGGAGGGAACCGGTGTACCTAAGTTTGTATGAGCAGAAATAATAATAAAAAATGTTTAAAAAATATTAAGAATAAATAGCAAAAAAGTTTATTTTCTACATCTTTTCCTGGGAGCTACTGGACAATCTTCCTCCCAAACTGGACAGCACGCTGGGATGGAAGGAAGCTCGGGCCCAGGCAATGCGGGAGCCAGAAGAAGAAAGGCAGAGGGCACCAGGGGACGATGCGCCCCCAGGGCTCACACGGTGGGAGGAGGCGCATCCAGCGTCCCAGCTGGAGCTGAGCAAGAGGTTCCCGGAGGGCCGATCCCAGGCAAATAAAATTTCAGGACACCTAATGCACCCAAAGCTGTTGAGAAAGATTTAAAGAAGGGTTTAAACTTGAAAATAGGAGGGCCCCTGGCAGGCAGGAACAGGAGCTGTAAAGGGAAGAAGAGAGGGGTGGGATTGGGTATTAGTTGAGAAACTATTGTAAATTCACTATATTCATGTGTGATACACAAAAAATTAAATCTCGATAAAAAGACAAAAAAAACAGTAAAACACACACGAGGCAATTGTTAAATAAAAAGAAAACAAAATCTGTTACAGAAAAAGAAGAGTAAACTTACTTAAATACATAGTTTCACGACAAAGAGCATTTCTACCATATTTTAAACACTGGATATGGGCTTGGTCAATTATAAGACTATTTTGAAAGGAGAGATAAAAGAAGGGTGTGCCAAGGACTGATGGTGAAGAAAACTGGGTTTGTTCTCTCTACTAGAAAGGATGAGTGTGATAGGAAGGCTCACACTAGTAGAATAGGCATATGATTTAGACACATATTCTCAGACACTCACATACATATAAACATACTTACACACTCACATACACACGCACACAAACTCTCATAAAGTCACTTTAATACATAAGCATACACTTGCATATACACACAAACACATACACAAATATACACTTGCATATACATACCTTGAGCTCGAACATACATATATATACACTTGCATATACACACACAAACATTCACACACATCCACATATATTTATATTCACAAACATACACTCATACAACATACATGCACAACATACATGCACACACATACACACATGCACACAGTCACTCACACACACTGATATAAATGCATACACATACCCATTCTCACGCACAAGCTAAAAGAGCTCAAAGCAGTTGCCTCCAGGAAGAAGCACATTGGAAGTTGCATTGCTTTTCTAGACCTACTTTATGCCCCCACCACTGCTGTCTGGCTTCTCTGTTTTTCTGTCTTTTCAAAACAAACCTGGTACAAACATCTAGCTCTTTAGACTTGATGCATATATAACTTTGACAAAATCTCAAGGAAAAAAAAGTGAGAAAATGTAGCCAGGACATCTCAAAAGCTATAGCTATACAGAGAGAGAGAGACAAAGAGAGAGAAGAGCCCAGTCACGTTGTCTATATTGGAGCCATTTGGCAGTCACATTGTCTGTATTGGAGCCATTTGGGGTAGGGCCTGGAACCAAGGAGTCACCTTCTTTTGTGCAATGAAATTTTGGATGCTGTTCTCCATGAAGAGAACTCAGAATGATCTAACAATTCATAATTTCATTAAAGTCTTCCAAGTGTGTGCTTTTCATAATCATTTGGAAGAAACAAGGGCAGAAATGAATGTGAGTCATGGCTGCTGAGAAGTGTTAATCTTTCTCGCTGAAAAAGAAAAATCTCAAATGTCCAGTTTCCAAACGATGCTTTTTTCCTCCCATTGTTTCCTCCTTTGTCTCTTCCCACTCCACCCCCCTCACCCTGCGGTCCCCCTCTCTGGAACGGCACCTCCACTCCCATCACACCCCGTCCTAAAGGCACAGGGCTGAGGGGCGTGCTGGTAGTAGCAGTGGTGAAATGACTTCTTGGGGTGAGGCCAAACGCGGTGACCTACATACCATGCTTAGGTAGAGCTTGGGAATTGAAGGGTGAAAGAAATTCTAAGTTGAAGACACCCACTATTCCCCCAAAGTATGAGGAAATTCCCATGATTCCCCTTGAACTCAATGGGGGGAAAAGAGTTAATAAAAGCATTTCCAATCTTTCAGTTTATCCTGACAATCCCTTCCCTTCCCCACTCCCCCCACTCCCCCAAAAAAAATCTGTTTGTCTGCATAAATAACAAGAGGGATTTCTATGTGGCTAAACAGGTGGTTCATAAGTTCAATGTGAACCAACAGACAGGTATACTGGGGAGTGATCTCATTTTTCTCTCATCTCACTAGGGAAACAAAACAGTAAGTGCAGAAAATTTAAAGAAAAATCACAAGGCATAAAGTAGGTCTAGAAAAGCAATGCAACTTCAGGTGGAACCAACCTGTTTTGAAAACCTCAACGGTGGGTGTTGCAGCGAGCACGCGTTCAGGCACCATTTACTCACATGGTCTTGAACAAGAACGTCACTCATGCTTTAGTCCTTAATATTAGCACCACAGCCTGTGCCTCTGCACTGGTCTTGGGGAAATGCACAGGAGGCGCAGTCACTACTTATCCCTTTGACACGGCTTCCAGATTTGCCTGGCGGGATCCAAAAGACACAGGACTGGGCTGGAGAGATGGCTCAGGGGTTAAGACTCTGCCTTGAAGGCAGAAACAGAGGCGGGAGGCGGCCTGCACTTCAGGCCCTGGGGGGCAGAGCCTGGGAAATCCCAGAGTGAAGCAAAAAGGAGGCAGAAGCAATCAGGATAATTCCCAAGTCACCCTTGGTCCTCCACAGGGACACATGGTGCCCTCTCTCTCTCTCTCTCTCTCTCTCTCTCTCTCTCTGTCTCTCTCTCTCTCTGTCTCTCTCACACACACACACACACACACTCCAAAAATAGATAAACAAATAAATAACAGGCTTCAGCACCTTGCCAGTTTTCAGTGACTAAACCTCAATTTTCAGAACCAAGCTGGCCGTTCTGAGTAACTGACAACCGTTTTCTCACCTCCCTGTTTCCCGTTTCCCATAATATTTCTATTTACCACCAGGTGGCAATGAATAAATACGCCCAAGCAGGCAAACATTCGAAACCGTCTAAGAAAATAGCATGACATTTCAAAGAAAGTGACAAGAAAAAAAATGCTCATGTGACGGTCCAGGTTTAAGTTAACGGGGAGCTGCTGTGGTCGGTAAGAACGGCCTGTAGTTTAGATTCAGAAGAACTGCCCCTGACTTTACATCTGTTACTGGGATCCCACTCTCACAGGCTCAGCGGGGATCACTGTAATAATGACCACTGGACAAGGTTGTATTTGATCAGGCAAGATAAGGAAGGAAGGAAGGAAGGAAGGAAGGAAGGAAGGAAGGAAGGAAGGAGGAGGGGGAGAGAGAGGGAGGGAGGGAGGAGGGAGGGAGGGAGTGGATGGAGGGAGGAGGGAGGGAGGAAGGAAGGAACGGAAGGAAGGAAGACGGAGGGAGGGAGGAGGGAGGGAGGGAGGGAGGAGGGAGGGAGGGAAGGAAGGAAGGAGGGCCGGGATGGGAGGAGGAAGGATGGGAGGAAGGCGAAGGAAGGAAGGAAGGAGGAGGGAAGGAGGAAGAAGGAGGAAAGAACGGAGGGAGGGAGGGAAGGAAGGAAGGAAGGAAGGAAGGAAGGAAGGAAGGAAGGAAGGAGGGAAGGAAGGAAGGAAGGAGGGAAGGAGGGAAAATATGACAGATGGATGGAAGCTAGAAGATAGAGATAGATAGATAGATAGATAGATAGATAGATAGATAAATAGATAGATAGATAGATAGATAGAAGGTAGATAGGTAGATAGGTAGACAGACAGACAGACAGTCAGATAGATGATAGCCAGCTCTTTTGAGGGGCTGATGCTCAGTTGATAGCATGCTTGTCTAGTACAAAGGACACTCTCGGTTAGAGCCCTAGAACTGCATAAGCTGGGCGTGGCAGCGCACACCTGTAACCCCAGCTCTTGGGAAGTAGAAATAAGAGAATGAGAGATTCAAGATCATCCTTAGCCTCATGTCGAGTTCCAGACTACTCTGCAATACATAAGATTGTCTCAAAGAAAAACAAACAAATAAGTAAATTGTACCTATGAGCAGCAATTCCATACATGCACACAATGCATCTTTATTCACTCTCTATTCTCCCTGCCACTCCCTCTAGACTCTAACACATGTTCCCACCTTCTCCTCCTTCCTCCTCTTCCTCCGGATTCTCCTTCTCCTCCTCCTCCTCCTCCTCCTCCTCCTTCTTTAAATAATCCACCAAGTTCAGCTAGTGCTGTCCACACCTGCATGAATGTGAAGTGATCCACTGGACTATGGAAAAAGATGCCTTGTGCATAGGTAAGGTCTTTATATTCACTGGCAAACAGAAAGGAGAGCGGGTGCCAAGCAATGGAAACAGTATGAGAAGCTAGCACACTCTGCCGTCTTCCTCTACTGAAAGAAAACGCTCTTACCACAGTCCTATACCAATGTTCTTCCTGCATTAAAGAAAAATAAAGTTGTCTGTCCTGGTTCCTGCAATTCTTGACTTCTCATTTTGTCTTTTCAATGTCTTGGGGATTTGCTTCTTTCTTTCACTCCTTTATCCATTTCCTCGAAGGCTCCCCGTCCCTGGCTACATCTAGAGTCTACAACCAATCCTCACATTTCCCTGCCGGCTTCCATGTCCAATCACTGTCTGGACACTTTGTTCGCTTACCTTTTCTTCAGAGTCTCTGGGATGAAGTCCAACTTCACCATCTGTCATCGTTCCTTTGCTGCATTATGGTGGAATACCTGAGGCTGGGTAACTTATAAAGAAGAGGAAACTTCCTAACGGCTCTGGAGGCTCCAAAGTACCAAAGAATTAGTACTGGCTGAGATTGGCACACCATTCTATGGCAGAGGGCAGATGACAAGAGAGGGGTAGAAGGAACACCCCGTTATGATAAGGGCATGTTCTGTCCATGAAAGCTCCCTTGTGAGCCAATCAGCTCTCACCTTTCAACACTGATGAACTTAGGAGTAAATTTCTTAAACACGGAGAGCTCATGAATCCAAGCGACCGAATCACATTAGTTTCTGCCTGGCCCTGACATTTGTCCAAGTCGTGGCATGCCCATCACGGGGGTACCCCACAAGAGACTCAGCCTCATTACAAAAGCTATGCATTAAGTTATAAGGGACGCATCAGAAGAATTGAAGAGACCGTCCTTGGGTGAGCTCTTTGAAATCAGGAGTGCGCCCCCATTCTGGGAAGAGCAGCTGACCCTGTGGGGGGGAGACAGATTCTTGGAGAAGAAGGGGTGGTCGGGGTTCCGGGTCTTTGAAGTGAATCAGATAAGTTATCACATAAAGGGGAGAGAAGGAAAGACCAGCGGAAACCAGAAGTCACACCTCAGGCCCAGCCTGACCTAACTAAGGCCCCCTACTTGCAGTGGTATAAGGAGCATCTTTGCTGACAAGCGTCCAGGAGGTTCCTATAAGAAGGTTCCTCGCTGCTCTGTTGTTTTTGTAACAAAAGCTGGAGGAAAAAGAAAGTGTCCTCGGTCAATAATTTCTTCTCAGTGAGGACAGGGCCACCTCCCAAGAGGCACTGGGGCAATGTGTGGGAATGCTTCTGATTGTCCACATGTTGAGTTAACTATTTGCACTTCCAGGTTGGGGCCGAAATGGATCTTTCCCACACAATGAAGGATTTTTCCCCCCAACCAGCAAGGACTTTGGGTCTTTCGCCAGACATCTGTGTGGGTGAGGAACATCTGAGCTAAGAATTCAACTACACTAAATATAAACACAAAGTAATTTTTGCACCATTCTAAGATATTATGATTTTCTTTCCGAGAATAGAACAGCCAAATAAATTCAGAGGCTTTGGAACTTGTAGGTTTGGATCTCTACTGTGAGTTGATGATCATCTGAAAGGAAAAAAAAAATATATATATATATATATATATATATATATATGTTTAAGTCTGTGGTGTTTAGATACACGGCATTCCATTGACTCTACATACAGAAGCAAACACCTGTTCCATTGTATCTGTCATCTGCTGTGTGTGCCTGCGGCATTTACACATCCAAAGCAACATGTGTTTATTGTAAACAGACTTTCCTTATATCTTGATGCTGCAGTTAAGATACTGGTATTTTTTTAATCACATTTCAGGCAAACTGAATTATTTATTAATTTAACTTCGGTAGTATATGAAGGTCATACCCCAATATGTTTTTAGGGAGGAGGTCATGTTAATAAGTTTTATGTGGCCACAAAGCGATATACATATATATGATAAAGAAAAGAGTTTAATTTAGCTCACAATTTTGCAGTTTCAAAATTCAGGGTCAGAGGCCCTGATTGGTCTGACTTGATCCGGTGGCTGGGGAGAAGTTGGGGGGGGCATGATGAAAGCGGTAGGAACAAGTGATCATACATCACGTCTGAGCAAAGAGAGATGAGGACAGCTGAGGTCCTACCATCCCCAGAGAGTAAAGACCAGTTCCCAAAGGTTCCACCGTGTCCAGACCAGGTACAGACTTTTGGAGATGGGGAGGTGGCTCAAGGATCAAAGCCTTTGCCTTGAAAGCAAACAGATCTGAGTTCAGATCCCCAAACCCACATGAAAAAATGCTGGATAGATAGAGCGGTGGCCTGTGATTCTGTCCTGAAAGGCAAGAGACTGGGAAATGCCAAAGTAAAGCCATAAAGTAGGAAAGCAATCCAGGACGATTCCCAGTGTCACCTTTGGGCCTACACAGGCACGCACACTGAAGTAGTGTCTGCTTGTGCACACACACACACAGCACATGGACTCCTTTTCTTTCAAAGGACCCTACACATACTCAAATCATGGCATCCACTGGTCCGGAGTAACTTTAACCTTTCAAAAGATGGTGCAGAACATTATACTAGAGAATGTCCTCCACAGGTAAAAGGAACTAGCTAAACCTACGTAATACGCTGATATGGGAAAAGTTCTAAGACCGATAGTTGAGTGAAGGAAGCTATTTCAGAAAAATTCACACAGCGCGGAAGGCTGATTGCCAATTATATAAAGTTTACTGCACATAAAAGGTAGGTGACTCACCGTGTTGGAGCAGCTGGAGGCGGCCCCCTCAGAAACCATGGGAGGTTATTGTCAATGTTAAGGGCAACAGAAAAGCAAGGACTCGCCCTTGGACCGGCAACTTCTCTAAATACAGTAAGGCCCGCGCGCTCACTAGCCCAGTTTGAAAGATAATGTTCGCATGAAAGGTCAATTTGGAAGCAGCCCTGCGTTTATTTCCCCAGACCTCACAGCCTGTGGGACAAATGACACACCACAATGGCACTAGGCTTTGTGCGCCTGCCAGCTTGCCGTGTGGGTCTCCAGCGCCAGCCCTGCGTGGGCTTGCCGCCGCCCCCACACAGCTGCTGGGGCCTGGGCTCCCACAGCTGCGGAGGGCCCGCCTGCCCCGGCCTTCTGTCGCTGTCTGTCTTGACTGCCGCTCTCCTGACATTGGCCTCCCCTCACTCGCATCTTCCTGAAGGTCTGAGAACAGAAGGGACCTACCCCAGGGAGATGCTCTTTCCATGGGCTTTGCAGAGCTGAGCCTGTAGGCGACCATCTGAGATCTATTTGGCTGCAGGAGAAACGCCTTAGACAGGATCACACCCTGTCAAGGCTTGATAGCAAGACCAGTGGTCCACGTGAGCTAAGGACATCACACGCCACACTTGGACGCGCACTCTCTGTCCCCCTCTCTCCCCCGAGGACCCAGGGAGGCTGTGTTCTTTACTGTCACTTTATTCTGTGAATGACTTAAGCCCCAGGAGCCTGGCCATCTGCCAAACAGTCACCCCAAGAACGTTCCTGGTGTCCACACATGTAAAAGGGGCTGAATGTCGCTATGGAGACTCTATGTTCTGGTTCCTCATCTTGGAAAAAAGCCTGGAGTCCCTCGCTTGGCCTCAATTTCAATGTCCTTGTAGAGTCTATGGAAGGAACAAAGAAGAAAACGGCATTCTCTTCCTGAAGATCTAGTGTCATGTACACACACACACACACACACACACACACACACACACACACACACGCACACAAGAGGGGTATAGACAAAGCCTCTTCCTAAGCTCCCTAGGAAGCAATGTGCATTTTACTGCCTTATCTCAGAAGTCTTCCATGAAGAAAGGGAGAGGCCCTCTGAAATCTCGCGGGACCCCTGGGGACTGTCTCTGGAAGCCAAGCAGAGCAAGATCCCTCCCCTTCCTGATGCTAATGCTGAAGGGCCCTTACCAGTCAGGAGGCTCTGCCAGCCCTCAGGTGAGATCTCTCCACCCAAAGCCAAGAGAGATCAAAAGATTAGGTGTGATCAAAAGAGATGGCTCCGAGGTGGTCAGACCCCTGCTTGCAAATCCAAAGACTTAAACTTAACCCCAGATGGTGGAAAGGGGAAACTGATTTCCAAAAACTGTGTTCTGATCTCTACCTATGTGCTATGTATGACGTACCAGTGTTCGTCCTCTCCCCCCTTCACTATCTCTAATAATTTTTTTTAATTTTACCCATAGTCTCATAGCTAGCAACCGATGAAGATCAAAGAGAAGCAGGAGTAACCAATCAAATATTTGTTTATTTCTGTCACATGAGTGGCCATGATTTGGATGCTAGATTCTTACTCAGCTCTTCGAAGGCTGAAAAAGCCCAGTGTAAAAGTTTATTCATTGCTCTGCATGGGCCAGTTACAATTAGGTGCTTCATAAAAATTTGCGATAAGGGCAATAATAATTATGATAATGACAAGATGAACAGATTTCTTCTGGTAGGGATTCCTGTTGTTTGGTTTGCAAAGTGGCAAAAGCACAGCAGGGTTGCATTTCAAGCAGAAAGGGGATAAAGGAAGATGAAACATAACCTCACAAGGAAATAAAAGAGGAAGAGAGACTGGGTAAATCCTGTCTGGACAAATATAACAACTTGGCAGAAGGCCAGACTCACGGGAGTAGTGTGGAGGGACTGGCAATGAAGGAAAGAAGCCCGGCCACGATTGGAGGATGCCAAGTGGAGTGCAAACCACAGAGTAGAAGCAGCCAGCCAAAGGCCAGGCGTAAGGATCAGGAATGGAACACTCGCCACAAAGAGACAAGGACAGAATCCATCATTGTGTAGCTGCAATTTCCACCTGCTCACTTCTCCTCTCCGGGCACAAGCAACAGAGGAAAACAAAGACTCTCCCCGTGAAAAGCAGCTCTATCTCCCATCCTGCTGTCCTCCAAAGGACTTGGTTTTCATGGAAGTCACCGTGGGAGGCAACGAAGCTACATCCCACCCAACCGCCACCCTTCAAGTCCTCAAATGTAAGCATCATTGCTGCACTAAGCCAATGTGGCTCTCCCGGCGTGCTTGACACATTATTCAGTCACTCACCTGTACGCTCCTTTGGCTTCCTGTCTCTCAGTCCCAAAGTATGTACACACCCCCAGGATATACACTCCAACACCCACCATTGTCTCTAAAGTCATTCACGAGGGAAGGGAACGGAAAACCATTCCAGAACCCCTACATTGAGATATGGCCCTTTTTGTAGCAAAAAAAAAAAAAAAAAAAAAAAAATCTTTACTGTCAATATGATCCCAGGAAATAGTAACGTCCTTCACCTTTGTGTCTAACCAGTGAACACATCCTGTATCTCCACAAACGTCTGTCTCTTAGCATCAGCCCTCCTTCCACGCATGACCCAAATGTGAGACCATCCTTGTTCTTTCTATCCCAGAGCACCAAGTGTCTGAGCCGCCTCGGATCTCCTCCTCTTCCTCCTCCTCCTCCTCTTCCTCCATTCAGTCATTAGCACTCAGATCCGAGCACATGATTCACACATACAAGGCTTTTGCTGAGTCTGGGTTACAGAGAGAAGAAAGTTCAAACTCCACAAGTCTGGTCCCCAAGGCCTGCTCCAGCCCACATTCCTGAGCTTATCTTCCCTTCTCTCTGCACACCTCAGTCCCCCCCACCCCCCCACGCCACACTGCGCAACAGTTCTTGGGCCGACGCCACCTTCCCAGTGTGTGGTTATCAAGCCTGCCCGGACCTGACACAGCTCCTGCATGCAGCCCTGTCTGGCCCCAGCATGCCTCGCTGACACTGGCCTTCAAGTTTGCTGCTCCTTTCCCACCTGGACTCAAGCATCAGCCTTCCCCCACCCACCCACACCCACCCCCGGCTCTGCTTCCTCTGTGACTTGCTCCTGATCTCTTCAATTCTCTGCTCCAAAGCTCACTGTCTACTCAGTACCCTTCCACCCATAATCCAAATCCCTTTTGCCTGTTTTGATCTTCTCCCAGTATATCTTATCTACTTTCGAGTGTCTTTTGTGACTTACTAAGGAGTGGTCAGTGTCTCCTTGAGCTAGATATGTCGGGTTGCCTAGTTTGTGGCTTATCCGTGTGTCCCCAATCTTAGAACACCGTGCAAACCATCAGAAAGGAACAGTCCTGTTGAAGTCACTGCCACCAGGATGCACAGAAAGTTTGTCTTCCCCCTGTTCCTGTCAAAGTTAGCTCCCCAGGCCTGTCTGCCTGTAGCCACCAAAGCTGACTTTCTTACAGGTGGTTCCTTTGTCACAGAGGAGGCAGGAACCATGGGGAAAAAGTCCAGTTTCAGAGAGGTTGGAGGAAATGTCTGAGGTCTTGCAATTGGGCTTCCTTCTAGAAACTGCTCCTAGGCTACTTAACTCCCTTCCTCCCGAGCCCCAGTAACTCTGAAAACAAACTAGTAAAAGCTAAGTACATTACACACCTAGTGCAATGACCGACTCTCAGGTTTTCATTTGACTCTAACGTGCAGGAATTTCCAAGAATTAATGAGAGTGGGGAAGATGGAGAAACAGAGGTGGGAGTAAATAAGGAAAAAAGAGGATGAGGAAAAAGGAAGAGGGAAGAGGAGGAAGAAGGAAGGAGAGGAGGGCTGAGAGAGAGGAGGACAGGAAGAAAGAAGTGGGGGGGTCTGCAGCCATTATTTTTCTTCTTTGATACCCGGTCCATAAGAGACTTTAGCGGAAGAATTCGCACTGAGCTCTTCCAGCTCAGCATCTAGCAGACAGGCAGCCAGCAGTGACCTCCCTTCCTGTCCACAGGGACCTCCTGGACCACTTTATTGTATCCCTAGCAGAAGGCTCAAGAGGAGCCAGCAAGCAAGCACCTCCCTTCGCTCCTCCCCTGGCCAGAAGGCTGTGCTGACTTCGGTGACAACATCAAGAAAGTTACTTTCTACCCAAGAGTCTACCCGCCCTTATGGATGATAAGAGCATGTGAAAATCTTTATCACGTATCTAAGTATAAAGCTCCCCTGATAGCACCTCCCCCCAACCCCAGATGCTGATGCCATTCCCAGGCTTGATCACTAGGTGGCGCTCATATTTATGCCCCTTGCCCAGGATCCCTACTGATCTCTGGGGTGGGTTTGGAAATCCCAACAGTAGTTTCTTAGCAGAGACAGTTATCTATATATTCTGCAAATGTGTGTGCATCTATGTGAATAATCTTATAGTAGTAGCTTTCTGACTAGAACTTGGAAGGAAGTATAAGTCATCGTGATAAATAACTTCCCCAGACCAAAGTTGAGAAGTCTAATTTTTGCCCACATGAGAGGTCTGGCCCTTACCAAATACTTCTTTGATAAGAAAACAATGTGATATGCTTTCCACACCACGAGATCTGTAACTTAAAAAGTATGAATCGTTCCAGTGTTTTTCCCAGGTCTCTGTGGAAGCAAATCCTCCGGAAATTCTAGCCCAGACTAGCAATAAAATTGCACATTTTGTTGAAGTAAACTATGCAAAGACAAGGCCGGTCATTTATCCATTTCCTTCCTTGTACTTGCTAAACTAAAAATCAACTTTAAACCATGATAGATTCTCCATTTTCCCCTCCTGAGAGCTAACCAATAAACTATATGACACATACCAACATTTTTCAGGTATCCCGGGGGATTCTGGTATTTTACACTTGTCTCCACTTGTTCTCATTGCATTTTTGACATGCCCCAGCTCACTGAAACACACCTATTCTCCCCTCCCCTCCCACCTGTCTGCTGGCCCGACGAAAGTTAGCTTGCTTCTTCTCGGGTGAACATCAGCCATGCAAGCAAGTCAAAGAAGAGATGCAATTATCTTCCATGAAACACACACAAACATTATCACGAGGCGCTCTGACCCACAGCCCCCTCCATGCAACGGCCCCTCCCCCCACCTCTTCCTTTCAATGCTGCAGAAACTGATTGAATTCAGACGATGGAGAATTGTTTTGTGTTTAACTTTGATGTGATATATGTTAAGAATAGAGGTAAGAAGGTATGTTTAGACAAAAGCTCATATCTGAATATGCACTTAGATGTTTGTATGACTCCTAGCAGAGCCCCACCTGACCACCTTTCTGTCCCATGAACCTCAGCGTCAGCCCTTCTCCTCTTTGGAGCTGCCTGGCCCTGTTCTTCAACCTGAAACTCCTTTTGGCACAGCCCAAGCTGGCTAGCTCGCCATACAGGCTAATGGGCTCACAGCCTCTCCCCTTCTTTATCCGCGGGACAAACACAAATGTGTTAGAACTTTACTGCAGAGATAGATACAGGACTTTAAAGGTTACTAACAAGTGCAGGGAGGACAATATATTCTGCTACATACTTTCTGAGTGCTTCACACTGTAAACAGATCAAGAGTGACATCGCTCTCCTCCTTTTTTTAAATTTTTCGTCACCTTCTGGCCTCTTCTTGAGACTTGAGCTTTAAGCCAAGCAATCTTTTTAATCCAGGGGCTGATTTTAATTGGGGTCCTTCTCTCTCCACAGACTTTCTAATGGTTTTTCCAGACCTACCTCACAAATAAACCTGGGCACACAGATGAAAACATACAAAGCCTGAGTCCTTTTTTATAAATTATTTATTTGTTTGTTTGTCGTTTGTTTGTGGTGTGTGTGTATGTGTGTGTGTGTGTGTGTGTGTGTGTGTGTGTGTGTGTGTGTGTTTATTAGAGGGTGCTGTGTATTCTGGTAAAGGACCAAGGGTGACTTTGGGAATATTGGATTGCTTATACCTCCTTTTTGCTTTGCTCTGGGATATTTCCCAGGTCCTGCCACTGCTGTTTCCACCTGGCATTGTTATGAGAGATATGGGATGCAAACTTAGGACCTTCTGCTTACTACACAGAGTTTTAACTTCTGAGTCATCTCTCCAGCCCCCAAGCCTGTGTCTTTAAGTCGTAGGAGTTCACAGGAGCTGCCACCGACAGCTCAACTGATGTATAACCAACATCATTATTTACTGGTCTTAGTTTGTGTTCTGTTGCTGTAAGAAAATACCTGAGACTGGGTTCTGGAAGCCTGAGAAGTCAGGACCATGGCATCTGTGTAGCATTTAAGAACCTTCTCCTTGCATCACAACACAACCAGAGCAGGAAGAGAGGCTGCCTTGGGTCTCTTCCTCTTCTTACACAGCCACTAATGGCTTGGTAGGAGACCCACCCTTATGATGTCATCTAATCTGAATTGCCTCCCAAACGCCCCCTTCCATTACTTATTAATTTAGGGACTGAGCTCCACATGCACGAAACATAGGAGGAGGAGGGGCACGTCTACCCATCTCATTTTAATTCCCCTCATTTTGCAAAAGAGAGAGCCAAAGCTAAAAAAGCATCTGATTTGCTCAAAATCACAAAGCTATTAAGTAATCAGACTAAAACCTGCCAACGGATGACTCACTTCTAGGATCTCAGAGAACACGCCAAGTTGTCTTTGTCTCAAAACAGCCGTGTTTCTGACATGAACAATAACTGAGGATCATCCCCTGGCAAAGTAGACCAGAGAGGAGCATTCCCAGGAGGGGACCAGCCACAGACCACCGCTATCTATTTATTTCATCGATCAACGGCTTTTTAGATTTGCAAAGCCCAAGCCTGTTTAGAAGGTAGACGGACAAACTGCATAAACCATGGGAGGCGCCCGAGTAGCAATTCGGGTGTAGAACATTTAGCCACACATCACGAAGTCTTTAATGACAAGGTGCTCTTCATACAAAGAACAAGAGAGAATCACACGCTCAGAAGAACCGGATGCACAACTATGGGAACAAATCTCACATCTGTGACAGTAGATGAAAGAACTCAATGCAAGGAATATATTCCAGGTGACTTTGTTTTATAAAATGCAGAAACGGATCCCCCCCCCATCTGTGGGGCTTTAAGTCACAAAACTGGCTGCATTGAAGTATACAGAGGTTAGGAAAAACAAAGCAGCATCTTTGTTTCTTAAAACCCTAAGTTAGATGAAGCTCCTGAGAATCCACCAGTTGGAGCATTTCAATTCACTTGAATGAGAAACGTATTTAGTATCAAAAGAGTCAGTCTGAGAAGACACTGGTATGAAAGGGATCGTCTCAGAGGTTGGTCCAACACTATGGCACACTTTCTGGTCACCTTGTACAGTGCAGATTAAAGTACGGGGCTAAAAACATTGAATGTGACATTTGAAATGAAAAAAAAAAAAAAACAAAACCCTAAGCTAAGATCATGGGCCAGGAGTCATACAGAACTGAGTTCAAATCCTCATTCTGCAACTAGGTGACTGGGTGACTTTAACAAGTAACTTACACTGTCTGTGCCTTAGATTTTTTTTTCCACCTATAAAATGGGCTAATAACACCTTGCTTGCAGAGTTGGTGTGAGAAATAAGAGAAGTAATGTATGTAAAGTGCCTGGCAGCATGCGTAGGTGCTGTAATAAAGGGTGACTATTATTATCTCCGCCCCTGTGCCTGATAGTAAACCAGGATCAGAGAGGAGATAGGTAAGCACACAGGCAAGAAGCAAAGGAAAGACCAAACCAGGCTATGATCAAAGACAGGTAGAGTCCACCCCAACGCGGCTCCCACTCACGAGCAAGCTCCCACAGCCCACACGCCGGCCCTGCAAGTGCGGGCCAGCCCCATGGAGCCCGCAGAGTGGTTCTTGTCTCCTGTAAGGGAGAGCCTTGCTAGGAAACCTGGGAAGGTGATTGCTACTAATGGTCTTGGCCTGGTTATCTTGGCCTGGTTATAGCAGCTTCCCGGGTTAACCTCCTAGCAATATAAGCTGCATTCTAGCCAAAGCCTCTGGATGTCCCAGGCCTGGATTTAAGTCGGGTATAATTTTATCTTCTCCTGGGTCAGGACCAAGCCAGGGAGGAAGGGAACTGGGGGACAGTATGACCAGAGCAATATGAAGGTCCAAGCCAGAGAGGGTCTCTAGGGGGTCTCCTTCCCGCCTGCAGAATGAGGATTAGACCAGACACATTTGGGTCCTTTCTAAAGATGGAGAAGAATCCTTCTGGAGGCCCCGGGAGTGCCTTGGACTGTCGGGAGAGCAGAGCACAGGATAAATGCAAACTCTAACTTTGAACTGCTAAGTGATGTCTTAGGATAAAGCTAGACAACAGGCAAACAGCTGATATCAGGCCGACGTCATTGGGATGCAGATGGAGAAAGTCAGACCACAGACCCATGAAAGGCCGCACCGATCTATACTGCTGGGTGTCTGAGGCTGGAGGGGAAGTTCTGAGCTCAGCAAGTGCAGTCACAAGGTGTTTGAGTTTGTCAGAGCCCAGTGAACTATATTCTCGAAATGGGTGCAACTTATTTCATGTACAGGATCCCTCAAAAAAAACGTTTTGCATATGTATGCATTTACATGTGTATACAGGTATGTGTACAAGAGAGAACTGTGTGTGTGTGTGTGTGTGTGTGTGTGTGCGCATACGCGCATGCCTGAGGAAACCCAAGGGTGACATCGAGAATCATCCTGGACTGCTTGGCTTTATTCTGGGGGTTCCCAGGCTCCCCCTTCCAGGGCCTAACACGCAGGCTATACTGGATCTGCCTGGCATTTTTACGTGGGATCTGGGGAATCGTAACTCAGGTTCTTGTGCTTTCCAGGCAAAGCCTTTAACCCCTGAGCCATCTCCCCCGCCCAATAAAATTAATTTTAAAAGGAAAAAAAGCCTGACACTTAGTCACGGAGGTTGTCAGGTTCAGGAGAGAGAACATGCGGAGTCTTGGCACCGCCATCCTCCTGCAATGCTAACATTTTCTCAGAATGGCGGCGAAGCACCTGCTGACCTTTGATCGACACACCTACTCCATGAGGTCAGTGTGACTAATTCCATTTTATAGTAAGGAAACTGAGGCATGGAAACACTAAGGAAACTGGCCCGAGTTTTCTGACTGAGAATTCCTCTATCCATGATGGACGCTGGAGATGGCCTGAGGGTCATGTAAGTCCCCAAGACGGAAGCCCAGACAGTGTAGATACCTTGACACGGTCTCCATTAGGTTAGAGTCCAACACCCAAGGGAGGCCTCTTCTTACACCAAAGGCACGGAAGAGCTGTCACATTGGGATCATCCTGGATGAAGGCCGAAGGTCACAGGGATCTCCTTGCTTCAGTTTGTCTGCATGTTGTCGATACATTCATGGCCAAGCAGCCTCGGAGAATGACGTCATCTCATTCTTGCTCATGATTCTCTGTGACACCAGAAGCTGAGGGAACTGGCCACGCCAGACCCCCAGGGATTGCTGAGAGAAGGTCCAGCCTCACCTGCCGGACCGCCAATCTGCAAAGTATGCCCAATGGCGGAACAGGCCTCTCGATCTCGCCCACCCACCCAGGGAAAGGCCCACTCACTCTGGGCTGGGTCGTCCCACATCAATGAAATAATCTGCTGCAGGCTTGCTTAGGGTTTGACTTAACTACCAGTTCTTTACCAATGTGCCGGAAAGCTCAGCCTTCCATTGCCAGGTTGACAATTGTATATCTAAGAAGCACGCGCACACACACACACACACACACACACACACACACACACACAGGCACGCACCCGCGCAAGGAGATTTTCAGAACAGGATGGAGGATTTAACCTAAAACAAAGGCCAGGCTCCTCTCTCCAGAGCTCAAGACTCCACCTCCCGCCGCATGCCTCAGTCCCCTCATCCCTTGTGTCCCAAGGGTCCTCTAACTTTAACAAATTCCAGCCAGTAGGACATGCATTACCTCACTGCAGTCTGGCTTGTATCCTAGCTCGGTCCATTTCCCCCTTCTGTTGGCTTCACACCCCTTGCCCATTCCTCCCTTCTGAAATCACACATCCCCTCCCCCCCCCAGAAAGCAGACATGAGCCTCCCCCTCCTTCCCAGATCTTTGACATTATCGAAGTCCCTCCTTCCCCAGCATAGCCCCTAGGATACTCACATTTTAAAAGCATGTATGTGTATAGAAGCAGAGGACAAGAAGCAGGGAAAAAAATAACCCAGTGTGTGAATAAGGAGGAAATATTGAGAGGAACTGAAAGAATCAGTAGATAGATGACAGTCAACCTGGATGACCCTAAAGGGAGGGGGAAGGGAGAGGTCTACGTTCCATTTTGCTTCCTTCTGTTATTCGATGTGCTTTCTCCAATGACTAGATGGATAAAGAGAGAGATGTTTGTTTATGCCAACAAGGATGGGTTAGGCCAAGAAATTAGAGACCATGTTTATTTAATAACATCTGTATTTTTCCAAAGGAAAAGAGATGAGAAGCATTAATTCTTGGAGTAAAATCAGCACCTGTAATCCATCACCTCCTCTCTTTCACGGTGACCGAAATCTGCAGTAATTTAAATGACAGAAAAAGCTATGCCTGAGTCAGTCAAGCTAGTGAGATGGAGCCAGGGAGGGGTGCGAGGAAGGGCCCAGAACAGCGGCCTCCAGTGGACGAACTCAGCCTGTCACCCCTGTTCGCACCTCTCTGGGGTTCATTCCTCCCTGTTCTGACTTCAGCCCGGCTCCCAACAACTCTTTAGACGGACAGTTGGATTAGCGAAGAGCTGAACTAAAGCATCTGTGAAGTTGGATAAACACTTATTAGGCAAGAAAGAGAACAGGATACTACCAAGCTAAGCTAAGCCTCCCACTCCTTCCTTTTCCAAAGCCCTGCTGGGAGCAAGCCCTCCCCAGGGCCTCGGGTCATCCCTATGGGTGCGTAATAAGGTTCGAACTCCACTACCTGCCTACCGAGATCTGGTCCATACCTGTCTTTCTGCCCTGGCTCCCGTAACAAGTCAGTCCTCTGTCCCAGTAGTCAAACTGGTCCATTCACCACGCTCCCTGCGCACACCTCGAGGCTCCGGGTCTCTGCCACAGAGCACTCAGGTCATGCTAGCTTCTGCCTGAAGCCCCCTCCTCGCTCCCCATTCGTCCCCTAGGGCCGGCTTCCTCTCCTAACTTTCCCCCACCTGTTTGGTAAAGGTTGCAGCGTCGTCTTCTAAACCTCCCGTGCAGGAGGCGGAAAGAGCCCATCACAGGTCTAAGATGGGCTGAGGAGGAGAGGAAAGAATCTGCAGGCGTGGTTCAAGTCAGCGGCAGAATTAGATTGCGGGTTGGTGGCTTTAACATACAGAATTGAGAATAACTCGTCGGGTCCCGGTCCTGCCCACCAGGAGGCGCGCGCGGTCTCGTTCCGGTCAAGACGCCTCCAGGTTCTAAAGTTTGTTACCTAACAAGTTTCTTTCCTGCCCCTCCTGTCCCTTTAAGAAGGTGAACCAGGTGAGGCCGAGGCCCCGCCCCCGAGCCGGCTCCGCCCCCCGCCCCCGCCCGCCCGGCCCGGCTCGCCCAGTCCCTCGCGACCTGGCCCAGCCGTCGGGGCCGAGGTCCCAGGTCCCGGCCCGCGCCATGGAGCGGCGGCGCTGGCCCCTGGGGCTCGGGCTGCTGCTGCTGCTGTGCGCCCCGCTGCCCCCGGGGGCGCGCGCCGAGGAAGGTACCGACCCCCGCGCCCGCCGCGCTCCCCCGTCCCCGGCCGGCCGGCAGCCGGCCACCTGCAGGACCGGCATTCCAGGGGAGGCCTCCGGGCGCCCCACTCCCGCTCCCTAGTTTCGCCCGGGTCGCCCCGGACGATCGATGGGCCAGGCCAGCCTTTGATCTTTGATCTCCACGGCCTGCTCTCCGGGGTCAATCACACCCCACCCCCTGCTGGCCGACGCTGTTTATTCGTGTGGGGGTGGAGAGGGGCTTTTGTGACCACACAGCGAGGGAGATGCACCCCCACTCCTGCATTGTGGACCCCTCCGTTTACCCAACCCGGAGTTTGGATCCCTCTGAAGTCCGAGGTGGAAAGTTGCCTTCTTGTGTCTTAACAAGGCCGCAGAGGGTCCTGCCACCGGTGGGGGATCAGCGCCCGAGCCCGCAAAGGTTCCCAGCTTAGGGTCCAAGTTTGCTTTACTTAAAGCCTCTGCACACCCTCTTGGATCCATTCCTTGTACTTCCCCAAAGCTGTGTCCCCCACTTTCTACCTCCACTCGCAGGTCAGAGCAGGCCTTTGACAGTAGACGCCAGCCACCCAAGAGTGTCCTGCCCAGAACCCACTCATGACTGTAGCGACCCCAGGGGTCCTTCCATCCATCCATGCACAGTACCCCTGCAGCAGAGGGGTGTCCTAGCCCCTACCCCAGGGGAGCTTAACTGGCGGAATTCCCAAGACTGCCCTTCCGCACCCTTGCTGTCCTGACTCTGGTCCGAGCTCCAGCACCCCAATCCTTGCCGCCCCCTCTGCCTACCCCCTTTATGCTCTGACGGAAGCCCATGTGTCCTGCCCCCCCCCCGAGATTTTCCCTTCTCGCTGCTGGACCCTATGCGCCCCTCCACCTCAGGATGTCACACGTAAGGAAGAGGATCTTGCAGCCTGGAGCCCCAGAATGCAGAAAGAGGGGCTGCTGTAGGGGGGCACCTCCTTCCCCTAGGGGTGACAGCCTCCTTTTCTCTTCACCCACAGTCACCCTAATGGACACAAGCTTAGCTCAAGGGGAGCTGGGCTGGCTGTTGGATCCCCCTGAGGACGGGGTAAGTGGCTGTCTGATCTGGGAAAGTTCAAGGCTGAAGGCCGGTGGGAAACCGGGAGGGCGGAGAGGTGGGTGGAGGAACCAAAAAGAGCAGGAAAAACTGGAAGTGTGTCTCTGGAGGGGGAGGGCAGGCTGAGTCAGAGCCTCCCAAATGGGATTTGGGGAGGGGAGGGGGTGATCAGACCTCATTCACCCTTTGGGAAATGTTTCCATTTGCATGGCTTCTCAATGCTGCAGGGGCAAATATTTAGGATGGGCGGAGAGAGAGCTGGGCTCCCACCCCCTCCCCCCCAGCATCTCCGTGCTGGGAAAGAGTGGGTGCTGCATGGAGAGAGAGCATTCTCCATTCCATTTATCTCTGTGGAGTTGTGTGGATGACTTCAGGGGATTAGGGGTCTCCCTGAAAGTATATTCTAAGTGATGTATGGACACTTCCCCTCCTCCCAAGAGGAGAGCCAAATCTTTCATCAAATTCTTCAAAGCCTCTTACTCCCTCAAACTTAAAAGCTACACCCCCTCAAGGGTCCCCCCAGCCCTTGGCTTATAGTTCGTCCCTCCAAGGCATGCAAGGACACCTTGCATTGCAGCTGTTTGAGGGTGCTGAGAGCTGGCTCCAGGTCCCTTCCTTCCTTGGGCGTCTCTAGGATACTGTGTGCAAAGGTGGGTTGGTGCGCTTGGTAAGGATGTCCCAGAGAGCATATTCAGGCACAATCAGGGACACCCTGGAGAGCTCCCCTCAGAATCATGGCAGGTCACCTCAGCACTGAAGACCCATTGGGTCTGGACTGTCTCAGGGTTGCCCTTTCTTCTGCCAGTATCACAAGGGTGATTTTGCTTTGGTTCCCTCTTAGACGGGACTGAGGGTCGAGGCCCCTCTCTGTGCTCTTCCGCAGAGTGGCCTATAATTAGAGTTAATAGACTAAACCATAATGTATCCTCCAGTAGGAGCTGTTTGGAAAATCCTGGATTAGGCCAGCTCTAATAGGCGCCTCATCTCATAAACCAGCTAATCACCCCCATAAGGAAGGCGGCTGGACCATCTGCTGGCTCCTGCTGGCTCCCACTGGCCCTTGCTTGTGTTTCTGCCAGCCACACCCAAATAACTCTTCTCTAATTAGGGCCCCCTATTCAGCGCCATGCTAGGAGGACAGTAAGACAGCAGTAGCCGTTCAGTCCCACCTTGTCTCTTTCCCTCTCTAAAAAAAAGCGACAGGCACATACTATACTCAACGCCCCAGAATGTGTGTTGAGTAACAGCCAGGGCTCTTGAGTGTTGGGTGAAAGGATCCTCAGTGTTTCTCCTGGCTTGCTGCTCGCCCCATCTGTTGGGGCTGGGAGAGGTGGTTACATCTGGGATCATCTGCTTCCCTGGCTCCAGCTGCAGCCTTGGCAAAGTGGCCAGCAGGCTGCACATTAACCACCCACCACCCCGTCCACCTGCGCACGCTCTGCCCACCTATCCGGGCTCTGCGCCTTCTGCTCCAGCCCCTCAATAGTGCCTCCCCCATGGCGCAGACTCTAGGTGCCCTGGCCTGGCCTGTTCTTTGACCTCCTGTGTCTCACAATGGCCCCACCCGTTACCAATTCTTAATTAATGATACTTTTTTGAGGGGTGTGGCTGAAGATAGGAAGGAAAGAGGAACCTTCTTTCTCTAGGAAATTATGGGGTGTCATCCAAAATATCAGTGAAATCACTTTATAAAATTGCGGAGCTTTCTTTCTTAAATATACCTATCAGGGAAAATACTTAAAAATGAGAATGTTTTTGAGAATGGTATCTGTCCTACCAAAATATGCAGAACACGAGCAGGAATTGAAACTTAGGGCTTTGACAAGAACATCCGGACCACTGGATTGGGGAAAGGTCCTCCTTGGAGGATCCACAGATGAGTGATTCTTGCTTAGGCACATGCCGGCAGGAACTAGGCATGTTCTGCAGGAGACATCCCGTCTGGACTCTGCTCCTCCCAATGTCAAGGCCTTGCTCTTAATCACCGGAGTGCAAGGCTGCTAGTATGCGGGAAGGTGGGGCCCAGGAAGCTCTGCTAACCCTGACACGGCTGAGATGAAGATAAGACTCAGCAGACCACACATTGGAAAAGACACAAAAATAAGAAGGAAGCTGGTAGGGAAAAAGAAGGGTTGTCGCAAAGGAGGGGGGAATGGAATTGTTGCCAGGAAACAGTCTTTTCGGCTATCCCACCTGGGGTCGCCAAATGTCACAGGGACAGGACCGACTGTCCCAGTGTTGTAGGGTTCTTGTGTTCTGAAGCCGAAGATTGAAACCAGAATACGATATAGAGATTAAGGTAGAGTTTATTAGAGGAGAGAAAGTTTGGAACTCATGGGCTCCAGACGTGGAGTGCCATGAGGGGCTAGGGTGCCAAAGATGGCTGCCAGGGCCAGGTGTATTTATACCCCTAGACAAGCCTGGGAAACTGGCTTTTTCTCATTGGATAATTCCCATTGGCGTCCAACCCAGTTGCTCTTGGGCCCTTGTGGGCTGGAGGTCAAGTTGTTTGGAATCTCCATAATCCTTTCATGTGGAAGTTGGCCATCTTATGTCTGGGAGGAGTCAGTTCCTCAGCAGGAGTGTTCCTTCCGGGGTGATTCCTGGATGGCCTTCAGGAATTCCAAAGACCTTCAAAAACCTTGAGAGACCCATCCCAGCATAGCTGCTCTAATCCTGCCTCAGGATTGGGGATTAACATGTCATAAATTCACTGTATTCCTATAATAGGAGGGAAAAAAAAGCACCCAGACAGAAAACAATAGAAAATCCAAACCCAAACCCACCGCATATGATACTTTAATGAAATTGGAATTGCTAGCCAGTGTGCCATGTCTTAAAGGACAGAAAAGCTTTCTGCCCTCTTGGGGCTTCGTAAAGTGAGCTCATGCAATTGACACTAGGTGATAAGTTAACAGAGGAAACACTATTGTAATTGGCCCATTCACACAGGATGAGATTCTGGGAAGGGTCAGAAGACCCTCCCCTCCCCCCCTCCAAGTACCATCCTAGGTTTAGGAAAGGAAGTGGGGTGAGTAGGTGGTGACAGGCCTCCCGGAGAGCTGAACGGGAAAGAAACAAAGGCTGTCCGGGTTTTCTAGAGCAGCCTTCTTCCTGGTGAGGAACACCTTAGATTGCCTTCAAAGATGTAAATTTCTTTATCAAAGAAAAGCTTGTCGGAGCTGCTCCCTTCTCCACAGGTTTTCCATCCCAAAGTAGAACAAAGAAGTCTATTTTGTGGTGGAATGCCCTGGCTCCCAAGTATTGACCATGCTGGCCATTGGTGCCTATAGTGTGTAGGAAGGATGGGAAGGAGTTTAAAAGTCATTCTCCATATTCGCACATCCAAAAAAATAAATTCTAGAGAGATTAAAATCTAAACCTAAGAAAACAAAAGGTAAAAGAACTTTACGATCTTGTCATGGAAGAGCTCACTATACAACCAAAACTGAGGATGTTGTTGAGTGAAAACTTGAAATGTGTGTCTACACAAAAGACAATTAACAAAGAAACACAGTAGAGAGTATTTGAAACATACATGTCAAGCGAAGAATGTCAACAACACCTCTTTAAAAAGGTCATCCAATTGGAAACCCAGATGAAAACAATAGACTATACACAGAAAAAAAATATATATATAACTCTGAATGGCCAAGCTGAGGAGATGACTCAGGTATTAAAGCCTTTGCTTCAAAAGCAAAAGGAATTGAATTTCAATCCCCAGATCCCATATAAAAAATGCCAGGGAGAAATGGGAGTGGCCTATATACTTGCCCTGGATGGCGGAGTCTGGGAAACCCCACAGCAAATTAAAAGGAGGTAGAATAATCCAGGATGATTCTTGAAGTCACCCTTAGGCCTCCACATTCGAATACACATACACACTTGCCTCTCGTACACAGGCACACATTAAAAAAAAAAAAAACTTTTTCAATTATGAATACCCAACGAACAAAAATAGAGTCTCTTCAAAGAAATGTGAAGTGGTAAAGAAGCTATTAACCAGAAGCTATTTGCCAAAAAATAAAAACAAAACAACATTAGCAAAAAGCAGAATACTATTAACAGTGGTGAGCTTTCTAGGAAATGAACCCTTTTGTACTTTGGAAAAGTATAAACTGATAATGTCTTTTGGAGAACAGTTTAGTCATATCCTGTAGAATTTGTAGCATATCTACCATTTGATCCAACAATTCTACAGTATCCTACTGCTCCTATGTGTGTTTTCTTACTATTTTTAAAAAGAAAGGCTAAAAGGTACCCAGCAATAGGCAAACAATTAAATAATTTTGGCATGTCCATACAATGGGACACTATGTATTGCTGAAAAGAGATAGGTCTCTATGCATGTTCAATAGGAGTGCATCATCCCAAGACATTATTTGTGAGAACAAAGTAGGTTATAGGATAATCCTGGTATGGTCTGACGTATGTCAAAAGTCACAGAAACATTAAGGAATTTCTCTGGAGGCACCAAAAGTTACCTGGAAAGCTTTACTGCAAATTGTTAAGACTCAATCTGTCTCTCTCAATAAGTAAATAAAATATTATTAAAAATCATATTTAAAAATAATGGGTCAGGGAGTCCATTCAGTAGGTACAGGCCCCACACAAACCTGGGCCCTGTCCCAGAACCCACATGGTGCATGGTGAGCCCCGACTTCTCAAAGTCCTTTGACCTCCAACATGTGCCATGGCATGTGCCCATTTCCTCTCTCCTGTCTCTCAAGTAAAATATTTCTTAAAAAATAATTTTTTAAGAGTGGCTGCCTCTTGAGGCTGGACAGGCGGCATTGAGTTCAGATCCCACATAAAAAACCGCCAGGCAGAAACTGGCATCAGCTTGCACTTCCAGCCCTGGTGGGCGGAGCCTGGAAAATCCTAAAGGGAAGCAAAAAGAAGGTAGAAGCAATCCAGGATGATTCCCAAAGTCACCCCTGGGCCTCCACAGGGACACACAGTGCCCTCTGATACACACACACACATTTAAAAAAAAAAGTAGTCTCCCTCCAATTACAGATAGAAAGCTGGAGTGGTTATGGTGAGGGAAGGGACTTAACCTTTGTAAGCTGACTCCTCCACCTGTTCTATTAAGTACCAGAAACAGGACTTAGCGCATACCAGGCTTCCCATCCCAGCTCTCAATTTCTTGATGTCTGAACAGGTGCTGTAAGTACTAAGCGAGTCACTCCTAGCTGGCTGGACTCAGTTTCTTCCCAGGAAGTACATTGGACAGTGACTGACCCTAAACAGTACATGGGGGCCCGCCGTGCTATGCTAGTAATCCATTTTTAAAGTTATTTCAATGAAGAAAGAGAGGGAAGGAGGGAGGGAGGGAAGGAAGGAAAGAAAAAGGTAAAGGTACAGACTAAACAGCATTTGGGAGTCCAGCCAGCTCCTTGTGGTGATGTTGATAATGGTCGTAGCTGGAAGGGATCCTAAGAGGAAAGCTCCCAGACAGACATTTCTCTTCCTCTCCTCTGGACAGATAGGCAAATGGGTTTTGAGCAAGCACTGCCTTTGGGCACGTCATGGTTTTGCTGATGAAATAGGTAACGACTCTTGCTCACACTTCTGCGGTGGGTGGCTATTATCTACCCCAAATCCAAGTGAATCCCCAACTTGGTCCCTTCTCTTGGGACTGAGGGGTCAGGTTGGGCAGGACCAGTCACGGGATGCTGAGAGTCCGGGCTCCAGTTTCCTCTCCACCCCCCAAATCAGCTCTGGCCACTGACCCTGGCTTTCTTCTCGCAGTGGAGCGAGGTGCAGCAAATGCTGAACGCGACCCCGCTGTACATGTACCAGGACTGCCCGGTGCAGGAGGGCGGAGACACTGACCACTGGCTTCGCTCCAACTGGATCTACCGAGGAGAGGAGGCGTCCCGCGTCCACGTGGAGCTGCAGTTTACCGTGAGAGACTGCAAGAGCTTCCCCGGGGGAGCCGGGCTTGTGGGCTGCAAGGAGACCTTCAACCTTCTGTTCATGGAGAGCGACCAGGACGTAGGCATTCAGCTCCGACGACCCTTGTTCCAAAAGGTGCTTCTGCCCCTTCACGCCGTCGCAATCACAGCGTAGATCGCTGCCTGGCTCCTTACCACAACCCTCTTCAGCCAAGACTCATCAGAAAACAGTAGCAAGTGCAAACACGGAATAAGGGGAAAAAAAGAAAACGAAGAAAGAATGCCCAGAGAGGCTGTATTTGGTACCTTCAGAATGTGATTTAACCTCTCCAAGCACTGGTTACCTTGTCGTATCATAATGTTAATAACAGGGCCAGCCTTGTCCATATAGAGACTTTTACTTGGGTCCGTTGAAATAGCAGGGTGTGGTCATGAAGAAGGGGAATCGAGTGCTGGGGTCTCCATCAGTGCCCATCAAGCCCCCAGGAGCTAGGTTTGCATAGGACAGTTGCCTGCTGCCAATCCCCAAACCATTCCTCTCTCTCTCGGGTGGAAACAGTGCTACAGCTCATAAAATTTCCACCACTGGGAGGTGTTCCCGTGCCTCGTGCCAGTGAGGTGATCAGTGACACAGTGTGTCATAACTGATTTATTACCAATAACAAACTTTACGACCTGTGCTCTTCGGATAGCAGTGAAAGCACAGTCTATAATATTATAGACTGCTTCCCGGAGCTCCAGTATTAATCCCTTCGTGTCGTAGCTATGTGCTCTTCAGTGAGGTCTCTAATTTGCCTTTGCTTTCCATTTCTTCATCTGCTAGTAAGGAAAAAGACATACTTTTTATAGGTTATTGAGTGGGCTACATGGCATAATGTGAGACATCCACAGTAAGCTCTTCAGCCATGGCTGTGTTAAGTCAAGCCTTCCTTAGTCAAAGTTCCTGGGTCCTAGAGTATTTCAGACTCCAGAGTTTGGACTATTTGCATAATTCAATATACCTAGAGGATGGGACCCAGTCTAAACATGAAATTCATTTATGTTTCATATGTGTCTTATACATAGAGCTCAAAGGTAACTTTATACAATTTTTTAAAGTGCGCTTGCATTTTTGCCGTGAGCTATTACATGAGATCACATTCGGAAAATGCCACTGGTGGCATGATACAGATTTTGTTAGATTTGGCGACATCTCAGGTTTGAGATTTTTGGGTTAGGGAGGCTCGGCCTCTATTAAGCCGACAGTCGTCGCTGTTCTATGGGGATGAAGTATGAGCTTGCTGTGGCTCCTTCTTCTCCCTCACTTCTCCCCCTGCCCCCCACCCCCTCCCACCACTGCCCAGGTAACCACAGTGGCTGCAGACCAGAGCTTCACCGTCAGAGATCTCGCATCTGGCTCCATGAAGCTGAACGTGGAGCACTGCTCCTTGGGCCGCCTGACCCGCCGCGGCCTCTACCTCGCTTTCCATAACCCGGGTGCCTGCGTGGCCCTGGTGTCCGTCCGGGTGTTCTACCAGCGCTGTCCAGAGGCCGTGCATGGCTTAGCCCAGTTCCCGCACACTCTCCCTGGACCCAGTGGGTTGGTAGAAGTCTCTGGGACCTGCCTCCCCCATGCCCAGCTCAGCCCCGGGTCCTCGGGCTTACCCCGCATGCACTGCAGCTCTGACGGCGAGTGGCTGGTGCCCGTGGGCCAGTGCCACTGCGAGCCTGGCTATGAGCAAGACCATGGCGGCGGGGGATGCACCGGTAAGGAAGGAAGTGGGCGGAAGTCAGTATGAGGGGTTAAAATGTAGAGCGTGTGGGGTTGGTTCTTCCTATGGTAGCAAACCACGGCTTTGCTTTCTCTCTCTCTCTCTAGCCTGCTCCAGTGGCTCCTATCGAACTGACATGAACACACCCCGTTGTCTCGAGTGCCCCCCCCACAGCACAGCGGAGTCTCAGGGGTCTACCATCTGTACCTGTGAAAGTGGCCACCACCGAGCCCCTGGGGAGGGCCCCCAGGTAGCATGCACACGTGAGTCGGTGGGGGGAGGGGGGCGCAGAGCCTGGCCATTTGTCGAGAGGTGCCTTGGAGCCAGGACTTTCCAGAGCTCACTGTGTCGTGGAAACTACAAGAATTCTGGCTCTAGTTGTAGCCCAGTCGCTTTCCTCTGCTCTCCCTGGGAGATGCTAGGGCGTATTTACACTTCTCTTCTGCAGAAGTCAAGTCTCTCATGAGGACTTAAGAGGCTTTCAGGAATTGGGGTGACAGGCAGAGAGGCAGGATCGGCACCTGCTGACGACTCTTCTTCCCCGATAGGTCCCCCATCCGCTCCCCGGAATCTGAGCTTCTCTATATCAGGGACTCAGCTGTCTCTGCGTTGGGAGCCCCCCGCCGATACAGGGGGACGCCAGGACGTCAGATACAGTGTGGAGTGTTTGCAGTGCCGGAGCACCGTGCAGGATGGGGGCCCCTGCCAGCCCTGTGGGACGGGCGTGCGCTTCTCCCCAGGGGCTGGAGGGCTCACTGTACCCACCGTGCGAGTGGAAGGCCTAGAACATTATGCCAACTACACCTTCACGGTCAAATCACACAACAAAGTGTCGGGTCTGGACAGCTCCGGCCCCAGCAGCGCCTCGCTCGGTATCAACATGCGGCATGCAGGTGAGGACTGGGGACCGGGGACTTAAGACCACAGGGAGGCTTGAGGGCCGGGAAACAGGGAAATGCTCTTCCGGCCAATCCAAATGCCTTACAAATCCAATCCCGTTGCTGCATCTGGATATCCAGAGTCACTCTCGGGCCTGTCACTGAGGCTGGTGAAGAAAGAACCGAGGCAGCTGGAGCTGGCCTGGGCAGGGTCCTGGCCCCGAAGTCCCGGAGGGAATCTGAGCTATGAGCTGCATGTGCTGAACCAGGTCAGAAAAGCTACAGGGGAGACGCGGTATCAGAGCCTGGGTGCGCGCTGGCATTGCTAGCCTGGGAGGTGTGATGGGGAGGTGGGGAACTGGTTGCCTCCAGCTAAGTCTGCCAAGATCCTACCCTGCCAGGCCAGCCACCACCACTGCCCAATGCTTCCAGCTCTGCCCACCCATTCCACCCAGGTCTGGCTCTGCACAGCCTCGTTAACACAAGCCCCGCCCACAGGACGAAGAATGGCACCAGATGGTTCTGGAACCCAGGGTCTTGCTGACTAAACTGCAGCCGGACACCACCTATATCGTCAGAGTGCGAACGCTGACCCCACTGGGCCCCGGGCCTTTCTCCCCAGACCATGAGTTTCGGACAAGCCCACCAAGTAGGTTATGTGTCTTTTGTTCCTCGCCAGATACACACGCTTGTCGTCTTATGGAAACCCTTCAGCTATCGTAATGTACCCGTTACTGTTCTCTGTTGCTGTGAGACAACATTCAAAGTCAGGCAACATAGGGGAGAAAAGGGAGATTTCCAGGGGGAAGAAACAGTCCACTGTGGCAGGAAAGGCATGGCTGGCTGGCAGAAGCTGGAGGCGGCCTAAGTCACGTCAATCAAGGAGACTGACAGCTGCAAATCTGCTGGAGCAGACCTCTCCTGGAAGCTGGGTGGGCTAATCCACCTTAAGCCCCTCCCCCTTGTGATTGCCTTCCTCCAGCAAGACTCTACCTCCTAAAGGTGCCACGACCTTTCCAGAGGGACAAATCACATTTCCAACCACAACACATAACTAAAGACACTTACTGTCCTCTGCGTCCACACACACACCCCACACCAAACATACATACACACGTGTACACATGGTCATCTTCCTGGCATGGGACACAGATGTGGATCTAATGCCCACAGAGGGAACTGACTCAGCATCCCAGACTTTACCTTTTAGCCTCCACCACCCCCATGGGCTGTGAGCCCCTAGACTTCCTCACCCCTGTTTCCAGTTTCCAGGAGCCTGACTGGAGGAGAGATTGTGGCCATCATCTTTGGCTTGCTGCTTGGCGTGGCTCTGCTGATCGGGATCTACGTCTTCCGTTCCAGGTACGGGCTTTGCTTCCCTCCACCCTCGTCCATCCTGGTCCCTTGGCCTGATCGTAGCCCTGAGGACCCCCTTATCCTCTAGTACCGAACCCTAGGCAGGTCTCCCATACCCATCCTGCACACCCAACACCTGTTGCCAGAGGCTGCTAGGCCCGTGGCTTCCATGGGTCCCTGAAGACACTTTCCCATCCTCTCAGGCGGGGCCGGCGGCAGAGCCAGCAGAGGCAGCGTGAGCGTGTCGCTGATGCTGAGCGAGGTGAGCCCGGAGCACCTGTGGACTCGTTGGGGGGGGTTACTCTGTGAAGTAACCAAGTCAAGTCAACTCTGAAGGTATGGGTGGGATTTATCATCCCGAGGGCGCTTGTGTTATGCCACCTGATTAATTTTGGTAAATTAGCTGCCCTGATAGCTGTCAGCAGCTCTGATGTAATTATCTGCTGGCTCTGATGCCAGTCCCTGGCCACCCCTGGCTCCAGGCAAGCCCTGCCCATCCTGGTGGTTGGCTCCGTGGACTGAGGTCAGGCGTGAAGTCCTCTGAGGCACCTCATTAGGGGAACCTTCTGTCCCCTGGGAAGCCAATGAGGTGTGACTGAGTTGGACAGCCTGGGGTCACGAGCTAAGGGAGATGGGGTAACGCAGGGCAGGGCATTAGCTCCAGGGCCTGGGTTCTGGCAGATGGTGAGAAGAGAAGAGTCTGGAAAGTGGACAGGAAAAAAAGAAAGAAGGGGCTGTGGATGCTTTGCTGCGAAGAACAGAGACTTCCTCCTGCCTGGGCAGAAGTGAACCTCAGCTCGGGGCACGTGGAAGTGTCAAGAGAACTGGGCTCCCTGCAGCCCTCCGTGCTCTGAGCCCTGAAGTAGTAGGCGCTGCTTTGGCTGAACCCCCTTGTTCTCCCCAGAGGACAAGCTGTGGCTGAAGCCCTACGTGGACCTGCAGGCCTATGAGGATCCTGCACAGGGAGCCCTGGACTTCACCCAGGAGCTGGACCCCACCTGGCTGATTGTGAACACTGTGATAGGCGAAGGTGAGCCGTGCTCGGACCCAGCTTGCTTTCCCAAAGAAGCCCACACCTTGTCGTCCGAGCACTCACACGCCCTGGGGCAGCCTGAACCTCCTACGTACTTCGCTCTGTGGTTATGGAGTTTCTGATAAAGAATGTTAAGCACATCTCTGTCTAGAGAGATGTTACCATGCCAAGGTGTGCAAGCTGTTCTCAGATGCTTCCCAAAGTGGGAGAGAGTCCTAACCTTCCCTGGGCTAGCATTCCACCCCACTGGGGACCCTGTGTCCTTGGACTGCCCCAATCCCTTGAGACCAGGGGAAATGGATACGAACAGAGAACAAAGCTTAGCAGTGTCCTTTGCAAGATGTGCAGCCTAGCTGGCCAAGTTGTGACCAGAGAGAGCTTGCTCATGAAAGACAGGCAGCAGGGGTCGACCTCCTATGACTTAGGCGGTAACTCTGGACCAGTCTGTCCTTAGCAAACACAGCCTTCATTCCGGCTTCAGGAATACTTGCTGCAAGCCAAGTCGGATACAAGCCGCAGAAGACAGAGTGACTAGGTCACGGAGCTTCTGCAGGTTCTAGATTGTTCCTTCTCCAAGGATGACCCTTTCAGAAAGGGGACGCCGGGCCCTGATTTTCCAAAGAGGAGACGCGGGGAACGTCACTTGTGACTCTTGGGTACCCGACAGTATCAGACCACATTCTTGTTTTCTTTCCACCCAGGGGAGTTTGGCGAAGTGTATCAAGGAGCTCTGCGACTCCCTGGCCAAGACTGCAAGACCGTTGCCATTAAGACCTTGAAAGACACATCCCCAGATGGCCACTGGTGGCATTTCCTTCGTGAAGCGACTATCATGGGCCAGTTCAGCCACCCCCACATTCTGCACCTGGAAGGGGTCATCACGAAGAGTATGAGCAGTGGTCCCCAGGAACTGGGGAGGGAGGGGCCGTGGGCTGTGGGCCGTCGAAGGCCGGAGCCCGGTTCAGCGTGCTGATCCCTGTATCTGTCCCAGGAAAACCCATCATGATCGTCACCGAGTTCATGGAGCACGGGGCCCTGGACGCCTTCCTGAAGGTGGGTGCGCAGAGAACTGCGGAGCCCCGCGTCTCACGGGGGAGGGGCACGGCCCATCCTCTGACTCACCATTCCCCCTGCTACAGGACCGGGAGGACCAGCTTGCTCCTGCCCAACTGGTAGCCATGCTGCAGGGCATAGCATCGGGCATGAACTACCTCGGCAGCCACAATTATGTCCATCGAGACCTGGCCGCCAGGAACATCTTGGTGGGTCAGAGCCTGTGCTGCAAAGTGTCTGACTTTGGCCTGACTCGCCTCCTGGATGACTTCGATGGCACCTACGAGACCCAGGTTAGAGCGCCCCGCGCCATGTAGACACAGGCTCAGTGAGCCTTCCTTGCCACTCACGTGGTAACTCGCGACAAACGCATGCACCTCCTGTCCCCTTCCTCGCCCCGCCCCCCAGCGCTCTGTAACATGACACTTCCGTGCCCCGCCTTCCAGGGAGGGAAGATCCCCATCCGCTGGACAGCCCCGGAAGCCATCGCCCATCGGATCTTCACAACAGCCAGTGACGTGTGGAGCTTTGGGGTTGTGATGTGGGAGGTGCTGAGCTTTGGGGACAAGCCTTACGGGGAGATGAGCAATCAGGAGGTGAGCCGGCATGTTTCTCCCCACATCGTTCCTGAACCCCATGCACCATCTCCTCCCAAATCCCACCTGTAGCCTTTTCCTACAAATTTCTCTTTCCGATCCCAATGGTCTTACACCGTTTCCTGTGCTCCCTTCACTTCGTCCTTTAGTCCATTACTACTTGTGCCCTGGCCAACACTGCAATGGATGGCTGGCTTTCTCCAAGGCCTCCAGGTTGACTTCCTACACCTAAGGCAGCCCTTGTTCCCTGCTGCAGGTCATGAAAAGCATCGAGGATGGGTACCGGCTGCCCCCTCCCGTGGACTGCCCTGCCCCTCTGTATGAGCTCATGAAGAACTGCTGGGCCTACGACCGTGCCCGTCGGCCCCACTTCCTCCAGCTGCAGGCGCATCTGGAGCAGCTGCTTGCTGACTCTCGCTCACTAAGGACCGTTGCCAACTTCGACCCCAGGTGACTATGTTCAGGAAAGATGGGAATTTTCAGAGGTAGATCTGAAAAAAAAGAGAAGTGGACATTCCATTCCAGCCCACTGGGTACGGGACCCTGAGACGTTATGGGCAGAGCAGACCTATGAGGTGGGACATCAGGTCGTGCCCTCCAGGAGAGCTAAGGGAGCTATGGTCCTATCAACATGACTGTAGGTACGAAGCAAATACACTGACCTGGAATGAACATGGAGTTTCGAATGGTACAAGCTTGAGGTTCCCATCACTGTGGGACAAAGTTCCCTGTACTGCTATCGTGTTACTAGAGCCACGTTCTGGGAATCTGAGGGACTTGGGATACATCATCTTCCCCATATGGTTGACTTACTGAGGGAGTGAGTTTTGAAAGGTCTACTGGTCCAAGCAGTGCCGGACATCTGGGATGCAAACACAGGTACCTGGTACCTGCTTCGAGGTTACGCATTTTGGCTGGTCGGGGACAGTGTCTGGATAGGCCTCTGACCACACAGCCAGAACAATCAACAAAGAGCAGAGGACAGGCGGAATGCCAATAGTATGTGATGATGACCGTGTCCAGTTTTGGGTGCAGCACCCCGAAACTGAGCAGGCAGCTGGGGTCAATGTAAAACAGTCTTAAGGCTGGAGACTGCATGAGCAAAGACCTGTTGATCAGCTCTTCAAAATGCCTATGGAAAGGGTCTAGTTGAAACTGTATTTTGTCAAAAATATGTCCAGAAAGTAGAAAATCAAGTGGAGGGAGGTTG